>OZ012722.1:0-1310267 GCA_963942605.1 Poecilus cupreus | reverse complement strand
AAAGTCTGTTCGAAGCCTAAAAACATACCAGCATAATGCGCGATATACAATGGAGCGCAACCTGCTAATTATAAAGGGCGCACTGTTCATAGAGACTTGCTAACAGCAAGAGATAACATCACTCGATACAAAAATAAAACAGAAAACTCTACATCAAATTACCCAAATCAAGAAAACAGCACAGAGCATTCGACATACGCCCAAGCAGCAGCTCAACATATTCAACCAATACAAAACAGTACACAACAAAATTTCGATAAAAATTAATCAAATAATATAAACATAATCATAAACAAACTTGAATCTCTCTTCAATCAACTTTTTAATCAAAACAAAATGATAATTAATTTAAGAAATACCGTCATAAATAACTTCACAAACATGGATAGTATAACCCTAAGAATTGGTCCGTGGAACACCAACGGACTGGCGCAACATCGCCAGGAAACAGAATATTTTATAATGAACAAAAAATAGACATATTACTTGTGTCTGAAACACATTTTACGGACAGAAGTTATTTTCAAATTCCAAGATATTGAACCTATCACATACAGCATCCAGACGGTACTGCTTAAGCCCGTCTGACACAATAAAAAATTTAGTACTAAATTAAATTTTAATATAAAATATTTTGGACCGTGTAAGTACAAAAATGTATGAAAACTTGTACAAAGTCTCCTTGTAATAACTTTTTGTACAAAGTGTTCTAATTTCTTGTATTTAATCTGTGCAGGAACGGTTGGAACTGTCAGGTGAGACTTTTAACTTGCTTTTAGCGTTTCTTCCTACTTCTAAATAATACGATTGTAGGTAAAATAAGTTAGATTGAAATGTCGTGGACTCAACAAGTAGAAATTTTGATTGAAGGCTATCGAAATCATGAATGCATTTTTGCTGTCAAATCAAAAATGTATAAAAATAAACATACTTAAACATATACTTTCTTCTTTTTTAATATATTATTATTATGAAGATGGTAAGCAAACTAACTACTATTGGTCATATGCCGCTTAATGAGTGGATGATATTAAATTTATGTACACATCACAAAGGATCCTGCTCTTCAATGAGATTCGAACCCACCACCTATGGCGTGCTAGGCCAGTGACATAGCCGCTACGCCACCGAGATCGGTTTTTAATATATGGTTCTAATATCTTCAATTTTCAGTTCTTCGTTTAGCAAATTCAATATCCCAAATTCCTCGGTTGTTCTCGATAAATTTTTCTATTCTTCTTTGAGTTTTGCTTTTTAATGACAATAATTTGAATTATTGTTGTTGAACAACAGCAGCTGTTGCAAGTAATAATCGCCTTCGTGTACCACTATTCATTATTATTACAGCTCAAAATTATTTTCAGGTTAGAACTGTCTCTGTAACGAAATTATTTTGAATGAATACGCATTGCGCATGTGCAAAAACAAAAAATTTATTTACAAATTTAGTACCATGGCAGACAGAAATTTTAATTTTGCATAAATTGTAATATAAAATTTTAATACAATATTTTATATAAAATTTAATACTAAATTTAGTACTAAATTTTGTATCGTGTCAGACGGGCTTTTGGGTTAACCGCCATACTAATAAATAAAAAAAAAAAATGAATCATTACGAAAGTGAAAAGTATGTGTGTTGGAGTTCAAGTTCAAGATTAATAAATCCTAGAGGACGCGAACTCTTCAATACAATGACCACAAATAAATATGAATATCAGAGTACAGGTGAACCCACTTTCTGGCCAACTGATCAAAGCAAAACTCTAGATTTACTCGATTTCTTCATTACTAATAGAATCTCTACAAATTATAGTGACATAGAATGTTGTTACGATTTAAACTCTAACCAATCTCCAATTACATTAACCCTAATAACTACAATAATAAAAAAAAGTGGGAAAACCTTCACTTACAAACAAGCATACTATTTGGGAAATTTTTAGAGAGCATCGAAGATAAAGTTGAAGAAAAAATTAATAGCATACAAGAAGCGGCAATGTTATCCACACCCCCTAAAATTATTATAAACAATATTCCCAACTATCCTAAATATATAAAAGAATTAATCAGTGAAAAGAGAAAAGCTAGAAGAATATGGCAAGTATCCAGAAATCCAAATGACAAAACAAAGGTAAATAAATTATCTAAAGAATTAAAAAATATCCCCCGGGCAATAAAAGAAGAAAATCATCATCTACAGACACTATCACCAAATAATGATCTAGATTATAGCTCATGGAAAGCAACTAAAAACCTAAAGAGGCCGAAACAACATAATGCTCCAAACCGCAAAAACGACGGGTCTTGGGCAAGAAATGAACAAGAAAAAGCAGTAAGATATGCAAAAAATTTAAAAATTCCTTAATGCTTCTCTATAATTATCATGCCCAATCAAACACTTTACACCTAAAGAAATTGTAACAGAAATCAATCTCCTAAATAATAAAAAGAGCCCATGACATGATCTTATAAATGCTCAAATATTAAAAGAATTGCAATTAAAAACAATAACTAGCATCACAACAATATTTAACGCAATTTTACGCTTTCAATATTTTCCCATACAGTGGAAATTTTCCCAGATAATAATGGTACATAAACCCGGTAAACCAGCTCAAGAGACAGCATCTTACAGGCCTATATTATTGTTACCAATTTTTTCAAAGCTGTTTGAAAAACTACTTCTACTCCGCTTGAAACCTATAATAGAGGAATATAACCAATCACCAATTTGGGTTACGCAATCAACACTCACACAGTGAACAAGTGCACAGACTTGTGGATAAATAGAAAAAGATCTTGAAGAGGAAAAAATATTAGTCAAGCGTTTGATAAGGTGTGGCTTACTGGGTTATTGTACAAAATTAAACAAAAACTTACGAGTCAATACTATCTATTCTTCAAATCCTACTTAACAGATAGATTTTTTCAAGTAGCAAGTCATTGGACCTTATTCGAAAATATATGGTATTAATGCGGGCGCCCCACAAGGCAGCGTATTAGGGCCGGTGCTGTACCAACTATATACAGCAGACTTACCTAGCAATTCAAACATACTAACAGCAACATACGCCGATGACACAGCAATCCTGGCCTCTCATACTGACCCGAGAGCAGCAAGTAACCTAATTCAAAATTCACTCAACGAAATACAAAATTGGACACAAAAGGGGCGTATTAAGATTAATGAAACAAAATGTGCTCATGTAACATTCACAACAAAAAGAATCACTTGTCCTGATGTAACAATGAACAACAATACAATACTAAAGCAAGACAGCGTTAAATACCTTGGAATGCATTTAGACAAACTAGGGACTTGGAAAGTACATGTACAGCAAAAACGAAAACAACTGGACTTAAAACACTAAAACATGTACTGGCTAATTGGGCGTAATTTAAAAGTCTCTCTAGAAAACAAGATACTATTATACAAAGTCATACTTATACCTATATGGACATATTGTGCGGATGCGCCAAAAATTCTAACATCGCAATAATTCCAAGATTTCAGAACAAAACATTAAGAATAATAGTCAATGCTCCATGGTTCGTCAGCAATGAAACATTACACAGAGACCTGAAAATCAAGTATGTACAAGAACAAATTTTCTTATACGCTAGCAGATATCAAAACAGACTAAATTTTCACCCGAACTACCTAAGCGTAAATCTCCTAAATAATGAAAACGAAGTCAGAAGATTGAAGAGAAATAATCCTCTTGATGTATTTAAATGAACAATATTTGTATTATATAATAATATTATCTGAAGTGATATTGTAAATATTATCTTCTGACACGTATTATACATGTATGAAATTTACTGGTTGGCTGGATAAGCCAGTTGTAAATAAAAATTCAATAAAAAAGTATATGGACAGGGGCGCCATTATATTTAGTTCAAAGGCGCTGTTGATCATCTTATCCTGGGGTGTCCTTTATTTTACAAGTTATAGCTATATGATAATAACCTTGTTGAATCAAAAGCATTTAATAGATTACGTACGTACGGAAATTTATTTTTCTTGAATAAATTGTACATAATGTGTACATTATAATTACCTATATTTTATTTGTTTATGACGTAAAAATAGGGCTGAAGTTGGCCCTACATGTACTTGTTTCATTAATTACAAGAAATTAGAAGAACTTTGTAGGTACACTTACAAGTGATGTTATACCGCCATTGTGAACTTGGAGATATCTCTATAAATTATTATTTATCACTGTTAGAAAAAGAGCAAAAAATTTGAGACTTACGGCAATAATTAATTAATTATAGTTCTTTTGTTTTTGTTTGGTAAAGTGGTACCGCTAGCGTGAAATTGGAGGTACCACTACAAATTGTTAATTATTTCTGTTACAACAATAGCAATTAATTTGAAACACACGGCAATAATTAGCAATAAATTATTATCTAATAGTTTTTTTTTTTTTTTTGGTTTGGTGATGTGGTACCGCCAGCGTGAACTTGGAGGTACCACTACAAATTATTAATTATCTCTGTTAAAACAATAGCAATAAATTTGAAACATACAGCAATAATTAGCAATTAATTAGTTTGTAATAGTTTTTTTGGTTTGGCGATGTGGTACCGCAGGCGTGAACTTGGAGGTACCACTTTAAATTGTTAATTATCTCTGTTACAACAATAGCAATAAATTTGAAACACACGGCAGTAATTAGCAATTAAATAGCAATCAATTATAGTATATTTTTTATACCGATATTCAAAAGTGGTACCTCTAACTTCACGGACCTCAGGGCTGGTTAAAACGCAGACACGAATAACAAAATATAACACATTTCATAACAAATATAAAAAAAAAAATTATCTAAAAAATTCTATCCGTCAGTGTGTACTACGTAGAGAACTTGGAAAACAATATTTGATAGTATTCCATGAAATTAAAAACAATAACTAAATTTATAAAAAAATATTCGAATTGGATATTAGTTATTAACTATATATATAAATAAATTATAAAGTTGATTATTTGTAAAGTAAACTTACATTTAATTGAGACAATATACACAAATTTCTCCAATGGATTTGTACATTAATAATTCAATTGTGGAAACGAATATTATCTTTACCCAGAGTAAATACCCGGGTATTTACCTATAAGTGGGAATATTTTTGTAATCTACGACCACTTGGCACAGCGCTAAATAGGTTATCAGTATTTGGATCTCTAGGAAATATATGAAAAAAATGTAATAAAATGTTTTCAAAAGCAGTAAGAAGAATATGTAATCTGTAAATTTATAATATTTTTCGTCCTCTTTTTTTCTATAATTTTTACCTCCCGCCTACCTCTAGGTAAGGGAGGTATTGTTTTTGGTCAAAAAATTGGGTAGTGAGTTTTCAATGAATAAGCACGTTTTAGGGTCCCTATAATACGATTTTACTATTTTCGCGATGATGTCTGTATGTATGTATGTGTGTGTGTGTGTGTGTGTGTGAGTCTGTGGCAATTTTTTCGTCTCGCATAACTCAAATACTATAATACCAAAAAATACAATTTTGTGAAATATTGATTCTTATATTTAAATGAAGAGCTGATTAGATTTTGGATAAAATTGGTCAACCGGAAGTAGCAGTTTACTTGAAGCCCTTGAACAGTTTTTCGTGAAAAACACGGTTAAATTTCCTTTTTCAACTTAGGTCGCAAAGATCCTGTGTCACGCAGGCGTTGTGTAATTCCAACAAACATACGGTGGTTAGGATGCCGTCTTTGAGGAAAGCGTTCCGCATAAATACGCTCTGCTAGTCTCGCATTTTGTCATGCTAGCACTATGTCCACTAATTCACTATCACTAATTCCGTTCGCGATATCCATTTTTAAAACAAATCACCAATTCTTTTACACTGTTATGTATGTATCATTCACAAAAGAAACAATAAATTGACCTACTGACGTACTACGAAAGAATAATTACACAATTCAATTATTAGCAGTTATTTATAATAGAATTTTATTTAATTAATAACTTTAACATAATCTTCCAGCAAGTGGCAGTGGCAACGAAAAATTTTGGACCGGGAAACATGGAAAATAATTTTACTATTAAAAAAAAAATTCTTTTTGATTCGTAATCAGCATATCAAATAACATATACCATTAACGTATTTACCTGAAGTTATGAAACACCCTGTATACATACAACTTTATTCTGCAGTATTTTTTGTAACTATAATAAGAAAGAAAATAATGGCGGTGGTCGGCTTTGGTGTTACAGCCTGTGTACATCTAAATAGGGTGTTTCAGACCACCAGTACCCCCCAAATATCTAGCAAAAAACAAAGCAGATTTAGAAACAAAAAAATACGTCCAAAATATTTTTGAAATTTCTATTGAATGGTACCAAATGTAAGTTCCACCTTCACCCCTTGAGGTGGGAGAAGTAGCAGGGCACTTCATAATATTAAATGGTAAACCCCAGTTTTTATTGCCGATTCGAATTCTGCGACAAAAAATAAGAAGGTTTTGTCTGAAATTTCAGGTTCGCTACCGATGGTGCTAAAATCACGGAAAAAAAGACTGACAGATATTGACGATTTTTCAAGATGTGTATCAAGTAATGGTAGTTTTATAACACAGAATTAAAAAAAAAAAGTTAATGGATAAAAATGTATTTTATAGTTATCGGTCATTCAAATCATATAAGGTTATATAAAAAGAAAAGTTTCATAACAGTGGTGCATCTCATTATGATATAAGTTCTTTAAATTTTGATGTAGTTTGCGAAAGCGGAATTTGTTTTAAATTTAAGTTGACTTTTAAGTGAAAATTGGTTATGTGGTGTTCTGAAATCGAATGTTGTTTGTATATTATGATATAAGAGAATTAATATGTTTACTTAAAATCAATACCATTCAAGTAACTAATATCGCTCAGAAGTCAACTGAATTCAATAATAAAAAAAAACAAATTACAATCTATTACATAAACGTTCATTGCTATCCACTTCATTTTATTTTGTATTTAATTTAACTTAGTTGCAGTTAAAATAAAATTGCTCAATCACATCACGCCTCTCAATTGAATATCATTTGTCTTTATATTTTCTTTTTGTTTTTGTTTGCCACAGCATGCATTGTGTTTCGTTAGGTTCAGTTTCTATACAACCACCAATAATAATAATAATTTACTTTAAGTACAATTATCCTAGAAAATACACTAGAAAAGTAATAAATAAAGAAGTACTTACATTATTGACATAGTTCAATTCTTTAAAAATTTTCATGAAAGACAGAAAATTTGTTTCATTTTCAGCCATTGTAGAATTCTACCTGAAAAAAAAGACAATAATAAATAGATAACACATTTGGGTCTATTTTATAAAGAGTTGCTACAGTTACAACTTGCTAACTGTGACAAAAATGAATCGTTTTTTGACAACTAATGAAATATTATCCATTAAACATGAAGTTTTGATGCGATTTTGTCACCACTAGCAAATTACTAAGTAACAACTTCTTTAGATAACTGGACCAACTAACACTAAAATATGATGGCTAACATATTTCTTATTGCTTTACATTATATTCTTCTCGGAAAAAATAAATAGGAAATTTTAATGAAAAAAAGTACAATTATTAAAGCGTTAGTTAACCGGAATTTCTCTCAGTAGTCATCTTGTTCAATGCAATGTTTTTGTTTTTGATACTATATAAGGTACCTTTTTAACGAAGAAATTAACTGAAAACATACAGCTCACACAAAATATACTATTAATGTTTTCATTCGTTTATAGAACTTAACACAGGTACAATAAAAATTTTAATAACAATTTTTAAGAACGTCATAATAATTTCTTAATAATTCTAAAATTTATTATTGCACTGATCGTGCCAACAACGTAATAAGAATTACGGCCAGTGTACTGACCTTAATACTTAAATAAATATAACAAAGTTATGTTGATTTAATACTTTTCACATATATATATTTAATTTACTAGTTTGGAAATTATGAAATAAAGAAATTTGTAGCGATCGGGGGTATACTCATTCGTAACACCAGCTAATTAAAAATAAACCGTAATACAGTTGACTCGGAATAAATAATTAAATTAAATCAATATTCTTCTGAACGCAAAAGTTGTTTAATACCCTTGCACATCATTGTATGTAATTATAATTGTTATAAATCGAACTACCAGTGAGGTGGATAGTGCTTCGCCGTATAGATAAATACATGAGGTGGATAGAAATATTTTTTAATTAAATGTTTTTTTAGATAAATCAGTGCTTTTTGTTGGATACGAGGCTCGTCGCTACGCTCCTCGCCTCGCATAACCTTATTTTGTATTGATAAACACTTAATCTTTTTAATTTCCATGGTAACCACAATTATTTGTATCTATGGATACATTGTAAGAACATATGTTTCTATGGTAATGATATAGGTATAAGTTCGTTGTCATAGAAAAAAGTGATAATTCAATGGGAATATTATTTTTGAAACAAAGGTTTTTTTAAATTTTTTTATTATAAGCTTTGTAAATGTATAAATTGGATACGAGGCTCGTCGCTACGCTCCTCGCCTCGCATAGCCTTATTTCGTATTGATAAACAATTAATCTTTTTAATTTCCATGGTAACCACATTTATTTGTATCTATGGATACATTGTAAAAACATAAGCTTCTATAGCAATGATATAGGTATAAGTTCGTTGTCATAGAAAAAAGTGAAAGTTCAATGAGAATATTATTTTTGAAAGGAATTTTTGTTTTTTGGTATTATAAATTTTGTAAATGTATAAGTTGGATACGAGGCTCGTCGCTACGCTCCTCGCCTCGCATAGCCTTATTTCGTATTGATAAACAATTAATCTTTTTAATTTCCATGGTAACCACATTTATTTGTATCTATGGATACATTGTAAAACATAAGCTTCTATAGTAATGATATAGGTATAAGTTCGTTGTCATAGAAAAAAGTGAAAGTTCAATGAGAATATTATTTTTGAAAGGAATTTTTGTTTTTTGGTATTATAAATTTTGTAAATGTATAAGTTGGATACGAGGCTCGTCGCTACGCTCTTCGCCTTGCATACTTTTCGCTACTCGCTCCTCACCGAGTGGGAATGTTTGTTAGATACTCAGTTTATCGCTACCCTTTTCGTAAAGTAATTTTGTTTGTTGAATACTCAGTTTGTCGCTACGCTTTTCATAAAGTAATTATGTTTGTTTATACTCGGTTCGTCGCTACGCTTCTCACCGAGTGGAAATGTTTGTTGGATACACGGCTCGTTGCTACGCTCCTAAATTCGTATATATATTTGTTGAATACTCGGTTCTTCGCTACGCTCCCCACCGAGTGGGAATGTTTGTTAGATACTCAGTTTGTCGCTACGCTTTTCGTAAAGTAATTATGTCTGTTGAATATTCGGTTCGTCGCTACGCTCCTCACCGAGTGTGAATGTTTGTTGGATGCTCGGTTTGTCGCTACGCTCCTCACCGAGTGGGAATATTTGTTAGATACTCGGTTCGTCGCTACGCTCCTCACCTCTTAATTATGTTTGTTGAATACTCAGTTTGTCGCTATGCTTTTCGTAAAGTAATTATGTTTGTTGAATACTCGGTTCGTCGCTACGCTCCTCACCGAGTGGAAATGTTTGTTGGATACACGGCTCGTTGCTAAGCTCCTCAATTCGTATATATATATATATATATATATATATATATATATATATATATATATATATATATATTTGTTGAATACTCGGTTCGTCGCTACGCTCCCCACCGAGTGGGAATGTTTGTTAGATACTCAGTTTGTCGCTACGCTTTTCGTAAAGTAATTATGTTTGTTGAATACTCAGTTAGTCGCTACGCTTTTCATAAAGTAATTATGTTTGTTTATACTCGGTTCGTCGCTACGCTCCTCACCGAGTGGAAATGTTTGTTGGATACACGGCTCGTTGCTACGCTCCTCAATTCGTATATATATTTGTTGAATACTCGGTTCGTCGCTACGCTCCCTACCGAGTGGGAATGTTTGTTAGATACTCAGTTTGTCGCTACGCTTTTCGTAAAGTAATTATGTCTGTTGAATATTCGGTTCGTCGCTACGCTCCTCACCGAGTGGGAATGTTTGTTGGATACTCGGTTCGTCGCTACGCTCCTCACCTCTTAATTATGTTTGTTCAATACTCAGTTTGTCGCTATGCTTTTCGTAAAGTAATTATGTTTGTTGAATACTCGGTTCGTCGCTACGCTCCTCACTTCGTAAATATGTTTGTTGGATACTCGGTTCGTCGCTACGCTCCTCACCTCGTAATTATGTTTGTTGTATACTCGGCTCGTCGTTGCGCTCCTCACCTCGTTTAATGTAATTATATTGATTAAAAAGTTTTAAGAAAGGAAATAATTTATTTGACATCCTGACGAGGTCATTAATTGGAATTAATGTAAAATATATTGCTTAAATATTATTAAAACTTAAAAAAAAGGAGCTCATTCATTTTACACACTTACGTGAAGCCGTAAATAAAAAGCCTTACACTCTAACAGTGGTCCGTCAAACTGTCAAAATTTTTTTCAGTCACAAATACTTATTGTATGCATTTTGATAATTGTAATTCGTCCAATACAATGACTTTCAATGATGTCTATATATTTCTTGCGTAACTTTACGTTTTTCTATAGTATTTCATAAGTAAAATTTATGACATGAATATAACCAAACTTCAATTTGACATGTATAATATAAAATCAATTTGTACCAAGTTGACTGATAAAAATGTGTTTTATTGATATTGTACAATAAAATAATACATATTTACCATGATTTTTATACAATTTACGTGTATTTAAGCGTCAAAATCTCCATCTGTCATTTGAAATTTTCGTCACACTTTTAACCCATTTAAACTGTATTTGAACGTACCAAAAACGTGTAAAACCAATTAGAATACAATAATTTATAAATTTTATACACTTGAACGCCCGAAATCGGTCACAAATTGTAAATGAATATTTTCAATGACATTTCATGCATCTGTCAAAATAAAACTTTTGACAGTTTAAAATTCAATCTGACAGTGTATCTATAGAAACCACATCAACATTTGGTAATTTTTAGTAATTTTCATCAATTTTCATTAGTTTTGTGTCAAAATTTAAAGGAAATTTAAAAATTTCAATATTCAGAGTTAAAAGACAGTGTATATCATGTAATAATTTTGTTTGTAAAATTTGTTAAACAATCTAGTTAAATATGTGCGAATACAGCACAATTTTGCATATGAATGTTTTAAATTAGATTGTAGATAGGGAAAAGGAAAAAACAAGCGATAATAGATTACAATGTTAATCGAGTGACGGTGACATCGCCATCTGATGGTGTTTATCAACTTCATAATGCCCTTGGTACATACGAGTTATTAACGCAATGTCTGTGGTAATTATTTAATGTTATCATGTTCGAAGTGTTATGAAATTGGATGTTTTAATTTGAATAATAGTTAAATGAAATTAGATTAAACTAGTATTTGTAGTTATTTTAATGACAGTAATGCTTTAATTATCTCCTGTAAATTTCTCTTGTTTTTTTTCTATTATTTTATCGCACACGCATGAGGTAAAAGAAAACAAAAATACACGAAATAATACATTATAGGTACTTATATCAGGAATGATTGCTAAATAATTAATATATAAATTTATTATGGCAGTAACTCAATTTTAATAGCACTTCGCAACTTTACAGTGAAATATTTTTGTGAGTTACCAGCAGTCAAGACACAGTTCTCAAAGTTGCGGAGGAGGGAACAAAACTGTCGGCTGGAAATATTACATACCTATTTAAAAGATTTGCATATTATAAAGAAATTTAACTGTCATTTAATTTACTTTTAAAGTAAATTTATTTATTTTTAACAAGTGCACATAATTCAACATTATTTTGTGACCGCCAAAATATGATTGTCATTTGGTTAACTTGATGTAAATATAACTGGGCTCGTGGTTAAGCATTGTTTTAAGATGTCATTTTGGTTTTAACAAAAACAGCAAAAGTGTTTTAGTGACTTGTTAGTGGTATTGCCATTGAATTTTACATAGATGCATGAATTCCCTTTACATTTATCAAAAATACCTATAGGTTTTAGTTTATACTTCGTGTATTTTGTTACTATAATGCTAACATACCAGTAGGTATGCTGCGTTCACAGCTACTAAATTATCATTTACGATTAGCAATTAGAATTAAAAGTAGTGTTTTGAACAACCGTGAGCGTTCACACCAACAAAATTAAGATATTAATTGTAAGTACTGACTACAATGCAAGCTTTTCACTCACAATTAGTGGGAAAGGGCTGTCTGCTTTTTTTTTAAATAAGTTTTGTACATACATTATAAAGTACAATAATTATTACTTTATTTAACCCATATCAGCGAATACTACGAGGTTCCGAGGCCGCATATAACCTCAGCAGTTGAGACCGCTTAAAAATAAAAAAATTACTTTATTTATGGAGTAGACAGCTCCGTTGTAACGCGTGAGATCCTCAGCTCGAATCCCACAGCTGACAGTTGCCAATTTAAATTTACCCCTGTGGTTCCCCTCCACTAAAATCTTTGGAGGCTATGATTTGACGGCTGGTAGCCGCACGTCATACGCAAAAATATATCACTTACCGAAATCTGCGTAAGCAGTGTGCCAGACCCATAATGGGAAATAGGCGTGATGATATATTTATTTTATTTTATCACTGCATAAATAAATTATTGAAATTATTTGCTCTTAATAACGCTTGTCTGTATATATCTTCATTCATGATAGCTAAATAATTAAGATAATTTTATTTCATTTTAAGGCATATAATTCATTTATTTCTGTAGATTATTACTCATGTACCTATTTTGTTATAATCTGTCATTGATACTATCACAGGTGAAGTTTAAGAACAGATTCGGCTGAACTTTGCCAAAATATGTATGATTATTATTATTATTACAACAATATTTCGATAGCACTTCCACTGCGTGGTTAGAAGTATATTTAATATTTTAAATTGGCAGTTCGAAGACACTTGCACCGATTGATAATTTTAAGTTGTAATTTTAATTGAAAATATTGAACAGGTCCTTGGATGTTATGAAATACATAAATTAATATTATGACATAGTTGTAAATAAGTAACCATTATTCAGTTCAACTATGAGTCGATTCATTATACAATTCGTCCATCCGAATCATTCGCGGTCTCAAATAGAGTTTATAGATTATATAAAAAAAATGCATTTAGATTGGATAAGTAGCTCCATGGTAACGCATCACACTGTGGATCACGAAATCTTCACGTCGAATCTCACAGCCGATAGTCGTCACTTTTAACTTTACCCCTGTGGTTCCTCTACTAACATAAATGGGGGTGTTGATTTAAAGCTGGTAATCACACTTCACGCTTAAAAAAAATCTCTTACAAAACTACGATATTAGAGTAAGATACCCAAAATGTGTGAAAACGTGATGATATATTTATTTATTTATGTATAACAAACAAAATGCAATCACTTCGATGCTAGCACTTTCATTAGAAATGAAATTTCATTAGCTAACCTTTCAGCAAAAATGTATCTACCAACTTTGTTTCAAGATGTTTCGTGTTCTCATAAAAATTCCAATATTGTCAAGTTGTCTCTTTGAAAATACCTTAAGAGTTCCCAACAAAAGTAACAACTTAAAAGATTGGAAAGCAGAAACAAGTTGACACTTATGTCAAAAGTATTAAAATACTTCTATTCATTTTGCCTTCTTTCTTACCTTCTGTGTTTTGTAGACGTGTCGTTTCCCTTTAAGGTTTTAGCCGCTCAACCCTAGTGACATGAATTATGTAAAAGTGGATTTTGGTGAATTTTACACATATTAGAGGAATGTAACACTTAGATAAATCTTGTGCAGTGGTGTAAATTTTAGCAGAAAGGTTTGGGGCGTACCATTTCCGGAGTTTGACTTATTGCCTCGTTTCAAAAGCTGTTTGGGACAAAAGCCAAGATTAAAAAAAGAAAAATTATTCTTGTAATTTATTGTGTTCACAGATTAGAATTGTCGCAAAAGTGGTGGCGTAGTTCAAATTGTAAAAACGTATTTTACATTTTTTAAATATGACGAAATTAAACAAAAGAAGACTTTTTCTTTTCAGTATCAAAGAATAATTAATCGTCTTCAATCGCATTTTCATGCTAGCATTTCATATATTTTTTCGATATTATATAGGTTGGTTCATAATGTACGGAAAAGATCAAAAGTATTAGAAGAGCCAAATATAAGATTTTTTCCTTAATAAACTTGACAAAAACTCAATAACAAAAAAGTTACAACAAATTAAATTTCTTTTAAATTACCGTCCACATATTGAATACGCCTATGTAACGGGTGATGAACTAACAACTAAGTTATTCAATATAGGAAATAAAATGATTTTTTTTTCATATAGCGATATGTAGTTCAATCTTGCCTTTAGAGAAGAATGCTTCAAATAAATCTTATAAATAATTGAATTCTGCAACTAAATCATTAGGAAATCAATTTCTATTCGTATTTAGAGGTTCAGTAACATGTAAAATCAAATTAAGGGTTTCATAAAAGTAGTTACTCATTTGTAGATTTTGCCACCGAATTTCAAAATTATAAGCAAATGCAACGCAATTTGCAGTTGATTTAATTTCTTTTTTTCAGTTCAGTCAAAAAAATTGCATTGTATTGCCTATATTGTACAAATTCACCATTCTGTACAAAAAAATTCAATATCAATTCGCAAAAACAAACAGTGCCTTAGTTTATATTATTTTATCTTTGGTATTTTAAACTATTAACACATGTTTTTAAGTTTCTGATTTTTACCATAATTTAAATATTTTACGTGCACAGATCTTTTAAAAAACATAATGCAATTTTTATTGTTTGTAATTTTTTATACTATCAACTTCTGATGACCTAGGTGGTGTTCGAAACCGGTCCAGGTTAAATTATAAATAAATATTTGACTGAATTCCAGTAGTTTCATTGTTCCATACACTTGTTTGGAGATATATTTATTTATTAGTAACTAGTAAGTATTGATTAGGGGTGTGCCAAATATCGATATATCGATAAGTATCGATATTTTTTTAAATTATCGAATAAATTTAATAAATTTTATTTTATCGATATATCGATAATCGATAAATATCGATATTTATCGATAAATATCGATACTTATCGAATAATATCGATAAATATCGATATTTATCGAATAATATCGATAATTATCGATAAATATCGATAAATATCGATAATTATCGATTATCATCGATAAGTATCGATAAATATCGATAAGTATCGATAAATATCGATACTTATCGATAATTATCGATAAATATCGATAAATATCGATAAATATCGATAAATATCGATAAATATCGATAAATATCGATAAATATCGATAAGTATCGATAAATATCGATAATTATCGATAAATATCGATAAGTATCGATAAATATCGATAAATATCGATAATTATCGATAAGTATCGATAAATATCGATAATTATCGATAAATATCGAAAAATAAAGATAAATATCGATATGTATTAGTAAATATTGATAAATATCGATAAATATTGATAGATGTGGATAAATATCGAGAATTACCGATAAATATCGATATGAAAATTTATTTATCGAAAATAATTATAATTCTGTATCGATTCTACGAAAAAAGTATAAGTATCGATAATTTGATAAATAACTTAAAAAATAACAATATTTTGAGTAGTTGATAACAAATTATCAAATAAATCCCAACATGGTCACATATGAACAAGCAAATATCGCGCTTATTTATAGATTTAGCAATTTCTGCCATATAACATGATTTATACTTTTGAAACATTTAAATGGTAGCGGATTAGTGAATATAAATTTGTAATATAAAATAAATAAATAAAATAAATATATCATTACGCCATTTACCCATTATGGGTGTGGCACTCTGCTTACGCAGATCTTGGTAGGTTATATATTTTTGCGTATGAAATGCGGTTACCAGCCGTCAAGTCATAGCCCCCAAATCTGTTAGTGGAGGGGAACCACAGGGGTAAATTTAAATTGGCAACTGTCAGCTATTATATCGTATTCGATTACTAATAACAGATATGAAATAAAAGATATTATAATTTTTAATATGTACAAAGCAGGTACGTAAATTTTGCTGTGTAGGTTTTCTTTTTTCTATAATTTAATTATTGATTATTCCAATGATGTTTTATCTTTTTGTAACATTGCCAGTATCTTTCTGCTCCTGTCGCCCATGGTTATTATTGTTTGAACTTTGTTCAAATACAGTGAGCATCATTTCTTCAAATCTGGCTGACAAAATATCACTATTTACCGCGTATCCACCGGTGGCTCACGACGGCAGACGGTTATATGTTAAAATTATTACTCATGACGCCCGGTGGGTTACGGTAAAAAAAGCTCAAAAATAGGCAAAAATAAATCAAAATCCCTAAAAACAGTAATAATTATCTTTAAAAATGCATATGCATCAGTATTTATCGATAATTATCGATATTATTCGATAAGTATCGATATTTACCAATAATTATCGATATTTATCGAAAATTATCGATAATTATCGATATTTATCGATATTTATCGATACATATCGATATTTATCGATAATTATCGATATTTATCGATAATTATTGATACTTATCGATATTTATCGATATTTATCGATAATTATCGATACTTATCGATATTTATCGATAATTATCGAAATTTATCGATAATTATCGATATTTATCGATAATTATCGATAAGTATCGATATTTATCGATTTTTATCGATATTTATCGATAATTATCGATATTTATCGAAAATTATCGATAATTATCGATATTTATCGATATTTATCGATACATATCGATATTTATCGATAATTATCGATATTTATCGATATTTATCGATAATTATCGATAATTATCGATACTTATCGATAGTTATCAAATATCATTCGATATATCGATAAATATCGATATATCGATATATCGAATATTATCGATACTTTTTCAATATCGAATATCGATATTAAATTTTTCATTTGGCACACCCCTAGTATTGATGTATGGCCATAGTAATAATTTTTTAGTAGCAGTAGTGTTTTCAACTTTATATTTTGACGGAGTAAAATAAATATATTGGCGCATGGGAATGATTTTAACAAAATAAACATGTATTTGACAGTTAAATATATAACGTTTTTAAACTCATGTTTATTCAGCGAACTCAATAGGATTCAAGTTTTCAGTTGAGCACGTTAAAGTGATATCCAAACATTTTATCCCTCGAATTCAATAGAATTCTATCGAAAAGAAGAAGCCAACAGATCAATGATTCCTTTAGGTGGAACTGCCTAAAATTTAATTTGTTTAGAAGCAAATAATCCTGTCGAGCCTTTTTTTTATACAGAATGAAAATTGTAGTAACGTTAAATAAATCATATGTCGACATTATTTAAAAAATAAAATAAATATATTATCACGCCTTTTACCCATTATGGGTGTGGTGATATATTTTTTCGTACGAAATGCGGTTACCGGCCGTCAAATCATACCCCCCCCCCAAGATGTTAGTGAAGGGGGATCCACAGGGGTATATTTAAATTGGTAACTGCCGGCAGTGAGATTCGAACTGAAGATCTGACGATCCACAGTCCGATGCGTTACCACGTACATACTCGTACTTAAAAAGTTTTCATATAATTGCGAGGTGCAAAGAAAAATCTATTTTTAATTCGCTTTTTCGAGAATGCGTTCCTAATTTATTTATTTGTACAAAATCACGATAAAATAAAATTGAAATTGAGGACTTCTGAATGTTGAATGAGTTATAATATTTTCGAAATTTAATAAGGTATAATGGGCTTAAATGAAAAAATAAATCAGTATAATAATATAAAGATGGCTATTAAAATTTTTGAAATAAGTTATCCTAAACCCTTTTTGAATGTTTTGTGTATGATATTTTTTTATTGTGATAAGACTATCAAATTACAGTTAACGAAGCAAATTGGGCATCACACATTGCAGTTACATACCATTTTCTTTGACTAAGAAGAATATTTGCCATTATTGTTTAATATTGTATTTTTTAAATAATATTATACAAATAAAAACGGTTTATAGTAAATATGAATTTTTTTACATATGTTTGTATTTTTGTTTAAATTCCATGACTATCACTACAAATGAAGATTTTTTAAATTATTTTTTTAATTAATTAATTTAAAAAATTACATAGTATTTCCTATATATATGTAACATAATAATAAATTAAATTTAACCAGTGATAGAATAGAATTCTAATAATAATAAAAGTAATATATGTAATTTACATGTTGTGGAGAGAGCATTGACCGCTCTGTTAATACACTTATATACGTAATATTGTGGTAGAAGAACCGAGAGGAAAACAGGGGTAATTTTTATATGGCAAATACTTGCATGGGAAATTATCTGTCGTGGTGATTAACTTCTCCTACACAGTAGATTGAAAATGATGGAAATAACAAGCTGCATTATATCAATCTGAATGGATATAGTCTGCAAAATAAAGTGATGTTTAAAAACAAGCACAGGTACTTAAATTATTAATAGGTAATTTAATCGAACGAGTATTTCATACCTAGTGTGCAAGATGTTAGAAAACTTCTTAAAATTTCATTCTTCCTTCGTGGTTCAAGTAATACGAGTAAACTATAAATTTTATAAGTATACATAAGTTACAAGTCGTAAACTTTTTAGAAAGACTTATAAACCATCGCCCTACTTTTTTACTGTTCACTGCAAAATTCGAGCTTACATACCGGTGGATTTACGCAAGAACAACGTGGAAAATTGCTCCAGTGCGGCAAAATCTAGAAGGCGCCAAATTTTCTAGACATAAATTTCTAAAAGCAAAATTTCTCTTATAGATAAAAATAAATATTTTATAATAAAAAAAATTATTTTTTTTTCTGAAACCAGCGCGAAAGTACTATTTGCTACAATTATTGAGCTTTGAATGCAGACACCTTACAAAAATCTAACTTATCGGGAAACTTTTAAGCCATTGATTCAGAAGTGACATTGAGAACGAAATATTACATTTTTAAGCACACTATTTAAAAAACATTTACCAAAATATCTTCAATCGATTTGATCAAGTTTATATGTGAAAATGAACTTCGAATAGTAGTTCATCCCCAAAGTTGATATTGCATACTGAATGATAGTTGGCACGTTTCAGCAACTGTAGCGCTGAATTTTTTCGTATTTGAAAATGTCTGCAGATAGTGCTAGTTAACAATGGTATCTGAAATACTTCTGTCATTGGAAAATGGACACAACATTTATCAATTTCCTTTACAGAAAGTAAAACGCAAGAAGTTTTAGGTCCTGTACCTTGTTTCCATCCTGTGTCCCGCGTTTAACTATTGCATCTTTTTATGCACTAATAAGGGAAGAAAATGTTAATAATAGTATATTATGTCACAAGGAGTTAAAATAAGTAAAAAAGACTGTTCAATTCCGAGTGCCACATACTATTTTTTCTTCAAGCAGAGCACCGGGAGAAAAGCCCCTGGGTCATGGTCGGTTCCTAGGACCCGGTGAGCCCGCCGTGACCTCGAGGACTGGCGGGGGGGGGGGGGGGTTGTGAAATCACTGGGTCGAGGCCGGGGCCTGGGACCCAGTTGTATAAAATATGACAGAACCAATTTCACGACAACTGTCATTCGTCACAGCTGCCTTTGTAGTTGCTGCCACCAGTGGCATATGAAACAACTGTACGCCGTACAATTTTCTTATGCTTAATTGCATGGTAGCAGTAGCAAAATATTAATATTATAATACGCTTGAAGAAAAAATATTTCATCCGCAAAAAGTAAAGTTACTTGGTTTTTACGTTCTTATGCATAAGGAAGCATAGCAATCTTGAAAGGATCGACTGCGAAATACATGTTTTTATGTCATCTGATTCTGTTTAAATGTTGTTTCTTCAAGCGTATTACAATATTTACATTTTGCTACTGCATAAATATAATTGTACGGCGTACAGTTGTTTCACATACCAAAAGACCTATTTCGAAACATAGTAACATAATATGCTACTAAATACTGATACTATGTAACAATGCAATTTGTTTTCGAAACAATTTATATGCGAAACGTTTACTTGTATTACAATAAATGAAAATATTTCTCAACTCATCTCTGATTTTTTAATAATTTTTACCTAGGTATTTGTGGAACAATTCTGCTTTTGTAGCCAGATGCAATTATTCTTCTCCTAAAGTGAAATCACTAGAAACAAAAAACGGCGTCTTCACTATAACAAACTCTGCGAAAATAACCTTTTCTAGTCCACGAAATTTAATTCCCCTAAATAATATTAGTATCGGTTTACGTTTTCCTATTTGTGTGCAAGAGTAAAATTTGTAATTGGGGTGTTTTTAACTCTTTTAGGAATATTTCCAGCAGATGCTGTTTAGTTTTATGTTCTCAATAAAAAATAATTTTGTTTCATAAACACTTATTATAGGTGTGTACTTCTGAAAATAAAAGAACAGATATTTTAGTAAACAAGTCATACGTTTTTTGTAAGAAAAACAATAAAAACCTATTTTTGAAGTAACAAATAGACTTTGCTAAAATTAACCATTTAATTATTGATCCCAAGGTATATCAGAACTGCATCTTTGTATTTTATATTTGGCAGTTAAAGTAAAAAATGGAACTACTATAACATAATATTCAGTTCTAAATTTTCCCCCGTTTAATATAGTAAAACTTTGTTGGATACTAGTTTGCATATAAAGCATGTAAACTTTACAAATTTGCCTAATTAAACTGAAGAATCCAGGACATAAAACTGCAGCGTAACAAACAAAAGTAATTACGTTATCTCGTCTTCTCGACTGGTTTGATTGCACACAAACAAAGTTTGCAGATATGCTGTCCTCCTACTCATGCTTACATCATAATTCTGATAATCATTTTACTTGAAAGCAAAGACAAAACAGCTTGAAGGCGTCAGAAAATATTTAAGAAAGCACGTAATGTGATAAATATTCGAAATAACAAAATAAATCTAGAGTATTCAGTATACTACTTCTTTATACGTATGATATTGAAGGTTTACTAATTACATTTTATACATAGATGTGTTCCGCATGTGTTTTTCATCTTAATGTAATGAATACAGAGCTGTTGAAACTTGTTGGAGTGATGTCACTCCCAATTAGTACGCGGTACCGTTTCACGTTGCTTCGGAAGAAGCCTAAAAAATTCCAGAACCCGCTATACTGGAGTATATAAAGGGATGCCGGGTTAACGGCGGCCAGTCTTCAGTCTTCTAAAATCCGTGAGTCTTTGATAAACCGTCAGCGTGTTTCAATAAATATTCGACATGTGAAGACTCAGAAATAAATAATACGTATGAAAATAAATGTTATGTTAGTGTCATAGGGTTTTACTATTAAATAAATAATTGTAAATGAATAAAGAATTTTTGTTTGTTATGATTTAAATTCTGTGTTATTATTTCACCGAACCCGCATAACGAGTAAAACGTTGCAATTGCATGAATCTTTATTGAAATATGTTATACATAATTATTTTATATTTATATTTGAGAGCAGGTACAAGACAATGGGGTCATACACATACAAAAAGTTGTGTTTTTTTTTTTACATATAAAAATTTAAATCATTTCAGAAACATATTATTCAATATTTCTTATAATCTTTTAACTTTTCATTCATAATTTCCTTTATGAAGTTTCGAGGTTGCAAAATCGTGACGTCATCTTGTAATAGAATATACAGCATGGCAAGGCAAAGAGGTGTTGATAAGAAATAATAATTTTCTTTTCAGGGTTGTAATAATTACTTATTATTATTCCAATGAACACTCCGATAAATGAAATTAGGTATTCGTTAATTATAACGTTTTTAGACAAAGAGTTTAGGGCGTGTTAAAATAAAAATGCTTTGATGTACTATACTATGTCGCTTGTCGATAATGTCGGTAGTCTCATTATCACACCTGTCATCTCAAGTCATATGTTGCAGTTAACAACGATTTTCAAATTAAACTTATGTTTATTATATTTGCTATATTATTTTGCCCAGGTAATGTGAATAAACTATATTTGTAAAAACCTCTCAGTAAATAACACTGACAGATAACAGTCAATTTGACATTTGGTATAGTTCCTCGCTCTTCGCAAGAGCGTGTTTCGTAAAATTACAAGATGACGTCAAGAAGCGAAATATTTGAAATGGGATGCCAATTTCAAAAAAACTTATCTTAATAAATAAATGCCTTTTAATATTAAAATTAGTATCTATATTTATAATTTTACTCAAACTTACTGAAAAAATATAAAATGAAAAAAGGTGTATGACCCCATTGCGAATTAGTTTTTAATTTTAATATTATTGCTAACATCTTTCATTTTCATTTCATTCTTTTGAATTAATTCGAAATGTTTTATGTTATCTGTAAACATCCACTCCCAGTTTCGTAATTATGACCAAAATTATTCGCATTATCATGAAAGTTATAAAATGTGGTTTTGTTACTCAATCATTTTTCGTACGTGAGTTATTAAAGATACGGACAAATATCCATGAAAATAGCAAGTGTAAACACGGGGTACAAGACTTAGTAGGAGTTGGTTTGAATAAAACCTATATTTCTCGAATAGTGATATTAAAATTTCATAAAAATAACAAACTTCCTAGATGGGGCTCAAGATTGACTAATCCTAAAGGCAAGCAACTACAAGCTGATATGCTCAAGCACAGGTAAACTCACGTACTACCCTACCGACTCTGCTAAACTTCCTGATACTCTAGATCTTTTCGTTACATACCGAATATCTCCCAATTACATAAAAGTCGAAGAATGTTTAGACAACCATAATAAATATAGGAGGAAAACCTACACTAGTTAACAAAAGTAGTAACTGGGCGGTATTCGAGCAATACCTTACCGACTACACGAATATAAACATCCCGTTGAAAACCGAAAACGACATGTATCCAACTGCCCGAAACATATTAAAAACAAAATCGCAGAAAAAAGAAGAATTCGGAGACGCTGGCAATAAAGCATATTGCCAAGTGAAAAAAGTATTTTAAACAAATTAACAAAAGAAGTTAAAACATTAATAAATGAATTTAAAAACGAAACATTCCAAAACCATGTCAGCAATACCGAAATCAAATTTTTGAATAAAAAAAAAAAAACTCTGGGACACGATCCGATCACCGCTGCAATCCTAAAAAAAATGCCAGTTTAAAAAAAATACTAGCATAAACTATCACTTCTTTTGTTAAATTGTATAAGATACTTTTATATATTTTATTTATAATAGCTACTCATATTTTGTATCAAGGAAATTATTGTTGATGTTTGATGAACTGTTGCTATTTTTGTAACGTACGCTTCATTTAAATTTTCTAAGTATCGTTCTAAATGAGTTATATTTGAAATATTTATAGACTTTTAAAAGGCATGGCTTGAGGTAGCCAACTTTTATTGATCCTAGCTTCTCCTGGGCATGTTCGGATCCACGGTTTGTTAAAACGAAAATAATTGCTTTTAATTCATTTTAAAGTAAGACAAATCGTAATCTGAGTGTCCACGCCTGTCAAATTGCGTTTAAAAGAACATTCTTTGTTTAGAATTTAGAACGAAGTGGCTGAAATTGGAGCACCAGTCTTCATTCTGAGTTTAATTAAAGCGGCCTCTTGTAAATGCAAAAGCAATTCCTTACTTTACTTGCAGACATCGTAAAAACGAGAAATCTGTTCTCTCTTATCGAAGTAAGTTTATATGTAGCCACAAATTGCAACTATCGTGCAGTCTTTTTATACTACACTGCCGTCGTAAATGGTGTGAAAAGTAATATGCCAAACAGGAAATGTGATATTACAAAATATTTTGGTGAGAAATGAATTATCCAGCCGCTGAGACTGTATTTAAAATAATATTTTAAAAAAGTTACGAAAAATATAAAAATTATATTTAAATATATTTAGCACTATTTTTAATATTTAGTAATAATGTAAACAGTGCCGTAGCCAGGAATTTCGTTTTGGGCGGCACCTATAGTTATTTTTTTTTAGAAATAAAAAACTATTAACTATTACACAGGCCAACAAAAAAGATATTTGTAAAAACTTTTTAAAACCAATACACCTAAGTGTAGTATTTTTCTTGTATCGCCCACAGTTCTTTCACAATATGACCGATTAAAGTTCAAAATAGGAAAAATTTGATACATAAAAAAACTTAAACCGTATTTTTATTTGATTAGGTTCAATTTTTATTTACGATAACATAGTTTACTCATATGCGAATATTTCAGATGCTTTTTTTTTCATTTCTTTCCCTGTGATGTTTTTTGTATACTTTTTTCTCCGATGCATTTTGCTGTTCTCTATGAAGTGACCAACTGAAATTGCCCATCATATTGATATTCCACCATCCCTAGTATCGTTTCTTTTTTAAGTCCTGATGGACATTGCCCCCCTTCTGGCTACGGCACTAGTATCGATGGTCTTCAGTATTATATGTATATGCATGTATATTTTAATATTCTCTTATGCCCACAGAGTGTCGAGAGTTGAGATTATAATCTAGATTTCGTAACAAATTTATTATAATTCTGTCTATCTCTACCTAATGTACTCCTCTTGTACTGGTACCCCTCTTGCGTGGTATAGCTTCAATATTGTCGTCCTAGGCTAAAGAACCTACTAAAATTTCCACTGTCTACTAGATACTTACCTCTTTTTCGCAATTAATTTATTTTCTATATTACCTTTGAAGATTGTTTGCTCGGCATTCATATATCATGAAACTACTGTACCTGTTCCATCTTTTTTATTATTCAGTCTTACATAACATACCGTTGAGTGGTTGTTAATTATTTTTAAAATAGTATTTGATATTCCTTCGAGTATGGCGATAACTAAGATAAATGATTGAGATATGCACATTTTTTTATGTCGCTTGAATTTGTTCAACAACGTCTAAATGTCCGTGCAATAACTTATGGACGAGAAAAGGTGTAAATACTTTGTAATTACAATTTTCATGACACTGTTGATTTATATCAAATATAGAATCAATTATGAAGCTAAGTTAAAAAATGAACAAAATTTTGTTGTATCCGCTTAATTAAATTAAATTATAATAGCATATTTAAAGAAGTAGAATAACATATTTGAATTATCCGAGTTGTTTTGAGAACATAAAAATAAATGAAAAATTTGTAATTATTGCACATTCAAATAGAGATTTATATGTATACATAAATCATGTGATATCTACACCAGCTTTGTAAATTTGACGGTGATTGCCCTCTTAATTAAATTTGATCAAAAGCTTAAATGCTACAAATATTTTGTATATCTAAAAATACCTAAAAAATAGTTTTAGTTGCTTCATATTAAACTTTTTTAGAGACTATGATCGCTAGTAAGAACGCTGATTAAGGGCGACTAACTAGCAGTTGACTATCTGTGTTTTTCAGCTGTCAAACCTTCTTACACGATTATTCAGAAAAATATTTGAAATAGAAGTGGTAGAATATTTAATTCTGTATGTCTTTTATTTGAAGCTTATATCTTTAAAATAATTTAGGAACGCTTGACAGCGTAAAATAGAGTTAGTCAACTGCTTGTTAATCACTCTTAATCGATTGTTCTTACTACCAGTCGTTGTTTTCAGCATTACAATTACACGAAATTACAACAGCATTACAACTACACGAAATGAAAATTATATAAAATAACATTAAATGTGAAAATATTTAATGAATAAATACTGAGCGATATGCAAATTTTCTTGACAATAAACTTGGTGAAATGTTAGAAAATACTTTATATTCCACAAAGTATGTGGCAGGCGTCCAACATGATAATGGACCAGTCCATTATGGAAAGCAAGTGACCGTATAGTTATCCCGATAGATGAATTGGGCGTGGAGGCTCTATATAGTCCGAACGATTATACCGGGGCGAATTGAAGTAGGTATAGCGTGTTCGAATTTGCCTGGCGATTGACTTGACTTGCTAATGGGATAAGCCAGCCCTAGCCAGCGGGGTGCAAGTTTGTCTGATGTTCAGGAGTGGATTATTATAATTTTTGGCTTAGATGCTTCAAACCTCCGAAATTTTTAATACGATTATCTTTTCAATTGTTTCCCCGAAAACAGTTAAGTAAGATAATTTTATACATATATACCTTCAGAAAAGGACATTTAAAATTCATTTTATTAAAATTTTTCATATTTTGATATTACTTGTGTCTGTTTGTGTAAAACTCATTTGAAAATATTATCCAGTACAACCCGGTAAAGTAGTCCCTCATAAATTTCTTTAATCCTCTTATAGAATACCTGCTGAGAAACACTAATGGAATCAATCGCCAGGCAAATTTGTACAAGCTATAATTTAGAATTTCTTTGCGGTGAGGCAAAAGTTATAAAATTCTAACTTAACAGAAAAAGAATACAGTAAATAATAATGTTTTATTTATTAAAAATAAAAATAACCATAATGTTAGGTATGAAATGCAGATCATAAAAGTAAAATAAGAATTAAATAATAGCTTATTATGCATCACGGGAGAGAAATGTATGATATTTCCTGTGCAGTAATTTGAAGCACGAGCCGTAGACCAGGGTTACAATACGACAAGGAAAAATATACACATTTTTTCAAGACCCCAATATTTATGATGGTTTTAATGTATTGCACTGAAAAATATATCAGCAAGTCAGAGATGTTAAAAATTGACAAAAATTACGAATAATAAATACATACAAATAAAACATGCAATTAATTATAGTCTGTATTATCCTCACTACTAGATTCTGCTTCAGTAGTAGAATCATCATCGACAACATTATATATTAGAGTTTAGGGGTGGGAAACAACCAATTATTTCTAATATGCCTATAGATATTCTCTCATTAATTTTTAGGCTGCTTCTACTTTTATATTTGCTTGTTGGAAAAAAGATATTAGTATTATGTTCCTTTAATAATCGCTTTACTTAATTTACCTATGAGTTTTTATAGTAAATTTTAAATAAGCTACAAAATGTAGAAGTTTGTAAATAAATTTCCTTTAATAACATGTTAAATAATGTAAAACTATTAAGTTTTAACAAATTCGTTACAAATTTGCCCGTGCATATTCAACACAAATAAAAATCTTACATATACTTACAAATCTAAATTCTTTTGTTTAATCATTACACTTAAAACCCGACAAATCTACTGAGAGAGAGATAAATAGACAAAGATAGAGCGGGAGAGAGAGAGAGAGAGGGAAAGATATTTTATTTGCCACTAAACTTGATAAGATTTAATTAATTTGATGTCAAGTTTCATATGGTTTAATCCATATTTATTCTGTTTTTCAAAAACTTTTTAAATACTTTGGGATTTCTCCAAAATAGAAGCAAATACGAGAAAAATGTAAACATTATTTTTTATTCTAAATATTATTGCGACTTTTTTTTTGACGTTTCTTAAACCCAATGAAATGTTTCGTTGTAAGTCACGTTTTAACAAATTCTGTCATTATTATAATGAAAATAAAGCTCTAGTAATTATTCCGGGGAATAATCACTGTAGCTTTTTGTTGTTGTTGATAAATGTAGATGTCAGATATATCATCAACACAAGTAAAAAATGAGCAAAAAATATTTAGTGCCATGCCTGACGACGAAATAAAAAAATAGTCTAATCAAATATAACTTGAGAGTTTGGTAAATTAGAAAATAATTTTCTATAATACTGTTTTGGAAACTACGCATTCCACAACTAAAAATTGTATTGGAATAACTATCATTCCATATACGCCACGTATGGAATATATTCGACGAATCAGAGCTGCATTTTTTCGCGATATATGAAGTATCTTGATTCGGATACTATGGTAACGTCTATTTGTTTTAATTTTATTTATTTGAGTTTGACGTTCTAAACAGTTTTGTATTTGTATTCTGTAACTTCCATTTTGTTATAGAAAGAAAAGTCAACAACTTATAACGGAATGGCATATCCCACACCCGCAAACCGTAGTCCTCGGCTTCGGCTCGGACTACAAACTTTCGACTCGTGTGGAATATGTGCCATTCCACTACTTATTGTAGAATATACTATTCCAGTATCTTTCTCAAACTAGTTGCAATTTGGCAATAGTCACTCAAGCCTTACGGGCTTTCGTGGTTATTGCCTGGCAACAAGTTTTCGAAAGATCTGTCAAATTATTTTCAATTTATCTCAGTTTCTTATATTTTCACTAATACCTTATTACGTACCGCGGCGATGGCGTAATAAAAGTCCTCACCAGGATGAGGCTGCCGGCTTCTCAGGGAGACGGGGTGGTTCGATTTAAGGGCGCCACGTGACCTGTTACGCTGCCCCCATCCTCTAGGCCACGATAGTGTGAAGGACAAAATGGCGGTGAAGTTCTGCGTAATATAAAGCGCTAAAAATTCGTGAGAGAGGCAGTCGAAATAATAAGCGCAGTTAATTTTAATTTGATCTATATTGAAATTTAAGAGAAATTCGTTTACAGTAACAAAAACCACGACGATGGATGTTCGCGACGCCAACAGAAAGACTATGAAAAGAAGAAGAGGAGAAAACAGACTGAAAACGCGGTCACCAGCAACTATATTTCTCGTAAGTTCCAGGACTAAACCCTAAAAACCGTGGATACTACAAGGGCCCTACGTACCGAAGCTGGCCAGTCGGTTCACAAAAAAATGGCGGGAATGGTCACGTAGAACCTTTGGGAAATATGGCGCAGGCGCACAAGAAATTACAAAATAACGGTTAAATATAGAAAAATAAAATTATGCTAAGGGCGTTAACACACAAACATCCACGTTCACACATACAAAAAAAAATAATAAACTAATAAACTAGGCTTTAAAGTTAATCTCAAAATTTCACAATAAGGTAAACTTGTTGCAACAATAGGTCCAACAAGAAAAATGGCTGAAGGCCGGTATTCTAGAATGTTCATAAAGGAACAAATACAAATTGAAAAATAAATAATTGTCCGAAGACTGGAGAGTTGCGATGGTTTAACTACAATCACACCCACTCAACACTGCACTTATCTGTTCGCTTCCTCACGCACGGTTCCTCCTGGTAGCGAAAGAAACGAGGACGTGGACAGCGGCGCCAGATGTACGGGCTCTCGACGATGGTGAAGCCAGGTGGGTGGACAGGATCGAATGGAACGAGGCGGAGGTCTCAATGCCTGACGCGTTTCGCTCGGTAGCGCTCAAAAATCCCCTCAACGGGCTTTCCGGGTGGCCGCAAAATAAAGAACGCCAACAAAACCACTCGCGGAAAAATTAGCGAAAAATAACAATCCCAAAAAAAATTGGATTCGAACAAAACTTCGAATTAATATATTATTCGCGAAAATAAAGCAGCTACGAAAAAAAACTACGTCTTCCTCTCAAAGGACTCAGAACCAAACTCAACTTAACTAGTTACCCCGTGTAAAATTTCGCGAACTCTCGCAGTTTTTAATTTTTTGCCAAAAAAAAGTGCATTACGCATACAAAAAGGAACACATAAAGAAGGATAGAAGATAGTATGAGAATATTGCGCCAAAATGCATTCAAAATTAATCGGCAAACAAAAGAAAAAGAAAAGAGACGAAAGATTGTAAAAATACGAGGGAGCGAGAGAGATGAGGACTCATGAAACGAAGATGCTCGAAGCGATGCGGCGACGAACGAATAGAATACGGGCGTTTCCGCGCAAACAGAAAAAAATCACCAGATGAAACTACAATAAATATTACTAAAACAAAGACTGTCAGAAACAATTAACCTCGAAATTGAAACAGAAAACAAACGATGAAATCATGAAGAACAATAGAACAAATTATGAATCGGAAAGGTAGGAAGATAAAATAGAAGATAGTAGGTGAATAGCTAAATGTTTATTTTCTAGATACAAAAATCACGGAGGGAACGAAAATAAATAGAGTACGAAGAAATGAAGTTATAAAAATTACAGGAGAACAAATAGACACGTAACAACCTTTGTTTTGAACTTTTCCTCGCAGCTAAGAATTGACTAATGGCATTTGAGGTGTAATTGTTTAGCTAAATACAAACCACAATACTCAAAAGTAATAACCCTTTCTGAGAAGAAATTCAACATTTCTGGTAGGAAGTCATTGGCGGTCAATAGCCTAAGAGCGCTCAGATTTACAATCTGTAATCTTCCGGTCGGGGTGCGCGTCCGCACTATATCTCGAAATATAAAAAATTATTATAATTATTTCGTAGCTCTGACTAATAGTCACATATGGGTCTGAGTGATTCCCAGATCAATATAAACCGGCGGTCCCTTGCAGTTGTCCGTTAATGGACCATTAGCAACTTCGCTAATGCAAGTAAAAACATTCGGTCTATGAAACCAGTGGCATTTCGGCCCTATGCTCCACAATAGGAGTAACAGGAAAGCAGATGAAGTAGGAAGTCAAGTGAATTCATTACAAACAAAACCACCTATTTCTAATATGAAAAGTAAAGAATAGTTCTGTAACGAGCAATTTTAAAATTACTTGAGCAAATTTGATATAACATGTGTTTCACCCAAGAAAAATTGCAGATCTTTAACAAGATAACAAATAAGCGAAGGGACGTCGACTGACGATTTTTTACATTCCCTAAGAAAATTCGGAAGATAAATCATGTTTGAGCTTATGACAAGCCAATTTATTACAGTAATAAACGCATAATGAATTTTTCATGTCAATTACTTCAAAATTTATACGAAAGATAAATTCGTTTAATTCAAGGAAATTAATTTACGCTGAATATTTGAAAGGCAGTGAAAAATAAATTTATTAAAATACTTTTGAAACCCAGATAAATAAAAACAATTATTATTACCATAAATGAATTTGTTAAAATTAGTTGGCAAAAAATTTATTTATATGTAGGTAGATGGCTTATAAAAGTAAATATTTATAATTATTTCTCTATCTGTTCTATCACTAAACGTAAGAACTCTCATAAATTTTAATTACATATTCTCATATCATCAGCGACTAATTACATTTACCTACATACTGTTTATTTTAATTTATTAGTCTTTTCTACGACCGGGAGAGAAACTCGGTTTCTATTATACCAAAATCATGACAGAAACAACCATTTTCATACCTACGGGAGATTTGTGCACTTTCTCTCCCGTCGTGAGGGAAAGTGCTCAAATAATGAGAAAAATTAACAAAATGAAACAAATCAAAGCTAACTGTCGTAAATTATATTACAATACAAATAATTTCAAATATATTGTAACGTTTGTGGGTTTAAACGTTTTTATTTAAACAATAATAGTAATATTATTAATAACAAATAATTATAATAAAAAGTAACTAGTTAATTAGCCCTAGGTATATAACACTAAAATAACAAATACAAAAACTTATACACTAACACTTATCACTACTATAAATGAACACTATTATTTATATTAACTAGCTGAGCGATATTTATTTTAGACGATATATTTATTTTCAGACCGCGCGATATATTTATGTTCACAAGTTCTTCTTAGTAGCTTCGGAGTCGATTAAGTCAACTGACTTACTGAGTCTGAGTCAACTGACTGACTGGCCGACTCAACTCGACTAACTGAGTCCGAGTCATTTAAACGACTGACTGACCGACTCGACTAACTGAGTCCGAGTCAACTAACTGACTGGCCGACTCAACTCGACTAACTGAGTCCGAGTCATTTAAACGACTGACTGACTCAACTCGACTAACTGAGTCCGAGTCCTCTAAAAGACTGACTGACGGCTGCCGGCGATTTTCTCTTTTATATTGCACGTTCATTGTTTCTGGAAGCTTCGGGAATATTCCATATTGTGGAGCAAACGACTTGTTCGAACCCGCAAGCGTTGCGTCATTCACTCGGCGGCGCGGCGTGCCGGCGTAGGCCGGCAAGCTTCAACTTGTCGCTGCCGCGTTCGTTACAATATATTAATACCATTAAAATTTTGGGGTAGTGAAAAAATAGTATATACACAGCAGAAAGGAAGTGTATTTTTTTCCTTGTCGTATTGTAGCCCTCGCCTACAGTTCGGGCTTCAAATTACTTCGCGGTAAAAAATTATGCACTTCTCTCCCTTAATGTATAATAAACAATTCTATCAATATTTACTATATAATACATAGTATGAAGAAGTATATCAATTTATCAATCAAGAGAAAAATAATTGCTAGATTTTCTTGGAAATACATATTTTGATGTCTCGTCTCTTTTGGCTCGCATATTCAACGTCAGTGGTTTTAAATACTTCAATAGCATCTGTATGGATGGATGTATGAATATGTGTCAGTACTCACAAACGAGAAAAGAGAGAGTAACAAAACTTTATAATTACAAGATTCATTACAACACGAAAAATTGAGTTCATGTTTATAACAATTGCGAATCCCGACGTTGAAGTTTACTTGATAACAATTCTTTTTTTTCATTTTGTATATGAAATTAGCTTCGAAAAAAGTTTCAACAAATAGATATAAGTAGTATTATTTGGATATAAAATATTATTTGAAATTTCCTGGTATCTGCTTCCGGTTTTAAGTAAAACTAATCATATACTTAATAACAATAGTTTGGCAACGGATTGGCGGGTGGCGCTAAAGCCGGATCACTCGATAACGCTGAGTTGAGCAATGCTGCCCGTTTAGTAGTTGGATGGGTGACCGCTTTGCGAAAACCTATTCCAGCGAACACAGCGTGCCGTTGTCACACCACCAAAAATGAGGTTCCGAGGCGGCATATAACTTCAACAGTTGAGACCGCTTAATAAAAAAAAATAATAATAATAATTGTCAGCGCTATACCCCTATATTGATTTTGGCTGTCTAACCGTACACACTAAGCCGCAGTGTATCACTACATTATTGATGGTTATTATTTCATAGTCAATATTACACAATTTAATACGTATAAGTGATTAGCTCATAGGATCCGACATATAATAAATAAATAAAAATATAATAAAATAAATATAATAGATATTAATATTAATTTGACCCTAGCGAGTCTGGTATTTTAACGTAAATATCAAAATTTAATTCTGGACGATTGTCAAAAGTTATTGAAATCTTATCGAGTTTGGTATCAAATTAAAGGTTAAAATATTAAAAATTAAATATTATGTAGTGTTAAATTAAAGGTATCATAGAGGAAATCTGTACAAAAATATGAAATATTACATTTGAGTGATCGTCAATTGTTTCTATAAAAGTTATTAGAGTTTTTATTTTTGTCATCAAATTAAAGCTTTCAGAAAGGGAAATTTATAATATCAATTTGTTTATCTATTTCGGACTTCTACTACGTACATACAAGCTAAATTTTTCGAGAGATGTACGTACACAAATTTTTTGAGGTCCCATGAATTGTTTCATTGTTTGTGTATGCATCTACCAATATATATTTCAATATTCATAGTGCTATGGGAATATACAATAACTGAACCGACTATTCTAAATTTATTATACATATTTGTATAAGAAAGTTGTATAGTGCCAAACTAAAGTTTTTTGTATTGTTTCAGATTAATGTACAAGAGCAGCAAACATTAGCCTGCCAAATTTTCTTTCAGACTTTTTTGTTACTATTTAAGAAACCTGTGCTACAAAGGATATTGAGCTTGGTGAAATGGTGAAGACAGCTACAAACATCAATAACGTAGCCGTCACCTAAAGCCAAGACCAAAAACAATCACTTTTTCGTTGACGTTGGCGATTCTTTGAGATTTTTATAATTTCCAGTTTACATATTGATTCAATAGACTCCTTTTCGAAATATAAGAGATTTTACTTATTAATAAATTATTTAATTTATTTTTGTTGTAATATATAATATTTAACTCTACAATGTCAAGTTATGAAAGATGTTCGAAAGGTTTTTGTTCCACTTGTTCAATACTTTGTTGCATGTTTGCATGATACTACTCTCAACTTTTAATTTTCAATTGGGAAACTACACTTGTTTTACTAAAATAAAACCAGTCATTTTTTTCTCTTTTCAAGGATGTATTACTTTTCATAAATTAATATGAAAAAATTCGCGATAAATAAGTTAATTGAGAAATATCAGAAATTATTTTTATTCAAATGTTCTAGGTAGCTATGCGAAATTAAATAAAATGAAACAAGATAATACAATTTAAATAATGACAATAAAGCAGATGTTTATTTGTTACCTGTTTTACGTGCTTTGTAATTATAAGTAATTTTTGAAATGTTTGCAAAAGATAAATTAATTGATATGATTTCAATAATCGGTGAAACAACCGGGATTCTAAGAAGAGGGAAGAGAATGTATGTACCGGTATGTACCTTGAACGTTTTCCTAGGCATCGACAACCAAGTTCACAAACACTCAAACGAATCCTCGTCCGGTTTCGAGAGACAAGTTCCGTTGAAGAACAAAAACGGTAAAATGCTGATTTTATATTAAATGAAGAAACAGAAATAGTGGTATTGGTATCTGTTTATTATAATTACCATGTGAGTACCAGGAAGTTAAGTAATTTATTAAATATAAGCCACAGTTCCGTATCCATAATTCTACGAAAAAATAAATTTCATCCCTACTACATAAATCTTACCCAAGAATTATACGTGGATGATTTTGATAACAGACTTCGTTTTTGTAATTGGGCGTTGGATAATCTAAGAGCAAATCCATTTCTATTAACAAACATTCTTTTCACGGACGAGGCTATATTTAAAAGCTATGGATGTGTTAATAGATATAATACTTAGTATTGTGCAATAGAGAACCCTCATTGGATGCGAAACATCGGCAATCAAAGGGGGTCTTTGAATGTTTGGGGTGGCATTAAAATGGCGGTTTTTATTTTAATAAAACAATTTTAGGTTCCCATTTGAAAAATAAAAGTTGATAGTCGTATCATGTGAACCTGACTTTATCTGTGCCTGTCATCAAATAGTATATTTAATATGATAAAACTTCTATATGAAGAATTTTTTCCTCTGCCTTATAATAAAAGAGTTAGGGGGGAGAGGCTCCATTTCCCAGATACACCCTGTATAAATTAAGTAACCTACTATTTATAAAAAGTGTATTATAAAGGTAATATAAATTTAGTTTCCAATTTAATCAGCTTGTTAAAGTTAGTTAGTTAGTAGACTACTGAAAGTATATTTTAATGTTATCTTATAGTTTTCATCTGCAGAAAAAAATAGAGTAAGTAGTATATAAAGATAATTATTGTTAAATATTAAAGATAAGCTTAAATAAGACGAAAGTTGCCTCTTTAGAAGAGCACTTTGAACATGTATTTGTTTTCCCAATTGAATGCATAGGTTACTAGATATTGGCTAAAATGCAAATTAATCGATTTTCTTTTTTGCTGATAACTTTGTTACATGACATAATACGAGATTTTGGTTTGCACTCTCTTATGACACTTTTTAATGGTGAATTTGCAGAAGTATTTTATTACTGTTTCATATCGTTGTAAAGCAAAAAAAAAATAATTTCAAAATTGTCACGGCTTCGTATGACCTCCATATGAAAAATAAAAGTTGATAACAGTAACTCGTAAATATTAAGACATAAAAAAAATTGAGCAATTCTGAAAATTCATCTTTAAAAGGTGTCATAAGAAAGTGCAAACCAGAATCTCATATTATGTCATATAACAAAATTATCAGCAAAAAAAAAAAATCGCAAAATATAATTTAAGCCAACATCTAGTGACCTATGCATTCACTTGGAAAAACAAATGCATGTACTAACTACCCTGGTAAAGAGGCAGCTTTCGTCTAAATTAACCAACTTCGTATCTCTGGACACAATGTATATTCGAATATGATATCAGTATAAGCAATTGATAGCGTTTCAACAATTAATAAATTTTCATCTGTTTTTCTTTTTAAATTACCTCCTCCAGTCTTATATAATTCTATTTGCTCTATATTAAATAAGAAACAGTTACTTTCTCCTTACATTTCAGTATGTATGTATGTATATGAGTAAATGTTTCGGAACTTTGAACCCCCGCAGGGGTTATTCCTAGGATGGACAGACACACTAATATCTTTTTGTTTAATTTATTGCATTCTTACATTTATCGTTACATACATGTCATATGCGTATTGCCCACTTAGTGCAAGCCCTTGTTACAACCACAAACCGGTGCCCGATAGCTTCATGGTTGCCTAGTTAATTTTTATCTCTACTTGGAATGCTCCTTACATTTAAACTTTTTAGTTTTTCTTTTAATAAATTCTGTTCTAAAACTGTACATTAAATTAAATTAGAATAGTATATACTACAACATGTAATGGAATGGCACATATTCCACATGAATAAAAAGTTTGTAGTCCGAGCTGAAGGCGAGGACTACGGGTTTCGAGTGTGGTTTATGCCATTCCGTTATATGTTGTAGAATATACTTTCTATAACACTGTTTTGGAAACTAGGCATTCCACAACTAAAAACTGCTATGGAATCACTAACATTCCATACGCTGCATATTAGCGCATATTAGCGCGATATATGAAGTATCTTGATTCAATTCTATCTTACCGATCTTTAATATGAATTGGTAACTTTTCTAGGGAGATTCGGTTAACTAATAATTAGGCAATCAACTAAAATTTTTGTTTGTGATACCCACACAAATATTAAGTAGCATATTAAATTTAGTAGCATATTAGCTAACCGGCTATTTAACAAGCGTTTATAATACCGGGCCTAAGTCTCCTACTAAATCAGCTTATTAAATAAAAAAGATAGTTTTGGTGGTATTAAATTTAGTTAGTAGAGTACTAAAAGTATAAAAAGAAGAATACATTGTGAAAAATTACGATCTCCACCGGGACTCTGCCTTGCCGGGGCAGCGCCTTAACCGCTGGACTATAGAGATCCGATGGTTAATCGCAATCTTTCACAATTGAAATCGCAATGATTGAAGTCGCTAGAGAACGTACTTTTTACTGTACGTCACGTTTTCGGTGTGGGACGAGTCGCCACTGCATTTAGACACCTTGTGAATTTGTCAGATGTAAATTAAGCCCCCCATATCTGGGTCGATGTTAGAATAAGAATTGGTTTCTAGACGACGTATATAGAAGAATACATTGTGAAAAATTACGATCTCCACCGGGACTCGAACCCTCTACTCCTCCTCCTCTAAAAGTATATTTTAATGTTATTTTATATTTTTGTTCTACAAATACTTTAGGTACTGAAAATAGTAAATAAAGACAGTTTTTGTTAAATATTAAATATTTAATATTTTACGAGCCCCACATTAAAGTATATTATGATACAACTGTGTAAGTAAGCTTTTAAAGCACGTGTGACGAGTTTGAGCACGATGCGGCGAAGCGGAGTACTTTTAACATCGCTAGTATTTTAAAAGCACTTATACACGTGTGTCATACGCTATTTTTTATTATACCTGGAAAAACACTGGAAAGCAACATTTTGATTTTGATTCATTCCATAATTTTGTGCGTGTGACGTATATCGTTTACATAGAGATTGGTTAGCATTTATTGTTTACGTTACTCTGTGGATTTGTTTTTTTACAATTTGACATGTCTTTTTTAAAAGATATTAATACTAATTATTTTTGTTGTTGCTTAGCATCTTTTAAAGCACGGCGTGTTTTAATCTTGCGTTTACGCACGCTGTACCATGTTTTAAACACGGATTATGATGCAGATATAATGAAAAATAATATATAGTTACCTTCTCGTTAGCATTCAGCTTTTTAGTTTTTCTTTAACATTTTCGTATAGTAATTTCAAATAAATTCCATATCATTATTCTGAACTGTATAATGAATTAAATTAAACAGTTATATCTGCCCATACTTTTTGTTTTGGGCTGTATATTCACTGAGTATGTTCCTTTATTTTCAATTATGTCCCTGGATTCGAACATATTTTTTTATGATTTAAATTTTTCTTTTTTTCTCTAATTTCTACCTTGTTCTATTATCTTCATCATACCGAAAATATATTTGACAAATATAATTCTGGTACCAGTAATTGATGATAACAAATTTCATATTTCATGCACTCATTATTGAGCATTCAATAATATAATGGATTTAATAAATATTTGTATTATTATATTTTTAAATGTTCCATTTATTTGGTTTAACCATAATAAATGCTATATTCATACCTCTATACTAAGGGCTACTAACTAGGGAATTTTAAGATTTAACACTGTTGATATGAAAAAATTGTTGATCTCCATGGTAATCAATAAGTTTTGCGAAGTAACAGGGCCAAATTTTAAAATGCCCTAGTTAGTAGCCCTTAGTATAGATATGTGAAGAGAACCCAATGGATTTAAGTTTAAAATAATAAATAATAAATTTCACTGTCGCCATCTACACGGAATATGTATATACTGCTGATAAGGATTCTAACTTACCAACCAAATTTAATATGATTTTGTAACTTTTCTAAGAAGATTCGGTGAACTAATAAGTAGGTAATCAAATAAAATTATGCTTATAATACCCATACAAATATTAAGTAGTATATTAAATTTAGAAGCATACTGGCTAACCGGCTATTTAACTAGTATTTATAATACCGGGCCTTAAAATATTAAAGCCGATCTCGGTGGCGTTGTGGTTATGTCACTAGCCCAGCACACCAGAGATTGTCGTTTGTGTTGTTCATGTAAATTCGAATGATCCACTTAAGAAGTTTATGACCAAAAGTGCTCATAAAAAAAAAGTATTAATAAAAAAGTTTACATCCAAATTAAATAGTAACGTAAACAAGTATTATTATGTATTTATACGGGGGTGAACAAATAATATCCGGACTCAAATTACAATAAACACACAGTGGTACAATATTACGGTCTTGTAAGTTAACCGTATATATTTCATTTGAGAATGGGAGAGTAATAAATCAGTCTGTCAAAGAAATTCTAGTGGCGTGCCAATTATTGTTTGACCAGGGATAGTCGAAGAGACCTAATAACATTAAATCATGTTCTTGACCATATGGGGAATCGCAATAATACGGTACTTTCTTTACTGCCTTATCACTGCGAATTGGATAATGTAAAATATTATAGTATAATAATAATTGATCGACAAGCAAGTTTCGTTTCTGGTATTAAGCGAGCAGCGTTCTAAGTGCATCCCAATAAAGTTTTATATAATTTTTCTTGTGAATTTATGTGCCACACAGCTGACAAAATTCCAATACTACTGTACAAATTTTGATTTATTACTCTTTTTCATTCTCAAATGGAGTATACAAGGTAAATTCCCATCACCCTTCAGAAACTATACAGTTATTCCAGCGAGCCGTTGCTTCTGTACGAAGCAGATTTAACATTTAATTTATTCAAATAGTGAACAGTACCTCGTCGTATATCATTATGTCTCTGGAAATATTCTTACATCACTGGTGATATTTGATTTTCATAAGGAGGCACAGTCACGGGAAACGAGATAAAGTAAGCAGAGTGGCTGTTGGACCTGTGGGATATGAATCTTCGCAATAATCTGTGATGTATGGGTAAGTTGGCATGAAAAAGTTAACACTCAAATGAAGCCTGGCTCGTTTCGACAAATATCATTTCTTTAACTTGAGTTTTTTATTGATCCATTTCTCTCACATGATAAAAGCGACGAACAAGAAACAACGCATAAGGGACTATTATTACCAGTCATGTGCAATGGATTTTCAAGTAAAGTCGTGCAGTGTCGGTTTCAACTACACTGCCTAGAATTCTAGACTAGACCATGCAAGTTCACGTTTAATGTTTAAATTATTTCATCATGTGGTTTCTTTTCAATGTTTGTGCGATAATTTAAATTTGAAAGTAATCTAACCTTTGTGTATTGTGATCTAACAAACTAATAACATTTGAATATGAAGGGTTCCTGCAGGTACACATTCAAATAGTACATTTGAAAATCCCAGAAAAGCTTTATTATATCTTGTTCAAAATCACTTTAGTATCAGCAGCAATAATAACAATAACAAGATAGTGGCAGGCAATTTTTGAAACAAGTTAAAAAATTTAAAACCTTAACTGTCAAGACTCATGGACAAATGGTTTAAAAGAAAGACTTTAATTTTTGTCAGAATTACTGGAAACCCACTATTGCCCCATTTCGAAATACTAAAAAAAAGAACACATGCAAATTTGTTATATAAACTATCGTTCAAAACGTATAGTATACTTTCTCTTTTTAACTATTTTGTAATTAGGTATATTGCTACTACTGAAGATGAAATAAGGGATGATATAGAATGCAATGTATAAGTTGTAAATGTTTACTAAATATGAATTTCACTCAAGGCTCATGACTTATTGTACTTGAAGCAACCCACCAATAATATATATTCTATTATACTTCTAAGGAAGAGTACAAAAAAAAAAATCTCTGCTACACACTGCACATATTTATTAACCTTCTTGCTTGCATTATGACATAATTTTTTCTTACTTCGATTGCCTCACTAATTTTAGGATAAAAAAATGTTTAAATGTTGAAGAAAGCCAAAATCAACCAAAGCGTAGCCGATGCATAACTTACAGTAGGCGAAACTTTTTATTGACTTGCAGTGCTCAGCTTTTTAAATGCGTCACCTATGTATTTTTAGACACCATGGAACAGTAGTACAGTCAATTGAGGATCGCTTTTTCCAAACTCAACAAAAGCAAATTTTCCAATAATGAATTATACATGTTAAGTATGAGTATGATATTTCGACCTCCTCTATCGATCTGCTTACTCAGATTCAACCGATCCGCAACACAAGTAATTTTATAGAAATTTCATTTAGAATATAGTGCTTTTGTGGACACTAGAAAAACCATGCAGTTTGATAATTTATGTTTTTTACTTTTAAGAACTAAAACTTATGTAATATTTCGGATTTATAGAAATTGTACCATTAAAATTATTATATAAAATTTGTTCTCATAATCTATATAGTGTTAATGAGGAAAAACTCTGTAGTGAAAATTTCATGTTATGCTTTTGTTGAGTTTTGTAAAAAAACGGTCATCAATTGGTATCCATAGTAATTAGTATATTAATGACAGAAAAGTAAATATTCCATCTTACGTACAATCTGACGTACAATCCACCTTTCTTTCTGTGTGAAATATTTTTCGGTAACATGATTAATTTAAAAGAGCGTAATACATTTATGTTCATTATACTAAAAAAAAAAATCTTTCTCCCGATGGTTACAATTTTTTTTTAATCATTCATTATTTACAAAAGATTGGCTAGGAGTATATTTCGTCGCGTCCTTTGTAAGCAGTTGTGGTACTGTGGTTACAAACATGCTTTACAAACATAAGTTCGCAGGTTGCAATCAACATGTAAGTACGCCCGAGTGATTTGAGTTACACTACTATACTAGTGTTTCATGTAATTATTCTTGTTATGCTGATTTAAGCAACCAAAAACCTTTAACACACAAGACAAATAAAAATAGAATTTCCACTTCTCAATCACATTTCAGCAATGAAGAATCAAAATAAAATACAAACCGTGAATGGCAGAGATTGATATAAACTATGACGTAGAACTTAGGTATTTTATACAGAACCCCACGATTTCTATTGTGAAAAATGAAGGGTCGCTCTGGAAATGATGTGAGGAAATATTTATGTCGTTCGCAGACGTATTTTTGTGAAAGAACATAGAAAAGTCAGCGAGAGATCCTACGTTAGTAGATTTATAGAGCCCATCTATTCAATTTTATCTACAACTGTCCATAAAACACAATCAAATTTATATGTAAGTGAAAGAAATATTTATACTGTAAAATAAATTCAGGTAAACTTAAAGAAAGTCGTGGCATCGAAGTAATTACATTTATTTTTTTAATAAAAAAAAAATATTAGTTACCGCAAAAAGATAAATATTGATGTACACCGTTAAATTTCCTTGTACTTATTCGTTTGAATATATATTATAAATAAAAATATCAACACACCATTTAATAATTTTGGGTATGGCACTTTGTTTTTCAGAACTTGGTTAGTGATATTAGTGGAAATTGTAGTAGCAGCTGTCAACTGATTTCTTGAAACACAGTCCGATGCGTTACTACGCTAAAATTCAATTACGAACAATAGGAAAAAATGCTATATTCGTAATGGCAGTATATGAAGATTTAGATTTTTAGTGAAGAAAATCTCAAGTAAATCAAAAATATATTGCTATATGCCTCAATGCAACAATTGTGCTAGTTAGTGTAGAAATATTGTTAAGTTATTTTCTAGAGTGTAAAAAAACGGAAAATTGCTTTAAATGTAGGAAAAAATGTGAAGTCGTATATAAACGTTTGTACTGCTCATTTCTTGCCCTCGGATTTTTATTAAAGTATGATTCTTTTTAGTGATGCACGCGAGACAAGACGAGGCGAGAAATTAAATATACCGATCTCGTCTCGCTCTGCAAAAACTTCACTCTTGCTCTCATTCTCGATCTCGCACAATTACTGTTTTTATCTTGCCTCGATCTCGCACGAGAGTCTCGCAAAGAAAACAAACGCTAGAAATACAAACGCTAGAAATACAATAAGTTTATACTTATTATAATTCAAGATGAAACAAAAAATACTAGTATACATATTAATCACACTAAAAAAGAAATAATGATTGCGTGAATATTGATACAGATAGTACTGAAGAAAGTTATTCTAGTCATAATAAAAATGAAAGACGGGAATACAACAAGATTGAAACGTCACTTACAATATACATACAAAAGTGAATATATATATATATATATATATATATATATATATATATATATATCCATTTACGGTAGTAAAACTGATAATCAGCCATGCAATGGGATTGTATATACTATAATGATTTAATTATAAATATGTATTTATTTATTGCTAAATAACGTCTTATTCTTCGTTTCATATGTGATAATGGCTATGTTCATTTAAACATTAAATCATAACTAGAGACGTACCTAGTCCAAAATAATATATGTTTTTTTCTATTACGTAATTTGTATGTTTATAAACCATACTGATTTTGTAGGTAGAAATGAATTGAAAGGAATATAAGCAAAAATAATTTTTGCGAGAATTTCACGAGACCCTCGCGATACTTCTCGTTCTCGCAATTGTAAATTCAATCTCGCCTAGCATTTTAAACTACAATCTGGCTCTCGCTTTCGCCTCGCATATTTGTTGCGAGGCGAGGCGAGATGCGAGAATAATCTCGTTTTACAGTATCTGTCTGTTTTTTTAATTAGTCGGGACAACACCCGGGGGGGGGGGGGGGGAATGGGCGAAGCCCATGGGTCTATTGCAATATGCTTGCAGAAAAAATAAATAATTACTGGACATGAGGCGATGACAGACAATGCAGAATGTATAGGGGGTACTTGAAATTTTAAATCTCTTACGAAGAGACTGCACAGAAAACCTAAAAAAATAACAAATAATGAGAGTGCATCGAAATATATTAAATATTTATACATTGTAATAGTATTAGTAGCGGACTCGGTAGGTAGACATTGTCCTGCCATAAACCTTGCTATACAGAGTATTAAAAAAGTGTGCAAAATTTCAAGGTATGTACCTTTTTGATGTGCTGATACAGAATCAAAAACATTTTTTGCAAAATTCGCAAAATTATGGCCATGTTTCTAGAAGAGCACATTTCTAGTGCCACTGGTTGACACGTTACTTGTGTGAGAATAGATTTGAATGATGTAAATATAATAGGATTGTTTATAATTCTAGCACAGACTTATATAAAATATAAAATGAAAACATAAAAAAAGAAGCTGCGGAAAAAACGTCGATGGTCAGTTCGACCAAGTAACATAATGAAATTCGAACAGGGACAGTATTATTATTAATACAAGAAAAAAAGAGAATGATCCGGTACAATTTTTCAAATATACCAGAATGTCAGTTCCTATCTTCAATTTATTATTATGTTTAACATCGTTCAAGTTGCAAAAACGGAGAACTGTAAGAACTTTGTCACCTGAACACAGATTGGCAATGACATTATTGTAAATCAGTTTTACATGTTCCCCTAATTTTAAAGTTCATATTTTCTATTAGTTTAGATATTTGTCTCAAGGGTGTAGTATGCAGGTAATTGCTTGGAATTATTTAGTAGGTAAAGCAACAGTAAGGATTGGTATTAAAGAAACTTGTACTATATTATGGGAGGTTTTATCACCTATATATTTAAAACATCCAAAAAAGGAAGATTTCCAATTAATTACACAACTATTTGCAAACAGATTGAAATTTCCTAATTGTTGTGGATCGCTAGACGGTAAACATATAAGAATTCAAGCTCCGAAGAAATTAGAGTCTAAATTTTTTAATTGCAAAATTTTTTTAGTATTTTACTACTAGCTACATGCGATAGCGACTATAATTTCATTTTAATTGATATTGGTGCGTTCGGTTCGCAAAGTGACGGAGGTGTATTTATGAATTCAACGTTTGTGGATTCAATTGAAACCAAAATCACTGATTTCCCACCAGATAAAGTTTTACCAAATTTATATTCGATTATGCCCCATTTTTTTTGTTGCTGACGAGGCATTTCCTCTAAAAATATGTAATGAGACCGTACCCTGGATGTAATTTAGACGAGGATAGGCTACTATTTAACTACAGATTATCAATGGCTGGGACATATATGGAGAGTAGGAGAAAAGGATACAATAAAAGCAATAGTTGAGTGGAAATCTGAAGGAAGGAGAAGCAGAGACAGGACCAAATCGACATGGCTACAGGAAGTAGAGGAAGATCTGAGAGCGGCAGGAATTGAGAAATGGAAGAATAAGATAAGAGACAGGAAAATCTGGAGAGACATAATACAAACAATGTGAAAGAAATGAAGGAAACAAGGAGACTGATCTACTCCAAATAAATAGAGAGCTTCTAAAGAAGCGGTGCAACCCCACAAGGGGTGTTAAGCTACCTTAAATATATATATATATATATATATATATATATATATATATATATATATATATATATATATATTTGAGCACCGCATTGTAACAATTAAAAATTTAGTAGGTACTATATAGGAATGAAGTTAAAATCACCAAAAATCATCTAAAAATTAATCAATAATCCTGCGATTTTGTTATTCTAATGCTGAAACAGAAATAGAATATATTCTAGAACTTTTGTTGTAGCTCCAAAGTATTTTAACTACAGCAAGGGAGCATATATTTTAATAAATTTAAATACAATAAATATGTCCTCACGCCTTTTACTTATTTTGGGTGTGGCACTCCGTTTACGCAGATATCGGTAACTGAAATATTTTTGCATATGAAGAAGCAATTTACCGGCCGCCTAATCATGGCCCCCAAATATGTTAGTGGAGGGGGCAACCACAAGAGTAAATTTAAAATGGCAACTTTCGGCTATGGGATTCGAACTGAGGACCTAACAATCAACAATCCGATGCTGTACCACGGAGTTATCTTCCCGGCTCCTATACTTTAAATATTATAGCAATATAAAGTATTTTATGTAATATTTGATTTCTTTTTGTTTCAATATATTTAAGTTAGCAGTAGAACTTAAATTTAGTTAGTGCAAACAAGCTTAAGAGATTTATTGTTTTGTGAACGAACGAAGAATGCATTTAAACTGTAAAAGTATTATTATCAACAATTTCGAATTGCGCTGAGAAATATTTGTGGCAGTATTTCATATTTGCGCAGATAAATATGTATGTGTTATAAATTGTATTTTACGGCCGGGTGAGTCCATTATTTTCTACGGATAACGAGTTTTTTTCAAAATTTATTCGCCCGTAAATCTCGATGTTAGATTAGATTATCATTATTTACATTTCCTGCTTCATTGCATATTTCTTGAAGAGTAAATAATTTAATATGATTGAATTTTCGCAGCGAATTGCAAATTCGTAATTACCTACACTGGATTTTATTATTCATTCTTGTTATTTTTAGAAAGAATTGTAAATTACACCATAAAGTATTTGTTAATTAAAGTCAGTTCTTAATTAAAGCTATTTCACAAACAGAGAAAATCAGCTTATGTTATTTTGTATTATTTGTTTCAGAAATAAAACCACAATGTATTATTTGCCAACTAAAATCAACACAACAAAAACATTTTTAAAATCCAATTTGAATATTAAAAAGAAACTACTATTTCATTTGTTTACAGAATATATTACATACTCATCCCTTAATTTCAATAGAAGTAATAGCATATCAGTATAGTTAAACCTCTACAGTAATTTTACTTGGTGACTTATAATTTGATATCTATTGAAATCTCCGAACAGATTAGAATCGTGAATGTGCAATATTTTACGGAAATCTATTGCAACGAGTAACTCAGGCAAGTCATAAAATCTGTCCTCAAATATTGCCTGTTCTCTGAATAGCCATGACAAATTATATCAATTCTTATTTGCAAATCAAATTTAATGCTATAGAAGTATAGAACAACAAATTATTGTGGTAGGTTCATATTGTGGGATGAAAATAAATTCAAAACAATATAAGAATTTGAGCAACAATTTTAATTAATGTATCTATAAAAATATGTGACATGACAATTTTGAACAAATTAGCTGCAATAAGAGTTGAATCTGAGTTATATTTCAATGCTTTGCGCTATTGAAATATTGGAGTTGACCTCCAAGTGCTCTAAGTAAATTTACCGAATTCTGTAAAAATAGAGTAGCACACTCACACAAAAAGTGTGATGATATATTTTTATTTGTATATTCATTTATGTTGATGATACCTTACAAGCCAGCTTTTTGGATAAAAAAATCTTTTAATTGTGGATCTGGTGATACTTTTGCTCAACCTTTAATATTTCTTGCCAGTTTTGACACATAGAATAGATGTATCAGTTATATGATTGTTCTCGTATCATCTATGATTATTAACTCTTCGCTAGTGTGATGGAAAAAAAAAATCACGCGGTTAGTATTATGGGGTACATCATGAATTTAAAAATTTGGTAAATTAAATTATCAAAAATGTTTCTAAATTTCATTGTGAGTCAAATAAATCAAACTAATGGTACTTAGTAATATTTATTTAAGCATGAGTAATGCGGAGGAATAACATACCCTACCACACTAACGAAGAGTTAAAATATCTAATTTATTTTTTCTCTAAAATGGAAGCTAGAACAAAAGTATTTCAATTTTTTTTTTGTCTACGTATTATTTATATCATCTTTCATTTGAAATAAATTAATAGCTCCGTGATAACGCATCGGACTGTGGCTCGTTGCATAAAATGGTTTAGTGTCAAGGGAGACTATATTGAAAAATAAGAACAACTTCAAAGTGGTAAACTCATATTTTGTACTTCATTTCGAGAATATTTCCGTAACTAAAAAAATATTATTTTCAATTTTAAAACACATTAGCATTAAAATTATTTGAGTCTCGATTTTAATTTTCTGATCCCAAATTGTAATTGGCCATCAGCCAAGTTTTTATTTTGATTTTAATTTCAGTGGATGGAGCTAGTTTTCTAGTTTTCATGGGTGTTATTTTCTTCAAACTATAATTTCTGTAGGTGAGTTTTTTGACCTTATTTCATTTATTTAATTTTTTCATATTTATCACAATGTGGTTTCTTCATAACTTTGTTTACACTTGTTTATATTAATTAAATAATAATTAACAAATTGTCAATCATTACACTGGGTGCTTGTCTCGTAAAATACATACTGGGTGCTCGAATTTACCTTTCTTTGTGTTGTTATTTAATATAAAATATTTTATTTTGCTTGGCTTTCCATGAATGTTATTTGTAAATGTTTTAATAGAAAAACTGAAGATCATCGACTTATCATATGTTCCATTTGTTAAAATAATTTTAGTTTTGTTTGCGTTGATATTACTACTGCTGAAGGCTGAAGCCAGAAAAATTCGTGTTGAAAAAAATGTTTAAAATGGCATTGTTCTCATTGTAACAATATCGGTAATGATATTAACAGCTTAAAAGCTATCATTATCAGCTTACAGTAAGATATTTTGCAGCTTAAAAATAATTCTAAACGTATATTTAATCAATCTCAAGTATTTGCTGCTGAAGATTTAATAAATGAAATATTTTAAGATCAAGAAATATTATGATATTTGGTTCACCTGAGGTTACTACTAGCTCCAAACAAGAACAGTTAAATTCTGATGTAACTTTAGTAAAAGATTTATTAGCTGATGCAGGTGTCGGAGCTTCTATTATCAAAACTATTAGCCCGTGAGCCAGCTTCAAAAAATGCAACCCATTTGACCAAAAGTTTCAGTATGTTCTATGGAATCTACCCGTTTAGGTACATCGAAAAGCGCACGTCTGCCATTTAGATCTGGGTGGAATTAAAAATGGCGTCCATTAAAGAAGGAAAGTAAAAGATGGAATTTTGAATAATGTGACCAAAATTTTCTTTTTTATCACATGATACTAGACGAAAATACAAATCAAAAGATACCAGTCTGCCACTCGTATGTGGCCGGGTTGCCTCAGTAGACGAATTTCAAAATTTAAAATTTGTTGCTCGAAATTTGACTTACATGACCAAAATGTTCTTTTTATCCCATGATACTAGAAGAAACGACACCAGTCTGCCACTCGTACACATACGAGTGGCAGACTGGTATCTTTTGATTTGTATTTTCGTCTAGTATCATGTGATAAAAAAGAAAATTTTGGTCACATTATTCAAAATTCCATCTTTTACTTTCCTTCTTTAATGGACGCCATTTTTAATTCCACCCAGATCTAAATGGCAGACGTGCGCTTTTCGATGTATCTAAACGGGTAGATTCCATAGAACATATTGAAACTTTTGGTCAAATGGGTTGCAGTTTTTGAAGCTGGCTCACGGACTATATTCGTTTAGGTAGATTTGATGCTACTTCCTCACGCCCACGACATATATATATATATATATATATATATATATATATATATATATATATATATATATAACTTAATTGATCAGAACTTGGATATTGGTTTTTAAAAACTTTATTTTTGCTCAGGAACAGAGAGGCAAAGTTTTTAGATGTTTATTGCTTTAAGACTACAACAAGACTGAATACTAAAACTACATACAAGATAAAATGAACATGTGTACAGAGATAAATGAAATATGATTCTTCCTCAGCTCGCGGGAACATAGCGGCCGATGGGAAACGCTGATGTCGGCAGGTAGACGTTAGGTAACACCTCCCTCCTTGAGAAGAAACTCTAGGGTGGAACGACTTGAGTTTCGTTGAGTGGGGTTGACCTTGGGTTGACTCCTTTTTTCTGTAAAACCTTATTTTTTATTTTTATTATAAAATAAAATAAGATAACCATTGCTAATATGCTGACTCCAATAATTGAGCCCTTTGAATAATTTTCGTGGGTGGTGATCGATTCCATTGGGAATTCTTCTAACTCTTGAAGTTGTAATTGATGTAATTTATCGAGAGGAACTTTATCCAAATTTAATTTTTCTATTTGTGGTACTGTTGAGTTTCGCATGTTGATTTTTTGTAAACTCACTGCTTGCCCTGGTATAGTCTTCAGTTTATTTTCATAAACGTACGATGATATTTTTATTGAGCAGTTGGATGGTACGATCATTAGATAAGTCCCTTTTAAAGAAACTATCGCATTTTGTTTACACGTAGTTTGTACTCTTTGAAGTTTTGGGAATATGGCGATGTAATGTGCTTCATTGATTTGTAATATTACTTGTTGATTGATTTTGATTGGTATTTGTTGACAACTGATTACTGTGACTTCTGATGATAAGATTGAAGTAAGGCATTCTTCATCCTTTTGAACTGGTAAAAGATTGGTGCTTTTACAGAGAAATTCGGATTGCAGATCTACGCATTCTTCGTTGCTATATTGATAAACGTTGTTGCTTATGGATAGGTATGTAGCGGGAGGAATGATAGTTGTTTGGTTAGAACTAGGGATTGAAAATAAGTGATAATAATCTAGGGTTTCCGGGTGTATTAATGGAAAGTCAAGTGAAAACATTATCTTTTCATTTAAAATAAAAACTTTAATTTTGATAACTTTATAATATTTAGAAATGTCATTGATATTTGAAAATAACAGCTGTTTTTTATCATAAAGTGAATATAATTCTTCAACAATATCTTTTAATTCTTTATAAGAAATAATACTTGGGTGTACAACTTCTAGACTGGCAAATGTTACTGCGTTTTCTATTTCCTCCAAATAATTTAATAATGAATCAAAATTAAATTTAATTTCTTCCAGAATTTCTTGTGTCTGTAAAAAATGTGAAAATAAAAATTTTTGTTTATTAATTGATTGAATTAATTCGTTCGTTTTATTTTCAATATTAATTTGATTTTTAATAATCAGTGTCATGGTCTCGTTTATATTCATCATGATATGTTTTGAAAGTGAAATCTGATTATTTAATTTTGTAACTATTTTATTATGATTTGTTTCTAATTTTAAAATATTATTATGAATTTCTACAGCATCGTCGTGATCCATGTTACCAGAGATAAATTTAATAAGTGATCCTAATGGGTTTATTAACCCTCGCTTATACCGTTTTTCTGGGTAAAAGGTGTGTAATTTTCTGTTAACAATTTTTGAAATGTACTTTGTGTGTTCATGATAATTATTTAAAATATGTCGAAGTTCGGGAGTAGCGAAATTTATTGCGGTTGTTATTTGTGAATTTTTATCATTTAATAAGTCAATACGATTTTTGATAGATTTAAGATCAATATAATAAAGGAAAGTATGAGAGGCTGTTTTAATTTTTGCATGACCTAATTTAAAAGGAAGGATTCCAGGATTAGTCTGTAAGTTCTGAATCTGTACTTCTTGTGTTTTTGTCAGGTGTAAGATCACAAGTCTGTAACAATTTAGGTTTTTTCAGTATTTTGTTTTCCAAAATGGTGAATTTATTTTTATTTTGTTTTTGTTTAGTTTTAAAACAGTAAGTCTTTTGTCTTGGTCTTTTAATGTTTGATAAATGGATGTTTTTCGAGGTATTGCCGTGTTCGGGAATAATTTCGCCTGTTTTTAAATTCGGATCAATTGTTTTAATTTCTTCCTTTTTATATTTATTGCTAGTTTTACTCTGTTTCTGCTTATTTTTCACGTAAACGGTACCTGGAATTTCAGGAAGCTCTTCACGATTTTTATTTGCATAATTAATTGTTTTTTGTTTATTCTGTTCATTTAATTCTCTAATTTTATTATATAATAATTTTATTTTTTCTTTATGATTTATTATATAATGATTTATTAATTGTTTTTCTAATTCTATGTCCAAAGGCGAATTTATATCAAGATGTCCTGTTATGATTTCACACGGTTTTAATTTTGTTACCGAATGAATAGAGTTGTTATACGCCAGAAGTGCGTAATTAATTTTAATATCAATAGGCTCTTTGTTATATTCCTGTTGATTATTTAACAATCTAATATGTTCGACTAATGTTGAATGAAATCTCTCGATTAGTCCGTTTGACTCTGGGCGTTGCGAGCTAATAAAGTGAAGTTTCACTTTGTGAACTTCTAGTAATTCTTTAATTAGTGAGTTTTTGAATTCTAAGCCATTGTCAGAAACGATTTGATCAGGTATTCCATGGTGTGTAAAATACTTAATAAGGTTATTAACGACTTCTATACCTTGACCAGAATTTAATTTGTAAACTTGCGCGTATCTTGAAAATGCGTCTATAATTGTTAGGAATTTTTGTTTTTCTAAAGTTATCGAATCAATATGTAATATTTCGAATGGTTTTGTTGGAGTAGGAGTAACGTTAAATTTTGGTTTTATAGGTACACGATCGTATTTTGTTTTTAAACAGATTTCGCATTCGTTGATGTAAGTTTGAATTGATTTACGCATGTTAGGCCAGTAGTATTTTTTCTTTATTTGATTCTCGGTCTCGTCAAGCCCTCGGTGGTTCGTCTTGCTTTCGTGGTAATTTTGAATTGTTTCTTTAACGTCTAACGGATCTTCAACGTCTAATAATTTCTGAGTGTATCTTACAAAATTTAATTCAGAATTTTTAAAGTATTTTTGAATAACTAAACTAAATTTCTCATAAATAGGGTCTTCAAAATACAAACAATATTTAACTTTTGGGACGATATAATTTTTAACGAAATTAATAACGTCTTGAACAAAATTATTTTTTGAAATTTGTACTGTTATACGCTGATGGGTTTTTTCAAATAATTTTACAATTTTAAGCTTTATGGGATCAAAATTAATTTGAGATATTATTATTTGATTTTTTCCGAGATTTACTGGTTTGTCAGAAATTGGTATTCCTACGATTGGATTTTCTCTATTCGTGTGAACAGTTTCGTCGTCAGAAATATCTCCGTCGTTGTTTTCGTTGTCAGGTTCGACTTGTAGTGACATATTATCGTTTGTGTTAGAATATTTTTTATTAAAATCCTTTATATAGTCGAAAATTCCTCCAGATTCTTCGATAGTTTCATTAGCGTTAATTTGAATACGAGATAATGTGTCCGTATTTTTTATATTATCTGGGATTTTCAATGACTCAAAGCTACGTAATTCTATTTGTGCAAAAAATAATTTTCTCTTAGATTCGTAATGAGATAACTTCAAATTTGCGTGTGGGGTTTTTATTAAAGAATTATTTAAATCTAATTGAACGTTAAAATCTTTTAGAATGTCATAGCCAATCAGGCCGTCAAAGAAATGGTGAAATTTGAACAAATAAAATTTCATATTTTTATTAACATTAAATTCTGAAAATGCCGGAATTTCTACACTAGAATCTCTTTTTGTTGTTTCAAATATGGAAGATATAGTAAAATTTTCTTTCATGATTTTATTTTTAAAATATGTTTCAGCTATGTCAGGGTTCAAGAAAGATTTTGTGGCTCCTGTATCAATTAACAATTTTAATGGTGGATTCGAAATTTTGATAAATGGTAAATCTTTTTTGTCATATATTGAATGTAACTCTACGTTTGGTTCGCTATTTGGCTGGGTTCGCGAAAATTTTGTTCTTCTTCGATAGGTGGTTCGTAAATATCATTTTCAATATTTTCGGGATAATAAGAATAATTTTCGTTTTGTGAGTCATAGTGAGTATAGTCAGTTTCACAGTATTCGTAATTTTGTTCGTCATAATTTTGAATGGGTTGTTCAACATTATGTAGCTCTTCTACTGTGTAATTTTGTCTTTGTTGGAATGAGGATTTCGGAAAAGAACTATGAGATATTCCACTCATCGGTGTGGGTTTAGGTTGTATGGCTCGATTTGTTGTACCTTGCGGTTTCCATACATTGACTGAGGTCTTAGGTTTATTATTCCCAAATACTTGGTGATTAGTTAGGAATCGTGGTGGTGTTTGTGAATAACGGGGTTGTAATTGAATAGGGTTGCTTGGAAATTGTTGGTGTTGATTATAAAATCGTTGTGATGGTTGTTGGACAAATTGAGGATTTTGATACATTTGGGGTGGTCGTGGAATTGACCTTTGAATTTGTCTCGAATTTTGAAATTTACTTTTATCAAAATGAGCACGTTGTAAGTGTCGGATGTTATCTTCAGATATTATGTTCTGTCTGGCTTCCGCCAAGGTGTTGGGTTTCATTGCGCGGATCGTCGAACCAAGAGGCTCTTTTAAACCGGCCAAAAACATTTTCAATGCATGAGTATTGTAAAAATTCTTTTTGACTGTTGCAATTGTCGTTGTACTTTCATGAACATCTACATAGTTATGCAAAGCACTTAAATTTGACATAATGCGTGTGTAAAATTGTAAGGGGTTTTCGTTATCTTTTTGTCTGAGCTGATCTAGATCAAACAACAGACCGTTTTCATCGCGCTGATCGCCAAAATGTGCGATCAGAGCATCTTTTACAGATTTCCAGTCTTTTGAGGTACACGTTGAATATACCTCGCGTGCGGGACCAATTATTTTGGCGTAAATGCCATATATTAACGTTATGTTCTGAACGCAATTTACATTTTGCGGAGTTGTATCCCAATAAGTATTTATTAAGGTATTAGCTGTGTCTAAAAAGGCGGAGAGTTCCAATGGATTTCCATCGAATTTTGGAACGATGTCTAATAATTTAGATTCAAAATTTGGAACTGCCATAGTTACACAACTGTTATTTTCTAATTCAACTTCTGTTATATCTAATGTTGAAAGTATTAAACTTAATTCTGTGTCTTCTAAACTATTATTATAATCTAACTCGTTTTCACTTTCTTCGATAGAAATGGATGAATTCGAGGAGTCTGTCATAGAAATGAAAGCAACTTACATTACCAATATAGCGATCTTCATCTCAGGTAGACTGTCCGCGATGGAATTCTTCTGGGATGAGTCGTTGATGCTGATGGGTTGATTCGCGATGAACGCCCTTCAGATCTTGGTTGGTTCTTGTTTTGTTGAATAAACAGTTGATACTGACGGATTATTCGCGATGAATTTCCTTTCAATATCCTACCGACTGCGCCACTTAATTGATCAGAACTTGGATATTGGTTTTTAAAAACTTTATTTTTGCTCAGGAACAGAGAGGCAAAGTTTTTAGATGTTTATTGCTTTAAGACTACAACAAGACTGAATACTAAAACTACATACAAGATAAAATGAACATGTGTACAGAGATAAATGAAATATGATTCTTCCTCAGCTCGCGGGAACATAGCGGCCGATGGGAAACGCTGATGTCGGCAGGTAGACGTTAGGTAACATATATATATATATATATATATATATATATATATATATATATATATATATATATATATATATATATATATATATAAATAACAAAACGGATTAAGAAACAAAAAAATACGTCGTTTTTATTGCAGATTCGGATTCAGTGATTTACAAAATCATGCTTTTATCCAAAAAAAATTTTCGGTCGCGAAGGTGGCGCTTCAATCGCAAAAAAAAAACCGTTTGTTTCTATGTCTAAGGATTTTCAAGATCAGATTCGTAAAATAAAATAAAAGCGTGTTAACCTTTTGTAAATTGATTTTTTACACCACTGAATCCGAATCTGCAATAAAAACTGGGTGTTTCCATTTAAAATTTCGAAGTGACCCCCTAGGGCGAGGGGGGGACTCTCATTTGGTGTCATTCAATAGAATATTTAAAAATATTTTGGACGTATTTTTTGTTTCTCAATCCGTTTTGTTGTTCGCGAAATAATCAGGGGGTACGGGTGGTCTGAAACATCCTATATACAGTATGTCCCATTTAAGGTACGAATGCATTGGGATCTCGAGAACCGTAAGAGATATGAGGTTGGTTAAAATAGACGAAAGTTGCCTGATTAGTAGGGTAATCTGAACATGTATTTGTTTTTCCAATTAAATGCATAGGTCACTAGATATTGACTAAAATGTGAATTTATCGATTTTCATTTTTTGCTGGGCGTTCAAAAGGTACGATTGAATAAATAACGTTAGTAGAACACATAATTTACAATATCATTGACACTACAAATCTTAAAACTTTAGTTCACCAAATTGATTTCACTGCTTGTAAGTGTGAGTTTGGCAATATAGCAATTGTTCTAACTATTTTTAATTTATTTTTCGCCGGTTATAAATATTAATGATTTTTAAATATTAATAAACGCACTTGAACTTCTCATCAGAAAAAATATCAGTGAAAATATTATTATCTTAAATGATTGCCAAATTTGAATAGCACTGCTCCTATTAATAATTGTCCAAAATCAACATGTTTCATGAATTTTTCTGATTCATTAAATCTTCTTCAATGCAACAATAATGATATTCCAAATTACAATAAACAAGATCTGGTCTTATCTAATTCCAGTGCTAATATAGTTGTTTCCAAGTCACATATATCTTTTGTACCTGAAGATCGTACTGAACATTATCTATCGCTCTAATTTAACCTAGATTTATTACCAACATCTAGTATCATATGTATTAAATTTTTTTCTGTTCATGAATTTATGTTGTTGTTGTAATTTGGGTTAGGTGGAAAAACAGCGTTTGGCTTAACCTCGCCCTTGGGTATTTGTAGCTCAATAATTATTTTTTTACGCTATCGCTCAGAAAATGAGCTGTTTCTGATCGCTATTTAGACCAAAAATTTCTTTTTTACCGATCTAGCTCGGAAAATTGTCTATAAGGGATCGGAAAGCAATGTTTCCATAGTGATCAGTTCTTTATTATTTATTTTTCATTTATGTGTCAAATATTTCAATAAGATATAAGGATTATATAAATTACTATTATTATTATATTTCCATCGGCCAGCAATACTCGTTACATGTTTTGTAAAACTAATTTTAATAAGGTATACGGGGACATTTTCAATATATATTGGTCATTTTTAAATTAATTTTTGGATGTCAACGATGCTGTAAGTAAATTCTATACATACATAACATCACGCTATATCCAACTTAGTGGCGTAGCACGAACCCAGAAACACTGTCAACCAACAATCAATCTTCTCCAAACATTCCTTTCCTGCCACACCACTTTCGCTTCGTCCACATTCATAGTGCGATTTATACATTTTAAACACTCAATCAAGCATCTCTAGATACATTCACGTTTCGAGCAAATGTACCCAGAGCACCCAATACCTTGCACCTTGCAGACATCCGCCTTTATTTCTCCCGGTCAATACGTCCATCCCTCGAGAACATACTACCCACTCGTTCTAGACTCACACCTTTCACTCAAACATTACAATCAGTTACCAAACACCAACACTTTACATTTATCGACATTCACTAGCAGATTTAAACCTTTCCCTACTTCATTTATGCTCACAATTATTCTTCCCAATTGCTCCTCAGTTTCACTCAACACAACAACATCATCCGCATAAGCCAAGGCAGGCACTATACGTCCACCAATACGTACACCATCAGATCCATTCAATGCCTTTCGTAACAACACATCCATATACAAATTAAACAACCAAGGAGACATTCCACAATCCTGTTTCACACCAACATCCATACGAAACCAATCACTCAATCTACCATCAACTCTCACCGCAGCCTCACTTCCTTCATACAACGCTCGAATCGCTCCCAACAAATTACCATTCACACCGTACTCTACAAGTACATCCCACATAGTCTCTCGAAGAACACTGTCATACGCTTTCTTTAAATCGAGAAAGCCACAGACCACCTTTTTGTTCTTATCAAGTGAGTTCTCAACAATCATTCGAAGAGAAAACAATTGATCTACACAACCTCTCTCAGGCAAAAACCTCCTTGCATATCACTCAATTTCGAGATTGTTAAGGCTCGCATCTTATTAATTAAGATTTTTCCATACAACTTCCCTAACACATTTAATAAACTTATCGCATTAAAATTTGTACATTCATTCGAACTGCCTTTGCCTTAAAATAAAGGACAAATAACAGCACGTTTCCAATCATCAGGAGCCACGCACCGTTTCAAACAAAATCTGTACAAATAAACTAACCAATCAAATAATCTTTCACCACCATATTTCAACATTTCATTTGTTATACCATCCAAACCGGGAGCCTTACCATTCTTTAGACGCATCAATGCAAAGCTGGCATCACCTTCATCTATATCCCATTCAACGTTTCTAGCATTTCTTGCATTTCCTCCTCATAAATCCTTAAACTACTCACACCATCTATTTCTAACATCTGACTAATTCCACAACAACTCACCATTCGCACTCTTAATTGCTTTCACTGGTCTTATACTCCCACCTCTCAATCTCTTTACAGTCTGCCAAAACATTCTCTTATTCATACTAAAATCATTCGTTAATCTTTCACTCATTAATTCATCGAAAGGTGCCTTACTTTCTCTTACGACTCTCTTAACATATTAATTCTATATATTTATAAATTCTATGGTGTAATATATTCAGTTACTAATGTTTAATGATTCAGTTCATAAAACCATAAACAAAAAATCCAGCTTCCCGCCATGGTTTTCTCTTCAAATAAAATATAATTTAAAAAGTAAAGCGTATTACAGGCTAAAATGGATAAAATCTAAAAATCCATGTTATCATAATGAATTTAAAAGATTGAGGTCATTAACTAAATTACAAATTCACTAATTCAACAATTCATTTGTCCAATCTTCCGAAAATAATCTTAAAAAGTATCCCTCTGATTCTTGGTAAACTTTATGACAATTTTGAATATAATAATCCTATGATATTGTCAATGTCTTCTTTTTTAACAAGTACATCCTATGTTTCGCTTGACGATCATCCATATCATCTTTCATTTTCTATGCATCCTGTTACGGAAGAAGATATTCTAACAGTCATGTCTTCTCTTGCGAATACGTTTACAGCTGATGATGATCAATTCGCGAATTTTAAGAGATTCCAGGTTTGTTTTGGCAAAACCACTTTTAATGATAATGAATGCTGTAATTTTTACATCTACTTTCCCTGACCGCTGGAAAAGAACTGGAATCACACCTGTTTACAAAAAATGATAAATCGCACATAAGTAGTCATCATCCAATTTCTATTTTAAACAACAGCAAAATTTTCGAAATTACAATATGACCCACAATTTGCAAATATACTTTTCCCTTAATTGCACCTGAGCAGCATGGTTTCATGCAGAGAAGTTCAACTGTCACAAATTTTACTTTCAGAAACTATTAACGAATGCAGTCAAGTCGATGTTATTTATTCGGATTTCTCTAGTGCATTTGATATTATAGATCATGGCTTATTACTAAATAAAATGAGTGCTTTAGGTACTGCTCCGTCCTTAGTAAATTTATTGAAATCGCATCTATACAATCGCAATGTCACATTCAATACAATGGTTTTTCTTCCTGGCGTACCACAAGGGAACAACTTAGGACCACTTTTATTAATTTTATTCGTCAATGAGCTTATTCAGTTTTAATAGTCAAGTTCTTGCCTATGCGAACGATATTAAAATGCTAACGAAAGTCACATCTCTTACTGACTGAGCTTTTATTATTTATAAATTGTTTGAATGGTGTGATGTAAATAAACTGAAAATAAATATTAATTGTTTTGTAACTTACACTCGTATTAATAAAATATATTATTGATACAACATGCAACTTGTTACCGTTATTTGAAAAACATCAGTTAAAGATTTTGGTGTCACTTTGTCTTCAGCCAGTAGGTCACTAAGTTTCATTATTACAATATCGAAAATGTTTCAAGACATATCACTTTTGAAATGGTATTCGTATAACGTTACTCAATCTGTTGCTCTAGATAAAATATATCAAAATTTCACAAATTTTTGTCATAATAATATTGATCTTCATTATCCAAAAAAAGGAATTGAGCAGCAGTCCCCTTTCAGAGCGTCATTCCATGCCTTCCCTCGTGTCCAGATGTGAAAATTTCACGGATCCCGATTCATGTACCACGAATGGCATCAAGGCACTCCAGTACTGTTTATCTCCCGGGATTCTGTACTGTTGTACATCAACATTCCGCTAAATGCTGATATAATTTATGATGATATCTTTGTGTAACACACCAATTATTTTTCAAATGCTAGATATTAAATTTAATTTCTGTATATTATTTTGTGTTCTATAATATGTTATTTGTTGGGCAATAAATATTATTATTAATTATTGTTTCATTTCTTTGTATTTTAACAGGTATATTAACTTACGGCCATACGGCAAGTAAGGAACATTAAAAAAAATTCTACTCCTCTCACAGAACCCTACGAACGATGGTGCGTATGTGTAGAATAATTGCATGTTGCATGGCCATATATAGGTACTTGTTTTTCAAGCTGGTAACCGCACTTCATACGCAAAAATATATCACCTACCGAGATCTACGGAAGCAGAGTGCCACACCCATAATAGGTTAAATGCGCGATGATATATTTTTATTTATTTTATTTATTTCAAGCTTCAAGGTGTCTAAGCTTTTCAGGAGTTTTTTTTTTTTTGTATTTCCCCAGAATTATTGGAATTATTAGTATTCGATTCATATTCCACAGTCTTTTGACTGTTGGCACATAATGGAACAGCAACATCAGTAATGTATGTTGTTTTTTTCTTTTCAGTGTAAGTACAATGTCCGGTATGTTGTTGTCTATCGACTTATTTGTAATAATTTTTCTATTCCAATACAGTTTTGCATTGTTGTCTTCAGTCACTGGAGTTGGTTCATATAGATATTATGGAACGTGCTCCTTGAGGTACATGTATTTTTCCGTAGTTCTTGGTGGTCCTGCCTTATTATGCCTATCTAAATACTGTTTGGGCGCAAGAACAGAACAGCCTGCTTTAAAGTGGTCTAGGGTTTCCTCCTGTTGGTTGCACATGTGGAATTTTATGTTGGGATCATTCTTTATAATGCTGGATCTGTAACTTCTTGTTTATATAACCTGGTCTTGAATTACAATCACAAACCAGTCTGTTTCATTGAATAGGATACCAAATTGTAGCCACATATTAAATGCTGCTGTGTCTATGGTTTATGGTTCTATATTTGAAATTATTTGCAATTTGTTGCCCATGTAAAGCTTTGGAACGCCATTGTTCTTTAAGTTGCGTTGTTGAAAGAACATCAGCAGTTGGGTGTTAATCTTTGTCGTTTAGTCGCAGTGGAGTTTTCTTTGAGTCAGCTTTAACTAGTGCACGGTGCATGCTGGATTCTTATGCTTTTATATAAAAGTACTCTCTTAAGTTCTCTATTTGCTTCTCACATTGGTCATATATAGTTAGCAAACCTCTCCCTTCTTGTTGTCTTGATAGGTATATTCTTTCCACTTCGCTGCGCGGGTGATGTCATCTGTGTTTGTGTAGTATTCCTTTCAGGATTTTCTATCCAGGTCTCCAAGTTCTGTCTCTGTCCAAGTTATTATTCCATAGCTGTATGTTAGCATACGTATGTGTTTATGGTTTTTGTAAGATTTCTCGCAGATATTCCCGATTTTAGTATCGCACGAAGTCTATTGAAATATGTGGTTGTAAGTGTCTCTTTGCATTCCTTTTATTCAATTCCTTGTGCCTGTGCACATCCCAAATAATTTTAGATTTCGTCCTCCTTCATTCCAACATCTTTTTTGTTCTTTATCGAATATATTATTAATTTCCAGATCTGCAAGTAATTTTTGTGAGATTATCGATGTTATATAGGGTCGGAAAAGGTGATGGGCATCTATTGTGATGGCATGAGGTGAACTTTTTAATCCAGAAATTTTGCTAGTTGTAGTAGATCTCTGTACGTCACTTTGTTTTATTTCCCAATTAGTATTATCCGTAGATTAGAGTTATTGGCTTTTTCTTCCCTACACCAATTGTTCTGCTTGTGTTGCGCGGACTTGCTCCAAATCTCTGTCCAATATTGCCTGACATCTGCAGGATTGGGTTTGGTGTTCGTGATATTATTTTCTGTTTTGCACGATGTTACTTGCTTATATAAACATTATTCATTTCCAGAAATAGATGGTTGTCTCGTCTCCTTTTATCATTTTGCATGTGTCTTCGCTTTCGCGAGGCCAGTGCTGCTAATTTCTGCTTAATAAAGTCCAACACTTCAACTGTTGTAGGCTTGTGTTCTGATTTGTGCTCCGTTATTATTTGTTCGGCAGATGTTCTAACGTTGTTACTTGGGTTGCCGTGTTGGCTTTGGGTGAGTACTCCTATTTCTTTCCTTAGCTTAGATATTTTTACTTCCGTTCTGTGTTGCCATACTGGTGTTGTCCGTTTTGTTTTCTTCTTCCCATCTGTCACTGTTGTTACTCCTACATATAGGAGAAAATGTATCTCCGATAGCTCTGTTTCACAGTTTATTCTGCTTTTAATAATGTTATCTATTCCACTTTTGTGTTATGGTTTGGTTTTAATTTAGATAACCGGGGTCGCGAGCATAAATTATGTGATATATTCTTCTTCTGTATCACTTATTTCTTGGCCCTGTTGTTCGGGGTGATGTTCTGTTTGGGTATCTTCGTTCGTATTAGTTCGAAGCATAATTCCATTTCAACCTCTTCACGGATTTTATTAATTTTCTCCGCTGGTAGTCTAATGTAATGTAATCTGATTGTTTGTGTTAAATTCGTAATGTTGATAGTTATTTTTAACTGCGTGCAAACTTCATTTTGTATAGCTTCTTCGCCGTTTGTGTGAAGTGAATTATTTTCTATTAGAATGGCAATGATGAAAAGAGAGAAAATAATAGTAATTTTCCGAGAGAAAAACAACTTTTATTGATGTCATTAGTGAGGAATATAATTCTGAAATTCACATCTTTCCAATTTTTACCATTTCATTCCTTTTAGCATAGAAATCTTAGGTTCACTGAGGCTATCTTGCAAAAAATTTATAATCATATTAGGAAAATTAATTCTTACAAATCATGGTGAAACCGGATTCCTTGAATTCTTGAAACAAAGAACAAGTATTGATTTACAGAGTGATAATGCTGCTTCGGTGATGTATAATTTACCTGATCATTTTAAAAAAAATTTTGACCCGAGATCGTTTTTCTGGGGTATCTTATTATTACATATTTATATTTCTTTGTATTTTATTATTGTTAAATAATTATAAATCAAATTATGTTTAACCACATTGTTTAATTTTCACTCTATTTGCCGACTGCATAACACTAGGAATGATGATTGTTGTTAATATTAATGACTAGTTGGTTAGCAGCTGCATGTTTTTCATTAACTGTTAGAATCAGTTCATTCTCATTGCAAGCAATATTGTCAAGCATAGCTGTGGCTACAACTAGGATTGAATTGTTTCCATTTTTAATCTTAACTCTTATGCTAGGCCTGAAAATCACCGTATCCAAATGCCATAAGATTTTTCAATCGGATTCCAAGTTTTCATTTGCGATTCATATACCTACTCGTAGTTATGAAATAATTTTTATTGAAACACCTATTCACTATCATCCAGAGTTACCAAATCTTTAAAGTTACCTCCTTCTTATAGTTGCATCGTCAAATGAAACAAAATTGCAATTAGATATTTTTGAAATACTTCGCTTCACAAAAACTATAATTTTATTAAAGTATAGCAAATTACTTGAGAAATGAACCATTCTTTAAGTCACATAATAACATATCTGACCGTATAGGTAATTATCGAACAGCTAGATTACAGTGCAGCCTGTTCGGAGTACCTACAAGAAAGGTCTGCGGATAAACCCGGCATTATAAACACTTTTTCCAAATATGTATACAAATTAAGGTTTCCTATTTAAAAAAATTTTAAAGATGACTCCCGTTCCCGAACTCTTGGGGATCAGGGGGATCATTATGTCAGAATCAGATGTCACCCTCAAAACTATGAAGGTTTTGATTCGGCACACTTTGGGTTCCAATGCATTGTTTTCGAGATATATAAGGAAATAGATTAAAATGGGACACCCAGTACATTTTATAAAGATGGTGAGCGGACTAACTAGTTTTGGTCATATGCCGCTTAAAGAGTGAATGATTGTGAATTTATGTGAACATGAACAACATTAACAATGCTACAAGCTCTTCAGTGGGATTCAAACCCACGACTCTGGCGTAAATTAGTTATTTGTATACCAAGGCTGCGGAATCACTCGCTAGTGTACCCAAAAAAAAAAAATCTCGAGTTTTATTGTAAATATAAAGTGGCTATGGGATTGACATTTGATAAAGAAAACAATTAGTTTTGAAAAAATATCAATTCTCTAATGTCAAAACGATTGTTTTTACCCTATTTCGCATCCGCCGTTAGTGGTAACGGACGCGAAATAGGTTAAAAAAAAACCATTATTTTGGATTTCGCGGCCGTTACCATGACAACAGCCGCGAAATAAATTTTCGCAATGCATACTGCGGCTGCGAAATGCTTATTTCGCGTCCGGTTGCACAAAAAATATATTTATTCATTACCTTACTGATCTCTCAAAAAATAATTAAAATTCTTGAATAAAATTATAATCATTAGAATGCACCATGCTTTATTAATAAACATTGACAACATCTGTATTATCATTATCATTGTTCCTATACAAATAAATAGATTGTATTAAATTTAGATTATTACAATTGTTAAAAAAGATGCGTATGTAATGTAACGAACGCGGCAGCGACAAGTTGAAGCTTGCCGGCCTACGCCGCCACGCCGCGCCGCCGAGTGAATGACGCAACGCTTGCGGGTTCGAACAAGTCGTTTGCTCCACAATAGGGAATATTCCCGAAGCTTCCAAAAACAAGGAACGTGGTATATAAAAGGAATCGCCGGCAGCCGTCAGTCAGTCTTTTAGATGACTCGGACTCAGTCGAATTGAGTCAGTCAGTCAGTTACTTGACTCGGACTCAGTTAGTCGAGTCAGTCTGTCAGTCAGTCGTTTATTGACTCGGACTAAGTTAGTCGAGGTGAGTCGGCCAGTCTGTTAGTTGACTCAGACTCAGTAAGTCAGATGACTTAGTCGACTCCGAAGCTACTATGAAGAGCTTGTGAACATAAATATATCGCTCGGTCTGAACATAAATATATCGTCTTAAATGAATATCGCTCGCCTAGTTAATATAAATAATAGTGTTAATTTATAGTAGTGATAAGTGTTAGTGTATAAGTTTTTGTATTTGTTATTTTAGTGTTATATACCTAGTGATAATTAACTATTTACTCTTTTTTATAATTATTTGTTATTAATATTACTTCTTTTTGTTTAAATAAAAAAGTTTAAAACCCACGAACGTTACAGTAATTTATGTTTATACTCATAGTATCTTTCACATTCGTTTGTACAGTTAATATACAATTATATATTGTTAATAACTATAATATAGGTTATTAATAATTACATTGTTATATATTCTAAAGATCTATGCTTAGGTAATTATTTTTTTTTTCAATATATTTCAGTTCTTTTATGCATTATACAAAAAAAAAAATGCTTATAAACTTCTGACAATATTTAACTTGCTGAATATTTCTTGTCAAAACGACATTTGGAGAATTGCGCAGATTTCAAAACGACCTGGTGCCGATCTCAATGGTGTTGGTGCAGTGACTATGTCACTAGCCTAGTACACCAGATGTTGTGATTTTGAACCCCACTGAAGAGCATGCTTGTTTCTGATGTTCACATAATTCACAATTTATTCATTCATATGGCTTCGTACGACCAAACCAGTTAGTTTTCTTCTCATCTTCGCAAAAAAACGACCTGTATTTATCTACGCTCGCTCATCATGTTTAAGCTATCGGCTAATTGATTCATACCATTAATATTTGTTAGTGAATGAAATATTAGGAAACAAAGCAACATTGTGAACAGAGAAAAGCATTTCTATTTCGATATTTATGACATTTATAAAATACGATTGTGTTTTATTTTGAAAATGTGATTAAACAATAATTGAATTTGTTTACCTACAGTACTGCTTAGACAACATAGATACGTAACTTTGCTATTTAAAGCATATTGTCTAATATTAATTTCTTTTGAAGTTATTTGAGAAACAAGCTATGAGATTTCCGGGGAAAATAACAAAAAAATTATGGAATTTCCCGAAACTTGCAAGTAGTACCCCACGCTATAATGAATTATTCCAGAGCATATTTTTTTTATTTTTTTACATGCAGGGTTGTCAAAAATTATTTGTCAAACAAGAGAGGAAAGCGCTTCTTTTTCTTATTCGAGCTCGAATTTCGCCTCATGAGCGCAGCGAATGATACATTTCGAGCGAGAGTGGAAGAAGGACTTTCCTTTCGTGTTAGCCACAGTATTTTTTCACATGTTTCTATAAACGATTTGCTCGGACCTAAAATACACTTTTACAACACAACTAACTCGTTAAAAGTTAGATTATCAGACGCAAGAGGGTGTAGCAGTGTGGTTAATGAAGAAATTTGAAATATAAACTAAAGTTGTCATATTGTGATTTAATCTAGAAAAAGAAAATTACATATAAGACATGAAATTTTAAGAATTTAAACTATGTATTTCACTAAAATAGGAATTTTCAAGAAAATTAGGAATTTATTCATAATTTTCACAATATTTTTTGGAAATAACATTCATATTGGTAATACTAACCATATTTTCCTCTCTAGAGAGGAAAAACACATTTTCCTCACTATTTCGGGAGGAGAACGGTGGGGTTTCCTGGCATGTCGAGAAAAAACCTCATTTTAAAAGATATTTTTAGCCCACTAAAAAATTTATCCACCACAAAAAATTATTATATTATGTAATATTACAAATTATTAAAAGAAACACTGCTTCATTTCTCTATAATTAATAGTAACTTTTAGTGATATAAATTCTAAAATTAAGTAAATAATAAAAATATAGCATACGAGTATTTATTTTAATTTCAGCGAAACATCACAATCTATCATTAAATTATGACATGAGATTGATGAAAATGTATATTGGTAAATGTATATTCAATTATTGCTTATGCAAACAATATTTTATTGTTCTTGCATTGGTATATTATTTTAAAATATTATTTATATTATTATTAATTATATATGATTGAAAAAATTTTAGTTTGGAATTTAGATTTTCACTTAAATTTAACAGTGGGCCCTGTAACTCTAAATTGTTTCAAGATAAGGTCGACATTTGATTTATTTAACTTTTTTACACTTGGATATAAGGAAGCATAGATTTAAGGAAAGAAATATATGGTGATGGTGAGATTTTTTACGGAACTACATGTTTTGAAGTCCCGCGAAACCATTTTGATCGCTAGCTTTATAATGTCTATGTGAATGAATCTATGCATCTTATTTAACAACAAACAAATTCCCTGTTTATAAGTTTAGTTATATGTACCCTAACTGCAAAATCTTAGGAAAAGTTTACTCAACGAAAAAAAAATAGTTTTAATTTATTTCAAATATATTTAATGCGAAAAGAGTTTGCAATAAAATATTTTAGCAGTAACGTTTCATTCGAAATACATGCAAAATTTTATTTCATACTGGTTACTAAAGTAATTAAATTATAGTAAATAACCAAAAAAATCGTAGAAATATGAATTAATACAAGTAGGCTAAATAACAATTTCTACACGGGCAAGTATTTGTTTATAAATAATGAAAAAATTAAAAGTCTCAGGACTAGTTTCACTTTTCGTATGATAAAATTTGTTTTTAGTAAGTGAACATCATTTTCAATTATTTTGATTTCTTATATTATATACAAGTTAATTTAACAGAAGTTTCAGTTTCTTTGCAAAACCGGCAATTTTATTTACTAGTAAAGTCCGTATTCATTATTTCATAATAAGAAGACAAAACTTTGTTTCACAAAAAAATATAATCAATTAAACTAAGTAACAAAAATGTTTTTAAACTTACCATTAGCAATATAAATTACATAGCAATTAGATACACCTACAACAATAAAAATCACTAATAGTCATTACCTACCAATTTATTTTAATTTTAACAATTACGGCTAATTACATAGTTACATTTAAGTTAATCTATATTATATTTATATGACTGGCGTAACGCTTTCCACTTTAAAAACACCAAAAATTCTGAAAAACTTTTCGTACACAGTTCGCAAACTCTAGATAAAGCAAAGCCGTATCATATGCGGGTGTTTCAACGACAGCGCGCGGGACACTGACTGCGTGGATTCCTGCTGGAGCTTTTGCCTCTTCTGTTGAAATTGGCGCATGCGTTAATGGATAGACGAGGATGTGATATGAATGTTAAAGTATGATTGTAATCATCTGGATACAAACATTTGTATCTTACGAATTCGGCTATCATGTAGATAAAAATTTAAATATGAAAAGAGATTCGGGCGCATTTGAATTGTTGTGGATCATATGTTGAAATAATGCATACATTAACGCATGACTTTATTTTACTCATTAATGTACAATAGTTATTTATTTATCTAGGCACCAAAATACCAGATTTACAGCAGAGGCAGCTGCTTTGTTGACTGGGCGAATCCTGCCGAAGCTGGGAGTTTGGTGCCGTATTTAACTTGAGCAAATTATATTTTGCCGATTTAAAATATTAATTTTGGGCCGATTTTTCAATCGTTGGTTAAGGTTTGGGTTAGCAGTAACTAGGAATATTTCAGCGATAATGCAAAATTTGCGTTTTTCAATCTGTAGTTACAACTTAACCTATAATTAACTTTTAGAGCAGTTCATAGGTATGGTTAACTAAGAAGTAATAGTCAAATTGAATTGTAACCTCATATATGTAATTTTGACACAAGTTATTTGCGTGTTTATCATATAATTTTTTTTTTAAATTGAACATAATTACGATATATTATTGCGTATAGCAGCGATGAATAAGAAAACAAAGACTACATTTTTTAAAAGAAAGCGATGGACTAGATTTCTTTGCAAGATTTAAACTACCCAATAGGATCGTAGAAAATCTTGTAGAAGAATTACATCATATATTAGTATATCCCTGTAATAAATAAATGATGTATAACAAGTTTTAAGAGGAAAATTTAAACGTGGATACTATGTTTAAAAAATGAATGTTTATTAGTTTTAAGTCATCTTCTGCCACACTACGCTGTTATGCAAGCGGTAGTTCTTTAAGCGTGGCTGGAAATTTATATCAAATTTTTACTTTAATTTTTTTTACTTGAGAGGATTTGGCTGAATTTTTGAAGTACACTTTTCCTTTGTTAATGCTAGTATTTGGAAAAATTAATCATATGTGGTCCTGTTTTCATTTGATAAAGTATCTAGTGACTGATGGGACACAGAAAGTCTTACAGGTCGTGCCGGTTAGGATTTGGATTTTAGACACGAAGATAATTGTCCAGTGTAATGTTGGCTTTGTGTACTCAAAGTTCTATTTGAAACATTTGGTCCTCTTTGTCACTATTTTGGAATTAAAATTATTTAAAATATATCGCCGTTACAATAATAGTTGATAGTAGGGTACAATATACAGAAAAATTAAGCCAATAATGCTCAAACTATGACACGAAGTTATATGTCATTAAACGACTTTTAAGTATAAATCAATGAAGCTTCGTTGATACAGACTTTTTTAATTCATAAGTCAAGTTTAATAATGTTACATTTGCATTATAAAAAGAACAGATAATTTTTTTTATTGTACCTGCATCATAATCCTTGTTCAACAAACTAAAAAGCGTGCGAAAATGGAAAATTAAAATACGCAGTGCTTTAAAATTGCTAAACAATAAAAAAATAACTACTATTTTTATCTGTCAAAACTGTAATGACAAACTGTAAAAAAAAACTAATCTTCATAGTAACGTAAACAATAAATGCTAACCAGTCTCCATGTAAACGACATACGTCAAACGTCACATGCGCAAAATTATGAAATGAATCAAAAAAGCTTTACAGTTTTTTTTTTCAGATTATGATGCAGATATAAAAAAAAATAGCGTATGACACACGGGTATCAGTCCACTAGCGACGTTAAATGCACTCCGCTTTTCGTCGATCTCTTTATCTCGTAATACGTGCTTACTTATACACTTGTATCGTAATATATTATTAATTAATATGACACAAAAGAGTAAATTGTCATTAGAAGGTAAAGGTTTTTGTTACTGTTTGAAAATTATTAGTTCAATATTTTTTTTAATAATTGAATGTCTCCATTGATCTGCTATAACTTTTGTTTGGTTGATTTAATAATAAAGAAAATATTCGATGTGTCTCATATTCGTGTACGTATCCAAATAATAAACAAATGTTCTTTTGAGCAATTGTTGCACATTTGACAAATGAACATTAGACAAGTTTCGAGGGATTCGAAATTAGATAGCACTTATTTAATTTAGGCAGGTGCATGCGCTCCCAACTAAATACTGAATACTATCGTGAAACATTTTAAATACATAAAAGCTATATTTAATTTTTTATTGTACTAAGCTGGTTAGAAAAGGGTCTTTCGAATTGCTTTTCATTTCTCTTTGGATTTTGGTTTCGAGCGGCCAATAAAGTCCTGCTGTAATTTTAAATTTTAACTGCATTTTTCTTCCTTCGGGCTTTGCCATGGAAGAAAACAAATTATTATTCGATTCAATAATTTTTTCTGAATTCAATGATATTCATAAGTAATGACCAAATAATACAAAATATTTGAGAAAAATGCAAAATTAAAAATGTATCTTTTATTTAAATTTGCATATACAAAGTTTGCCATGGAAGAAAACAAATAAATCAAACAATTTTTAATATTAGTTTTTTTAAGTGTACCTCTGCATTTCTGTATTGTAACAACTAAATTAATAATTATTCTTATAATTACAGTTTTTTCAACTATTTCTGCATTTGCTTTATTTGTTTTCTTCCATGACAAACTTTGTATATGCATATTTAAATAAAAATGATACATTTTTAATTTTGCATTTTTCTCAAATATTTTGTAATATTTGGTCATTACATGTGCATATCATTGAATTCAGAAAAAAATACTGAATCGAATAAGCAAATAAAAAAAATAGGTTGCCATTTAAAATAAGAAAGTTGCACCCCGCATTTTGAGAACCACTGATCTAAAAAATTTTATACTCCCAGAGTTAGAAATTGTACTTTTGCTGTTTAAAATCTGATACTTCTAAATTAAAAGCATACACTCTAAGTTCATTCTAATAATTGAATTTTCTTATACAGCTTGTAGCACAAATTGTTTTCAAACCATCAGAAGGTCAACTTTAAAACTATTTATTATCTAAAAATGGTGCATTTAACCCATGCAGAAAAAGCACTGATTTAAATTGCCAGCAGATTAATGAAACAATACCCTAGCTGCACTTAAAATAATGAAAGCGCTTCATTGAACCGAAATTCCAAAATTATACATTCTAAAAGTGCTATTGTTTTAATTTAATTTGATTTTATAACGTTTTGATATGATTTAATAAATAAAAATTTAATTAAAATATATCATTTGATATTTGAAATATATAATTGAATTTATATTTCAAACACATTTTTTCAAGAAGTTAATATGATACATCATACACAATCAAATATATAATGTTAAAAAAAGAACATCAATTCACTTTTTTTTCAAATGTCCTAACAAGAAATTTATTTTAAATTTCGAATGAATGTAAATAAAAAAGTTAAGGTAACATATACCTCAAAAAAATTACGTGGAATATTCACAAGCCTACTAATAATTATTATTCTATTTTCTACTTAAGCTGTACCCTGTAGTACCTATACTGTGCGTTCTTATGAATTTGAGATCGATTTTTGCATGCACATGGAAAGTGATTTTTATCAGAAAATCGGCTTGAGCACTCACATTGAAATAATCGAATTTTAACAATTTTCTTTCATAGAAGTGATTAATATATGTAAATATTTTAGTCAAGAACTCTTCTTCCGCAAGGTGCAGGAAGTAAAAAGTCTCTTATTCTTGCACAAATTTCACCCATTATTTCTTATTCATGGACATCCTTCATGTATCCTGTAGTCTAACGTTCCTCTTCATCAAGAGTCTTATTGATGATGGTATCCAAGGTGTCTTTTGGTCTTCCACCATTCTTTTTTCCTTCATGTTTATTACTCAAATTTGCTGCACTGGCATCGATTCGTACTAATTGTCTTTTTTTGTAAGGTCTAGTATGGGTTTTGCATTGTAGCAGTGGCGTCTCGTGGATTTTATTATAAGGCAAGCAATGACAAATAGATGATAGGTAAAAAGAAATTGTGAAAAATAATGTAAATATTTTATTGTATTTTTAACAGTAGTTAATAACTTCATACGAGGAACAGGCCTACTATTTACAATGAAAGCTTTTTCTTCAACTACCGAAGTGTTTTTATAGCATGTTTTTTCATTGCGCAAATGTCGTTCATTCTATTAAAATACAAGAGTTAATATTACTTTAAAAATTTAATTATAACAAATTTAATTCAGCAATATATCTTATAAATAAAATTTACTTTTATTCTGTCCTTTCTTAATTTTTACCAGTAAATTATCTTCATAGAAGCACTTTAAAAACTGCTTTCAACTGAACGTTTACGGCGCATTATTTCCAGTTCGACAATGTTCGGTGTACTGTAAGCATGGGCGGCGAAAGCACTCGAAGTTGTGCTTGCAGGTTTTGAACAACAGGGTAAGATCCTAATAGTTCGTACGTCATTGAATGTACTCGTGTTGCATTAGCGGTGCGGTAGGCAATTTGAAACATAATTGTGTATTTCTGTTTGCTTTTAAGTTTTGAAATACTAAAATTCTAAATAAATAATTATAAACAAATATATTGTTGAAATATATTAAAAATTATAAAATATAAAGGCAAGCACTGCTTGCCTTGCTTGCATGGAGAAGACGCCACTGCATTGTAGTTGTTCTCTTAATATTTAATTTTTTATTCTGTCCAATATTGTTACTCCTTGTACTTTTTTAGGTAAGTCATTTTAAGTGACTGAATTTTACTTTTCCTTCTCTGAGACAGTACCCAGGACTCGAAACTGTATGTCAATATAGATCTGTATATAGTGTTATACACTGTTATTTTTGTTTTCCTACTGATTTTGTTTTTCTCTGTGACGGTTAGGTTTGTAATAGAAGAAGTATTATCTATAAATTATTTTAGGGCTATATGTTCCTGATGATATTTTGTTTTGAAAATAAAAAAAAATTTCCGTGAGTAATTCTTTTTATTTGCTCACGTCCATTCACTCGTAATATAAAAAATACTTTCACGTTCACGTCCACTCACGTCCCAAATTCAAAATTTTGTTCACGTTCACGGTGGGTCACACTGTAACCAAGCGTGTCCCATTAAATTTCACGCCCAACGTATCTCTAAGTCATGATACCTCCTTGTCTCGACCTTTTTTTGTATTTGACCGGGATTAGGGCGGTCATTCACTGCCATCCAAGGAATAGAGTTTGAAAAGAGGTCTATCTTACAAAAGGTCAAATAATTATAATTTTTTAATATGTTATATAGGTCGGTACCTTGGTCATAAATCCAAGTTCTTTACTCCTTAACCCTTGTGCGTTCGACGTGGCGCCCCCTTTTCTGATAAAATTAGGTAAATTTATTGCTTTTCGTCGATTATCTCTTAAATTGTTAAAATTACATAAAAAAACTGCTATATACAAAAATGTACATCATAAAATTTTCTACAGAAAAGGTTTTTATTTTCGAATTTGATTGCGATTTACATATCTTACAATGTCATTTATTTAAATTTTATAAGCTTAACATGAAGGAGACTATCAACCAATAGGAACAGTATTATACTGATAAATTCCCACGACTTGTTTTTAACCAATCAAAATGCAAAACACTTGAAAATTCAACCAATAGGAACAGTTTTATACTGATAAAACCCCGTTGCCCCGGTAACGGGAGTTTTGCCGCGGTAAAACCCCGTTGCCCAGGTTACACCGATAAAATTCCCACTACCAAGGAAATAAATAATTGTTACTGTCAATCACTATCAGTGTGACAGTTAATTAATATTTCAAGTTACATTTTGCTTGGTCTTTGGAATTTATCTTATCAAATACTACGCGAAATCTCTGATTTTCTCAGATAAATTTTTATTTTTAAGCACTCATTTTTTTTGCTATTAAGCAAAACCACTCAAGCAAAAAAAATTCGTGCAAAAATAAACATTTATTGATAAAATCAAAAGGTCTTTTGATATTAAACTTGATAAAACCCCGTTGCCCGGGTTACACCGATAAAACTCCCGCTACCAAGGAAATAAATAATTGTTACTGTCAATCACTGTCAGTGTGACAGTTAATTAATATTTCAAGTTACATTTGGAATTCATCTCATCAAATACCACACAACCTTTCTAATTTTCTCAGATAAATTTTTATTTTTAAGCACTAATTTTTTTTGCTTCGAAGCAAAACCACTCAAGCAAACTGACATTAGGTAAAAATCCTCCTCCTTCGGAATCGGAATTTACCGTGCAAAAATAAACATTTATCGATAAAATCAGAAGGTCTTGTGATATTAATTACACTTGATAAAACTTATTTTTTACTTCGTTAAAAGTAACATTTTTTTTACAGTTATTCTTACTACCTGTACTACCTCTCAAATCTTTAGATATTAAAGTTAGCAAAGTTCTAGGTTGAAATTGAAAGATTAAGGAAGCATGAGACATATGTAACGCCTTTTTGCTACAATTTTAATAATCATACATAATAAATATCATCACACCTTTTACCCATTATGGGTGTGGCACTCTGCTTATGCAGATCTCGGTAAGTGGTATATTTGTTCTTATGAAGTGCGGTTACCAGCCGTCAAATCATAGCTTCCAAGGATGTTAGTGAAGGGGGAACCACAGGTGTCAATTTAAATTTGTAACTGTCGGCAGTGGGATTCGAACTGAGGAACTCACGATCCACAATCCGATACGTTACCACGGAGCTATTTACCCCATATATACTTTTTAATACCAAAAATTATTGCCAAAGCTTCACGATGTGACTGAGAGCTTGGCCATTAAGCACTTGATGCAAATAGTACTGGTTTCTCTACCCCCGTTCACTAAATGAGATAGTATTATAGAGATGCCTTAAAGTCTGGCGTTACACGAAATAACAATTGCTTGTTTGGATCGTACAATTTAACCAAATTATTTTTAATTATAATTTTTTGCTACGTTCAAATGCTTTTTGACAGTTACTAGTTCAATTAAATTTATCATTAATCTGCAATATCCTCGTATCATATAAATCTAGAAATTGTTTGCCATTATTTTTATTTTCATTCCCTTGCCGTAAAAATGACATATTCAAATAAAACAATTAACATTTAAAAAAACTGCCAACAATTATTCACGGCCTATAATCGGTAAATTTTCGGTATAAAATATTCGTACAAAAATAAGCATTTTGATTGGATTATAGTATAATGAACGATATAATTAACTAAAAATATTCAATTATTATTATACTATAATGAAAATAGCGTAATTTATTGAGACTTAACCTATTGTATATATTCAAAAAGTGTTATAATTATGGAAGTAAAGATGTTGGCATAGAATTAATATAGTTTTATTAACACAAAATACACAATAGAACGTACAAAATATTTTATATTTTGAATTTCAGAATTTCATTAATTTTTCTCTGTTGTCATGTCAATATCATAAACAAATAACTAAATCTAGTAGTCATCAATTTTGTATTCGAATATTTTCAACACTTCCCCTCGAACTCTAAATTGATTTTATCTACTAATCCCAGTTGGTCTCGTAGTTTCTGAAATCTCTTCTTTGGTAAGGCTTTTGTCATAATATCTGCTATTTGGTTCTCTCCAGCTATATGTTCTACACCCAGGTCTCCATTCAAAAATTTCTCACGCACAAAATGGTATCGTACGTCTATATGTTTCGTTCTCTGATGAAATTCTGGGTTCTTAATTAGCCGGATAGCACTTGCGTTATCGATCCGTAATATTGGTACTTCTTTTAATTTTGAAATTCCATCATACAACCATTTTAACCAAACAATCTCCTTTGCTGCCTCACTGGCTGAAACATATTCTGCCTCCGTGGTTGACAAGGAGACTAATTGCTGCCTTTTACTGGTCCACGCAATTGTGCCACCACTGTATTTAAAAATACTTCCGGATACTGACCTCCTGGTATTAATGTCACTAGCATAATCTGCGTCGCAATATGATTGAAGAATTCCGGGCTTGAAATTTGCAGAATACAGTATTCCTAGACCTAAAGTACTCTTCAAATATTTTAAAATACGTTTTACCATCATCCAGTGTTGAGGTTTCGCCTTATCCAAAAACTGTGATACTACACTCATTGCAAAACTTATATCAGGTCTGCTAACAACTGCCAAATACATTAAACTTCCTACAGCTTCCCTGTAAGGAATCTTATCATTTTCAGCTGCTTCCCCTAAAACTTGGTTCTTCTCCATGGGTATTGCTACTCCATTACATTCTAACATATTAAATTTAGTTAGAACCTTTTTAGCATAAGCCTCTTGATTAATAAATATGCTCCCATCTCGCAACCTTTTTATTTGTAAACTTAAATAGCATTCGGCATTTCCGCATACTGCTTGAAATTTTTGACATAGTTTTGTAATAAATATTTCTTTAATGTTTATTGTAGACGCTAATAGTCCGTCGTCCACATATATTGCCAGTAACAATTTCTCGTTATTCTTGTTTGAATAAAATAAACACGAATCAGCATTGCTTTCTTTTAATCCAGACTCTAATAGAAATTCTTTGAATGTTCTGTTCCAACATCGTGGTGATTGTTTTAATCCATATAAACTTTTGACTAACCTGATCCATCATTAAATCCTTCAGGCTGTGTCATATATAATTCTTCATCCAGTGTTCCGTACAAAAAAGCCGTTTTGACGTCAAATTGTGTCAATTCTAGTCCTTCGTTAGCAGCAACACTTAAAATTGCTCTTATAGTATCAAATCGGGCAACTGGACTGAAGATCTCGGTGTAGTCACATCCTACTCGTTGTATATATCCTTTTGCTACCAGTCTAGCTTTATAACGATCGATTTCACCGTTTACTCGGCGTTTGATCTTGTACACCCAACGATTTGATATTGCTTTACGATTGTTCGGCAACTCAGTTAAATACCATGTCTTATTCTCTTTTAAAGAATTCATTTCAGAATCCATGGCTTTCTTCCATTCTTCAGCATGTTCTGAGGAAATTGCTTCGGAATAACTCGAGGATTCTGATTCTTCAGCAAGCATGCATTCTATTAATCTCTGAGGTGGTTTTATCTTTTGCCGATCACGTAGTTGTCGAGATTCTTGTTGATCATTTTTATTTTCTTCTGATTGGCAATCTTCAGTCTTGTCAATTGGTATTTCAACCGTATTTTTTACAGTACAAGGAATTTCGGGGCAAAATACAACTTCTCGAGTACGTTCAACTTTCTTTGTACCAGGAAACCAAATCCTGTAGCCATCCACATCATCCAAATACCCGACGAGAACGCCTTTCTTTGATTTTGTATCAAATTTCTGTCTTAGTTGTTTTGGGATGTGTACATAACATTCTGTACCAATGATATGTAAATGATCAATTCTGGACTGCTTTCCGTAAAATAACTCGAATGGTGTCTTATTGTCAACTTCTGTGGATCCAGTCCTATTCAAGATGTACACTACTGAATTGACTGTTTCTGCCTACAAACTTTTTGGTAAATTTTTACTAGTTAATATTGATCGAGCCAATTCAACCAAAGTACGATTGTTTCTTTCGGCTACCCCATTTTGTTCAGGAGTATATGGTGTAGATTTCCTGAAAACAGCACCAATATTTTGAAGTAAGTTCTTGAAATCTTTATTGTCAAATTCACGACCGCCATCTGACAATACTGCTTTTATGGACTTTTCTGATTGCGTTTTGAAAAACGGATAAATTCATCAAATCTGTCGACTACTTCAGACTTGTGTTTCAAGAAATATACAACTCTAAATCTTGAGTAATCATCAGTAAAGCATACAAAATAGCGAGCACCACCCACTGACTCCTCTTCTATGGGACCACACAAGTCAGTGTGAATAATATCGCCTATTGTTGTTGCACGCTGAGATCTTCTCTGGAAACTGCGACGATGATGCTTACCCTGTATACAAGCATCTCAGAAATCATTATTTACGACAACATGAATACCTTGCGTTTCCAATATTTTCTTCACATATCGATTGTTTTGATGTCCAAGTCGCTCGTGCCAAATCTGAAGTGTGTTATCTTCAGATATTTGAACTTCCTTTGTTACTGCGATTTTTACGGAAGCTATTAATTTAAATAAATTACCGCAGCGGGCACCAATTGCAACAACTTTATTATTTTTCAGAAATTCACATTTATTACTAGTCATTCTGATTGTCGACCCATGATCCAGGGCTGCACTAACTGAAAACAAATTTCTTGACGCCTCTGGAACATACAATACATTTTCGAGTCGAAAATTCCTTATTCTACCATTTGCACTCAATTCAACTGCAATTTCACCTTGCCCAATCGCTTGCATAGTAGTTTTGTTACCTACTCTGATCATTACGGGAGTTGCATATTTTTGAAACGATTTAAACCATTCATAATGATGAGTGACGTGCTGCGTAGCACCAGAATCAATAATCCATGCATCATCATTTTTACTATACAGAGCCTCAGTAATAAAAACATCATCATTCTCCCTTTTAGGCTGATTAATTTTATTTACTACAGTTCTACAATCCCTTTTCAAATGTCCCTTCTTACCACATTTATAACATTTAAACTGTTTGAAAATGTTTTTACCTGGATTTGATGGAGCTTTTTCGTAGTCAGTGCAGTAAGTAGTTTTCTTATTTGTTTTGTCTCCCTTACCGACAGTTTTGAATCCTGCTTTCGCCATGAGAGCTACTAACTCACTTTCTCGTGATGATTCAGCTTGTCTTCGTTGTTCTTCTGAGATCAACAATTTTCTTAATTCAGACAATGTTTGTAGCTCAGTTGGTCTGGCACTCCATGCTTGTTTTAGTGGTTCAAAATCTGATGGTAATGTATCTAACAGCTTACACATTATTACAAAATCTGAGGGTTTTATCTTAAGATCACTCATCTTCCCCACAAGCTGCTCCAACTTCGCAATATGTCGAGCCATATTATCAGTAGCATCTCGCGTGAAATTTGTAAATTGTATCTGTGAAGCATATTGAGCCTGTATATTCTTTTGGTCAAATATGTCATGCAACTTAACCCAAATTTCTCGTGCAGTTTTACATTGTGTAATTAAATCAATAATACTTGTATCCAGTGTCCTGACAAATATTCCTCTAGCCATTCGGTTCCCTTTATCAAAAGATTGAAGAGCTTTGGTATATTCCTTTTGCTGATCAGTAGTTGCATTATCTCCCAATGCGTTTGGTTTCACCAAATCTCCTGTGCAGACTTCCCATGCAAACTCCTTCTCCATCAGCAAACTTTCCACAGCCCATTTCCACCGACCCCAATTCTCAGCACCTTGAAGTTTGTCTACTGGTACAAATTCCATGATTGATACTTTTGTATAATACTTTTATATTAAATATGCCAATTATTTATTTAATTGTGTTCTGGGCCCATAACCTGTTATAATTATGGAAGTAAAGATGTTGGCATAGAATTAATATAGTTTTATTAACACAAAATACACAATAGAACGTACAAAATATTTTATATTTTGAATGTCAGAATTTCATTAATTTTTCTCTGTTGTCATGTCAATATCATAAACAAATAACTAAATCTAGTAGTCATCAATTTTGTATTCGAATATTTTCAACAAAAAGTTTTTAAGCTAAGCTATAAGCTATTTAAAAGTTTTTAACTAGTTTTTCGGTCATCTGCAATAGATAGCGTTAGTGGAGACACTGTCAACAAAATCTGTTGAGCTAACAATTTTACTACGTAAAAAAGTTGTATTCTTCAATCATAGAAAATTAGTGAAATGATAATGAGGCTGCAGAACAAATTTCAATAAGAATACCACGCGAAATTACGTAAGTAGTAACAATAGCAACTGTTAACTTATTTACAAATTTCAACTTAACCATAATGTTCAAATAAGTAATAAAACATTTTTCAGCATGCAGAAGCAAAAGATGATATTTTTTTTGTTAAATGAAATCATAATAAATGTTGGAAGTGGTCACCGTTGTTGTCAATACAACACTGAAGGCGTCGATAAAACAATTCCTCTATTCTTAGCAACATCTGCTTATTGTTGTGTATGCTTTTAGCTGTATTTTGTACTTCTTCACGCAATTCTTATACCGTATCAATAGAAGCCTAGTACACAATGTTGTTCATGTAGCCCCTCAAAAAAAAAAAAAAAAATCGCACGGATTTAAGTCTGATGATCTGCGTTTCCCTGAACTTAACCATAATCAGCACAATGTCTGTTAAATCGCTATTTGTAGAATCACCCATTTTATCAATTATAACTTTTGTGATAATAATTATTGATTTGACTTTATGAACAAAATGGACGAAACCTGGCCACAGTTTCAAATTAATGTGCTAGCCAACCGTTTCATGTAAAATATGTTTCTTTTTTTTTTAGTTTTGGTTCTGTTTTTAGGTAACAGGTTTTGGGCAATGTAATAATATAAATAGATGATTTCCATTTTACTGCCCTCTTATTAGGCTTTCGTGTGCCGGGTAATGTATATTAAATAAATAAATAATTTATGTGATCCTTCAGGGGCCAATTCGCGTCTAAAATTGATGCGTAGCCATGTGGTGGTAAAATTATAAACTGATATAGGGCCAACGATCATTAAGACGCGTTTTTGAAGTAGTGTAGTAATAGTATTTTATGTTATAAGGAGGTGAAGTAGGTCTTTTTGTGTTGAGCTCATATTGCGGCCGAGGTATTAGTCGAGGCTATGCAAATTGAGCGAAACGATTCAAGCACCCTGGGCCGCCGGCGGAACCCCTATATCAAGCCAGGGACACATTGGGTCCCGAGGCGCAGTCCCTGAACCGGCGCAATGACCTTGTCGGGCCCCGCGGACAGAACTCCTTGGTAGGAGTCGCGATTTGGCCCCGTGGTCCCGGGGGTGGCATTCCGTGGCTGTGGCCCACAATGGTAAATGAACGTGATATTTTCGTTTTGGTATTTTGAATATTGAGCACAATTAATTTGTCTAAATCTTCAATATCTTCCACAGTCAACTGTGGTCAACAGCATGAGTTCGCGGCAACGACATGCTCCTGTTACCCCAAATATCAACAACATTTAAAAAATCATTATTTCTGTAATAAAGTAATTATTTTCCTTTGCAGCTAAATATTTGTTATCTGGTGCATTACGTAAAAAGTAATCAAATTGCTAGATTTTTTGGTTTGTAGCCTTCGTTTTTGCGATTTAAAAATGATATTAGTTTTGTGTAGGCTGCGATGTTTATATTATGCTTGATATTTAATTCTGACTTAATCTTCGAGAAATGTGCCCATAGTGATGAACTTGACATTTTCCGGGCTTGAAATTTGCAGAAATTTGCAGAATACAGTATTCCTAGACCTAAAGTACTCTTCAAATATTTTAAAATACGTTTTACCATCATCCAGTGTTGAGGTTTCGCCTTATCCAAAAACTGTGATACTACACTCATTGCAAAACTTATATCAGGTCTGCTAACAACTGCCAAATACATTAAACTTCCTACAGCTTCCCTGTAAGGAATCTTATCATTTTCAGCTGCTTCCCCTAAAACTTGGTTCTTCTCCATGGGTATTGCTACTCCATTACATTCTAACATATTAAATTTAGTTATAACCTTTTTAGCATAAGCCTCTTGATTAATAAATATGCTCCCATCTCGCAACCTTTTTATTTGTAAACTTAAATAGCATTCGGCATTTCCGCATACTGCTTGAAATTTTTGACATAGTTTTGTAATAAATATTTCTTTAATGTTTATTGTAGACGCTAATAGTCCGTCGTCCACATATATTGCCAGTAACAATTTCTCGTTATTCTTGTTTGAATAAAATAAACACGAATCAGCATTGCTTTCTTTTAATCCAGACTCTAATAGAAATTCTTTGAATGTTCTGTTGACATTTTATCAGCCAGGTGTGAAAAGTAACCCAACATAACATTTTCTGAAAAGGGATGGTTATATACATTTTGATTTCGAATCCAATTGAAAAATATTTCGTAAGCAGATTCATATAACTTACGCGATTTTTGTGGAATTAATATTTGAATAGTAGAATTAGCTATTTCAACTATAGCTGGGGGTGTACAAACATTTGAACAGTTTTTTTCGTCCATTTTAAAGCAATAACACACGACACGACTTATGGATTGAACTGACTGAACCAAGCAAAACAGTTGTCACTCGTTCTCGCTAGTGCTTCACTTATAGGTGCTGCCACCAGCGACCAGTGGTATATGAAACAACTACACGCCGTACAATTATTTTCATAATGTATCTGAGATACATAATGACTAACTGCATATGCAGTAGCAATATGTATATATTATAATATGCTTGAAGAAAAAAGTTATTTTTACGTAGTTGTTTAGTGTAATATTGTTTAATCACAGCAGAGACTGCTATGTGTATGTAGGTACTATTTTCGTTTTGGTCCCTTTTTTTACCAGAAAAGAATGTAAGTAAAGTGCAAATAATAAACAAATATGGTTCACCATATTGAATTGGCAAATAAAATAGCAGCATGGATAAAGCAAATTTGAAGTGGAAAATCTGTTACTGAGCATATGAGAATTGAGAATTATGTTCTCTGTTAGCAGGTTTGTTGTGCAAGTGGTACATCAGCTACATGTACAAGGTTCCTTATTTAATGTTATTTTTGTTTGTAAAAAAGAAAACTATTATTTACCCTACAGCAAGATGCAGTTTACTGGATAAATTCGTAGAATATTATGGTATTTACGCCATCTGCCTTTCCAGACGCATAATGTCAAAATGTATCAATCTTGGTATCAGTTAATAATTTCATTATTATTGCCATGGATATTGCTACTGAATCAAATTATGAAAATATCTGAACGTCTCGTTATTTTATGGGGTGGTAAAAATACGACTTAGAAGAAAAAGTTATTAAGAAATATTGTTCCTCTCGACGAGTTCTATCACATTTATTGTATCTATTTATGTTCCAGCCTGTATATACAGTGTGTACCATTTAAGGTACGAATGCATTGAAATCTCGAGAACCGTAAGAGATACGAGGTTGGTTAAATTAGATGAAAGTTGCCTCATTAGTAGGACAGTTTGAACATGTATTTGTTTTTCAAATTGAATGAATAGGTCACTAGACATTGGCTAAAGTGTAAATTTTGCGGTTTTTTTTTTTTTGCTGATAACTTCGTTGTATAACATAATACGAGATTTTGCTTTGCACTTTCTTATGGCATTTTTTAATGGTGAATTTGCAGAAGTACTCAAATTTTTTTATATCTAAACATTTACGAGTTACTGATATCAACTTTTATTTTTCATATGGAGGTCATAGTAATCTATGACATTTTTTAATAGAGATTTTTTTTTGCTTTTTAATTAATGAAATTTGTTATTTATAATATAATTGAATTGAAAAAAGTGAATCATAACTGCCATGGAAGAAAACAACAATTTCAAACAATTCATAAATAATTTACAAAAACTTTGCCATAAATATTCTATTAATTGGCTATTTCGATTCAAGCACTTCTGCGCTTTTCATTCTATTTTTTGTATAACTTACTTAACATTCTTGGATTAATCTGATTTCGAATTTTTACTGTGGCATTTCGTAGTATATTTTCAATCTAATATTCAAGAATAATGAGTTTATTTTCTCAGTAACTATAAAAAAATCTAATTGTGTTAAATCACTATCTATTGTCCTGAAAATCGAACATTTAATTACTATACTATGACCTGTGAATTGTGAGCCCTACCGAAACCACATATTTTGTATTTGACGAAGTGGCAATGTATCTAAAGTATCTGCAATATCATTTTGTTGCATATGTAAATATCCAGAGCTATTTAAAATTTCGTAAATTATGATTGGGTCAATTAGTGGAATTCTCAGTATACCACACCATACAATGAAACTAAATTTAACTCGATGGCGAGATCTATTATTAATTATTAAATATTTTTCAAAGCAGCCTACGAATCCCTTTTTTTATTTATATTTTATTATAAATAACAAATTTCGTTAATTTTTCAATTAATTATAAAATTTATTATTAGTGTTTTATCATTGTAAAGCAAAAAAAATCTCTATTGAAAAATGCCATGGCTTACTATGACCTCAATATGAAAAATAAAAGTTGATACCAGTAACTCGTAAATGTTTAGATATAAAAAATTTTTGAGTACTTCTGCAAATTCACCATTAAAAAGTGTCATAAGAAAGTGCAAACAAGAATCTCGTATTATGCCATATAACAAAGTTATCAGCAAAAAAAGAAAATCGCTAAATTTACATTTTAGCGAATATCTAGTGATCTTTGCATTCAATTGAAAAAACAAAAACATGTTTAGACTACCCTACGAATCAGGCAACTAATTTAACCAACTTCGTATCTCTTACGGTTCTCGAGATCGCAATGCATTCGTACCTTAAATGGGACACCATATATATATATTTATTCTTTGCCAATAAATATAGGATTATTGTTAATATTAATCTCATTTTCCCCCACTATTAAATTGAAAATAAAAATTTTTCTATACACATTATAAAATTCTAAATTTGAATGTTTTATAATTCCACTTAACACATATTTGACATATTGAAAACTTGAATATGTTGTTATAGTAAATGTGACTATATAAATATACCTTTTGAGAGCAATGATACTTATAAAGCTAAATGTAGATATAAATAAATAAATATATAATCGCACATTTTTGAAAAGGAAGTCAAAAATATTAACCAAAGACGAATTGTAAAGTTCAGAAAAGAAGCTGATATTAAAAAATTTCTGCTATGCAAAATAATAAGATACTTAAAATACTGAAATTGTCACGTGAAAATTACAAATTCAAAATTAGTTTACATACAAAGCTGACTGGTAGTCTTGGTATAGGACAAATTCTTTGCACCATGTTACTTTTATTTTAAATCAATATTATAGAAACTAACTAATTGTCCAAACCAATTTTGGAAAATATCAATTCTGATGTATTACTTAAAAAAATATTTTTTTATATTTGGTCCAGTCGTAGATAAAATTTGTCACTTTCGATACGTTACCACGGACCACGGAGCTATTAATATGTTACATGAAAATATTTGGTGCAAATTAGTAGTAAATTTTATAACGTGTAATTATGAATTTTCTACTAATAGCACAATATTAAAAAGTATAATGGGTGCTATAAATTATTTGAAGTTTCTAAATTATTCACTAACGCTCCTGGCGGAAGAAATATATTACGTGGGCACGTTGTCCAAGGTTACAGTATCTGTGTAAGATTTATATTTGGTGACGGGAAAGCGTGCAACGTAATAAATAAAAAAATAATCAATAACGTTAAGGCAATTGTCACTATACGCACCCTCAGATGATTTCGTGTGCGGCTTCTAGCTTTTAGTGGAGGCGGGTGTGGTTCTCAATAATAGTAAAATGCATAAAAGGAGTACAGGTCGCCACGTAATTTTTCACGGGAAAATTACGAAAACGAAAAATGTAACAAGAGCTATCATTACCTACCGCGAATATTATTGTTGTCTGAAAACGACAAAAAAAGGTTCTGTAAAATAATAACCAACTCTTAAAATTGAATGTTTAATGGCGTCAAATAAAACAAATATAAATCAGTCAATTTGCCGACGCGAATGAGCCCGTATTCCGATTGACAACTGCACGTTGTATTGTTGGCCAACGATGGATGCATGCAAGTTACTGCCAGATAGTGAGGTCAAAGTACAGTACAACTTTCTTGTGGTGCGGTTAACGTCACTATCTTCTTTCTCACTTCCTCCCAACTATTGCTGATAGATAGAAAGAAGATAGTGACGTGAACCGCACCACAAGAAAGCTGTACTGTACATACATACATACCCATTGTGCTAACTATAAAATTCGGTGGCCGATGCAATGACAGTCTCTTCGTCTCATTCTTTAAAGAATTCTTGTAAAGTTTATATATTGTATTTAAGCAAATTTTATTATAATAATGGCCAGTTGCAACAAGAAAACTTTATACTTGGTTTAAATAAATAAAAGCAAATCAAAGGTACGTATTATATGGAATAATGTAGATTGCTGCGAAAAATTCGATTTGCTTTTCTTCAATTAAGCCCCAAGTTTAAAATTTAAGTTTTGTTGGTGCAACTGGCCCTAAATCATACATAAATTATATTACAGAAATAATGATCTACAATAAAGAAAATTACAAATTATTGTCTACTATAATCAAATTGCAACAGTTGAACAATAAAAATTACAATTATCTGACATGAAAAAAAAAATAAGAATGTTATCCTGTGTATTATACATTGATTATACGTAAAATAAATTAAAATACATAATATTTTGTTATAAGAAAAATACTACTTTCATAATTTTAAAAACAAAACCTAAAATTATGTACAATTTTGTTTGTTTTTATGTTTTTGACTATTATTAAATAATATTGTTTTGCTTCATTTAGAACGCAAAGATACTTTACTAACCTATTGTATTAAGGAAATTTGAGATGCCTATGCTCTACTTTGAATGTTTATAAACATTTACATTAGTTTAAAACTTGCCTATGCAAAAGAAGATTTTCCTTCACGTCGGCACTATTTTTGAAAATACAAGGGTTGTCTGTAGAATAAGGTCTCCAATTTTTTTTAACAATGAAACTATCTACTATTTTTCTATAAAATCCCAGTTGACATCGATTTATTTTTGCGTGTGGTACAGCATTTTTCGTAACACACCCAGGTGTGACTTCAACACAGGAGAAAGTTGATAATCACTTGGTGCTAGGTCCGGGCTGTGGAAGGTGTGTGTGACGTTATCAGATACAAATTGGCTAATGAGGTCGGTTGTTTTGCAGGCGATATGGAGACGAGCGTGCTGTTGAAAACGCACTCCCTTCGTCAGTATGCTCCTTCTTTTGTTTTGAATTGCACGGCGAAGGTGCTACAAAGTTTGACAGTAGCGATCAGCGTTTTTGTTGTCCCGATATGCACGAATGAGTTGAAAGAAGAGGTCGTACGCTACTTGTGTGCCGCTGCGGGAGAGTGCATGACACGGGTATATGAAAAATGCTGTACCGCAAGCAAAAATTAATCGATCGCAACGGGGATTAAATAGAAAAAAAATTAACATTATAAAGATGCACCATTTTTTATTGTCGATATGTCGATACACAGAATAAAAACAAAATTCCTCTTAATTTTTCGGTTTGAACACCGGTAGATAGATTAATAATAATGTACCCAACTGAAAGATCCATCGTTCTCAGCGGTGTGTGGTGGCGGGTAGCAGGTAGACAGAGATGGGGCGGTACATATTTCTACAGCACAACACCCATTATTGACGCACGTGGTCATGTGACAAGATTGTTTCTGGGATATTTGGAATCGGAATAAATAAAATTCTTTAAATATGTATAATACAAATTCACTTATTTAAATAACGTTATAAATTACAATAATTGTACTTATAATTAGGGTTGTAAAAAAATCGATTTATTTGATTTAAATCGGTTTTTTTTTAATTTTAATTGATCTAAATTTTATTTTATTGAATTTTATTATTTTTTACAAACTATTTAATTTAATAAAAATCATTTCATCTAGTAGGAACACAGTTCTAAAAGCAATAACTGAAGGATAGATGACTTTTAAAAGGCTCTAAGATGAAAGAAATAATAATAATAAGTATAAGTACTGGTACAACGAGCTCTGTTTTTGGGTGTTTTAGAGAAGTTTTTTATCGTCGGGTTTAGCGCTGTACAATGTTCTAAAAATCTTTTATAAATAAATACTTCAAATAAAAGTGGTAAACAATAGTTGTAAATTTTTAAGTAATTTGAATTTGAAGCATTCATTTATAAAATGATTTTAGAACATTGTAAAGCGATAAAACTGAGGCTAAAGTACTTCTCAATACCCAAAAACGGAGTTCGCAGTACCAGCCAATGAGTTTATTTTATTTTATATCGACATATAATTTGATACGATTTATTTGTATGTGAATGTGATTGGAAAACAATTCGTATTTAATAAAAAAATTTATTTGATTTAAATCATAACAACCCTACTTATAATATTAATTATGTTTTAATAAGTTCAAAAAGCTATCAGAACTCGTAGTAAATAAGTAAAATTGTGTTTATTAAAATAGTGTTAGATTAATTCGTGAAATATTCAAAGTTTATTAGTTGGTAATTTGAATGTAATAAGTAATAAATAAATAAACTAAATATACCGTCACACTTTTTACCATATTGAGTGGCAATTACTTAGCACAAATAAAAATTTAAATTCTAAATTATATCAATTAACTGCTACGAGGTATAGGTACAAGAACAATCTTATATACTAATCAGTCAAGGGTCGGATCAATAGAATAATCACTCGCAATTGCGCATTTTTACAGCCTAGACGGAGTAACCGATTTAATTGAAATTTTCACTGTTAGATAGTATATTTTTTCGTTTAGTGCCTTTTCGGAACATAATTTTTATTTTACCTCATTTTGTTCTTTAAAATGGTCAAAAAAGGTGAATTTTGTTAAAGATCAAAGCGACATGTGACGTTTTAATTTTTTACGATCACGTATTTTCAATAATTGAATGATTTTTGACAGTTCAGTTTTAAATTTTAAATATTAATTACACTAATTGTAGACAAACTGGGCAATTTTTGTAAATTTATTTGTGTTTAGAATAAATGTGTAAATATGTCTATATTTTGTACATTTTTAAATAAGCAAATTAAAGAAAATGAAAATAATTTCAAATAACATTTTTGGCTTTGATTGTACATGCCGTTTGAATGTAGTAGTAAATGAATAACTACTTGTCATTTTTGACAGTTCAGTTTTAAATTTTAAATATTAATTACATTAATTGTAGACATGCTGGAATTTTTTTGTAAATTTATTTGTGTTTACAATAAATGCGAAAATATGTATACTGTTTTAAAATATTTTAAAAATCTTTTGAAAAAAAAACATGTTTCTACAAAAGTTGAAAAATTTCAAATACCTAGAATTCACCTCCAATTCAAAGATTTAATAATGTTCAACAATTTCATTACATGTGGCAATAGTCTATGATATATGTTTGAGATTGCAATAATTCTTTGTTGTAATCAGTAAACACAGTAATCAGTGCATTGTTGTATTCTTTGATCTTTGATACAAGTTTTAAACGGAAAATTATCTGCGCAGGGTACTGACAAGTACAATTAGAAATAAGTAAGAAATGAATAAAATAATTTGTAACCAATCATATTTTGAGAGAGGGCGGTTCCAGTTTTGATTGAAATGTGTAATATGTGTTCCATGCTGTGTTGTATAATGTATACGGCAAGTGTTATGAATTTAAATATTTAGATAATAACTTGTTACAAAAGGGTGAGTTCTTCAATCATCATATTCCACAGATAGAAAATTGGTATTTTAAAATGTGTTAATTATACAAATATTTTTTATTGTGAAATACGTTAGCGAAAACACGTGTAGAAGAAATTTCAAGAAGTGAATATAGTTGATAAGGTTTTGATATTTTGACATGACCAATTGGAGAAAATTTATTTTTAACGATAGTTTTGTGCAATTTATTTGTAAATGAAACTTGACAGTACAATAATCTCAATGTTAAACTTGATGAATGTAGTGTTCCATCATTGCAATACATTTTAATTCTATTCAAATTATCAAATTTAATCTACAACGTTCAGGTGCTTGGATTTTATTTGTTAATCGTATTCATTTTGAAATATTTGTTATAGGTGAGATAAAATTACGTGGCATGAAAATCAAACTATGTAGAGTTTTCTATTGCGACCAATAGTAACAAATTTATACCAGTGGCCTTTGTGTGTTTCCAGTAAGCGGCAGGTTAAACTTCTTCAAACGCTTGATTGCAACAATGAAATATATTTATTCTTTGTATCTACCTTACCACGGACTTGTCTTTATTTATATATTATAAAATTATTTTCATGGAGTATGTAGTATGTTATAATTAAATAACATTCTCAAAACTATTAAAAAAAATTAAGAAAATTGCAATCAAAAGTTATATTTACGGCCGGTTCCAACGATTTATTTAAATTCAGTCCCTGTTCCTCACGCTAGCATCGCATAGTTCGAAACTGTTCGATACAACTCTGAACACAATAGTTATTCTAAAGAAATAATCTACGAATTTAATGAAACTTGTGTTTTGAATTTTAATTGTTCTAATCAGAAATCACCTTTCTCCTATTATATTGTTATAACTACATAAGTCTTATTAGATTTCCAGAGATGGCGGAGCCCTAGCTGAGACACCCGCCGTAGGCGGGGGTCGACGCTAGTATTTAACTAAATAATACAACTTCCAAATAGATTAATAAATATATTACTTTATCGTATCACCAACTGTTATAACCCTTTAATATTAAACATTTATTGATAATTATAAACATAATACGTTAGTTACTTATAATAAATTAGTTACGAACTTAATTCGTTAGATACAACTATAATACATAAAGTAAGTACATTATTAAAACTTCACAGAGAAAAAATGTTGATTTTCTTCACCATACGATATTTTTTCGCAATATATTTTTGATTTCTCTGGTAGCAAATCTAATCTTACACTATTTGCTGTGTCTAAAATATTTGCGGGAATACAAAATCTTCTATGATAATTTTAAAAAAGGTGAAAACTTTTACGTTTTTACCTCCCGCACATATATATGTAAGAGAGGTACTGTGACGGGTCCAAATTTTCGGTAGTGAGTTTTTAACGAATAAGCACGTTTTGGGGTCCCCAGATTACGATTTTACTATTTTCACGATGACATCTGTGTGTGTGTGTGTGTGTGTGTGTGTGTGTGTGTGTGTGTGTGTGTGTGTGTGTGTGTGCGTGTGCGTGTGCGTGTGCGTGTCCGTGTGCGTGTGCGTGTGCGTGTGCGTGTGCGTGTGCGTGTGCGTGTGCGTGTGCGTGTGCGTGTGCGTGTGCGTGTGCGTGTGCGTGTGCGTGTGCGTGTGCGTGTGCGTGTGCGTGTGCGTGTGCGTGTGCGTGTGCGTGTGCGTGTGTGTGTGTGTGTGTGTGTGTGTGTGTGTTAATATTCTTGTTATATTAATAACTATAATAGTTTTATGTGAAAAAGTAAAATATAAATGAGAAATAAGATTTTCTCTAATTACGGTTCCCAGCAAGTTGGTGATTCCATTTTGAATCGCCGGACTTAAATAATAAATCCGTGTTTATTTTTTTCTCAAATCTCGAATTGACACATGTTTGGAATATTGAGGATCAATTATTTCTGGCAGTAGACATATCTTATAGAATTCTTCTAACTGATTTTCCATTTTGTCTTTCCAAAATAAATCGTCCTTCATAATTTTTTCAACCTCCAGTCCTTGAGGTGTCCACACAACAAACATACAAAACTTTCTCTTCGTTATATGAAGTTGACCTTGTACTTGAAAGAAATAGTCGTGGTTTCTTTTTAACTTCATTTTATTTTTATTAATTTCAGCAAATGAAATTTTCTTTTGTTTAATGGCTTCTAAAGGTGTAAACAAAGCACTTGATGCTGGACATTTAATTTCCAAAATACCATCATCCTCAATAAGTCCACCTGGCGACGCAGCCAAATATGGATTAAAGTGATCAACGAAAAGACCGCATTCTTGTATGGAACAGTTAAATTTTTTTTTATATTCAGAAATAGCAACTGGTTCGTGATCAAGTCCCCATTTTGTTGCAAAATTTCCTTGGAAATTGCTATATAATATATATTTAACTGTATTTGCGCAGTGAGTGGTTCCTCTCATTTTACAAATTTTGCCAAATACGGAAGCCGTTAATCGTTTACATCTTTCTTGTTTCCATAATACATTAGAACATTGTCCAATTGTAGCTTTTTGCAATTTTTCAATTTCTGAAGGCGTTAATTTCAAATTTTCTAGAAATATTTTGGATTGTATTTCTAATTCATTTTCAGATAATGACACTGATTCCAAAACGGCGCCATATTCTTCATCAGCTCGAGAAAAGATTAATTTTTTTTTCTTAAATTTTTCAGGATTTGTAACTTTTTGCTTCTTGATCCATTTATGCCTTTTCTTTTGTTTATTAATATATATTGTCGAGTATTTTCCTGGACTGGACTTAGTAATTGATTTATGAATGTACCGCGAAAATTGCCCCGTGCCTGTATTATATGAAACAGATGCAGCCTGACATCGTAGTCCGTAAGAGCCTCTACTTGAAAAATTAATTCTTTTTCCACCAATAAATTTAGCTACAATCGAATTATAACGCTCAGCTGCATTATTATTCATATTGAGGATCAAGCTATCAGCATTTCTTGAAAGTCTGCCTAAAACTATGTAAATATCTTGATATAGTCCACTTTTCTTTAGATCAGGCACCCAATTAAACTCATCCGGTTTACTTCCATTGCAAAAATATGTTTCACATTCACTATGTTCACCAAATACATGATTGATACTGTTTAAAATATCTTTTTTTAATGCCTGCACTTTGGTTTGATGACTACCGTTCTCACGTATTCTGTATTGCACAGCGCATTGTACAGCACAGCGAAGTCTTTTGATTGAATTGTTGAGTGCATTTCTTTCTTTTATATTTACGCTTTTCCTACTTGAACTAACTTTTTTATGCGTTAATTCACGTAATCTAGTGCAGTAGTTCCTAAGTAAATGATTTTTACATTCTATTTTGTGAACTATACGCGTACCGTATGGTCGAGCTTCTAATAATTTTTTAGTCACACTACTGTCACCATCGCCAATAAGGTATGCGTACTTTAATCCATGCATATTAATGCTCTGTTTGAAACCTTCTAGTATGATATCGGATTCCATTCCCGTTGACGATTTGTTCCAATTTTTAAAACACGTGTGTTCAGGAGGATCCTCTTTTTTATTAGAAGCTCGGCAGCATATGCAACAATATTTGTTTCTTATTCCCAGGTACAGAATTTTTTCAGTCTTCTGACCGACTATAACGCCCTGTGAATTTTCAAAATTTATATTAATTTTTATATAGGTACATGGCTTCATTGAACAATGAACTATTTTTTAATTCCGAGTGTCGAATTTGTTTTAGAATATAGCTTAAATTGGTTGAAAAAACTTTCAGAAATAGTAAAATTATGAAAGAATTTTGGATTAAGTCTAATAAAAATATTTTATAATATTACGATGCTAAAATTTTTATGAGACTATGGTTTGTTCCCTATGAATTTTAGAATAGAAGTGTGAATTTAGAACAAAAGTGTGAACACAAATATATTTTTTTTAAATGTGCATGTAATTAGTTTAATTTTTTTTATTAAATTCGCAAAATTTTCATGTTTATATGATAATGCGAGATGGAAATCATAATTGAAATAAAAGATTTACCACTCCTGAAGCAGCGTCGTAGTTAACTTTATAGGAACGTTTACTCCACGCACCATCAGCTATAACAGTAATGAGCGGAATTCCGTCAGAATCAACTTCACCAGCTTCTATAGCTAATTTCGCTTCTTCCCTGCCGGCTTCCTCCATCAATTGCAAAGCGTTATCTCGTACATGTGGAGCAACACTTTCTTGATATTTTGTGTAAGTGTGCGAATTCATACAGGGAATATTGCAGAATGCAAAGAATTCTTCCATCTGGGAAAATCCTCCACCAGTTGCAATCATACCTAGTACTGCCGCTTGATTAATATCCATAATATTTGGATGTGTCGTATCGTCAGTGCAGATTGATGATGTTGATTGATAAACATTACATTTTATAAAAAAATTACTTCGTAGACCTTGTTTCTCTTCCTTAAAAATTTCTATGTCTTTGAATGAACATGAAAATAAACCACAATGTTCGAATTTTTTTAATGAATTAAAAAATGCCTCTATATCTATTATACGTCGTCCAGCTAATTTAGAATTTTCGTTCTTGCGATTTCCTTTATTTCCTTGGTGAATAATAGAAGCATCTTTAACGGCATTATAATTTGATCTAAGATACATATATTTATTAATTACAGTGCACTACCCTGTACAACGAACAAATAAATACCTGACTTGATTAATTTTATCGTCTTGACATATCAATAAACTGCATCCAGCCTCAGCCATATCTTTCTCAGAAATACTGTAAATTGTATTAAATAAGTATTCATTCCAATTATACCTATAGTGCACTTGCCTTTGAATGAATGGAAAATTATCAAAAGTTGATTTGCCAGAAATTGTTTGCTCTGTATCAGGATTTGAACAAATAATGTCCTGAACTTGAGGAGAGATTTCCATATTTTCAGGTGCAGGTAAATTTGGAATAATTGTTTCTGTTTTTTCAGTGACGCATTTCTTTGCTGTCCTTGCATTACGTAATTTTAGTTTAACGGATTTTCGCGCTTGAGACAATCGCGGATTTCTTTTAATATCTTTATCGCCTTTCGCCATAATCAAAATTCAAAATTAATACCCACAAAACACTTCACACTTCACAGATAACTGTTCCACTTTCAAGAGTATCACACTAAATGAGAGACATTTGGCTTCATGTATTTACAACAATGTCACAACTGTATCATTGTTGTAAAAGGAGCTAAATTTAATACACTTTCAATAGTATCACACCAAATACAAGACATCTGATTTCATCTACTTACAACAATAAGATAACTGTCTTATTGTTGCGAGAGGAGCTAAATTTGAGACGCATTAAACTTAATTTATATTTTATATATACATATATATATATATATATATATATATATATATATATATATATATATATATATATATTTTCCTTATAAAGAATTGTGTTGAATGATTCTAAACGTTGAGTATAATAAATATATTTATTTACCCAATTTTTTTTTAACTTTCTCAATTTTTATGTATGGTCACATGGACCCTTAAGCATAGCTGCAACCGCAAAAACTCCTAAAATTAGGTAATTGGGGCGCATATAACGCTGGAATTGTTCTTCGAGGGATAGTTTCTGTCAAACAAGGCAAATTCATATTATGTACATATTTCGATATGTATTTACTACTTTGTTACAAAATAGTTGCTAAATTTAATGTAAAGAGAGAATATTCATAATTTCTTTCTGTGTACCTTTTCAATAGTTACTTAATTCTAGAACAAGTAAGTGAGCAGATACTAAGTTTATTCAATGAAAAAAGGTTCAGTCTGATCTGAACACCCTAGTCCTTCCTCTCACCCCGCCTAAACTACTGCAGTGGGCAGGTCTTAGCGTTTAGCTGTGCACGCATCTCCTCTAGCGACATCTGTTGCGAAAAAATGTAACTAATTTGCACAATTTTATATTAAATATTGTGACTTTATTTGTATAATAAATAATTTTCTGTTTAATGGAATAGATAACCTCTGTTAATCTCTTCACCGGTATTAAAGCCTTTTTTAAATATTTACTTGTAGAACGATAGAAAGTGATACCTCAATATTGACGAAATGTGTAGTATTTAAAAATTTATTTAAAAAAATCTAACAAATATTTCAACAATTTTGCTCAACACCGGTGTACAGAGAACTATTAATTGTTAACTAAAAAAATATGAAACCATATACTTCAAAAATACAAATACAAAACTTAATATAGTAATGGTCTATTTTGCCATTCATTTGAAAGCTACTGTAGCGCCTTGAGGGTACTGCTTGTAGCACAGCCAGCGCACGGCGCAAAATTGGCACATGTGCAGTAACAAAGGATTAGAGAGAGAGATCCGAATTTAAAGAAAGATGGAGGGACTCTCATCTAAGCGTTTTTGACGTTTCTTGGACACAAGCTGATTTCTATGCTCAGCATTGCAGTTTTATGGCAGTTAGCACTCTAGGTACTTACTTTGACCTCACTGTTGCCAGATGATTACGGGGCACGAACCGTCCGCGACGAAAAGATACAAATAAACTAACAAAGAAATAAATTATTTTCTTCAACGCAAACAAATAACAATGAAAGGAATTATTATTTTTCTACGACCGAGCAGAAAATATACATTTCCAACTATCAGTTGAAAGCAGAAGATTGACGATTGCAGCTTACCAAGCGGCAATAAGATTTTTGCGGCAAAATAAATTTTTCGAGTAGAATAGAAAAATGGACAGCTGTGATGGAAAATTTTAATTTTCAAAGAAAACAGTTCATGATAATAGTAGGTAATATATAACAATAGTATCTTATAATAACAAGTTTACTTTAAATGACAAGTTAGTTTGAACAAGACATATTTCTTCTCATACCTATTCTTCGACTTTTCAGGTAATAGATTTAATATTACATTCTTCGCAGCTTCTTTGATGTGTGGTGAAGAACATTCCATTTCACATTCGTCACTATCCATCATTTTATGATGTTTCACAAAATTTTAACGTCATAATTGAATTGAAAAATTAATATCTGTCATCCGATTCAAACAAATAACAGAAGAAACAGTATCCATCACCTTGGAAACGGTTTAACATGGCTAACTGTAAAATGGATCGGAATAAAAGTTCAAACAGAAAATGGCAAGTATAATATTTTCATCCAGTTTTTTTTATCATTATTGAATCGGTCGTAGAAACAATAGTGTGTGTTTCTCGAGCAGAAAGTGTCCTTGCCGCTTATGCATGGTTGCTGGTCGCGGCTGCGCCTCGACCATAAATGTCCATGCGCAAGCGGCAATAGACTACTTTCTGCTCTAGATACTATTTCAACTAAAGTAACAATGAACGAAATTACTATCTTCTGCCAATGATTCCAGCGCAACAATAAATGGAAGAAATACATAAATAAAAGATGGAAATAACATATCCAAATGTTCAGGAATGGCGGGAGTTGGGCGGCAACAGTTGACGTGGCGAGGCGCACGGCAAAACACCAGGCGAAGATGTCCAAAACATCTCGTGGGAAAGTAAACAAACAGATCCTTCGAAGAGACGGACTCCTTCCAAAACCAAAAACTAAATCGTCCCCAACGAAGCACGTGGGATACGCGGAAAACCACACAAAACGAAAGCGAGTCACAAAATGTTCCGGTATTAACAAATCCGCGTAAAACGAGACCCCTCTGGATTATAACATAGCACCCGAAACTAGTTTACTACCACGTAATATTAAATAAAAATGCACGCCGCATCCGACAACTGTGTCTTACTCCAAGACCAACGTACGAATGATCAACGGAAATTTATTAATTACCAAATCTCTAAAATCTCACGGCGGAAGGAAGGATGAAACATAGTAAAAAGAGAGACAGGGTTATACTAATAGAAACAATGAGGACTAGGAAAATATAAATAAATAAATAATGTAAGAAAAATTTAACTATGTATTTTAAATACGTCAATTAAATATTCTACGAATGAATTTAAAATAATTCTTTTTTATTCTGAATTAACAAACATCCAGATGACACTGCAGTGTGAGTTTATCATCCTGTACGCGCTAACCGCTAGCGCCAAAACAATAAACTATTTTTTATTAATAAACGTCAACAATCTGAACGGATAGAAATGATCAGAAAAGTTACATTTGAAGAACGTAATACTGAAAATAAATCTAACAATATAAACAATGAAGAAAGCATGATAAATTGATATGATAAGTATAACTCTAATTTTCAAAAGTATGAACGAAGTTGTAGCAAAAAAAAAACTTCTATTTTTAGGTAATTTTAAAGAAAATATTGGAAAATAGGACAAATTGGAACAAAGAACTAAATTGCAACGTAACAATCTTGCAATATTTTTGGTTTTTTTTTTTTTGAAGACGTAGGACTTGGGCGCGTCTGTTTGAGTAAATGGGATTCAAGTATTAACACCTACTCCGCCTTAACTAAGAACATACATATTCGAGCGTATCGGACCTAGTCGGATTCTGTTTGGGTGATTTTTTTTTGTCTTTGCGTGTTTGCTGTTTGATATGAAGCACTCACTGCAAAACTGTCCGATACTAGCGCCACCAACTACTTAACTACCTATAAAATGAGAAAAAAAGTGAAATAAATTAGGTGCATTAATATATATTCTTTTGTTATTTAAGTCTGTGAACCACCGTTTGTTTATTTGTGGTATACTACATTACCTACGTCATCAAGGTATTTTAAAACTCAGACCTTAATATTTAGCTTATTTGGAGGAATTTTTAACCCGGACTTACACATGTGGTCTTATATTTTTATGAATTAAAAAAAAAAAAATGAAAAATATCGTGGAAAAGCTTATTATACATACGTTTTCGCTTCATATATTTTTTTATTGACTCCCATACTTCCTTATACTATGTTTAACAAAGTGAATATGACCTATAAAAAGCATTGAATTAGATTTAAAATGGTAAATAGAATTTGTCATCTACGATATTTTTTGTGAGTTAAAAATGTAATTTATTTATACGAAGCATGATAATATAACTTATAAGATATGCTCACAAGAAATTTTAAATTCGTTTCTGCTGCGCATGACGTCATCCTGTGACAACTCATGAGCTTGCAGGGCTACAGGAAGTTACTTTTATCGTAGATGAGAAAGAGTGAGAATTAAATTTCTCTTTTATTTTACATTACACCACTACTATTGCGCAAAAAAAATGTATAACCGTTAATTGTTTCAGTTTTAATTTTGGTTTACGTACGTAATATACTTTTAACACAGCGTTTCGGCAAACTTCAATACAATTTCAGCATTGAGGAATTGAATGAGAGTATGAACTTCCTACCAAACTTAAATATTTATTTTACATTTTTATGAAAAATACAAAATATAATAATGAAATTAATATTAATAATAATATATTACGCCTTTTACTCATTATGGGTGTGCCACTCTACTTACGCAGATCTCGGTAAGTGATATATTTTTTCGTTTGAAATGCAATTACCAGCCGCCAAATCATAGCCCCCAAAGATGTTAGTGGAGGGGGAAATTAATAAGAATAAATATATTTATATAATGAAAAAATAAATTTGTTACTTTTACCATTCTTCTCCTTTGAACATTCGACTGTTATTAATCTTTTTATTAAGACACCGCATTCTAAAATACATTTTACACTTGAAGAATCACTTTTTCACATCTATGCTTAAATCAGTTAAAGCCACATTATGAGCACAGTATACGTGTTCTTCAATATATTTTTTACTAATTTTTAAATATTTTCCATATAATTGTTTGAAAATTAAATCCAACTGCTTACATTTTAACACAAAAATCTTCATTAGGTTTCACAAAACCACCCTCAGATATGGCTGGTACCACGAGCCCTGTTTTTGGGTGTTTCAAGAGCAGTGTTTTAAGTTCGGTTTTAGCGCTGTTCAATGTACTAAAATTATTTTATAAAAAAATGCTGCAAATAAAAGTTGTAGCTAATACATTTATCTGTACCTTCTATTTGAAGCATTTTTCTATAAAATAATTTAGGAGCATTGTACAGCGCTAAAACACTATTCTTGAAACACTGCCCTTAAAATACCCAAAAACAGAGCTCGTGGTACCAGCAATAGTTTACCCATGTGAATACTGAATCATTAGCATCTGGAATATATCCTAAATTTTCAGTTTTACTGAAACGAAATGCTATAAAACCAGCTGAATTTCCCAACCCGTTCCATTTCAATTCTGCGAATTCTTCAATAGCTTTTTCTTTTTTTTTTCTGCTGAATATTCAGATACTTTAATGATTAAATTTGCAAACAATTGTATTGCATTGTTGACATATATCTTTTTTTGAGCTTATAAACAATAAATAATAAAGACGCGTTGGGAGTGCATCTAAAACAACGCTTGAATATATTCAATTTGAGGTTGATCAGGCTGACTTGTCACAGAACTACATCACCGCCTAGCGGAATGGAGAGGGAAAGATGCGCGTGAGCATATCTTATTAAGTTATAGTATCATGTGTACGAAGTGTTGTAACGCGGCAATCGCCAAGAAAAAATAAAATTTGCTTATCCTTCGTTGTGTTCTGAAAAATAATATATGTGCCCCAGAATATAACCCCGTTAAGAAGTAAACCAACAATGGTGGGGGAATCGGGAAATGTATGTGAAATTAAAAGCATTTGATTCTTTCCAATAAATGTAAAAGAAACTCACATCTTATGCATTTATTGATAATAATATCGGAATAATTTAGAACGAACCGGGTGAGTCGAACACACCGTTCTGTCATGGAAAATAACCCTCCGGTATTCACCTTTCGCAAGAGGAAAAACCATGACCAAAAACCTCAAGCAGAGGGACTCCTAATGCAAGAACGTATCAAAATTTAACAACAATATTGAATATCTTGTTAACATAGTACAGAAAAACTTATAACCGTGCACTCAACCCTCACAATAATGTTTTCGTGCCTCAATTTACCATCTTTAATGATAATTAGGATTGATCAGTATTCGTTTTATAGAGGATAATTATTTTGTTTCGTTGGTTTGGTAGTAATTACTGTCGTTCTCATCATTGTGACGGTCGAGGGTACGGATCAACTTTAAAATACCGAACATTTACCTTAAATTTTCAGTAACTGTAAAAGTACACAATTCTGGTAATTAGCAATGAACGTAGCTAGTACACTAGAACCCCGCCATAACCTACATAAAAAGAAAACGAAATTTTAGTTCTGTCGTAAAGAGTCATGATATTATTTGGTGGGCAGCCTGGCTGAGCCATAGCGCCATAGTAGGTTTGGAAAGACAGCCTGGCCGAGCCATAGCGTCATAGTAGGTTTGGAAAGACAGCCTGGCTGAGCCATAGCGTCACAGTGGGTTTGGGAAGACAGCTTGGCTGAGCCAAAGCGTCACAGTGGGTTTGGAAAGACAGCCTGGTTGAGCCATAGCGTCATCGTAGGTTTGGAAAGACAGCCTGGCTGAGCCATAGCGCCATCGTAGGTTTGTAAAGACAGCCTGGCCAAGCCATAGCGTCCTAGTGGGTTTGGAAAGACAGCCTGGCCGGGCCATAGCGTTACGGTGGGTTTGGTAAGACAGCCTGGCTGAACCATAACGTCATAGTGGGTTTGGAAAGACAGTCTGGCTGGGCCATAGCGTCACAGTGGGTTTGCAAAGACAGCCTGGCTGAGCCATAGCGTCACAGTGGGTTTGCAAAGACAGCCTGGCTGAGCCATAACGTCCTAGTGGGTTTGGAAAGACAGCCTGGCTGAGCCATAGCGCCATCGTAGGTTTGTAAAGACAGCCTGGCCAAGCCATAGCGTCCTAGTGGGTTTGGAAAGACAGCCTGGCCGGGCCATAGCGTTACGGTGGGTTTGGTAAGACAGCCTGGCTGAGCCATAGCGTCATAGTGGGTTTGGAAAGACAGTCTGGCTGGGCCATAGCGTCACAGTGGGTTTGGAAAGACAGCCTGGCTGAGCCATAGCGTCACAGTGGGTTTGGAAAGACAGCCTGGCCGGGCCATAGCGTCACGGTGGGTTTGGTAAGACAGCCTGGCCAAGCCATAGCGTCCTAATGGGTTTGGAAAGACAGCCTGGCCGGGCCATAGCGTTACGGTGGGTTTGGTAAGACAGCCTGGCTGAACCATAACGTCATAGTGGGTTTGGAAAGACAGTCTGGCTGGGCCATAGCGTCACAGTGGGTTTGCAAAGACAGCCTGGCTGAGCCATAGCGTCACAGTGGGTTTGCAAAGACAGCCTGGCTGAGCCATAACGTCCTAGTGGGTTTGGAAAGACAGCCTGGCTGAGCCATAGCGCCATCGTAGGTTTGTAAAGACAGCCTGGCCAAGCCATAGCGTCCTAGTGGGTTTGGAAAGACAGCCTGGCCGGGCCATAGCGTTACGGTGGGTTTGGTAAGACAGCCTGGCTGAGCCATAGCGTCATAGTGGGTTTGGAAAGACAGTCTGGCTGGGCCATATCGTCACAGTGGGTTTACAAAGACAGCCTGGCTGAGCCATAGCGTCACAGTGGGTTTGGAAAGACAGCCTGGCTGGGCTATAGCGTCACGGTGGGTTTGGAAAGACAGCCTGGCTGAGCCATAGCGTCATAGTGGGTTTGGAAAGACAGCCTGGCTGAGCCATAGCGTCATAGTGGGTTTGGAAAGACAGTCTGGCTGGGCCATAGCGTTACGGTGGGTTTGCAAAGACAGCCTGGCTGAGCCATAGCGTCACAGTGGGTTTGCAAAGACAGCCTGGCTGAGCCATAGCGTCCTAGTGGGTTTGGAAAGACAGCCTGGCTGAGCCATAGCGCCATCGTAGGTTTGTAAAGACAGCCTGGCCAAGCCATAGCGTCCTAGTGGGTTTGGAAAGACAGCCTGGCCGGGCCATAGCGTTACGGTGGGTTTGGTAAGACAGCCTGGCTGAGCCATAGCGTCATAGTGGGTTTGGAAAGACAGTCTGGCTGGGCCATATCGTCACAGTGGGTTTGCAAAGACAGCCTGGCTGAGCCATAGCGTCACAGTGGGTTTGGAAAAACAGCCTGGCTGGGCTATAGCGTCACGGTGGGTTTGGAAAGACAGCCTGGCTGAGCCATAGCGTCACAGTGGGTTTGGAAAGACAGCCTGGCCGGGCCATAGCGTCACGGTGGGTTTGGTAAGACAGCCTGGCTGAGCCATAGCGTCATAGTGGGTTTGGAAAGACAGTCTGGCTGGGCTATAGCGTCACCGTGGGTTTGTAAAGACAGCCTGGCCGAGCCATAGCGTCCTAGTGGGTTTGGAAAGACAGCCTGGCCGGGCCATAGCGTCACGGTGGGTTTGGAAAGACAGCCTGGCTGAGCCATAGCGTCACAGTGGGTTTGGAAAGACAGCCTGGTTGAGCCATAGCGTTATCGTAGGTTTGGAAAGACAGCCTGGCCAAGCCATAGCGTCCTAGTGGGTTTGGAAAAACAGATTGGCCGGGCCATAGCGTTACGGTGGGTTTGGTAAGACAGCCTGGCTGAGCCATAGCGTCATAGTGGGTTTGGAAAGACAGTCTGGCTGGGCTATAGCGTCACAGTGGGTTTGGAAAGACAGCCTAGCTCAGCCATAGCGTCATAATGGGTTTTGGTTTATTTGGGAGTGGTCGAAATACCCTGCTGCCAGTTCAAGGGTTACGTAACACGTCAATCGTGCCGACGGCCCTTGCTTCGCAGTCCAAGGTTTAGGGTTGAATTGGGAGTGGTCGGAATACTTATTGGTGATTGGTTGGGGCATTTAAGGTAATACTTAGGTTACTCAGTATGTCAACCATACCTGAGGCCCAGGAATCGCCAGGTAGACTTACTTTGGCAGAAGTCAAAGTGAAGCCGGAGACCAAGCAGGACTCCTCGAATGCGTAGAATCGCGGTGCTTATGTATTCAAAACTACGTCCCTCTCATCCCTCCTGATCATACTTTGGCGGGACACCCTTCATCCCCAAAAAAGTAGCATGGCATGGTTTTGTATGATCTGGTTAATATCATTTCACACCCCTGCTAATTATTGTGCATATTCATAGGAGTTTTTGGCGCCAGCATCCCTACGCGTGGATATGTGGTTTGTGTACCGTCGCTAGCTTCTCCGCTAGCCGGGCGGTTATGGGTCTGCAGTTCCTATCTCTATCTTTGTCTCACGCCCGCCGTTCTGCGGTGAAGGGCCCTTCTAGCCCGCTGACCAGCCTCGACAGAAACTCCGCACACCAAAGCCTGTTGATTTATTGTTAGGCAAACTGGGATTTTTATATTGAATATATTATTATTTACTTGAATTAGATTGACTTAAGTGAATCGTCCTAGCTGTCTATGTTATAAATTATGCCAGGACAAAAATAATGAATATCGCATCATCAAAACACCAATTAAATAAAACAAAATGAACTTAACAATAGCAGAAAATAAAATAAAATCAACTGAGTTTTTGTACCATCCCAGTGTATTGAAAATTTACCAAATGCAATTTGTTTTTTTTTTAACATATTTTTAGTTACGGGTTTGCAGTACAAATAAGTACCTAAGTAAGTATATTAGTCAACTAATTAAAATATAATTTCGTTTTTTAAAAGCAAATTTGAAATAAATATTACTTCCAAAATCACTCTTATTAAAAATTTGAGCTGTATGTTGTACAGATGACGATTTAAGATGACTACATACGGACTAACTACATATTAGGAGCTTCCTAAATATATAATTTTGCAAATTTGAAAATTTTCTGTTCCGTGAAGTTGGCCCTACAAAAATGCGTTTTTTTTTTGTACACATTTTGTACCATAAAAATAAATTTTTGTACATTTTATAATTTCTTGTAATTAATAAAACAAATTTATGTAGCGCCAACTTCACGGAGCCCTCCATTTTTGACATAAAGAAATAAACTATAGCTAATAATACACATTATGTACAATTTTGAACAACAAATATAAATTTTTGTACGCGCACAGTTTCTGATTTATTTTCATAATAATTTGATAGGGCTAACTGCACGTAGTCCTACATTTAGGGATTTGAAAAATTTAATATAGCATATAATAATGTACACATTTTGTACATTTTTGAGCAACAAAATTTAATTTTATATATATATATATATATATATATATATATATATATATATATACCAATTTCGCACACTCTTTTGAATGTTGAAATTTAAATTTAAATTTTCTTTATACATTATTTGTCAGTTCCTACAATTTCAGCAATCGCACAAATAGTTTAGCGACGGTCAAATCGGATCAGATTACCGATTTTTTTTCAATATTTTTATCTGTTCTTGACTGGAAAGGGCATCCCGGGCGAGAGTCATCATTAACGTCCTCTCATCCATTTTGGAAACGCTTTAAACTACTCAAATGTCAAATATCCACGCATGAGATAAACATTCATTGCCACATACTTCTTTTAATAAAAGATAAGTTCCAGTAGCCGAAACTTAAAAACAATTCGGGGATTTATTAAAACACCTATCAGTTTTTCGACAAAACAAAAAATTTGATTTTATACAAACGAAGACCACGGCCAGGTGAATAAGTCTACAGACACGGGAGGGGTGGCAATCGAAAGAGAAGGCTTCACTCTACACAATAGTGAGTCATACGATTTTGCCGCATGTGTAGTTCGTAGCATCAGTCTCGTTATTTAATAGCCACACCTCGTATATATATATATATATATATATATATATATATATATATATATATATATATATATATATATATACCAGCATATTTAATTGCATAATATGTAACCTATTTGTTGAATTCATAAATAAATATTAAATATAATATTGAATTAAATTAAACGTATTTTTGTGTATTATTGTACAGTGAAATTTTATTTTTCTAAAACCATAATAACTGTAGGTAGGTAAGTATTTATAGTTAAATAATTGTGAATCTAGAGGTAGCTTACATCGCCGCATCCCTAATTCCGCTTATTTGTTTTTTAATTAATAGGTTAAAATTTGTGTAGGCTGAATTATAGATACTTTATTAAGTTTGGGTAATAAAGTTTGGAATAACTGTTACTTATATTTTGTAAAATAATACGAATGCAAGTAAATCAATTATGCTCTTCTTTGTATTGAATATGAAAAAGTATATGAATTACAATTGTGATTATAAAATTTAAAATAATAAAGATAATACATTATACTTAATTATAAAAAATAATATAAATAGCAATCATTTCCATTAGGGTATTATAAGTTGCGATAATATTTTTAAATTTGTGGTTACTAGATAAGTTCGAAATTATTTAATTTTTCATAAAATATATCTGTTTTGGAATCTGTTTCAATTGTATTTAATATCAGTGAATTTTAGAATCAAGCTGGAAAGATTTTTTATTTGTTTTGTCTTAACAACATCAAATTTTGTAATTGTCAAAAATATAATGTAAAAATAAAACGTATATAATATAATAAAGCATTTCTATGAGTGATAAAAGTATTCTATGGCGCGTATAAGCCAGCTGTTTAGTTTTGCTGTCTGTCTTCGAGCTAGTGTAGTTTGAGTTTGGATGTACGCTCCACATTTTCAAACATAAATTTAATGGGCCTTCGAGCCGGATATTCTGCTTAGCAAGAAAGTCAAGTTAAAGAAAGTCTACAATGACTACACCTACAAATGAGCTTCTAACACATCACTCAATAAGTTCGTAGGATGGATAATGAAACAACAACTTTTTGGCAAAATTTGACTTGATTCATCAACATAGTCCCCTTGAAGGATGACACATTCATTCCTACGCTTCTTCAACATTTCGATGCCTTTTTTGTAGAACGAAATATCTTTGGCCGCAAAATACCCTTCAATTCCGGAAATCACTTCTTCATTAGAGCCAAATCGCTTTCCATGGAGCATTCTTTTTAGGCCTGGATACAGTTAGTAGTCGCTGGGTGCAAGATCTGGTGAATATGGTGGATGAGAAAGCAATTCAAAGTGTAGTTCGTGCAATTTTGCCATTGTTGCAATCGACTTGTGGCACAGTGCATTGTCTTGATAAAAGAGCACTTTTTTCTTCTTCATTTGGGGTCGTTTTTTTATAATTCTTCACTAAAACGCACCAATAATGCAATATAATATGCGCTATTGATGATTCTTCCTTTCTCCAGGTAATCGATGAATAAAATACCGTTCACATCCCAAAATACGCAGGCCAAAACCTTACCAGCTGACATTTGCGTTTCTGGTCGCTTTGGACGGTCTTCAGCCTTTGCTGTTCACTCCGCTGACTGCCTATTTAACTCTGGAGTGTAGTGATGGATCCATGTTTCATCCATTGTCATATACTGCATGAAAAAATTCTTTTTCTTGTGCTAAAACAGCTCCAAACAACGCTTTGAATCGTCGACGCGTTGTTGTTTTTGATCGACTGTGAGCAAACCCATTTAGAACAGAGCTCTCTCATGCTCAAATGTTCATGCAAAATGGTGAATAAACTGCTGATATCTTTAAGGTGTCAACTATCTAACGAAACTTCAATTTACGATCGCGCAAAATAATTTTGTGGACTTTTTTATGTTTTCGGGAACAACTGCCAAATTTGGTCGACCAGAACGTTCAATAGTATCGGTGTTTGTACGGCCGCGTTTAAAATCAGCAAACAAATTCTCTGCCATTTGTCTCAATGGAGCAGAGTCCAAATAACATTTGTCAAACCATTGCTTTGCTTAAACGGTATTTTTTTCCATTAAAAGCAAAGCTTTATCAACACACAAAATTCAGATTTTTGCATTGTTGTGAAAATTACAAAAGTAGCGTCACTAAAACAACTGTAACAAATGAAATAAACGTCAGATTGTCATAAAATTTTGACACGTATCGTTCTAAGGTTGGTTACTTCCTAAAAATCATATTGATTTCTCAAAAGTGGTGCCATACATATGTCATCCTACGGACTTATTGAGTGACGTAATAGTTGCTCAGCGAAGTTTTATTGGTCTGCTAGAACGTGCTATAGCCAACTTCAACAAGCTCTTCTCAACTTAACGAACTCTAACTACAATTCGCTGTCGACTAGCTAATCTTCGTGAATATTGGGGGAAACGTATGAACAACCATTCGCAACTTGAATCTGCAGCTGATGAAGAGATTCAACAATTTTCTAAAGAGATAAAACCTGTTAAGTTTGTGTTAATACCGATAACTTAAATTATAATTCTTGTGTATTTTGTGGTGGCAAACATACCCTGTTTAAAAACAGGACATTTATCACTGCAATGTGAATTCAAAAACTGCTGTAATGTTTGCAAATTCAAACATCATACATTGCTTCATTTAGATTGCAATATATCTAATGTACAATTTAACTTGCCTTCTGTCACTGAACCTGAACAAAGTGTCAACACAGTTTGTTAATAATAATGTTTCGGGTTTACACGCAACTAAGAATTTATTGCCCAGTGCGTTAGTTCAATTGCAGTCTGAAGCTGGTAGGTCTGTAATTGTAAGAGCTTTGTTAGATCAGGGCTCTCAAGTAACCTGCATTACCGAAAGAATAGTCTCATTATTGAAAGCCAAGCGACGACCTACTTCAGTCAAAATTTCAGGTATAGGAAATTCAGTCATTGATAACATTAACTATGGGGTAAATAGCTCCGTGGTAACGTGTCGGACTGTGGATCGTGAGATCCTCAGTTCGAATCCCACTGCCGACAGTTACAAATTTAAATTTACCCTTGTGGTTCCCCTTCCACTAACATCCTTGGGGGCTATGATTTGACGGCTGGTAACCGCACTTCATACGATAAAATATATCACTTACCGAGATCTGCGTAAGCAGAGTGCCACACCCGTAATGGGTAAAAGGCGTGATGATATATTTATTTATTTTTATTTTAACTATTCAAGCTCAATGAAAATCACTACTTATAATAGTACTCATCCTGCTATATTAATACACGTGTTGGTAATGCGATCATTGACAGCATACCTTCCACCATTTACTGTAACTAGTGTCAAATGGAAACATTTGTTAAATATTGATTTCGCTGATTCACATTGTAAGAAATTATTTTTAGACACTCACAAGAGATTGTCAGACGGTAGATTCCAAGTCTATCTTCCGTTTAAAGAAGGTCCTTCAATTCCTATTGGCAATACTTCAGATATCTGTATCTGTATCTAAAACAGAATTAGGCTCTTCAATAATTCTAATCTTTATTCTGATTATCATAATTTTTGAAAGAATATAGGGAGTTGAACCACAAGAAAAAAATCCTGACAATTTTGTTCACAATAAATAAATTGTTCATATACCTCATCCTCCTGTAATTCGTAAGGAAAGTAAAACTACAAAAACGCGAGTTGTTTTTAATGCATCTCGTAGTTCATCTAATGGAACAACTCTAAATGATTATTTACTAACTGGTCCTAAGTTGCAAGCCGATTTATTTAGTCAGGTGATGCTGCATACAGATTGCTTACAGTAACTTATGACACTGCTTGTGCTCCTTATTTAGCTAATCGTGTTCTTAAACAGTTAGCTCAGGATGAAGGTGACAATTACCCATTGGCAAAATCTATATTGCTTAATAATTTTTATGTTGACGACGCTCAGTTTGGAGTTGATGCTCCTGCTCTTTTAACTCAGATGCGATTGCAACTTGACAGTTTGCTTAAGGCGGGTGGGTTTCACCTTCGCAAATGGGCAAGTAATTGTCCAGAATTGCTATCAGATATTTCAGAAGAAGACCACGGTCTTTCCATTGATAAAAATATTTCTGATTCAGTATTATATAAAATGAAAATATTGGGTGTAACATGGAATCCTTCTTCAGATTCTTTTTGTTACTCAATTTCAACTACAACAATTTCTCATATCACTAAAAGATCCTTCCTTTCTCTTGTTGCATAGATTTTTGATCCTTTAGGTTGGGCATCACCTTTTATAATAAATGGTAAAATTATAATTCAGTTGTTATGGATGGGACGATGAGCTGTCTGGTGAGATTGGAAATAGTTGCATTGAATTTTACAATGAACTAAGTAAATTAAACACTTTACGTTTATCTAGAAGGCTAGGTTTGAGCTATGTATTGTAACAGAAGGTGAAGATACATGGTATTTCAGACGCGTCAAACAAGGCTTATGCTGCTGTAGTTCATCTGCGTGTTAGTACTGATATGCCTTGTGCGCAAGTTTGATTACTTTGTGCAAAAACCAAAGTAGCACCTTTAAAATTATAAAGCATTCCTAGGCTTGAATTACGTGCTGCCCTGTTGCTCGTCAAATTAATCTCATTTGTTTTTAAGTCAATTACATTTTTCAATGTTACTATATATTGTTGGACTGATTCTCAAGTTACATTACACTGATTAAATGATTCACCTAGCAAATGGAAAATATTTGTTGCTAAAAGAGTTTCGTTAATACAAACTAAGTTGCCAAATGCTATTTGGAAATACGTTCCAAGCACTTCAAATCCAGTTGATTGTGCTTCAAGGGGAATTACGGTAACGACTTTGAGAGATCATCATTTTTTGTAGAAAGGACCACCGTGGTTGCCCTACCCTTCAAATAAGTGGCCTGCTGACCTAAAACATCCTGTAGAATTAGATTCTACTGAAGAAGCTACAGTTTCAGTCAATTTTGTACAACAATTACTATCATAATAAGACTTGCTGTATCGTTTTTCCTCCTAATACAAGTTAATTAGAGTTACTTGCTATATTTCTCGGTTTTGTAGTATTCAGTAATAACAATTCAATAAATGATGAGTTGTATTATAAGGTTCTGTATTAGTTGGCTGCGTAATCTGTTATCTATATAATAATGTTTTCATCGAGTTTTATTATTTATTTTATTTTATCCCAGACTTACTACTTACAAAACAATTGACTGCAAAACTATTGACCGAAGAATCATTTCAACGAAGACAAAAGAGACCGTAGCAAAATTATCCGAAAAATATATTTTCTGAGACACAATTCGCCGAAATACAATTCACCAAAATAGTAATAAAATTTTATAATATTATAAATTTTCCTTCACAGTTATTCCAAAAGCATATTATAAGAACTATGTTTAGGGTTTTTTTAGATGAATCTTGTAAAAGATTCCTACTTAATAATTTGATAATTATTCCCAGTTTATTATATAATGAAACATTAGTATTTTTTAAAACCAATATTACCAAATTTACTCGCATGGATAATATTTTCATTGCGGAATAATTACGCATGCGCGTTACTATTTTCAAAACAGTCCTGACAAAATAAAAATTAAATTTACTTTTGCCGTATTCAGAATTAAAATAAATAGCATAATTAAACTATATATTAGCATTATTTTACAACCTATATAGGTTACAGAACTGCTACACCTTATTAGCTAAACTTAGTAAGTATCTACAATACATGCTACGCAAATTTGATCCTAATGATTGGTAAACAAATAAGCGAAATTAGGGTTGCGGCGATATAAGCTGCCTCTCGATTCAAAATTATTTAAATATAAATTTCACTGTATAATAATAATAATTCATTATTATATTTAATATTTGTTTATTAATTCAATAAATAGGTTATATATTATGCAAATAAATGTGCTGGTATATTTAGTTATTTTGAAATATATGGAGCTACGGTTGCCGGATGCGGGACCTTCCTTCATTATTATTTGAATTTCAAAAAAACGAAGGCTGTACAAATATTAAATTATGTTATGCAAAAATGTGCATAATGTATACAATATTATAATACAAATTGAATTTTTCAATATACTAAATGTAGGGCTACAGCAAGTTAGCCCTACACAAATTTTTATGAATACATATTAGAAAATGAGCGCGTACAAAAATTTATATTTGTCGTATAAAATTGTATATAATGTGAACATTGTTATAAGCTATAGTTTATTTGTTTATGAAGTAAATGCAGGGCGCCGTGAAGTTAGCCCTACAGAAATTTGTTTTACAATAACAAGAAATTATTAGATGTACAAAAATTAATTTCACGGTACAAAAATGTACATGAAGTGTGCATTATTTACACATATTTGTTTTTAGTAAAACGCATTTTTGTAGGGCCAACTTCACGGAACTGCTTTCTAAAACATTTTTAGGGTTGCTGCAATAGTTAAAAAATAATTGTTAATTCTATCCATTATACGAGTATTTCTATCTTTATGTTTTATTTATGATATAAGATATCTTGAAGAATCTTACAACAAAACTTTTGAAAAATGTATTTGCTGTAACTTATCGCAAAACGTCAAAACTTACTAAATGTGAAAAATGATGTTGAAATGTATTATATATGATCCTTTTATAAAACTGCGTTCAGAGAAAAGTTATTATTTTTTTAGATTAAACTGTAATATAAGAGCTAACAAAGTTATTTACAATTTATTTTCCTAACATACTCCGAACTATATTTTCATTCTTCAACTTCAAGTAATTAAAAAAGCAGAATGTTTAATTAAAATATGTATAGAATTGAAATGTATTCGTATTCCTGTGGTAAGTATTTTTCGATTTCCCTTGGAAATACGTTTCCCCAAGATATAATTGCATTTTGACGTTTCTGGTTTTGTAATAGAAATAAATTTAATCTATTAACAGTTATATAATGTTGTACACTACTGTATGTTTTTTTACATAGCATATAGATTTTTTTATTAATTCATAATAATAATTTTGTTTCTGTTCCTCCTATTGTGGAACTTAGAGCAAAAGTCCCATCGGTTCCAAGGATCGTATGTTTTAAAGACAATTGCAAGGAACCACCGGGTAATAGTTATCTCTGAATCACTCAATTCCAGCTGTGGCCGTTTATCAGAGCTACGAATTATAATTATTTTAATTATTCGAGGGGTATCGTGCAGGACGCGAACCCCGTCAGTTAGATTAGATGTATGTACATACAGATCTGAATTGATTTATTTTTAATTACGCTTATACGAAACATAAATAAATATACAGGCGACAGTGAGATAATTCAGGAGATCTCAAGAAATATACGTGCAATGTATCAAAATCGCAACCGATTTTTTCGATTGTTATACTTCTTTATATTACGTATAAGAAATAAGAAAGTAAAAGAAAAAAGACTTGCAGTCCTGATCGCCTTCGAAGTAAGTTTCATTTTGAAACCTAACAAGTGGCGGCTGATCAGAAGAGGCTGTTTCCTAAAAAAAAAAAATGTGCCCGTTTAATAAATAATTTGATATTTTCATGAAATAATCAATGAACTAATGTGATTTATTTATGTAATATTAATATTAGTAGACATGTTTTTTTGCTATCCAATTATTAATCCTTAAAAAGACATATCTATATAATGTTCATTCGTCAAATAGCGCAATAATCTAAAATAGCCAACTTAGTAGAGATATGAACACAAAAATGTGTGTATTCTATTCCTCAGCAGATGTCGCTACGTGGTGATTTTAAGCGAGCTAATCTAAAAACGAGTAAATGTTTATGAAAACATTCTATTAAAAATGCGTATTGTGATTTGAGTTTGTCGGTCTTTCATTTCATATGCATGTCTACACTAAAATGTTAGTAAGTAATTTATACGTGGTGCATGGACATGTTATTGGCCTATATTGCAGTAGGAGTAGGTACGTTATTCCTTGTGTAAGGAATGGAGGTATGGTCTCTGGGTCTTTAAGGTTGTTTGTAAAGGTATCTGCCAGATTCTTGTGCTCATTTGTTAAGAGAAGAAGGAGAAGAGACGAAAGAACAAACATCAATGCACGCAAATCAACTACAGAACATAACAACAAAAGAATCAGAGACAAAAGTCTATCAGACTCTTAACACTAACTATGCCCTCTACTATGGTATGGACCCAGCTCACATAGCTGAGCTACCAAAGTTAACCTTTAGTAAAGGTACAGGAACACGTATACAAATATTTAACAACATATTACCAACGAAGCTAAGGGAGCAAGCAAGCCTGGAGGAAATAACACTAATTAAGTATATATGTATCAGCCCTTAGAGTGCTGGAAGTTAATGGCCAAAAGACATTTACGCAAAGTGTTACAAAGAAAAAGAAAAACTTATATACTACCATGGGAGGATTAAAAGGAACATCGAAGAAATACCTTCAGACATTGGAGTGCTAACACAAAGCATCATGGGCAGTACAAGTAAGAGATACAAAGGAAAGTAACTAAAAGTATACAAAAACGAAACAAACACCAACAGCACATACATATTAGACTATATCAAGTCTCAAGCAAACGCTAGCTGTTAAGGTGAATAAACTAAGGCGATATAAAATATTAATAAAAACGAGATGTTGGAGAAGCAGTCAATTTAATAAAATCCAATAAATACACCTGTGGTGTATTTATTGGATTTTATTAAATTGACTGCTTCTCCAACATCTCGTTTTTATGGGTGAATTTATTGGATTTTATTAAATTGACTGCTTCTCCAACATCTCGTTTTTATTCATTCAACATCCAGTCGAGAAACAACCCATCTAAATAAAATATTAAACCCGCGCAGAACACAAAACTCACTTCAACACTAACCAAAAAAACCTTCTAAGAAAGATTAACACACAAGAAGAGGTAACAGCTAATAATGAATCACCCGCCAAAGAAGATACAAAAATATTCTGGAGAACATTATACATCAATCCAGAAGTGATTGATGCGCTTCTAATCTGTCCTACAAGTTGCATAATGTTGATTTGTTACTTGGATTTAGTGCTGTTTAAGACAAGTGATAACAATTCACGTATATATAATTATATAAGCACTTCGTCTCTACCAAACCACTTCTTCAAACTGGTTAATACTTTGCTGTAGTTTTCTGCAGTTGGTGGGTATCTATTCACTAATTCCGCTGCTTTACTGTTGTTCAACCATGGCTTGTAAAAGATATTGAAACTTATCGTCATTTGCTATCTCTGGATCTTCATCAACTTTATTGAAAGAACTCCAGAAATGTATCCATTCTTTTATTTCACCCGAAAACTTCTTTATTTAATTACGGTTAATTTAAACTTCTTACGTTTCTCGCCTGTTACGCGAGTTATGCCAACGAGAATAACTCAGCATGAAATAGGATAGTAGTAGAATAGATAAGAAAATGTTATAAAAGATGTTAATATGATGTACTCTCTTGTCTTTTTTTACAATCCGAAGTGTGAGAATTCGAGCATATCGAGTTGCATCGACGAAAAGTTCAACATCAACACCAACAACCTCAAGTCAGGGCGATAGCGTTTAAAAGGCCTTCATCGTACCTGATGGACGACAAAAATCGCTTGCAAAGTTGCAAACTGAAAACTTTTTTTGTATTTTTACTAATTATTAAAAAAAATAGTTTTTATATTTAATTAACAAACTCAGAAATAATTTCCTGGCCTCCGGACACCAGACAGCTTAACCTTTTATTAGTATACCTAACACAATAGTCTATCTACTATCTTCTGCTACTGTGTGTAACCTAAGATGCAATTCGCTAGAAGCTGGAATCTGTATAACATGCCCGAATAACGCCATCCCTTCCGTATTAACGAATTTATCGGTCTCACGCATTTCTCTGTGCCGAGCTTTGCAGTTCTGTCAGTTCGGTGGTCGGTCAGTGCGTCAGCGGGAGTGGAGTCACTGGAATGTGGATTAAATTGTTAATTATTATAAAAGTAAGTTAGTAAGTACATATGTGTAACAGCCAACAAAGAAAATACTGATCTGCTAGCCATCAGCGAACCTGGGCTACTTTCCAATGACAGGACCTACCGGGACACAAAAAACGAAACGAAAATCCAACAGGTTTTGTTTGGGCTAAGATAGGAGTACTGACTATCTACAGTTGTTACTTCTCCACTAACAAGCCAATTGAAGAATATGATGAATTCATCATTAACTGACTGGGCACCTACTCTTGATTTCAAAATCCTGAACACGGGATCTACTCCTACCTATAGAAGGGGCGCATCAGAGAGTGTGCTGGACCTTATATGGGCCTCAACATCGGTTGCAAAGCTGATAACTAGGATGTAATTGAAGAAGAAAAGCTAAGAAAAAAAAAGCAACTTTATGTTGGTCTACTCACAACTTCGACCAAAATAAGTTAAGCGATGCACTGCAGGCTGGAATGGGAGATACTTCCAAGGACGCGAAGCAATTAATATGAAAACTAGTAAGAGTATGTGCATGCCTCCGTGTACTGGAGGAGGAAAACCGAAGCAGAATGCGAGTTGGAGAGAAGAAAAAGTAGCCAAACAAGGGAGGCTTCCAAATGTTTGGCAAGAAAATGCTGCGGGAAGTAATCGACCTCTTCTTAACCAGAATGCTCTCTTGTAATTAAATACGGCCTACAACGAACAAAGTAATAACACCACTCTGATCTCAGAGGAAGAAATCCTGAAAGTTACTAAAAATATTGAAAAGGATAAGAGCACCTGTCTCCGACGGCATCCAACGGAGGCCATGAAGATGATGGGTGAGGAACATCCATAAGCATTTGTCTCTGTATATAATGAGTTAATGTTGCAAGTGTAATTTCTTGGCAAGTAGAAAGAGGCGAGGGTAGAACTGATCAGGAAACCTGCAGGAGATCCAGCTTTATACAGACTGTTATGCCTCCTGAGCACGGCAGGGAGCATTCCATACACAGTAAGTTAAAAACTGCGATTGAGGATGCTGGAGATCTGGCTGGAAACCAGTACGGTTTCAGAGAGAAATGAATTACGGTTCAAGCTATCCTAAGGCTTGTTAACATAGCGCAGGAGGCTAGACAGGAAAATTGGAGGCAGAAGCACCTCTGTACGTTGATAACTCTCGATATAAGCAACTCATTCAGCTGAAAACTGGGGGGCAATTAACATTTTCACCATTTAAGTAATTAAAGGTAAGGAGAGTTTAGAACATGATCGATAAAATGTAAGTAGGAGATTGATAAAACCAGCAACATATGATACGCTGATGAAATGTTTTGAACAGTCCCGGGATATCATGAGATAACAAAGGACATTTTTTCAGCTAACAGGAATCTGGCAGTGCTCACTAGTATAGGCTAGTAAGTTTCTATGAAGGTTTTTCCCGCACACTGCTAAAAAAAGTACTTACAGGTTAATTAATGATGATTTAACTTGATTATTAATTGTTGTTTGCATTAAAGGGAAAGTTGTTATTATAAAAAATACGTGTAAAGAAAACAACATTATTTGTTATACATTATATATGATTTCTTTATATCCTGAGAATTATCGATATTTATGTCTAGGGGGCCAAAATAGATTTGTTGCCTACGGGGCCAAATGAGGCCAGTTCGGCCCTGCAAATATCATATCATTTCCAAGCGAGACCACTACCTTAACCAATGTATCCTACAGAAAATCCATTTTACAATACAAAGAACCAACCAAATTACCGACCAATGCAATTTGCGCTACGACCACAACAATTCCATATGCGTCCTAGTAACTTTGTACCCAACAACAAAGACCCACATTACACAAAAATTATAATCGTCCTAATCAAAACCAACACAGAGAATATAAACCAGAACCCATGGACACATCATCTGGTCATTACAGAGCACGGTCACAAAATCATTTTACCTCAACCGCATTGTTCACACAAAATGTATACGATACTGAAAATCATGGTAAACATGATGTTCACATTTACTATGAATATGAACAACCTGAAAATTATTCAGGAAAATAGTAAATAATTCACTATGTATTCTTGGATAACATGTCTTTAAATAAATTTATTTCAAATTATATGGTCGCTGACGACGTTTCGGCTATGATTGCAGCCATCTTCAGGTCTACAAGTTTTACAATATTAATATTTATAAAAAAGTACATATAAAGTGTGCTTACCTAATTTAAATTACAATAGTATATTGAACAACTAGTGTTACAATGACCTTTTTTGTAATACGAGTATAGTTTTCGTAAACGAGCCGCAGGCGAGTTACGCAAAATACGAGTATTACAATTAGGCATTGTAACACGAGTTGTTCATACTACTTTTTCTATTCCACGTTCATAAATTCAATAAAAATAAAATTATACGACATGTTTAATATACCACTAGTCATCAAGGGGCTTTGCCCGCGGGGCCTATCGGGTCCCAGGCCGCAACCCCGACGCAGGGGCTCCAATTCAATAATTTTACGTGAGCAATGACAGCCCCAAGTTTGACAGACTGTTAATTTTACAAATAATAAATTCCCCAAAAACAGTTGCACAAATTTCTATTTTGTAGCATTGTTTTTGAGAAAAACAGTGTCACAAAATTGACTTTGTGTACGTGAAATAGGAAAAATATATTTATAATGAAGTCATAATATATAATGAAGTTAAGTTTATAAAAAAGAATTGAACACTAGATAATTACATTTTGTAATTAAAATTTATTGGAATTGTACACTTCCAAGAATCGACTACGATTAAATTTGTGATGGTGAAAGATCCAAAAAATGATAACAAGCCCTCTAGTGTTTGAAATTTTAAGTAAGACAACAAGAAGAAAAATACAAAAATCTATTTAATATTTTGAAACTAAATGTCACTAGATTGAAACCTAACCAAACTGATAATATTTAATATTGTAAAACTTGTAGAGCTGAAGATGGCTGTAATTATAGCCGAAACGTCGTCAGTAAAATAATTTGAAATACATTTATTTAAAGTCATGTTATCCAAGAATACATAGTGAATTATTTACTATTTTCCTCAACAACTTTTTGGCTTAATAACCTTTTCCAAACTGAAAATTATTCACACGAACACCCTGTATACGATAATTACGACATAATTCTCACGCCGAGAATGAAGTATCAGATTTCAACTACGAATATGATAACACCAACGACGAACAAGCATCTCAAAACACTGATATATATTTTCCACAGGCCCTCAATACTACAAATCAGACATAATACAAGTCAATGTTTTAAATTCAAATCTACAATACATTTATATTCCCGAAATTAAAGCAAATTTCTTAATCGAGACTGGAAGCACTAAAAGTTTAATAAATCCAGAATTAGCTTATCAATTTTATAACAATAATATCTCAAAAGAAACTTTTAATATTCAAACTGCACATAACATTTCATTTCATAACGAAGTAGCAAAAGTCCCAGTTTTCCAAATTTTTAATGTTCCTCAATTTCGTAAGTTTTATCTTTTTAAATTTAGTAAAATATATGATGGATTAATAGAAGTTGCTCAACCAATTAAACGCCAACGTTAATGTTAATAAAAAACAATTATTAACCCCTTATGCAAACATCCCCATTATCTCATTATCTTTGAACCAGATGATAAGGTAAAAGACTCCGGAATCATATTGTAAACTATACAACCATTGTACCACGCCGTGTAGAAAAAGTTATAAAACTACCTGTCAAATTGAATAATGGCATAGGCATTTTAAATAACACAAATTTTAGAAATGGTGTGGAAATGTCGAAAGCTCTTGTGAATGTAATAAATAACTTTGCTATATTAACCATCACAAATATAAATGAAAACCCAGTACAAATAAAAATAACAGAACTTCTCGAAATTGAATCTTTGAACCCAATAGATCTAAATTGTTTTGAAAGAATGGAAATTGATGATAAATGGATTTTTAACAACAACATTTAAAAAATATTAGAGATGATCAATGTAATTATGAAGAAAAGAATGCTATTAGACAACTTTGCTTTGACTATCGTGATATATTTTATTGCGAAAAAATACCTTTAATTTTCACTAACGAAATAACTCACAAAATTAAATTAAAAGATGACTCCCCGATTCATGTAATATCATACCGCTTTCCTGAAATTCACGGACAGGAACACAAATATCGAAAATGTTAGATCAAGGTTTCATTCAACATAGCATATCTCCCTGGTCTAGTCCAATATGGATCGTTCCTAAAAAGATGGACGCATCCGAACGGAAAAACTAAATAATTAAGACTCGTCATCGATTATCGTAAACTAAATGAGAGTGCCATTGACGATAAATATCCCTTACCAAACATCACGGATATATTAGACAAATTAGGCAGAGCTAATTATTTTTCAACCCTAGACTTAGCTAGCGGTTTTCACCAAACAGAAATAGACTAAGACGACATACAAAAAACGGCATCCTCAACAGAAAGCGATTACTACGAATTTAAACGAATGCCTTTTGGCATTAAAAAATCGCCATCAACCTTTCAACTGGTTATGAACAACGTATTAAGAGGACTACAACACGAAACTTGCCTCGTCTATATGGACGTTATTATAATCTTTAGTACATCCTTATAAGAACACATTGAAAGATTAAAATCTGTATTCGGAAGGCTTCAATTCTACAAGTCGGAATTTGTACAAAAATCAGTTCAATATTTAGGACACATAAATACACCAGACGAAGTAAAACCAAATCCGGATAAAATTTAAATATTAAAAAATTTTCCTTTTCCAAAAACCCAAAGAAACATTAAGAGTTTTCTTGGATTATTAGGCTATTGTAGACGATTCATTAAGGATTCCGCAACAATCACGAAAGCCATAACAAAATGCTTAAAGAAAGACGTAAAAATCATTCACAATAAAGAATTTGTAGACTGTTTTAACACTTGCAAAGAATTATTAATTAATCACCCAATATTTCAATATCCTGACTTTAAAAAGCAATTCATCCTCACAACTGATGCAAGTAATTTTGCGATAGGCGCTGTCCTCTCACAAGGTCAGATATCCAACCATAGACCCATTGCTTACGCCTCACGAACTTTAAATGATACCGAAACCCGATACTCTACCATTGAGAAAGAGTTGCTCGCAATAGTATGGGCATGTAAACATTTTCATCCTTATTTATACGGTCGTAAATTTACAATAGTTACCGAAAATCGTCCTTTAACATATATATTTAAATTTAATGAACAAAATTAAAAATTACTACGATGGAAAATAAAATTAGATGAATATGACTATAACATTATCTTTAAGAAATAATTGTAATACTAACGTCTATTGTCTCTCTCGTATTTCTATAAACGTAATAGAAAACGAATCCATTATAAATAATCCCGCAGAAGTAAGTAATGATATTGTAGAATACTTAAGAAACATCGCAGAAAATTTTATCTCCGATGAACCACAACCTTCATGTAGCAAAGACCTCGATCTTAAAAAGAAACCTAAATTTAATATCATATCTAACGTATAGATAAGACCACCTCCAACACTGAACAAAATTTATATAACGACTACGATGATCATAGTTCTGAGTCATCAACTCAACACTCCATCACAAATGATACATCAAACGACGGAATTAAAATACTCGACAAGATTATACATAACAAAACAAATCAGATTCTTGTATTTCCTAATTTATATCAAATGTTAGATGTTTCTTACGAAAAGTATGAAAATCAAAAAATTGTTAAAGTAAAGATCCCGAAATTAATAATGAGAAACTCAATTTTGAATATTTACCATATATATTTTCATACAGAGAAATTGTATAAAGCCTTCTGCAAAGTTTACCGGCCTCCTTCCTTTGAAACTTGGAAACGCCCAAATTAAAACTGACTCCTGGACATTTGTACAAATACAGGTGGTGACCGCGACCCCGGAACATACGACTTTAACATGTAAAATCATACTTTCGTAATTTCCTGCTTAACAAATTATATTAGACAAAAAAGGTTCAAATAAAGTTGAGAGATTATAAAATTCTACATCAGAATCAATAAACGGAATTAAATTTACATGCCCTATAACGCCAGAAATTAAATATGAAAATATAAAAAATTTGCTCAAAAATCGGGTTAGCCTTGGAAATAATAAATGAAATGTTAAATTCTTATAATCAATTATACAATTTATCATAATAATTAATAATAAATACAATTTTCATTTTCAATTGTTTACAATTTTGTTTCATTTCCAAGGCTAATCCGATTTTTGAGCAAATTTTTGATATTTTCATATTCAATTTCTGGCGTTATAGGGTATGTAAAATTAATTCCGTTTATTGATTCTGATGTAGAATGTTATGATCTCTCAATTTTATTTGAACCTTTTTTGCCTAATATAATTTGTTAAGCAGGAAATTACGAAAGTATGATTTTACATGTTAAAGTCGCATGTTCCGGGGTCGCGGTCAACACCCTGTATATGGCATTACTAACATAATCAATGAATTTAAAAATTTAACAACTAACATTCATTCTCATCAAATAATTAATATTCTTGAAAATAAAGTTTTGAATCAAATTAAACAATTAAACCATTATTTTATATTAAAAGAACTAAACGAGGTCTTATTGACGGACTTGGATCAATTATAAAATCTATAACCGGAAACCTCGATCATAACGATGCCGAAAAATATATGATAGAATTATTACAAAAATATCTAAAGGTCAAAATAAAGAAAAAACAATTTTTAAAGATCTGTTCAAAAATTTAATGACAACCTTAAAACACTTTCACATAATTAACTAATACTTGACACTCAGATTGAACAAATTGGTAAAATTTATTAATAACAGTTACATTAAAAATGTAGGATTGAACGATTGCGTATTCTTACAATCAGTTATCTCTCAATATACACTGAGTTTGCAAATCATGTATGACTTAATAAAAAAAAATTGAAGTAGCAATAACCTTTTCTAAATTAAATACTTTTCATAATTTTATTATATTCTAATACATAAACAATTAGATAAAATAAGTTTCCCTTTGATCTAAAATTGCAGAATATAATACTCTTTGAAAAAATACTTGAAATTAAAAGTTATAGTAAAGGTAACCAAATATTTTTATTAGAAATCCCAATTGTTGAAACTGATATCCTTAATTACTATCATTTATATTCCTTACCCACGCCAAATCAAAACACATTTAAAACTATTATTCCACACTCAAAATATCTTATATCCAATGAGCAAACGTATGCATTCTTTGATACGACCTGTCAAGAAATAATACCAGAAGCATTGCTATGCCAAGAAGTCCACACATCTCAGATCAACAGTTTTGCCCCCTGTTAAATCCAAGTTCTAAGGTATTTAAATAATACTACAAACTGCAAACAAATATCTATCCAAGTACCGGACGTCCAAATTCAAAAAGTGGAGAAGAACCAATGGATCATCATAGCCCCCGATGGCATCGTCGCAACTCAAAGATGTGGTTTAAACATAGACAATGTCCCTTTAAATAAAAGTTATTTAGTTGAATTAAATAATCAATGTGAAGTGAGAGTGAAAAATACCCTAATCAAGACATATCAAAATAATAAATCAAGTTTTAAGAACATTGAACTACCCAACTTAAAATTTGAAAGTGACATTCCTTATAAAGACAATTTCAACTTTAAAATTAGATACCATTAATCTGGATGAAACTAAAAATTTAAATTCTATTACGGATAATCATAAACATAAATTAGAAATGGTTAATACTGAACCAATTTATTATAATAGAATTGGTATTTATACTATCCTTTTGTATTTTATAATAATTTTAATTGCTTTGTACTGTTTGTATTTGTATTTTATTAAAAGGAAAACATCCAAGCCTAGGTCCAGATCTGAACAAAAGGAAGAATTTGAAATGTCACTGAACTTTGTGGGAAAACGCCCTACAATTCTTACTTAGACGGGAAGAGTTATGCCAACGAGAATAACCAACTCAGCATGAAATAGGATAGTAGTAGAATAGATAAGAGAATATTATAGATGTTAATATGATGTACTCTCTGCTACCACCTAGTTAAAATGTCCCGTTAGAGACGGTTGGACTCCGGCCAGTTATGCAGTGGTGATGGGGGGTTCCCATATCAATTTGTAGCAAAAGAATATGTCCTAAGGTTCTCGAGTGCCTGGGCGCCAATTGGACTTTTGGGCCAGTCCAACCTAAGGTCGGCCAATATACCTACGAGTGAGGGTGGTTTCGTAAACAGTAGACCAAGAGCTAATGTACTAATTAACATTTATTGACGATCACGTTAATACAGTTTATTAAAAGGTAGAGTGAAGCTCTCCCGCGTAAAATAATAACAGCACGTACCAAGTAGTATGATCTCCAGTATATATTCTCAACCGAGTGGTAATGACTGAATACAAACGCGAGGGGAGTGGTGATCGCGGACGTAGTGACGAGAATCGCCGTGACAACAATTGTCTAGACTGAGCTGTAGCGTAATATCGCAGAGTTCCGTAGAGGTACCATTACGTTGTTTGCACACGCTGTGTGAGTGACCAAGCGATTCGCGATAACCACGCTGGACACAACACTCGACGCGAGACTGTCCACGCCAGTGTAACTTAAGACCAAAACGCCGGTGATCAACTTAACAACGGTAAGCATTGAATTATTGTACATATATAATATTAAGGTCAAACATACGCGTTTACTGAACGGATTTTTGAAATTGTTATCTTATATGTAGGGCTTCTTATGTTCCTGACAAGAATGTGTAACACAACCAATCACAAAAAGTATGTAGATGCATTTGGTAGGAGCATTGGCGCGCGTTCAAAAATAACACACCATAAATTCACAAGAAATATATATTTATATAAAAATGCACAATGAAAAATAAAAATAATAAATTTAAAGTGGTTAAGTGGACGGCCACAACGCACAGCTAGCAGTGCAAAAATGCATTTGGTGTAAACTTTTCGGAAGCAACCATGCATAAACATAATTTCAATGTCCGAGTGCGACATGGTGATGATTTCATGAATTTTGTCGCCTCGATGCCGGCAGAGATTTTAGATTTTGAGAGAATTTGTAAACAAGAGTTTGTTAACCACTGTCTGAGAATTATATTGAGTGTATTTTAGCCAAACAATATACAAACCATGAACTATGCTAGAGAACCCACAACGTAGAACATAAATTTGAAATTCGCCGTCGAAAACAGAGTCACATCGAGGCACTTTGTAGAGGTCCTATATTTCACTGAGGAGTTACAGGAACATATATATATATATATATATATATATATATATATATATATATATATATATATATATATATATATTTGTACATATTAATGTAATTTATTAGTAGCTTTAAACTGTATTACATACCTAAACATAAAACAGTTTCTTTGACAAATTGTGCAACTCCAGTGATTGGTGCATTATTCTTACAAATATTCTGAACTAAATATCGACATTATAAACGTTGATTCTAGATTTTAACATAATATTCGTTTATATTTTCATGTAAAAGTTATTGAGGTTACAGTGAGAATAAATGACTATGCCAGAATATATCTCTGCTAAATTAGCCTGGTAAATGTGAATTATGTTTGCTAAAATTAAATTATAGGTTAAACAGATACGCTGGAATCAAATAAGTTTTAAAAACAATAAATATAACAAAAAAACTAAATAGTTACACAAATTTCAAGCAGCAAATTTTGTATTCTTCATTTATTTTCATGTTCTTTATGGTCCAAGAACCTGATACATTATTTTATCTCCATCTGTCAAAATTTCATGGATTTTTTACAGTGACTGTACATTACGATGCCGTTTGAAGTACATTTCACAGGCTAAAAACGAATATTTCCGTTAGGCTAGCTTCACTCCCATGAATTGTGTTTTACAAATTCAAATTTGAATAAATTATTCGTATCGAAAAACAAAACAATGATTACTGTGAAGTCTTTGAACATTCTAGTATTTATATATGTGGATGATGAGAATATCTAAAACATGAAACTATAAAAAAATATTCGTTGAAGTCTAGTTGGTCAAAAATTCTGAATTTTGATACTGAATTTCTAATTCCCATGAACGACGACAGTAATGAAAATAATTCCTATATTTATAAATATAATCGTCTATAATATACTAAAATTATTTTACATTTGAATGTACAGTTTTTGAGAAACAAATAAAAATATACCAAAAAGTTGTTTTTTGGTATATTTTTATTTGTTTCTCAAAAACTGTAAATTCAAATGTAAAATAATTTTAGTATGTTGTAGACGAACATATTTATAAATATACACATTATTTGCATTACTATAGTCGTTAATGGGAATGTGTGGCATATATTTGACTACTTTGAAAATTATGTTCATGTATAATATGTAAACAAAATTAGCTTTTTAAAATTTATTACAAAACTTTGGACTTTTATCTACAAACGTCGGTATAAAACATTATATGTTTCATTTATTATAATAATGATACATTGTTTCAAAAAAGTCATGTTCATCTTGCGCTATCTTAGCTGCTTAGCTTAAGATGGCTTGAATGTACGCACTATGTGGATCGTCCTCGTCGACGATACTCAGCTGAACTCGGTTCGGTTATGGTAACCAAACCCAATATAGGTAACCAATATGCAATAAGTTGAGCAACCCAGTGGTTAGTGGATAATAAACCACTGAATGGATGCGTATTGAATTAGATTCAATGGAATAACAATAAAAGTATACTGGAAGTATACTAAAAGTATACTAAAACCCTAAAACGAAATCCATCATTAGGAAATGCACGAGTGGGCAGGTACGTCACTGACTGGCGAAAACCGTTACAATGAGAAATTACAACTGACTTAATTACGTGACTTTACTTTACGGAGTTGTGACTGGACTAGTACGATACTGAACTACATTGAAACTGAACTGAATATGACAATAAGTGTTAAAATTTACCTGGAGATGTTGAGCGGCTTTATGTTTGTAAAATTTATGTGGATCGACTTAATCCGGAAAACTCCGATGAAGTTAAACTTCGTAGCAAGTTGCGAAACTCAAATAATCCAGATTTAATATCTGCTAAGTAAACTAAACCAAATTCCAAGTTTTACTCTTCGAAAATGGTAACGCAACCGATCACATCTACTTTACTCACTTAAATGTGCGTTTTTAACGACTTTTTTGACTTTCAGGTGCAGTCGCGCTTAAATTAAGTCACAACTCTTAACAGGAAAAGTAAAGGCCCGGGGCCCGCCACAAGTGACTTCCAATGATGTTTATGATGACTGCTCGACCTGGGGGTTTGAAGGTTTGCCGAGCTCTCAGGCGAATAAAGTAGTCGACTAAACGTAACATCTCTTGACCGTTGTAATCAACACTTTGTCAGAATAAAAGAACCTTTGAAATTTTTAAAAAAATCTCTTCTGAAATTTGAAATATTAACTGGCGGGTTGTTGCCGTATCATGACTATTTGTATGAAATATTTGCATGACTGTGTTGATTGATGATATCATCTTTTGATATATTGTACTATTCTCATGACAGACTCACTTTCGAATTCGTCGTCCTTAGCTTCATCATTAAGCATTATTTCGAAAATCTGTTTACTTCTAGTTCAATATTACTGAATTATCTTCCACTACTTCTTTTACTGGACTAGATTTAATTAATTCTGCAACTAAAACACTATAGACTCTAGACAATGAACTAAGGATCACTGACCTAGCTTTTTTTTAAACGATTCATAGTGTGATTGGGAAAAATATATCAGTTACAACTTCTTTCAGTCCTGTCACGGTAGCAACTAATTGAAGAGCATTATTCCAAAACTAACTAAGTCAAAAAAATTAGTTTTGAAATAAAGGCCTTTATTTGTAACTACTCATAAGTCGCTTATACGAACGAAATATTTGGCATTTTACACTTAATTCAATATTTCGTTAAATAGGTAACTGCAGATTTAGCTTTTATTTGTTATTTATTTTTTTAAACAAAAATGTATTACACGTTATATTACAAAATAAACTAAGTCCATGGACTTAAACTACATTTGAAAAAAAAACAAACAATAAATCTATAAAAATGGCTCATTATTATCGATGGCTTCTTCCACCGCATCATCTTCAACTTTTTTTCCAACGTTTTTTAGCGCTCGTTTATAAAAATAATTTGCCTCGTCGGTTAAATTGACGTACTCCAGAAGATGTTTGACATTTTCCATTTTGGCGACGCTAATTTTATTGGTAGGTTTTGACGGTTCGACTTTCTCCAAAGCATTGGAGATATCGATATTATTACTTTTTAAAACAACGTGTGAACATGCTGGTCCACTGTATGTATTTTTCACTGACACAACCTTCTTTCCTTTGCGATAAGTAAAAGACCGTTGCTCCGTTATCTTGAAGGAAAATTTATTTTTTAGCTTAATATTAGCTAATTTCTTGTAATCTTTAATATTCCAATCTGTACCATTATGCAGAACTGTAGCATTTTTTTCAAAAATATCGTAATAGCCTTGTGGACCAACAATTTGTTCTCTTTTCCTTATTATCTTTTCAGAACGCCCGAATACGCGATCAGCTGGCATGAAACTATGCCCTCTTATAGGAAAAATGTGCTGAATTTCTTGGAAAATGCTATTTTGTACATAGCATAGGAGCATAAATATTACACTACTGTTCTTGTTCTGACCCGGGCAGGAATCAGAAAATAATTTCAAAGTATGTGGTCTTTCTGTAGAACTTAACTTTATGTATTTAGCTTCCAATAATTTAAGGAAATGTAATAATGCAGAGCATACTTCATTTGACATCAGAGTGAACCTAGCAGCCGATTCGCAGCAGCCGATTCGAACGAAATTTATTTTGGACACCCCTGACCGTAGCCAGCACGCGGCTGAGTCGTACACATACGTATATTCTCTACGCTGTTAAGATCTCCAAAATCCAATGGTTTATTTCTTTATCTCTAGAAATAATTGCCGTGACAAAACCATTTTCATACAGGATGTTACCACCTTCATCCCCAATGAGAAAATGTGATAGCAGCTTATTTATTCAGGGGATGAGGGTAGCACAGCGAGTGTTGAACATCAGCGTGTCAGTGCGTCAGATTTAGAAAAGTTCAAAAATTATTTTTTCCAAAAACTAATTGCCGTGACAAAACCATTTTTATACAGGTTGTTACCACATTCATCCCCAACGAGAAAATGTGATAGCAGCTTATTTATTCAGGGGACGAGGGTATCACAGCGAGTGTTGAACATCAGCGTGTCAGTGCGTCAGATTTAGAAAAGTTCAAAATTATTTTTTCCAAAAACTAATTGCCGTGACAAAACCATTTTCATACAGGATGTTACCACCTTCATCCCCAATGAGAAAATGTAATAGCAGCTTATTTATTCAGGGGATGAGAGTATCACAGCGAGTGTTGAACATCAGCGTGTCAGTGCGTCAGATTTAGAAAAGTTCAAAAATTATTTTTTCCAAAAACTAATTGCCGTGACAAAACCATTTTTATACAGAATGTTACCACATTCATCCGCAATGAGAAAATGTGATAGCAGCTTATTTATTCAGGGGATGAAGGTATCACAGCGAGTGTTGAACATCAGCGTGTCAGTGCGTCAGATTTAGAAAAGTTCAAAAATTATTTTTTCCAAAAACTAATTGCCGTGACAAAACCATTTTTATACAGAATGTTACCACATTCATCCGCAATGAGAAAATGTGATAGCAGCTTATTTATTCAGGGGATGAGGGTATCACAGCGAGTGTTGAACATCAGCGTGTCAGTGCGTCAGATTTAGAAAAGTTCAAAAATTATTTTTTCCAAAAACTAATTGCCGTGACAAAACCATTTTCATACAGGATGTTACCACCTTCATCCCCAATGAGAAAATGTAATAGCAGCTTATTTATTCAGGGGATGAGAGTATCACAGCGAGTGTTGAACATCAGCGTGTCAGTGCGTCAGATTTAGAAAAGTTCAAAAATTATTTTTTCCAAAAACTAATTGCCGTGACAAAACCATTTTTATACAGAATGTTACCACATTCATCCGCAATGAGAAAATGTGATAGCAGCTTATTTATTCAGGGGATGAAGGTATCACAGCGAGTGTTGAACATCAGCGTGTCAGTGCGTCAGATTTAGAAAAGTTCAAAAATTATTTTTTCCAAAAACTAATTGCCGTGACAAAACCATTTTTATACAGAATGTTACCACATTCATCCGCAATGAGAAAATGTGATAGCAGCTTATTTATTCAGGGGATGAAGGTATCACAGCGAGTGTTGAACATCAGCGTGTCAGTGCGTCAGATTTAGAAAAGTTCAAAAATTATTTTTTCCAAAAACTAATTGCCGTGACAAAACCATTTTTATACAGAATGTTACCACATTCATCCACAATGAGAAAATGTGATAGCAGCTTATTTATTCAGGGGATGAGGGTATCACAGCGAGTGTTGAACATCAGCGTGTCAGTGCGTCAGATTTAGAAAAGTTCAAAAATTATTTTTTCCAAAAACTAATTGCCGTGACAAAACCATTTTTATACAGAATGTTACCACATTCATCCGCAATGAGAAAATGTGATAGCAGCTTATTTATTCAGGGGATGAAGGTATCACAGCGAGTGTTGAACATCAGCGTGTCAGTGCGTCAGATTTAGAAAAGTTCAAAAATTATTTTTTCCAAAAACTAATTGCCGTGACAAAACCATTTTTATACAGAATGTTACCACATTCATCCGCAATGAGAAAATGTGATAGCAGCTTATTTATTCAGGGGATGAAGGTATCACAGCGAGTGTTGAACATCAGCGTGTCAGTGCGTCAGATTTAGAAAAGTTCAAAAATTATTTTTTCCAAAAACTAATTGCCGTGACAAAACCATTTTTATACAGAATGTTACCACATTCATCCACAATGAGAAAATGTGATAGCAGCTTATTTATTCAGGGGATGAGGGTATCACAGCGAGTGTTGAACATCAGCGTGTCAGTGCGTCAGGTTTAGAAAAGTTCAAAAATTATTTTTTCCAAAAACTAATTGCCGTGACAAAACCATTTTTATACAGAATGTTACCACATTCATCCGCAATGAGAAAATTTGATAGCAGCTTATTTATTCAGGGGATGAAGGTATCACAGCGAGTGTTGAACATCAGCGTGTCAGTGCGTCAGATTTAGAAAAGTTCAAAAATTATTTTTTCCAAAAACTAATTGCCGTGACAAAACCATTTTTATACAGAATGTTACCACATTCATCCGCAATGAGAAAATGTGATAGCAGCTTATTTATTCAGGGGATGAGGGTATCACAGCGAGTGTTGAACATCAGCGTGTCAGTGCGTCAGATTTAGAAAAGTTCAAAAATAATTTTTTCCAAAAACTAATTGCCGTGACAAAACCATTTTTATACAGTCTGTTACCACATTCATCCCCAACGAGAAAATGTGATAGCAGCTTATTTATTCAGGGGACGAGGGTATCACAGCGAGTGTTGAACATCAGCGTGTCAGTGCGTCAGATTTAGAAAAGTTCAAAAATTATTTTTTCCAAAAACTAATTGCCGTGACAAAACCATTTTTATACAGGCTGTTACCACATTCATCCCCAACGAGAAAATGTGATAGCAGATTATTTATTCAGAGGATGAGGGTTGCACAGCGGGTGTTGAACATCAACGAATCAATGCGTTTATGTATTCTTTCCGGTTATCACATCTTACCACAAGCAGACATGTAGTGGTCAAAAGATGAAGATAGAGGAGTAAATATGAGGGAGAAATAATGAGTAGAAATAGATTTAGAGCAATAAAACAAAATATTCACTTATCGGATAATATACAATTGGACAAAGAAGATAATTTTTAACACCAAAAACAAAATATCCTCGCAATTTAGAATTCTTGAATATAATCTTTCAATAGATGAAGAAATGGTTCTATATATCGGACGTTATTCCTGCAAAATGTTTATTCGCGGGAAGCCGGTTCGATTTGGTTTCAAATTATTGTGTTTATGTTCTCATAAATGATACTTATATAAACTTATTCCACAACCAGAGAAAGTTGGCAAAAATATGGCTTTAGGAACTAGAGTTATATTAGATTTATTATCGGTGGTAGAAAATCCTCAAAAACATAGAATTTTTTTAGACAACTTTTACACCTCATACCCACTTTTCGCTATTTTGAAAGAAAGAGGTTTTTTTGCAACAGGAACTGTACGCGAAAATCGTATAGCAAAATTCCCAATCGAAGAAAAAAGTTATGAGCAAACAACAACAATGTACGGGTGCGTTTGATCTTACTATGGAAGTATTAGTCGTTCAGTGGAACGACAATTCTGTCGTTACTGTAATGACTAATACTTGTACAACACTTCCATTGGTACAAGCTAAACATTACAATAGAAAAGAACGCAAAGAGGAAGTAGTTATTTCAGAATATAACAAATTCATGGAAGGAGTTGACCTTCATGATAATGGAATTGCAAACTATAGGATAAAAATCAGGGGGAAGAATGGTGGTGGCCTCTATACATCAATATGATAGACAGTATAATTGTCAACACTGGACATCCAAATGTTAATGAAAGTTCGATGAACACAATAAAAATAATAAGAAGGAGTCGAATGATTTCATTTTGTATTAATTATGTTCCCAATATCGATACAAAATTGTAATGTCGAAACATAGGGAGTTGGCGGTCCTTTTTTTATGCAGGGAAGCGAAGTTTTTTCATTATTAGTGGAGTAATCTTCATACATCACATTAGTTTGTTCTAAGTTTTGTTGCTCACCATTTGCTCGTATCAGATTATCCATGATCCACATTCGAATTTTTTCCATGTCACTCTCAGAAAATACAATATTTTTCCCTGAACTAATAATATACGCCCAAGTGCATATATGACCACCACAATTACTGCCAACACCAAGTTTAGTTCTTTGCGACGGAATATCATTGCAGTTATAAAACGTCCATTCGGAGACAACGATTATTATATTTAAAAAAATACTGTTCTTTAAGAAATCGCATTACATATTGTAGTGTGTTGATTTGAAGAGTTCCATGCAAAGAATCTAAATAGAGGATGAATTTTAATTTTAAAATAATGCATATTAGCACCCAATGATTATTATTTAAATTTAAAAGAATTAGCCACACATAATAATCCATTACATTAGCTTTCTGTCCCCATTGTCGCAACGAATAAAATCTACCTATAAGTAGCTTTGTCATAAAAAACGTGTCAAAGTAGAAGATAGACATAGATGTTGTTTTTAGTTTATGTGAAAGAACGCAGAAAAAGGAATTGATAATATCATCATATAACCATTCATTTGGAAGTAAACAATTAAATATATTTGTAGAAATGATATGCCCGTACACGTTGTACGTACTTTGAAACATCTTTGGGTAATTGTTATAACTGGACCAAGGAACACTGTCATTATTATTAAATTTTTGGTCGTAATAACTGAAATAATTTTTTTTGTTTTACAATAGGCGAGCCTTTCTTTGCCCACATCTCTTCTGACAAAGTGATATTTAAACTGTCATTGTTTTTAATATTTTTTAGTTTACCTTTTGCTTTTCTTGCTATTGATTTATTTTTATTGTACTCTATCTGGTGATCTACTAGTCTTCCTTTTAATAGGCTCTCCATCTTATTAACGAATCTTGGTGCTTGTCTTCGCAGTTTTGCACCAAAGGTATCCTTTTTAACTATCTTGAACCAATTTTCTACAATTGCGTTGGTATCTTTTCGAATGCTGAATTTTTTTAATAAAATCCCTGAAATTAACGGATAAAATGCAAAAACATCTTTCAGTAAATAATTTATGAATTCAGGCAAATAATATTCGTTTTTAATATTTTTCTGTGAATTACAGTGATATATAATGTCTGTATAAATATTATTGAAATATATGAAAAATGGAGATTTTTTACGCAAAGATATAGAATTCGTGGAACAATTAATTTTTGAAATAGATCCGTATGTTTCAGCGTAAATACTTTTTACAGATTGAATGCTACTAAGTGCCCTGGAAAATTCATTTGATTTATTCTGCTGTCCAAAACAATTAATATATCTATCCATAAATTTGTAATAGTTAAAATATTGTTAGAATGAATTATTGAAGCTACAATAAATTTAGCGTGTCTTCTAAGGAGATTATTTTTCGTCATTGCGTTTATTTTTTTGAGTAGCCGCATGGAAGAAATGAGTTGAACATATATGAATTAGAGTTATATGATCAATTGTAATTCCTGCATAGATGTGTTCCCATGTTAAATATAAATATTGTAACAAATCCATTTTGTTACAAGCAAGCGTTACACTTTGCACTAATACCATGCTGAAGTCAGTCTCAATTTTTGAAATAATTGGTTTTTTATAATTTGTTATGGTTTTCAAGTCCGTGATAAAAGATGTAAGGAAGAATAAAATGGAGGGAATATTGTGCCCAGAAGAAATGTATTCCGCGATTGGTAATGGAGATTTTCCTTTTTTATGTAAAACCATCGCATAATAAAACACTTTCTTTTTAATCCATGGCGGACGGGCTATTATGCTTCCTGTAGCATCTAAATATAAAAATATTGGATTTGTTCGTAATGAAACTAAATAACGCAATTGTTCCTCAGTTTGCAAACGTATATAAAACCTGTCTTATCCAATATCCTGTATATAACCTTTTATATACTTTCCATTCCAATTGCCACACTTACGTTGCAAAATTTGAAGTTTACTCAAATGTTTTAGAATATCTGTATCTAAATCTTTTGATTTACTATTTTCACTCGATATTTTTTTAAGAGTATTTAAGTTTGGTGCTGAATTGAAGTTACCTTTTTGTATAACATTGATATTTGCTTTAGATATCTCCTCCAATCGAACGACACTAGGTGCATCTATCTTCAACCTTTCCGCAAACTTTTGTCGCTTTTCTATGTTGCTCGACACCGTGTTTAACTTTACCTATTTGTTTAATAGTTATCATGACAATAGGAGATTTCAAATCCGTTGAAGTAAAAAATTTGTACCGAGCACATTCAGAGTGTTTACACGATCCAAAACAAGCAAACGTATACTTAGATGATTTCCTTGTTTGTAAATAACATTTGTGCCATTTAATACTCAGGACACATATTGGATAAATAGTAGCAAAATACTCATTAAATTCATTTGTCCAGCCTCGTTTTAACAAAAAACACATGTAACAGGTACATGAAGATGACAAAGCAAAACGAACTTCTCTGATGAAAAGTAATATAAACAAATATATGTACGAAAGCAAATCTAAGCTTAAATACTAAATAGAGCGACCTTAAGAACCTATATACAGAATGAATATATGGTATCAAATACCAATCAAACTCAAACACAAAATATAGAATTTAGCTTTTTAAAAGCACCAGACAAACACAACCGTTCAACGCAAAGCAAACAGAACAAATGAGACATTATTCTAAAGCAAAGCAACTGCGTCACCGAGCGTTGGCATATCCTGCCCGATGAGTTGCGTTCATTTATAATACAATGCTTTTTATAAATAAAATGCTTCTTGTAAACAAAGTATTACTATATTAGTTAGCGAAAGTTTGTTACATTAGTAATTAGCAGCCACAGTACATTAATGATATTATTCACGGTAAAAATGACCTGCTTAATAGGTATCTCCCGCAATTGGAAACCCTCAGTGACCAGGCTATAGAAAAAGAACGAAATTATTTGGAAGCAGGGGAAGTACAGTATTCGGGAAATATACTTAGAATTAATAAATGAATCTTTAATTATATGTATTTACTTATATTCAAACGATATTATAAATTGTTAACCCATAGATTTACCAACAATATATTTATTTTCCTATTCTTTAAAAGAAATACATAAATATTAATTAATAAATTCTAATACATCAATAGTTTTTTTTTTATAATCCTGCTACCCTGCTAATACATGTAATGATAATAAATAACTGACAATACATAATTTAGTTTGTTTTCTTTATAATCCTGCTATCCTTACGGCAGGACAAACAGTATAGTTAATAATAACCTATTATAAAACAAAATATATATTTCAGTTACTACGATCAACAGTTTGATAATAAATTTAATATTCCTTGGTCCAGTTATAACAGTTACTCAAAGATGTCTTAACCTTTATGTGACTGAAAGGGTACCCAGGTGCCTTTTGCAGTTTAAAACATTGATATTTTTTGTGTTTAAAGTCACTGAGTTCCGAAATTCCGTGACATCTCTAATTTTGTGTTATACTATTGTTTAGTATATATTTTATATATTAGAATTACTTTTGTAATCAGAAAATGGCATCCGAAATTATTACACCCTTTAATGACGGTGTGGGTACCCAGGTACTATGTAAGTTTTATATGAAATTATATTAATAAAAAAGAAATTTTTGTGCAACTGGACGTGAAATAAGCATTTCGCAGCCATCCTACAAACCGCGAAATTAAATTTCGCGTCTGTTGTTATGGTAACGGCCGCGAAATCCAAAAAGTTTGTTTTGTACCCTATTTCGCGGCAGTTGCTTTGGTAGCGACCGCGAAATAGGGTACAAAACAATAATTTTGACACTTTGAAAACCAACTATCTATTTACAATAAAATTGTTTAAAATTAATGGAATTTATAATTACATATTTTTTAGGGTTGTAAAAAAACAACTTCTATATATATTTTCTACTTTCACACGTATTTTATGAAAATGCTTCTTATAAGTAGATTTTATTGGTTGTGACAATGGGGGCAGAAGGTAAATGAGAATAAATCATTTTTTATTAAATAAAATAAAATAAATAAATATATCATCACGCCTTTTACCCATTACGGGTGTGGCACTCTGCTTACGCAGATCTCGGTAGGTGATATATTTTTTCGTATGAAGTGCGGTTACCAGCCGTCAAATCATAGCCCCCAAGGATGTTAGTGGAGGGGGAACCACAGGGGTAAATTTAAATTTGTAACTGTCGGCAGTGGGATTCGAACTGAGGATCTCACGATCCACAGTCCGACACGTTACCACGGAGCTATTTACCCCATTAAATAAAATTAAATATAATAATAATTTTGGAAATGTCCCTTCAAAAAAAAAAAAAAGTTTGTAATTGTATCAGCAAAACGCTTAAAAACAACAAAAATAAATTTAAAAATAAAGAGACCCGTTTTTCACAATTTTCAAAAATTCTCGTTAATAGGGTGGTTTTTATTACTACGTTATTTTCGTTCAAAAATTTAATAATTGAAAGTTTTGAGTATTATTATTTAGACTCTTCTTTAAAAATAAGGAGACCCGTGTTCCACTATTTTCCAAAATTTGCATTAATAGAATTGTATTTAGCATTACATGAATAAAAAGGTAATTTGTTATTGTGTCACAGAAAGTTAAAAAAAATTAATTTGAAAATTAGTATTTAGATTCTGCTACCCGAGTTGCACCATATTCCAAAATATTAATATTATTAATAATTATTTCGATACAAAAGTTCATTTTAGTATTAGGAGAAACTTAAGTTCTAGTGTTGCAGCCAGTCATTATGACCTTACAGTAGTAATTGAAAATAAAATCATATTCTTAATGTTTGAACTTGAACCAATACCAAAATATTATTATTTATTTACAAATGAATTTTATCAGAAAAATGTGAATGAAACTTTGTTATTCCAGTAATCACACAATAAAAACCAATGTTCAAATTTGGATTCAAACCAGTCCGGTTTAAATCAGTTCGTGTGAAAGTAGTTTTACCACGGTAATTTGTTTAACAAATCTGACGCACTGACACGCTGATGTTCAACACTCGCTGTGATACCTTCATCCCCTGAATAAATAAGCTGCTATCACATTTTCTCATTGGGGATGAATGTGGTAACATCCTGTATAAAAATGGTTTTGTCACGGCAATTAGTTTTTGGAAAAAATAATTTTTGAACTTTTCTAAATCTGACGCACTGACACGCTGATGTTCAACACTCGCTGTGCTACCCTCATCCCCTGAATAAATAAGCTGCTATCACATTTTCTCATTGCGGATGAATGTGGTAACATTCTGTATAAAAATGGTTTTGTCACGGCAATTAGTTTTTGGAAAAAATAATTTTTGAACTTTTCTAAATCTGACGCACTGACACGCTGATGTTCAACACTCGCTGTGATACTCTCATCCCCTGAATAAATAAGCTGCTATCACATTTTCTCATTGGGGATGAAGGTGGTAACATCCTGTATGAAAATGGTTTTGTCACGGCAATTAGTTTTTGGAAAAAATAATTTTTGAACTTTTCTAAATCTGACGCACTGACACGCTGATGTTCAACACTCGCTGTGATACCTTCATCCCCTGAATAAATAAGCTGCTATCACATTTTCTCGTTGGGGATGAATGTGGTAACAGCCTGTATAAAAATGGTTTTGTCACGGCAATTAGTTTTTGGAAAAAATAATTTTTGAACTTTTCTAAATCTGACGCACTGACACGCTGATGTTCAACACTCGCTGTGATACCCTCATCCCCTGAATAAATAAGCTGCTATCACATTTTCTCATTGGGGATGAAGGTGGTAACATCCTGTATGAAAATGGTTTTGTCACGGCAATTATTTCTAGAGATAAAGAAATAAACCATTGGATTTTGGAGATCTTAACAGCGTAGAGAATATACGTATGTGTACGACTCAGCCGCGTGCTGGCTACGGTCAGGGGTGCCCAAAATAAATTTCGTTCGAATCGGCTGCTGCGAATCGGCTGCTAGGTTCACTCTGATTCATTTGACCCCTTTCCACTTTCATTTTCGGTCCAGGTATATGCAAAAGTGTTTTCTTTATTCTGATTGCCTTCAATTATCACAAAAGTAAGATTATACAACCACAATTGTCTCATATAATAAACATCAGAAATGCTCAGCTTAGGCAACGGTTGATTCTGTTGCATATCAAAGCACACTTTGATCACACCGCTAGGTTCATGTTGTCCTAGAAGTTCATAGAATTTTTTTGCCCGTAATTTATGTAATTTTAATTCTGTTGAAATATTATGTCTCATAACCATGTCTGTAGTAGTTGTAATTTCCATTTTTTTCAGTTCACAAAAGGAACAAACGTCAGTTCGCGGATGGCCAAAGCCAAGGTTGAATTTTTTGGTAAATATTTTATAATATTTACTAAAGGAAGTAATTGGCGCATCCATAGTGTTTCTGATAGCACACCACATTTTATATATTTTTTTTATTGATAATTCGGGTGGTAAATAGCCACGAACACTTTTGTTTCTCCCGTAATGACTGCTTCTACATTTTAAACTTTTTATGTGATCTATTATTGACCCGGTTGTTTCATTATCTTTTAGTGACACCCTAGAACCACCTCTTCTTTCTGGTCTTGATTTTCCTTCCGCAAAAAAATAAGCAGCTATTGATTTAATTCTGAAGTTTGATAATTGAGTAATTGACTGGAAGGATGTTGCACAAACACGTATTAATATACCATTGGTTTTTCGAATAAAATAATCATTGCGCTGTCGTTTTTTAGGATTATCAGTTCTAGGACGACGGCGTTTTGGTGTCTGCGGTTGAATAAACTTAATGACGAAATTGTTTTGAGACATAGCTGTTACATGGGTGTATATCTTATCGAAAAAATCTACAATAATCAAACATTAGCAAAATATCTAAATAATATAACATGCAATGAACTAACCTTGTATATCTTCCTGATTCAACTCATTTGCTTTGCACAGTTTTGTGCTAACATGTTTACAAGCAACCTTTGGAGATTTACCCGCTGAACTATTAACCTTAACAGATTTTATACTCTTCTTCCAAATAGTTTTATTTTCCTTTTTGCGCCTTCCTCTTGTAGATGGGGATACTATTTCTTGATAGTCATCAGACATTGTTATTTATATGCACAAAAAATTATGCTAACCCCAAACAAAAAGCAGCAAAGTTGACAGCGACTAAACAGGTTATGTTTACTCTGAAACTACTGTCGAAAACGCGCTGACGCGCATGATCAAGGACTTAAGTTAACTTTGGAATAATTTTTTTGTGGACTTAGGTTAGTTTTGCTAAAATGCTTAAATTTTCAAGTGTATTATGAGTGTGACATGTGAAAGTTTTGGAAAATATAAATGAATATTCCGTTTCGTATCATCTCATGATACAAGTTACCAATATTTGGCGGATTTTTTATATTTTGGACTTAGTTAGTTTTGGAATAATGCTCTTCAATTATGTTCAGTGATTCTAACAGTATAAATATATTTTGTTACTACTCGAGTTCTAGGAGCGAAGATTTCCATTCGGTACGAAATAAATTTCTAACTCGATTACAATACTACCCTTCATGCTAGACGCATTGAAAGTAAAATATAAAGTTGTTAAATGCATTAATAACTGTAGTCCTAATCACAGTGAAAGTTAAAAGTTCAAAATGTAATTAGCGAAGTAAAATAATTTCCAAATTGAGGGATGAAATTCGCTAATCAAATAACCAGATTTATTTAGCGTTAGCAGATAATATGATTTCGAACTAATTAGCTGTCCTTCATTTAAAACCAATTATGAGATCGTGAAATTTAATTATCATTGGCGTAAAATTAGAAGTAAAAATATATTTTCTGCTTGTCTTTAGGATGCATTTATTAAATTCATAAACAAATATATAATCACTCCATGTATCCATCATTGGGTGGAATTTTTGCTTATAGCAGATGTTGAGAAATGAATCCATATTAGTAATGTCGAACTGCTTCGTCTCCCAATTTTTTGTAAACCAAAACCCCTTTATAATTTCTATAACAAATACTACGTATTGAAAGTCAACTAACTGCATGGTCACGAATATTGCGGTTTCGGTTGTTTCTGAACATACTATGACTACGTATTTTAGTTGTACGTAATGAATAATAATTCACAATTAATTAAAGTTTAGAATAACTATGGAGTACAGAACCCCTACTCATATAACTAAATAGGTAATACCATTAAAGTGAATTAGGGAATGATGATATGAAATCTAATTGGGTTAAAATCAAATACGTAGTTGGTAAACTAGTTTACTTCTTCGCAGAAATTTGAATGGGTTATAATATATCAATAATAAATTGTGAATTTGAAAATCAAATAATTATAGAAATAAAACTTAAAGTTCTATCTATAATAATGGTTTGATTCAATGGCATTACAATGAATATAGAATGTGTTTCTTTATTACAGCAGATTATTTTTAGTAGATAATTATAAAAAATGTGCATATACGAATTTCTAAAGAGAAAAGAGATGTAATGTTTTCATTTCTTTGCAATTGAATATTTCGCAAATAAATTTAAAAATATTATAAGATGAACATGGAGCTTTAAAATGGAACTAGAAAATATAACAACTAACAGATTACAATTATATGCACTACTCTCTTCAATAAAATGTTAATAGATTTTGTTTACAAAAACTTTCAATTGAAAGAATTGTGATTTATTTGTAATAATAATAATAAATTCCTTTTTATAAATGACGAAGTTCAGCTTAAAGCTGGTCTTACCCTTAACCATTACAATGCAAAATGTTGAATAATATGAGTATTTCAAGTAAAAACACTGTCCACGCAATATGACAACTATTTATTTTTATGTAAACATTTGATACATGTCATCTCATTATTATTCTATTTTTTTATACATAGCAACCTGCGCCTTCTTTACACACACATATATATATATATATATATATATATATATATATATATATATATATATATATATATATATATATATATATATATATATTTACATGTTTACATGTTTACAGAGTTGTATTTATAATATTTCCAACACAAAATAACATATCTAATTTGTGCATGGATTACATAAAATAAAATTGAAGGAAACATAATCAAAATTAACAGAGATATACATTTCTGTTACCACTGTAGTTTATATAATTCATTCTTCAGGGTGCGCTTAAATGTAGGCAAATTTGAGTTTTTTATATTTTGAGATAGAGCATTATACAATTTAGGAGCGGTATAGGAAAAGCTAGACTAAAGCTGGAGGTGGAAAATTTGGGAGTATGTAAGATGGACTAAAAGCATGTTGAGAGAATGTAAGGAACCACGATATTTCAAATGACGTAAGAGATATGGAGGAGTTTTCGAAGTCAATATTTTATGAATAAAACATAAAAAATGTAGTGGACGTCTGTTGGACATATTTAACCACCCAATTTTAATTTTGGCAGGAACATGGTCGTATTTGCATAAATTAAAAATAAGGCGAATGCAAGCATTTTGGACCTTTTGAATGCGTTGCTTCTGAAAATGATCCAAATGTGAACCATAAACATCACAATAATCAAAACGAGAAAGTATGAGGGAGTTGGCAAGCATAGATTTTAGGTTTGTATTTAAAGGGAGTAGAGTAGAGGACCAAGGATAGATCCTCGAGGAACACCGGAGGTGACGGGAAGTAAAGATGAAGTGAGGTTTTTTCAATTTCAGTGCTTGTTGCCTATTACTAAAATATGAATTTAACAGTATAATTGCATTACTGCTAAAATTAAAATAATGAATCGAAGGCTTTGCTATAATCGAGAAGAACTAAATTGGTAAGTTTGCCAGAATCATTAGCTAACATTATATCATTGGTTAAATGAGTAAGAGCAGTTGTAGTACTATAGCAAAGAATCACAAAATGGCAGCAATCGAGAGTATAATAGTTTCTCGAATATTTTGGAAAACACAGGAAGGAAGCTGATAGGTCTTAGATCATTGAGAGATGATGGTGATTTGATTATGTAAACATTTGATACATGTCATCTCATTATTATTCTATTTTTTTATACATAGCAACCTGCGCTTTCTTTACACACACACACACACACACACACACACACACACACACACACACACACACACACACACACACACACATATATATATATATATATATATATATATATATATATATATATATATATATATATATATATATATTTTATTTTTTTTTTTTTCGCATGTTTACAGAGTTGTATTTATAATATTTCCAACACCCCTTCTCAACGATGTAACAAAATAAAAATGTATATGCTTTCCAATTTTAGTTCTTGACCAAACCAGTTAGCAATCGCAATTGTAGAAATTTTTCTTTGGTCAATGGTTTGGTGAGTATGTCTGCAACCATTTTCTCGTTGTTGTCCCATAAATCTCGGATTAAATGATGAGACACGTCAATATGCTTCGTCCTATTACCGCAGCGATCAGATGCGACTAGTTTAATGCAGCCCTGATTGTCTTCATGTAAAATGATCGGATAATCAATGCTGATTCCCAGATCTTGCAGCAGTCTTTTTAGCCACTGCAAGCATGAGAGACCGCTACATATTTAGCTTCAGTTGAAGAAAGCGCTACGGTGGTCTGTTTTCTACTGCTCCAGGTGATAGTAGAAGCCCCCATTTGGAATAGAAAACCACTAGTGGACTTCCTATCATTATGATCAGCAGCCCAGTCTGCATCTACAAAACCAGTTAGTTCCAGCTTACCTCCTGTCTGGAAGTGCAGTTTCTGGTCTACAGTGGTGTGCAAGTAACATATTACTCTCTTCACTGCCTTCCATTCGCTCTCAGTCGGAGTTTGGACACGACGACAGAGAAAGCCCACAGCTAGGGCAATATCTGGCCGAGACAGGTTGGCCAAGTACAGGAGTGATCCCACTGCCTTCCGGTACTGCTTATTGTTGAGTAACTCAGGACTCGGTTCATCGTTGCTCAGGAAACCTGTCTCCACCGGCGTAATGACAGGTTTAGCATCCAGCAAGCCGTACTCAGCAACCAATGCAAGAATCTTTGTGCTCTGGTGAATATTGAAAGATCCATCCTTTACTTTCTCCACTTGTATGCCAAGGTAGTGACGCACGTCTCCCAGGTCCTTCATTTCGAAGTACTTGTCGAGTTGTTTTCCAACACGCTGAGTAACTTCTGAGCTGTCTCCTACCACTAGCATGTCATCCACGTATAGCAGTACGTGAATTCTTGAATTGTTCTTATCAGGTTTCGTAAATAAACACGGATCAGCTTGGCTCTGTTTGAAACCCTCTTGTTTCAAAGTTGACGTTGTAGTCTTATTCCAGGCTCTTACAGCTTGTTTGAGCCCGTATAGGCTCTTGCGAAGACGAAGTACTTGGTCTTCAGCACCTTTAACCACAAAACCTTGTGGCAGCTCCATGTACAGTTCCTCCTTGAGCTCACCATTGAGGTATGCACTCTTCACATCGAGGTGTCGCACATGTTGCGCTCGCGCCGCAGCGTAGGCTAAGAGAACACGAACGGTATCGTGTTTGATAACTGGTGCAAAAGTCTCGTCGTAATCGACTCCGTATCGCTGAGAAAATCCTCTCGCCACTAGCCGTGCCTTGAAAGTGTGAACTTGGCCGTTCTCGTCTCTTTTTGACTTAAATACCCATTTCGAAGTAATGGCATGCTGTCCAACTGGAAGATTCGCCAGTTCGAACACCTTGTGTTTGTCAAGTGAAGCCATTTCTGCCTTGGCTGCTAGACGCCATTTCTGCTGCTCTCGGGTTGACATCTTCAACATGTCATCCCACGACGCTGGATCGCTGTGATACCGTTCTTCTGCTTGATAACAATAACGAACAGGTGGCTGACCTTTTGTCACTCTTGTCGACCTGCGTATTTCTGACTGTAATCCTTCACCCCCTTCTGGCTCCTGCACATCTACAGCTTCCAAATTGGGTAAAATTTGATCTTCTTTGACGTCTGACTCAGCTGTCACTTGCATGACAGGTGTTTCCGGTATTTGATCTGACGTTTCTGTTTTCATTTCGCTTTCATCTCCAAAAATATCGCTGTACGCATCAGACGATTCTCTGTTCTCTCTTGCATTTGGTTTAACTATTCTGTCCATTTGTTTTGAAGAGGAAAATGACTTAGTTTCCAGAATACGCACGGATCTTGCCACCCATACTTTGTTGGTTGATGGATCTAGTACTCGTTAGCCTTTACTGACGTCACTATAACCAACAAGTACACCTTTTTCGGTTTTATTATCAAGTTTGTTGCGCTTGACATCAGGTACGTGAGAATACACCACTGATCCGAACACTCGGATGTGACTGATATCCGGTGCTCGTCCGTGCCATAATTCAAATGGTGTCTTGTTGAGACTTCTACTGGGCAGACGGTTCTGAAGATAGGTAGCAGTCAATACCGCTTCTCCCCAGAAGCGATTCGGTAGATTGGCGTCAAGTAGCCTACATCTGGTCATCTCGATCAGATAGCGATTCTATTGTTCAGCTCGACCATTCTTTTGAGGTATATGAGTAACTGTCAGTTCATGTTTGATTTCTTTCTGTCTTAGGAAAATCTCCAGTTCATGATCAATATATTCTTTACCATTGTCTGATCTTATCACCTTCACTCTGCGCTCAAAAAAGTTCTCCGTACTTGCTACGTAGTCTTTGATAGCTTAAGTCGCCTCGCTTTTAACTTTCATAAGGCGGATCACCGTGAAGCGTGAGTAGTCATCAATCAGGGTGAGAATATATCGGTTTCCACTTGGAGTTACGGTTGGTAGTGGTCCACACACGTCTGTGTGCACAAGATCCAGTGGTCGCGTGGCTCTGGACATACTTTTGTGATGCGGTGTCTTAGCTAGCTTCCCCATGATGGAAACCACGCAATCTGATTTGTACTTGTTGTTTTCTTTGCCCAGCTCGATACTACTGGCCAATTTTTCATTATGCAACAATTGGATTGCTGTAGCATCTCGGTGTCCAAGTCGACGATGCCACAGTTCGGCACTTGCATGGTTACTTCTCTCAGTCTTCTTACCGCAGCCTATTTGTGCGCATGACAGTTCATAAACGTCTTCAACTTCTTTAGCGTACATTGCCACATTACCACCATGGCTTATCGTGCAACCGCTGTCATCAAAGTGTACTTCGTATCCCTTTTTATGCAGCGTGCTGACTGATATGAGATTACTTCCAAGTTCTGGTACAAACAGTACTTCATGCAAATTGACGATGTTCATCTTTCCATTTGGTAGTTTGCACTCAAGAGTACCAACTCCAATTCCAGACGCTGGAATTGCGTGACCTCTTCCGGCTAGCTGAACCATTCGTTTGGTCGAATGCATCTCTCTGAAGAAGGATTCATTGTTAGTCATGTGACTGGTACAGTCCGAATCGATCAGCCACACATCATTTTTGGTCTGTAACATATGCTCTTTCGCTTGCAATAAATGTAAATTGATTGCTTCTTTTTGATTGTGCTACAGAATTAGCAGCTTCCTTGGATGATGACTGTGATGCCTGATCATTCTTCCATTTACGGCAATTGAACTTTAAATGTCCTCTTTTACCACAGTAGTAGCAATAACGGCTCTCCTTGATTTTCTGCTGTTTTCCTTTTTGTTTCTGAGATGATGTCGAAAACATTGCGCTGTCCACATCATGACCATTCGTGCGATGCTCGAAGCGACGCGCATATTCGTCTAGCAATTTGTCACTTACGAAATCCATACCCAAAGAACTTTCGTCACGACTCTCCAGAACAGTAATTAAACCGTCGTAACTCTCTGGTAGACTAGCCAGAAGACCAGCAACCTCTTCCGGGACTGACAATTCAATACCAGCTGTTCTGAGTTGACTTGCTAACTCCTGCATGTCAGTGATGTGCTGTCTCATTGTACCTGAACTAAAACGTTTAGTCCAGTACTTGCAAAATAGAAAAACTTTGCTACACATTGTCTTCCGCTCATACAACTGTTGCAGTGTAGACCATACTTCCGACGCAACATCTAAATGCCTAATATATATTAGCTGATCTTCACTGTCTGACAACATCAACCTCGACATGTTGATCCAATCCTCAGTCATTGGTTGTGGTTTAACATTCTGGACGACATCCCAGGTTTTGTCTTTGACCAACATCCATTTTGTGGTCACTTTCCAATTTGCGAAATTGGAACTGTTTAGATACAGAATCCGTTTCTGTCCGTCACTCTCTGCCATATTACAATATGTTTTTAATCTTACTCACAGTGTACTACACACTGGGCCCATAACCTGTTGAATAATATGAGTATTTTATGTAAAAACACTGTCCACGCAATATGACAACTATTTATTTTTATGTAAACATTTGATACATGTCATCTCATTATTATTCTATTTTTTTATACATAGCAACCTGCGCCTTCTTTACATATATATATATATATATATATATATATATATATATATATATATATATATTTACATGTTTACATGTTTACAGAGTTGTATTTATAATATTTCCAACACAAAATAACATATCTAATTTGTGCATGGATTACATAAAATAAAATTGAAGGAAACATAATCAAAATTAACAGAGATATACATTTCTGTTACAACTGTAGTTTATATAATTCATTCTTTAAGATGCGCTTAAATGTAGGCAAATTAGAGTTTTTTATATTTTGAGATAGAGCATTATACAATTTAGGAGCGGTATAGGAAAAGCTAGACTAAAGCTGGAGGTGGAAAATTTGGGAGTATGTAAGATGGACTAAAAGCATGTTGAGAGAATGTAAGGAACCACGATATTTCAAATGACGTAAGAGATATGGAGGAGTTTTCGAAGTCAATATTTTATGAATAAAACATACAAAATGTATTGGACGTCTGTTGGACATATTTAACCACCCAATTTTAATTTTGGCAGGAACGTGGTCGTATTTGCATAAATTAAAAATAAAGCGAATGCAAGCATTTTGGACCTTTTGAATACGTTGCTTCTGAAAATAAACCAAATGTGAACCATAAACAACATTACAATAATCAAAACGAGAAAGTATGAGGGAGTTGACAAGCATAGATTTTAGGTTTGTATTTAAAGGGAGTAGAGTAGTGGACCAAGGATAGATCCTTGAGGAACACCGGAGGTGACGAGAAGTAAAGAGGAAGTGAGGTTTTTTCATTTCAGTGCTTGTTGCCTATTACTAAAATATGAATTTAACAGTGTAATTGCATTACTGCTAAAATTAAAATAATGAATCGAAGGCTTTGCTATAATCGAGAAGAACTAAAGTGGTAAGTTTGCCAGAATCATTAGCTAACATTATATCATTGGTTAAATGAGTAAGAGCAGTTGTAGTACTATAGCCTTTTCTAAACCCAGATTGCGTGGCAGGCAGCAAAGAATCACAAAATGGCAGCAATATATATAATAGTTTCTCGAATATTTTGGAAAACACAGGAAGGAAGCTGATAGGTCTAAGATCATTGAGAGACGATGGTGATTTGTTTTTGGGAATAGGAGGTATGAGTGATATTTTACATTGTAATGGTACTGTAGAATGAAGCAAACAAAAGTTGAATATGTGGAGAAGGAAAGGAGTAATGAAAGGAATACATAAATAAATCATTGTAATGGACCGCCCATCAATGCAACTGCCTTGCTTTTAAGAGAACCGATTATTTTATCAACCTCTGATTCATCACATAGATAAAAGGAGAATTCAGGTCTTCCATCAGTAATACTAGTATTATTATAAAAATCTAATAATTGTTGTGTGAAGTAATTATTTATTAGCATCACCTAGTTGACTAGGAATAGCTGTATCCGTCTTAGGATGAATGCTCAGATGACGCAAATTCGATCATGTATTTCGGCTACTAGATGAATGAAATTTATGCTCCAAAAATGCATTCTTTTCGCGACGTATAGCTGCAGTGGTGTAATTACGTAGCTCTTCATAATAATTCCAATGCGATATAAGTTTACTGTTTTTATATCTTATTAAAGTATCAGTAATCCACAGTGCTTTCTTGGGTCTAGTTTTAATTGCTTTTAAAGGTGGATGATAATTAAATAAATCCAACAAACAACTTGCTAAATAATTTACGTTCTCATCAACGGTCTTTAAGATTGTATATGTAGTCTAAATTTAAAGACATTAAATCAAGAGAAAATTTATTGAAATAAAAATTCTTAAAATCACGGAAAGTTATGAATTTGGGAAAAATTTATAATACTTATAGAACTACTGGATGCGTCAATGGACAACACAAAAAAAAGTTGGAACAAGTACGGTAATAACAGAGAATAAGAAAAATGAAATCATACTATTAATTGAAAATGAGAATACCCTCTCAACAAAAATAATTTCGGAAATCGTCAACGTTAGAAAAAGCACTGTATATATGAACATTGTTAAAGTTATAAATTCCAAAATCATCAAGAGTTATTAGGAGAAAATGCAGAACGAAGAAATATTTTTTGTTAAACTATAATGGACAATATTAATATTTTACGTTCATGGGGAAGTAAATTCACAAAATTCTAGGTATTGGAGTCGGCAAAATTTAAATTTATATAATTCTAATCGAACACAACGACCTCAAAAATTTTTGGGCAGGGTTATTAGGGGATCGAATAGTGGGGCCTTTTTTATAAATGGATATTTAAGTGAGGAAAACTGTTTGGAATTATTTGAGCAAAGGGTTATTCCGACAATAAACAATTTAAATATTGGTGCCGTGTGGTTCCAATAAGATGGTGCTCCCCTACAATATACACAATACTAACAAAATTTTCAAGACAATTAACTTATCGTTCTGTTTAACCTTGCAGTAAAAACAACATGAAACAGGCACGGTAAATTAATAAAAAAAGGCCAATCGTACAAAAATAGAATAATAGTATATTATTCAATGAGCATGTAATGTAAGCTATTAGTCATGACTGATGTAAATCATTCGAATGAGTAATAGCCATTACTTGTGAGTAGAATACTATACTTTATCCAAAACATTGTGTTTTCGTTTTGAAATTATAAGATAAATAGAATTTTTGCTTCTGGCATATACAAAAAAAGGTTTGTTTAACAACATAGACAAATGTGGATATCGTTGTTGTAGCAACCATCGCTAGGCTAATACTCCTGTAACAAAATTTTGAAGTGTTTTGACAGTTAGTACAAAATCATAAAACCGATTATTCAGCTACAATTTAAGCTTAAAGTATATGAAAAGTGAGAAAACTAGTGTATTTAGCTTTTCATGTGGTAAAAATTACTTTAAAGTCATTTTGATTTGACTCTTTTGACAGGTACATTTGAATTTGACATAATGAATGAATAATATTATTTCATTAGCAGCAGTAGCAGTAGTATATTATTATTATTATCCTTTTTTTTTCACTTTTCAGGAATATTTATAAATACGGCTCGAGAGCAACTAAGTATAAAATTTAAATTGCAATACATTTAATTGCTTATGTTTATTATAGGAACTGCTGCCTTGTTTCCGTTGTTATATCTGGTGCGCTGTTATCGCAGGACCCTCCGGACTATGCTGCATGTTGTTCTTTTAGTTGTAGTTTTAAAAGGTTTTCTAATAGAGTTTTTAGAAATTTCACATGTAGCTCCAATCACCAAAGGAATAGTTATTACTTTGTCCATATGCCACATTTCTTTAATTTCGTCTGCTAATGATATTTATTATTATATTTATTATTTGAGGGATTATGATAGTGATGCAAATCATCCGAGTGAATAATAACCATAATCCCGAAAATAATACTATACTTTTTCTACTCCTGTAATTCGGAAATCACTTTTGAAAATTATCGAAATTTGTTGAAAACACAAAATGAAAAACGTCAACATAAATACACAATGACAACTGACTACATTTCAAGTGTCAAACGGCCGTTGCTAGGTGATCCACATCACGTCTTTAAAATAACTGTGAATTATGGATTTCTGGCTCTGTGATCGGTCGAGAAGAGTTAAATATGAATCATAATTCACTATCGTGAATTACGGGTACTATAATTCATCGAAAAAATTTAAATAATGGGGATATATTTATAGAGGAGTAGAAAAAAGTCATTACTTGATAAAAAAACGGTTGAATTATGGCTATATTATTTGATGTTAATAGCCAACATTACGTTTGTAGGTTATGTATTTTTCAGCTGTCGAAGCCAAATGCTGTCATATCGGACAGATATTATTCCGAACATTAGTAACCAAATGCACTAAATTTGTTATTTTAAAATTCAATTTCAGTCACATTCCTCCATTGCTTTAATTAATTTTATGTAAAGGGATGTTTGAAATACTATATATTTTTTAGTTATTATAAATATAGTTTTTTTATAAATGATTTAAAAGTAGGAATGTTTTCAGCTATAATATCCTTAGGCCATTGATAAATACGAAATAATAGTAAGAGAGCGAAAAATGTTTATGTCATCAGCTAACATGAGCATCTTATAGTTGACTACGTTAGTTATGTCGTTTATAAAGATTACGAATAATAGTGGGCCTAGGTTTGAACTTTGCGATACCCCTGACATGGCTCGACATTGAATAGAAGTATGACCAGCGTATTCTACGAACAGCAGTCTGGTCTGAAGATAGGAGGAATATAATTTTTTTAAGGATAAAGAGAAGCCAAACGAATCAAGTTTCCGAATAATTATTTTGTGATCGATGCTATCGAATGCTTTACTTGGGAATTTTTGTCTAAGTTTTGTGAAATAAATTGAGGGAAAGATAGAAGATTAGTGATTAGGATTGATATATAAGACTTTCAAAAGCTTTACTTATATTAGAGAGTATTGCAATAGGTCTGTAATTTTTAATGTTATTACGATCACCATGTTAATATACCTACGCGCAACTAAAGATTTTAAAAATGTACACTGCTTTAACTCACTATTTCTAGCTTTGATTGTCAGTAAGTTGGAATATTCGTCTATAATTTGGAATCCGTCTCAAGAATATCTAATTAGAGCTATTGAGGGTATTCAAAAAAAATATTGCAAAACAATTTTTTATAGAATATTTCGTTACTGGCCTGACTGTGACTATGGCTCTTTACTTAATATTTTCAACCTTGAACCTCTCTCAAACAGGCGTCTGAAAAATCAACTTTTGTTTTTATTTAAAATTGTAAATTGCATCGTCGACGATTCTCACTTGCTATCTAAATTAAACTTTTATGTTAATACACACCATACTCGTTGCAACTGTTGCAACACTAGTAGGCAAATTGGCTGCCGTACTCAGGAAGGGTGACTGGAATTGTTAGGTGCTGCGGTGTTGTAGCTTTTTCTCAAAATGCACTATGTATCTGGTTTATACATAATTTATTTACAACACAAAAAAAGTATATGTACAATCTCACATTCTTCACTACAAACAAAGTCACAAAATACACAAGATCGTTTATGAACGACTACGAACGACTGTTAAAGACTAGGAACATTTATGATTAACTGATTGTGAAAGACCGTTCCAGACTGATTTTACCAAACTTAAAGTAACTACAAGCTAAACAGATGACACCACCCAAAACTTGGAAGGGATCCAATGGTGAACGTGAGGGTGGTGTCCATGATGACAACTCAGTTTTCTGGGAAAGCATTTTAATTGCATGCAGCTGCAGACGTACCGTTAAGCGGCTTATTCAAATCCAAAATTTTCCCAATTGCGGGGCAATAAAACTAATGGTTTAAGTATACAAAATAGACAGGCTTAAACTAATGTATTGTTCGACTCAGACACATTGTCGACATCATTGGCGCCGAAACATGCCGCCCGCCTTGAAAGGATGGCCTTTCAATAAAAAATAGTTTCGTTGCACGCGCACACAATATTGTCATTGCACTGAACACAAACACAGGGGGGAATGGATCACTGCACGTCACTAGGTAAGGGACACAATTTGGTGGCAGCTCGTTTGAAGATCCCCTTGGCTGTTTTGACAGTAGTAGCTCGAGCTACCCCGTCAGGTCCTTGATGCACCTCCTCGATGCGTCCAATTGGCCACTGGAGTGGAGCAATGTTGTCGTCGCGCACTAAGACCATTTGTCCTGGTTGAAGGTTGATGGTGGAGGTTTTCCACTTTTGTCTAGGCTGCAGTGTAGCAAGATACTCGCGATGCCACTGCTTCCAGAACTGCTGCCTAAGACGCTCGAGATGTTGCCATCGAGAGAGTCGGTTGAGAGGCACGGTGAGTAGCTCTGGCTCACATGGACTACTTAATGAGTCTCCAATAAGGAAGTGACCAGGAGTTAAGTAGGAAAGATCATTGGAATCATTCGTTAAAGGAGTTAGGGGTCTCGAATTAAGGACTGCTTCAATCTGCACAAAGATGGTAGTCATCTCCTCAAATGTCAAGGAAGCATTTCCCACTATTCTTATCAGATGGTGTTTAACAGATTTAACCGCGGCCTCCCAAATTCCACCAAAGTGTGGAGAACGAGGCGGTATGAAGTGCCACGAGATCTGTTCTTGTTGCATGGTAGTGATTATATGAGCTTTACTAGATTCTTGGTGAAACATGGTGTGCAATTTTCTTAATTCGTTATTAGCCCCGATAAAATTCGTGGCGTTATCAGAGTATATATTGGAGGGTTTTCCGCGTCTTGATATGAAGCGCTTGAGGGCAGCGATAAAAACTTCAGCTGACAAATCTGACGCTACTTCGAGATGAATCGCTTTGGTGGCCATGCAGACAAATACTGCCCCGTAACCCTTTGTGGTTTTGCTGTTTCGTCGTTTTCCTTCGCGTATCTGTATTGGACCGAAGTAGTCAACTCCGCAATTTGTGAATGGCCGAGCAGGAATTACCCGGCTTGGCGGTAAATGACCCATGATGTGTTGAGCAGATTCCGGCTTAGCACGAAAACATGTCATACATTTAGAGATTGTATTTTTTACCAAATTCTTTCCATTTATAGGCCAGTAGGATGATCTAACGGCGGCTAAAGTATTCTGTACGCCTGAGTGAAGGTACTTGACATGATAATATTTAATTATTAAGTTGGCTACATGTCCTTTTGGTAATAACATTTGGTGTTTATTATTATAGGGAATTTTAGCGTTGTGCAATCTTCCTCCTACACGAATAATATTTTGTTCATCCAGAAATGGATTTAGTGATAGTAATTTACTTTTTCTATTTACGCACCCTTGTGAAATTAAATGATTTATGTCATCAAGGAAGCTGTCGTGCTGAATCTTCCGGATGATGCAATGGATGGTTTCTTTTAATTCCGAATTTGTAAGAATTTCTGAATTTGTTGTTACTGCTTTCTTCTGAGCTTTATTACGTGCGTTGTTTGCAAACCTTAGGCAATACGCTAGGACGCGGACCATTTTATTGAAATTGGAGAACATGGAGAATAGGCTTTCTGGGTTTTGTGTGATTGTAGCTGGAGAGGAGATAGAACGTTGTTCCGGAAATGAATAGTTAATGGATTCGGGAATGATAAATTTGGGCCAATAGTTGGATTGAGTTTGAAGCCAGTCAGGGCCGCTCCACCATAACTTGGAATTTATTAATTCTAAAGGTGATTTTCCGCGAGAAATCATGTCTGCTGGATTATCATTAGAGCTGACATGGCGCCATTCTACTGCTTTCGTCAAGTCCTGAATCTCTGACACGCGATTTGCAACAAATGTTTTCCAGTTCCGAGATGTCGTGCTGATCCATGCAAGAACTATTGTTGAATCCGTCCAACAATAAATTCTAGCAGGAGTAATGTTTGATGATGTAATAACCTTTTCTAGCAGTCTAGCTAAAAGCAAAGCTCCACAAAGTTCAAGACGAGGAAGTGATATATTTTTAATAGGAGCAACTCTTGACTTAGCGCATACCAAAGTTGTAGAATGGGTTTGTCCATTTGAGATGCGGACATAAATACATGCGCCGTAAGCGGCCTCGCTAGCATCGCAAAATCCATGTACTTGAATCTCACAAGGATTTATACTACCAATAATCCACCTCGGTACTCGAATAGTTTGCAATTCTGTTAACTGATTTTTGAACTGGATCCAAGTGGTATGAATGTCGACTGGTACAGATTCATCCCAATTTAGCTTGAGTTGCCATAATTTTTGCATGAGTAATTTTCCTATTATGATTATGGGTGAGAGTAATCCAAGTGGATCGAACAATTGTGAAATGTTAAACAGTATACTTCTTTTTGTAATTTTGTTGGAGTGTGGAAATACCGGAATAGAAAATTGGAACGTGTCAATATTTGGATTCCACTGAAGTCCTAACGTGTTCGTATTTTCTTGTTTGTCCAAATTAATGACATGTTTAATTGGCTCGTGTTGAAGATGCTGAACTAGGTGTGGAACATTTGATATCCATTTGCGCAATATAAAACCGCCCGCCTGTAGTAGCTTGTCACCTTCATTTATAATGATCTTGGTTTCATCCAGAATATTAGAGCCCGTCACAAGATCATCGACGTAGAAGTCGCGAAGTGTAATCTTCGATCCAACAGGATAGTTATGTGCCTCATTTTTAGCAAGTTGCTGCAAAGATCGAATGGCCAGGTAGGATGCGGAAGCGGTACCATATGTTACCATGTTTAAGTCGTAAGATTTTAATTTGTCTTCTTCATTTTCCCGCCATAAGATCCTTTGCAACGATGTTTGGTCATCGGCTATTAATACTTGACGATACATTTTTGTTATATCGGCAATGACTACAAAGCGATGTGTTCTAAAACGAAGTAGTATCGATACAAGGTCATCTTGTAAAGTCGGGCCTACCATGAGGGCGTCGTTTAAAGAGATACCCGTGGATGTCTTGGCAGATCCGTCAAACATGACTCGCAATTTTGTTGTAGAACTGTTTTGGTTTATGACACCGTGATGTGGCAAGTATATTGTTGTTTGGCTGGGTTCGGAATTGTCGGATAATTGCATGTGACCTAGCTCTAAATATTCAGCTACAAAGTTAGAATATTCCGCTTTCATTTGAGGATTCTTATTTAATTTATGTTCCAGAGCGTAAAATCTTTTTTCAGCGTATTGAAAAGATTCACCAATTTTTGGTATTACTTCTGATTTCACTGGCAGCCGAACGATGAATCTACCATCTTTATTTCTTCTGTAGGTGTCAGTGAAGATAGCTTCGCATTCTTTTTCTTCGGAGTTCAACGCCTTTTGGGGAGAATATTCTTCGATATGCCAAAATTTTGATAAATTTGTATCTATTTGTGATTTGATAGATGCATAACACACGGCCTGATGATTTGATATTCCATTGTTGGTGAATAATTGACCGGAGATGATCCAACCGAAGTGAGTTTTTTGTAGAATGGGCATATTTTTACCGATCTGAATTCTTCCTACGCACATTAAATCCCAAAATAATTCGGCGCCTATCAGGATATCAATTTTTGAGGATGTATTAAAATCGGGATCGGCAAGCTTAATGTTTGACGGAATTTTGACAGTGGATTTGTTAAAGGATTTTAAAGGCATGGATTCTGTTATCTGACGCAAAATATAACATTTGACTTGCTTGTTGAAATTATTGAAACGTGAATGAATTTTCAGAATAGCGGAATGGGTTGTATTGGATGCGCCTTTATTGATACCGGTAATCTGAATATTATCTGACGTTTTAGACAGTTTTAATTTGTGTACTAATTCTTCTGTCATAAAACAAGATTGTGAACCAGAGTCTAACATAGCTCGGCACTCATGGCGGTTTCCCTTAGAATCATATACGATGACTTTGGCTGTGGCTAATAAAATTTCTTTGTTGGTCTGAAGTGTACCGCAATGGATTGTTGTGGCTGAATCCGTGTTATTTTCAGGAGTTGTTTCATTTTGCTTCGACGGTGTTTGTTCGCGGTGCAGTAAAGTATTGTGACGCTTACGGCATTTTTTGCAAGGACCTAGTGTGCACTTGTCAATCGGGTGATTTGAACGTAAGCAATTTATGCAGAGATTTTTCTTTTTGATTCTTTGAAAACGCTGTTCTTGATTTAATTGCAAGAATTTGTCGCATTGGTATATCGCATGACTAGCATTACAGATGGGGCACAATGAATTATATGTTGATATATTCGACGATGTTTTTTGATGGAATTTATGTGAGGAAACCAACTGCAGATTTGATGTTTTAGAGACAGCATCCAGAATTTGGCACCGGTGATCTAAAAAGTCTGTTAGCTCTTTAAATGAAGGTACTGTTTTTCTATCTAGACTGGATTCCCACGCTTTGTTTGTGACTGGATCTAACTTGGTGGTGATGACGTAAATTAACAAATCATCCCACTGTTCTGTAGGACGTTTCAATGATTGAAGGGCTCGAACATGTTTTACTACTCCATCCTTAATAATTCTGAGGCTATGGTAATTTTCTTTATTGCAAGCTGGAAGTTCATGTATAGCATGAATGTGCTTTTTAATTATTAAACGTTTGTTATCGTAGCGCTCGTTTAACATATCCCAGGCCGAATTATAATTAGCTTCGCTTATTTCTAATGATTGTAATATACCAGCGGCTTTGCCCGATAGCGAAGATTTTAAATAGTTGAACTTTTCGACTGATGATAGTACATTACTAGAGTGAATAAGTGAATTAAACGTGTCGCGAAAATTGTACCACTCTTCGTAGGAGCCTTCAAATTTGGGGAGATCTATCTTTGGTAAACGAACCCGGGGTGAAATGGAGTTTGAGTGACATGATGGAGTATTGTTGATTTCTTTATCGCAATCTGCAATCATCTCATTAGCCTTGTTGAGAAGCTCAAAATAAATTTCCTCAAAGTCTACGCGCTCGCTGTTATCAAATTCTGATTCATCTAGTAGCTCGATGTTAGATTGAATATCATTGAACTTATGCAAAAGATCTTCAAAGTTGTTGCGACGCAATTTCAATGTACCGATATTTATATTATTTTCTTCTAATGAATTTAAATATGTGGAGAATCTTGTGCAGGTGGACTTAATTTGTTTGCGCTTGTTTTTCAATGTATTCAAATTTTCTGTCATTTTGAAGCAGATGTATAGGATAGGAAAACAATGAAATAACGAGTTGGAGACTCACCTCGATGGATTGTTGTCTTGAAGATAAAGATTGTTGATTGCTGGTTGAAATGATGACCACTGATGCGGTGATTCGGCTCGAAGGACCATATGTTGCAACACTAGTAGGCAAATTGGCTGCCGTACTCAGGAAGGGTGACTGGAATTGTTAGGTGCTGCGGTGTTGTAGCTTTTTCTCAAAATGCACTATGTATCTGGTTTATACATAATTTATTTACAACACAAAAAAAGTATATGTACAATCTCACATTCTTCACTACAAACAAAGTCACAAAATACACAAGATCGTTTATGAACGACTACGAACGACTGTTAAAGACTAGGAACATTTATGATTAACTGATTGTGAAAGACCGTTCCAGACTGATTTTACCAAACTTAAAGTAACTACAAGCTAAACAGATGACACCACCCAAAACTTGGAAGGGATCCAATGGTGAACGTGAGGGTGGTGTCCATGATGACAACTCAGTTTTCTGGGAAAGCATTTTAATTGCATGCAGCTGCAGACGTACCGTTAAGCGGCTTATTCAAATCCAAAATTTTCCCAATTGCAGGGCAATAAAACTAATGGTTTAAGTATACAAAATAGACAGGCTTAAACTAATGTATTGTTCGACTCAGACACATTGTCGACATCATTGGCGCCGAAACAGCAACAATACGTTCATTTGTAATTTATCTAAAAGTAACTATCATTTTAATTCTCCAATCATTTCGATGTGCCGTTCTTATAACTCTGTTTGTTCTAAGCTAGATTTTAGTATTAGTATAAATGAATTTAAATCTATATTAGACAGTACTATTTAATAAATTTCTATAGTTATATTCATTATTACTCACTACTGTAAGAAACTTTTATATTATTCTGTAATTGGAACACTGTCCTGTTGAATAATAAACATTATTATTATAAACATTATTATTATACAGGCACAATGCGTTCCAATTTCCAACAGTCGGGAAATTTGTTAAATTTGATACATAAATTAAAAATATAGTAGAATGCGCCAGTTAAGGAGTTACAACAATCCTTCAATAAAAAATTAGGAATTAGATCAGGACCTATATTTTATGGCATTGTGTATTTGCTTCTTAGAGATCGAATTAAGAGTAATCGTATCATTTGTAATGGGCTCGGCGTAAAGCAGGGAAGTACTGTGGGAAGATGTATAATTACTTTCAAAGTAAGACGTGAAAGCGTTCACTATATCGTGTGGATTATTTATAATTGAGTCATTTAGGTTCATTCTGCCTGGAATTCTCGACTTATTACCTTTAGCATTGATGAATACCCAGAATTTATTTGGATTCGTTAAGAACGAATTTTCCGCTTCTTTCGAGTTTGTGTTTCATGCATTTTTAATTTTAATTATGATTTGGGCACGCAAGACTTTATAACGTTCAAGATAATAATTATTATTATGGTTTTTCTAGTGATAATTGAACATTTTGGATTTTTCAGTTAAATTATGTATTATTTCTTTGGAGAACTAAACGGGATAAGAACTTTGCCGTGATATTCTAGGTGGCACACATTAATCAATAAGTGAATAAAGAACAATGTAGAAGAAGTTACAAGCCATTGTTACAGTTTATTTTCATTTCACGCCTTTTAATATGAAACCCACCCTACTTCAATGTTTTTCATACAGCTTATGTAGAGTTGTCGTTGATTGGCGCACGATGGCTGCGGCGTACAAGAATTTTCTTGAAACAGAGTTTAATTTTAAAATTCGAGTTCTCGTCAGTTAAAAGAGTTTTTGTTGGAAACAGCGGTGTTTGCGATACGTATTTTGAGAGTGTTGAAGATTTTGGCGATTTTGTTGGTGCATTTTGGAACAAATATTATATTTGGATTTGGCGCAACACTGCTAGCAGAATTTTATAATTCAACGGGAAACTCCCGGACTTGAAACTTCCACAAAATTTGATTTACACTTAAGCCGATATCCACATAGAGGCTTTTTTCTATTTGTTTTTGTTGGGTTATTACTCTACATTGCGAAATTCACGCACTGTACGTAGTTGCGTATTTCGCTTGGCGTGGATTTATCTTCCACGGATTCCACTTGGGCATATTTTTGGACATTTGGTTACCGTCCAATAAGCAAATCATTTGGGGATTCATTTTACTACTAAAACTACCAGTTTGGGGAACTTGGAACTTTCCTGACAGGATATTCATGAGCCGAAAATTTCCTGTGACGCCGCCCTTGTGAGCACGCCAACCATCTTGAACATCCACATCCGCACATGCGCATCATCTCGTTATGGCCATGTGTTCCGACGTACGCTGGGATTCGACAGCTAAGCAATTTAACCACTTAATATTTTTTGATTATTCTTTTTTCACTACCGTTTAAAATTTTCCTTATATTCCAAATTTGGTTTTGAGTTCTCATACACCTTCAGTTTTTATTCATATGTTTATTTATCTAGTTTATGTTTCATTTACTCTTAAGTTGATTTATAATTTAACTAAGTCAGTCAGTTAATTGATTTTTGTATATCAAACTATTTACGTTATCTTTCAATATCACAGAATCATTTATTCTGACGCCCGCGTTAAGTCGGATTATTCGACGTTTGACTTTTTATTTTTAAGCACGTTTCCTGTAGAACTGTGCTACGTAGCTAGTATATGTCGTTTAGTAGGTAGGCGTTTCGATATTTCTCTTTACTTTATGCGCGACGTGAAACGACGAAACAGTACTGTCTCGGATTTTCCACGATTGTTGTGCGCTCTCATTTTATTCTTGTTATACATTTACCATCGAAATCCTGCGTAAATTCTACGCGCTTACTACGCGCATTTTGATTATTGTGCACTCAAATTCTACGTCGTCTGATCTGATTGTTAGCTCAGAATAATCATAACTTCAGTTTTCGTTAACTTAATTTTGTAAATTAACGTAATATACTTATATTTTTGTCCAACTTATGTTTAATTAACAATTTGATAAATTTTTTATTCATTAAATACTTTTCATGGTTATTTCGTATTTTATTTCTAGTTATTTTGTTCCCGTATACGACTTAGGCAAGTCAACCCTAGCAAGCATAATTTCTTTTTGCAAAAACCACCATACTTTAGAAACTAACATTTTATTATTTTTTTTTATTTGCGACGTTTTCATTCCTGTATCGGTTCGGTAGTCAGCCATTTTGGGTTGGACTATTATTCGGCTTTTGGGTATCTGGCGCCCATATTTACTGTATTTCCGGAAATTTAAATCCACGACCTCCTTCACTGAGTTTTAGCCGAGGTCCAACCGGTGCTCGCCCGGGATCTTAGAGAAAGATCGTGGCACCATGTCGACACTTTCTAAAGATTCGAGCTGATTCCAGTTAAATTCACTTATGAAATAATACAATTTATTAAAATCGGCTCTTTTAAAATTATATGATTTTATATTTGAGTTAACAGGAAATATAACTTGTTTGGCAGGATAATAAGTTATATTTACAGTAAAAACAGGATGATCTAAATCAATACTAAATATAGGTTCAGTTTCTTTCGAGATGTTGCTCGGTACATTTGATAAAACTGGATCAAGTAATGTTATTACGATTAGCAACATTATTATATTGGTTCGCGTCAATGTACGACAAAAAATCTTATAGAATGCGAACTGTTGTTAGGATAAAATGAGAATTCTGATATTTTAAAATCACCCAGTAAAACCAGTTATTGCCATTTAAGAAGGGTAGCGACTCGATGAAATCGAAAATGGAAATACACGATATATATGAGGTGTTTGGGCAGAGGCGTAGCTAGATAACCAAAGGCCCTGGCGCAAAAAAAAAACTGAGGCCCTCACTAAATTGATAGGTTTTATCAAGTTTACGAAAATATTATTATTGTTGGTTAAATTAGTATGTGGATAAATAAAACAAAAGTGTAACTATTTCAAGTAAAATAAATTATAATTCTTGTATCGATCGTCTTTATTCTAAGCACCAACAACCTAGTTGATACCTTGCGGGTTTCACTCTTCGCCTGCTGTAAATGAGTCTGTTCTCGTCTTGTATCTTCAGTACGTGCTCTTTGCTTCGTTTCCGTAAATCTTCTCTGCCTTCTTGAAAATTTGCTAAAATTGCTTCACCAAGTAGTTTTTTTATTTACAGATCATCTTTTGTCTTCATTTTCACACTAGTTAGTAACTCAAATGGGCTTGTTCGAAAACTTCGTTGGAAAGCGCAATTAAGCGCTTGTTGCACCTTCTCGACATGTTTGTGCCATGTTTTTGCATCGGTGATGCTTAACTTCCCAAAACAGGAATAATTATCCTATTAATTCTCTCTATCTGTCCATTGTCTCTGGGAATTCCTGTAGTAGTTCGAATATGTTCTATTCCCTCATCTTTGTAGTATGTTTGAAATTCATTGGCTGTATAGGCCGTACCTCGATCTGGGGTTTCCAAAGTTTAACTGAAACTTTCACAGACAATTTATAGTTTCGGCAGCTGATGCTTTCTTTACTGGGAATAACCACATAAATTTCGTGAAGCTATCAATCACTGCAAGAATGTGATTGTAGTTTTTGTTGGTTGATGGCAAAGGTCCTAAATGATCGATATGAAATGTCTCTAAAGGCATATCTTCGTACGGTAAGGAATGGAGATAACCTTCTTTCTTCCCTTCTTTTCTGTTCGCTATTATACAGGATATACAATTAGCTACATAAAAACTTATGTTATCTTTTAACATCGGATTTAGTAGTTTTGTCTGATAGAATCTTCTGCATTCTTCACTCCACATGGAATTCTCGTCTTCTCGGGTTTCTATTGTATCTAATCCTATATCAACTTCATTTCTGCTATAATTGTGAAGATATTTTCTTCTTGTTCTTTTATGTCTCCGGCAGCTTCTTTCTTCTTTGCGTCTTTCGTGTATTCTTCCTTCCTTCTGTCTTGTTTGCTTCTTTCTCCTTTGTATTTTGTTCTTTTTCTTTCTTCCTTTCGTCTTGTTCAGCTTTATTCTTCTTTGTATTTTGTTAATTTTCTTTCTTCTCTACGACTTGTTCGGCTTCGGCCTTCTTTGTATTTTGTTCTTCTTTCTTCTTTACGTCTTCTTCGGATTCTTTTTGTTTTGTACTTTGCTCTTCTTTTTTCTTTACGTTTGGATCGGCGTCACATGTTATTTTCATCAAAAAGTTCTGGTCTGTTTTCTTATTTATCTTTGTCTTTTCTTTTGTGAATTCTAAGGTGGTTTGACTTAAAATTTTATTACCTATAATTGTTTCATAGTTCAAGTCATTTTCAGCTACTACAGGAAAAAGTAACATGTAGTTGTGACCGTATTAATAAACACAAGTAGAATTCATTGATATTTTACATTTAACAGTTTGACATACACAAAAATTAAATCATTTTTCTATGTTTTCTACATTAATGTTTTATAATAGAATAGAATAGAAAAGAATATTGTTTATTGACCCAAAGAAAATAAAATCAAACAGCCGAGTTCAGCACACACTGTTCTTCCACCCTGCTGATACATAGTTTATATACATACAAAAAAAATATTTATATATACATTAAATTGAATAAATAATTAAGATAAACTTGCATGGAGTAAAGTACCTAATAAACGATGACAGATATACAAAATATAATCCAAATTTAAAGTTATGGAATAACATTATTAGACTAATATATGCTTATATACATATAACCCAAATTTTATATTCCGTAATATGTAGTTATTTTATGGTAATTATATATCAAGGATGAGGAGGAGTGTTGTGAGGTGTTAACGTGAGTTTAGAGCGGCTCCAATAATTCAACCCAAATAAGGGAAATATTGAGTCAATTTAGACAAATTTAACACAGTGCATAATACGCGGTGAGATCTCACAGTGGAAGTAAAGATTTCATAGTGCTCGCAAATAAATAATAAAAACTGTGGTTAAAACAATTTACAATAAGTGTGAAACGTTAATTAACAGCTGTGACGCGCCCAAGGCTAAACGTTCGCACTTTGCAAGCGCACAGCAGCACTGTACAGAGCGCGCTGCTAGCGCGCTGCCTGGCAAATCTAACAGGGGCGTATCAAAGGAGAGTGTAGAGAAGCAATAAATGAGTGATAATTTCAGAGGGAGATCCAATTTTGAACCCAAAATAAGAAGGGAAGCTGAGGAACTAGATGAAATTTTTAAAAGAAGTAAATTAACTAAAGATCACCAACAAATAGTAATAAAAAGGAAGAAAAAATGAACTCATAGTTTAACATGGAAGATCTCCAAGCTATGCTAAATAAAATGTCTAACAAAATAATGCAGGAAATAAATGATAATAAAGAAGAGTTAAAACAGAATATTACCGAAACTAACAACTTAGTATTAAAACTACAACAAGAGATTCAGGAAAAAGAGGAAAAATGGGAGAAGGAAAAGAAGCATTTAAAGGAGCGGTTAGCAAAGGTAGAAGAAGTACTGGAAACTGTAAATAAAAAAGAGAGGAAAAATAACATTGTAATCAAAGGATTACAGCTGAAGAACGGAAATGAAGAGAACCTGAAGGAGATTAAAACTTTCCTAAAGAATGAACTGAACCAAGAACCGGACATAAAAGAAGCGTATGCTATCAAAACTACTAGTAAACTTACAATGGCAGTGGTGAAATTAAATAACTGGCAGGACAAAACAATGATAATGAAAAACAAAAACAAACTTGGACAAAAAAAGATATACATAGAAGATGATCTAACCAAGGAGGAACAGCAGATACAAGCAGAATTACGTAAAAAGGTTAGAGAAGAAAAAGAGAAAGGAAATAGAGTGAAAATTAGCTTTATGAAAATATTTATTAACGAAGAACGCTACGATTGGAACAAGGCCACGAACAGCCTAAATGAAAAGCCAAGCACAAAGGCTTCAAAAAACGATTAAATAAAGACTAAAAGGGAAGGACGGACGCGCAAAAAATACATATGCAAGGAAAAGGGACACGAACTGGAGAACTAGTAATTATTGGAAACTGGAACATAAGAGGGTTAAAAGGTAAAGAAAAAGAATTAATCAAGGAATTTGAAAAGGCTAAGTTGGAAATGCTAATAATAACCGAAACAAAAATGAAAGGAAAAGGAATAATTAACATAGGGCCAAATCACATATTAATATATAGTGGAATAGAAGAAAAAGACAGAGCAAAAGGAGGAGTTGGATGTATTCTAAAAAATAAATATGGGAGTCAATTAACAAAGTGGCAAGGGCATACACACAGAATATTGTCACTAAATATAAACAGTGCGCAAAAAGAAAGATGAATATAATTGCAACGTACGGACCGAGTGAAGATGCAACGGCAGAAGAGAAGGATAGTTACTGGGAGCAGCTACAGACTATAGCAGACAGCTACAATGACCCCATATTTATAATAGGAGATATAAATGCGAGAGTAGGCAATAAAAACAAAGGTATAGAAGAGGTTATGGGGAAAAATGGAGAAGAACACATAAATAACAACGGAAGGAGGTTCATTGATTTCTGCATTATTAATGACCTCACAATATTGAACACAAATTACATGCATAAAGACATCCAGAAGATTACAAGACAGGAACCAGCAAGACAGGAAAAATCGGTGATCGATTATTTCGTAACAAACTCAACAAACAGAAGTAAGATATTAGACGTCAAAGTAAGCAGAGGTTTCGAAATTGGTAGCGATCATTTCCTGGTTAGAATGAGACTTAAAATAAAGAATGGAGAAGCAAAAAACCCGATTCTAGGCCAAAAACAAATCAAAGAGAAGATAAAACTATATAAACTAATAAAACCGGAGATAAAGGAAAAATACAAAAGAATACTGGAAGAGGAATTTTCAAAAATAAACAAGCCCAATACACATAACCCAGAACAAATATGGGCAACATTTAAAAGGATAATTATGGAAGCAGCTAAGAAATCATGCGGAATATATAGAGAGATTACAAACTTTAAACAAACAGCATGGTGGAGTAAAGAAATTAGCAAGGCAATAAAAAAGAAAAAAGGAAAATGGAAGAAATACCTCAACACGAAAAGTCAAGCAGATTACGGAAATTATAAACAGATCCACAGGAAATTATGGAAAGATGGAAAATGTACTTTGAGGAACTACTAGAAGCACAAACAGAAAATATAGCATATGCCGAGGAGACGCAACAAATAGAAGATGACGGAAACGAAAAAGAAGAGGAAGAGATAACAGAAGAAGAAATACAAACAGCGATGAATAGATTAAAGATCGGAAAAGCGGCAGGGCATGACGGAATTAAAGCGGAACAATTAAAATGTATGGGAGAGTCTGGAGAAATAATGCTAAAAATATTGCTAAATAGCGTATGGAAAACTGGAATCATCCCAAAAGACTGGAAAATTGCCATCATCATGCCATTACACAAAAAAGGTGATAAGAGAGAATGTTCCAACTATAGAGGCTGTGACGACTCCCTGTTCGAGTGTCAAAATTGTGACGAGTCCTTCTTCAGCGTCAGTCGGTCGGTAAACGTTCGGGCGCCAATCAGTCGGTGTTGAAGCTGAAAGAAAGAACTTCGTGCGCGGGATAGCTAACAGTGGAGACGGGCCGGATTATTAAATGACACAAGATGTAATTTACAAATGTTTTATTTCAGTATTTAAGATGTAGTACATGAACATGGGAAAGAGAGACAGTAAAGAGAAAAATGTTGTGAGGCTTTACTAGTACGGAAACGGTCAGAAAGTATACGGAAAATTCGGACGTTTTGTGTTTGACAGTTTAACGGGTGACGGTATCTATTTCACGTTTTGTAACGGTTCGGTGAGCAACTCACCTTCTAGTTTTTAAAGATTAGGAAGGCCACAATCTTTAAAAACGATTACTCAGAAACGTCAGTCTGATCACTGTTTTATTTTCGGTCAGGAAAACCTTAACCAAAAAATCTTCCTAAAGACTAGGAGAGCCACAGTCTTTAGTAGTGATCAGTACAACGAGTCGGACTGATCTCATTATAATCAGTTTGGGGGGGGGGGGGGCAATTATTGTTTTCTTTATTAAATATTGACTTTTAAATTGCACAAATATTACTAAGTCTCGCAACAGTTTTACATATAACATAATTTAATATATTAGAAATATATAAATCCTTAAATAATATATTTTAAATACAAAAGAACAATATTCATGTTTGCACAACTTGCCGCTAGATGGCAACAGCAGTAACTGTCATCGGAACTGTCATTGACAAGAATGTCTAACCTAGAACGGAATGTCACAGACTAAAAATACAAAAGTTGTAGTGTATGGAAAAATGCATTCAGAGTTTTCCAATGACCACACAGTACAGGTAAATGTATTTGAATACATATTTCCTAATTCACATGACAGTTACTTTCAGATGCAAGTTGCCGGATTAAAAAAAATGTGACCGGAGGGACCGGATCGTCACAAGGCATATCGCTGTTAAGCGTGGTAGTAAAACTCTATGAAATGATCCTGGAAAACCGGTTACGGCAAAAATAGAAAAAGACATGGAAACATCACAGAGTGGCTTCAGGAAAGGACATTCTACGAACGATCATATCTTTACAATCCAGCAGCTCATTGAAAGAATGAACAAAATAAATAAAGGGATGTATCTATGTTTTGTAGACTTGAAGAAGGCGTTCGATATGGTGGCGAGGAGCTATATCTGGAAAGTACTGGAAGAAAGGAAAATAGGGATTAAACTACTACAGGCGATACAAAATATATATATAAAGAAACTATAAATTATGTAAGAACACGGGGAGGAAAATCAAAAGAATTTATAACTGTTAATGGACTAAGACAAGGAGGCTGCCTGAGCCCATTTCTGTTTGTAACTGTGCTAGATGAAGTACTGAAAAAGATAAAACCTAACCTAAAGAAACTACATGTTGGATATAATAATTTAAAACCGATATACATAACAGAATGTAGCTTTGCGGATGATCTTGTGATTTTCGGAAAAACAGAAAGTGATTTACAGTATAACCTAACAGTATGGAATAATGAGCTAAAAGAAGCGAACTTAGAGATAAATATTTCAAAAACAAAAATTATGATCACGACGAGAAATGACAAACACTGTAATATTAAAATAGACGGCATAAAAATAGAGCAGGTTAAAGAATACAAATATCTAGGAGTTATCATAACGCAAGAAGGTAAAATAGAGGAAGAGTTGAATAACAGATTAAGAGCAGCGAACAAAACCCTACATGCCGTCAACAAAGTTATACTACAAAAAATGGTAAAGCAAGAAACGCGGATGACAGTGTATAAGACAATATATTTACCAACCCTAATATATGGGAGCGAAATGTGGGTGTTAAACAAAAGACAAAAGCAAAAAATCCAAACAGCAGAAATGAAATATTTAAGGAGAGCTAAGGGGATAACCAAATTGGATAAAATAAGAAATGAACAAATAAGAACAGAATTGAATGCAAAAGAAGCAAACAAGACCATAGAGGAAAGAAAGCTTAATTGGTACGGACATTTAATCAGAATGGATAATAAGAAACAAGTGAAGACAATATGGCAATCAAGGATACAAGGAAAACAGAAAGTAGGGAGACCACAAATGACATGGGACCAGTCGATAGACAAAATATTGCAGAGTAAAGAAATCACAAAAAAAGAAGCGGACAAGAAAGCTGTGAACAGAGAAGAAAGGAAAAAATTTACTGTAGGCTAGCGAGCCTGCATATCCTACACCAGAAATGGTAGAAAGGATGAAGATAATATATTATATATATATATCAAGAAAAGTACTGTTAGTACAATTATTGAAATAATCCTGAATGATATAATATTCCTTATGAATTAAAGTCTCTTTAATGACAGTGAGTGCGTGTCTTTTCGACATTCTTTTAATATCTTGATGAAGATTGTTGTAAACTTTAACTGCCATATAATATGAGCTTTTTTCAAGAGCTGATGTTCTATGTACAGGTAGTTGTAACATAAGATCGGTTTGACGTGTTTGGTAGCCAGAGTGTACAAAACAAAAGTTACTTAAGTTATTTAGAACATATTTTATCAGCTCATAAATATAAAGAGATGTAAAAGTTAGAAGATTTAATGCTTTAAATTTGCCTCGACATGAAGATCGTGGTCTTAAATTACATATGATTCTTATGGCACGCTTCTGGACAATAAATAGATCATTGGCTCTAGGCGATGAGCCCCACATAATAATACCATAATTGATAATGGAGTAGAAGTAGCCATAATAAATTATTAGTAAAGAGTTAGTGTCTAGTTTTTAAGACAGTATTCTTAGGCAGTAACAGGCTTTGTTCTAATTAATTACAAGATTACTTATCTGACTATTGCCTTTTAAATCATGATCCAAATAGAATCCTAAAAATTTTACAGTGTTACATAGGCTAATCGATACATCGATATATCGATTTATCGATATATTGATATATCGATATATCGATATATTGATATATCGATATATCGATATTTTTTCTGCCTTATATCGTTATTCGATATATCGATATAATATCGATACATCGATGCAAACGCACAGCCCTAATTGTTACTAATGTTTACATTAATTTGACAACAAGTTTAATGGGATTACTGTCAGAAAACTTTCCTAGTTCTGAATCTGAGAGGTTGTTTTCTGAAGCAGCAGTTCTAAAACCTAGTTCCCATAGCTAATCTATATGGTAGGGTTCTAAGCTAGCTAATTCATTACGGTAGGAGTCTAATGGTATAAGACCATTAGCATATTAGGACACTCTGTCTTGAGCTGCCTGCTTTCTAAACCCTCAACTTTTTATATTTCAGCTAGTATTTTATTTATTTATTCATTTTAATTTCACAAGTTATGTTCTATAATGTCTGGATGCGCAAAGTGTAGATATAAAAGACCCGATCAAGGTCTAGTTCAATGTGAAGGTTCATGCAATAAATCGTTTCATGCTTCATGCCTTAATTTTTCAGATGATGAATATAAGTTAACTGTAAAAAGTAATAACATTTTTTTTCTATGCGATGATTGTAAGCACAGTTGTGAGATCGTGAATAAATCCGAATCTCTTGCTTCGAAAGCAAAATTAGATGAAATACAAAATAACTTGTCTAAATTAACAAAAAGTATTAATATTCCTGATTTTAGTAAATTGTTTGACAATCTCGAGGTAAATACTCAATCCAAGTTTGATTCTCTATATTCTGCTTGTAAATCTGAATTTCAAAAACTCGTCGATGATAAATTAAATGATTTACAATATAATTTTAGACCTGCCGTTAATCCTAATTATAATTCTGATTTTAATAAATCCTATGCAAATGTTGTCAAAAAAAATAATATTGAACCGCCTATTATTGTTATACCTAAACTCGGTGTCCAAAATACTCGTGTAATCAAATCAGATATGCTTCGAACTTTGAATCCGATTGAGTCTAATATAAATATAACTAATATTACAAATACACGCAGTGGTAGTCCAGTTATTAGTTGTGAGAATAAAGAAAATTCAACCAAATTGAAGCAATTAGCTACTGAAAAACTGAGTGACAAATATGAAATTAAACAACTGTCTGTTTTAAATCCTAGACTCAAAATTGTTGGATTATCTGAAAATTTGGAATCTGATTCTATAATTAATTATCTAAAAATCCAAAATAAATCTTGTTTTACTGATAACAGTACTTGTGAAGTCATTCTCAAGAAACCATTACGGACAAATAAAAATCTTTACTAAGTAATTATCCAAGTTGATCATAAGACATATCACCAAGCGTTAAATCTTGGGAATCTTTTTATAGGTTATGATAACTGCTCTGTGTATGATGCTATAGACTTGTGTCGCTGCTACAAATGTTGTGGATTCCATCATCTTGCTTCGCAGTGTACTAAACAGCATCCAACATGTCCTAAGTGTGCAGAATCTCATAAGTTAGAAGATTGTAAATCTACAATATTAAAATGCGTACACTGTGACCAGCTCAAAACGACTCAAAAATTAAATATTTCAAGTTATCATGCTGTATGGGATAATGATTGTCATGTTTACAAAGAGACATTAACTAGATTCAAAAAAACTGTACTTGGTAATTCATAGCAATTAAAGAATACCAACTTACATAACAGACAATTACAAAATAATATAATGAAAAAGTCCGCTGTATTTAATTGGTATTATCAAAATGTTCGTGAACTTATTCAAAATGTAATGATTTATTATTCATTCATATTCATTAGCTGCTTCACAATATGATTTATTTGCATTTACTGAAACTTGGTGTCATGAAGGCTTAGATAATTCTGAACTTTTTGACGTCAATTATTTTAATGTGTTTAGAACCGATCGAAATTTTACTTCATGTAACACAAAACTAGGGGGTAGCGTTCTTCTAGCAGTAAAAAAATACCTATAAAGCTATAAAGATTGATATTCATTCTCACAGTGATCACTTCAGAGAAATTCCTTTTATAGATATAATACTGATAAAAGTAATGTTGTCCCACAAATCTATATATGTTATGATCATATATATTCCACCATCTTATTGCAACAAAGATTATATCGACTGTTTTGAATCATTGTCTTCTTTAAATTTTTTACTCGATTCAGACGTTATTATATTTGGAGATTTTAACATTCCTGAGTATTTGAACTGTCTTATTAATAATTTTACATCTCCAAATTTTACTACTGTATTGAACTATATAGATTTTCATAATTTGAAGCAATACAATTTTGTTCATAATAATCTCAATAAAATTCTAGATTTCGTTCTTAGTAATCGCACTTGTTCAGTTGATCTTGCTTTAGATTACATTTTAAAACAGGATATACATCACCCTGCGTTGTGCATTGAGTTGAATATTGATCATAATTCTAATAAGTTTCAATCAATCAGCAATTCAGGTTTCAATTTTTAAAAAGCAGACTTTAAAACACTACAATGATTTACTTATTATTGACTGGAGTTTTTTAAATAAATTGCAGGATATTAACTTAGCGTTAGACGAATTTTACAAGATTCTAAATAATATTTTATTGAAAAATGTTTCCTTAAAAAAACAATGCGGTAAATCATACCCAACTTGGTACAATGGTTCCATAATTCACAAGATTAAAATGAAACACAAAACTTGGAAGAACTACAAAAATCATAATAATTTAGAAAATAAAGAAATGTTTCATTCATTACGATCACAAATCAAATTAGAGATTAAGGAAGCATATAAAAATTATTGCACGTCTATTCAGAATGATTTAATTGAAGATCCCAAACGTTTCTGATCGTTTGTTAATAATAAACGTAAAACCTCCACCATTCCATCTACTTTAATATACAAGGGCAATATTCTTGATGATCCTCAATCAATTATTGATAGTTTTGCTGATTTTTTCTCTAGTTCTTTCAAAAATTCATCCAATTCTGACACTCCAGACTTTGTCAGTGACATTAACTGTCCAACCTTCACATTGAATTTTATTTCAGAAGATGATGTGAAATGTGCAATTTCAAAATAAAAATAAAAAATGACCATGGGACCAGATTTTATACCATCATTCCTAATTAAAGATTGTGCGTATGTTTTTATTAAACCTCTTTCGATAATATTTAATTTAATGTTGAAACAATCAATTTTTCTGGATATCTGGAAAAATTCCCGTATAAATCCAGTTAACAAAAAGGGTGATAAAAACAATATAAATAATTATAGGCCAATTTCACTAATATGCAATTTTAGCAAAATATTCGAATTAATTATGCATGACAAATTATACAGTCACGTATCAAAACTAATATCTCCTAATCAACACGGTTTCATTAAAGGGAGATCTACAGCCTCAAATTTAATATGCAAAACACAATTCATTTGCGAAACGATTGAGCAACAGGGTCAAGTAGACGTATATATACTGACTTCTCTAAAGCGTTTGACAAACTAGATCATTCGATACTGTTAAAAAAGCTTAAGCCATATGGTTTATCAAATTTATTAATCAAGTTAATTACATCTTACTTGCACAACAGATGTCAATTCGTCAATGTTCACGGCTATATTTCACAAAAGTTTATTCAAAAATCGGGCGTACACCAGGGATCTATTTTAGGTCCTTTATTATTTAACATATTTATTAATGACATAACTTGGAATATTTATGTAAAACATTTACTGTATGCCGACGATTTAAAATTGTTTTGCAAAATCTCATCTTTGAGCGATTGCGAATCTCTTCAACGAAATCTGGATGAAATCAATGCCTGGTGTATTACAAATAAACTTTACTTAAATGTTGAAAAATGTAATATTATGACATTTTTAAGAAAAGTCGCTCCATTTCAATTCCATTATACTATGGATGATTATCAGCTACGAAGAGTGAAATTATTTACAGATCTAGGTGTCATTTTCGATCCGCCACAAACGTTTGCTCAGCATGTAGAAGCGAAAATTTCTACTGCATTCAGATGTTGCGGTTTTATTATTCGTAATGCTCAAATGTTTGTGAATGTTAATGTTTTCAAATTATTATTTACGTCTCTAGTACGTCCTCATTTAGAGTACTGTTCTGTAATCTGGAGCCCAATTTATAACAATCAGTTCAAAGGTATTGAGAGAGTTCAACGACGATTTATAAAATCTGTTATTTGTATAATTGAAGGGATCTACCCACAAAGAGGTAATCCACATCATATTTTATTGGAATATTTAAATATGAATTATATGTACCAACGGCGCAATATGCATGCTGTAATAATGTTATATAAGATAATTCATAACATCTTTGACTGTCCGTTCATAATCAACAAACTAAATTTTAGCGTACCTAGGACATCTTCTCGTCTCAATAATACATTTTATATGCCAATGGCTTGCTCGAATACGTTGACAAAATCACCTTTGTAGCAGATGATGAAAGCATACTACATAATAGAAGAACACATTGACATATTTTATAGTAGCATTAAAGATATTAAGAGTTCCCTTACATTGTTCTGATCTATGTTATATATATATATATATATATATATATATATATATATATATATATATATATATATATATATATATATATACCGAGTGGAACATCATACCTGTGTACCTGTGTGTGAAAAAACAATCAAATAGCCATGGAATTAAAACAAAAATAAATAAATGTTTGACATTTGACAGATGAATGATTAATTTGACGGGTAAAATATCAAATGAACAGAAAAACGACAAGCATTTATTTATTTTTGTTTCAATTCCATGGCTATTTGATATTTTCAACGTAATTTTCCATGTTTTCATATTTAATTTCTGTCGTTACAAAGCAAGTAAAAGTTATTCTATTTGTTGATTTAGATGCAGAATTTTATGTTCTACAACAAGTATCTGAAGCATTTTTACCTAAAATAATTTGGGGAGCAATGCGCACGGAAAAACTGTTTTTTCATGTTAATCGCCTATGTACACAGGTATGATGTTCCACCCGGTATATATATATATATATATATATATATATATATATATATATATATAAATATATAATAAATATATATATATTAATAATAATTCTGAATTATGATTTATTTTTTAAATTATATAAAACATATAGGTTGCTATTCATAGGTCTACACGAAGGGCTACTAATTGAAAAAGTTGTTGATTACCTGGGAGATCAACAATTCTTTCATAGCAACAGTGTTAAATCTTAAAATGCCCTACTTAGTAGCTCTTTGTATAGGCATGTGAACAGCAGCCATGGAATGTTTCCATTAGGTCAAATATATTTATGAATAAATAAATAAATAAATAAATATATCATCACGCCTTTTACCCATTACGGGTGTGGCACTCTGCTTACGCAGATCTCGGTAGGTGATATATTTTTTCGTATGAAGTGCGGTTATCAGCCGTCAAATCATAGCCCTCAAGGATGTTAGTGGAGGGGGAACCACAGGGGTAAATTTAAATTTGTAACTGCCGGCAGTGGGATTCGAACTGAGGATCTCACGATCCACAGTCCGACACGTTACCACGGAGCTATTTGCCCTATATATTTATGACACAAGGTATTTCTTTTAATAGTGCTTTTAAATTAATAAAATCAAAACAGTCTATTAGAATTTTTGTACGAAGTGAATATACCTTAAAATCCACTGCATTATTTGCAATATGTTTGGCAAAACCAAATATATCAGTAACATTATTTTCATTTTCAAAATAAAGATTGTAAGTATTTGAATCATAAATGGCAGCACTAATTAATTGAATTAAAGAATCAGTAGCACAAGTATTAGTGAGAGAAAATTTATTTCCGTTAACTTTTAACGGTTTGAAGCATGTGATCCCGCATTTTTTAGTAATACTAGAGGTCTCGATTTTAAAACGTCATATATTTTAATATCATGTAATGCAAGTGCGGAAGTATAATGTTTTTTCTGCCCTGATCTCGTATTAGATCTTCTTCAGCCTTCTTCTACTGCTAATTCTGGCGGAGTTGGAGGTTTTATTTCTTTGGTATCTGGAAAAATTCATTCTTTCCAAGAGGATGCAATTATTTCTTTTTTAAGGTTTCTAAGTGCCCTCTTAAAAAATCTGGTGTGAGCACCACACTACTTTCTTATACAAATAAATTCAACTGAACATGTATTACTTGTTCCTTGCGTACAAATACGAGTGACAAGTATTTGACATATAGATATTATACCTGTTTAATTTTGTGTTCTCAGCTTTGATTTTATTTTAAAATGTTAATTAATATCTAGTCTTTAAAACTTTCTAACTAATAACACAAATATTGCTCTAATAATATTTAAAACGACATATATTTTTGACACTTCACAATTATTTGACACGTTTGACACATAGATGTTAAAAATATTTTAGTTTTTGTTCCCAGTGTAACTAAGGTTTCTGAAATAAATTTTTAAATACATAATATAGTTGTTCTCAAAATAAGAAGCATATACAATAAATGTGCAAATAACATTTTATATTCCAAATATTTTTGCTAACATCTTTCATTTGAATTTTTTTTCACGGCTGATTCTATTTTTGAAAAAAATTGAATTTATTGTTTTGCGTGTTGCGCACGCGGACATGCATCCATCCATCCAACTATTCTCACACATAGACATAATTGAGAAATTAGTCTAAAGGATATATTGGACGTCAAAATATGTATTTCCGCAAAAATCTCGTCAGCATTTTTTTTTTCCTTTGTATAAGAAAGTAAAAATGATCGCATCTCATTGTTTAAATGGTCTAGTTTTAAGGTTGTTCATGTGGCTTGCAACAATTGCACTTAAGGATGTTGATTTTGATCATATAAAATATGGAACTTTTAAAGAGGACCATAAAGGTAATTTGGCACATAAAGGAACTAAGTCTGGTAAATATTGTAAATTTTTATGTATCCCAACATCATTTTCAGCAATAGATGTTGCTTCAATTTTAATTAAATTGAACCAATTTTTGAAACTAGTATGTAAACTTTATTAATAATATTTATCATTACAACTAAACTATGTAGTCAATCAATCATTTTAATTTTTACAAGCAAAATAGTAAAATTGCAAGCAAAATTTACGTTTTTTTTTAAATGGCTGCCATTTTCATAAAAACTGAAATATTAAGAATTGCATCTGTATTTCTTTAGCATTTTTCATTAATTTCTAAGAATCGTTTTTCATTTTCGATTCGTTTCGACTTGCCGACGCAAAAGTGTGGGTCGTGCAGCACTGTTTAAAAAACCATTTTGTCTATAGGCTGTTATAAACCTTTGAAAGAGAAATCTCAAAATTGTCCTACAAATTATTAAAACATCATATTCTAGATTTAAATGATCATTACCATATTCTTAATTTATATAGAAACTGCTTATATAAGTGTTACTAAATGATGGAGCTACTAAAACCAGCCAATTATAAATAAAATATTAAAATTACAGTTTTCTATTAGAACACTAATTGTCATTCTTATTATACTGGAAAACACTAATTTAGTACTATTTATATGTTAATTTTAAATTTAGTGCTTGCTAATAGGGGGCTACCGGGAAGTCAGCTCCCCATACAAGAATCACTATAATTAGAAGAGCACTAATTTTTATTCTTCTTATTCCGGAAAGCATTTACTTAGCACTATTGATTTAATTTAATTTTAAATTAAGTGCTTGTTTTGGGGGGCTACCGTGAAATCAACCCAAATCTAGTTTTTTGAAAATATAAAAATTAATAACGGCACTAATTATATTTCAAATTCCATGACAATGCACTAATGTAGCACTATTGTTTCAGCTGAATTACAAAATGAGTGCTTTAATTTGGGGGACTAGATTCACGGAGGTGCACATAAGGAGTCTCCCACAACTGACAGACGAGACATAGAACTCTACGAGCTACTTTTTAAATACATGTGTATCTGCAAATGCAAACGGCGTATCGCACATAGACGTTACAGCAAGTTCTGAGTTAATCTCCAACCATGTTAATGGCTAGGTGGTAGACCCGGACGAGGAAGCCTTTAGTCCACACCGTCACATAAAATTTCAGATTGATATATGTGAGTATACGAACACAGTCCCGAGAAGACATAAATGAAACATTAAGAGCCTCAACGTCGAAGAGTGCCAGAAATTGGCAATTAATCTACCACCAGTCTCTTCTGCCAAAGAAATGGAGCAACATTTGCTACAGCTGTGTGACAAAACGATGAAGAAAGCTACCAGAGTACGAAAAATAATAGTGTAACGGACGCGACAAGAACAAGTTATAACTTGTCGGGTTACGCCGCCATTTAAAAATAGACGCAGCGGTGACTTGTTTGAACTAGTCCGCTAACGTCACAATAGAGAATATTCCAGGCACTTCTAGAAACAAGTAACGTGATATAGCTTGTACAAAAATCCGTGGCGATTGACTTGACTTGCTAATGGGATAAGCCAGCCCTAGCCAGTGGGGTGCAAGTTTGTCTGATGTTCAGGAGTGGATTATTATAATTTTTGGCTTAGATGCTTCAATCTCCGAAATTTTTAATACGATTATCTTTTCAATTGTTTCCCCGAAAACTGTTAAGTAAGATAATTTTATACAAATATACCTTCAGAAAACGACATTTAAAATTCATTTTATTAAAATTTTTCATATTTTGATATTACTTGTGTCTGTTTGTGTAAAACTCATTTGAAAATATTATCCAGTACAACCCTGTAAAGTACTCCCTCATAAATTTCTTTAATCCTCTTATGGAATACCTGCTGAGAAACACTAATGGAATCAATCGCCACGGATTTTTGTACAAGCTATATATAAAAGAGCGAATCACTGGGACCAGTCAGTCAGTTAGTTAGGTGACTCACCCCCCCCCCCCCACCCGAGTGGTGCTACCTTGTCGTGGTGAGGGGGGGGGGGCTTAGTACGGCAGGCCAGAACTTACTGGTAGCCGGAAGACTAAAAGCACTTTCAAAGGCTGCCGATCGTGGGAACCCCTAGGCTGGATTTCATCAGTAAGGGGAAAATACGGCTGAGGCAGCACAGCAGGCACGGCGTCTAACGCAGAGTGGGCGGCTTGTGCCTAGGAGACGGACACTCTGATTTCAAACACTGGGAGGTATGCCTCGTTAGTCGTGGTGAAGACAACCTGTCTAGGAGAAGAAAATGGTTTAAGCGAGACTGACATACATAATGAAACCAAGATTCTGAAACAGATCGCACTTAGTAACAACTTCAACCCAAAGATTATTGATCACCTCATATGCAAAAAGAAACATAAATTAGAACTTGCACAGACTTATTCCATCCTAGAAGTCGAAAACGATAACAAAATACGTATGGGTATCCAATACTTAGGCCCGTTCTGTTACAAACTCAAGAATTTAACCTCAATTAAAGTGGATCTCGTTTTCAAATCCACTACAAACCTGAAGAGAGAACTCTGTAGGAAAGTAGACAAACTAGCTGTACCTGAACAGTCAGGTGTCTACAAACTCAAATGCAATGATTGTGGCGCCAACTATATAGGCAAAACAGGAAGGAAATTCATAACCAGATTTAAAGAACACGCGCGTTGTTTGAAATATAATAATATTTATTCAAGCTTCGCTGAACATCTATTGGAAACCAAACATAGCTTTGACTTCGATAAAGATTAAGAAATATTACATTTTCAGCCTTATGGAAGAGTTCTGGACTTTCTTGAACACCTGGAAATCAAAAAGTCACTCAAGGATAATGCGGAACTTTGTCTGAATGACCAAACAAACCTTAAAAGTAATCCTCTCGTCGACATTTTACTTTGACTGTTGCGGGTTTTCACCTGATTTTTTCCGCGACTTTCCTTCTGTTCCGGTTTGCGGTTATTGTTTCTTCTCGTTTGTCTGATGGTGGTTGAGTATTTATTCCACCAAAAAATTATTGTATAATTTTATCAAAAATTTTGTTTGATTTTATTATGTTTATTTTGTTACCTGTGGACATTTTCCTTGTAGATTTTTAGTGTAAGTATTTATATATTTTTTTGTTGTATTTATGCTTGTTACTTGTACTTATTCCTGTTTTTGTATTTTCTGTACAGTCTCGCCGGTATGCTTGATAATGGCCATTACATGGCCGAAACCGGTCGCATTTGATTGAATAAATGTTCAGAACAGTGTGAATCAAGACTGGAAGATTGTTTTTGCATTTTTTCCTTACATTTTCCCTCAATCTCATATCTTCACACTTGGGCGTATCCCGTTCATCATATGTAACTTTAACAAAATAATATATTCATAATCCGAAGCTTTTACAATGTCAATCCAAGATTGATTTATTTGTTTATATTATTTTCAAGAATTGTTTTTCATCACCATGGTTCGTAATCGAAATACCTTAAATAAAAATTTGAGTTGCAGTAGGCAGAAACAGAATACGTCAAATGAGATGACAGATGACAGTTGAAATTGCACCGTTACAAATTCCCCCTCCACTTCCTTGTGGAAAAATTTCAAAAAAAATAAATTATTTTTACACATACGAGTCTAGGACTCATGAAAACGTCAAAGATCAGAGGAAGAAATAAAAGCAGCAGAAGGAAATAATTAACAACAGTACTAAAATGACACTAGTACACTAAATTCACCAATTATTATTCGTCAGTGTTGAACAGCGGGTCGTCATTAGTAGGACCGGGTTTAAGATCCTGAATGTGCCAAGTGAGCTTATAAATAATATCGGAGATCTTTTGTTTAACTACAAATGGTCCGATGAACTTTGGCGCAAGTTTACCAGCGAAATAATTAGCAGCGTTAGATTGCGGAAAATTTCGTCTCCAGACAGTGTCACCTACGCTAAATGTTGCTGGTCTTCGTCGAAAATTGTATTGTCGACTGTTCTTCTCATACGCTTTATCTAATCGTTTCCGTACTTCATCATAAATTGCTGCAAAACCTGCGGGACGTTTTTCCGGAATGTTTTCGCGATCGTACTCTACTTTACCATCCGCATCTATCACTGATGTTTTGTGTTCGTCACCTGACAAGATATGTTCGCGGCCAAAATTAATAAAATAAGGCGTGAAACCAGTTACATCATGATGAAGTGTTCGTATTGCTCAACTTACCGACGACAAGTATTTTCCCCAGATACGATGATTGTCTCGCACGTACGAAGAGAGCATAGTTTTTATCACACGATTGACCCGCTCTGTAGGATTATTTTGCGGGTGATAAAATGCGTTGTACAACATCTTACGAAACTCGTTACTTTTGAACTGTACTCCATTGTCTCAGATCAAGTATTCTGGCATGCCAAACAATAGGAATACGTCGTTCTCTAGATGTCTCGTAACCATTTGAGCGGAAGCGATACGTAAGGGAAAAGTAAGCACAAATTTGCTGTAATAATCAGAGACTACCAGAATAAATCTATAACCTTTCGTTGTAGGCGGGAGCGGACCAATCAAATCTGTACTCAAAAGCTGAAATGGTTTGAATATACGTGGACGAGTTCCCATAAAGCCTGGCGCACGTTTTTGAGGAACTTTGTACTCAATACACACGACACAGCGTTTGACGTAAGCAGCAACATCTGCTCGCATTTTAGGCCAGTAATATTTACCACAAAGCTTTTTGTAGGTCTAAGCAACGCCTGGGTGACCGGAGGTAGGAGAATCGTGAAATTGCGTCAAAATAGCGACACGCTTCTCTTTTGGAATGACTTGTTTCCTTTGATCGTTGTCGTCAACTAATACTGGAACAGAAGCTTAAACATATTTGTAGATCTTTCCGTTTTAGATTCGCCATTTCGAATATTTTTTTGGCTGTTTGATGATTTTCTTCATCATCAACAAATACCATTTATCCGTGATGGACTCAACGCCAATAGTCTCAACAGCTACCACAGCTCGAGAAAGACAGTCTGGTACAACATGATCCTTTCCTTTTCTATGCACAATGTCGTAATTATATTGTTGCAGCTTCACTGCCCAACGACACAAACGTCCTTTGGGATCTTTCATTTTATGCAGCCATACAAGAGAATGGTGATCTGTAATCACCGTGAAGTGAGTACCCTCCAAATAAGCTCGCAACTTATCCAAAGCCCAAACGACAGCTAAACATTCTCTCTCTGTGGTGGTGTAGTTTCGTTCCTGTTTCGTGAGAGATCTGCTAAGGAAACTGATAACCTGTTCTCCGTCATCAAATTGTTGTGTCAATACAGCTCCTAGTCCATACGCACTTGCGTCAGTTTGAACGACGAATGTTTAGAGAAATCGGGACACGTTAATATAGGGGCGCTAACAAGACATTCCTTCAAATATTGAAATGCCTGCTGGCATTCTTCAGTCCAGTCCCATTTACGATTTTTCTTCGTGAGTCCGGTCAGCGGCACACAAATGCTAGCGAAACCCTTTACGAATCGGCGGTACCATGAGCATATGCCGAGAAATCTTCGAAGTTCGGATACGTTGTATGGGGTCGGAATGTCAAGAATAGACTGTACCTTTTAGGATCAACGCGAAGCCCATGTTTATCGACGACGTAACTGAGATAACGTAAGTCTGAACGGCAAAATTTACATTTTTCACAATTGAGAGTTAAATTGGCTTGTAACAGTCTATTTTATATTTCTAAATGCTGATCAAGGGTTTCCGATATGACTATGATGTCATCGAGGTAGGCGAAGACAAAAGCTTCAAGATCGGCGCCTAGAACTTGATCAATTAAGCGCTGCCCAAGTTGCGGGGGCGTTAGTTAGACCGAACGGCATACGTTTGAATTGAAACAAACCGCGGCCTGGTATAGTAAAGGCTGTATATTCACGACTATCGGGGTGTACTTTTACTTGCCAATACGCGCTTTTAATATCCAACGAAAATAAATATTTCGCGCCACGCAAACGATCTAATATGGTCGATTTATAAGGAATAGGATAAGCGTTTTTCTTCGTAACTTTATTTAGACGTCTGTAATCTACGCAAAATCGATAGGCTCCGTCTTTCTTGGGTACCATGAGAATAGGAGAAGACCAAGGGCTGTTTGAAGGTTCAATTATATCATCACGGAGCATTTTATCCAGCTCAAGATCAATGTGTTTCTGTATGGCAGGCGACACTGAATAATAGCGTTACTTAAGGGACTCGAAATCGGTAATAATCTTATGATAGACTAAATCAGTGCATCCTAGTGAAGCTCCCATCTTTTCCCATTGCTCCGCTAAAAATTGGTTTAGTCGCAACTTTTCACTAGCGGACAAACTACTATTAATACCAACGTCTTCAACAGTAGTAGCGTTAACAGAAAACTTCCACACGTCTCGCTTCATATCAGGTACTATTTCCATAGAAAGCCAGAAATCCATTCCTAAAATAATAAGTTCAGCGATATCGGGAACTACAAGGAAAGAAATTAATTTTGTACAATCCAATAATCGGACAGGAACCGTGATGGAACCTAAACTGGATGAGGTTTGAGCATTTGCGACAGTACACAAAGGAGTGTCAGTCTTGTCAAGAGTAAGATTTAGTCCTTGAAGTAATGTCCAACCAGGTCCACCTATGACCGAACGCGAAGCTCCAGAATCTAACAAACCAGTGAGCTTTGTGCCAAAAATAGAGATTTCTAAGAAAGGTCGTTGATCATCGTTAAGATGAGACAGTATATAGTTTAAAATTGCAACGTTACTTTCTAGTTTCGTATTCCTCGCCTGGGCCGAGTTTTGAAAGGAATCAGAGTACGTGACGCGGCCTTTTAACGACTCTGCTGACCGTTTCCCGAACATTTGGGGCAACTTCGAGTGGTTACATTGGCTGTTCCACAACGGAAACAATGCTTTCGTAATGGACGTGCGCAGATCTATGACCAGATTTATTGCAATTACAGCAAAGCGGCTCCGTACGTCTATTTGAACTCGAGGCTGACATATCTGACGTTCTAGAATCCACAGCTGTAATGCGAGTATTCGTTCGGGGTCACTGGTAAGCAAAATCAGCTTCCATGGATTGACTAACAGGCGGGGGTGATTTGAAGTGTTGTGCTCGCAAATGAATCTCCTCCATCTGTCTACACAATTTATCCAACATATCTGCGGAATCTATTATTTGTAGCCCGAGATTAATTTGTAAATATGGCAAATTTCTTCTAATATACACGATACGTTCATTTTCTTTCGGTACCTTGCTCAATCTTTTAAATAATCCCTTCATGTTTGCTATAAATGCCTTTACTTTTTCTTCGTTTCCCTGTGTCCTGTTCCTTATTTCGTCCCACAAATTGGACTCGTAGTCACAAGGCAAGAACGTATCTCTCAACGCTTGAACGAGTTCATCCCAGCTCTGAATACTGTCACTTTTAGCTCTGTACCATGTGAGCGCTTTACCTGTGAAGAATTCAACTGCCGAATTGAACAACTGTTCTTTATTAACACCACAAGCTACGCGCAGTTCTTCAACTGTGATGAGAAAATTTGAAAAATTTGACTCTCCATCATAAAAAGTTTTCCATTTATTGATTGGGTAATATGTAGCATCTGTATTCCTTGAAGGCGTTTGCGGAGTCAAAACGGAAAATAATTTTTCAAGTACGTAATTCAGACTTGTGTTTTCGGACTGAGAAAGATGCAACTGACTTGGCATTGGTTTGTCTGTTTCAGTAACATCTTCTAACAAACTAGAATGATACTCGACTTCCAGTTCTTCGTCAGGTTCATCAATGGATTGTTCATGCTCTGCTAGAAGAATCGCAGATGCTTGTGCGGAAAATTTTAATTTGGACTCCAATAAATATTTCTCACATCGTTTAACGAGTTCATCTTTGGTCTTTTGCTGGACGGGCTCCTGTACACGTTGTAGTCGTTTAAGAACATGCATTAATCGGGTCGTTAAGCGTGCGTAATCGTTCTGATAATTACTATTATTAAAGTTATCGATAAGTTTTTTAAGTTCATCCAATTTTTTGGTACATATTTTAATTTCCGATGCCGGATCTAATGGAAACTCAGTGAATTCGGGAACAGTACCGCCATTATACTCAGCGCGAAAATATTCACGAAGTTTAACGCGTTTATCGGCAACGGTTCCATCGCTGGGAAGGTTAGGTAGAAGCAATTCGTAAGATAGTTCATCAGATAAGAGACGGTAAGGATCCATTTTAATTGCCATTAGTAACTCGGTTACAAGAGGAGTGAAGGATACGAGCAAAGAAAACAAAACACTAGCAATAATTTAACAGAATAAGTAAACAGGTTATAACAAACTAGTTATAACAAGGAGGTTTAGTATAAGTAACAAAACTTATTACCGAATAGTGTAGTTTCCTAAGCGAGGGCAAGCACAACCAAAATAAATTAATAATGAATTAAACAAATGCTCCTAAGAGCTGTCTGGCACACACGCGCACACACGAGGCAAGTCACGCGGTAATCCTAGAGCTATCGCTAATATTCGCCAATAAAAATTTGAATCAAGACGCAACAATACACGGCGGACGTTGGTACCAGCGTATTAGTGTAGGCGCGTTTATCTTAAATGAAATACTTGGAGCCCTAAAATTACGGCTATGCCTAAACCACACTGTAGCCTATGTGGATGCCACACGTAGCTCAGATCGTAAAATTATGAAACTAAATCTCTATAGGTACTTGACCTGCTTTTACAATTAGCTAACGCTACTCTTAAATCAAATTTCAGATTAAATAACAATATATATCCAAAATATTAAATATAACAGTCGCTAAATAACTGTTTCAAAATTAAATAATATAAACAATAGTTTCGCTTATCTGGAACGGGCGAAGTTGTGATCTCTCGTCGTCAGCTAGTCTTGTGGATGAAGCACGTCCGACGAAGAAAGAAGAAAAGGGTCGCTTCCTGAATTGGCACGCGCAGTTAGCTGCTCCAATCTATTCTATGTTGGGATCGCGTAACCGATCGCTCCAAAATTTAGCAACCAATTCAATGTTCCACTCCACAAAACCCAATACTCAAACTTCAAAATCCAAAACCACAAAAATAGCAAATAGAATATAGAAACCAGAAATAGGAAAATAGAAATAAAAACAAAAGCCTGAAAAGAAAAGAATTATTACTATTACGAATTCGGCAGAAGAACAACAAAACCTGTACCTATGATGATGGAGGGCTTAAAGTATCAGCTGTATTTTGTGATACTAGATGCGGTCAAACCGTAGATTTTATAATTCCTGCGAAATGCTTCCAAAATAATCCCCAAAGGTAGTATCAACGTAACCAAAATCTGTCCAAATCAGACCAATAACGCTATTTACTAAATAATGAAAACTCTTCTCACAAAATTTTACGAAGCTTTTACAATGTCAATCCAAGATTGATTTATTTGTTTATATTATTTCCAAGAATTGTTTTTCATCACCATGGTTCGTAATCGAAATACCTTAAATAAAAATTTGAGTTGCAGTAGGCAGAAACAGAATACGTCAAATGAGATGACAGGTGACAGTTGAAATTGCACCGTTACAAATTTCCCGGCGATATGGAAAACGGCGAAACTAATTCTAATCAAGAAACCAGGGAAACCGTCAGACGACCCCAACAGCTACAGGCCACTGTGCCTCATTAACGTGTACGCACTCTACTAGGTAAGATATTGGAACACCTGGCATGCCAGACTATCCACATAATTAGAAGGAAAAGAGAAAATCTCCGACAGACAATATGGCTTTAGAAAGGGAAGAAGCACGACTCACGCGATACTAGCGATCAAAGATATAGCTGAAAAATCCAGGGAAGGGGAAAATATGCGCGATGATCACCATCGACATAACGAATGCATCCAATACCCCCAACAGGCGGAAAATAATCCAAGAGCTGAAAAACAAGGATATTCCTTAGTACCTTGTAGATATGACCAAAGCCTACCTATCAAACAGGGAAGTCATAATAGAGACAAACGAAGGCTAGAAAATACAGTACGGTCACGAAAGGTGTACCGCAGGGCTCTGTGCTGGTCCCCCTACTGTGGACAGTTAAATATGACGGGCTCCTCCAGCTGAAACTACCCGGGGGAGCAACCCAGATCGCTTTAGCTGATGACCTGGCTCTAGTAGTCAGGGCACAAAATAAAGTAGAACTGACTAGAGTTAGAAACGAAAGCTGTGAAATAATAATTAACTAGCTGCAAGAGGCAGGTTTGGAAATTGCGCAGCAAAAAACCGAGGCGATCATCCTAACAGGGGGCAGGAAAGCCACTGACATAAGCTTCCAGGTAGGAGCCAGACGGGTCGAGCCGACGAAACAAATAAAATACCTAGGTGTTATAATCACCCAACGGATAAGGGACGGAGATCATCCTGATTTCTTAGTTTGTTTTGTTTGACGTCATCACATTTTGCTCAGTGCTTCAACTCTTATAAAAGTAAAGAGAGTTGTTTTGTAAAAGTGTTTAAGCTCACCTGTATTGTATAAATTAACTATTGTTTACTGTAACTTACTATAATTTACTGTCCAAAGTTAATTTACGAATGTGACTGACATAAGTTTGACAGCTTTTTAAGTAACAGATAAATACCAGAACACTGTATTTCTAATGTAAACAAAAGCAGTTTGTGAACAATGAAGAATTGTTGCTCAGTAAGCTGATTGGTTTACATTCTGGGTGGGGGTTGGGCTTCTGGGTATAAATAGCAGCACTACGGTTTTTTTTTTCGTAGGTGAAAAAGAAAAAGAGTCGGAAGTGCGAAAGTCGTAGCCAGGATAAGCGTTAAAATTTTCTTGCTATTTATTAGCTCGCAATTTGCGGATTTATTTTTAACTGCTATCCAAATAGTAATACACGCGAGTATGGTTTGTCGTGGTGAATTTTTCTCAAGTGTTGAAGAGTAACGCATATGAAGTCGTGCTGCTGGTTTTACGCCATCACCATCTAAGAACCCGTCCACCTGAGCTGCCCCTGGATTCTTCGTGGTTTTTTTATTTCTATTTCCACTGATCCAGAGGGTTACCCACCTGTCCAGTCTTCAGCAGCAAGTCCAGTCCGGAACATCTGACGTCACTCCTTCCATGCTGTGGCTTTTGAGGAACTTTCATTTAACTTAGTTTACACATAAATACACGTCTCACACTTAAATATCATATTGTTTAAGAGTAAGAAAGTAAAACTTACATAATTAAATATTTACATTTGTTTAAAAGTGTATAATTACATCAAAATTCTACTACATTGTTAATTAACTTTTTTATACAATATTCTGTCACATACACACCGTCTGATTATTTAAATATTTTTACTTCACTAAACTCACTGGGAACACTTTTCTGCATTTGTTTGTGAGGAGGCTTAGTTGTTACGAACTGTATTATGTTTATTCCCAATTTGGTACTCCGTTAGTACCCGCGATTCGCGTCGCACTGTTTACGTGTAACCCCTAATTCCAAAATCTGTCCCGTGTCTCGGTTGATCAAATAAGGCCGCGGTGCTCGATACGCTAGTTGTGCGTTGGATGTCGGTGCGTAGGAAGTCGCGCGGCGAACAGTTCAGGATGAGCAGTGTTGCGCTTTCCAATAAGTATTGTTCGTTTTCAATAAAGTTCTGGCACGCTGAGTACTCCAAGTGAGTTTGATTGTTCCACGGCCGCAGAGTGTGTCATCCATAGTGTTCGTTGATGATTGATTTATTTTTGATTTATTGTGTTGTAATTTTTCTTACATTGTTTCTTTTTTTGTTAAATAATAACCAGATTGTTACATTGAGCGTATATTTCATTGCTTCTTAACCTGCTTCGATCCTCTCACTCGATCAGTATTGCAGGATTTCAGGTTGCATTCGCAGAAGCTTCAGTAACGCGTCCTAGCGACCAGCACAATTTGGTTTTGGGTGAGCAGGACTGCTCTAATTGTGTGGCGCCTTTTTTATTCTCTCCTAACCACCCCTTCTTCACTGAGATGCCGGCACCTTACCCAAGGGGTAGGATTGCGTGTAACAATTGGAGGTCCGAAATCGAGCAAAAGAGAATTACTGGCCCGTGTAGCTCAGTCGGTAAAGACCTACGCGGCTCCGACGTTGGCGAAAACTTTTAACAGAGAAAAACAAAGGGCAACACTGGCCAAGGTCCAGAGAAGAGCTGCTATGAAGATATGCTCGGCATATAAAACAATATCCGCGGAGGCAGCGCTAGAAAATTTTTACCAAAAGAACATAATTTATGTTGGTATCATACCACTTTTGGCAAGAAATCCTTAAAATGTGTTTCCCCTTGTTCATGGTCTATAACTGGAGTTAAATCTAAACATACAGACGTTTGTTTACCACAGCATAATTCTTTTAACTGTTTTTACAACAAATTTACTCCTATTTATAGTGCTAGCAGTATGCCGCCTTCACCTCTGTTCTTCGTAGTAGACATATTATCAGGGCATCGCTTTCTCATTGATACTGGATCTAAGATAAGTATTGTTAGACCAAACCTTCAACAAAAACAATACAAAAGACATTTTACTTTACAAGCTGTTAATCAAACAAAAATTGCGACTTTCGGAACAATAACTTTAAATTTGGATATAGATTTAAAAAAACTTTTTAAATGGACTCTCGTTATAGCTGATGTGCAACATTCTATTATTGGTGCAGAATTTTTAAAGCAATTTAACTTACTTGTCGATATGTCAAATAGACGTTTAATAAAAAATTCATTTTATGTAAATAAATCAAATGTTTTATCAAATGTCACTATTACCGTTTGCTCCTATAAACAAATTCTAACATAATATCCTTATTTAATTTATTATTTTTTATTTTAAATATCAAAGATAAAGGAAACTGCATCACTATCATGACCCGTGACTATATTAAAAAAGTCGAAACTTTCTTGGATTGTGATACTTTTAACATCGCTAAATCTAACCCAAACAAGCAATTTTGTCTGAAAGCCAAAAAAGCAATTAAATTGCATAAATAATTTTTAGACTTCTTCCATGTCACAGCTGCGATGCCCATGAATCCGTCTACACCTATTTTTTACGGTCTCCCAAAAATACACAAGCCCAACTTTCCGATCAGGCTTGTGGTTTCTTTCATTAACCCACTTACAATTTAGCCAAAGCTATTAATAACATATTGGCAACTAACTTCAATATTGTGTCTCACCACTCAGTAAAGAATTCCACGGATCTGATCAGTAAGCTTAATCTCATAAAAGACACAGATAATTGTACAATGATTTCATTAGATGTTACCAATCATTTTACGAATATCCCAATACCGGAAACAGAAGGCTTAGTTAAAAATATCCTGAAAGATTCGTCTTGGTCTGATGAGATGTGCGAAAGTTTCCTTCATCTTCTACACTTATGCCTAGAACAAAATTATTTCATCTTCAACGGCAAAATTTATAAACAAGCCGATGGCTTAGCTATGAGTCATTTTGAGAAAAGAATATTTGACGAACTTCTATGGATGAATTGAATGATTTTCATTCAAGTTTAAATAATCTTCACGACAAAATTAAATTTACGGTTGAACTAGAATCTAACAAGGCAATTAACTTCCTTGACTTAACAATAACTAAGACAAATAACAACTTACGTTTTAGTATTTTTAGAAAACCGACTCAAACTGTAGACTAAATAAACAATTACTCCAATCATTGCTCAGCCCACAAACTAGCTGCTTTCAACGCCTACACACACAGAAAGCTCACGTATGCTTTAAGCGAGACTGACATACATAATGAAACCAAGATTCTGAAACAGATCGCACTTAGTAACAACTTCAACCCAAAGATTATTGATCACCGCATACGCAAAAAGAAACATAAATTGGAACTTGCACAGACTTATTCCATCCTAGAAGTCGAAAACGATAATAAAATCCATATGGGTTCCCAATTCTTAGGCCCGCTCTGTTATAAACTCAAGAACTTAACCACATTTAAAGTTGATCTCGTTTTTAAACCCACTACAAACCTGAAGGAAGAACTCTGTAGAAAAGTAGACAAACTAGCTATACCTGAACGGTTAGGTGTCTACAAACTTAATGCAATGATTGTGGCGCCTACTATGTAGGCAAAACAGGGAGGAAATTCATAACCAGATTTAAAGAACTCGCGCGTTGTTTGAAATATAATAATATTTATTCAAGTTTCGCTGAACACATATTATTTATTTATTTGATTGGTGCTAAATATACATAAAGTATTTACACGTCACATATATGATATACAAAAAAAATAATAATACATAAGAATAAGTTGAAAAAGACTTAAGCCTGATTAATTTTTGATGTAAATTCGGAAATTTCCTCTTAAAAATTTTTTAATTTTTAATTTAAATTCCTTATAATTCATATCACATATACTTAGAGGTAAACTATTATAAAGTTGAATTGCATAATAATTAATACTAAATCTGGATATGTGTAATCGCAGGAAAGGTTGATATAGGTTAGACGTGTTACGAGTATTATGTGAGTGCATAGTGTTATTTAGTGTGTAATTATAAAATTCATTTTTGATGTGTAGTACGCAATGGCGAATATAAATGCTGGGAAACGTGAGTATTCCCGTTTCCACAAATAGTGGTTTTGTATCAGCACGATAAGTACTGTTCGTGATTACTCTGATGCATCGTCTCTGGGTCTATGCGAGGCAGCTGAATGATCCCAAACCATAATACCATAGGATATCACGCTTTCAAATAGAGAGTGATAAGCGCACTTCAGTGTAATTTCAGATACAGTGCCAAGTAAATTTATTGGAAGAAAGATAGCGGATGTAAGTTTTTTAGCTCGTTCTATATTAAATTGGGATCTATTAGTAGTCCTAGCAGTTTCACGTTTCTAGGGTTCTCTAGTTCTGGAAAACGACGTGTTGTGAAAATCATTTTCTGGGTTTTTGATTCATTCATTGATAATCTGTTTGCAGAGAACCATTTAAATAAATTTTCTTTCATTTCATTAGTGCCAGAGATAGCATCTTTTAACTGCAAGCTGGAATTTATGGCAGTTGTGTCATCAGCAAAGGTTATTAAGTGATGGTCTTTAAAACAAAGGGATATATCATTAACATAGATGATAAAGAGTAGAGGTCCAAGCACTGAACCCTGTAAAATCCCGTTTCCAATGGGAAGGAGCTCTGATTTCTTTTTATTTATTTCTACGTATTGATAACGATTAGAGAGGTACGATTTGAAGAAAGTAATGGTATTACTATTTACATTATACATTATTAATTTGTTTATGAGTATATCATGCGATACACAGTCGAACGCTTTTGTTAAATCGCATATTACGTAGGACGCTAGTGATGAGACCATCTTCATTTGATTGCACAATATAGTTCACGAGATCTAGTATAGCTAATTCTGTAGATTTGCCAGTTCGAAAGCCGAATTGACAGGTGCTTAATAGATTGTTTGTTTCAAAGTAGATTGACATTTGTTTAGTTATGGCGATTTCAAGGATTTTACCACACAGAGGAATGATCGAAATAGGTCTAAAGTTATTAACGTCAGTGTCGTCACCTTTTTTGAAGATAGGAATTACCTTTAGGACCTCAGGAAAATTTTTTTCGCGGATCGCACGGTTAAATAATTTGATGATTGGGATTGTAATAATATCTTTAACCGATTTGATCAGTTTACTGTTTAAACCATAACAATCTACGCCATTACTAGCGCTTAGGTTACTGATTATATCTCTTACTTCAATAAAACTAAGCTCAGTTAGCTGAAAATGAAAATTGTCATTGGCGTACCTGCATTTTAATTCATCTAGCGCATGCAAATTTGAATCTGCTATTCTGGAGATGAGGTCATCAGCCACGCTCGTAAAGAAATTATTGAAATCAGTTGGTGAAATTTCGATTTGTTTTTCAGGGGTTTTCCGCTTACTATTAATAACGTTCCACATGGCTTTAGTTTTAGATGAACTATGTTTTATGAAATTATCATTCGCTGATCGTTTAGCTTTAATAATCTCCTCTTTGTACTTATACTTGAGATATTTCAAATACCTTCCTAAGTTTAGGAGTGGGTGGTTCTTATTGAGATCTGAAACAAATTGGATATTATTTCGCATTTCGTTTAGGGTAGAATTAAACCATTTTATATGATTTCGATTTTTGTTAGAAATACTTTTAAGAGGAAATGCAGCACATACAGCATTTTCAAATAAATTAATCAATTTCGCAAAGAATGAATTTAATGATTCTTCTGAGTTTATGAAGCTCCAATCAATGTAGTCTATATAATAAAAAACAGTACATAAACCTATTTCAGTAATGGGTCTCCCAATCTTGTTAGGAATATGGTTAATACTTGATGACATTTCTAATATGATTCTTTGACTACTGTGATCAGAAAGTTTAGTCTGTTTAACTGCACTATAGAAGGTTGTAGTATTAAATATATTGCTGTTGACAATGTTGTTATCTAGGCAACTATTTAATCTAGTTTTTTCAAAAATGGTTATTTAAAACCATAAATGGGTAAAACATCAATAAACGATTATTCTACACTAGTGTTACTACCAAAAGCGATGTTAAAGTCGCCACATATAACAATTTTGGCAGTCGGATTAAGACGGTTGCATGTATCAGAAATAATATTTAAAAAATCTTTAAAATCGCCTTTGGGTGGTCTATAAATACAAATAACTATTAGATTGAGGTGTATTAGTTTGACATCAGCAATTTCACATACTCCAGTAATAGATGAGTTCCTAATGGTATCAAGTGACAAATATTGCAGAGTTTTATTTGCAAGTATCATTGCACCTCCATAGCCGCCTGTAACCAAACATAGCTTTAACTTCGATAAAGATTATGAAATATTACATTTTCAGCCTTATGGAAGAGTTCTAGACTTTCTTGAACATCTGGAACTCAAAAAGTCACTCAAGGATAATGCGGAACTTTGTCTCAATGACCAAACAAACCTTAAAAGTAATCCTCTCGTCGACATTTTACTAAGATTGTTGCGGGTTTTTACCTGATTTTTTTCGCGACGTTCCTTCTGTTCCGGTTTGCGGTTATAGTTTTTTCTCGTTTGTCTGATAGTGGTTGAGTATTTTTTCCACCTAAAAGTATTGTATAATTTTATCAAAATTTTGTTTGAATTTATTATGTTTATTTTGTTACCTGTTGACAGTTTCCTTGTAGTTTTTTAGTTTAAGTATTATATTTTGTTGTATTTGTGCTTGTTACTTGTACTTATTCCGGTTTTTATTTTTCTGTACAGTCTCGCCGGTTTGCTTGATAATGGCCATTACATGGCCGAAACCGGTCGCATTTGATTAAATAAATGTTAAGAACAGTGTGAATCAAGACTGGAAGATTGTTTTTGCATTTTTTCATTATACTTTTCCTCAATTCATATCTTCACATTTGGGCGTATCCCTTTCATCAAATATCAATGAGTTTAGCCGCATTTATTTTTCTCTGCTTTTAATTTGTTTTGGATTGTTAAGTTCCTTGGTGATGTTATTTTATTGATAATATTATTTTCTTGTCTTGAAATAAAAACATTTATATTTTCATTCTGCAAATCATTTTTTAATTATTGTTATAATTTTATTTTACCATCAGTTATATCATCGACGTAAGGGACCTGGAACACACCAGGCTACAGACACGAGATAGGAATTATTATTTATTATATGACACTCCTGCCATCTAAGGCGCCCCCGTAAAACTATTTACTTCATAGATTATATATAGGTGGCTATTTAATTCACTTTCAACACTTGACATGCAAAATTTGTTTCTTCTTCACTTGAGTATATTTGCTCTGTATCTGCGCAAGTTTGAATTTTGTAATACGTGCGAAAATATTACAATTGTAACAACTCGACAGGACCCCTTTTTATAATGTACCCTTGTTTAAGGGGGTTATATTTTGGTGGCAGCGGTTTTGGGTTCATTTGTCAGACCAGTGTGGCCTTTACACACTGTATTGGTTGCTCGCGGGAGTCAGCATGCTACGCAGTTAGTTGAAATCGAGAGTTGTGGCCGATAAATTGTAGAAGACGCATGAAAAAAGATGTACGGTCAGAGAAGATTTCATCATAATGAGAGAAGACGCGTACAATGTTACAATTGTGGCGGAAACCATTACGCCATGCAGTGTTGGCAACGACTTAACAATCAAAGAAGAGGCTACGAAGAACACGAGCGCTACAGAAGATACGAAGAAAATCAACGTGCTGCGCGGTATGAATAACACCAAAGTAACCCAGTCGAACAAGAAAGAAGAATAGAAGAACAGTTTGATACAGAAAAATAGACAATAAAATTCTGGTATACAAAATTATTAAGAGCCCAGATATTACGTCAGGAGGAAGAAATATACAGAATTTTTGAACATCTTGGTGGCCTTCCGACCGATGAAGGTGTTTTAAGATGTTTCGGATGTCTGATGCCCAAGAAAAACTACTGTGTTTGTAAAAAAACTGAAGAACAAACAAATGAAATTGAAGTTGCTGTACCACAAAATACTGAAGATGAAGACGAGAATGAATCTGAAAGCGTTACACAAACTGAGGTAATTCACGAGTGTGTTAGTTGTCTGCTCCCAAAACGAGGTTGCTGCATTTGTGCAGAGCAGGAAGAAAAACAACAGGAACCACAAGAAATTGCCGAAGAAGAATTCTGTGAGAGAAGAGCGGAGGACTCTGAAGCAGAAGAGACTGAAATAGGGGAAGAGATTATTGAAGTTTTTAAAGTGGAGGGTGCGTTAGAGAGCGCACCGATTCTGAGTATGTTGATTAGTGAGGAATTCTGCGAAAAAGGCGCGGAGGACTCCGAGGCAGAAGAGGCTGCAGTTAAGGAAGAAATAATTGCAGATGTCTAAGTTGAGGAGTGTGCTTTAGAGAGCACCAAAATCGAGAGTACCCTAATCAGAGAAGAAAGTGTAACGGTAAATGATTGTCAAAACGAGGTTCAGCGGGTCATCAGAGATTCCAAGGGCAGCAGCAATAAAGGGCAGAAGAAGAAAAAAGAGTTCAAAGTCCGGAAAATAAATCAAGTTACAGGCAAGCACCATACAGGTTCGAATAAAATGAACTTTTCCAAAAAGTTAGACAAGCAGTACAAAAAATCCAAACGGAACCAAAGGAAGCAAATTCCAAAGAAAATATTGCACCACAGGGTAAACTTTAGAAGGTGGTGGTGTATTTATGGACAATATTGTGGACATGAACATTTTTAATAAAATATAGTGAAGTGTTTAGGTTTTAGTGACATTTTGATATTAATATTTAAGTAATTATATATGTTATAGTATTAGATTTTTATATGTGTTTTTTTTATGCAATTGTGCCCTTAGGAGCAAATTTCTCAAAGAATGGAGGAATGTATCAAGTCTTAAGTCAGCATATTATAGTTCACGCAATGATTAAGTAAGTAGGTCAGATAGTGTTTACTTGTGACACTTATTTTGCTGACTTAGGACTTGCACAAATATATATAAGTGTTAATATGTATGGTAAGTAGGTAAGCAAGTAAGTAAGAAAGTACAGTAGAGTATAGTAAGCTGTAGAGTACGTTCATCATTGATTATCGTTTAATAAAGATCATGTAAGTTAGTCCATGGATCAAAGCCTATTATTGCTGCTGACTCTCAGCCTCGACAGGACCCCTTTTTTATAATGTACCCTTGTTTAAGGGTTATTCGTTAGAATGGTAAGTAATAACAATAGTAGATATAGTACTAAGATAAATATAAGATGTAATACATAGAACATAAACATTTATTTCATATATTTTTTAGTAGCGTTGCCTCGTTTGTGGTTGCGAAAATGACAAATCGTTTTCACATTATATTCCTAAAAATATTTATCAGCGAGAAAAATGGTTAACAATTATCAACCGCCAAGAACTTCTAAAAAAACCAATCCCCCCTTTTTAATACTTTCGTGTCTGTGGAAAACATTTTTCTCCAGAAAAGTATAGATTTTAATACGAATGCTGTTCCGGATGAGATTGTGGAGACATCAAATTCTTCATCAATAGTAGAAGATGATATTATTGAAACTAGACAAGTTTTAAGTGTTTCACTAACCTCTCCGGACAAATGTAGCGATGGAATTTTAATGTCTACTGTCAGAACATACTCAAGGAAACGTCGATTGTTTGTGGCTGACGAAATTTTAAATAAAATTCAACGACTGGATACCTCAGATACTGTTCCATTTCAATGTATGTGTAATATTTTTGTAGACTGGCTTTAAATACAGTAAGTTTTATTTTATAAGTTATATTACATTTTAGCCAATGAAAATGTTACGCTGAGAAAATTGGGAGTTTCTCGAAAGACCAAGTTGACCAGCAGAGAACAACAAATGTATCAACAAATTAAGAGAAAAGAACATCTGTTAAGAGTGATGAAGGCTGGGCGAATCAATAAACAAGCAGATATAAATATCCCAAACCGCTCAGGAAATCTTAATCAATTTAATTCTCTTTCTTCTACTCTTAAAATTTTCGTTAACTGTCAGCTCCGTCTACAATAATTTAAATCAAAATAATCTTATCGCTTCACCCCTCAAGAGAAAGCACTATTTTTATCCATATATCGACACAGTCCTAAATGTTGTAAACACTTGAAATCCTTGTTGCTTACTTTACCTACTCCTAAAACCTTACAACGTACTCAAGGCTCCTTAAATTTAAAAAGTGGTATAAATAAGCAACTATTTTCTTTCTTAAATGATGTTAGTAAAAGTAAAGTTAGCCGGGATCAATATTGTATATTGATGTGGGATGAAATGTCTCTAGCAGCAAGTTTCAGTTATAGTAGAAAACATGGCGTCGAAGGTTTGGAAGATTTTGGTACTGGGCGCATGCGCCGCATTGCTGATCACGCTTTAGTGTTTATGGTTCGTGGACTGTACTCGACCTATTGCATTCTATTTTGCACAGTCAGCCACGAAGACATATACATGAAAAGCGTGTATCAGAGAAGTCATTCAGGCGATTCATAAAAAGACTGAATTTACAGTACTTGCTTCGGTGTGTGACATGGATAGTAGCAACAAACCTGCTATTCACAGTTTGGCAACTGAGAACGGAAGGCCTGATTATATATATATATATATATATATATATATATATATATATATATATATATATATATATATATATATATATATATATATTTATTTATTGGTTTTCTTCCATGGCAAGCTTTGTATGGGCATATTTAAATAAAAATGATACATTTCTAATTTAGCATTTTTCTCAAATATTTTGTATTATTTGGTCATTACATGTGAATATCATCGAATTCAGAAAAAAATACTCATTCGAATAAGCAAATAAAAAATATAGGTTGCCATTTAAAATAAGAAAGTTGCACCCCATATTTTGAGAACTACTGGTTAAAATAAATATTTTTTAAGCTCATTAAAATAGTCTTGTAAAATAGAAATTGTTTACCAATTTAACCGACCTCGTAGCTCTTATAGTTCTCGAGATAGCAATGGTGGCACACTTAAATTGAACACCCTGTATATATATATATATATATATATATATATATATATATATATATATATATATATATATATATATATATATATATATATATATATATTTGCATCCTACTATCAACTGGGCGTCTTTACGAAAACCGATTGTCGAGCGTCCGGTTATCTCAAAAATGGTATATAGCACTTTCATACATGTTCGTACGAGTATATTCCAGAATTAACTTATATAAATTAAAAAAAAATATTAGTAATAGTTTTTGATAAAATTATTTTCAATTTTAACATCTTTGAAGCGTCCTTCTACATAGCGAACATCAGAGCGTCCGAAATATACAGATACATTTCATTTTCTCGATTATACAGCGTCTGCGACATACATCTCAATATAATTAATAGATATTAGAGCGTCCAGCATTGTTGCCAAATATATTTCACGTACTTTATGATTTCACTACAATATTTGGTCTCGAATATCAAAGCTTTCTTTATTTGTTCGTATTCTTAAGTGATTTGCGATGGGGTAAATAGCTCCGTGGTAACGTGTCGGACTGTGGATCGTAAGATCCTCAGTTCGAATCCCACTGCCGACAGTTACAAATTTAAATTTACCCTTGTGGTTCCCCCTCCACTAACATCTTTGGGGGCTATGAGTTGACGGCTGGTAACCGCACTTCATACGACAAAATATATCACTTACCGAGATCTGCGTAAGCAAAGTGCCACACCCGTGATGGGTAAAAGGCGTGATGATATATTTATTTATTTTATTTTATTTGCGATTAAATTTTTTACCAATCAATATTGACATAAAGTGATTGTACAGAGTGTTCTCGTATTAAGTAGCCTAACTTAAAATACAAATTTAGAACCTCGTCACAAAATTCCCGCGGCGCAAATGCTTTAAATTTAGAGGATACTGACGTTATATAGAAATTAATAAAAATATTGTTTTGTTTAAGAAAATTACGAAATCTGGTTTATGTTTTTATTTATAAATACTCTGGTTAAGACTTATGAATTCTAAAAGAAAATTTTCATGATTTAAGGTGCTAAATTATTATTTTCAGTTTAACCGCTTTACTCGGGGTAATAAATGGTCGGTAGCGTTACGCGCAAGACATTTAAATCATCATAGAATACCTTCTCAATAATTCTGAAATCAGGTAGAAGAAAAAACTACTAGCAATAATAATCGAATGTGATTGAAGTTTACATATACATACTACCAGACAGCTTTAAATAAAAATTATACGATCTTTTTTATATCTACTAGATAATAATAAATTTTAATAATTTTAAAATTTGAAATGGGCAATAGGCATATATCAGTACAAAAATGTTTTTTTAGAATAAATTGAAAACAATCTTCGTATAATATACAGATGTTTTCGTCTAAAACAATCAGCGCTTTTTTGGACGAACTAATGACTTTAGAGAAAAATGTAATTTACAAAAAATGACCAGCAAAAATAACCTTATTTAATAGAAGTAACAAATAAAAAAATCGGTGGTTCTCGAACGATATAATAAAATTAGTAGTAGTAGTAACCGAGACAAATTTTTAGTCCATTAGACACAGAATTTTTTTCTTATTTCAACGATATAAATATAATATGAGATTGTAGAACAATTATTTTAAGAAAATGGTATTAAAAATAAGAAATAATTTTAAAATATTGAAATAGGCTATTTAATAAACAAATGCAAACTAATGATACAGGTGACAGAAAGTTTTGTTACGTTAATAATTTTTTGTTTTCGTAATTGTTTAATTATTTATTAATAAATAATGGCTTCGCAGTTGTAAGCATTAACAAATTTAGAGTATGTTAATCTTATTATTATGGAGAGTGTGGCAGAATGAAGAAATTTAAATTCAGCAATATTATGTAAATTTAGAGTGAAGTATATTTATAAGGACTATATTTATGTTTTTTTTTTAAATTTTCCATATTGACTTATTTCCAATTTGAAAAAATGCTAGCACAGCAATTTCAATATCTTCATCAATTATTCTGGGTTGACGTTCCCTTTTTAACTTATGAAATGACCCAATAGTTTGGACATTTCGAAAAATTGTTCTCAATAATTCACGAGTGGGTTGCGCTTTTTGGGAATAAAGCCGTAAAAATCTTTGTATTGTTGAATTTAAATTTCTTCCACACTCTCCGTACATAACAGTAAGATTAAAATTGTCTAAATTTGTTAATTCTTACAACTGCAAAGCGATTCTTTATTAATAAATAATTAAACAATTACGGAAACAAAGACTTACTAACGTAAGTAACAAAACTATCTGTCACCTGTATCATTTGTTTGCATTTGTTTATTGTATAGCCTATTTCAATATTGTAAAATTATTTCTGATCTTTAATACCATTTTTCTCAAAATAATTGTTCTACAACCTCATATCATATTTATATCGTTGAAGTCAGAAAAAATTCTCTATCTAACGGACTAAAGATTTATATAGGTTACTATTTTAAAAAATATAATTTTATTCTATCGTTTGAGAACCACTCTTTCAATTTTATGTTTGTTATTTCTATTAAATAGGGCTCTTTTTTCTGGTTGTTTTAAAGAAAACCACTGTATAATAAATAATTATATACATTAAAATATAAACGAACAATGACAAACGTATTGATTAATATTTTTGTGTAATTATTTTCTTGTTTTCCTGGTGTACTTGTTTTGAATAACAACTTTTATCTTTACCAATCTCTATTCCCTAAAATTTTACAAAATTGTTCTTTCACATTCATGCATTTTCTTTTCGGTACTTTTTATTTATATGTTCGGCAAAAAATTATTTAAAACTTTTTCTGTCTATCTTCCTTTTCTTTAATCTTTCGCGATCTGTTTTTTCCTCGACTTGTTCAGCGACACTGACATCTTCTGCTGCAGGATACGGCGAGCAATTTTTAGGTTAGTTCGGTTACCAGCCGTCAAATCGCGGACTCCAAGGATGGTAGTGGTGGAGGAGCCACCGAGGTAATAGTATGTGGTAAAAATTTTCGGAATTTATTTTCGAAAATTTGTCGGCTATGACGGTCGAACCGAGTATTTTATGATCCACAACCTAATGCGTTACAACGTACCTAGCTATTTACTCCATAAATAAATAAATATGTTTAGAATTAAAATGTGCATCCAATCAGCATAAGTTAATTGATACAATGCGTTCCTGTCACAAAATAGACGTAAATTAAAATATTCATATTCTACCTGTTAACAAAGAACCAATATAAATTAAACAATCAAAAAGACCCAAATAAATATTAATTTAAGGTGCAACTTTAAAATAAAAATAATTTTGCATTGATAAAGAACATTTTAATTTGTGGTAAGTCGGTATATTATTTTAAAAACAATGAAATCAAGTTAAGAATAAAATTAAAATACAACTCAAATTATACTAAATAATTATTTGTTTAATTTCTATTGGCTTTGTGGAAACACTTACGTCTAGTTCGAGAAAGTATTATTTCTTGTCAATTTTATGTAGGAAAATTGATTGTACTTTTTAAAGAGTAGATATATAATAATCAGGTATACAGCAACAGATCTTTATTTTCTACAATGCAAAGCTAGTAGAATAAGTTTATATTTCAGTATTTTTGGCTTGCCCAAGTACCATGCGAAATTTGCTGACGTGTTTTTTTTTGTGACATCTTTTTTGTTTTTACACAAATGAAGCATTTAGGTACATTATTAGTAATATATGCATATGTAATATTAATATATCAACTTATTCTACTAGCCTTGAAGAAGACAGACGTGGTGTCGAGAAGTCGACATTGTGGAAAATAAATATTTTTGACTATATACCCGATCATTATTTATCCACATCAATTCTCCAGTCTAAAAATCATCTCTTCAGTGCTGTTTAAATTCTAAACATCTTATGTATTAATAATTTTACCCTATAATTAATAGGGACATAATTTTAGCATTGTATTGACCATGAAATAGAAAAATTATAGAAACGCGGAACATACGTAAACATACGTGTAATGTTTACCTATGTTTGTTATATAAAAATAATAAAAATTTCTGAATGATTTTATTTACTGTGATTCAAATCAATTTCAGGCTGCTTTAAATAATTTTGTCCAGCGTCTTGGTCATAATGTAAAAAAACTGATGAGAGCAGCACGTAACCTCCCTCTTAAACAACTTACAAACGGTACAACGTAGAACATTAAGTTTCAAATTAAAAGTGTAGCTTTTTTTATCATAACAAAATATACTCTAACTCGAAGATCTAAATATGAAATTTAGAAATGATATTGTCATTAGAATCTGGTTTGGGCACCATATAACTTCCCGAAAATTTTAATTTCTAAGCGGTACAAAATATAGAAAAATTAAAAATCAAAATGAAAGCCAATACTATTCTACATTTTCTTTAATATTACAAAATTTACAGTAACTTAATAATTTACTGAGATACACAACAAAAACCTGTTAGGACTTCAAGTAAAATACTACTTACGGTTGATAAATTATTACCAAAAACTAATCTGCTAATAACCTTAACATTAATATTTAAATATGAAATTCCAAGATGATATATTTATTAGATTTAGAAATATTGTGGAGAAAGTCGTCGTCACACACAGACGTCATCGTGAAATTAGTAAAATCGTATTCTAGGGACCCCAAAACGTGCTTGTTTTGAAAACTCACTACCGAAAATTTGGACCCGTCGCAAGTATTTTATTTGTATTTAGAATAGATAAATATCATCGATCATAGAATAATATTATATAGAATATTCAGAAACAAATTACATATTCCGGTGGAAAACAACATAATTATATTCCGATGGGAAATAGCATCCGTTTGAGTATGTACATGGTCCCAGCATGAAAAACTTACTATGTGTTTATCTACAAACATTCATGTTACTCAAAATGTGTTGCCAAATGTACGGACGCCGGTTAATCGAAAATCTGTATGATTTAATACTTTCGTAAATATACGCAATACAACACTAGCGGCGCCAGTGAGTAACAGCGGAACTACAGTATACAGAGTACGATTGAAATTATCAAAATATGTTACAATTAAGCGTCAAGTACAATTTTTGCTAAACAACAAGAGATGGCATAAGAAGTGGAAAAATGACCACTTTAACAGAGATACATTAGAGCGTCCGTATACGGACGCTTCATTGGAGGTGGACGCTTCAATGATGGTAAAAGGCTAATTGACGGACGCTTTAATGTCGGATAGATGTATATATATATATATATATATATATATATATATATATATATATATATATATATATATATTAGGCTTGCAACGAATATTCGGCAACTATTCGGTATTCGGCCTATTCGGCCACATTTTTACTATTCGGCCGAATACCGAATAGTTAAGTATTATTCGGCCGAATACCGAATAGTTTAGAAAATAGAGAAAAGTGGAAATTTAGGGTATTTCATTCGGTAATTTTTGCTTCAAATAAAATAATAAATGTAAAACACATAAGGGTGCCTATTCTGTAATTTACCTGTTAATTTGTAACGGCCTGTTAAAAATTTTAACCAATGATAACAGACGGTACTGAATAAAAACTGGAAATTTCATTTGCCGCATTTCTATTAGGCCCCATACATAGAGGACATAGGTAATACATAAAGATACATAGGTATACAGTAAAAAATTTATAGTTTAAATTGACAAAATTTTAAATTTTAAGAAAATATTTAGTCCCAGACGATCCACCGTTAATTTGTTAGCAGGTAACAAATTAGTTTTGTGTATTTCTTAACAAAATATATTTGTGAATATTGTAATTATTAACATTTATTTTTATGTACTTTTGACAAAATATTTTAGTAATTATATAGAAGCTGAACAATAAATCATAGTTATTATAACAAATTAAGTTGTTACGAACAACAATTTCAATTTGATATATTAGCTAAATTGACTTTTTATTATTCACGAGACTATTTATTAAATTTTATAAATGTAGCAAATAAATAAAAACAACAATTTTTCTTGTTAATAATTCAGAAATGACAAAATTTTAATTTAACAAATTGTCATATTTGTTCAAATTGTTTATTTAACACAAGATATTTGTCAATAATAACTAAAAATACTGAGTAATAAACAGAAAAAACCAGCCGAATACTATTCGCCGAATATTCGGCTATTCGGCCAAGGAATCCGCCGAATATTCGGTATTCGGCCTAAGGCCGAATACACTATTCGTTGCAAGTCTAATATATATATATATATATATATATATATATATATATATATATATATATATATAGTCATGTAAACAGCTTTACGGGAACAATACTCTTTCCGGAGACATATTTTATATATATATATATATATATATATATATATATATATATATATATATATATATATATATGTAAGGAAAGTAAATTATACTTTCCTAATTTGTTTTGTCTACAACACAACAATGGTCAGTGAACTTGATTCCAAGTGCAAGTGACATTAAATTGACAAGAAGCAAAACAATATCCAGTAAAACATCGAATTATTCTGATTCATTAAAGTATTTGTAAAGAAGGGAACAACTTAGTGAATAATAAACATTGAATGTTGTTTCTTTGATTTACAGGTAAATTTGTAAATAAAATAAGTATTAGTTTGTAATTTTAAAGTTAATAAAATACATCTTTGATTTACAGAGCAACAATTCAGTTTGTTATTTATAATTATTCCCAAAAGAAAGAACATTATAAAACAACATTCTTACGTGGAAGATTCACAAAGAAATCAACATAATGGAAAAATTACGATTTGACTTTGAAATTAAAAGTGCTCCAGATGGAAAAACAAACGTCATATGCCTAACGTCAATAGGGACACCTGATGGCCGCACTTTTAGCTTACCAGATGAATATCAGCCAATATCTTTACACACAGATCTAACAAAAACACAAACATTTTCTAAAGTTAAGAACACGTTAAAAAAAAGACATCAATCAAGGAAAGTTTGGATCAGCTTATCAAACGAATTGTTTAAGATTTATTTAGATGAGGAGGAAAACTTACAATTTAATGAGTATCTCCTAGAAGAAATTGAAGAAAAACAAACTCCTACTACAGCTAAAACTAGTACAGATCAATCAATGATAAAATTATTAGAAAAATTATTGGATGAAAAACAAAAAGTCTCTGAAGTTCTAAATTTAGGAAAATTAGCAAATGATTTTATGATTGAAAAATTCACAAGCAAAAACTCAAATGCTCACCAGTGGATTAAGGAATTTGAGAAAGAATGTGAACGTCTTAGAATAATTCTAGACAGCCATAAAATTGAAATTCTAAAATTTTTTCTAGAAAAATCTTGTAATGATTGGTATACCTGCATGTTAATGAAACTTACAGTAGAGTCTAATTGGGGAGAATGGAGAAAAAAGTTTTGTGAAACGTTTGCAAACAAAGGTTGGTCTGCAATTAGATATGCTCTTTCCTTCAGATACCAAACAGGATCCCTGCTAGATTACGCTTTAAAAAAAGAAAGATTACTATTAGAAGTGAGAAAATCAATTGATAAAGGAACCTTGATAGACCTCATCGCAGCTGGCCTGCCAAACTTTATATGTGATTTGATTGATAGGGAAATTCTAGAAGAGACCGAAGATCTTTATAATGAAATAGGCAAGTTGGAGCATCTCGTTAATAAAAGGAAGTTTGAAAGTAAGAAGATTAGAGATTATAACACCAAAGTAACAATTGAAAAATCACCATGTAAAATTTGTAAAGATAAAAATAAAGGCACACGTTATCATCCAGAATCTACATGTTGGTTTAAGGACAAAGATGACAAGATAAAACATGTTAACAACTCCGAGCTGGAAGTAGAACTAAGTTGCAAGGACCAAAAAAACTAACAATTCCATCATTAATCAAACTTAAAATACTATTAAATGACACATTTGAAGCGGTTGGGATTTACGATTCGGGCTCAAATGTTTCATTAATAAATTCAAAGATACTTAAATTAGAAAAAGAAGACAAAAATAAGAAAAAAAAAGTTAATTTGAGAACGATTAATGGTGTAAATGAAACGGAAGGGATGATAACAATAAAAGCTAAAATTTTTAATATAGAACAAGAAATAGATGCTTTTATAGTGAACAATAAAAATTTCAATTATGAATTTCTAATTGGATTGGATTGCATAAAAAAATTCAAATTATTACAAAATGAAGATTTAAAAATTGAACAAAGATTTCCAGATTTCACTGGCAAAGAAGAAAAACATAATTCTGAAAAAGACGAAAAAATTCCTGATAGAGCAGGTACAGATAATTTGATAAATTTTATTGAACATGTGGACGAGAATAACTTCCAAATCTCAATAAACCATATGGATTACGATAAAAAAATTATAATAGAAAATTTAATAGAAAAATATAAAACATTATTTGCCAAAGATAAATACGATATAGGTACAGTAAAAGATTATGAAGCCAGAATAGATCTAATTATAGACAAATATTGTAGCAAAAGGCCATATAGATGTACAATTGAAGACAAGGTAGAAATAGAACAACAAATCTCAGAGTTGTTAAAAAGAAATTTAATAGAAGAATCGTATAGTCCTTTTGCTGCCCCAGTAACACTGGCATACAAAAGAGATGAAAATAAAAGATCAAGATTATGTATAGATTTCAGAGATTTGAATAAAATAATAATCCCGCAATCTCAACCATTTCCACTGATTGAAGATTTAGTTATAAAAACAAGGAACTGCAAATATTTTTCAAAATTCGATATCAACTCGGCATTTTGGTCCATTCCACTGCGAGTTGAAGATAGAAGGAAAACAGGATTTGTCACTCAGGAAGGACACTATCAATGGACCTGCCTACCATTCGGAATGAAGACATCACCGGCTATCTTTCAAAGAATTTTAAGTAGTATTGTAACGGTTTACTTTTCCCGTTAACCTTAACCCTTTCCTACTACCTTTGCGACATCTTTTTTTTGTCGGTTATTTAGAGATCGTTTACTGTTTTAGAGTTTATTATTATTGTTTGTCGCTAGACAGCGCGAGCAGTCAGAACTGTTGCCGTGTTATTAATTTAATTAATATATGTTTAATCTTGCGAGCGCAAAACTTGGGTTTTTTGGTCACTCGGCAAGTGGATTTCAAGCAAATTGAACAGTGTGTGCGAGAGTGAGTTTACTCAGTTAAGGGCGCTTTAGTTTAGTTTTGTACGACCCTAATTATCGCCCATAGTCAAACTATTACGGGGTTTCGTACTTATCGCCACTTCGGCGGATTTTCACCGTTTTCTTCGTCCATCGCCCGATTTTTGGTGCTCGTTGTCGCCATCACTGGAGCCAAGGCACCACCCCAACAACTCTTGGGGGATCTTCCTGTCTACTGGGGCTCTTCTTTCGCCTACTCAGCACATCCACGACGCGCCGGGGATGCTCCAACATCGCACAGCTAAGTACTGTTTTAATTACACAGTGATAACTAGATACAGTGCTACGCAACCCTTGTTAGTACTATCGTGCGAATCTAGCTTACCCTTTGGAGGGTTAATTATTGCACCTAGTATCGATTTAAAGCGATATTTTAAGACAATATTGACTGTATTTTTCTATTAAAATTTTCGTTACGCCGCCTATGGTTGGTGCCAGCGCGGACAATAATTTGGCCGTTCTACACAAGTATTGGCCGTTACTCTCTATTTGTTATTATTTTTGTCTGAGAGTTGTATTTTTTGATTCTGTATAAAATCATAGTTGTTTCTAGTTCATATTTTGGGAGATCTCCTGCTAAGCTAATATTAAGATATATATTTATGATTATTATTGATTTTTCATGGTATTGTTTATGAAAATTTTAACAATTGTCTTTGATTAATATAACGATAATTGTAACAATAATTCTGACTGTTCCGTTTCTAGTAGAATAATAGATTGTAGAGTTTTTTTCGAAATTTGAAGTTTTACGTAATATTACTCTGATTAGTTAAACTCAATTCTGGCTTTTTTATGTTGCTAAGTACCCGACTCTCACCAAATTAATTATCCCTAGATCCCTGGCTTCCCATCCCTTTTTTGAGCTAGCGTCATTTTTCGTAATTTTTATTTTATCTAAAATTACGTGGCGCCCTAATTATTATATCCGATTCATTTATTCGTATACGAACCACGATTGTACGTATTCACGTACCCTCTCCGACTGCTGCGCTGGGCATTCCGTTTTGTACACCAAAGGTAGGTGGCAAAAGTGGCGCCCAACGTGGGGCTAACGTTAGTTCGGGGTAATTTACGCGGCTCAAAATTTTATATTTTTTTTTGGTGATAGAAACACTAGAGGTTATAAAGTTTAATTTAATTTCTTCACTGAGTTTATCTTGTCGCACACACGATTATTTCCGCACTGACCGTACCGTATACGGGGTATTAATTTTTTTGAAATTTTTTATTGCGATCATGGAGCCGAACAGACTTAGCCGCGAGGAACTAGAATATGAACTTTCGGTTCGGGGCATTTCTAATACGCACATTCTAAACGTACATTTGATGCGCAGTGAATTGGGAAAACGTTTAAAGAAAGAACAAATAGGACAATTAATGAATGTCGGCAACATTATCCGAGAACCCGCTGAAGAATTAACTATTTGTAATGATAAATTAACTGAACTACAAGAAATAGCTACGCAGTTGGTGGTGACGTTTTCGAAGACTGAATTCAAGAGAGTCATTTCTAAAATACAGCATATAAAAGGTAGAACCGCGCGTATAACCGGGAAAGATGCGACGATAGTAGCGGCCATTAAAAAATTAGAAACGGAAATTATTGCATTAGAAGACAATCTTATATCTCAATTTGATAATGATGAATTGCTGAACCTAACAGATAACGAATTAAAGACGAGACCCCCGGACACTTCTCGCGAAACTACACAAAGCAGAGGTAGACAGATTCCGGTGGCCAATTGGAACCTTTCATTCAGCGGTGATACAGTCGAGTTTAGTGTGAATTCATTTCTTCAGCGCGTTGAAGAATATATGATCTCTAGAAACGTATCGGAAGAGGAATTATGTAATTCTATTGTAGAACTATTATCGGGTCGGGCTCTGCATTGGTATCGGGCTGTACGGTGCAAAATACATTCGTGGAAAAGTTTTGTACATAAATTGCGAGAGGAATTCGAACCCTATGATTACGATACCGAACTTTGGCAAGAAATTCGAGCACGCAGTCAAGGGCACGACGAGACTATCGGCACTTATTTCTCTAGTATGGTTAACCTTTTTAATCGGTTGCGTAAACCCGCGTCTGAAGAGCAAAAACTTGAAGTGTTCAGACGTAATATCGCGCCTTATTACATTAAATTTATCGGGTTAGCAAAAATTGAAAATGTTGATGATTTGTTAGAAGTGTGTAAACAATTAGAAATAAACAAAAATATGGCCGACAAATTTCAACCCCCACCTACAAATCGTCGAGGATTACTCGAGCCTGATCTCGCCTATCAAACGAATCCGGGTCGTTACCGCTCAACTCAGACGTCCGAAATAGTCACGCCACTACGCCCAAAACCTAATAATCACTGCTGGAATTGTAATTCCAATTCACACTTTTATACCGCATGTCGACAAAGACGTAAAAAATTTTGCTACGGTTGTGGATCCCCTAACCAAACAAAATTAACATGCCCGAAATGCCAGAATAAATACGCGGGAAACTTGAGCGGAAACTCATCTGCAAGAACCGAGCAATGAGTTTCAAGAAAAATTCTCGGACGGTTCAAGAAGAAGACAAACGTCTATGGTTAGAATCTATTTCAAAATTTTTTATGAAAACCGAAATTGATCAAGTCGTTGCAACGAAATTAGGTGATAATAGACCTTATATTGAGGTAAAACTTTTCGGGACTACATTTATTGCACTTTTAGACTCGGGGGCCAATCGATCCATAATAGGAGGAAACGCATGGCGGGTTCTAGAGAGGTTAAACGTTCGACTTAAAAATAATTACATACCCACTTGTACCGTCGCCGATGGTACGCAATGTCAAATTTTAGGCTCTATTTCAGTACCGATTACCGTTGATAATAAAACCAAAATTCTTGAAATGCTTGTTGTACCGACAATACATCAAGACATATTATTGGGAGTAGATTTTTGGACCAGAATGAACATAAATATAAAATTTTGTGATAATACTTGGTACCTATCAGGCGACAGCAATATTTGCGAAAATAAAATTCAGGACTTAGACCACTTAAACTCCGAAGAACGCAGTAAATTAAATAATTTAATCGAAACTTACTTTAAAAATTCAACAAAAACTATTGGTTGCACTAATTTGGTGGAACACGTGATAATTACTGACGCTACCCCGATTAAGCAGCGCTACTATCCGGTTTCACCTAAGGTTCAGGAATATATAAATTTAGAAGTGGATAAAATGTTAAAGGAAGGGATTATAGAACCGTCAAATAGCCCATGGTCCAGTCCAATTTTACTTGTGCGTAAAGCGGATAATTCATATCGTTTTGTTGCGGATTATAGGAAACTAAATGCAGTAACTCGTAAAGATGCCTACCCGCTACCTTATGTGAACTCAATTCTTGACAAACTCCGCGATGCTCGGTACATCTCGTCTTTAGATATAAAATCTGCCTTTTGGCAAATACCCGTAGAATTATCTAGTCAAGAGAAAACGGCGTTTACAGTTCCCGCAAGAGGCTTATTTCATTTTAAACGTATGCCTTTTGGCCTCCATAATTCTCCAGCAACATTCCAAAGGCTGATGGATAGACTTTTCAACCACGAATTTGAACCGTACGTCTTTGTGTATCTAGACGATATAATAATAATCACGCCGAGTTTTGAAAAACATCTAGAGATTCTAGAAAAAGTATTTATTAAAATATTCGATGCCGGATTAACCCTGAATAAAGATAAATGCCACTTCTGTAAACCGGAAATAAAATATTTAGGTTATGTTGTCAATAACACGGGCTTGCATGTCGATCCAGGAAAAATTGAGTCAATCTTAAATATCCCTACCCCAAAATCTGTTACAGAGGTGCGAAGATTTTTAGGCACAGTTTCGTGGTATCGTAGATTTATACCTGACTTTTCTACCTTATCTGCACCCATTTGTGCTTTAATTCAGAAAAATAAACCATTTATTTGGACGACGCAGTGTGAAAAATCATTGAACACAATAAAGGAAAAATTAATTTCCGCTCCAATTTTATCATGCCCCAATTTCGAGTTACCTTTTTTCGTACAAACGGATGCATCAGCCACTGGTTTAGGCGCGATCCTTACCCAAATTTCCGACGAGGGAGAGCAAATAATTTGTTACGCGAGTCGGTCTTTATCCAAACAAGAGAGGAATTACAGTCTTACAGAACGGGAATGTTTAGGAGTGATTTGGGCTGTTGAAAAATTTAGACCTTATTTGGAAGGAACCAAGTTTACTGTTATTACCGACCACCATTCCCTTATTTGGCTCAATAATTTAAAAGATCCAACGGGACGGCTGGCTAGATGGGCCGTCCGCCTTCAACAATTTAATTTTGACATAAAATTTAGGAAAGGTTCAGAAAATTTATTACCGGATCTGTTATCTCGTTCATTACACACGGAATTAAATTTAATTAATATCGAGCAACCCATAATTGACCCTTGGTACCGGCAGTTAATGCAAAAAATTGAAGAACAACCCGCTAAATTTCGTTATTGGAAAATTGAAAATAATAGGCTCTTTAAATATGTTCGTTCCCCGACTACTCCCGAATGGAAAATAGTAGTACCTAAAGAATATCGCGCCCAAGTATTACGCGAGTGTCATGACGACACCACTGCGGGACATCTGGGAAATTTTAAGACTTTTCATCGTGCCGCGGTTTTATACTATTGGCCAAAAATGCAGCATGATATAAAATCGTATGTTCGTGCTTGTACCGTCTGCCAAATGCAGAAACCTATACAGAAACGTATACCGGGATTTATGGGAGGTAAACCCATTGCCTCTCGCCCTTGGCAACTGGTGAGCGCCGATTTCATGGAATTCCCATGCTCTCGTAGTAGAAACCAATATCTTTTAGTTGTTAACGATTATTTTACAAAGTTTGCTGTTCTGTTTCCCATAAGAAAAGCTACCGCGTCCAAATTATGCGAAACGATGGAGAAAAAAATATTCTTAGTTCATGGCGCTCCTCAGATTATTATATGCGATAACGGCAAACAATTTGTTAGTCGAGAATTTAAAGAGTTAGCTTCGAAATTTGGCGTCAAATTGTCTTATAACGCGAATTACCACCCTCAAAATAATCCAACCGAGCGCGCAAATAAAACGATTAAAACCATGATAAAATCTTACCTAAAAGAAGATCACCGAGTCTGGGATACCAATATTTCGCAAATAGAATGTGCTTTTAATACTGCTAAAAGCGAGGTAACAGGTTATACCCCGTATTACTTAAATTACGGCCGGGAACTAATCTTGTACGGTAAATATCACGCAGAAATGGAAAATCTTATTAGTAAAGAGGAAACGGATCCCTCTCGCGTTAAGGAAGAAAATCTTAACCGAATATTTAGTGAAGTACGAAAGAAGATAGCTACGGCTCGTGATCGGAATGAAATTTATTATAATTCAAGGCGTAGACACGAGACATTGGATGTCGGACAACTGGTGTGGTTAAAGAATCATGTGTTGTCGGATGGGTCAAAACATTTTTCTGCTAAATTAGCTCCGAAGTTTATCGGACCATTTAAAGTTAAGGAGAAAACCTCTAGAGTTACCTATCATTTACATTCATTAGAGGGTAAATCCAAAGGCATTTGGCATATTAAAGATATCAAACCTGCTTATGATAGTAAAGATGGAGCTTAAAGTGTTTTTTTTGTTTTTTTTATATACGTAAAGGGGGGATGTAACGGTTTACTTTTCCCGTTAACCTTAACCCTTTCCTACTACCTTTGCGACATCTTTTTTTTGTCGGTTATTTAGAGATCGTTTACTGTTTTAGAGTTTATTATTATTGTTTGTCGCTAGACAGCGCGAGCAGTCAGAACTGTTGCCGTGTTATTAATTTAATTAATATATGTTTAATCTTGCGAGCGCAAAACTTGGGTTTTTTGGTCACTCGGCAAGTGGATTTCAAGCAAATTAAACACTGTGTGCGAGAGTGAGTTTACTCAGTTAAGGGCGCTTTAGTTTAGTTTTGTACGACCCTAATTATCGCCCATAGTCAAACTATTACGGGGTTTCGTACTTATCGCCACTTCGGCGGATTTTCACCGTTTTCTTCGTCCATCGCCCGATTTTTGGTGCTCGTTGTCGCCATCACTGGAGCCAAGGCACCACCCCAACAACTCTTGGGGGATCTTCCTGTCTACTGGGGCTCTTCTTTCGCCTACTCAGCACATCCACGACGCGCCGGGGATGCTCCAACATCGCACAGCTAAGTACTGTTTTAATTACACAGTGATAACTAGATACAGTGCTACGCAACCCTTGTTAGTACTATCGTGCGAATCTAGCTTACCCTTTGGAGGGTTAATTATTGCACCTAGTATCGATTTAAAGCGATATTTTAAGACAATATTGACTGTATTTTTCTATTAAAATTTTCGTTACGCCGCCTATGGTTGGTGCCAGCGCGGACAATAATTTGGCCGTTCTACACAAGTATTGGCCGTTACTCTCTATTTGTTATTATTTTTGTCTGAGAGTTGTATTTTTTGATTCTGTATAAAATCATAGTTGTTTCTAGTTCATATTTTGGGAGATCTCCTGCTAAGCTAATATTAAGATATATATTTATGATTATTATTGATTTTTCATGGTATTGTTTATGAAAATTTTAACAATTGTCTTTGATTAATATAACGATAATTGTAACAATAATTCTGACTGTTCCGTTTCTAGTAGAATAATAGATTGTAGAGTTTTTTTCGAAATTTGAAGTTTTACGTAATATTACTCTGATTAGTTAAACTCAATTCTGGCTTTTTTATGTTGCTAAGTACCCGACTCTCACCAAATTAATTATCCCTAGATCCCTGGCTTCCCATCCCTTTTTTGAGCTAGCGTCATTTTTCGTAATTTTTATTTTATCTAAAATTACGTGGCGCCCTAATTATTATATCCGATTCATTTATTCGTATACGAACCACGATTGTACGTATTCACGTACCCTCTCCGACTGCTGCGCTGGGCATTCCGTTTTGTACACCAAAGGTAGGTGGCAGTATAATAAAAAAACATAAACTTTCTGATTTTACAGTAAATTATATAGATGACATTTTAATTTTCTCAAAATCTTTTGAAGAACATATTACCCATTTAACACAATTATTGGAAGCGATAAAGAAAGAGGGTTTTAGGTTAAAATTTTCTAAATGTACTTTTGCTCTAGATTCAGTTACATACTTAGGCCACATAATATAAAATAATTCAGTTTCCCCAATAAAAGATAATTTGATATCAATACACAACTTTCCAGAGCCAAAAACACAAAAAAATGTTCGACAGTTCCTGGGAAAAATAAATTTCTACAACAATTATGTGCCAAACATTTCAATTACACTAGATCCACTACATAATTTGTTAAGAAAAGGACAGAAATTCATCTGGACGAAAGAATGTCAAGAAGCTTTCGAAAAAATGAAGAACTTCCTCTGTACTCAACCAGTTTTAGCTATTTTCGATCCTGAACTACCAATACACATTTATACAGATGCAAGTTTGCAAGGTGTAGGAGCTGTATTAAAACAACCACAACTAAAGGAAGGCATTGAAAAACCAGTAGCATATTTCTCAAAGAAACTGAACGCAGCTCAAAAGAAGAAGAAAGCAATATACCTAGAATGTCTAGCAATAAAAGAAGCAGTGAAATACTGGCAACACTGGCTAATGGGCAGATCATTTAAAATTTTTTCAGACCACAAACCACTGGAAAAAATGAACATCAAAGCAAGAACGGACGAAGAATTAGGTGACCTAATGTACTATTTGTCACAGTATGACTTTCAAATAAAATACCACCCAGGCAAAAATAATCTAGAGGCGGACTGTTTAAGTAGAAATCCAGTGTTAGAAGCTTATGATAATGAAGAGGAGGACATAAAAACAGTGAATTTAATAAAATTAGATGATATTCTTGAAGATCAAGAAAAAAATATAGATTTGCAGGCTAACAAAGAAAAATTTAAATTGAAGAATGGTCTGCACTATAAAAAAGTAAAGAAAAAAGAAAAAATTATATTATCAGAAGAATTTAGCAAAGAATTGTTAAAAAAACACACAATAATTTTTGTCACATAGGAATAAAACAATTAGAAAACAAAATCAAACCACATTATACGGCAAAAAATTTAACTAAAAATATAAGAAAAATCTGTAAAGATTGTAAGGTTTGTATAAAGAATAAATCAAGAGGGCAAAGTAGATTTGGCCTAATGTCCCAACTAGGCCCTGCAGAAAAACCGTTCGAAATAATGTCCATTGACACAATAGGTGGTTTTGGTGGTTCACGGTCTACAAAAAAATATTTACACCTCTTAGTGGACCACTTCACACGATTCGGGTATATTGTTACATCAAAAACCCAAAACTCAAATGACTTTATTAAACTTACGCAAAAAGTTCTCGAAAATAATCATATTGGGACGATTTTGACCGATCAATATCCAGGTATAAATTCTAAAGAGTTTAAAAACTTCTTAAATGAAAAAAATATACCACTAATTTTCACAGCAGTAAATGCGCCATTTTCTAATGGTTTGAATGAAAGACTAAATCAGACAATAGTAAATAAAATAAGGTGCATGAGGAATGACGAAAAAAGAAATAAAACAGCATGGACAACCATAGCCCACGAATGTATAAGAAAATACAATGAAACCGAACATACAGTCACAGGATTTTCCCCAGAATATTTAATGCAAGGTGCAGATTCTTCGATCTTACCAGATGAATTAAAACAAAAAAAGTTAATTGATGATTTAAGACAAGACAGAAAAATTGCTTTACAAAATAGTAAAAAGTACCATACTTACAATAAACAAAAATTCGACAAAAATAGAAAAGATTACAAATTCAATGTAGGACAACTAGTGTATGTCGAAAATGGGAATCGCCTGAACAGGAAAAAACTAGACGAATTGAGACTCGGACCATATAAGATCTTAAAACAGATCTCGAATTCAATTTATAAGGTGGATACAGGTCATAAGAAAACAGAATCAAATCTATTTCATATCACCAAACTTATACCAGCGTCGGATTCCGCTACCACACAAGAAGAGGAAGAAGAAGAAGAATATATAGAAAATGATATTGCTATATGAAAATTTTATAACCAAATTTTCTCTTCGAGGAGGGGAGATGTAAGGAAAGTAAATTATACTTTCCTAATTTGTTTTGTCTACAACACAACAATGGTCAGTGAACTTGATTCCAAGTGCAAGTGACATTAAATTGACAAGAAGCAAAACAATATCCAGTATAACATCGAATTATTCTGATTCATTAAAGTATTTGTAAAGAAGGGAACAACTTAGTGAATAATAAACATTGAATGTTGTTTCTTTGATTTACAGGTAAATTTGTAAATAAAATAAGTATTAGTTTGTAATTTTAAAGTTAATAAAATACATCTTTGATTTACAGAGCAACAATTCAGTTTGTTATTTATAATTATTCCCAAAAGAAAGAACATTATATATATATATATATATATATATATATATGATATCGATGGTCATGATATTATTCATTTATTTGAAGTACCCCATCTTATCAAATGTATGAGAAATAATTTTATGACCAAAGATATTATATATGATGGCGAAATTGCAAAATGGAACGACTTAAAAATTCTCTACCAATTATCTACATCTGAAACTTCTGGTCGTATGACTAAGCTAACAGAGAGTCATATAAATCCTGAAGGTAAAAAGAAGATGAAGGTTAAATTGGCGACACAAATTTTTAGTCGTACTATTTCCAGCATGTTTACCTTATTAGATAATCATTCTGCACATCTAGGTCACCCAAAGTCATTCGGAGGTACTTCTAAATTCATTAATTTTATGAATGATCTTTTTGACAGCTTGAACTCAGTTAAAAAATCTTTCAAACCTTTAGAATATCGAGTTACCGCAAATTAATCACATCTGACCTTTTGGGCGGAAGCTAAATCTAAACTTGCTGCATTGAAATTTCAACTGAATAATAATGTAATTCGTCAACCTCCATGTGTTCTAGGTTTATTAATAACTATTACTAACGTACAGACTCTTTGGAATCGTCTAAAGGATCTTGATTTTAAATATCTCTCAACTAGATGTTTAAATCAAGACCCGTTAGAAAATTTCTTTGGTTTCATTCGTGGATTGGGAGGCTTAAATCCGAATCCAACGTGCTCTCAAATCGTTTTTGCTTACTCTACTGCTTTTGTTAACAATGCAGTAAAGAGTGGAGCGGGATCGAATTGTGAAATGGACAGTGATACGTTATTAATAAACTTAGAACTCCTATCTAAATCTTCTTATATTTCAGCTTTACCCTCTCCTGTAACGTACACACCTATAAACTGCAATAAACCTGTTGTACCACCTCTTTCACCTATTACAACTATTACCCCACAAATTAACAAATTACAAATTAAATTATTAATAAATCAAAATAGTTCGTATATAGCAGGTTTTATTTTAAAGAAAATATTAAATCGTGATTGACAGTTATGTGTAAAGTATTTACTAAGTACTACATGTACTAACAGTCATGCTTTAATAAAGCTTAGAGATTACGGTACCCACAAGCCCTTACTTATGTATCCCAACCAACATTTTATTGACTCTATTCACCAACAGCGTTCAGAAACTTTTAAACTCATTCCTACATTTATAAACAACCATAATATCTTATATCATCTTGTAAACAATATTAATATCCATATACCACTTCTTTGTCCTAATCACTCATCTACTATAAATTCTTTCACAAAAATACCGCTTTCAAAATTAATGATTTACTCTTTGATTTCCAAAACTAACCAGAAGTTAAAATTAAAAATCTCCAACCCAATCCTATCCTCGATAATTTCCTGTATGAAGCATATCCGCCATTAAAAGCCAAAATTATTTATGCACTAAGCCGAAAAGCCAAAAATACCATCCCCCAATAATTCTGCTTACTATAATTTTATATCTGTTTGTTTATTATTTGCTACTGAAATATAATAGTTATTTATATATCTAGAACGAAAATTTAACCTTTAGGATACTAGCAAGTTGGTTACGGCTGAGGCATGAGCCGAGGTCGAAATTACTTGCTAGGTGCGTAAAGTCACTTTTCGTTCGAAGTACATACAAAATTTTATTTCATACTGATTACTAAAGTTGTTAAATTATAGTATTTATTAACAGACATTATCAAAAATTCGTAGAAATATGAGTTGATAAGCACGCCAAATCACAACTTCTATAGGAACAAGTATTTATTTATAAATAATGAACCAATTAAAAGTCAAATTTTTACTTTAAAGTTTTAGGGCATTATAATTTCACTTTTCGTACGATAAATAGTCCGAAAAATGTAACATAAGTAACAAGTATGAAATAAATATGTATTATGGTATAGCGTGTTCGAATTTGCCTGGCGATTGACTTGCCTTGCTAATGGGGTAAGCCAGCCCTAGCCAGCGGGGTGCAAGTTTGTCTGATGTTCAGGAGTGTATTATTATAATTTTTGGCTTAGATGCTTCAAATCTCCGAAATGTCGCAAGTTGAATACGAAGATTTTTAAGAAATTACCACGGTCGCGAAGCCAACAAAATAGTTATTTGTGTATCAAGTGCGGATAGAGCATTGTTTGTTGCACGCGGCACTCGACAAGTGCACCGAACAAGCTCTATCCGACGAGATACACACAATATTTTTTCTACAATCGTTGAACAATGTCAAGCTGTAGAAAAAAATTAATTTTCAAAATTATCTTTGGTCACGCCTATAACAATTCAGTAAAATTGTAGTTACCCATGTCACCGTAATCATGACAACGTTTATGAACAAAATAAACATTTTCAAAGAAATCATAATTTGACACATGGAGTACATTTGACATATGGAGTACATTTGACATAAAGTCTACAGAGTGAATACGTTTATGGTGATTAAGTTGAAGTGTATGTACGTATATGCCAACTGTATTTGCAATAGCAAGGTTATTACCAGAAAAATCCAATGCATCATTTACTTCTTTTACCTAATTTATTTTTGTTTTGTTTTTGTCGCACTAGTGCGACAATATTATGTCACTTTGTCGCCCTAGAGCGACAATTTTGAACATTTCCTAACCAAAAATGGAATAACAATGTCGATATTGTGCAACGATTGTAGAAAAAAATATTTATCAAACGACGCAAAAGAAATAGTTCTGAATGTGTTTAACTTTTTAAAAAGTGATAATTACGAAAATGCGCCAATATCAAAAACTGCTGAAATGACTCAAGTGCCATATACTACAGTAAGAAGAATAATAAAAGAAGGTGTACCGGTTAAAAAACAAAGAAGTGATGCTGGAAAATCGAGAATTTTGAATGATTTTCAACTTGTTTCTGTTTGTGTAAAACTCATTTGAAAATATTATCCAGTACAACCCTGTAAAGTAGTCCCTCATAAATTTCTTTAATCCTCTTATGGAATACCTGCTGAGAAACACTAATGGAATCAATCGCCAGGGAAATTTGTACAAGCTATATATAATTTGTACAGTCAATATTCTATAGTTATTAACTTCATTCTTTTTTTTTTCTCTTTATGCTCAAATAACTGTTCAGTAAAAGTAAAAAATATATACACATGCATTAGATTATATTATTATGCAGGTGGACAGAGTATTATAAGTAGTATTATATAAAACTTCATCAACAAGATGTTTTCTTGAATAAGTTCCAATTGTTTTACGTAATTTTGTTGTGTTATTATTTATCTCCTAATGTTGATAATAATCAAATGATAAATTTTGCACTAATTTGGCAATATTTAAATTAGGAGATCATTTTCAATTTAATCAGCTGTAAATAAGTTTTCATGCTGTTCAGTATTTTTGGAATTATAATGTAAATATGAATTTTCATTCAAAGAGAGATAATTCATAATAATTGATTCATTTTAATATAAAGATAACTTATAACATAAGTAACGAAAAAGAAAAAATTTTTAACTCAAGTCTTTTACACACTGTTCTTTATTTTATTTTACAAAATTACGACCGGTTTCGACCATTTAATGGTCATCTTCAGGTAACCGGTGAGACTAAAATATAAGAAACGAAAAAATAAAATATATAACAAAACAGGACAAATTTATATAAAAAGAGAAAACTTACACTAAGATCTACAGGTGGACATAAATGCAGAAAAGGAATATAAAACCATATTATTGAAAAAGGATTTAAATATAAAAATGTAAAATATAAAATGATATGACAGATGTAAAAAACTGACGGGTCAATGACTATGTGATAAAATAATAATTAAAAAATAAATAAATTGAAAAACAAAAAATAAAAAATCAAAAAAGTAGTAGGTCGAAAAGTGGGCTTGATTTTAAATTAACTTGATCATTTAAACACAGATTTTTATTTTTAATAAAAGACTTTTTAATTTCTAAATTTTCTAAAAAGTCAAGAACTCTACTGTTTTCTCTAATATGTAAAATATTAAAATCTTTATAAAAATCAAAAGAGTGTCCAAAATCAATAAGGTGTTCAGCAAAACTAGAAGATTTGTTGAAAAATTGAAGACAGCGTGCATGTTCTTTAAACCGCGTAACAAATTTCCTGCCTGTTTTCCCAACATAATTTGACCCACAGTCATTACATTTCAACATGTAAACCCCAGATTTTTCTGTAAGTTGAGGTTTATCAACTTTTATGCAAATTTCGTTTTTTAGTGAAGTTATTGATTTAAAAACTATATCAATGTTATATTGTTTTAAGATTTCTTTAATTCTGTAACTTATGTTTCCTAAGAAATATAAGCTCGTTCTAAAATTAGAATTTTTGTCAATTTGGAAAGAGTTATTAAAAGCTTGTTTAAGTTGAAGTTTATATTTCTTCTTTTTTATAATTTTATCGATTATATTAGGGTTAAAATTATTTGCTAACGCTATTTGCTTGAGAATTTTAGTTTCGTTTATAATATCATTATTATTCAAATTGTAAATAAACATTCTATGGACATGTGCGTTGAAAATGGCAAGTTTATGTTGAATGCAATGGTTAGAATCATTGTTAATTGAGTCTATCGTTTGGGTAGGTTTCCTAAAAATTTTAAAACTAAAAGTTTTTTCAAATCTAGAAATATTAAGGTCAAGGAAATTTATTGCTTGGTTTTCTTCTACTTCTAATGTGAATTTAATTTTAGCATGTAAGGTATTAAGTTTAAAGTGAAAATCTTTTAATTCGTCCAAAGAGCCAGTCCAAAAACAGAGGATATCATCAATTTTTACAAGATTGCTATGAAATGGTTTTACATACAAGTAGAAGTAAACACATTAAACTTAAAAATAAAATTGCACGTCTACTAAAACTTAAAAAAAGTCTGGACCTACAAAGACAAAATTCACAACCTTCAGTTGAAAATGTACATAATTTTCATAATGTTGTTTTAAATTTAACAAATGTACAATTTAATATTGATGAAATCAATCTACTTGAAAAAGGTCTGAAATTCAACCCTTTTCACAAACCTAATGTTAAACAATTTGAAACTTTTGTTGCTGAGTTAGATAATATTCTAAATTTTGTAAATGATAAAAATGTCTTAAACAATTTAACTTATATTTTAAATAAATATAAAAGAAACGTTGTAAGTGGGAAGGGTAGTCCAGAAGAATTACATATGATAAAAACATTAAAATCGATTAAACTTAAAATCAGAACTAACAATTTAATTATTACTAAAGCAGATAAAGGTAACTGTCTAACAATTTTATTTAAAAGCGAATATATAAATAAGGTTGAAACTTTCTTAGATTGTGACACTTTTAAACAATTAAAAAATAACCCCATTAACCAATTCTTACTAAAAACAAAAAATGTAATCAAAAACAATAACGAGTTTTTAGATTTTTATCACTCTAAAAATCTCATACCTATGAATCCATCAACCCCCATACTCTATGGACTACCCAAACTACATAAAAATGGACATCCTATAAGACCGGTAGTTTCTTTCGTTAATTCTCCGACCTATTTACTTTCTAAACATATGAACTACATATTAACGAAGAACTTTAATATTAATTCGGAACATTCACTTTTGAACTCTACTGATCTTATTGATAAACTTAGACAAATTAAGGATACAGAAAAGGGAATATTGATTTCATTTGACGTTGTAAACCTTTTTACTAACGTCCCAGTTATTGAAACAAAGGATTTAATTAAGAATATTTTGAACGATTCTTTGTGGTCAGATGATATGTGTGTTAGTTTTTTCTCTTTACTTAATATATGCCTTGAACAAAACTTTTTTATGTTTAACAAGAAAATTTATAAACAAGTAGACGGTTTAGCTATGGGTTCACCTCTGTCAGGAACTATGGCAGAGATATTTATGAAACACTTTGAACACAGAATTTTTAATGAACTTTCAGAATTTTCTAATCTAATCGGTTTTTGGTATCGTTACGTTGATGATATCCTCTGTTTTTGGACTGGCTCTTTGGACGAATTAAAAGATTTTCACTTTAAACTTAATACCTTACATGCTAAAATTAAATTCACATTAGAAGTAGAAGAAAACCAAGCAATAAATTTCCTTGACCTTAATATTTCTAGATTTGAAAAAACTTTTAGTTTTAAAATTTTTAGGAAACCTACCCAAACGATAGACTCAATTAACAATGATTCTAACCATTGCATTCAACATAAACTTGCCATTTTCAACGCACATGTCCATAGAATGTTTATTTACAATTTGAATAATAATGATATTATAAACGAAACTAAAATTCTCAAGCAAATAGCGTTAGCAAATAATTTTAACCCTAATATAATCGATAAAATTATAAAAAAGAAGAAATATAAACTTCAACTTAAACAAGCTTTTAATAACTCTTTCCAAATTGACAAAAATTCTAATTTTAGAACGAGCTTATATTTCTTAGGAAACATAAGTTACAGAATTAAAGAAATCTTAAAACAATATAACATTGATATAGTTTTTAAATCAATAACTTCACTAAAAAACGAAATTTGCATAAAAGTTGATAAACCTCAACTTACAGAAAAATCTGGGGTTTACATGTTGAAATGTAATGACTGTGGGTCAAATTATGTTGGGAAAACAGGCAGGAAATTTGTTACGCGGTTTAAAGAACATGCACGCTGTCTTCAATTTTACAACAAATCTTCTAGTTTTGCTGAACACCTTATTGATTTTGGACACTCTTTTGATTTTTATAAAGATTTTAATATTTTACATATTAGAGAAAACAGTAGAGTTCTTGACTTTTTAGAAAATTTAGAAATTAAAAAGTCTTTTATTAAAAATAAAAATCTGTGTTTAAATGATCAAGTTAATTTAAAATCAAGCCCACTTTTCGACCTACTACTTTTTTGATTTTTTATTTTTTGTTTTTCAATTGATTTATTTTTTAATTATTATTTTATCACATAGTCATTGACCCGTCAGTTTTTTACATCTGTCATATCATTTTATATTTTACATTTTTATATTTAAATCCTTTTTCAATAATATGGTTTTATATTCTTTTTCTGCATTTATGTCCACCTGTAGATCTTAGTGTAAGTTTTCTCTTTTTATATAAATTTGTCCTGTTTTGTTATATATTTTATTTTTTCGTTTCTTATATTTTAGTCTCACCGGTTACCTGAAGATGACCATTAAATGGTCGAAACCGGTCGTAATTTTGTAAAATAAAATAAAGAACAGTGTGTAAAAGACTTGAGTTAAAAAATTTTTCTTTTTCGTTATTTTAACTACACACTTGGGTGATTTTTCTAAAAAAAAAAAAAATATAACATAAGTGATTGCAATATCTAATATAATATGTAACCTATTTCTTAATACAATAAAATATATATTTTTATATAATTCAATAGTTTTTATGTTTGTATACATTTTAATATTTAAAAATATAGATTTGTTTTGTATATGCCCGCTTTTCGCTTCTCTACAATATTAATTTGAGGTGTCGCGTATAAATGGCGCCAGAATCAATGTGCTAAGTTCAAAATAACCTGCCTGTGTCGCTTCTTCTATAGTATATTTGTTCTGTGGAACACACTAAGGTCCACAGCATGAGGACATCGGTAGCTGACTGGGGAACGGTAGTCGTAGCGACAACGGAGACGGCGGCGAGAGAGGCTAGTATTCAGATTGGGTGCCTCAACTGCGGTCAGGGAGGGCATCGAAGTCGCAAACATTAAGGTTGTACAAGCCAATGTAGACAGGAGCAGGCATGACCACGATGTTCTGTTTGCCACGGCAGGCCGGAAATCTGTAGACCTGGTGCTTGTGAGCGAACCCAATGGGGTTGTTACCCTCGCTTGAGGAAATAAAAAGGGGGATCCTTAACACTAAGGACTTCGAATCATTTCTGGCAAACGCAAACAGGCCATGGCCTAGAGAGGTATATAGTTGATAAGGAAAGGAAGATCTGGGAGACAACGCCAGACAATGCGGTTATTCCAGAAAAAAAAAAAACTGAGAAGTTGTATAAGGACTTGGAGAAATTGAAAGATATGGTCCAAAATAACGATATAAAGAAGGTTGCAATAACAAAGATCGGGACCGGGAAGAAGAAACTAAGCTGGGACTACGACCGTAAAATACTGGAAACCACATTTCATAACACCGATATTGAAGTAGATATATACAGAGCACAAGAGCCAATAAAGGAAAAGAAACCGAGTAGTGAGATAACGGAGAAGGGCAGACCGGAGGTACAAGGAAAGCTCGGAAACAGCAGGGACAGTGAATATGGCTGGAGAAAGGTGGACAGAAAGAGAAAAAAAGGAACAAACAGAAAAAGATGCAAGAAACAAGGCCAAACTAAAAGATACGAGAAAAAGACAGACGGACAGGGTACGCCTCAAAACAGGAGATAGATACTCAGATGTCCTTAAAGAAGTTAAAGAAAATCTCGACCCCCGACAAATGGGGATTGTTATCCGAACGATTAAACGGACTAAAGCAAAAGGTAAGGACACCTTCCTCAAGGAAATTGCGGAAAAGACCAATTCCATTGTAAGGACAAACCAAAGAAAAATGCTTCTCCAAATTACGGACATTGCGACTACCAGTACAACCTCGGTGGAAGCTCTGAATGGCAGGATTTAGATAGGGTGGACGCTTTGTAAAATTAAATAAACTTAGCATGAAACTGTACAAATAAAGAGATCCGACAGAAAAGTTGCTATAATTGTAGCAAGGCTGGCCATAAAGTCCAAAATTGCACAAATGACCCCAACTGTGTGTTTTGTAAAACCGAGGGCCATAGAAGCGGATCTAACAGATGCCAGAAAAAGAGTGACATACTGGAGGAAGCGGAAAAGAAACAACTTTCGCGGCCCTACAGCTAAACGTGGGTAGATGCCCGGCGGCCCAAGATCTGCTCTTTTCTACGGCTGCGGGAAAAAATTCAGATACCCTGACAATCAGCGAGCTGGGCAGAACAATATGCGAAGGCTGGTTCCGAGACAGCAGGGAGGACGCAGCTATCAAACTCACAAACAGACGACTTGTGATCAACAAACACGGGGCTGGAAATAGGTTTGCATGGGTCAAAATTGGAGGAGTTGTAGTTTACAGCTGTTATTTTTTCCTAACCAGAGGAGTATGATATCTTTCTCGGAAACCTACTTGCCAGTGCGAGAAGAACGCAAATTAGATGCTTTATTCCCATATGAACAAAATTACCACAAATGTCAATAAAATATACAAACATATTTTTATTTTTAATTTGTCTTTCTATGCTTTTAAGCAACATGTTAAAAGTGTTATATATTTAAATACATTTGTATTTGTATTTATATTTATTGACTGATGTATTAATTATTATTAATTGTCTGTACATATTTATATTATACATATATATTTTTGTTTATTTGTACAAAAGTTTTATCCATAAATAAAGTTATTGTTATTATTATCTCACGCAGGCCTTAGCGGGACATGGATGCTACCGCGCATATCTAGCTTGGAATCAGAAAGCAGACAACGACCACTGCACTTACTGCACCGAAGAAATCGACGACGTGGAACATACGTTATTCCGATGTAAAGCTTGGCATGAAGAATGAAAGAACATGAACGACCAAGTATGCCAAGAAACAGCAGACAACATGGCTAATAATGTAATAGAAAAAACAAAATAATAACATTTCGGGCAAGAACAACCCAATAAAAGAACGCAGTCTACAGATAGCTACTTTAACAAGACAGAGCAGGAACTCTGCATAACCATTGATACGAAGACCGAATCAGCAAATAACACTATGCTGCAAAATCTGGAGGACAAACAAGGAACTGACTGATAGACGATAAATTAACTTGTGGAGACAACACATCCAAATACAGCAAGAGATATCAAGAGAACCGTAATAAAATTAACAAATGCGTTTTTGCTATACAGAGAAAACAGAGAAAGAAGAGACCAGGAAACAGAAAACAGAATAAGAACAAGGGTGAACAAAAACGAACAACAAACAAGAAAGAAAATCATCAAATTAAGAGAAGAGATACAAAAAATTAAAAAACAACAAGAAGAGAAAGAACAAGAAGTTGAAAAACTAAAACAACAACTAATAGACCTACAAAAAGAAAAGTAAAATCCACCTAGAAGTACCTATGCGGACACATTAAAGGAAGAAAAGTCCAAAAAATAGATGGAAAATTCAACCACATGATAAAAAGCGAAAACACAAAATTCGAGGAATTTTGAACGGTGACGCAGGAAGACTGGCCCGAGGAAATATATACGACAATAAAAACAGTCCAAGGAAACCAAGTTAACAACAAAATGAATACGAAAGTCGTTCACTGGGAAGAAGACGAGAAAGCAAATAAAGGAGTTACAAATTATATGAACGAGTTCGTGCCTCGGGCAAGGGCACTTATAAATAGGGAGATAAACGAAACTAAAACTGCTACATATACCAGTTGCGGATACACAACAACGAAGAAACGAGCAGTAATAATATAGACAGTCTTAAGATTAAAACAACAACAATGATGTTAGACGAATGGCAGAAAATATACGAAAACCTAAAGAACGTAATAAAACATGAAGTCAGCGAGAGAAAACCTATAGCTGTCACAAGAACTGAATACGAGGTTAGGATAAAAAAAACTATTAGTATACGCCAGCCATGACAGCAACAAGCAAATTGCAATATACACAAGGGACAAAAAACATGAAAGGAAAAAATAGCTGAAGAAGGAGCAGAGAAAAAAGACGAGGAAGAACGGGAGAAAATAAACCTCACGAAGAGTCAGCACGGGAAGAATAGCGCCGAAAGGCAACAAGAATCAGGACAGGAAACACTGACGCAATAATAATACCAATGGGAGAAGAGAAAAAAGACATATCTATAGATAGGCACTAAAATCCTAAGAGATCTGAAACCAGAATTAGATCAGCAAGAAATAGAAATGACAAAAAATAAGAGAAATGAAAAACGGAGATATGCTGATCACAAAAACCTAAGAAAAGCAATAGAAAATGAAAAACACCGGACTATACAGCTAAAAAGCTCAAAGGTACTTAGACTTGTCAGGCGGCGCCTACCGCCATAAAAACACCCCAGATGTTCAAATTATTCGCTTTCATCTTAGGATCACCCGTTACTTCTCTTCACAGAGTCATCCTGAACCATAGTTATTCTCTCTATAAAATATACTTTGGATGGTTTACTATTTATATTGTCCAGACTATATAAAACAAGATATGCCTCCGTTGTCCGTGTGTACTGAACTAAATATAACAAAAATAAAATTATTTTCGTAATTACATCGACAGAGCTAGGCATGAATTATTTGAAACCAAATTGTAAAATTATATGCAGAATTTAATTCTTGTTTATTTGAAGTAATTTTCTCTAAAATTAAGCAACGGCGGGTAAAAACTGATTTAATATGATAAATGCGTATGATCCGCTTTTTGATTAACACTGTATCAGTATATTCCAAAACCAAATTAAGCATTGTAAATATCGTCACACTTATATTGATACAGCGATACATACATATCGGTACATCGATATATCGGTATATATATATATATATATATATATATATATATATATATATATATATATATATATATATATATATATCAATACTGTAACAGCACAATCGTCTAGTATAAAATTATTTCTATTAATCGTCGCCTACGTTGTGTTTGAAATAAATAAATGTAACCCCAAAAGTGTCCGTAATACGAAGTAGCTATCAATAGTGGAGGAATCGGGATAGGTTCAGTTGAAATAAAAGAATATAAATTCCTTCCAAAAGACATGACTGTGACGTCACACCTTGTGCATTTATTGAAACTAATAAATATCCAGAATAAAAGAAAATCATCATAATATTATTATAATAATTTAGAACCACCAGAGTGATTGGAACACAAAGTTCTGTCGTGGGAAAATAAATAACTCTGCGACATTTGCCTTTAATCGCAAGAGGGAAACCAGGACAAAAAACTTCAAGCAGAGAGAACCAAATAATAAATATTGTAAAACCAAAGAATCAATAAGATATTTATCAGATTTAAATATATCATAAATTGAATAACATTGACACTTCCAGAAGAACCACAATAATTTCATAGTGTATTCAACACTCAGATTATTTACTGTTTAACTGGTGAATCAGTGTTTTCTGTTATCGTAGTTTATACTGCACAAGTGTAATTGCATGTACAGTTGTCTCTTTACAAAGAAATTCGTAGTCTGCGCAACGCACAGAGTGTCTCCACATGGAAAAGTTTGTTATCGTTTGTGCAAATAATGCACATAATGAACAGAAAACACTTGATCATATAATTACTCAAAACTCAATAATTATATCATTGTGGCCGTTGTCAGTATCACAAACTAATCTTGCCCCAAAGTGAATTGTTACTTTTGTGAGAAATAACCATTCTTAAAACTAAAACATTAAGTCGAGAGTTCCACAAACAAAAGACATTAAGATGGGTAAAAATATACTCTGTGATTGGATAGCCAAACGCAACAAGAGCGGCAAATTAAAGATTAAGAATTATCCGTGCTTCGAGTACCAAAGCAGCAAGATGGGTAAAAGGATTATCTGTGTCTCGAGTGCCAAAGCAACTAGATGGGTAAATTAAGTAAGGAACATCCATGCCTCGAGTACCAAAGCAACAAGATGGGTAAAAGGAACATCAGTGCCTCGAGTCGCCAAAGCAGCAAGATGGGTAAAAGAAACATCAGTGCCTCGAGTCGCTAAAGCAGCAAGATGGGTAAAAGAAACATCAGTGCCTCGAGTAGCCAAAGCAGCAAGATGGGTAAAAGGATTATCAGTGCCTCGAGTCGCCAAAGCAGCAAGATGGGCATGTTAAAATTCCCGCGTAACCTGGACGCCAGCCTCGAAGCCTCGATAGCATCCGGGAGGCGTGGCGGTTGCGGGGAGTAACGCAGTTGAAGTGTTTACGTCGGGCAGTGAAGAAAAAATATCAACAACAAATATTATAGAATACGATGTAACATTTAATAAATCAACCTTCATAATATATTTGTAATATCTAATAAATAAAATCAGTGCCTCGAGTCGCCAAAGCAGCAAGATGGGTAAAAGGAACATTAGTGCCTCGAGTACCAAAGCAGCAAGATGGGTAAAAAGAACATCAGTGCCTCGAGTACCAAACCAACTAGATGGGTACAAGGAAGGTGAGAACTCCTAGACCCACGCTAACATAAAGTCAGAGTGGAGACCACGCATGGTCTCCTCGACTGAAGCAGATTTTACAGTATATATACAAAAATTTTCCTCTCGTTCCCTCAGAATACCCAAGGCGACACGCGCAGTCAGTTACCTCTCCACCCCGCCGTGGTAGACTGCCTGACGCCTGTAGTGGCAGCTGCGCTAGTACGTCGCAGACCTCACACCGAGCCCACTGACGTCGGTCAAGTTGTTTACTTCGAACGCGCTAATGTCATCTCATAACGTAGTGGCCACGTGCACACGGCCCTCGGAGCCTTCCGAAATTAGCGTAAACCATAAAAAAATGTACACACAGAAGAAAACAGTATTGATACCAAAACAAAATATTACTATGGCCATAGAAAACAATATTAAAACAATTAAAATAATAAATAGAAATTGTCGTACCGTCTCAATACATCTATATAACAATACATCGATACATCGATATTATCGATATTTTTCTAACATTGAATATCGATATTCAAAACAATATATCGAACAGCCCTACCTATAACTATACAATGGATAACACCTTATTAAATCTTGTAACAACCATTAAAGATTTATATATATTTTAATAATAAATTTTCACCCGGATTTTATATTGAAAAATGGTGTCAGAAGCATGTAAAAATATGGGTTTCGTACTACGTAATACATATTACTTTAGTAACATTAATATTTTGCGTTCACTTTTTATTTAATTTGTCCATAGTAAGCTTGAATATGGATGCGTATTATGGAATCCATATTACAAAAATTTAATAATCACAAATGAAAGTGTACAAAAGAAATTTTGTAAACTATGTTACTTCAGAACGTTTAATACTTGGTCAAACTCAGTATACAGCGAGTTATTACGTTTATTTAATTTGGAGTCGTTAGAAGTAGGTATGGCGTATGCAACTACTTATTGTATAAGATTGTCAATAACCACATTGACGATATGTCATTAGTTAGCAGTTTAAACTTATATATTCGTCCTTGCAATAATCGTAACTTTGCAATTTTGCTCGGACAAATGCTTATTTATATTTTACAATTAACTCCATGTGCCGTAATTTTAACAAGATTTGCACTGAAATAGATTTTTCTGATAGTCTCACTGTAATCCGAGACAAGTTAAAAGCTAATATTTCTGAACTGTGCCCAACAAAATTCTTTTTTGTTTCTTTGCATGTGTTAATTATTATTTAATTGTATTCATAATTATGTTATCAACCACATCTTTTCTTTTTTATGAAATTTGTAAAATTAATTCTTTTATTAGGATGTATAATCCTGTTGAATAAATAAATATATGACAGCCCTCAACAGAGCTATATGTGTATTAGTAGCTATGCGAACACTGGACCTCAAGGTAGCAGAGCGAGTGCAAGGAGAAGGTAAAACCAAACAAGAAAAAGAAGACTTGAGGACCAGCACTATAGAAAAGTGCCAGGAGAGGTGGCAAAGCTTCAGAATGACTCAAGTGCTAACAGGGTATGGCTGCTGTCAAAGCTACCTAAATTGAATAAAGAAAACAAGCGTCCTAGACTGTAAATACTGCGGGGACGTGGATACGGCAGAACACACAATGTTCATTTGCCCCAAGTTCGACACAGAGCGTACAATCTGCACAGAGGTATTGCACAGGGCAATCAATAAGGAAAACATGATCAACCTAATGGTAGAGACGGAAGAGCAGTGGCTAACAATAAGCGAAATGATGACATCCATCATGATAACAAAATAAAATAATAATAATAATATTCTTTAATGGCAAAGTTCAGCATATGCTGTTCTTACACTTAACCATTACAATTATTTAATATGAAATAGAAGTATACATTTCGGTATGATCGTGTAGTTAGCGTACTATACATTCGTTTGTTTACAAGGTATCATGCAAGGTCATGAGAATATTCCAAACAATATGTCAATATAATAAATAATAATTTAGCATAGTAAAATGTAATAAATATGAAAATTTAGATTAGAGATGACCATTTCAACACTAGATAGTATTTATTATGTATGTAATAGAAATTTTTTCAGTTCAGCATTAAAAGATTTTAATGTCATGATTTTGAGGTTATCCGGAATTTTGTTAGTGGTACAATTATAACTGAATGATCGTTGAAACAAGGAAGTGCGATGTCCAGGGGTATGTAATTCAAGATTATTTCGTAATGATGAAAGAGATAAGGAAAGAGGAGCGACATAATTTTATAAATAAGTAGAACTGAAGAAGATAACAGAGCAACAGTGCAGAATCCCTGGTGAAGAGGTACCATGTTCCTTGAGCTAGGGGACGGGAGAGTTTAGTGGGTAGGCTAGGCAAATGAAACGAAAGTGGATGTCTAGAGTCCCACACTACCTTCACCCCACGTAGAGTATGCGCTGCTTCGGAATCATACCAGGTGTGCATGAGCATTCTCTCCTACCCCATAAAAAAAGGTTAGGTTAGGTTATATACATATATTTATTGACAATTCGATGTCCTGGCACAAACACTTGATTTATTAACTGAATAGTAAGAAACAACTTGTTTAATACAACGATAAAGATCACTACACGTGTTAATTTTTAATATGAGCTGAATTTGCACAATAAGTTCACTATTTTACTTACGATCAAAACGAAGAGCGCACAAAGATGCATTAGATCGTATAAAATAAATTTTGACAAATTAAAATTTTCTACAAAATAAGTGAAAAAAACTTGAGGAGAGTCTAAAAAAGTGTACACTCCGTACTTTTACAACAACAACATACAAAAAAAACGTTGCTTGGTAACCCATAACTTAAATATTGTCACACGATTATTAACATATCATATTTTACTCGTACATATATATTTTTTACATTTAGAAGCAAATAAAAGAACTCTTCATTTTTAAGTAATATTTTTATTTTCAATGTTATTGATATCTCTTATTTAAAACTATATTTGCAGTTTAATTTGTTTTTGACATAAATTAAATTTATTGATTTAGCCGTGTTTTAAAAAAAATGGCCGTAGGGATTTGGTAGCGTATAATTTATAATAAGTTTCTCCGTTATTTTTTGATCATTTCGACTGTTCAATGTAATAAACTAATTTTAATTAATTATATTTTATGCATAATCGAGGTTTGGCATATTTCTACAAGCAATGCTGTTTGTAGTCTTGTTTAGACTCCAGACCAAGTAGTGCTGCAACTTTCGTTCTGAAGTTCTGGATTCCTGTTAAATTTGGTATGCAAATTTCCCGGTGATCGCGTATGCGGCAAAGTGCACTGGAATATTCAATGCATGTATTATAAACATAACGATGTATACTTTACATAAGTTGTGATTGTAGTATAATGGCCCAAGCTGATTTAGAAACCGACCTACTCGTATTATAGAGAAATATTTAACGGACTTCATTTTATTAGGGATAGTTATGAAGAAGTAAACCACCATTTTTTATATTTCTTCATTTCGTAGTACTCGTCGAAATGCTAAGTAGGAGAGTATTGTTCAAAACGCTAAATACTTTCATTTTCAATCATTATTCGATAATTTAAAAGTGTAAATAACTCAGTATTAAAGTATAGGACTGTGGATTATGAAATCCGCCGTTCGATTTCCATAGTAGATACCACGTTAATGTGTACCTTTACCACTGTGGCCTCTTTATACTAACACCTTCGGTGGTGTAACTTGCAGGCTGGTAACCGTGGATTATGTATGAAAATGTTTCACTTACCGGGATCTACAAAAAACGTTTGAGCGTATCTGTGATTTTCCCAATATTATTTCCGTTGACTCGATATGATTCATGCAATGGCATTATCACAATTGATTACATTATTACCTGTATTCTGATACATATATTGATCATACAATTCATTATACTAATCAGTGTAAGTATTATCTAAGTTATTGGTCTTATATTTATTTAAGTATCGTCTATTTCGATTATATGTATACAGTACCTGATGCATTATGTTTAACATAATACCCCCTAGGTCTTTGATTATCTATTTGTACAACTGTACCTGATTCCCATTTTTATTTTGCATAAAGATCATTAAATCAGCTTTTTATTTTGAGATATGTCATATTTTTAGAATTTCTATTATAGTAGAATTTCTGGACATTTTCTGCTGTACTTCTCAAGGCAAATCTTATCTACCAGTTTAGGTTGACCTTTCAGTCTTCTACTAAACAATTGTTGAGCTGGGGATAGTAAATTATGACCTATAGGTGTATTTCTATATTCTAGCTGACATAAATAGATATCTTTGTTATCATAATATGCCTTTTTAAATAATATTTTAATAGTTTGAACATGACATTCACAGAACCCATTACTTTGAGAGTAGTAAGGTGTAGAAGTTACATCTTTAATATTCTATGACTTTTCAACTTGTAACTTGAAATTTGTGGCTTGTTGTCACTTAATATTTTGTCGGATTTACCATGCTTTGCGAAAATTACTTTTAAATGCTTTATCAAATTTTCCGATTTTGTATTATCTTTTAAATTAGTTACCTCCGGAAATTTAGAAAAATAATCTACAACTAACAAATATTCATCACCTCATGTGTATATTATGGTTTCTTTACACTTTTTATTTCGATATGTCAAACATGTAAAGCAATTGCTTACATAGTCCTCTATGTCTTTATTCATTAAAGGCCAGTAAACTAATTATTTCGCGTAAGAATTAGTTTTATTTTTTCTATTCCTAAGTGATTATAGTAAATTTTTAACATAATATCTTTTCTAAAATTTTTCAGTATTACTATCTGTTGCCCCTTAAAAACTACACCATCTAAAAATCTAATTTGTTTTTATGATCCGGCCAACCTTGTTTTATAACTTGAATTAACGGTATCATTTCAGAATCCGTTAAACTTTGATTTGCTAAATGTTGTAATTTATCCGAACTCATTACTTTATCATCATAAATCATGCTAATTTGAGCATTTAAATCTTTTCCATTTATCTCAAAATTTTTATCATCCTAACTAGCTCACATTATTGCATCTACAAAATGTTGTTAACTATCTGGCTTATATTTTGCAACAAAATCATAATTTTGTAACATAATTCTTAGGCGTTGTAATCGTAAACATTTACTTAAGGGTTATTTAAAAATTGCTTCTAGCGGCTTATGATCAGTTTCCACATGAAAAATTTTACGACAAGGAGAAATTGTGTCTGTTAAATGTTCTTTGTAAGTTATCGAATATACGGACATGTAAACGTCATTAAGAACATGGTCGAACCGGGTTCAAGGGTCTTCAAAATATGTACCTATTTCAGCGACAATCTCGTCATTGATTTTCTATTACTCCCTACTTCCTTGCACTTTGTATGCATAAGAAGGAAGCTTCGTCGTCTAGAAAATAATTTATATGAATAGTTTAATTAATTCATGTTTTAAAATTAATTTTATTTCTTGGCAACTTGAATTTTGAATAAACGTATGTTGTATACGTACTTTCTTATCATGAATTCATTTGCAAATTGATGTAATAAACTTTTAATAGTACACTGGTATGACGGCAGAATTTAATATTAATATTGTGTTGAATTCTTAATCTTACAAGTAATAATTTATACACTACCTAAATATGATGCATTTTATTAAATACTTTCTGACAAATACAAGTTTCAGAACTAGATGTAATGGACATCTTTCCGATAAATACAACCCAGAAAATGGAATTCCACAAGGTTTCATTATACTCGTACGTACTACATTATTTACGATCGCTATAAATAAGTCCACATTAAATCACCAGTAATATTTCTACTTTTCGCAGGTTATCTAACGATATTTTGCAAAGAAGAGAATTTGAATACCATCGAGTCAAACCAAATGCAACTAATTACTCACAACTTTAAAGAACGACGGGAGATGAACACAAACTTACAAAACTGCTTCGATCAGTGTCTGTAACAAGACTAGGGCTGTGCGTTTACATCGATGTATCGATATTATATCGATATATCGGTATATCGAATAACGATATTCAGTAGAAAAAATATCGATATATCGATACATCGAAATATCGATATAACAATATATCAATTAGGGCTGTGCGTTTACATCGATGTATCGATATAATATCGATTCAGTACAAAAAATATCGATATATCGATACATCGATATATCGATACATCGATATATCGATATATCAATATATCGATATATCAATATATTAATATATCGATATATCGATGTATTGATATATCGATGTATCGATGTATTGATATATCGATGTATTGATGTATCGATGTATTTTGTGAAAAAGAACTAAAATTTACCTATACATATATGCCATCTAATGATAGGGGTTGTGCTCGATTTATTGATAGCATTGCATGCTGATATTTATTTGTACTTTCACTCTCGAGTCGGGATTAAGGGGAGAATTAATAATTGGGACGATGTATAGGTACAATTTCCAGCAGAAGTTTTCATAAAACTACCTTCCAGTCATGGCATAGTACAATTTCAAATATTTTAAGTAGATTCCCGTTTGTTTTATAATGCTGGCGCCCAGCACCATAAAGCAAGTACACAAACACCCCAGATGTTAAAATTTTTCGCCTTTGAAACACCCGTTACTTCTCTTCGCAATAGAATTGCCGACATCCTGAACCATTGTAATCCTTCAATAAAATCTATCTGCATTAGATTTTTTACTATTAATATAGTACAGATTTACATCCTGAATCATTGTTTAATTACCAATAAAATCTAACTATATTAGATCGATACATCGATACATCAATATCGCGATATATCAATATATCGATACATCAATATAACGATATATCGATACATCAATATATCGATATATCGATACATCGATATATCGATATATCGATACATCGATATATCGATATATCGATACCTTGATATATCAATATATCGATACAACGATACATCGATATATCGATATATCAATATATCGATACATCCATACATCGATATTATCGATATTTTTCTAATATCGAATATCGATATTCAAAACAAGATATCGAACAGCCCTAAACAAGACTGTCGAAGTAAAATCCCACATGAACCTTCGATGGGTGATTTCACCCATACTCTCGAAGCTGGAGCGTCTTAAAACTTCTTCACAATTGTCAAAAAATTTTCTTTAACAAATCTAACTGGTCAAGTATATCTAGGTTACTCCGGGGTTGGAAGGGTACGGCACTTTAAAAAACTTTTAACTGATTTTTACTTTAAAGAACTAGACCCTGTGTAATCAAACAATCACTGACCTCGCCCAAAAATCATCTTCGCTTCTCTATCAATAATCATAAATAACTTACTCTTTACTTGAACCTGACTTTACTTGACAACTGTCTCATAACTCTAAACGGCAATTAACTAAATTTCTGTAAACTGAAATGCAATAGGAAAGCGATTTTTAAAACGTTACAAATCTCGAAAAATATCTTTACACTTGCCGGATGCCGCTTTTGGTTTTAGGCAAGAAATATCATCTTTCTAGTTGAACAACACAAAATGTGTGTTACACTATTAACAACAACCGAATAATAGTCTAGTAATAAATAGAATTATTAAGAATTATTTTCAACCACAAAGTATCATGGAAACCATACATACTAGAGCTGAAAGCTAAATGTCACAGAAGATTAATCATAATAAAAAAACTTTAGCACATACCATGGCTGGCGAGCTGATAGAGATTCGCTTCTATCCATAAACTAGTCAATAATAAGATCAAAACTAGAATAAGGATGCATTACTTTTGGGAATACAAAACGAAACTTTTATTTGAGAATTTTATAATTTTCCTCGATAATGTGCGTCATCCCCAAATAAGGCGGGGAACCAATCCTAATGGAGGAAGTGGATAAATTTCCAAATCCCTTCTTCAGGGGTAGCGCTTGAAGTTACTGTAGAGATTTTTCCTGGAACACATTTACGTGCGAAACAGAGCTGCAGTTTTATTATTCGTCCAGTACTCCAAATTTGGGAAAATTGGGAATATAGCCTAAAATGAACATTCCTAAGTAGATTATTTTCTAATAGCTTTATTGGGCCTGGCGATATTATTTAGATCCTAGGTATAATAATCCGATTGGCTGCACGTTGTGTTTGGAAATATTTGTCAAACTTTTTAACTAAAGAAAATAAAATGTTTAAATGGCCCTGTCCTAAACACAAACCTAACACACAATTACCGATTTGATAAAATCATACTACATAGATGTGACCCATGCAATACAACGTTAACGATAAAACATGTCATGACAAAATTCACTAAGTGCCAGTAAAGTAATCCATCCATAATATGTCTGAAATGCAGCCCTTAGTCCAACCTAAAGGTCGGCCAATATACCTACGAGTGAGGGTGGTTTCGTAAACAGTGGACCAAGAGCTAATGTACTAATTAAAATTTATTGACGATCACGATAATACAATTTATTAAAAGGTGGAGTGAAGCTCTTCCGCGTAGAATAATAACAATACAGCACGTACCAAGTAGTATGATCCCCAGCGTATACTCTCAAACGAGTGGTAATGACTAAATTAATACAAACGCGAGGGGAGTGATGATCGCGGACGTAGTCTAGACTGAGCTGTAGCGTAATATCGCAGAGTTCCGTAGAGGTACCTTTACGTCGTTTGCACACGCTGTGTGAGTGACCAAGCGATTCGCGATAACCACGCTGGATACAATACCCGACGCGAGACTGTCCACGACAGTGTAACTTAAGACAAAACGCCGGTGATCAACTTAACAACGGTAAGTATTAAACTATATAATATTAAATGATAACATCAACGAAAAATCTAAACATAAACATAACCTCGTTTCAGCCTGAGAGATGGGAGCATAAACACAAATGAGAGAGATAGTATGCTTAGCTTGGGATGGCTTGAATGGCGCGCGCGGCTGGCTGACGCTTCCCATGATACTATTGGCAACGAAAATGAACTCGTAGCCCTCTGGTGGCGAAATTATGAACTAGTCAAAACAGTAACCATTTGCAGCGTATATGTTATACAGTATGGTTATCGAATTAATTTTGTGCTATTTTCTTGTATTTTGTATCTTAATTGTTTATATATTCTTTCTCCTTTTCCATACTCTTCATTTTTTCTTACTGTTCTATAGTATAATTTATCTGAAAAGCTCTTAGAATGGATTTTAAATCCATATTCAAAATGTACAACACAAACTGATTAGAAATTAAATACTTTAACTGGCTTACCAAATTTTGAAGGAATAATAATTATAGACTTATCCTAATATAAAAATTTTCAAATTATCGACTAGAGAAAATCATACCCACACTTATTGAAATGAAACTAAACATTACTTATGCTGTACTAGCAGTTTTATTCAAATATGTAACTAGGGTAACATATAAAAATGTATTTTGTGATACAGTTCACAAGTTATATAATATAATATTTTCAACATAAATGGTTCCATGTATCTCATGTGGATTTGTAGTAAGAGCACTGATCTGCAAACATAACCCAAAAAGCTTGCACTTATTTAAATTTACCTCCACAACTCTACATAAAAATAACAAGCTACTGTTAACTATTTCTTCCCCCTCGATAAAATTTCTGGTAGAATTCGTCGCCTCGAGACATCTAAATATTTCTCGAAAACCAACTTGTTTATCAGCACCGTAAAAGCTACCCATGCCTAAAAATATATTGAAGAGACGGTATAACTGTGATTTTTAAAATAAATAAAGCACAAGTACTTCCCTTTACACAATACCGTACTTCAAATAAGCTCATATTTTATTTATAACTATAATTATATGAACTTTATTTATGTTTCTCTTTATGTCATTCACTGCACGTTAGCTACGACGTCGGCCATTTGCAAATACTCAGTGCTGCCGCCATCGGTCATTTTCGTTGCCAATAACTTATAAGATATGCTCACAAGAAATTTTAAATTCGTTTCTACTGCGCATGACGTCATCCTGTGACAACTCGTGAGCCCTGCAATACAGACAGTTACTTTTATCGTAGACGAGAAAGAGTGAGAATTAAATTTCTCTTTTATGTTACATTACACCACTACTATTATGCAAAAAGAATGAATAACCGTTAATTGTTTTAATTTTGGTTTATACGTTAATTACGTAATATACTTGAACACAGCGTTTCGGCAAACTTGAAGAATACAATTTCAGCATTAAAGAATTGAATGAGAGTACTTAAATATTTATTTTCCACTTTTATGAAAAATACAAATTATAATAATGAAATTAATAATAATATATCACGCCTTTTACTCATTATGGGTGTGGCACTCTGCTTACGCAGATCTCAGTAAGTGATATATTTTTCTATAACACTGTTTTGGAAACTACGCGTTCTATAACTAAAAATTGTTATGGAATCACTAACATTCCATACGCCGCGTATGGAATATTTCGACGAATCAGAGCCGCGATATATGAAGTATCTTGATTCAGTTACTATGGATACGTCTATTTGTTTTAGTTTAATTTTTTGAGTTTGACGTTTTCGACAGTTTTATATTGGTATTTTTTGTATAATTCCTAAAATCTTGTTATAGAAAGTATAGTCTACAACATGTAACGGAATGGCATATCCCACACTCGCAACAACTTCGGCTCGGAGTACAAACTTTCTGCTCGCGTGGAATACGTGCCATTCCATTACTTGTTGTAGAATATACTATTTCGTATGAAGTGCAGTTACCAGCCAACAAACCATAGCCTTCAAAGATATTAGTGGAGGGGGACATTAATAAGAATAAATATATTTATATAATGAAAAAATGTATTTGTTACTTTTACCATTCTTCTCCTTTGAACATTCAACTGTTCTTTAATCTTTTTATTAAGACACCGCATTCTAAAATACATTTTACACTTTAAGAATCACTTTTTCACATCTTCGCTTAAATCAGTTAAATCCACATTACGAGTATAACGAGTATACGTGTTCTTCAATATATTTTTTTACCTATTTTTAAATATTTTCCATTTAATTGTTTGAAAATTAAATCCAACTGCTTACATTTTAACACAAAAATCTGCATAAGGTTTCATAAAACCACCCTCAGATATGACTGATACCACGAGCTCTGTTTTTGGGTGTTTCAAAAGCAGTGTTTTAGTTGCAAATAAAAATTGTAGCTAATACATTTCTCTGTACATTCTATTTGAAGCATTTTTATATAAAATAATTTTAGAGCATTGTACAGCGCTAAAACACTTTTTTTAAAACACCCAAAAACAGAGCTCGTGGTACCCGCCATAGTTTACCGATGTGAATGCGGAATCATAAGCATCTGGAATATATCCTAAATTTTCAGTTTTACTGAAACGAAATGCTATAAAACCAGCTAAATTGGTTTACTGAATGTAGCAACATTTCGAGGTTTCTATTTACGGGATAGCCGAGATTCCAAAAGCAAATTCATTTTAGTGGTCAGGAGATGCAGCCAATTGACGTTTACAATAAATGAGGAGATTATTGATCTCATGGTTTTGGAAAACATCAGATATGCAGCACAATTTCTGGAGACAAGAAGAATTCGTTCATGTCGCTTATCCCAATTTTATTGGTTAACTTTTCTACATTGTTTCAGCTAAATAATTAAAATAATAATAAAAATATTTGCCGATTTCGGTGGCGTAATGGCTATGTCACTAGCCTAGCACGCCAGGGGTCGTGGGTTTGAATCCCACTAAAGAGCATGGTCGTTTGTGTTGTTCACATCCTTTCATAATCATCCAGTCATGAGGTGGCATATGACCATAGTAGTTAGTCCGCCTCTCATCTTCATAATAAAAAAAAAAATATTACATCAGGTACGCTTCTTCAGATGGGTATACTCCATCGATTGAGTGTTTCTAGATGTAAAATAATTTCTATTACCATCCTCTATTTCATCATATTTCACTAAGCTACAACAGATTTGTTTTATTGCTCAAATGCTGGCATTTTGTAGATAATCTACAAGAGCAGGCTGACCGTATTTATAAGTTAAAGGCGCTGCTCAATGCAATTATAAAAACAACAGAATTTGTACAGACCGGATGATACAGTGGTAGTTGATAAACTATAATATCATTTAGACTAGAGGACGATTACTTTTTCGGCAATGCAATCCTTCAAAAGCTCACAAATATGGCATAAAAGTATTTACTGAAAACCTTCTCCCTGCGCCGACAGTTATAAATTTCACCGAAGATTTGTTAAAAGTAGGTCGTTTGATAAATGACAATAATAGAAACCTGATTGGAACTGTGAAGGTGAAATCTGTAGTGCTCGGCAGCAATTATTATCGTTGTCAAGTGGAGAGATCAGCGAGACATGTTTATGCTTTCAACTTGCTATAGTGATGCAATGATAGATGTTAGACAGGATAGAAGAGTTAACAGGAAAATAAAACCTAAGCTATTTTTGGAATACAATAAAGGTAAACAGGGTGTAGTTATATCAAATCAGTTATTACTCATCTCTTCGTAAAGTTCTTTTGGTATAAAAATAATCCTATCGAGCTAATATGTAATACCACGCTTGTGAACAGTCACTTTTTGTTTATATCTATGATCAGTAGTAAAATAACTTTCTTAGAATTTACGAAATCCATCATAAAAACTATTTTGCAAACCCTTGAAAGATGTCGTTCTGAACCACCTGCAAAACAAACGAGGAAAAGAAATTAAAGATAGTGCAGGAAATGTACTGCGCAAAAGATGTCACGGATGCTACTGTTTTCTAAAAGATGTTAAGTGTCTATTTGGTCTTCTGTTATTTTTATCTCTTCATTTCTTCGTGCTCTATTTATTCTCGTTTCTTCCGTGATTTCTGTATCTAGAACATATACCTCTAGCTAGTTATCTACTATCTTCTATTTTATCTTTCTACCTTTCCGATTCATAATTTGTTCTATTGTTCTTCATTATTTCATCGTTTGTTTTCTGTTTTCATTTTTGAAGTTAATTGTTTCTAACAGTTGTTGTTTTAGTAATATTTATTGTAGTTTCGTCTGGTGATTTTTCTGTTTACGCGGGAACGCCCGTACTGTATTCGTTCGATGTCGCACCGCGTCGAGCATCTTCGTTTCGTGAGTCCTCATCTCGCGTTCTCTCGTATCCTCAGAATCTTTCGTCTCTTCTTCTTCTTTTGTTTGTTTTAAATGCGTTTTGGCGCAATTTTCTCATACTATCTTCTATCCTCCTTTATTTGTTCCTTTTTGGATGCGTAATGCAATTTTTTTTTTTTTGAAAAAATTATAAACTGCGAAATTTTTCATGGGGTAACTAGTTACAGGGAGTTTGGTTCTGAGTCCTTTGGGAGGAAGACGTAGGTTTTTTTTTGTAGCTGTTTTTTTAATATATTCATTCGAAGTTTGTTGCTCGAATCCAATTTATTTGGGATTTTTATTTTTCGCTTATTTTTCCAGGAGTGGTTTTGTTGGCGTTCGTTATTTTGCGGCCACCCGGAAAGCCCTTTGAGGGGATTTCTAAGCACTACCGAGCGAAACGCGCCAGGCATTGAGACCTCCGCCTCGTTCCATCCGATCCTGTCCATCCGATTTCACCATCGTCGAGAGCCCGTACATCTGGCGCCGCTGTCCACGTCCTCAGCGTATCTTTCGTTACCTGGGGGAATAGTGCGAGAGGAAGCGAACAGATAAGTGCTGTATTGAGTGGGTGTGATTCAGTTCAACCATCGTAACTTTACAGTCTTCGGACTATTATTTTTTCTTAAATTTGTATTCGCTATGAAAATTCTAGAATACCGGCCTTCAGCCATTTTTTTTCTTGTTGGACCTATTGTTACAAGCTTATCTTATTTTTAAATTTTGATATTAATTTTAAAGTCTAGTTTATTAGTTTATTTTTTTTATGTGTGAACGTGGATGTTTGTGTGTTAACGCCCTTAGCATAATTTTTCTTTTCTATATTTAACCGTTATTATGTAATTTATTGTGCGCCTGCGCCATATTTCCCAAAGATTCTACGTGATCATTCCCGCCATTTTTTTGTGAACCGACTGGCCAGCTTCGGTACGTGGGACCCTTGTAGTATCCACGGTTTTTAGGGTTTAGTCTTGGAACTTACGAGAAATATAGTTGCTGGTGACCGCGTTTTCATTCTATTGTCTCCTCTTCTTCTTATCCTAGTCTTTTTGTTGGCGTCGCGTACATCCATCGTCGTGGCTATTGTTGTACACGAACTTTCCTTAATTTTAAATATAGTTCAAATTAAAATTAACTGTGCCTATCATTTCGACAGCCTCTCACAAGTGTTTCCAGATCGTTTACAGCGCAGAACTTCATCGCCATTTTTTGTCCATCACACTACCGTGGCCTAGAGGATGGGGACAGCGTAACAGGTCACATTTAGAATAATCATAATTGATATGCACAAGATACATATAATGGAATCATGTACCTATACATTGTCAAATATGTGCTAAGCGCAAATATAAAGCATTTAAGTTTTATATGCATGTGTACACTTTCAAAACAGAACAGCGAAAATTTTCGTCTTCTACGAAGCAAAGCAATTTTTAGTCGGTTGAGTATATTTTAGTCAAATTGTTTCAAGTTTACTCCAATTGAGTATAACATAAGTACCGAAATGAAGACTAAAATATTTTCATCTATAAGATTAAAAAATTTGCACTATAAGAGTATAATTTCGTTTCAATTAAATGTCGCCTATATTATACTCTTTTGATTGACATTATTAACATTTATTAAAGTAAATTTTTTACTAAAATAGCAAATTGTACATTTTTAAGATAAATTTTAATAGTTCACTTTTATAATAGTTATTCACTTAATAAGGGTAAAATTAAATTAAAAATAAAATACAACGTTGTCTTTTCGAAGTATATTTGTTTCCTGCGCATGCGCACCACGAATCGCATACCTACTACAATGTTACGTGTAGTTGTTGACTTCTGAAATAGTGAAAATGAATTCTCAACAATTGAACAGTTTATGGTGGAAAAGGACTGAACGATGAAACGGCTAATAAAAGATAAGTTACACTTAAGCCTGAGTTAATTTAAACACTGAAACATGAGTTTTGCCCATGCTTATTGAATGCTTTTTATGTTACATGGTAATTTATTTTTGTTATTTATTTAAATAGATGTTTTAATTATTTCCTTATATTCAATATAAATGTATGAATATTAAATCATTTTCTTAAATATGCTTGCATTTATGAATGATTCCTTAAAATTAGTTTCCTTATTGTGTTTATTATGTATTTAAAAGGTTGTAATTTAAACTATCAAAGAGAAAATGGTAGTGTTGTAAAGAGTAGATTTTAATATTTCTAAAGAGAATATTACTAGAGTAGAGTATTTTTTTTGTGAAAAAAGAACATTTTTTCCATTTTTGTAGAGATATAAATTTTTATCTTTCGGTATTGATCTGGGAATACCAGAAAAAAAATTCAGCCAATTTGAAGCAAATTGAAAAAAGTTATTGGCCAGAATCTAAAAAAAGTGCAAAAAACGGCGTTTTGAGGTGCTCGGTGCAGCCTGGGTATTCATCAGAAAAATGTTTCAACACAACTCCACAACTTTTTGGATGGAACTCTTTCATTTTAGACCCTAGAGAACGAAATCTATTTTTTTCGACCCACCCTAATATATATATATATATATATATATATATATATATATATATATATATATATATATATATATAACTTAATTGATCAGAACTCGAATATTGGTTTTTAAAAACTTTATTTTTGCTCAGGAACAGAGAGGCAAAGTTTTTAGATGTTTATTGCTTTAAGACTACAACAAGACTGATTTCTGAAACTACATTTAAGATAAAATGAACATGTGTACAGAGATAAATGAAATGTGATTCTTCCTCAGCTCGCGGGAACATAGCGGCCGATGGGAAACGCTGATGTCGGCAGGTAGACGTTAGGTAACACCTCCCTCCTTGAGAAGAAACTCTAGGGCGGAACGACTTGAGTTTCGTTGAGTGGGGTTGACCTTGGGTTGACTCCTTTTTTCTGTAAAACCTTATTTTTTATTTTTATTATAAAATAAAATAAGATAACCATTGCTAATATGCTGACTCCAATGATTGAGCCCTTTGAATAATTTTCGTGGGTGGTGATCGATTCAATTGGGAATTCTTCTAACTCTTGAAGTTGTAATTGATGTAATTTATCGAGATTAACTTTATCCAAATTTAATTTTTCTATTTGTGGTACTGTTGAGTTTCGCATGTTGATTTTTTGTAAACTCACTGGATGCCCTGGTATAGTCTTGAGTTTATTTTCATAAACGTACGATGATATTTTTATTGAGCAGTTGGGTGGTACGATCATTAGATAAGTCCCTTTTAAAGAAACTATCGCATTTTGTTTACACGTAGTTTGTACTCTTTGAAGTTTTGGGAATATGGCGATGTAATGTGCTTCATTGATTTGTAATATTACTTGTTGATTGATTTTGATTGGTATTTGTTGACAACTTGTTACTGTGACTTCTGATGATAAGATTGAAGTTAGGCATTCTTCATCCCTTTGAACTGGTAAGAGATTGGTGCTTTTACAAAGAAATTCGGATTGCAGATCTACGCATTCTTCGTTGCTATATTGATAAACGTTGTTGCTTATGGATAGGTATGTAGCGGGAGGAATAATAGTTGTTTGGTTAGAACTAGGGATTGAAAATAAGTGATAATGATCTAGGGTTTCCGGGTGTATTAATGGAAAGTCAAGTGAAAACATTATCTTTTCATTTAAAATAAAAACTTTAATTTTGATAACTTTATAATATTTAGAAATGTCATTGATATTTGAAAATAACAGCTGTTTGTTATCATAAAGTGAATATAATTCTTCAACAATATCTTTTAATTCTTTATAAGAAATAATACTTGGGTGTACAACTTCTAGATTGGCAAATGTTACTGCGTTTTCTATTTCCTCCAAATAATTTAATAATGAATCAAAATTAAATTTAATTTCTTCCAAAATTTCTTGTGTCTGTAAAAAATGTGAAAATAAAAATTTTTGTTTATTAATTGATTGAATTAATTCGTTCGTTTTATTTTCAATATTAATTTGATTTTTAATAATCAGTGTCATGGTCTCGTTTATGTTCGTCATGATATGTGTTGGGACCACTTGCTCCATCTAGCGTCAGACCTTAGTATTCGCAGCAAATTTATTTTTGCACTGCCTCTGTGCCACGCGACGTCATGTCCGGTTACTCGCCTGTCAAGTGTCCGGCTACCGAGCACATGTTTTACTCGCTCTCGCTTGGATCTTGTATACGATCGCACGTTTTTTACCGCTATATTTTGCTTACGCTAACACAATAATTCTTTAGTTATTGTTGTATTTTCGCTTAATTCATTATTATTATTATCGCTACAGTGTTTTACAGTGATTATTGTAAATTAACGCTTTGTTTTGACTTATTTAATAGTGAACTTCGCACGTGATCTAGTTATCACTCTAACCTATACAAGTATATCTTGTGTGTATCCTTTTATCATTATTTTCCAGCTTTATTTTGGTTTGTATATGCATCTACAGCACACTGAATACTGGATACAACAACTTGTTTATGGTAATCTGCTTTTGGAGGTATATCTTGATTCCAATACAATACTGTTCACTGAAATCGCACCAGGTATTTTTGCTATACAATTTGATACATCCTACACGCAGTAAGTACGTTTTATTTATTCCAAATTACAGTTTACAGATGTAAAATCATTTACATTTGTTCACTTTTCAATAGTTAATTAGTTTACAATATTTCTTTATTATTGTTCAATATATTTATTAATAGTGCTCCAGTTTACGTATCTGTTTCATTGTGAGTTGCATTTCACTGTATATTGACTAATTTGACACGCAATTTACTTGTTTTATTTTTGGGTTATTATTTCTTGCAAACGCTTACAATATTTGTTATATTTATAAATAAATATCGCATCCTTTTTGATATACAAGTAGTTTCTCACGCTTTGTCAATTTATTCGCAGTTTTGTACATGTTTAGTTTGATCTAGTTATCTACATTTACAGATCATATTTACTATTCAATACGCTCTAGTTATAATTATTTACTTACGCATATGGGTTATTTCTCGTAGTAATTATAATTTATTTATTTGTTTGTTGGTTAATATCTAGTTATTATCACACACTTATTTGTATATATTCACTTACATTCGCACAAAATTACTGCATTGTTGAGTTTCCAGTTTTGGAATATTATTTGTCTAATTATTATATTTTATGTATGTATTAATTTTAAGTATACTTATCCATATATATCTTGATTCCGCTACGCTTATTTTCTTGTTGATTTATCTCTTCTATTTCTTTGCTGTTATTAGGAATAAGATTGGTTTAATTTAGCTTTGTTCTCCTAACATACATTTGTGGGCCTTTGTGGTTTATCCTGTCCTTCCAAAGAGCGACTGTATTGTGTAAGTCCTGCTTATTGCTCGGGCAGGTGAAAAGTGTCCACCCTTATTCCTTTCCTATTTGCATTTATTTCTTCTTGTTTGGATACTCTATCGCGCCAACATCATATTGTTTATACGCTATTATGTGCATACTTTATTCCACGCTTTATCAGATTTCCTGTCATTCCTTTTGGAATTCTGCATCCATCACGCACCGCCGCATCACAATTGTTCCAAATTAACCGACACGTCTTGCAACCAGCGCATCTGCCACTGCTCCATTTTCTGGTTTTACATCTACGCCAGGCGTATCACAGGTCAACATTACCATCTTTGGGGATTTGGACCCTCCACGCAACGCTGGTCCTTCGAGTCTTTTCTGAGGGTCAAACATCATTAAGCTCCATTTTACGTTGACTTTAGTTCTTCATTTCCGGTCTTACAAACCGGAACTACCAGCCGACGCCTCAACAATATGTTTTGAAAGTGAAATCTGATTATTTAATTTTGTAACTATTTTATTATGATCTGTTTCTAATTTTAAAATATTATTGTGAATTTCTACAGCATCGTCGTGATCCATGTTACCAGAGATAAATTTAATAAGTGATCCTAATGGGTTTATTAACCCTCGTTTATACCGTTTTTCTGGGTAAAAGGTGTGTAATTTTCTGTTAACAATTTTTGAAATGTACTTTGTGTGTTCATGATAATTATTTAAAATATGTCGAAGTTCGGGAGTAGCGAAATTTATTGCGGTTGTTATTTATGAATTTTTATCATTTAATAAGTCAATACGATTTTTGATAGATTTAAGGTCAATATAATAAAGGAAAGAATGAGAGGCTGTTTTGATTTTTGCATGACCTAATTTAAAAGGAAGGATTCCAGGATTAGTCTGTAAGTTCTGAATCTGTACTTCTTGTGCTTTTGTCAGGTGTAAGGTCACAAGTCTGTAACAATTGAGGTTTTTTCAGTATTTTGTTTTCCAAAATAGTGAATTTATTTTTATTTTGTTTTTGTTTAGTTTTGAAACTGTAAGTCTTTTGTCTTGGTCTTTTAATGTTTGATAAGTGGATGTTTTTTGAAGTATTGCCGTGTTCGGGAATAATTTCGCCTGTTTTTAAATTCGGATCAATTGTTTTAATTTCTTCCTTTTTATATTTATTGCTAGTTTTACTCTGTTTCTGCTTATTTTTCACGTAAACGGTATCCGGAATTTCAGGAAGCTCTTCACGATTTTTATTTGCATAATTAATTGTTTTTTGTTTATTCTGCTCATTTAATTCCCTAATTTTATTGTATAATAATTTTATTTTTTCTTTATGATTTATTATATAATTATTTATTAATTGTTTTTCTAATTCTATGTCCAAAGGCGAATTTATATCAAGATGTCCTGTTATGATTTCACACGGTTTTAGTTTTGTTACCGAATGAATAGAGTTGTTATACGCCAGAAGTGCGTAATTAATTTTAATATCAATAGGCTCTTTGTTATATTCCTGTTGATTATTTAACAATCTAATATGTTCGACTAATGTCGAATGAAATCTTTCGATTAGTCCGTTTGACTCTGGGTGTTGCGAGCTAATAAAGTGAAGTTTCACTTTGTGAACTTCTAGTAATTCTTTAATTAGTGAGTTTTTGAATTCTAAGCCATTGTCAGAAACGATTTGATCAGGTATTCCATGGTGTGTAAAATACTTAATAAGATTATTAACGACTTCTATACCTTGACCAGAATTTAATTTGTAAACTTGCGCGTATCTTGAAAATGCGTCTATAATTGTTAGGAATTTTTGTTTTTCTAAAGTTATCGAATCAATATGTAATATTTCGAATGGTTTTGTTGGAGTAGGAGTAACGTTAAATTTTGGTTTTATAGGTACACGATCGTATTTTGTTTTTAAACAGATTTCGCATTAGTTGATGTAAGTTTGTATTGATTTACGCATGTTAGGCCAGTAGTATTTTTTCTTTATTTGATTCTCGGTCTCGTCAAGACCTCGGTGATTCGTCTTGCTTTCGTGGTAGTTTTGAATTGATTCTTTAACGTCTAACGGATCTTCAACATCTAATAATTTCTGAGTATATCTTACAAAATTTAATTCAGAATTTTTAAAGTATTTTTGAATAACTAAACTAATTTTCTCATAAATAGGGTCTTCAAAATACAAACAATATTTAACTTTTGGGACGATATAATTTTTAACGAAATTAATAACGTCTTGAACAAAATTATTTTTTGAAATTTGTACTGTTATACGCTGATGGGTATTTTCAAATAATTTTACAATTATTATAATTTGATTTTTTCCGAGATTTACTGGTTTGTCAGAAATTGGTATTCCTACGATTGGATTTTCTCTATTCGTGTGAACAGTTTCGTCGTCAGAAATATCTCCGTCGTTGTTTTCGTTGTCAGGTTCGACTTGCAGTGACATATTGTCATTTGTGTTAGAATACTTTTTATTAAAATCTTTTATATAGTCGAAAATTCTTCCAGATTCTTCGATAGTTTCATTAGCGTTAATTTGGATACGAGATAATGCATCCGTATTTTTTATATTATCTGGGATTTTCAATGACTCAAAGCTACGTAATTCTATTTGTGCAAAAAATAGTTTTCTCTTAGATTCGTAATGAGATAACTTCAAATTTGCGAGTGGGGTTTTTATTAAAGAATTATTTAAATCTAATTGAACGTTAAAATCTTTTAGAATGTCATAGCCTATCAGGCCGTCAAAGAAATGGTGAAATTTGAACAAATAAAATTTCATATTTTTATTAACATTAAATTCTGAAAATGCCGGAATTTCTACACTAGAATTTCTTTTTGTTGTTTCAAATATGGAAGATATAGTAAAATTTTCTTTCATGATTTTATTTTTAAAATATTTGTCAGCTATGTCAGGGTTCAAGAAAGATTTTGAGGCTCCTGTATCAATTAACAATTTTAATGGTGGATTCAAAATTTTGATAAATGGTAAATCTTTTTTGTCATAGATTGAATGTATCTCTACGTTTGGTTCGCTATTTGGCTGGGTTCGCGAAAATTTTGTTCTTCGATAGATGTTTCATAAATATCATTTTCAATATTTTCGGGATAATAAGAATAATTTTCGTTTTGAAAGTCATAGTCAGTATAGTCGGGTTCACAGTATTCGTAATTTTGTTCGTCATAATTTTGAATAGGTTGTTCAACATTATGTAGCTCTTCTACTATGTAGTTTTGTCTTTGTTGGAATGAGGGTTTTGGAAAAGAACTATGAGATATTCCACTCATGGATGTGGGTTTAGGTTGTATGGCTCGATTTGTTGAACCTTGCGGTTTCCATACATTGACTGAGGTCTTAGGTTTATTATTCCCAAATACTTGGTGATTAGTTAGGAATCGTGGTGGTGTTTGTGAATAACGGGGTTGTAATTGAATAGGGTTGCTTGGAAATTGTTGGTGTTGATTATAAAATCGTTGAGGATTTTGATACATTTGGGGTGGTCGTTGAATTGACCTTTGAATTTGTCTCGAATTTTGAAATTTACTTTTATCAAAATGAGCACGTTGTAAGTGTCGGATGTTATCTTCAGATATTATGTTCTGTCTGGCTTCCGCCAAGGTGTTGGGTTTCATTGCGCGGATCGTCGAACCAAGAGGCTCTTTTAAACCGGCCAAAAACATTTTCAATGCATGGGTATTGTAAAAATTCTTTTTGACTGTTGCAATTGTCGTTGTACTTTCATGAACATCTACATAGTTATGCAAAGCACTTAAATTTGACATAATGCGTGTGTAAAATTGTAAGGGGTTTTCGTTATCTTTTTGTCTGAGCTGATCTAGATCGAACAACAGACCGTTTTCATCGCGCTGATCGCCAAAATGTGCGATCAGAGCATCTTTTACAGATTTCCAGTCTTTTGAGGTACACGTTGAATATACCTCGCGTGCGGGACCAATTATTTTGGCGTAAATGCCATAAATTAACGTTATGTTCTGAACGCAATTTAAACTTTGTGGAGTTGCATCCCAATAAGTGTTTATTAAAGTATTAGCTGTATCTAAAAAGGCAGAGAGTTCCAATGGATTTCCATCGAATTTTGGAACGATGTCTAATAATTTAGATTCAAAATTTGGAACTGCCATAGTTACACAACTGTTATTTTCTAATTCAACTTCTGTTATATTTAATGTTGAAAGTATTAAACTTAGTTCTGTATCTACTAAAGTATTATTATAATCTAACTCGTTTTCACTTTCTTCGATAGAAATGGATGAATTCGAGGAGTCTGTCATAGAAATGAAAGCAACTTACATTACCAATATAGCGATCTTCATCTCAGGTAGACTGTCCGCGATGGAATTCTTCTGGGATGAGTCGTTGAAGCTGATGGGTTGATTCGCGATGAACGCCCTTCAGATCTTCGTTGGTTCTTGTTTTGTTGAATAAACAGTTGATACTGACGGATTATTCGCGATGAATTTCCTTTCAATATCCTACCGACTGCGCCACTTAATTGATCAGAACTCGAATATTGGTTTTTAAAAACTTTATTTTTGCTCAGGAACAGAGAGGCAAAGTTTTTAGATGTTTATTGCTTTAAGACTACAACAAGACTGATTTCTGAAACTACATTTAAGATAAAATGAACATGTGTACAGAGATAAATGAAATGTGATTCTTCCTCAGCTCGCGGGAACATAGCGGCCGATGGGAAACGCTGATGTCGGCAGGTATATATATATATATATATATATATATATATATATATATATATATATATATATATATATATATATATATATATATTGATAATTCGGTCTTTCCGAGCCGGATTAATAATTATTTAATTATTTAAGGTAATGCACCAAAACATATGGTCTTTCCGAGCGGGATTAATATCTTATTTAATTATTTAAGGTAACGCACCAAAACATATGGTCCTTTATTCGCATAATATTCTAATTGTCGTCCAATATGTCAGTAAGAAGAAGTACACGTCTGCAAAATAAATCTAAATCTAACATTGAAACACAAGTAATCAATGTAGAAATTAAAGAAAATGAACAAAACGTCGTAGATGTATCTTCAAAGCAATCTGTGAAATGTACAAAAACGCAGATTTCCGGAAAATCTTCAAAACATTCTGTTAAAAGTATACGTACACAGAAACTTCAACTACAATTAGAATATGAAAGATTGAAGAAGCAAAAAGAACAAGAACTTCTAGATTTAGAACTTGCTGTGAAACTAGCAAAAATAGAAGAAGATAATGATGAAACTGATTTATCTGATATAAGTATATTATCAGAGAAATCTAGCAAATCAAAGAAAGTACAAAAGTATAATGACATTCATAACTGGTTAAATTTACAACGGAATGAAAGTAATCTTTCACAAGTTATTGACTCAACATCTGAAACAAAATTAACAGTCCCTCATTTTTCTAAAATGTTGTCAAGACAGTCATTACCTAAAGAATTGCCAATATTTAATGGCAATCCTTCAGACTGGCTGAATTTCATAACACAATTCCGAAATTCAACAGAAATATGTGGATTTTCTGCAGAAGAAAAAAGGAAAAGCAAAAGAAATCGTAAATTCATTACTAATTTTACCGCAAAACGTAGATAGAATTATAGAAATTTTGAACAAAAGATTTGGTCGTCCTGAATGCATCATCCTGTCTCAATTAGAAAATGTTAGAAAAATCAATTTGATAAAAGAAAACAATTTAGAAAGTTTAATTGATTTTTCTGACAGTATTCGTAATCTAAATTTTACAATGCAAGCTTTAAATGCAGAAGATCATTTTAGAAATCCTATTCTACTGCAAGAATTTGTAAATAAATTGCCCATTAATTACAAACTAATGTGAACAAGATTTAGTAGAAATTTAACAATCTCAAAACCAAAACTTGTAGAATTTCAAATTTGGTTGGAAGAACAAGCGGAAATAACGTCTGAATTACATATTCCGAAATCAGAAGATTTTGAAAACGTCAAATCAAAATCAACTAAAAATCACGTTTTCATCATAGTTGATAAGAAAGCTATCATCATTTAAGTAAATGTCTGAAGTTCCAAAAAAGTGACATTGACATGGGAATATGTCTCAAAAAATAAATTTTGCTTTTCATGTTTAACACCATATTACTGTGTAACTAATTGTAGAAACAGAAAAATCTGTAGCAAGAATGATTATAAAAAATCTCATCATTATTTATTACACAAAGGTAAAGTAGTAAAAAATCTTCCTGCGAAAGAAAACATGGCGGCGACAGAAGAAATCTTAGAAACACACTGTCACATTGACTCACCGATGGACAATAAAGTTTTGTTAAAGATTCTACCAGTTAAACTTTCTAGTCAATTTAAATCGGTAGAAACATATGCTTTATTAGACGACGCATCAACAGTTATTTTACTGGATGAATCCCTAGCAGAAGAATTAAATTTGGATGGCCCCATTAAACCTCTTCACATGCAGTGGACAACTAATGATGTCGAGAAACAAGAAGAATCCAAAATTTTGAATTTGACAGTTACTGGTACAAATTCAAAATCATTTTGTTTGAGACATGTTAGAACACTGAAAGGTTTGACGCTGCCAGAACAAACTGTTGATATGAAGCAACTAAAAGAAGAATATCCTTATTTAAATGATGACAAATTTCCTACTCTAATTAAAGCTAGACGAAGGATCCTTATTGGACAAGATAATTGGCCACTACTATTTAGCAGGAAGATAGTAAATGGACCCTGGAATGGACCAGATTTAAGTAATACATTACTTGGATGGGTTCTACATGGAAACTCAAGAATGAACTTTTATGATCGACAATTTACTCTTCATATTCACGAAAAAGAAAAAGATGAGATAGATATTATTCATGATATGATAAAAGAACAATGGAAAATTGATAATTTTGGCTTGAAATCAGTAACTAGCTAACTTTCAAAACAAGATAAAAGAGTACAAGAGATACTAGATTTGCACATGGTAAGAATTGGAGAAAGGTATGAAACTTCACTTCTCTGGAAAAATGATAATGTTAAATATCCAGAAAGTAAAGAAAATGCAAGAATGAGATTAAAATGTTTGGAAAGAAAAATGGATAAAAATCCTGTGTACGCTAAAGCATATTGCGACAAAATTAATGATTTATTGAGTAAAGGATACATCAAAAAATTGTCTGAATAAGAAAAACTTATTTCAAGTCCGAAAATATTGTACTTACCACATTTTGGTGTAATAAATTCGAACAAACCAACAAAACTTCGAATTGTATTTGATGCAGCCGCAAAAACAAATGGAATGAATTTTAGCGACAACTTGCTGACTGGACCAGATTTATACAATTCTCTTTTTACCATTTTAATAAATTTTCGAATACATAATATTGCGTTTGTGGCAGATATAAAAGAAATGTTTCTACAAGTCCGAGTAAGAAAAGAAGATCGTTGCGCCCAACAATTTTTATGGCGAGGAATATAACGAAATAAACAACCCGACGAATACGAAATTCAAGTTGTTTTCTTCGGTTCGACTAGTGGGCCTTGCTTGGCTCAAGAAGCTAAAAATAAAAATGCATGATATTTTTTGTCTCAATATCCAGATGCAGCAAAGGCAATCATTGAAGACCACTACATGGATGACTATCTAGGTGGCGCTAAAAATGAAGAAGAAGCCATAAAACTAGTAGAAGAAGTAATAACTGTACATAAAAAGGGTGGATTTATTATATGTAATTGGATATCAAATACTGAAAACGTACTACGTAAAATAGATCCAAATTTGAGAGCCTGTGGTGAAAAATTTATGGAAACTGGATTTGAAATGCCAATTGAACGAATATTAGGATTGTGGTGGAATCCTAAAGTGGATAATTTTCAATTTTTTACAAAATTTCATAAAGTACCAAAGAAGTAATAATTGGAACAAGACGACCGACAAAAAGAGAGGTTTTGAAAACTGCAATGTCGATATATGATCCACTTGGCTCCATTATTCCCTTCATAATTAAAGGCAAAATTCTTCTACAAGAAATTTGGAGAAGTGGAATTAATTGGGATGATGAAATCACGGATAAAATGAATAAAAAATGGAAACATTGGTTAGAAGATTTAAAATTAATCAGCGGTTTCAAAATACCAAGACAATCCAAATGTTTAAAGTTAGATGAATGTGAAACAGATCTACACATTTTCTGTGATGCATCTGAAGATGCATACGCTGCAGTGGCATATCTAGTAAGCAAGAACAAAGAAGAAACTAAAATTTCCTTCGTTTGTGGTAAAGCAAGAATTACACCATTTAAACCTACTACGATTCCGCGTCTTGAACTTCAAGCTGCATTAATGGGATCACGTTTGGGACAAACATTGAAAAATTAACTCAAAATTAATATTAACGCAGTTATATATTGGACTGATTCTCATACTATTTTACATTGGGTAAAATCCGAAGCGAAGCGTTTTAAAGTATTTGTTGCTCAACGTATTAGTGAAATTCAAGACATAACAAATCCAGAAGATTGGAACTACGTCACATCCAAGAATAACGTCGCAGATGATGCTACAAAGTGGAAACAAGGATTGCAATTTTCAGAAGAAAATTGTAGATGGATAACAGGTCCAACAATTCTATTATCAAAAAACGGAGAACAAAATATAGAAGAAAAGGTACAAAACACGGAAGATTTAGAAATAAGAAATCATGAATTTGTAGCAACTATTATTGAAAATGAAAGAATTGAAACACCAAACCCAGACAGGTTTTCAAAATGGTTTAAAATTTTTAGAAGTACAGCATGGATGTTGCGATTCATTAATAATTACAGAAAGATGTTAACCAACACAAAAGAATTACAACCACATGAAATTCAATGTGCTGAAAAATTATTGTTAAAACGAATTCAAAAAGATTGTTTCAGAAATGAAATTTATTTATTCAAAAGAATAAAATACTTCCTAAACAAAGCCGACTTTATCCACTTAACTGGATTGGTAAAATTAAATGGAAGACTGAATATAGCTATAAATTAAATGAAACTACACGAAATCCGATTGTTTTAGATCCCAAGCATCAGATAACGAAATTATTAATTCGAATGTATCATGAAAAAATGAAGCATCATGGCCGAGAAACAGTCGTGAACGAACTACGACAGAAATTTTGGATAATAAATGTAAGAGATGCAGTCAAAAAAGAATGGGTAAATTATCAAACAATAGAAAGAACTGTCAGACCATTTATAAAGACAGGTATCGATTAGTTTGGACCTTTTTACGTAACAGTTAGAAGAAGTAGAGGAAAAAGATATGGGGTTATTTTCACATGTATGGTAGTACGAGCTGTTCACATTGAAATAGCCAATGATTTATTAACTAATGCCTTTATGCATACTCTTCGTCAATTTGGATGTAGGTGAGGGTTCCCAGAAGAAATTTATTCTGACAATGGGATAAATTTTAAAGGAGCTGAAAAAGAATTGAAATAATTATTGAACAAGTTAGATCAGAATGAAATAACTAGACAACTGTCTTTAACACGTTGACTTGCGTACTATATATTATTCATGGACGAACAACTTGTGGATTCCATTGCCACTCAAACAAATATTTATGCGGAACAAACAATGGTAAAAGGCATTACTGAAGAAACCATAGGACCATCTTCATGCTTGAACAAATGGTACCCTACAGACAGAGACGAAGTGTATATATTTCTGGGAATTTTGATGTGGATGGGATTAGATAAAAAAACCGTCACTTCCTGACTATTGGCGAAAATCAGATTTTTATTTGTCAAACGCAGCCAAATTTATGTCACGTAATAGATTCGAAATTTTGCTTCGAATGTTACATTTTTTCGATAATGAGCTATGTCCAGAAGGTGACAGATTATATAAGGTGCAATCACTTGTTGATTCGCTGAACGAAAAGTTCGAAAAATTCGTTTTTTCTGATAAAAACATGTGCATTGATAAAACAATGGTTCCTTTTCGTGGCCGGCTCAAGTTCCGTCAGTACATTAAGGGCAAACGACATAAGTTTGGAATCAAACTCTTCAAATTATGTATCTCCGGAGGATACATATTGCATTCTAAGATATATTGTGGTCAAGACAAAGTTGAAGGCATGAGTGTTGCTACGAAAGTTGTTCTTGAATTGATGGAGCAAAATCTCGATAAAGGCGTGACACTGTACACTGATAACTGGTACACAAGTTTGGAGTTGTCCCAAAAACTAAAAGAAAGAAAAACACACCTGGTAGAAACGCTTCGAAAAAACAGAAAAGGCCTGCCCTAGGAAGTGGTAAATGCCAAGCTGAAGAAAGGTCAAATAGTTGGCCAGGAAAAAAATGGACTAATTGTCTTCAAATGGAGAGACAAAAGAGATGTAATGATGTTATCCACAAAACACACCGACGAAATGGCAGAAATTCCTAGTGGAGATGGTGCTAAATCCAAGCCGAAAGCTGTTATTGATTATAACAAAGCTAAAAGTTATATCGATTTATCCGATCAGATGTCTTCTTATTCAACATCGTTACGACGAAGCATTAAATGGTTCAAAAAAACTACCATTGAGCTCATTATTGGAGCAAGCGTTGTTAATGCCCACCAATTGTACAAGCAAAATGAGGACAACGCCGGCAACAAAAGTATCACGAATTTCAAAGAAAATCTGTGCATGCAGCTTTTGAATGTTGGCAAGCAAAATATCGAAGCGACTCCAGTAAATAACCAACATGCATATAGTCCTGCTGCAAAAAAGGTCATTGCAAGATCTGTTATCAAAAGAACAAAGAAGCCCATGGTCGCGCATACGCAATACGAAAAACGAAGCAAGTTTCTTCGCGATGTCAAGCATGCACAGATGAGCCATTGCTTTGCTTAGAATGTTTATTTTCTACGCATAATATAACATTCAAGAAATATAATACATGTTTTAATTGAATTTTGAATGTTTTGTGTGTTATTATACCATAAGCTTTTTAATTTTTGTACTTTTTATTATCACAATGTTTGTATTTTTGTAATAAAAAACTTTTTCATATAAAAATATTGTATTTCAAATATATTTCCAAAATTTTTTTGGCTAAGTTGCTAGACGTGTAACTCCACGCCAGGCCAACCATTCCGCTATAAGAAACCTATCCTAATTGTGCCCTAGTAGTATACACACGGCCAGAACCAAGTTATTGTTCGTGTATACGAAATTATACACGCGGCGTGCTGGACCCAACTAGCGTGTATACTGCACATGGCAGTCAACGTGTTAAACAAAACGAAATGGTACTCCAACCCTCCAGTGGCACCACATATGGGAGGAGCCTGGGAAAGATTAATAAGATCCATAATACAAATATTGAAAAAAATTTTAAAACAAAAATTTCCTCAAGAATATGTTCTCAGAACTTTATTTGCTGAGATTGAAAATATTATAAACAGTCGTCCATTAACACATGTTTCTATTGACCCAGAAGATGATGAAGCTCTAACTCCGAACCATTTTTTAATTGGTCCATCATATGCTGCATTACTGAGTTGTATACTGAGCGGTTGTGTTTCGATCGTTGTCTTGTTTTTTTCATTTTTTTGAGTGGTTTTTAAATTTTAAAATTTAAAAGTTAATCAGTCGATAGCAAAGTTTGTACTAAATAAGGGTAAATAAGTTCAAGTTCTCTAATTGTTAGTGTATTTGATATAATTTCAGTTCTCAATTTGATATTTTTAACGTTACTTTTTTCACGTCATTTTATTAATTAAACAAGTGTGTGCAGTGTTTATATCTGGCAATGGCTTCGTGCAGCAAGTGTCAACGCCCGAAACCCTGGTGTGAAATGTTCTACATGTCAACGTACATTTCACCCCTCATGTGCGAAATTAAGTAATGATCAATTCGCGCTCTTGAAGGACAGTGGGTTTTCGTGGAGCTGCTCCACTTGTCTTGACAATATAAAGTTAAACAACTCCATTGTTGTGGATGATAGTGAAAGCGGGGAGTCTACTTCTTCAACTCTTAAATTAAGTGACATTACTTTGCTTTTCGATGACCTGAAATTAAACTACTTCAATGAGTTTAAGAATGAAATAAACCAAAAATTTGATTCTGTTCTTAAAACAATAAATTTTTGTTGTGATAAGATTAATGATTTCGAAGTGAAACTAAAACAACTTGATGAAAAAGTAAAATTACAAGATCGTATAGAAAATGAAAATATACAATTGAAAAAAGATATGAGTTCTCTAATAACTAAAGTGAATGACCTCGAACAGTACTCGCGGCTGAATAATGTTATTATACACAATATACCGGAGCGACCGGGGGAAAATGTTAATGAAATTGTGGGAAGTATTGGTGAACTTATCGGAATAAATATTGGTGTTGGTGATCTAGATGCTGTCCATAGACTGCCAAAACGTGAACGTAACACTACATTTCCTCCCTTAATAGTTGTAAAGTTCACATCGCGCATTAAGAAAGATAATTTTTTGGCTGCAGCAAAAATTAACAATAACACTTTGTTTAAAGAAGCTCGTGGACTATTACGTGATAAATGGTTTAAGTATATATATATATATATATATATATATATATATATATATATATATATATATATATATATATATATATGGGCAGGGTTCCTACAGCTGTCGCCGCTTCCTTGCATCTCAATCGTCACTCCGTTCTATCTTCCCAGTCGTCTTCTGTTAGCTTACGTTTTTCCATGAACTCTGATATTCCTTGCTCCCACGTTCTTCTGGGTCTTCCTCTTTTCCGTCTATTTGTTGGGCGGTAGTTCATCACTCTTTGTGGCCATTTTTCATTAGTCATTCGTTTGACATGCCCATACCAAATAAGTTGTCTTGTTTCTATACGATCTATTACATTTTAAGTTACATCTGCATGCTGTCTTACCCTATCATTTGTTACATGTTCTAATTTAGATATAAGTATATATGGACAAAAAATGGCAAGATCTTAGCACGAAAAGACGACAACACTCTTATTATCGTTATAAATAATAAGAGTGACTTGTCTAAATTCTAACTGATTCTAGCTTATTACTAATTACGGTATAGTTTATGGTTGTGCCAATTTATTACCAAAACGTTCGTGGATTACGGACTAAATCTAATGATATTCGCTTAAATTCATATAGTTGTGGCTACGACGTAATTTGTCTCACAGAAACGTTTTTGAATTCTGGTGTGTTTGATCAAGAAATACTTTGTGATAATTTTAGTGTTGTTAGGAGAGACAGATCAACGAGTAATTCAGTGAAACGTGACTACGGCGGAGTTCTCATCGCTATAAATAACAATCTATCATATACTGAAATGAACGAATGGTCTTCTGACTCCGAAGATGTTTGGGTTAAATTGAATTTAAATGATAAGCATTCGCTGTTTATTTGTTGTGTGTATATACCACCTGATGATTATAATGCTTTAAATTCATTTTTTCTTAATTTATCTAAACTAATTGATAGTTAAGTTGATGGTAAATTTATTATTTGTGGAGATTTTAATTTGCCGTACTTAAACTGGATTAACAACATTAATTGCACGCACTTAGAACCATCAAATTCCTACAATAAATCGTCCAGTGAATTTGTTGATTTTATGTCTTACTGCAATTTATATCAATTTAACAGCGTTAGAAATAATAATAGGACTCTAGATTTAATTCTAAGTAATACTCATAATATAAAAGTCATGGAATGTAAGAATCCACTAAGTAAATTAGATGAACAGCATCATCCTGCTCTAGACATTATGTATACTAATAATTTCCTTTCACAATTACAAGTAAAAAATCGCAAAATGTTTAAATTTAAGTCAGCCGACTATGTTGAAATTAATAATTATTTGAAAAATATTAATTGGATTAATATTTTTAGTGGATTTAACACAGAACAAATGGTAACTGAATTTTATATTATTTTATGGAGTTGCATAAATACGTATGTACCTAGTAAGTCTCTGAATTGTAGAAATTATCCTGTATGGTATACTGGTGAACTATATATATAGTCATGAACCCTTCTACCGTTAGGTGTAGGGTGTAAAATGTCTCTTAATCGTGCACAAATTTAGTCCATTGTTTCTTGTTCTTCGCCATCCTCCGAGCATCGTGCAGCGTAACGTTCCTTTTCGTCAGAATCTTATTGATGATGGTGTCCCAGGTGTCCTTTGGCCTTCCACGATCCCTCTTTTCTCTCACGTTTGTCATCCAGATTTGTCGTACCGGTCTTGCTTCATTCATCCTGATCATATGGCCCCACCATGCTAGTTGTTGCGTCTCAATGAAGTCTAATATTGATTTACATTGTAGTTGTTCCCTTATTGTTTCGTTTCTTATTCTGTCCAACATTGTTACTCCCTGCACTCTTCTCAAATATTTCATTTCGAGCGCTTGTATTTTACTTTTCATCCTTTGAGTCAGTACCCAAGACTCGCAACCATATGTTAATATAGATCTATATATTGTTTTATAGACTGATGTTTTTGTCTTTGTAGTAATTTCTTTTTTCCCAATGAAGCTGTGTTTCATTGCATGAAACATTCTTGCTGTTTTGTCTATCCTCTCATTAATATCTATTTCCTGTTTACCATTATTCTCTATTGTTGTGCCTAAATATTGAAAACTATTCACTTGTTCTATTTTTTCATTGTTAATTGTTAGGTTCACAGTTGCTTGCTCGCTTCCTACTATCATAACTTTTGTTTTCCTAGCATTGATTTTCATATCATATTTCTCAATTATTTCATTCCATATATTTAGGTTTTGTTGCATTTTTTCTTCACTCCCTGCTATAATCACTAGGTCATCTGCAAATGCACATACTGATATAGATATTGCTCTCAAATTTCTATACCCTACGTGGAATTTGCTAATCTTCTCGTCGCATTCTTGCATTATCTCATCCATAAAGATTGTGAAGAGAACTGGACTCATTACACCTCCTTGTCTAAGGCCATTTTTGGTCTCAAATAATTCTGATCTTCTATTTTGATTTATGACGTAGTTATTGTTCTTTTTATACAGTACTTTAATGGCATTAACTAATTTAGGGTGTACTTCTCTTCTTTCACACAGGATCTTCCATAGCTTTTCTCTTTTAACTCTGTCGAATGCTTTCTCTAAATCTATAAATGTCATAAATGCTGTCTTTTTTGTAGCTATCGTTTTCTGGATGATGTTTTTGATAGTAAATACATGGTCTTGTGTACTACGCCCATTTCTGAATCCACTTTGTGCTTCTGACAGTGTTGCTTCTACTTTGCTTCGTAACCGTTTTTCCAATATTCTTTCATATACTTTCAGAGCTGAACTTAGTAGCGATATACCTCTGTAATTATTACAATCCTTTGCATCTCCTTTCTTATGTATTGGTACAATAACAGCTATTTCCCAGTCCTTTGGCACCTGTTCTTCATTCCAAACTTTGTTATATAGCCCCAAAAGCAATTCTGTACCTCTTTCTCCCATGTATCTCAGCATTTCTGATGTAATTTTATCATGTCCCGGAGCCTTTCCATTTTTCGTTAGTTTAAGTGCTTCTTTAACTTCATTTATCTGTATTTCTCGTACCTCATATTCATTTATATGCTTGTTGGTAGTTGTTGTTTCATTATAAGGTAGTATCTCTTCACGTTCTTCCTTTTCTTCAGGCATAAGTAAAAGTTCTTGAAAGTATTCTTTCCATCGGTTCATTATCTCTACTTCTTCGATTAGTATTAGTCCTTCTTTGTTCTTAATTCTCTCTGCTATTAATTTCCATTTGTTCTCCAAACTCCTTCCAACTTTTCTCTTTCGCTTGCAATACCAATTCCTTAACTTTTTGTCGCTGTTTTTATAACTATTATAGTTTTCTTCATTTTTATTACTAAGGTAATACGTCCATGTTTTCTTTTTCTTCTTTATTTCTTCCTTTATTTCCTCATTCCACCAGGATGTTTGCTTTTTGTTGGCGTTTGCTCTGTTTATCCCGCATAATATTTTTAGTGGATTTAACACAGAACAAATGGTAACTGAATTTTATATTATTTTATGGAGTTGCATAAATACGTATGTACCTAGTAAGTCTCTGAATTGTAGAAATTATCCTGTATGGTATACTGGTGAACTAATTAATTTAATAAAGGAGAAAGATAAAGTTCACAAGAAATTCAAATGTTATAAAAGTACAGTGTTGTATAATGAATTCTATTTTTTGCGTAGAAGGTGTAAAATTGTGAAAGGTAAATGTTTCTCTAACTACATCGAAAATGTTGAACAACAAATTACTAATAATAGTAAAAAATTCTGGTGCTACATATCCTCTACAAAATCTAGTACAATTCCAAAAACGATGATATATAACAATCAAACTAGTTGTAATGGAAATGAAACTTGTAATTTATTTTCACAGTATTTTAATTCTGTTTATAATCCTATTGAAGATATGTGTTCTTCTGGTGAACTTTGTAATAACAACTTAAATCATTTGAGCAATATTGAAATTGATGAAGATTTAGTTTTTGACATTTTAGACAAACTTGATATAAAAAAGGGTGCAGGTTCAGATGACATACCTGCTATTTTTATAAAAAATTGTGCTAGTTCTCTTTGTGTACCCTTGACGTTATTGTATAATAAATCCCTATCTGAATCCTGCTGTCCTCTAGTCTGGAAGTTTGCCTATGTAATTCCTATTTATAAAGGTGGCAACAAGAGTTTGGTCGAAAATTATAGACCAGTGTCAAAGCTGTGTATTTTTGAAAAAGTATTTGAGTTAATAATTTATAAATCACTCTATTCTGCAGTTAAAAATATAATCATTTCTCAACAACACGGCTTTGTTCCTGGTCGATCTGTTGAGACTAATCTCTTGGAATATACTGATTATATATTAAGGGCCATGGATGATCAAATCGAGGTAGATGCCATTTACACTGACTTCAGTAAAGCGTTTGATAAAATTTCGCACAGTTTATTAATTGGTAGATTAGCTGAAGTTGGTGTTACTGGTCAGTTGCTTCAATGGTTTGTTTCTTATCTGAGTGACAGGAAACAGCGGGTTGTTGTCAATGGTTTTTCATCTATGGATTCTGTTGTAACATCAGGGGTACCTCAAAGATCTCACCTAGGGCCATTGTTGTTTATTATTTTTATTAAAAATATATCATCTTGTTTCAATTTTGCAAATTTTATACTATATGCAAATGATTTAAAAATATATCACACCATTGAGTCTGTCAGTGATTGTATAGCACTTCAGAATGATGTTGATAGGTTTGTTCAATTCACCAAAACACTTAAATTATCACTCAATGTTGCCAAATGTTCTCAAATAAAGTTCACGCGGAACAGAAATGTTTTTAACTATGAATACCGTATAGATGGTACTGTTATTAATAGATTGAATTTTGTTAAAGATTTAGGTGTTATATTAGACAGTAAACTTCTTTATGTTGTTCACATTGATGGTATTGTTAAAAAAGCATATAAGATGTTAGGCTTCCTAATTCGAGCAAGCTCTAATTTTAAACATCCATGTACTTTAATTACACTCTACATTTCTCTTGTGCGAAGTCAGTTAGAATTTGCTAGTGTATGCTGGAATTCTTCTTATAAAATATATATATTAAACGCATTGAAAGCATTCAAAATAAATTTCTAAGACTGTTAAATAGAAAATTTCCAACATATCAATTAAATTTACTTGGCCTTGAAAACAGAAGAAAGTTGCTGGATTTATCTTTCCTTCATAAACTTTTTAACAATGCCATACAATCACCTATATTGTTATCATCATTTAATGTCCGAGTTCCTAGTTATGGAACGAGATCGATACATATGTTTTCTGTAAGACGTTACAGAACTAATTCTATTCTGAACTCACCTGTAGTCAGATTGTCTCATTTATATAATGAGTTTAATTCTCGTATTGATTCACTTGATTTATTTTCAAATACATTGGTTCAGTTCAGAAGAATTATTACGTTCAACTAGATGTAATTTTTATTGTGCTGCTTCATAATCTTATAATTCTGTAATATTTATATTCTCTAATATTTATATCACAATGATTTGGGTTTTTCTTCTTATTTTGTTTAATTGCTTATGTACGCAATGATATGTATTTCTTTCTAGAGCTTCTCTGTTATTGGGGACTAATTATTCCTGTTGAGAAGCCGAATTTTGAAATAAATAAATAAATAAATAAATTACCATGCGAAGAAATAAATGATAATAATTTATGTTTATTATTAAAGTGGCGAGCAGCTCAAAAATTAACAGATATTTTTTGGAACCGTTGGCTTCGAGAATATTTGCCTTCTTTAATTAAAAGAAGTAAATGGAATAGAGACTAGGGAAGAGATGTTAAAATCAACAATGTCGTGGTAATAGTAGATCCGGATGGACCACGAAATATGTGGCCAAAGGGGAGAATCATAGCTGTTCATCCGGGCAAAGATGGGAAAGTTAGAGTAGCAGACATTAAAACAAGGGAAGGAATTTATCGGCGTCCTGTAACTTAGTTGGCTGTTTTGAATATACAAAAGGAGTAATTTCATTTCTACGACGGAGAAATTACTGTGGGGGAGAATGTTGATGAGTGATGATACATGTCAATGTCATCAGGGTTGATGACATATGTCAATAGATTAATTTTACATATTTTAATATTGTTTTGTTATTTTTGAAAAGTAGAGTAGTCTGAGATATAAAAAAAAGTTGTTGATAAAAAAATAATAATAATTGTGATTTGTGAGTTACATATTTTGGAAAATAAAAATAATATAAATATTTTGATAATTCGGTCTTTCCGAGCCGGATTAATAATTTATTTAATTATTTAAGGTAACGCACCAAAACACCACAGAAATATAAAAAAATCTAAATATGGCGAAACAGGAATATTAATTTGACGAAATTTTTTATATCGTGTTTTTCAACATTTCAGTCTCTAACATTATGCATCATTAGTATTTGTAATTTTACTTACCACTGATATTTGGAAAACAAATAGGGCCAGGTTATTTTTATGTTTCCACTTGGATTCGTTTTCGAATTTTTAACAATTATGGTAAAAGCTTTTCAATTAATTTTTTGCTACCTTACTTTCAATATCACAAATAAATTAAATTTTTTAAACTAAAGTATGTAAAAAATTTAAAGGGATGCATGTATTATAACGCCGGCATTAGTTTGTTATCCAAACCATCCAGGAAAAAATGTTTCACAAGAATTTAAATCATTTTTAACCAAATAATACAAGCCAATTTTAATTTCATATTATTCTTGTTTCATAAATGTTTCGCCGTACGTAGATCACTACTTTTCCCACTGAATTCATCAAATTAACAAAAATATTCCTTATTATTTTATTGTGTTTTTTTTAACAATTTATTTTGCAAAAATTTAATTATTATTTAACAAAGATTACCTTAAATCTAAGTGATAACAACTATGATACATTGATGCTCCTGTTAGATAACTAACATATCATCACATAAAATAATTATATACAATAAAGTTTAAAAAAGTTAACAGGGTCACAAGGAGTGAAGGTTTTATTGTGTATTTATTGAAAGTGTAAAATTCATTTTTGAAAGAAATAATTTATTTGCGACATGTTCAATTACAAAGCAATGAAATTAATATTATTCAACATCTGTGCGTTCTTTTAAAATTTATATAATTAAGAGAATCCCTTCATACCTTGCTCTGATGCTTTTTCAAAAGGAAAATTACTAGAGATATAAGCGACTTAATTCATAATTGAAATATGATTTGTAAAGTACAATATTATGATTGCTTATCACTTTATCAAGATATTATGAAATGCGGTTTCAATTTATTTAACTTTTTTTGTAAAAATATTGGAAAACATCAAAATTTGTTGAGTAATCAATCAACAAATACTTTATTTAAATATATTTAATTTAGGTGATATTTATTGTTTTGAATTTAATATAATTACAACATTTATTCTTTTCGAACATTCTTAATTTGTATTCTTTTTGTTGATAATTCTTCAACATACTTAGTATTTTCATGCATAATCTTTCAAAGGCTATAAAATACCAATTTTAAATTGGCTCGTTTTACGAAAATTTAAGGTTCCGTACACTGTCATATATCACATTCAAATTATATCAAGTTACGTTGAAACATGCGAGATAAATTCTAGCAAGCTACTCGCGACACTTTCGACGATATAAATTAGAATATATGTTTCCTTCAGTGCGTAAATAATGATACAAGTCTATCGCGAACAACTGCGGAGGATATTCTAAATATCACATTCGCTTACGATAACCATTGAGCCATTAATATAAACGAAATACGGCTGTATCATACGGAAATTAAGATATAGATTTGTAACTTAAAATTAGATTTGTATACGCCTACTCTTAATATTCAAATGTTTTGTTACCGTGACAAGATGATATGTATTAATGTTGTTTGTCTTGCATGTGTTCACTTAATCTGTGATAAATAAAAGGTTATTATATACAAGTAGAAAATTTCAACATGAAAGATAAATCAGGATTTAAGTATGTCTTTTTTCATTATTTTAGTCCTTCAACACCAAGGTTATTTGGACTCTGCCTCCGGTACAATTATGTTCACAATACGATACTATATACATTTGATATTCTTTTGACATAATTTATATTTTATTTAAAATATTTGTTTGTAAAAGTATAGTAAGCAGTTTGCGTGTTCTATTTTGTTGAATAGTCTCTTGAAGGGTATTTGAGATGTTGTGTTGTCATCTTTCGTCATTGTACTACTCGTATTCTATTAGTAAGTGTTCCACCGTTATGTTTGTATTACACTCCTTGAATATTGATTGTTCTATTTTTGTAAGATGTGGCCATGGGTCAGTTGCTATTTGATGTCTTCTGTTTTCTGGGTAGCCCATAGGTCGGTTGTGTATTGTTGACTTAATTTTTCCATTCTTCTTTCCATTTTAATTTGTTTTATGTTTTCAAGAATTCCAAGAAGCCGTCTGGAGTAATTTCTGTGTTGATTTCATCGTCTTCGGTTGGTTTTTTGTATTTTTGGTGGAAGGTTGCTGGGTGTTTTGGGGTTTGCAAAGTGCTAAGTGAATCTGTACAAATTACGTAACTCTGTTGATTTTTAGTTCGTTCTATGTATTCAACGGCTTATATTATGCTGTTTATTTATGCGGTGAATCTAATATACTAAGCGGCATAAGTATTTCTATTTAGGTTCATCTGCTTCTGTTGAATCATACCCGTTGCCACCGATTAATGTGAAATTTTTATTGATAATGGGCGGGGCGCGTTCTGCCGAACCTAGCAGCTAGATCGCTAACCTAGCGGTCAAAGCTGAACGTATTGCTATGTAACCGCTAGATTACAGCAACTAGTCTAGCGACATAGCGAAAAAAAAAATTGCGCTAGATGAGCTAGCGAACCTTTCAGAACTGCCAATTCATTGTATGAAAATAGCGAAAAGTTCAAAATTGTGTGTTTTATACGAATATGAAAATAAAGAATATACAGTTTCTGAAACCGCAGAAACACATGATTCAATCTGGTAATTTTTTAAAAATAAATATTAAATACTATTTTCCAATAGGAATGTGCTCAAACATAATTAGAAAATATCTCTAAAAGTGCCGAACCTGATATTGGTAAGTGTTTGCAATACATGTATTTTCTATATTATGTTCTTTTGAAGAGTAATTATCTTAAAATGTAATATTTGAAATAGAAAAATTTGTTTGTAATCACGAAAGTATATTACTTTTTCTGGACATTTATACAACATTTCATGAGAAATTTAGAAATCCAAAAAAATAGAAAAAGAGACTTATGGAATGAAATGGCAAATGAAATGATTAGAAGTTGATATTTTGTAAATGGAGAAATATTAGACAGAAAAATGAAAAATTTAAAAATTACTCACAAATCTTAAAAATTTAATAAAAAAAATACAGAAAGGGGTCGAATGTCATGGGAATATTTCGAAATTTTTGAAGATTTGTTCAAAAACGACGTTTTTATTATCCTAAGCACATAATAAGCTTTTTAGAAATTAATTCCGATCAACAAATTCCCCATTCTGGGACATCCACCTCCGAATTTAGTGCACCGGTACCAGCAGAACTTGATTCCTCAAGAAATATTTCTCAAAAAGAAGAGTTACCTCACTTAAAATGAATGAAAAAGCAACTCTATTAAATAATTTTAGAAAAATACTGCTCCAAATTGGAGAAAGTAAATTAGAAGAAATAAAGAAAATACGAATGGAATTGGGAAAAATAATGAGTTAGCTAAACAAAAATTTATGTTACTTGAAAGAGCAATTAAATTAAAACAAAGACCTCTGCAGGAGTAGACATAATTGAAATATTCATATTTTTATATTTCTACTAACTATAGGTAACAAAACTATGTCATCTGTATCATTTGTTTGCATATGTTTATTGCATAGCCCACTTCAATATTGTAAAATTATTTCTGATTTTTAATACCATTTTTCTAAAAATAATTGTTATACAGCCTCGTATCATATTTATATTGTTGAAATCAGAAAAAAATCTCTATCTAATTAACTAAAAATATATAGAGGTTACTATTTAAATTTTTTTATTTTATTCTTTCGTTTGAGAACCACTGGTTTAATTTTCCGTTCGTTGTTTCTATTAAATAGGGCCTTTTTCCTGGTCATTTTTTGTATATAGAAGAAAACATCCTGTATATGATCAATTCTTATACGATAACCACGAAGTATAATATAGATAAATGACACTTGTGCGCAGCTAATGGTATGGAATTTTACTTTAGATGGTACAAGCAAATAGATACAGTAGGAGGCATGCTGTTATATAGTTTACCGGTTTCAGGAGATTAAACCTATGTTTATAAGCACAAAAGTAGGCAGGGTAAGTATGTCATAACTCTATGCTGTAAGGTAATATTACCATACTGACCTGTCAAAACAGACAAGAAAATGAAAATAAAACACAATGATATAGTATAACGCTTTTTATTAATACACACACGGAAATAAGCTGTTCAGAGCTTCACCTGCTGCGTTCCAAATATTTTCAGGCAATTCAGCATCGCCGACATCCACTTTTTATCTAGGCCTTATGAACACATTTGACGGTTAAGTCAAAAAATTTTGTTATAAATATGATACCAAGTATAATACAAAACAAGCGTAACCTTGGTGTTAAACAAAAACAAACAGACTTACTTGATACAACAAACATAAACTATCAAACAGTAGACTGTATCAATGAAAATAACATAGAGAAAACATTTGAAGCATGTGCCATAAAATTCAAACTACATGAAAAGTTATTTTATATTATGGTGGTGTACAGATCACCTTCCTCGGACGTTACAGTTTTTCTTACTCAAATGGACAAGTGTTTAACCCAATTATTTAATATTAATAAAAATTTTACATTAATTGTTGTAGGAGATTACAATATTAATTTATTAGAAAATAAACTCGAAAAGAGACTTTTTTAAGATCTTATGAATTCATACAATTTATATCACACGATCACGGAACCTACCCGTGTAACACGAAGTAGCAAATCACTAGTTGACAATATATTTACAAATCATTGTAAAAATAACTATGCCTCCAATGTGATACATAATGAAATCATTCAAAACAAAATTTGAAAATAAATATAAATTCACAAACTTATGACGATACTAAAAAGTTAATAGTTGAGAAACGATGTTTTAACAAATGTAACCTAGATAATTTTGTTAGTAGTCTAAGTAAATAACGTGGTCTGATGTATTTAATGAACATGATGCTAATAATTGTTTCAACAAATTTTACGAAACTTTCGTACATAACTTTGAAATAACTCACCCTAAAGTCAAAATATGTAATAATAAAGTTCATAATAAATCATGGGTAACAAAAGAAATTAAACTTAAGTCATTAGAACTAAGAGAACTGTCATCTTTATGTAAACAGCAGTTAATATCTAAACAAAACTATAACCAAGTTAAAAAAGAATACCATAACTTAATCAAACATGCTAAATTAGACTATAACTTAAAACAAGTAGAAAATACAAATAATAATACCAGAAAAGTTTGGAAACTTATTAATACTAGTCTAAATAATGATGAGAAAAAACAAAGACTACAGATAAAATTAAAGACGCAAATTGTGAAATATCTGATCCTAACGATATCGCAAATATGTTTAACAATTATTCTGTAACTATCTCACAGGATCTTATAAATAATCTGCAAAATGCTCCAACAAATAACTCTTACAGTAACTTGATTAGTAACAAATCTATTTTTCTAGCACCTGTTACGGAATCTGAGATATGTTCTCTCATTATGACTTTAAATAATTCTTCAGCTACTGGTATTGATGAAATTCCTAATAACCTAATCAAAAATTGTCGTGAATGGATTATAAATCCTCTTACTTATTGTATTAATGTATCCTTAACACAAGGATCTTTTCCTGAAATCTTAAAAAAGGTAAAAGTGATACCTCTTTTTAAAAAGGGGGATAATGAGTTAGTTTCAAATTACAGACCCATTTGCCTCCTTTCAGGTTTTCACAAAATTTTTGAAAAAGTTATGTTAAATAGAGTTTCATCTTTCCTAGAAAAGAATGAGTTACTAATCAGCGAACAACACGGTTTCCGGAAGGAACGAAGCACAATTACTGCACTAACAAATTTTCTTGATCATATCTACACCACTTTAGACACTGGCAACAATGTTTTTGTTGGATTTATTGACTTATCGAAAGCATTCGATTGTGTCAAACACTCCACTCTTATGCACATAGCAAATTGTCATGGTTTAAGAGGTCCTTGCGAAAAATGGATCGAATCATATCTCAGAAATCGTCAGCAAACAGTAACCTATAAAAACAATAAATCAAATTTCCAAACAATAACATGTGGAGTGCCACAAGGGTCCATACTTGGCCCAGTATTGTTTATATTATACGTAAATGGCTTAAAAAATATATTACACTCTAATGTTTTTGTCACGTATGCGGACGACTTATCTTTACTAATATCTGGGAATGCCAGTGCGGTCGAAATATCTAATATTATTTCTGAATTATCAGATTTTTTTGCATCTTTAAATTTAACTTTAAATATAAAAAAATCGGCAATTATTAAATTTTCTAATAAAAAACGTAATGAAAGCCTTCGTATTCGCTGTAATAATAATATCTTACCACAAGTTGAAAATCTTAGAGTACATGGTCTTGAACTACACGAAAATCTAATATGGGAGCCTCACATAGATAATCTTTGTCAACAATTAACATCCCTGTGTTATCTTCTTAAAAGGTTAAGACAACTCACGAACGTGAATACTGCAAGAACTTTTTATTACGTAAAGTTTTATCCAATTCTTAGTTATGGCATAATTCTTTGGGGTATGTCACCATCATCAGTACGTGTTTTTAAAATGCAAAAACGTGCTATACGAAATATTTTTCTACTGAATAATAGATCATCCTGTAAAGAAATATTTAAAAGAGAAAAGTTATTAACCTTACCTTCTATATTTATATATAATACACTAGTTAACACATGGAAAAATAAAGACATGTATCAAACTATTAGTGACACCCACAATTATGACACTCGAGGAAAACAAAATTTTAAAATTCCAAGAATTAAATTAAATAAATCTGCATTAAATCCAAACCATATTGGTATTAAACTATTTAATCATTTACCATCAACCATTAAAAATATTAACACAATAATTAAATTTAAATCAGACCTCAAAAGTATTTTAACATCTAAGAATTATTACAATGTCTCTGAATTTTTAAATGACAGATTGTAACAATATTGTAATCGTAATTTATGGTAGACTGTTCCTATACCATGTATTTTTTGGTCGACAGGAAATAAAATATTATTATTATTATTATTATTATTATTATTATTATTATTATTATTATTATTATTATCTTCTAAAATTATTCAATAAAAGAATTTCAAAAAAATAATATTTATTAATGACTACGTCTTCATATTCTGAAACCGGTAAACTATTGAACAAACCACGGATGTTATGATTCATAACAGGCCTTAGATGTCTGACATCTGCGGCTGTTATGATACTCATAGCATCGCTAGGAATGCTAATATCTATTACTTATGGATAGAACATAATTTTAAAACTTTTTCATTATTTAAATGAAACATTATTGTTACCTAGCAAACACAGTTATGTCGCGAGTACGTTATATATATATAACATTATTGAACTATGTCCGCAAAACTGTCTACGAGACATGGCATCCCATGTATGTGGATATCGTAGCGTTAACAGTATATAAGAAAACTATTAGTACAAACAACTTTGAATATACAGGGTGGGGCGTTTTAAGTTGCGTTCAGAAATATCTCATATACCAAATTCAACCCCCCCCCCCCGCTCCAACCCTGGTGGGCTGGGGCGGGGGTAAGTTTGAAATCTTAAATGGGAACCCCAAATTTTTTTTGCAAATTCGCATTCTACGTGAAAAACGGAATTCAGTGACATCAAAATTTTGGTGTCATGGGATGTCCCCCTCGAAAATATTTTAGTCGTGTTTTTTGGATTTTTCATCCGATTCTTCGTTTCCGAGATATTCCTCAACGCAACTTAAAATGGCCCACCGTGTATGAATGGAATAGTTGTTTTTGTAAATTTTTTAGTAAGATCTGTTTGAACAAACAAAATTTTGTATTTTTGTGATTATTATAATCTAAATATGGCCACACTACCGAAAAATGACGTACCGGGTTGATACATTTCGACTACCAAATGAAAGGATCATTCGGTTTCAGAATTAAAAATTTATTTAGAATATCGTTAAAAGAGTGGTATATTAATAATTATTTAGATATGTGATTAAATGTGTATTTAATAAAATATAATTAATAAGTAGATAATGGGTTACTGATTCCAGACATCGGCTTAATGACCTTGAGTGGTAACCCATGGGATTTTTAGGTAATTAGGTTGTTCTTGCGGAATTTGTTAATGAGTATGGAATTTTGGTAATTATTAGTTTAAATTTAGAACTGTTTTGTTTAAATGTTTGAAATAAATTTTGGATTTGAAAACGCTGAGAGGGGTTTACTAATTTCTAATTTTATGCATATATATATATATATATATATATATATATATATATATATATATATATATATATATATATATTATGTAGCCCTATTAGATGCTGACTTAACAAATATGAGATGAATCTCTGAGAGAATATCTCACGTAGTAATAAGAAACCTTTATGATAAGAAATAGTATAAATAAGCGTTAGAGTAAGAAATGTTATCCTTTTTGCTGTAGAACTTCAAAGTAGAAACTGCTAAATAAAGCCTGTATATTAAAATCGAAAAATTCGTTTTTTTTTTATTATATCGCGGTCACGATCATATAATTGACGCAGTCGGTAGGATCACAAATAAAGAAGTCAGTGTGCTGAAAATTCGCCGTAAACCTGTCATCGCTTTATTCAACAATTTTAATTGTTGCATAGTGTGTCCGAACCAAACAATTAATAGAGCGAAGAAACTCAAAGCAAAGTAATACCAATAAGCCTTCGCTAACCAACAATCATTCTAAACAGTGGTTGCATCAGAGGTCTATTCGTACGACCCATCAGAGGTCTATTCATACGACCCATCGAATCCACCAGCCCAAGCAGCTCGCAGCTCAAGGTATCCGTCAACTGAACGTCATCAGCCCACTCGCAACAAAGGAGATGTCAACAATACAGATACTCCCAATAAGTCTGTCAGTCTCATTGTTTCTTTTTAAACTTATAAAATACATGTCAGATAACGAACCACTGTCATCTGATACAAATCACGAATTTGAAATATTAAGTAACTTATTAAATAATATTTCTTTACAATCAAATAGATTGAATAATACAGAAATGACAACTTACGCAGATATTAAAAATATTGCTAATGTCATCCCCGAATACAACGGTGCTGTAAATAGATTACCAAACTTTATAATTCAAGTAGATTTGTTCTACGAAATAGTGCAATCAACAACAATTAATGCATTGCAAGCCAAATATGCTTTTTCATTAGTGTTAAGTAAATTAACAGATAAAGCAGTAAATTTGATTAACGAAAACACTTTCCAAAACTGGAGAGACCTAAAAAAATATTTATCCGAAAATTTCGAAGATAAATTAACTAAAGAAACTATTTTACTAAAAATTTTAAACACCAGAAGCACAAATAAAATAAAAGACACTTTAATACAATTTAAAAATGACTTTGCAAAAAATAAATCAAAAGTTCATTTATTAAATTATAACACAGCTCAGAAAACTATATTAATAAATGAAATACAAGAATTAGTCGTGAAACATTTCATTACATTACTACCAATTCATGTTCGAGGATCTTTTGTTACAAATAACCCCACTACATTAGAAATGTGTGAAAATTTATTAACAAATGATTATAATTATGCACTCCAAACTTTTAAAAGTCCATTGTTGAGATCAGATAACCCTCAACAATCGCAAAAAACATTTCACAATAATATACCTCCACAAAGATTCGCACGGCAACAATTCCCTTCAAAACCTATAAATGTCCAACAGAGTTCCGGTAAACAAAGCATGCTTCTAAACAAAATGCGTATAATGCCGTCAGAACTAGACAACAATTCAAGTCTCAACCCATGTCTGGAATAACAAAAAGTACAATCCCAATGAGTACACAAACAATAAAACAAAATTATTTACAAACAAATGTCGAATACGAACCCGAAAATTTGGAAACACTTTTCCAAGAAAATCAAAATTTTGACGAAAACCCAGATTTTGAAAATCAGTCAAATGATAATTTTTTAGAGTCCATAGAGCCTCAAAACCAAGAAACATAGTTATGACTTCAGTCACAAATAAAATTCCTGTTATTAATTTATCAAATTATAAAGTATTAATAGATTCAAGATCAGATGTAAATCTTATTAGTGAAAATATGGAAAAATTGTATAAATCAAAAATTGTAAGTGAGAATTTGACTTTTAAAACAGCTAATTCAAAAGTACATTGCAAAAATTCTATAACTTTAAAAATTTTTAATCAACCTCAAAAATTTTTTATTCATACTTTTCATAAAGATTGTGATTTATTATTTGGTATAAATATATTAAATGACTTGAAATGCGAAATAAATTTCGCTAATGAAAAAATTAAAATGAATAATATAGAATTTTCATTTATTCCAATGACAGAACCACATTTTTGCAAATTGAATTTTCGATCAGAACATTTAAATAATGTTCAAAAACAAAAAATAAATCAATTCTTAGAACAATATACTGAACTCTTACCAGAAGAGAACGAAAATTTATCATGCACTACACACACTAAACATAAAATTTTGACTAAAGATAATACCCCTATATATACGAAAAACTATAGACTTCCACAAAAATGAGTATTTACCAGGCAAGACAAATAAAATTGCTGATTATCACGAATAAAAGAACCTTTCAAAATTAAAATCTTGTCTTATTAGTCTGAGAGACTATTTAATTATGTAACATGGTGATACAATCATATTCAAGATCGAGCATCCCTGGGCGGACGCGTTCGGAGATAGCTCGTGACCTGGAGACTATCGCCTCCCCCGCCGAGATAAAGCTGCGAGCAATTAATTTTTTTCGTTGTCGCGCTATCTTAGACGGTTGGAGACGATACTCTGGTGACAGATATTGTATATGACTGACATCACCATATTGTGTATATTTTATTGGTCTGTTGTCTGCCCTTATTTGACTTTGGGTATATTTTTTGTTCATCATCCCCCAGTGAGTGTACATTTTACATTTTTTGTAGAATTAACGGTTTATAGAATGCGTATCCAAATTACTACCCCAGCCAAGTTTAGTGCAGTTCATTTTCAGTTCTCTTAGAAGAAAGACGTGCGCGGTTAGTAATTTGGTGTTCGCTAAATAATTTTGTTATCTTTTAATTTTTATTATATTTTGCTTCTTATATTTGTAAATCATTGTGTACCTCTAAATTTCATATTTTATATATTTAAATTATTTTTATTTAGTTGTTTTAATTCAAAACACCCTTCCCGCTTTAATAAAAGTGATAGCTACTCAACAGCCAACCAACCAGATCGCAGTCAAGGTAAGTGAAGAAATATAACTATTTTGCTTCAAATTAAACATCCCTTCCGCTCGTGTTACATTTGGCGCAGTCTTGGGTCGGATCTCTGTTGAAAGATATTATAATATATCTTAGATTTCCGTTAGAACTTTTATTTTTTTTTTATTTTTATTTTTGAAGCAGTGTTATTTTTGATTCATTTATCATGACGACCGAAGGACAAGTATTTACTACCGCGACACCTCCTTTCACAGTTACTGCATCCATTCCGATAACAACGCAAGCAGCATTGGTTACGAGTACAACGACAATTACTTCATCCGCGTATAATATACCGATTACTTCGCCCGGACAACAAATTTTAAATTTGCCTTATAGTACAGCTTACTACAATCCTTTATTTCATCCTGCTCAGATACCTACGTCCATGTTTAACGAATTATTGTTAAATCAAACAGTACCCATAACCCCACCCAGGTTCCATTTACCTTCGCAAAGCGAAATTAATGTTGGTACAGGTATTAATAATAGGTCTACCCCTAATATTCCCACAACTCCCGTACCATCTATGCATCCGTCCTGGCCTTCAGCAGCACATTCTGGCCTTTCCACTAATGACATCGAACCATATTCAGGTGGTTCCGATTTAGAAGCATTTTTAGATCTAGTAGCTTCAGTGTCTGAATGCGCCGGCTGGAATGAGCTGCAAGTTTTCAATGTCATTCGTTTAAAACTACGAGGTAAAGCACGCGAAATATTTTTTGCCATTCCTGCAATTAAGCGCCCTAAAAATTTGATTGAAATCAGACAATGGTTACATGCACATTTTGGTAAAAGAACCATTCTTCCCGGTGGAGAACGCGATTTCAAAAAAATATTTAGAGGAAAAGATGAAACGCTACGTGCTTTTGCCACACGTTTAGAAATCGCTGCAGAAAAATTGTATCCATCATCAAATACTACAGGTATGGAAGCAGTACGTGAACGATTAACCAAAGATTCGTTAATCATAAATCAATTTTTAGAAGGGTTAGATACCAAATTAGCTAATGAAATTTGTCGTCATAAGCGATTTAGTACAGTTGACGAAGCTCTACCTTTCGCTGAGTACAGTGAACAATTATTATCGCGTTTATTCAAACAGACGCAAGCTGATTCACAACGTCATGGTTTACATCCCTTACGTACAATAAATGTTCAAAGACAAATGACGGAAAATGACTCAAAGATAACACAGCCTTCTAGAAATCCAGTTCAGACATTTCTCAAGCCAAGTACAGTTAAATCATTTCCAAAAATGAGAGGCCGATGTTTTAACTGCGGAGATAAACGACATGTTTATAAGGAATGTCCGAAACCTCGCCAAGACTTTTGCTACGTTTGTTTAAAAGCAGGACATCGTGTTAAAAACAACAACTGTCCTTTAAACAGAGCCACTGTCTCAAAGCAGACCCAACGGGAGACAGTTCAAAATTAATTTGTAGCAATCGGGTCGCGAGATTCGATGAGAAAGTAAAGAAGATAATACTTAAATTAAATAATAAGGAATTAACATTTTTAATTGATACCGGTGCTGCAGTATCCTTGATTAAAAAGCAAGTTGTTTTGGAGCATAATTTAGTTGTTGAACCCGCGAACGATATTTTGGTAGACGTTTCAGGTAACACATTGAATCGCGATGGTGTTACACGTCTTGATTTGCACGCTGGTACGTGTATTGTTTCGCATATGTTCTTTGTATGCCCAAACAGACTATATTTTAATACGGATGGCCTACTTGGGGCCGATTTTTTAGATAAGCACCGTGCAATAATAAATTTTGCAAATAAAATTGTTAACTTACGCGAATCTTCTTTACCTTTACAGAACTTACAAACTGTCGAATCTCTAAAATTGAATAGTGAAATCATTGCGATTTGTGAGACTCTTGTTGATACAAATAAAGTTAACAGTAATAAATTAATGAACCAAGCAGAACACGATAATTTAAAAGAATTTAATGTTAAATTGGCCGAACAGGTAGAAATACCTGCGCGTCACACAGCTATATGTGTTGGACGCATTGATGCTCGTGCTCCAAATTGTGCTCTGGTTCTGGAACCTCGTGAATTAGGGTTGCACGGCGTTCTAGTAGCCCGCGTGATTGTTCACAAAAGACAAGGCAGTAACATGGTTCAATTAAATATTTTAAATGCTAGTCCACATGACGTAACGATTCCGGCTCATACCCCTAATCGCAACTGCTTACGAGGCAGAAATATCTGAACAGATTAATGCAAAAACAGCAATTGTAGCCCAAGTAACGCGTGAAACGAAATCTTCTGTAGAGTCAGTAGATTTGTCACACATTAAACAAGATGAACGCGAGAAATTTCGTAAATTTCTCCTTTCTTATGCGGACATATTCGCAACCAAGGACAAAAAGTTAGGTACAACACCGTTAGTACGACACCGCATCGACACAGGTGATGCGAGACCTATAGCTCGTGCTCCGTACCGCGTACCTTTCGCAAGACACCAAGTTCTTAAAGAACAAATAAATGATATGCTGAATGATGGCATAATTGTGCATTCTGTTTCGCCTTGATCAGCACCAGTTGTTTTAGTAGAAAAGAATAATTCGTTTGGTGAAAATAAAATCAGATTTTGTATAGATTACCGTGCACTAAATGCAGTCACGAAACGCGATTATTTTCCCATTCCGAATTTACAGGAAACACTAGATCAACTTGGTAACGCATCACGTTTCACAACACTAGATTTATCTAAAGGTTATTGGCAAGTTGAAGTCGAGCCTGCCGATCGTGAAAAGACAGCCTTTTCTGTTCCTGGAGGACATTACGAATGTACCAGAATGCCATTCGGTTTAGCAAATAGTCCTAGCACTTGGCAAAGATTAATGTACGCTGTTTTAGCTGGTTTAACCGAGTCGCATTGTTTTGTGTACTTAGACGATATTATTTGTTTTAGTAACGATTCGTACGAAAGTCATGTTAGCAAATTACGAGACATTTTAGACAGACTTAGAACTGCAAATTTAACTTTAAATCCGTCTAAATGTAGATTCATGACTAAACAAACTAATTATTTAGGTCACGTAGTCTCTGAAACAGGTATCAAACCGGACCCAGCCAAAATTGATGTTATTAAAAATTTCCCGGTACCCACAACGGTTAAGGAAATTCGCTCATTTATTGGACTCGTTGGTTTTTATCGTAGATTTATTGAAAATTTTTCAAATATTTCACATTCATTAACTCAGTTAACAAGAAAAAACGTAAGATTTAACTGGACAGACGAAACACAAAAATCGTTTGAAATTTTACGAGACGCACTTTGTAAAGAACCAATTCTAAAGTTTCCAAATTTTGACAAAACATTTATATTGAGTACAGACGCGTCAAATTTTGCAATAAGTGCCATATTATCACAAGAATATGATGGACATGAGTTACCAGTTGCTTATGCAAGCCGACAATTATCTGGACCTGAACAACGTTACAGTACTACGGAACGTGAAGGTTTAGCTTTAGTATGGGGAATTAAACATTTCCATTGTTATTTATATGGTAGACATTTTAAAGTTTTTGTTGATCATCAACCGCTAAAATGGCAGCTAAGCACTCGCGATCCAACCAACCGACTCACGCGCTGGACGTTGACTTTAGCTAACTATGATTTTCAAGTGAATTATCGTCCAGGTAAAAAACATGGGAATGCTGACGCTTTGTCTCGAATTAAGCCAGTACGAACTTTGCGTTCTAATCATTGTGAACCAATTATTTGGGACCGTCATTTATTGTTAACAGAACAACAAAATGATAGTGAAATTAAGCGTTTAAATTTGCTTAATAATGACAGTTATTATCGTGATTTGGACGGCTTAATTTACTATCAGTCTGATAGTGATAGGTATGAGGATCGGTTAGTTGTACCTACAAAATTACGCAAACAGATAATAGAAATGTATCATGCACCACCATTAACAGGACATTGCGGTATTGATAAAAGTTATGATAGATTGCGAGCTCGTTTTTATTGGACCGGAATGTACAACGATGTCAAAACGTTTGTTAATGCCTGTATTCCGTGTGCGCAACGCAAAACTTCACCGCATTTGAGACCTGCACCGCTAGTTAAATCAGATCCCGTAAGTGGTCCGTTTCATAGAATCGCAATGGATGTAGTTGGTCCTTTAGTAACAACTTTATCGGGTAATAAATATATTTTAACAGTGCAAGATTCTTTTACTCGTTACTTGGAAGCTTTCCCTATACCTGACCATACTGCGTCCACTGTAGCAAAAACTTTAATTAAGGGTGTAATTCTTAGACATGGAGTTCCACGACAGATCTTAACTGATCTTGGAACGGACTTCATGTCGAACATAATGAGAGAAGTCTGTAGAATTTTACAGGTTCAGCACTTGCGTACTACAGCTTATAGACCACAGGCCAACGGTATGATTGAGAGAACTCATCGTACATTAAAGGACATGATCTCTCATTATGTTGATGAAAAACACCGAGATTGGGATGAATGGTTACCTTACGCAGTATCAGCCTATTGTTCGATGTCACATTCTATGTTAGGTGACAGTCCATTCTTTTTATTATTTGGTAGAGATATTGAGCTACCCTACGACGAACTATTTAGACCTTTACGCACGAAATATGACACAGATACAAATTATACTAGTGAATTTTTACAACGATTAAAAATTGCACACCAACACGCTCGTGAACATTTAAATAAAACTACAGACCGTGTTCATAAACAATTTAATAAAAAAGCTAAAACTAAAGAATTTTTAGTTGGAGACAGAGTATTTGTTTATAACCCGTCTGTTAAAGTAGGTGTAAGTGCTAAATTAGCGAAAAAATGGACTGGACCTTATAGAATCATCAATTTGCGAGATGTGACAGCCACTGTTAAAGAAATACATGGCCGTAAGACAGATAAAGTTCATGTAAATCGTCTTAAACCTTGCATGGCCGATTTTCCCATTCAAATTAGTGCTGATACTGTGGAAGAGTTACCTGATTATCCTGAGTATATACCACCACTAAACATCCCAGATAATGCAGCAGAAATAGTTGGTGAAGTATCAAATATCAACCCACCGATCTCACCCTCTATTTCACAACCCGTTTCACACTCCCAAAATATTCCCGAAGAACCAGTCCTCTCTCCAAGACCCGTTACTGATTTGGATTCTGTCAGTGAATCTGCTGAGCAAATAGAACATCAATTACCGGTAAATTCATCTACAGCTGTAACAGCAGAGTCGCAGGCAAAACCAAGATACAGTACGCGGAGTCGTGGACCCGTTCCCGACCAGCCCTGGATTCGTCAAAGCAGAATTTAATAAGTTGTTCTGTTTTTAGATGGACATATCTCTCTGGATTGTGTTTTTAATGACAACAGTTGTAGCAGTTGAAGCCGACATCGTCGCCTACGACTGTCAGGACCGTGACACCGAGTTGACGCGAGTTTCACTGTTACGCGTTAAACCCTGTCTTGATCCAAGAAATGCTACAAAGACTTCTGTAAGGCGAATGCAGCTTGTGCAGGAGCGCCGCTTCAGCGAGGTGCACGTCTACACGTGCATGATTGTTGTGCAGCAACTTATACAGCATTGTGGTATGCATTCCCACACCAGCGCTGTTTCAGGCGGATTCGGACGTTACGTACACCACGTTCACGTGGAAGCGTGCCTGAATGCACATCGGTTTCGTCGTCTAGATCTTTCTGGAATTGGTGTTGGAATTGTGTCAGGAATTAAGCTGAATGATTCAACCGAAGTATCAGCTACTTTAGAGGGTTCGCTGGATCCTAACGGCAGATGCAACGGCGTCAAATACACTCTCAACGAAGTAAAATATGAAGACGTCGTTGTCAGTGCATCTGTGAGTATCCGACTGCACGATTATACAGCAGTCGCGAACGTGGAGGAAAACCAGATAAATCTCCGCAGCGGAACAGTTTGTCAATACAGCACTGGCTACTGTTTTGACGACCTAGCCGGTGAAGTAACTTGGCAAGCTAAGGATAACAGTCGCTGTTCCTCCACGGGTATTGATGTGCTTTATGAAGGTCCTGCCACAATTCTGACACTACAAGGAGAAGGTTCCACCATCGAGCAACGGTACGTTATCGTGGAGGCCTATGACACCGTGTTCGCACTGAAACTCATGTCGACAGAGTTTTTGTGCCAACAACAGGCATGGCGTACCGAGCAAAACCGACTCCTAGTTATCTTTGACACCTCTCTTGGATTCTTCTACCAAAGAACAAGAAAATTAGTGCAAAATACCGACCTCATGGCACAAGTTCTAAGCAAATTATTATTTTTAGAAATTGCAGTTAAACGGCAGATGGGTGAAGTTATTTATGATTCCATCCTGAAGCGTTGCCGTTTACGTCATCAAATATTAAAAAACCGACTAGTGCTAGCTCTTGAAGCACCCGACGTGGTTAGTGGCTTGGTGAAGGAAGCACCAGGTCATGTTGGTCGAGTAATTGGTGAAATATTGTATATTGCGAAGTGCAGTGCGAAGATCGTCGAGTTCCGACGCACACAGCATTGTTATCAAGAACTGCCGATTTGGTACAACAATGCGTCGAAATTTATGACACCAATTACTCACATAATTCAAGACCACGCCACGGAAGTTGACTGCAACCGTAATTTACCAACTATGTTTCATTTAGAAGGAAGCTGGATTGAGATTTCTCCCGAAATACACCGCTCCAGTCCAGAACCGGTAGAACTTGATGCCAATGAAGAAGTCGAGACGTTACCTATGATGAAGATCGCACCGATTAGTTCGCATGGCGTGTACACCAAAGAAGACATGGAAGGTTTCCAAAAAGCGCTGATGTTCCCAACCGAACGCAAAGCCATCACCAGCCTGGTTGCGCGCCGGGTCATTGGCACAACAGCTGACAGACAAGATTTTGAAATGCCAAGAATCTTCAGCCAACATGAATTCTCTCAAATGGCTTTATCCTCCGCTGAAGAAGTCTGGGGTTTCTTGTCGAGAATGGGAAATTACTTTTCGGTCTTCGCGCTGTTGTACACTTCCGCCATGGTTCTAAATTATATAGGTAGCGTTGTTGTCAACTTTTTTGCACTAAAGAAAGCAACTAAAGGTAGAAGTAAACCAAGATTGTTTTTGTGGGCCAGCCTCTGGCATGCACTGGCTAATTGTTATCTGCACCACCTGGGGCAGCCTAAGGAAGAAGAGCTCCAAGCAGTAGAAGTGCAGCCAGTGCCCAACATTTATCCGAACATACCAGCTGCACAGGGCACCTCCACCAATCAACCTCCGACCGCAATTGCACCTGCTGACATTCTACGAAAGCCTTTTTAATATTTTTATTGTCTTTAATAATTTTGTAGCATTTTCTTTTCATTCATTTCAATTTATTTCTTTTCGTTTAAAATTAATGCATTTAATATACTTTTAAGCTCTTTTATTTTAAACAAGTTAGTTCATAAGCAATGTTTTTTGGTTTGTTTATTTGTTTAGGTTACCACGCACGGTATGATTATCTCATACGATATAATCATATCCAGACTTGGGGGTGATGTAACATGGTGATACAATCATATTCAAGATCGAGCATCCCTGGGCGGACGCGTTCGGAGATAGCTCGTGACCTGGAGACTATCGCCTCCCCCGCCGAGATAAAGCTGCGAGCAATTAATTTTTTTCGTTGTCGCGCTATCTTAGACGGTTGGAGACGATACTCTGGTGACAGATATTGTATATGACTGACATCACCATATTGTGTATATTTTATTGGTCTGTTGTCTGCCCTTATTTGACTTTGGGTATATTTTTTGTTCATCATCCCCCAGTGAGTGTACATTTTACATTTTTTGTAGAATTAACGGTTTATAGAATGCGTATCCAAATTACTACCCCAGCCAAGTTTAGTGCAGTTCATTTTCAGTTCTCTTAGAAGAAAGACGTGCGCGGTTAGTAATTTGGTGTTCGCTAAATAATTTTGTTATCTTTTAATTTTTATTATATTTTGCTTCTTATATTTGTAAATCATTGTGTTCCTCTAAATTTCATATTTTATATATTTAAATTATTTTTATTTAGTTGTTTTAATTCAAAACACCCTTCCCGCTTTAATAAAAGTGATAGCTACTCAACAGCCAACCAACCAGATCGCAGTCAAGGTAAGTGAAGAAATATAACTATTTTGCTTCAAATTAAACATCCCTTCCGCTCGTGTTACAATTAAAAATGACTTATTCGAAATTAATATGCCAAATCTATCATATGGATTAGATAAATTTAAAAAAGAAAAATTAATTCAATTATTAAATAATATTTTTAAAGATACAAATATCCAAATTAATATTTACAAATTACCTCAAAATTTCGTAAACTCACAAGAAATTGACAATTTCGTAAAAAACCATTCAAACGAATCGGTAGATAGTTAAATAATGCCGAAGATATAGAGAAAGAATTAGAAACTTTAACAATCGACATTGTTCATTCCTCACCAGAAGAACCTATAAATGGTTTAAAATTTATGGAAAATCGAATTAATGTAGCTGATAATCAAATAATAATAAAAGAAGGTGAAGAAAATAACGTTGAAATAAAAAGATTATTTAATTGCAAAAAATTAAGAATTATACTTTCATTAGAACCAGAAAATAAAGAAACTCAACTGTTTGAATTTATTTTAAATTATATAGTACCTAAAATACGGTATTATTGTATTTGTACAGATGAAATTGCTAACACTTTAAATAAATTAATACAGAGTAAATTTGAATTCGGATCAGTAAACTTAATAAGAGTTAATCAACAAGTTGAAGAGGTAGAAAACGAGAATGAACAGGATGAAACAATATTTAATTACCATCACGGAAAGACAAACCACCGCGGTATATTAGAAACCTATAATAAATTAAAAACAAAATATTATTGGCCAAAAATGTTAGAAACCATAACTGCATTCATAAATAAATGTGAAACTTGTAAGAAATGTAAATATGACAGACAACCCCCAAAATTAGAAGATCAACTTACACCAACCCCTCAACGATCTTTTGAAATAATAAATTTAGATATATTAATCTTGGATTCAAAATATTATCTAACAATATTTGATCAATTTTCAAAATATGCTCAAATATATTTTATAAAAAATAAAACCTGTAATAATATTATAAACATAGTTTCAAATTTTATTAAAGAAAGATTACAACCACAAACAATCATTTGTGACTCAGGAAAAGAATTTGATAATTTAGCTTTTAAAACTTTCTGTCATAATAATCAAATAAATCTACACATTACATCCGTTGGTAATCCAAAATCAAACGCAATGGAAAGACTACATTCCACCTTAATAGAACATTTGCGAATTTTATTATTCCAAAAGTATCCAAATAAAAACTTAGATGAAAGACTGACGATAACTATACTAGCTTACAATGACACCATACATTCCATCACGAAATTATCACCGAATGAAATACTATTGGGCTTCCAATATTAAAATACGCTAACTAGCGGCAGAATTCTGAACTACGTCTCGCGGTACATTGTGTTTTTGACGTTTATTCTGAGTTTTTATTTATTTAAAGAATTTGAACTTATTTGTTATTTTTTCTAAATTTATATCAACAGTAGTGACTATAGAAGAATTTCAATGGAAGTATTACATTTATCTATGACGTATTATTTAAATAAGTACTACATTTAATTTGTAGATTAGAGGTTAAGATGGAGTTTTCTCCAAAAAAAACCTGTTAAAAACAGAAAAATTTGCATTGTTTATGGCTGCAGTTCTTCTGCTAATAAAAGTCGAACAGTTCGATTTCATTCATTCTCAAAAAAAGGTGAAAGACTAGTTTGTGTGAAGAATAAATGGGGTGTCACAATGATGTGTGACAGTGTGAAAAATTAAAGGCATGGAAAAGAGCATTGAAAATTGCGATGATATTGTTGATGTACTTCCACATAATATTATGTGGCCACTATTTATTATTTGCTGGCCTTCTACCATGCTTCTAGAAGATAAAGTGCATCGTGCGAACTTGCATATACTATTTAAATCTAAGCAAATAAATGAATCCGTACTACTATTTAAACTAAAAGTAAAATAAAACTACTGAAAACAACAACAAATAACTACAAAAATATTAATATTAAATACTACTAGAAAATATATACAACTACAAACTAATATCAACAAAGAAAAATGATAACCTATCTTAAACAATGCTACAGTTAATAACTACTTACCTACAATAAAAAACTTCAAAACAACTAATGGCTAATGTAAATATAACTATAGTCAATAATTAATAATAATAAAATCTAAACAAATCTACCAAATACACTAATAAAACACAAATTACCACAACTAGAGCACGCATTCGCCATAGAAGACCATACAAAATGAATCTAACATGTACCGCTAGAGATTTGTAATCAGCGCCATCTCTTGATAGTTTGGAAGCCCAATACGGTAGAGATTACTCACACACCCGACCAAGAATGACCTTAACAGACGAACAGCAAATAGAAATATTTCAAAAAAAATAAACAAAATGAACATGATAAATTACGAAATAAAATTGTGAACGAAAAATTAAAACGACATAAACCAAATAAAACCTATACAAAATTTCAAAATGCCTCTCAGGCTTCTCTTAAACAAAATCCCAGACTTATAACAAAATTTAAAAAACCATTGTTTGAAAAAGTAAAAATTGATAATTATAATGATAAGACTCATACCATCGAAGTAAAAGGAAAACTTCATAAAAGAAAAGTAAAAATTAATAAATTAAAATTATAATTTGTTACAGATTAATATCCTTATCTCACGGTCAATTCCTTCAAGATATTTTCGATAACAACGGATACAAATTACTAGAATTAGGTAAAACCTATATTAATGAATATGATATTTACGCTTATTTTAATTATGACTTACAACCCCTATTATCAAATTTCCAAATTATTACCAATATAATTAAAACTTTTAATAACAATTCTAAACCATTGCAAAAACAAAATATTGACACATTAAATTAATAAATTAAAGATTCATATAAGAAACAAACGAGGATTAATAAATGGATTGGGTACAGTTATAAAATCCATTTCTGGAAATTTAGATCAAAATGACGCAGAACATTATGAACAATTATTTAAACAAATTAAAGATAATGAAGAAAATTTAGAAGGAGAAATAAAAAATAGTTTACATTTTTTGAAAGATTTTACTAAACATTTTAACGAACAAATTAATAAAGTAAATATTAATGAAAAAGAACTTTTTGATCAAATTCAATGTTTAAAAGAACAAATTAATAAACGAGATAACAAAGCCGCATTAATTTTATTTAATTCAAAATAACAGTTAGTAATTTCCTTGTTAAATCATATTCAAATGATTATTTCTCAAATAAACGAATGTATTAATTTTTGTTCCTTGCACACTTTCGATGTAAGTTTAATATCTATTGAAAATTTACAAGAAATGTTACCTACGTATGATATAGTTGAAATTTCAAAATTATTAACAGTAAATTGTAACCATGATAAAAATAAAATATATTTTATAATAACTATCCCTATTATGTCAGAAAAGACTTATGATCTGTATCAAATGAAAATGATTCCCTTTAAACAAAATAACATGTATTATTTATATGATTAAGAGACAACAAAGTATATTGACAATAACGTTAAAGTTGATGATTGTCTAATTAATAATAAGTATTATTATTGTAAAATTATTAACGTAAAAATAAGTGAATGTATTAATCAATTGTTATACAGTAATAATGGTAATTATATTTAGCCCTGATATACAGGATGTCGAAATTGACTGTAAAAATATTAAAGAAATAAAAAGTATACAAGGAATATTCCAGATTTCTAGTACAAATCAATGCAAAATTATTAAATATGTCTTTAAAACTTTTGTAAATGAATATAAAGAAATTAAACTTCAGTCTCCACAATCAATTATGTCAGAGATAAAATTAAATAAAAATGAAACATTGCAAATTTTAGAAGAATTTACAGAAATTATTCCCACCATAAAACCAATGAAAGAGTTAAATATTAATCATGAAACACACTTTACTATTTTGTATGTATTGTTAATTATTATAATTTTAATCTTTATATGTTATAAATTAATAATTAAATATAAGAATAAAATATGTAAATGGAAGAAAAACTCAATCACCATATTTAAGTAATGAAGTAGAACATCAGATTTCTTTCCATCTAATATTTCTTAGCCATCATCTAGAAGGGGAGGTATTATGTAGCACTATTAGATGCTGACTTAACAAATATGAGATGAATCTCTGAGAGAATATCTCACGTAGTAATAAGAAACCTTTATGATAAGAAATAGTATAAATAAGCGTTAGAGTAAGAAATGTTATCCTTTTTGCTGTAGAACTTCAAAGTAGAAACTGCTAAATAAAGCCTGTATATTAAAATCGAAAAATTCGTTTTTTTTTTATTATATCGCGGTCACGATCATATAATTTATATATATATATATATATATATATATATATATATATATATATATATATATATATATATATATATATATATATATGGTAAACTATTTTTCATATTCAATATAAACTACTATATTAAATAAATATTTGTTTTAGAAATGAATTTTAGTAAGCTGAATGAGAAAGGGCAGTTAACTAACATTAAACCCCGTCGAAAATTAACAGAATTAGAAATAAATAAAACTTATAAACTAATAGATATCAAAGCTGTCAAAACCGGATTTGGAAGAAAAATCATTGCTGAATGTGAAAAATTTGGTACATATCTTCCAGGACGATTCGATACCTTAACAGATGAAGAATTAAGAGATCTGAGAAAATCTGTTTCTAATTCGGGTTTAAAATATACTGGGTTGAAAGATTACGGTGTTATGGGTAAAAAAGCCCGGCTAGTAGAATTTGTTCAATTGTAACATATTTATTATTAATATGTATGTATTTGATTGTAACTAGATATATATTATTTAAATAAATTTTATAAAATTGTAATATATATTCTAATTTAAATACCTGTTGATGATTCCAATATAAAATTTCAAGTGTTATAATCTTTGGTTAATCTTTCGATGCGATATTTCTTAATAAATAATTACTAAAAAACATATTATTTTTAGCTTGAATGTCTTAAATACAATAATTATTAGCATTTTCAAAAATATTAAATTATACGTACATCACGAGATGGGTGACGGTTTGTAAGACAAATATATTTATATATTCATTTTAAAACAAATGTTATCCGCATTTAGCGTTTGAATTACTATTTTAGAATAACTTCTTAAACAAATACAGGTTTTGAAATTTTACAAGATTAGAGACTGATTTGAATACTTTTGTAAAATATTATTACAAACATATTGGGGGATAATTAATTAGTTTAATATTTTCTTGCGAGAACAAATGAATTTCACACACGTGAAAATACGAAACAAACTATTTCGAATACAAACATGCATCACATAATGGATATGAATAACTTTATGTTTTCGTGACAGATTCTTTGCCAGGGTTATTTATCCCCAAGGATTAATAACAGATAAGTATTGTTGTGAAATTAGTAATTAAAAATAACTATATTCAATTTACAAATTCTGTACAATTTGTATAAGCAAATTGTGAATAATTATTATTTATGCAACGAAAATGTTTTTAAAAAAAACCTCTCAACTTATATTTCAGCATTATTGACTGAAAATATTTTAAAATACAGATTTGCTCAAAATTACTTCTCAATACAACTATGGATATTTACATTTTCGACCTAGGTCATATTTCATTACAGTAATTTTCATAGTAAACTTATTAGGTAATAAAAAATATGTTGGTTGGTATTTATGTTTTTATCCTTAAACTTCAATTAGAACTATTTGTTTCAATGTTGGAAATAAAATTTTGATTTGTAAAGCTGATACGGTTATTCATATTTTCAAGCAAAATTTATGGCAGTATGTTATTAAGAATTCATTATGTAGGTATAACCCCTTATGAAATAACCATTTCTTTGTAATTTTCAAACAAATATTTATTAGGAAGTGACTGTAATGTTCTTGTTTGCTAATTTTCTTCAAATAGGTATAAGAATGTTTAAAAATTGCTTTGTACACGGTTTCAAAATTTCATAATTTATTCTAAAATCTACGAGAAAAGCGCAAATTAGGCACTTATCGATTGAAGTGTTTCCGCGAATTATTAAAATGAATTATTAATAACAAAACTTACGATTATTTAATTTTTGACAAAGTATATACAACAATATATACTCGTTACATTTTCCTACCTCACGTGATGTAGTGATGGTTTGCAGTAATTGCGCAAAATTTGTGAATTGAATACAATTACTCCAAATATTTATTTGAATTTCTGAAATAATACTTCTCCTATATCTATCAATATATTTTATACATATGTACAGTTTTACTAGAATTCATGAAGTTCTATTATAATTACTTGCCATAATCTATAAAGACAATTTTGTTAGATTGTTTAAGAAAATTATGATATTCATTAGTAATTGACATGGGTATCGTTATTGTTTAAGATCTAATTATCATTATATAAATAATAAATAACTTCGAACTTGAATAATTTGCTGTCTCAATACTGTTCATATTCAAAGACCTGTATAAATTATATTTTGTAAAAATATCCGAAGACTAGCTTATGAAAATTTATGCCAATTTGTGAAAATATTTCAAGTAAATTTTATTGCAAGTTGATAATGCTAAATATTCAAAACCATGCATATATGATATTTTGTGAAAATATTCTTAGAAAACAATGTATTGGAGTTTAAATTTAAGATTAAGATAGTCATCTCACTAGGGTTCTGGAGAAAGTGTTTGCTAATGAGTTTGGACTTGTGATGTATACTGAAAATTTGCGAGTGAATTTATTTTTGGTATTTCTCTCGTTTAGGTAAATAACATGAATGAGTATTTTAAATATTTTGAAGGTCGTCATGAAGTTTTAGTTGGTAAATACGATAGAGAGTGTTAATTCAAAAGACCGCTAATACCTGTTCCATACAGATCGATACAAGTTGAAACTTACATTTATAATCATATTCAATTAAATTATGTTTCCTACGGAAATTTGTTATAATTTTTACGCAATGATGTGAAGATAAATTTACTATTAGCTGTACATTAGTTTTTCGAAAATATTCCCATTTCAAATAATAACTATTTACAGTTTACTTACATAAATTGAATATACCTAATTACTTTTAATTACCTACTAATTTCCCAATAAAACTTATTTGTTAATATTCGTTTGGGACAATGAAATAAAAAGACTTTTAGATACAGTTCTGTAGAATTAAATTGATTAAAATTCAATCTTTCCTGGCGAATAATTATGTTCAATAATTCGAAACGTTGAATTTTAATAAATTTAAACCTGCAGAACTATATCCATAAGTCTTTTTATTTCAGAAATATCATATTTTATAATATTTATAATTTTCTTGACTTGTGTTCTGAGGAATTGAAATTTATTTATTCCAATAGATGACAAATATATAAAATATTCCAAGTATATATTAGAAAATATATTCTAATTCGATCATTCAAAATATTCACAAACTATGAATCATGTGTTTAATTTTTAAACTATTATAATAAATTTAATTATTGAAACTAAAGAAACGAAACAAAATAATAAATAATACTTTTACTCATTTATTAATAAAGTTATTTCATACATGTACATATATTTACAATAATGCAAAAATTTCTTTTTAAGTTACATACCATAATTTTTTATAATTTAAGATGTCTTTAATTTAATAAATAATACTTCTAATTTTATATTTATAAATATATATTTCATATATACTTTAGTACCGTAAGTTGATAATTTTTATTAAAGTTATTTGCTATAGTTTAAAAGAAAATTATCTTATACATTGATTCAAACAAAATACTTCTTTGAAAATCATGTATGATAATTTGTGAATTAAGTTAGATAACCGAGATACTAGAAAGAGTTCTGGTCTCAAATTCACAGAATTCATCTAAAACTCATTAGTTAAACACTCTCTCAAACACCTATAGGGAACGAAATATCTTTATTTTAACTTATACTCCTAAACATTGGCATATATATGAATATTTTTAATAAAATTAAATATATACATGGTTTTTTTGAATGTTATCGAATTGGAATATTGATATATTGAATAGTGATATTTAAAAGTAATTTACACGATGTATATTTGTCGAGATAGGAAGATATGTAGCAAATTCTTCACATTCTGCAATAATTCGCGGAAACACTTCAATCGATAAGTGCCTAATTTGCGCTTTTCTCGTAGATTTTAGAATAAATTATGAAATTTTGAAACCGTGTACAAAGCAATTTTTAAACATTCTTATACCTATTTGAAGAAAATTAGCAAACAAGAACATTACAGTCACTTCCTAATAAATATTTGTTTGAAAATTACAAAGAAATGGTTATTTCATAAGGGGTTATACCTACATAATGAATTCTTAATAACATACTGCCATAAATTTTGCTTGAAAATATGAATAACCGTATCAGCTTTACAAATCAAAATTTTATTTCCAACATTGAAACAAATAGTTCTAATTGAAGTTTAAGGATAAAAACATAAATACCAACCAACATATTTTTTATTACCTAATAAATTTACTATGAAAATTACTGTAATGAAATATGACCTAGGTCGAAAATGTAAATATCCATAGTTGTATTGAGAAGTAATTTTGAGCAAATCTGTATTTTAAAATATTTTCAAAGTCAATAATGCTGAAATATAAGTTGAGAGGTTTTTTTTATAAACATTTTCGTTGCATAAATAATAATTATTCACAATTTGCTTATACAAATTGTACAGAATTTGTAAATTGAATATAGTTATTTTTAATTACTAATTTCACAACAATACTTATTTGTTATTAATCCTTGGGGATAAATAACCCTGGCAAAGAATCTGTCACGAAAACATAAAGTTATTCATATCCATTATGTGATGCATGTTTGTATTCGAAATAGTTTGTTTCGTATTTTCACGTGTGTGAAATTCATTTGTTCTCGCAGGAAAATATTAAACTAATTAATTATCCCCCAATATGTTTGTAATAATATTTTACAAAAGTATTCAAATCAGTCTCTAATCTTGTAAAATTTCAAAACCTGTATTTGTTTAAGAAGTTATTCTAAAATAGTAATTCAAACGGTAAAATGCGGATAACATTTGTTTTAAAATGAATATATAAATATCTTTGTCTTACAAACCGTCACCCATCTCGTGATGTACGTATAATTGAATATTTTTGAAAATGCTAATAATTATTGTATTTAAGACATTAAAGCTAAAAATAATATATTTTTTAGTAATTATTTATTAAGAAATATTGGATCGAAAGATTAACTAAAGAATATAACACTTGAAATTTTATATTGGAATCATCAACAGGTATTTAAATTAGAATATATATTACAATTTTATAAAATTTATTTAAATAATATATATCTAGTTACAATCAAATACATACATATTAATAATAAATATGTTACAATTGAACAAATTCTACTAGCCGGGCTTGTTTACCCATAACACCGTAATCTTTCAACCCAGTATATTTTAAACCCGAACTAGAAACAGATTTTCTCAAATCTCTTAATTCTTCATCGGTTAAGGTATCGAATCGTCCTGGAATATATGTACCAAATTCTTCACATTCTGCAATGATTTTTCTTCCAAATCCGGTTTTGACAGCTTTGATATCTATTAGTTTATAAGTTTTATTTATTTCTAATTCTGTTAATTTTCGACGCGGTTTAATGCTAGTTAACTGCCCTTTCTCATTCTGTTTACTAAAATCCATTTCTAAAACAAATATTTATTTAATATAGTAGTTTATATTGAATATGAAAAATAGTTTACCTTTTCCTTGCTTATGAACCTTGCCTTACTGCTCGAGTGTTTTATCAGGGGTAATATATATATATATATATATATATATATATATATATATATATATATATATATATATATATATATATATACATCTTCCGTGGTATGTGGCATCCACCTATTGACCATTTACATTGGTTGTGGCATCCGCTGCGCCATGTTAAACGGTACCTTGCATCATATTCTATCTATGCTGAAGATTTCAGCCGGATGCTCTAACTCGGGAGTTTGTAAAAAAACGTATAATTTAGTTCACGATTCCTCCGCTCCTGGCGTTGGCGCTGTTCGGCGCGTATATCGCAGCGGTGTATATCGCTTTTCGAACTACGTAGGTTGCAGCTTCCAAGATATTTGACAACGCCGTAGTTTATTGATTTCACGGCAGACAGCCGGTACTCGCGACTCACTCAGTTAGACACATAAGAGTTTTGTTTATTTTTTGTAGAGTTTTTCTTTTTGTTCAAATATAAAATTTTTGGAGCAAAATGAAACCGATGGTTTAGTCCTTATTTTCAATTTACATCCAGGAACTTATTCTTTCATGTGTGTGATAAATTGTTATTAACCCATTTATTTACAAGATGTTAAAAAAATTATAGGGCTTCAAGGAAAGACCATTTCCGGTTGGTAGATTTTTATCAAAACCTAATTAAATCTTCTTGAGAGTATATAAATTTTTAAGTAGAATAGAATTTAAGATAAAGTGTACAATCAAAAATTTTGTACATGTACTCAGACATCGTCATAAAAATAGGTTCTAAGTAGGGCATGAGAACGTGCTTATTGACAAACATTTTGACATCGAATCCGTTTATGTATTCTACACCTCCCTTTTGAACGGTCAATTATCTATAAAAATAAGTATTGCATCTAAGGATATAAGTGTTATGAAATTGGTTAAATAGAACTTATTGTAAATATTTTAGGCTTCATTGCAGATATGTTTTGATTTCTCAAGAGTTTCCATATGGATATAAAATAGCGGAAAACTATACTTTTAAATCAAAAGTATTTTTCAAAAGCAATTTTTCCTCAATACTTTCAATTTTCCCTGTAATTTTTTTGATATAAAAGTAAAAACTTAGGACTACCGCGTGCCGTTGTCACATTACCCAAAAACGAGGTACCGAGGCGGCATATAACCTCAGCAGTTGAGACCGCTTAAAATGTAAATAATAAAAAACAAATACCAAATTAACAAAAATCGCTAATATTAATAATTAATTTGGCCCACGAACAGCTTTTGAAACTGATGAAAACAAAATATAAAGAAGAGTTTCAAATAAATATTGTAGGAAAGGTAATATGCCGCATTCTTTTGATTCCAATTAAATTTACTCATTTCATTTATTTACTGAGGTTTGCCCAAAAACCCTGATAGGCCTTCAAATAATGTATCAGTTACTGTTGATAAATTGTTCGCAAAATCTAATCAATTCGTAACATAAATATACCTCCTTTACATATATTTATGTGCAGGAGTTAGAGATGGGCAGTAATTAATTACAGGTAATTAAATTACGTAATTAATTACATTTTTCAGAAATATAATTGGTAATTTAAGTTTTCAATTACATTATATCTTTTATGGAAAGTTCAGTAATTAATTATATTATTTGTGCAAGTAATTTGTAATTCTAGCACTATTTCAATGTAGTTACAATTACTTTGTTTTTTTTTTCATAAACAATATGACTAATTCTATGACATTTTTATAAATATGTGATGAAATCGAAAATTCCGTTTCAATTTCAACAGATCAAAATTTGTTGGTTCTTAATAATTTTCCAAATATCAACCGAATTTTCATTCGTAGGCGTTATTTAAAATCCGATTCTCTCTTTGAGAAATTACTAATTTTAAAACACCAGTGTGAACGTTTTGTTTTGGTTTCAGAATTCTAATTTTTAGTTTTTTATTATATATTTTAATAATAATTATACTATATGTAAGTTTGACGCCTAGTAAACTTAGTCACCTAGACGTTGACAACACGGACTCGTAAAGGTGGCTGAGAAAGATCCCATTAAAAACAACAGCGACCATTCAATTGTTACCTGTCATATAGGATAAGTGTTCAATGTAAAACTATAAATATTGTTAGACCGAAATACCGACAATTGTGTTGATTCAGGTACGGTATTAGGGTTAATGTCATGAATGTTTACATATTGTAATAAGTCATTTGGCTATTCATTGTTGTTCAATTACAGTAATTACTTGCTGCAACTACACGTGTTGAGTTATTTCTCCAATCCCTCCTCAATTTTACTAAGTCTCTGATCCCGAGACTTATAAATCAACACAATTATGGAGGTTATTAAAGCAAGATTCCACTTCGCATCCGAGGCAACAGATCCCAAAACTACAACAGTTAAAGTCAAAACAATCCAATTGGTGGGTCAACCAGAAATTTTTCAATTTCCTCAAGATCTACAAGGGAGTGCTCTACACCCACAACTTTTTGAAAAAGCAGTGACAAAGGGAGTCGTCAAAAGTTTGAAGACACGCAACAAATTCCGAAATGTGATCATAACCTTAGCGGAAGGTGATTTGAAGGAAATTTATTTAGATGATGAAGGTAATGTTGTTTTTGAGGGGTATTATCTAGAGGCGATTCAAACCTATTCCCCTATTTCATTGCAAAATCCTATTTCTGAATTCCCGTCACATGATATACGAATTCATTCCATTTCAAAAAACATGGTTCTAGAAAAATTTAATGGAAAAAATTTTAATGCTGAGTTGTGGCTAGAACTTTTCGTAACAGAATGTAAAAGGTTCGATGTAAATGAAAACAGATTCTCAGAAATTTTGAGGTTATTTTTAGAAGGCCCAGCTCTGGATTGGTTTTCAATATTTTTAAAAACAAATTCATTATCACTTGCCTGGGAATTCTGGAATAATTCATTTCTAAATACGTTTGGGCAAAAATCGTGGTCCGAAATCGCGTATGCATACACATTTAAATACTTAAATGGATCTTTTTTGGACTTTGCTTTAAAAAAGAGAAACATGTTAATTGAGGTGGATCCAAAATTAACTATTAGCTCTCAAATAAACTTGATAGTGATAGCTTTACCAAATTTTGTCAGATCTCGGGTAAATAAAAAGAGTTTGATAAACATAGAAGATTTAATGTCAACGCTTAGACAAATAGAACCTTTGAAAACCAAATATAATAACAATTCAAATGAAAGAAACGAGGATAAATATAAAACCCAAAATAAACATACTCCATGTTCGTTTTGCGAAAGTGTTGGTTTCCCTAATAGATTTCATCCAAAACAACTGTGCCGCACGAAAACAACACACCAAAAAGTAAATAAAAACGACAAAATTAAAGTAGCAAATAATATAGAAATCCAAGACGCGATTGCTAGTACACAAGAAGCAAAAAACGAATAGTGACCCCACTTATAAAATTAAAAATTTTGATAAATAATAAAACAGCCATCGGTCTTTATGACTCGGGGGCCAATATATCATTAATAAATTATAATTTTTGGAAAAGACAAAATTTAAATAAAAATGTAAGTGGGGATAGAAGTATAGAGACGATCTCAGGAATTTCAAAAGCAGAAGGTGTGATTACTTTACCAGTAACGATTTTTAATATAACAAAACAATTTACATTTTTTATAATAAAAAGTGAGTCATTCAGAGATGATGTATTGTTAGGTTTAGACAGTATAAAAGAATTCAAACTTTGTCAAGATGAAAATTTGAAAATATGGCAAAAAAATCATCTAGATATAAAACAAATAAAAGATGATACCAAAGCTAATAAAAAAATAATAAATAACATCAATTGTGAGAATAATAGTTTGAAAAACCTAATGACTAAATACAAACAAGTTTTTGCAAAAGAAAAATTTGATATTGGTATAGTAAAAAATTATGAAGCGACAATAAAACTAACAGAAAATAAATATATAGCGAAAAAACCGTACAAATGTTCGATTCAAGATAAAGTAGAGATAGAAAGCCAAATCAAACAATTATTAAAGGCGGGAATGATTGAGGAATCATGCAGCCCATACGCCGCTCCGGTTACATTAGTATACAAAAAGGAAGAAGCGAGAAAATCTCGCTTATGTATAGATTATAGAGAACTGAACAAAATAGTGGTTCCGGAAAGGCAACCTTTTCCAAGAATTGAAGATTTAACGTTACGAGCGAGAAATTGTCAATATTTCACAAAGCTAGACGTGAATTCGGCGTTTTGGTCGATTCCAATACGTAACAAGGACAAATACAAAACAGCGTTCGTAACCCATCATGGGCATTGGCAATGGTGTTGTTTACCATTTGGATTAAAATCCTCGCCAGCAATTTTTCAACGAATATTATCCAGCATAATAAGGAAAAATAAGTTAGATTCCTTCACAGTAAATTACATCGATGATATTTTAATCTATTCAAAAAACTACTGTGATCATTTAAAACATATTGAACTGATATTGAAAGCATTGCAAGAACATGGATTCAAATTAAATCTAGCAAAGTGTGTGTTTGCACAAAGTAAAATAACATATCTAGGCCATGAAATAGGAAATAACTGTGTGAAACCCTTAAATGATAACGTAATTGCTATTAAAGATTTTCCAACACCACGGACGAAGAAACATATTAGACAATTCTTAGGAAAAATAAATTTTTATTTGGAATACATTCCTAGATCAAATATAATATTGGAACCATTTCATAACCTATTGAGGAAAAATATAGAATTTCATTGGTCGACAATTTGCCAAGAGAATTTTACAAAAATAAAAAATTACTTATGCTCAGACCCGATTTTGGCAATTTTCGATCCAACTATCCCAATTTATATTTATTCGGACGATTGCTTACAGGGGGTGGGGGCAGTACTAAAACAACGCCAAATAGATGAAACAATGAAACCAGTATTTTTCTTTTCACGCAAATTAACAGAATCACAGAAGGCAAAGAGAGCAATTTATATTGAGTGCCTTGCAATAAAAGAGGCTATTTTATACTGGCAGTATTATTTAATAGGGCAAAAATTTACCGTGTATACAGATCATAAACCATTGGAAAACTTCAATATAAAAAAATGTAATGATCCAGAGTTAAGGACAATTTTAAATTACCTGTCCCAATTTGATTTTGAAATAAAATATAACCCGGGTAAAAACAATTTAGAAGCAGATTGTTTATCACGAAACCCAGTATTAGAAGAAAACACTAAAGAAGATGAAACGTCAAGAATAAAAATAGTAAATTTTCTAAAACTAGATGAAATAATTAGTAATCAAAAACAACTGAAGCTTGATAATAATTATGAAATTAAAAATAATATAATATATAGAACATTAAATAATAGGAGGAAAATATGGTTAACTGAAGAATTTGGTACTGAATTAATAAAAAATATACATAATAAACAAGGACATATAGGAACAAAACAGTTAACTCTAACAATTACTCATAAATTCTATTTCAAAAATATGCATAAACATATAAAAACGATATGTCGCTCTTGCGAAACTTGTATAAAAAATAAAACTAGAATTGGTAACTTTAAAGCTCCATTATCACAATTAGGTCCAGCTTCTGAACCATTCGAAATTATTGCATTAGACACAATAGGAGGCTTTGCAGGGAATAAAAGTATAAAAAGATACCTACACTTGCTGATTGATCATTTTACGAGATATGCCTTTATTTCGACGTCAAAAACACAAATCGCAAAAGATTTTATAAATTTAGTGAACCAAATAAAAAATGAAAATACTATACATACTTTATTAACAGATCAATACGCAGGAATTAACTCCAGAGAGTTTAAACAATATTTAAAATCCAAAAATATAAACTTAGTTTTTACCGCAGTAGATTGTGCGTTTTCTAATGGCCTAAATGAAAGAACCAACCAAACGCTGGTCAATAGGATAAGATGTAAAATATTTGAGAATAAAGATCGCCCATGGCCCACCATAGCAAGAGAATGCGTTGATGAATACAATAATACGATCCATAGTTCAACAGGCTTCACGCCTAATTATTTACTAACCGGAAAAGATCAGTCAATTTTACCAAACGAACTCATTTGCAATAACGAAAATAATTTGAGAGATAATAGATTAATAGCATATCAAAATTCAAAAAAGGTCCATGAACAGAATAAAACTTATTACGATAAAAATAAAAATAATATAGAGTACAACATAGGAGACTTGGTGTATATACAAAATGGCAATAAGTTAAATAGAAATAAATTAGACCCGATTAGAACAGGCCCATACAAAATAAAAGGGAAAATATCTAATTTAATATATATAATAGACAGTAGATTTAAGAAAAGGGAATCAAATTTTTTTCATGCTAGTAAACTAATTCCCTATCACTCATCTCCTGAACCTTCAGCATGAGGAGGGGGGGATGTAAGTTTGACGCCTAGTAAACTTAGTCACCTAGACGTTGACAACACGGACTCGTAAAGGTGGCTGAGAAAGATCCCATTAAAAACAACAGCGACCATTCAATTGTTACCTGTCATATAGGATAAGTGTTCAATGTAAAACTATAAATATTGTTAGACCGAAATACCGACAATTGTGTTGATTCAGGTACGGTATTAGGGTTAATGTCATGAATGTTTACATATTGTAATAAGTCATTTGGCTATTCATTGTTGTTCAATTACAGTAATTACTTGCTGCAACTACACGTGTTGAGTTATTTCTCCAATCCCTCCTCAATTTTACTAAGTCTCTGATCCCGAGACTTATATATATTACTTCATTATGCCTTTGATTTATATTTTTCTTTTTTTATAGTATAAAATTCTAATATAAATAATAATATGAAATTATTTTTTTTAATTCGCATAAAAAATAAAAAGTAGGTAATTGTAATTTATAATTATTTAATGTAAATTAACTACATTTTTTGCATATAATTGAGCTAATAAATTAATTACATTTTGATGGTACAGTAATATAATTTGACGATTATAATTTAATTAATATTGAGACAGTAATCATAAAAAACTAATTAATTACATTTTTTCAGTAATTTGCCCATCTCTAGCGGGAGGTAAAAATGATTTAGATTTAAGGTATAAATATGAGGTGATTAATAGTATATTACGTACCGTGAACTGTAAGTGATAGTTTTTAGGTCGAGAATGTAGTTTGGGATGTCGAGACCCGTAGGGTCGAGATTTCCTAAACATTCGAGACCTAATAAATCACTTACAGTTCGAGGTTAGTAAGATATTTTTTGCAATACTTGCGTAAATATAAGAAAAGGAAAAATAGGTATCAAAATTAACAGCTGACAGATTGAGGTTAGAAATAAAATTTGAATGATATATATTTACTTATCGTCCACCTTGCACGGTAAGTTTCACTTACCATCCACCGTGAACGGTAAGTAAATGATGTAACCATGGAAACCAATTGTGCAATAAAAGTTCCACTTACTGTGTTTAAATTTTGTTATTAATGGGTAACTTACAGTACAGGTATTGCAAAAACATTTTTTTTAATGATTTCAACTGGGAAAAATGATATGATACCGGGCTCGTATATTGATGATTGCTAATAACAACACTGTCAGGTAAATCAGTTAACTACAATTTAATAGCACGATGTTATTCAGTTACTTTAGTTTCTAGATTTAATACCTACATTATATTAAATTTATAATACAGAAATCAATCACCTAAATTTAGTTGCTAATTTTATTTAACTGGCTATTTAATGTTGGAAATTAGTATGAAATTTACCATTTCAAATTTTTTACTCTTCAGTGTGCTGAGATTCCGCCTGCCATCACTGGCATTTCAGCAACTGGAAGAAATTCTAAATCGGTTAAAATTAACTATTTTTTAAAACTTTCATACATAGGTAGAACATGGCGGAAAAATGATTTCGGTCTGTCACCATTTTAATGTAGAAAAGTTTGACGCTATTAAATACCTATCTATTCAGTATCGTAAATAATTTTTTCTATGACACGTTCTCGAGTTATAAAACTAACCTAGGATTTTCAGAATGTAAGTAATATTTCATTGTAGTAGGAATATTTTCTTTTATTTTCCAATAATATAATTACTGTTTCCATTTACTTAGAAAATAAAATAAATTAATCGTTTCCATAAAATTGCACGTTAAAAATAATTTTACCAGTATATTTTATTAAATAAACTAGAGGCAAAACATAATCTACAAGATAATTTAAAAGTAATGGTAATTATCAGATGTACACAGTAAGAAAAAAAATATATTCACGTACACTACTATATTAAACGTTTTTACCAAATTTTAATTGTTTAGGGGTTAATTGAAAAACTGTCTTTTAAAATAAAAGTATTTTACTTAAAATAAAATCATATCTTTTTTTTTACTTATACTGATTTCAATTCAAATACAAATTTTTAAATTGAAAGGAAATACGTTCGTTGTTCGTGTGCGTCTGTTCTTAGGTCACGAAAATGTGTTCTACCGCAACGACGAGTAGTGTGACAGCAACGATTATAATTCCATTTGCGATGTCTTTCACACTGGCAACACTGTTGGAATCCATATCCAGCGCTAAGTGTAAATTATTGTATATTGCGGAATCAAGACAGCCGTATATATCAATACAGCGGAAGCCGCATAAACAACAAAATCGGTGGATGCCACATCCAACGAAAAGTAAAAAATATGCGATTTAAAAATGCTTAGTTTTGAACCGATAAACATAATACAATTAATTAAAAATACAATATACACGAACAAAAATTAATATATATGAACTCCTAGTGGTGGATGCTACATGTCTGGAATCTTGTCGGAAGCCACAAATATCTATGGATGTATATATATATATATATATATATATATATATATATATATATATATATATATATATATGCATAAAATTAGATAGTTACCCCGTAAACCCCTCTCAGCGTTTCAAATCCAAAATTTATTTCAAACATTTAAACAAATCAGTTCTAAATTTAAACTAATAATTACAAAAATTCCATACTCATTAACAAATTCCGCAACAACAACCTAATTAATTAAAAATCCCATGGGTTACCACTCAAGGTCATTAAGCCGATGTCTGGAATTAGTAACCCATTATCTACTTATTAATTATATTTTATTAAATACACATTTAATCACATATCTAAATAATTATTAATATACCACTCTTTTAACGATATTCTAAATATATTTTTAATTCTGAAACCGAATGATCCTTTCATTTGGTAGTCGAAATGTATCAACCCGGTACGTCATTTTTCGGTAGTGTGGCCATATTTAGATTATAATAATCACAAAAATACAAAATTTTGTTTGTTCAAACAGATCTTACTAAAAAATTTACAAAAACAACTATTCCATTCATATATTCAAAGTTGTTTGTACTAATAGTTTTCTTATATACTGTTAACGCTACGATATCCACTTACATGGGATGCCATGTCTCGTAGACAGTGTTCATTAATGGCATCTTCAGGGCTACTTACAAAGATATTGTACACAGGTAAGTCGGACATGTGTTTACAAATTACAAAAAAATGACAAAATTAAATAAAACAATTGTGCTCGTAGATGGTAGCGTAAAGTGGTAAATTAAAAAATTCATGTTCTTGTAGTTCATACATAAAATGCATAGCACAATATTTCTCCAAAACTTTATGACAACTTCACAGGAGGAAGATATTAACGCAAAAGTCGATCGAACGCCATTGACCATCGGACGTTTCCAGTTTTTTTTTTATGGAACAAAAAACCAGGATATTCAGCCATTAAAATTTTGCGGGAGAATAAAATTATCGAACTGAGCACTGTCTTTCCGTGGAATTGTTCTTCGTCATAAAATTTTATTATTTTTTTTTCAGTAACTCACTTAAGTTCACCAAATATTGTCATTTCTTCCTTATTAGATGCATAGCCACTTGCACAGTTTGGCACAAAGCACTTTCTGCCGTTTAAATAGTAAAATTAAAATCAAAACCAACTCCAAATACAATCACATTTCTGTACACACCAAACGAAAACAATTCACAGAGATGGTCCCCTAACCCCACCACAAGCTCAACAAACGAAGTATATTTGGGACCGCTAGCTACGTGAGCCTGGCATATGAAATGTCATCTCATAGCTATATCTTCGTTTTCATAAGTGACTGAAGGGTTATGAAAGACTCCCATCGTTCGTCCAACAACCCCTTCTGTACGTCGGTATAGGGCTTCTGGAATATTCTGAATTTTTATCAGACTTTGATATTATTATACGATTGGTCGTGACGTCACTGCTACGTGTTACTGCAAATTAAGAAGGTCCGTGCGAGTTATAACATCTTATCATTTAGCGACATCTACATTTCTTTATGTACTTTATGTTGTCTTCTTTTTGGAAATAATACTTTTTAGCTTTTAAAATTTTGGGTGACATATCATTTAGAAAAGCAAAATTCGAGTATATGGCATTTCGGGCAATCAGTAAGTGAAACTTATTGATAAATTTTAACTATTAGGAAATGAAAACTAACTGAAAATCTGGTCGTAAATGGCAACTTTTATTTAGTAATTTGTTTATTTTTTTTATACAGCTTCTATTTGGAGCATTTTATTGTAAAATACTACGGAAATAAATAGCTGCACTTGAAGTTAAACTCAAAGCTGCTGTTCATTACCCCCGTAATATGTGCCAATATTTTCCCAAATCTATTTAACCGTCTCTGGCAGGAGCACTAAAGCAGGATGCGGTAACTACAGTGGTGCACTTGCCTGCTACCAGCTACCCTTTTACTGTACCCCGGTGGTAAAATTTCTTTCAGGATATCTGCACATACATATTGATTTCACATCCCGGGTATGCTGCCTGCTTGTGCTGTGCAACGTGCCCTCTGCATACAGCTCTTCAATATTCCGTTTGGCTCTGCCCAGCAATTCTTTTCTCTAAAGCTCTAAGCTTTGCTTTATTCGGCGAGCTTAACATTCTTATTTCGTAGACGGATATTTGCTTGCGGTGATATATGTGTTTTTGTTGAGCCTATAGTTTCGAAAAGAATTATTTTGTTTCCAAATGATGTTTTATTGTTTGCAGTAAGTTTTAAAATGGGTCACAACTAAATTACAAGCAAAACAGAAATTAATTGGAATTTTTGTATAGTGATATCGCGAGTTTAAGTTATGAAAGTACTTAAATGTAATTATATATACGAGGTCTACTCAGAAAATAACCGAACATTTTGAATTACGCACCAACGAAGATATTTAGTGACATGTGTTGTGCATAACCCAATCTGTAAATACATGTTCTTAGACTGATGATATCTTGTTTATTTTTCGTGATATTATTATTTAAGTGCAATCTGTTAAGTGTTAATAGCGATTTTTGAATAGTGCGATTTTCTGGAGCAACGACACAACATAAAATTTTGAGTGAAACTGGGAAGGTGTTTCAGTTCTTGTACCACGGAATTGTGCCCTCACACTCACCTTTGTCAATTTGTCAATTTTGTCCAAAAAATCATATGACTGTTCTCCTTCAGCCTCCTTACTCATCAGACTTGTATCCTTGCAGTGGCGTAGCATAGGTTTTTGCCGTCCCTTTTCCCAGCTATATTTATTGAAAACATGATTATTAAAATCATGGAACTTCCTTGTGATTTTTTTTTATTTCCGAAATTTAAACCAGTGTTAAAGAACCCCATTTTCAGACTATTGATGACATCAAAGCAAAAGCGTCACATAACTTAAAGGCTTCGCGAAATGAAAACACCGTTGGGAAAAGAGTGTTAATAGGGAGTTAAAAAAAAAAAAAAATTTCAGTTATTTTCTGACCACAGAGCTGGATGTATCTTATATACAAATATATTCCATAGAATCTAAGAAACAAAATGTATCTAAGATACTTTATCTTACACAGGGTGTTTCATAACTTCAGGTACATACGTTAATGGTATATGCTATTTGATATGCTGACTACGAATCAAAAAGATTTTTTCTTTAAATCGCAAAATTATTTTCCATCTTTCCCAGTCCAAAATTTTTCGTTGCCACTACCACTGGGTGGATAATTATGTTAATAATTATCGTTTCATTAAAAATAATTAAATTTTGTTTGTTTATTTTACTAGTATTATGTAATTTAAATTGTTGATTACCTACTTCAATGTTTGTGTTTAATAGGAAAGCGAATCCAGTGCAGTACTACAAAAAATGTTTTAGGTTAACAACCCTCAATTTTTCGAATTTTGAAAAAATTCTTTTAGATACGTAATCAGCTTATCAAACAACATATACCATTAACGTATGTACTCGAAGTTATGAAACACCCTGTCTACATTCTATTCTATGTAAAATATATGTATCTTTAATTTAAATTTTTTATAAGTATCTGTATCTTTTATCTTAAAAAGTGTTCTATGCCTTAAAAGGTATATTTTATCTAAAGTATTTTATTTAAAAATATAGTTTCTTGCCGATTGACATTAAAGGTAACACTTTACGGACTGCTAACAGTCTGTAAAGTGTCACTTTTACTACTACACAGATTTATTTAATTGTTTGATACATATTTCGCTAAGAAAACAGTTTCACGATCCCAATGACATGTCACATTTCGCAAAAAAAAAATTAAAATTTTTAAGTTTTCCATGGTGTACATGGAATGCTTTTTTCTTTAAATTTTATTATCTCTAAATCTAATGAAAATTAATAAAATTAATGTAGCAAAATAGATGTAAAATTAATTATTTTCTTCAAACGTCATAAAAGTACGTTGTTATGTATTTGTATTCAACAAGCAGAAGTTCAATATTGTCGCCGCCGGCGTAAAAGTGTTTCCTTGGTAACACATTTACTCCGGCGGCGGACAAAGTAAAATATTATGCAAAATAGTAAGGTTGTAATTCAATAATTTGACAGTTAAGAATAAAACAAATATAACAAAATAACATATTCTGTGGCAACTAGAAATACTGGATACGATAGAATATTTGTTGAAGTTTTGAGCATTTTTAATATTTTAATGTCTATTTTCTATCTTTAATTTAAATTTTTTTATAAGTATCTGTATCTTTTATCTTAAAAAGTGTTCTATGCCTTAAAAGGTATATTTTATCTAAAGTATCTTATTTAAAAATATAGTTTCTTGCCGATTGACATTAAAGGTAACACTTTACGGACTGCTAACAGTCTGTAAAGTGTCACTTTTACTACTACACAGATTTACAACTTCGGTAGCATTCATTGGCAGCCTGTGCTGTAAATCTGGTATTTTTGTGCAACAAATAACTATTACTTCATCTGTGTGTAAAATTTTTACTTAGATATTTCTTAAAAGAACTTAAGAGGAATCCGTACTGGTCTATAAGACAAGGTTTCCTATTAATCTATTTATTAATTTCCTAGGTACACAGTTGAAAATATTTTAATATAATAAGTTATTTAAGTCTTTGCTTCTACTGTCTATCGATCCGATTTTCTATTTTTTTTTTTTTTTAATGCCTTTTAATTATAAAAAGATGTCAAATATACAGCTATTTCAACTTCTTATAGGTATTATATATGAACCTAACTAGAAATTAGGTCCATTTCAATAGCCCCCCCCAAATCATTTTTTTAATGTTTATTTTTTACTGCTGTATTGAGTTAGTTATGTGCTCAATTGTGCAGTACATTAAAAATTTTGTGCTGGTCACATGCAGCTTAAAATAAGGAAGTGTGAGAGGCTAGTGAAATGCGTAGCCCCCCCCCCCCCCCCCAATCGATTTCTTAGTATTTAATTTCATCAGTATATTGTGCTAGTTATGTGCTCATTTGTGCACTATAATAAAATTTTTGTGCATTTCACTTGCAGTTTTAAATAAACATTTAAGCGTGAGGGGCTAGTGAAATGCTCCCCAAATCGATTTTTTGTATTTTTATTTCATTAGTATATTGTGTTAGTTTTGTGCTCAATTGTGCGCTATAATAAAAGTTTTGTGCTTGTCACCTGCAGTTTAGAATAAACATTTAAGTATGAGATGCTAGTGAAATGCTTAGTCCACAAATTTATTTTTTCATATTTTTATTTCATTATTATATTGTACTAGTTATGTGCTAAATTGTGCGATGTAATACAAGTTTTCTGCTTGTCACCTGCAATTTATAATAAACATTTAAGTGTGAGGGACTAGTGAAATAAAGCCCCTCCAAATCAGATTATAATTATGATAATTTTTAGTTGCATTTTTCTCAATGTTTTTGCTATGTAGGGATATAAGCATTGTATATCGTTTAATTCATAAAGAAAATACTAAATCGAATAAGCGAATAAAAAAAAAAATAGGTCCCCATTTAAAATAAGAAAGATGCAACCAGTGGTGTGCTGAGCCTATTGTAAAATTTTTTAATTGCGATCCCATTGTTAGATTTTTTTGGTTGGAATTCTTGTGTTTAACCTTTCGTAATTGTTTCCTAATAGTTCTAAAATGAATACATTTGCTTTCAATTTTTGTACATTCATGTATTCTTATACTGAAAAGTATACGAATTTAATTTTAATTTTCTCACAGGACTCTTTCAAAATTGAAACGCGCATGCGTAATTATTCCGCAATGAAAATATTATCCTTACGAGAAAATTTGGTAATATTCATTCTTATGGGCAATAGTTTACGCAGCTAATTAATGCAGACCCTTACAATACAATTCATTATTTATCGAGTTGTTACCATTGACAGCTGCGTCAGTAATAATAATATAAATAATAGGAATGGATACTGAGGAACAACCGAAATTAAATAGGCAATGAAGTCAGAAAAGCACAGAAACGTAATACTATGATTAAAATTCCAATAAAACTAAATTATTAAATAATTTCGAACTTCTCTTGCAACCACATATTTAAAAATATTATCGCATTTATTAACTTATATTACTCTAATGAAAATTGTTGTTATTTGCATTATTTTCATAATTAGGTATAATATAATATCTCTACGTTATAATTTTTAGTCATACTTGTAATTCACATAATTCGTATTCAATATTAAAATAAATAGCATAATTGATCTACTTGCATTAGTATTATTTTACAACCTGTACAAGGTGTTAAAAAAAACTAATGTGTATAGCACATAACCTCCCGCCCAATACAACTCTTAAACGGTACAAAATAGTATTGGATGATACAGATAAATACCTTCTTAATTGTTTATTTTCTATTTATATTTGAGAAATTTTATTTTCTTTCATATATTTATTTAATTGTTTGATACATATTTCGCTAAGAAAACAGTTTCACGATCCCAATGACATGTGTCACATTTCGCAAAAAAAAAATTAAAATTTTTAAGTTTTCCATGGTGTACATGGAATGCTTTTTTCTTTAAATTTTATTATCTCTAAATCTAATGAAAATTAATAAAATTAATGTAGCAAAATAGATGTAAAATTAATTATTTTCTTCAAACGTCATAAAAGTACGTTGTTATGTATTTGTATTCAACAAGCAGAAGTTCAATATTGTCGCCGCCGGCGTAAAAGTGTTTCCTTGGTAACACATTTACTCCGGCGGCGGACAAAGTAAAATATTATGCAAAATAGTAAGGTTGTAATTCAATAATTTGACAGTTAAGAATAAAACAAATATAACAAAATAACATATTCTGTGGCAACTAGAAATACTGGATACGATAGAATATTTGTTGAAGTTTTGAGCATTTTTTAATATTTTAATGTCTATTTTCTATGTTTGAAGAAATAATAGAATGTGTTATTCGGAGTAGGCTATGCTACTTATGTGTCGAATTGTGAATCCGCTATTAAGGATAATCCGAATAAATTCTGGCAGTTTATTAATTGTAAGAGGAAGACTTCAGTCCTACCTAACGTTATGACACATAATAATATCGAATTTTCATGCCAAGGTGATATAGCAAATGCATTTGCTTCTTATTTTCATTCCGTCTACTCTCTCCCTTCAAACAGTCCTCCCACACCAATCCAAGCTCCTAATTTCAATGTTATTGCTTTGATTAATATTTCTATTGATGATATCAATGCATCTATGAATAAATTAAAGTCTAACCTCTCTGTGGTCCCGATCTTATCCCCAGCCTAATAATTAAGGACTGTACGTATTCCTTTGCTATTGCACTTTCCCATATTTTCAACTTGGCAATTGCTGCAAATACCTTCCCTGATATGTGGAAATCCACCCGTATTACCCCTATTCATAAATCTGGAAATATTTCCAACATTGATAATTATCGTCCTATTACTGTTCTTTCTAATTTTAGCAAATTTTTGAAAGTATTATGTATTCGTCTATTTATTCAAAAATTAAAAACTTAATCTCAGATTCCCAGCATGGATTTATGGAAAAGAGATCTACGGTTAGCAATTTGTCTTACTTTACGCATATTGTTTCATCAGTCCTTAATGGTAAGAGTCAAGTTGATTGTATCTATACCGATTTTGCTAAAGCATTTGATCGTATTGATCACAATATTTTAATCAATAAGCTACACTCCTTTTCATTATCTTCACCTCTTATTCCCCTAATCTCTTCTTACTTGACTAATCGCTCTGTTTTTGTTCAATTTTTAGGACACAAATCTTCTCCCAATTTGGCTACGTCGGGCATTCCCCAGAGTTCAAATCTTGGGCCTCTTTTATTTCTTTTATTTATTAATGACATAACCGATCTTTAAAATTGTGACCATCTTTTATTTGCTGATGATCTAAAAAATTTTAAACTATTTCCTCTCCCTCGGATTGTGATATTCTTCAGCATGATCTTGACCGTTTATCACAATGGTTCAGCTCCAATAAACTATCCTTAAACCTGAACAAGAGTAATTCCATGTCTTACACCAGAGAAACAGCTCCCATATCCTATAATTATTCCATAGGCGGCTCCATTTTAACCCGGTGTCACATGGTTAAAGATCTGGGAGTTACTTTCGATCCCAATTTGTCCTTCCATAATCACTTTACCAATATATATAACGCTTCTATTCGTATGCTTGTATTCATTATCCATAATACACGTGATTTTCATAACACCATCGCTATTTTCGCTCTTTCTACTCCTTTGTTCGCTCTAAACTTGAGTATTGTTCAATTATTTGGAATTCATACTATGAAGTACATCAAGACCACTTAGAGTCAGTGCAGAAAAAATTCCTGCGATATATATATATAGGGTGTTCAATTTAAGTGTGCCACCATTGCTATCTCGAGAACTATAAGAGCTACGAGATCGGTTAAATTAGTAAACAATTTCTATATTATAAGAGAATTAAAATGAGAGAAACAAGAATTTTTTTAGACCAGTGGTTCTCAAAATGCGGGGTGCAACTTTCTTATTTTAAATGGCAACCTATATTTTTTATTTGCTTATTCGATTCAGTATTTTTTTCTGAATTCAATGATATTCACATGTAATGATCAAATAATACAAAATATTTGAGAAAAATGCTAAATTAGAAATGTATCATTTTTATTTAAATATGCCCATACAAAGTTTGCCATGGAAGAAAACAAATATATATATATATATATATATATATATATATATATATATATATATATATATATATATATATATATTATCTTCATCCTTTCTACCATTTCTGGTGTAGGATATGCAGGCTCGCTAGCCTACAGTAATTTTTTTCCATTCTTCTCTGTTCACAGCTTTCTTGTCCGCTTCTTTTTTTGTGATTTCTTTACTCTGCAATATTTTGTCTATCGACTGGTCCCATGTCATTTGTGGTCTTCCTACTTTCTGTTTTCCTTGTATCCTTGATTGCCAGATTGTCTTCACTTGTTTCTTATTATCCATTCTGATTAAATGTCCGTACCAATTAAGCTTTCTTTCCTCTATGGTCTTGTTTGCTTCTTTTGCATTCAATTCTGCTCTTATTTGTTCATTTCTTATTTTATCCAATTTGGTTATCCCCTTAGCTCTCCTTAAATATTTCATTTCTGCTGTTTGGATTTTTTGCTTTTGTCTTTTGTTTAACACCCACATTTCGCTCCCATATATTAGGGTTGGCAAATATATTGTCTTATACACTGTCATCCGCGTTTCTTGCTTTACCATTTTGTTTTGTAGTATAACTTTGTTGACTGCATGTAGGGTTTTGTTCGCTGCTCTTAATCTGTTATTCAACTCTTCCTCTATTTTACCTTCTTGCGTTATGATAACTCCTAGATATTTGTATTCTTTAACCTGCTCTATTTTTATGCCGTCTATTTTAATATTACAGTGTTTGTCATTTCTCGTCGTGATCATGATTTTTGTTTTTGAAATATTTATCTCTAAGTTCGCATCTTTTAGCTCATTATTCCATACTGTCAGGTTATACTGTAAATCACTTTCTGTTTTTCCGAAGATCACAAGATCATCCGCAAAGCTACATTCTGTTATGTATATCGGTTTTAAATTATTATATCCAACATGTAGTTTCTTTAGGTTAGGTTTTATCTTTTTCAGTACTTCATCTAGCACAGTTACAAACAGAAATGGGCTCAGGCAGCCTCCTTGTCGTAGTCCATTAACAGTTATAAATTCTTTTGATTTTCCTCCCCGTGTTCTTACATAATTTATAGTTTCCTTATATATATTTTGTATCGCCTGTAGTAGTTTATTCCCTATTTTCCTTTCTTCCAGTACTTTCCAGATATAGCTCCTCGCCACCATATCGAACGCCTTCTTCAAGTCTACAAAACATAGATACATCTCTTTATTTATTTTGTTTATTCTTTTAATGAGCTGCTGGATTGTAAAGATATGATCGTTCGTAGAATGTCCTTTCCTGAAGCCACTCTGTTATGTTTCCATGTCTTTTTCTATTTTTTGCCGTAACCGGTTTTCCAGGATCATTTCATAGAGTTTTTCTACCACGCTTAACAGCGATATGCCTCTATAGTTGGAACATTCTCTCTTATCACCTTTTTTGTGTATTGGCATGATGATGGCAATGTTCCGGTCTTTTGGGACGATTCCAGTTTTACATACGCTATTTAGCAATATTTTTAGCATTATTTCTCCAGACTCTCCCATACATTTTAATTGTTCCGCTTTAACTCCGTCATGCCCTGCCGCTTTTCCGATCTTTAATCTATTCATCGCTGTTTGTATTTCTTCTTCTGTTATCTCTTCCTCTTCTTTTTCGTTTCCGTCATCTTCTATTTGTTGCGTCTCCTCGGCATATGCTATATTTTCTGTTTGTGCTTCTAGTAGTTCCTCAAAGTACATTTTCCATCTTTCCATAATTTCCTGTGGATCTGTTAGTATCTTTCCTTCTTTATTCTTGATTTGTGGCATGTCGGCTATTTTTTCCACTCTTTGATTTTTAATAACCTTGTAAAAAAATTTTTGGTTTTCTTTTCTATTTGTTTCCATTTTCTTCCCGAACTCTTCCCATGTTACCTGTTTTTCTTTCTTAACCATTTCTTTGGCTATCTTCCTTGCTTCTTTATAATTTTCGTAATCCGCTTGACTTTTCATGCTGAGTTATTTCTTCCATTTTTCTTTTTTCTTTTTTATTGCCTTGCTAATTTCTTTACTCCACCATGCTGTTTGTTTAAAGTTTGTATTCTCTCTATATATTCCGCATGATTTCTTAGCTGCTTCCATAATTATCCTTTTAAATGTTGCCCATATTTGTTCTGGGTTATGTGTATGGGCTTGTTTATTTTTGAAAAATCCTCTTCCAGTATTCTTTGGTATTTTTCCTTTATCTCCGGTTTTATTAGTTTATATAGTTTTATCTTCTCTTTGATTTGTTTTTGGCCTAGAATCGGGTTTTTTGCTTCTCCATTCTTCATTTTAAGTCTCATTCTAACCAGGAAATGATCGCTACCAATCCTACTTCTGTTTGTTGAGTTTGTTACGAAATATTCGATCACCGATTTTTCCTGTCTTGCTGGTTCCTGTCTTGTAATCTTGTGGATGTCTTTATGCATGTAATTTGTGTTCAATATTGTGAGGTCATTAATAATGCAGAAATCAATGAACCTCCTTCCGTTGTTATTTATGTGTTCTTCACCATTTTTCCCCATAACCTGTTCTATACCTTTGTTTTTATTGCCTACTCTCGCATTTATATCTCCTATTATAAATATGGGGTCATTGTAGCTGTCTGCTAGAGTCTGTAGCTGCTCCCAGTAACTATCCTTCTCTTCTGCCGTTGCATCTTCACTCGGTCCGTACGTTGCTTTTATATTCATCATTTCTTTGTGCGCACTGTTTATATTTAGTGACAAATTTCTGTGTGTATGCCCTTGTCACTTTGTTAATTGACTCCCATATTTATTTTTTAGAATACATCCAACTCCTCCTTTTGCTCTGTCTTTTTCTTCTACTCAACTATATATTAATATGTGATTTGGCCCTATGTTAATTATTCCTTTTCCTTTCATTTTTGTTTCGGTTATTATTAGCATATCCAACTTAGCCTTTTCAAATTCCTTGATTAATTCTTTTTCTTTACCTTTTAACCCTCTTATGTTCCAGTTTCCAATATTTACTTGTTCTCCAGTTCGTGTCCCTTTTCCTTGCATATGTATTTTTTACGCGTCCGGCCTTCCCTTCTCGTCTTTATTTAATCGTTTTTTGAAGCCTTTGTGCTTGGCTTTTTTATTTCGGCTGTTCGTGACTTTGTTCCAATCGAAGCGTTCTTCGCTAATAAATATTTTCATAAAGCTAATTTTCACTCTATTTCCTTTCTCTTTTTCTTCTCTAGCCTTTTTACGTAATTCTGCTTGTATCTGCTGTTCCTCCTTGGTTAGATCATCTTCTATGTATATCTTTTTTTGTCCAAGTTTGTTTTTGTTTTTCATTATCATTGTTTTGTCCTGCCAGTTATTTAATTTCACCACTGCCATTGTAAGTTTACTAGTAGTTTTGATAGCATACGCTTCTTTTATATCCGGTTCTTGGTTCAGTTCATTCTTTAGGAAAGTTTTAATCTCCTTCAGGTTGTCTTCATTTCCGTTCTGCAGCTGTAATCCTTTGATTACAATATTATTTTTCCTCTCTTTTTTATTTACAGTTTCCAGTACTTCTTCTACCTTTCCTAACCGCTCCTTTAAATGCTTCTTTTCCTTCTCCTATTTTTCCTCTTTTTCCTGAATCTCTTGTTGTAGTTTTAATACTAAGTTGTTAGTTTCGGTAATATGCTGTTTTAACTCTTCTTTATTATCTTTTATTTCCTGCATTATTTTGTTAGACATTTTATTTAGCATAGCTTGGATTTCTTCCATGTTAAACTCGGAGTTCGTTTTTTCTTCCTTTTTATTACTATTTGTTGGTGATCTTGGAGTTAATTTACTTCTTTTAAAAATTTCATCTAGTTCCTCCGCTTCCCTTCTTCTTTTGGGTTCAGAATTGGATGATCTCCCTCTGAAATTATCACTCATTTATTGCTTCTGTACACTCTCCTTTGATACGCCCCTGGTAGATTTGCCAGGCAGCGCTCTAGCAGCGCGCTCTGTACAGTGCTGCTGTGCGCTTGCAAAGTGCGAACGTTTAGCCTTGGGCGCGTCACAGCTGTTAATTAACGTTTCACACTTATTGTAAATTGTTTTAACCACAGTTTTTATTATTTATTTGCTAGCACTATGAAATCTTCACTTCCACTGTGAGATCTCACCGCGTATTATGCACTGTGTTAAATTTGTCTAAATTGACTCAATATTTCCCTTATTTGGGTTGAATTATTGGAGCCGCTCTAAACTCACGTTAACACCTCACAACACCTACTCAATCCTGCGATATATTTATTTTAAAATCTGTCGCGTCTACCCTGATTAGTCCATTACTTATGGCCACTTACTAGATAAATTTAATATATTAAGTCTATCCTGCAGACGAGAAATTAACACTGTTTTCTATCTTAGTAAACTGGTTCACGGCGAAGTTGATGATCCTAAGTGTCTGGCAATGCTTATTTCCCACGCTCCTACTATATCCACTTGTAGTTCCAATACCTTTTACTTACCTACTCCCCGAACCAATGCATTATCTGCATCACCTATTTATCGAATGTGTTTGCTCTACAATTCAAAATTTAGTTCGGCTGATGTCTTTCTCCTTGAACCTAAACAGTTTAAAACTGCTATTTTATGTTGATCATTATTATATTTATTTCTGTCTAATTATTTTGTATGATTGTCTCTTTTTCAATTTATTTTGTAACTTTATGTTTATTCCTGCCCTGTTATTAGGCTCTTGCCTGTTGGGTACTGTATTTAAAGAAATAAATAAATGTGACTTTGTATCCTTCGCATGTAATTGTCCAACGCGCTTCGCTCGTCGTTCAAACTTACATGCTCAGCACCCAAAGTATCACATTTATTCCTAATAACACAATGTACTATTCTAAGATTTTCAAAATAAAATAAATTGTTGAAAAATTAAATTTAATGTTTCTTCAAGGAAAACTGTTAAGGGCTGCTAGTGAACAACTTCCGGTTAACCAATTTTATCCAAAATCTAATCATCTCTTCATATAAATATAAGAAGCAAAAATACACAAAATTGAATTTTTTTTTGTATTATGGGACCCTAAAACGTGCTTATTCATTGAATACTCACTACCCAATTTTTTGACCAAAAACAATAGACGGGAGGTAAAACGGGTAAACAATTTTCATGGTACCTACATTTGGATGTGTTGATTCACAGCCAAAAAGAATTTTTTCAAAATTCGCAAAATTATGGAGTACCTACATTTCTAGTGCCACTTGTTGACACGTAATTTTCAATAAAAATAATCATGGATTTTTTTACTACGTAACTGATGTTGAATAACAAATGAATCAATTTTATTCTAACATCTGGCTACCAGTGGCACTAGAAATTTACTCTTCTATTAGCATGTCCATAATTTTTAAAATTGAAATTTTTTTCTACTTTTTTTAACACTCTGTATAGGTAACAGATATTCTACAATTTATTACCTAAACTTAGTAAGTATCTATAATACACCCTACACAAATTTGAACCTATTAATTTTTAAATAAATAAGCGAAATCAGGGTTTCGGTGATATAAGCTGAATCTGGATTCACAATTATTTAAGTATAAATTAAAGGTACCTACACTTTGTCCGCGAAGTGGTGGCTGCTACGTCATTAGTTTCCGAACTAATAATTAACAGTTGCATGTATAGTCTGTCTTTGTCACATACACGCTTGTTAAATCGTTGGTTATTTTAACCTATGTCTAATATATCCATCTCTTTTCCACTACTTGAAAAGAAAAAGGATAGATGATTACTTTGTACAAAAATGTACATAATGTGTACAACATTATAAACTAAATTAAATTTTATATATCCCTAAATGTAGGGCTACGTGAAGTTAGCCCTACACATGTTATTATGAAAATAATTCAGGAACTGAACGCGTACAAAAATTTGTATTTGCTGTACAAAATTGTACATATTGTGTACATTATTATTAGCTATAGTTTATTTGTTTATGAAGTAAATGTAGAACACCGTGAAGTTGGCTTTACATAAATTAGTTATATTAATAACAAGAAATTATAAGATGTACAAAACTTAATTTTTATGGTACAAATTGTACATTATTTACACATATATTTTTTAGTAAAACACATTTATGTAGGGCCAACTTCACGGAACTCATTTAAACGGTTGCTTAGCAAGTTAAAAGTGGCACTCTCTGACACTAATGTTAAAAGTAATATAGCAACGTGTTAAAAGTGATTTAAATGTTACTTTGTAACAATAAATCAACAAATAAATCTATCTGTCAAAATATCATTCTAATGGCCGGTTTATCAGTCGACTGTTAAACATTTTGTTAAACTTATCTGCCTGGTAACTATGTTTTTCTGTATATCAATCAACTTTTAATATATACCGGGAGGATAAATGTCATTTAACTAGCAGGTAGTTACCAAGAACTTGGACTAGAGTATATGTTACTGCTAAGGCTTAACAGAAAGAACTGTCATATGAGTTGTTTTAGTGTTTTGATAACAAAGTGTTTTTGATTATTAAAATGATGGCTGAAATGGACGTAGATATATATTCAGATTCAAGTAGGGATGAAGAATTTTTAGACTATATTAATATAGTTCATAGAAGATCATTATTAGACAACAGCCTAATCACGTAGAATATTGGGACGACACCGATTTTGTAAACAGATTTAGGTCAAGTAAAGGAACCGTTCAATATTTAGTAGAAATTAATTAATAAGCTTTTCTTCTGCAGGTTTAAACACTACATCTTCAAAATTACCTCCACCAGTTTTATATAAATTTTGTTTCTGTAAAGCCATTTTCTTTTTAATGTCTTTTTCATACCTTCATATTTCGTTTTCAAGCATTTTACATTTTTTTTACAAAATTAATTTACGGAACCAAATTACTACTAAATAGTAGTGTATTTTATATCGTTTTATTCAGAAAAATGATATCTTTCAATTGGTACCACAATCATTGTTGTCCGATAGAACACCGAGCAACAGCACGCAAAAAACTGATTTCCCATGTTAATCTCCTATGTACACCTTTAAGACAGACACACGGTATATGTGCGGAAGGTATAAAAGTTATTTATGATATAAGTGTTAAAAGTGACATTTTATGAGTAAGTGAGGAAGTTTGAAAAAAGAAGCGGAACCGAGTGAAACAACCCCACGAACAAAATTCATCACTTTTAACACGTTTATAATACAAAATTTTATCCACAATCTTCCTAGTGTATTAGTAAATACTATAAAATTTAGAATGATATTTTGACAAATAGAGTTATTTGTTGATTTATTGTTGCAAATCGTTAGCAACCTGTTAAAAGTAAGAATTAAATCACTTTTAACACGTTGCTATGTTACTTTTAACACTAGTGTCAGAATGTGACACTTTCAACTTGCTAAGCAACCGTTAAAAGGGCCATTTTTAACAAAGATCGTAGATAAAATTATTTTTATAAAATTTAAGAAACAAACGCAATACCTACAATAAAAATTATTAAAAATCAAAATATTATAAAATAAAAATCACTACGATAATAATCCAACAGCCCATAACGGCCTTTCAGGTGTATTCTGAGCACATTCCGTTTATTCGTTTTTCTTGGCATTTTTAGGTAAATTAAACATTTTATTTGCAAATGAAATACAAGAAGATGAACAAAGTTTATTATTATATCGGTTCTAATTCAGATATTAAATATATTTTAAATCTTTCAATGCAATTATAGGTTAAATAAATTTACATTACCATTATTATGTTATTTCAATTATATCCATTAATAAGCCTAATACTAATTTTATAAACTGTATAGAAATAATACTTGTGTATATGTATTCATTTATATATATAGCTTTTTCTTTTTATATGTGATTAAACAATAAATTGTAATTTCAAAGATATAGATTTTGATTCTTATAATCAAATTTAATGTTTCACTGCCTTATTTTATAAAATAATTTGTATTTAACAATAGTTTAATTATCAGAGCAAAAAATATGTAGCGCGATCATAAGTATTTATACAAGAAATTTAAATTTTGTAGGATTAATTAATTTTTTTCTATATATTCAATAATTAATTCAAACTGTTTCTTCGAGGTCCGTTGAATTCTTCTTATATTTTTGTTCTCCGTTATATCGATTTTTTTATAATTTATTAAATAAGTACGGAAATAAGGAAAAAAGTTATTCAAATTGACATTTACATCACAAACAATTGTAGCACGGCGGGGCGAGACTGAAACTTAAAGTTGACAATTATAAACACAACACTTTTAAAATGATAAAGTATTATTTAATGAAAATGTTGAAATGATGAACTGAATAATTAAGAAACAAATTACAAATAAATACAGCGACGACAACGTATGAATATGCTTAAAAGTTGCAATTACCAAAACATATTTAGCAAAACAAAATTATGAAAATTCTACATCTTGGTAGAGCACTGCAGACGTACGAAGTCGTCTGCTCATTTCAAGAACCAGAAACTAACTCCCTTCTTGTGCTAGCTCAAACATATGCATCTACCCCATAAGCGGGTACGCGGGGCAGGGAAGAAAACGTTTCCCACAGAACTAGCACAAAAATTCCTTAAAAACTAAAACCTAATCTAGGGTTACCAGACCTCTCCATAAACCTGTCAACCCCAGATGGCGTCTCAAGCCGATATTTCAGAATATTTGCCACGATAAACTCAAATGACAATTTCTGATAACTGAAAATTCTAACACACATGTGTGGTAATAAATTAAACTCAAGAACTCCTGTCAAGGCGATTTTCGATGCGTTCAAGTCCCCACGCAGTTTGAAACTTGATATTTTAAAATCGTTTTGACAGTAAAAACAATAAATCGAATTCTGAATGTTTGCCTTGTTACACCATCCGCGCCCTAAATATAATTATATCTTTGGATATAATTTATAATAACCTTAGCCTAAAACAAGGTGACATGCAATGATTACATTACTACTTCTGCAGGACCTGCTAAAATATCCAAATTAGTAAACAATGAAATATAACATACTTTAAATCAACTATGACAACCATATAGCCCGAATTAAAAATGTCACAAACCAATAACCGAAGGAATTGGTCACAATTCCTTCCAAATACAAATCTATAAAATAACCATTAAACAAACCTATATAAACATATCGTTACACACTAAATTAAATTAATAGAAAAATGCTTTAGAAAATTACTATCTAACGTAAAATTAACTTAATTTCTAACATGCACATCACATAAACATAAAACAAATAAAAATACAAAAAATAAAATTGTCTGAAGGAAGGTACGTGTCCGCGCGGTGTAGGGACACACAGCTGGAGGGCATAATGACCACTATACACCACTGTCACTGTCACATCACTGGGGGGTAAGGGGCTACAAGGGGGTGGTTCTTCACACAACAAGGGTCGAAGACACTTCACTACGATCAGCTGACGCCGGTAACACCAGCTGATCCTTCGCTGCAGAAATGACGTCAACACCTTGCCGGGCCGGAACAGAAGTCGGCCTCTCACCTGGCGTACCCTGGTGGAGACGGACTGCTGCTGGTTGTTTTCTCCGACAGAAACCACGTTCACTGGTTGTGAACCCTGTTCACTGTTTGTGAACCGGTCTTCAGATAGATCGATGGTCTCTACCTGCTCGGTGCTGCTGGTATCAATGCACGGTTCCGATTGTTCTCCTCTGCTACCTTCCTGGGTATTCTCTTCTGCTTCCTTCGCTGCCATGTCGTTTACCATAATTTCGGCTGTCTCCGTTTTCCCAAAAACAACAGCAACCTCGCGCTCAGCACGTAGCAACGCCTCAAAATCAGCCGCGCTGATTCGTGCTACCTCCGGCTGAGCTGGGATTCGATGGTGGAGGTTATACCCATAACTGTGTGGTGGTACCCGATAAACTGTGGAACCACCCACACCAACTCCACCGCGCGTCGAATCCCCTGTGACCGACATCGGTCTAGGTTGCTGCTGCTGTTGTCCAAACGAACTCCACGACATCGGCCCTTGCGATGGACAGCCGTTCCACCAAATACGACATGGTGCATAACCCAATGGAAAGGGCAAATACCTGTCGTACCCAGGCAAGGTATGATCCAACTCGTAACCGAGGTTTGGAAACATGGTTACGAGCGGATGTGGCGGCACAACAACACTCGGACTCCCGTACATTTTTACTAACACACTGAACTATGCACTGAACTAAATATTTTTGGTAACTGAACCAACATATTCAGTACGTTGCGTCGCTGAACACGGAAAAAAAAAACGAAAATACAAAACGAACGAAACAAAATTATTTAAACGCAAGTCGAATCAAAACTAAATGACTGAACAAAACATAAAGTGACTTTTAACACAAAATTACTAAAAACAAACTGACTTAAACAAAATGACTGCGCCAATAATCACGACTGATTACACTAAACACTGATCATCGCGAATATAAACACTTTATACGAACGGGAACGTATGAACTTATTATACCGCGCGAATTTTAAACCGAAATTAAAACTCTTTAACGCGGTATACTACCGACTGTTGCCAATGTAGCACGGCGGGCTTTTACTGAACTTAAAGGTTGACAAATAAAACACAAACACTTTTAAAATGATAAAGTATTATTCAATGAAAATGGTGAAATGATGAACTGAATAATTAACAAACAAATTACAAATAAATTCAGCGACGACAACGTATGAATATGCTTAAAAGTTGCAATTACCAAAACATATTTAGCAAAACAAAATTATGAAAATTCTACATCTTGGTAGAGCACTGCAGACGTACGAAGTCGTCTGCTCATTTCAAGAACCAGAAACTAACTCCCTTCTTGTGCTAGCTCAAACATATGCATCTACCCCATAAGCGGGTACGCGGGGCCGGGAAGAAAACGTTTCCCACAGAACTAGCACAAAAATTCCTTAAAAACTAAAACCTAATCTAGGGTTACCAGACCTCTCCATAAACCTGTCAACCCCAGATGGCTTCTCAAGCCAATATTTCAGAATATTTGCCACGATAAACTCAAATGACAATTTCTGATAACTGAAAATTCTAACACACATGTGTGGTAATAAATTAAACTCAAGAACTCCTGTCAAGGCGATTTTCGATGCGTTCAAGTCCCCACGCAGTTTGAAACTTGATATTTTAAAATCGTTTTGACAGTAAAAACAATAAATCGAATTCTGAATGTTCGCCTTGTTACACAATGTTACAAACAGTGAGAATTCACAATGAAAAATTTGGATGTACATTTAGTAATATTAATATAGTAAAAGAAGTTGTACAAGGTTTAAATTCTGTATTAGTACTAAAATGTAATATGTGTAACGTAAGTTTTCACATATCAACAAATGGAACAAGAAATACTACTCCAAATATTGCTGATATAAACACAGCTGCAGTTGAGGGAATTATGAGTATTGGTTCGGGTTATTTTAATTAGAAGGAGTTTTTATGTACCATGGAAATTCCGTGTATGAGTGAAAAAACTTGCACAAAGCATCATAAAATTGTATCTGATGCATGGGAAACAGCAGCTTATAATAAAATGAAAGAAGCTGGGAAGAAAGAAACATTACAAATGGAAATGTAGATGAAAATGATGTTCCGTGCATTACTGTTGTGGCTGATGGCTGTTGGTCGAAGCGCAGCTACAAAATTAATTATAACGCATTATCAAGTGCAGCTGCTATAATAGGACAACAATTTGGAGAAGTGTTATATATTGGAATAAAAAATAGTTATTGTTCGATATGTATTCATGCGCAAAAAAGGAACACCGAAGTTAAACAACGTATATGTTCCAAAAATTTTGAAGGTACCTCAACAAGCATGGAGTCAAATATAATCCTGGATGGATTTAAAAACAGTATATCTACGCATGGAATTAAATATACTAAATTAATAGCGGATGGAGATGCAATAAGTTAAAGTCAATCTGTTCTGATACAAGATTTGCCATTCATTTAAGAAAAGCATTACATAGTAGAATATTACGGTTAAGAAGAGCAATAAGTGCAATTAATTTTTAAAAATCTAGCCTGTTACCACTTGCAAGCAAAATAGAACTTCTAAAATGTGACATTAAAAATAGTATCAAACATGTTTTTGGAGAAAATTCAACCTGTGATACCTATTATTGTAATAAAGATAAAATACAGCCGGAAAATAAATTTTTAGAATTAAAAAACTGTCATGAATTGTATAATAGAATAATTATTATAATAAAATCAGTATCGCGACATGCTCTCAGTTTAATTTACAATTTTGACAGTAATATTGTTGAATAGTTTCATTCTGTGATCACGAAATTTATAGATGGGAAAAGAATAAATTTTTCCAAAGATACATCTTATCAATCAAGGTGTTATGCTGCAGTTGTGTCTTTCAATTCTAAAAGGCGAACACATTATACCTTGCATAAGTCCCTCACTGGTAAAAGTCCTTGTAAAATAAAATCAAATTTTTAAATCAAAAGACAGAAAAGGGCGAAAAGATCATTAAATTTTAGACAAAATAATAAAAAAGCAAAACATAATATGGATAAAATAGAAGACGAAGATTATGGTACGTGGTGCCAAGTACCAGATATGGAAGACGATGAGCTAGAAAAAGAAAAACAAAAATTTCTAAAAAATTTATTGACCACCGAAGAACAACGGCAAATATTTGAAAAAAATACAATTTTGCAATCTGGAAGTAGTTACTGGTTAGAAGAAAGGAAGAAACTTCTTACTTCTTCTAATTTTTTTTAAGATTGCACTCGGCGACAATCAACAAGCTGTGTAAATTTGGTGAAGAATTTGTTATACGGATCACAAATTTCATATGTTCCAGCTATACATCACGGTAAAATTAAATGTCCTTATAATCCGCAAAACTAAACATTGGAATATTTAATTTTAAATAAAAAAGTTACAATTTGGAAAAAAGATAAAAACACATACAAAATAACTATTAACAAACACCACAGTTAGTATTATCAGATTCAGGGTCAATTACGAATTACCGGTCGAGATAAATGTATTTTGGGCAGAAAATATGGAGGCCAAATTAGTTAACTTTTATAAAGATTATGTTACCCGAACTAGTGGATCCAAGGCATAGCAGAAACATGAAAATAAGAGACCCAGAGTATATCACAAAGGCCATAGAAAAAAAAACTTAAAAAATTTATTAATTATAGCTATTTTAAGGTATTTTATCCGTGACATCCCAAATCAAGTGTGTCCAGTATATTTATATTCATTGAAAATTTAAATTATTCCTTAAAACACGGGGAAATAATTTTTATTGATCAGAACCAAATGTATGGTTTACCTTTCCGTTTAATTATTTTTTTATTACAAGTTCTATGTATAAATTTAGTGAAAAATCTAGCTAATGCCTATGGCACACTGGCCGATGAGCGTCGATGAGCATCGATGCTCATTGATTAAACAACAGAACGAATCCGTCATCGACGAAAAATAGAGGCTCCTCTATTTTTCATCGATGAGCATCGAGGAAACAAACGGGTCTCATTTCAGACGTATCTTTGTGTCTCATTTCATGTTAACATTTTTGTCACAGAGAAATTCCCTGTATTCGTCATTGAAGACATTAAAAATTTTGAAAGGTGGGTTCGTTCTGGTGTTTCATCAATGAGCTCATTGATGCTCATCGACGCTCATCGACCAGTGTGCCATAGGCATAAGCGATGTAGCAACAATCTCCATATGTGCAATGCATTTCAATGGCCACTTTAAAACGCAATTATCTTCATTATTTCACCGGTTACCTATGATTCTTAATTTATAACCAAATTCTACTACTTTTAATTAATATTATATATTAATTTGGCCTACATCTTTGGTTGTGACCATTAACGGATTAACTACCTTAATGTATATTATTTTTTGTTTTTATGTAATAAAATAATTTTATAACTTTTTATGTTTTATTTGTAATTGGTTTTTGATTGAAATAAAATTTCTCCATTTTGAAATGGTTGAGTAAAATCATGATACTTTGTTTTGTTTGTGAATTTGTATGTATTCTTATTTCTCCAACAAGTCAGACTGAATCAAGAAACCGTATACGTAGAAGCGCACAGAAGTCCATTGTAGGATATTGTTGGGCGACAATGAGCCGAGCATATACCGGTGCCGAACGTACCTATTTATAGATGGATGCGCGAACATTTTGGTCTTTCGCCTGTCTACTATACATACTGTTGTGACTGTATCATTTCTGTCACGTGGTTCAGCTATGTTGTTATCGTTCACGCCCCCATTGTTACCCCTGGCACCCCCAACCCGTTCCGCAAAAAGAAGGTTGGTGGGTACGGATTCCTCGTAATTAAGATATTTAAAACCATCTAAGATATTTAAAATATCTAAAATATCTAAAAGTACCTAAGATACATTTATATATCTTAATAAGTAGGTATTTAATATAGATATATTTGAGAAATATTTGTATCTCAAGATATTTAGAACAAAATGTATCTAGATACTTAAATGGCTTAAAAATTAATACCGAAAACTCATCCCTATTTGCTATTAGTAATTGTTCCAGTTCACCTAGTATTATTTTCGATGCTATCGAAATACGTCCACGCATCTAGTAGTTCGGTGGTTAAAAGCTAAGGACAACTTATCGATAAAAATCTCAAGTTTACAGAGCATTTGCAGCAAAAATTAACAGCAGCAATAATAAAACTTCGATATTTATATCAATCCAGATATACATTATCTCTAATTTTACCACTGTTCGATTATTGTGCATGTTTTTGTATACTGCATCTGCGCCAAAAAGATGTGCAAAGAATTACCTTGCTATAAAATTCTGTTTACGTTTCATTTACGGTGTGCGCAGGGAGCGCGCTTAGCATGTCTGCCGCCTGGTAAACAAAAATTGCCGACCTTTAATAATTTTACATAATGTATTCGTATTTTTTAGAGAATCTTTAATAATATAATAAAGAAGATTTAATAATAATATCACTTCTGTATTGATGCATTGTACGAATAACGGTTAGAAAATAAGACCTTGAATCATTTTTAAAGATTGACTTTTTCAGCAGCTTTACGAAAATTATTAAATAGATAAAAATATTCTAATAATATATGATGTCTATGTCACACCGACACGATTCTGTTCGGTATGTGATGAAACGTGTTTTGTGTGGTGAAAATAGAAGAGCCGCTAGTTGCACCGCACAAAATCGTATGCAACCTCGTTGCTGGTGTCACTACGATGGCTTTGGCAGTAGAGTTGTGCGTGTTTAAGTTGTTTTTTAGTTTTTCCTTTGTTCTTCCTATTATTATTAGTTCATTTTTTATAAATTAGTAAATATTGTAGACAGAGATAATTCTATATTTTGTAGTTAAAGTTACTATATAGCCAAAATCCTGCATGTTAATTTTTTTTATTAATCACTCTTTAGCCCAAACAAATTGTTTTCTTTTGTTTCGATTATTTTTATTTTCTATAAATTGAAAAACAGAGGCTAACATTATAGACTCATCTGGACTTCACGAACTCATCATGAAAAATGAACTATCAAAACCAGTGTGAAGTTATTAGCAAAACACAATTTTCATAGGTTTTTGCTGTAGCAGTGTGACATCGGGCGCGTTCGGCGGGCTCACAGCGGTCGCAGCGGCTGCAGCGCTGTCGAATGTCGCGCGTTCAGCGCATCGCTGTCTGCAGCGCTTTTTGGCAGCGGCTGCCACAGCGTTCGCAGCGTAAACTAACAACGATTTCTCTACACAGCGTATATCTATTCTTGTCTAGAATGGTGTCTTTCACCTTTTTTTTTATTTTTTTTATCAAACTTTATCTATACTGAAGGCTATCTACACTTTTAAAAAGTCTTAATTGTTATTCATTAAGCCACAATGATTTTTAAAAAAATGTTTTGACGTCATAGTAGAGGTGTTGCTGGATCTAAAACAGTACAGATTGTAAGTAATTGTAGTCATATATTTTTTTACTTATTTTATTATTACAATAAAATAGAACATTTAAGTAACAAAAATTATTTAAATATCTACTGTTTTAGATCTCTACTATGACGTCACAACATTTAAAAAAATCATTGTGGCTTAATGAATAACAATTAAGACTTTTTAAAAGCGTAGATAGTCCTCAATATAAATAAAGTTTCATAAAAAAATATAAAAAAAAATGGTGAAAGACCCCATTGTCAGTTTCAAAATAGCTACTGGCAATCGTCTAGCGAAAATGGAGTATTACGAACAGGAATATGATTTTCATGGTAATATTATAAAAGTGAGAGACACCGAAGAAGGGCACAATCGTTTATTAACAGGTAAATAAAATATATGAATAATATCACTGAATAATATTTAATAGTTTTTTTTTTATTTATTAGATCTAGATTACGCCCGAGGATTTTTTAATAGGGTGTTGGGCTTTTCTGAATGTAAGTAAATATAATCATTCCAATACACGTAAATAATTTAATTTTTTTTTATTATTTTAGCACAAACAACGAATGCGTCAGCCCCTGGAACTCAGACAGGTATATGTATTATAAAAACAGAATTATTATATTGGGCTACGTTTGCGTTTTTATGATGTATTGTGATGTTTATTAAATTTATACATTGAAAATCACGGTTTCAATTGTACAATCCAATAATTTTTCAGACAAAATAACCTTCTGAATTAGAAACAATTTAAAATTATTTGTTTTTTATTAAATAACAATTGTAGAATAGGCGCCAATAAATTATAACATATAAATGTAAATATCTACTTGTTAATATTTATAATTCGAATGTAATGTGCTACGTGTTTGCACTCGGCGTGCCAATGTTGCTATATCGAACCCGGGATCTTAAGGGTTGAACCTCGGCTAAACTCAGTGAAGACGGGGTGAGTCGGGGAATGTTATTGTTGAGGGCGCCAGTCGGCCAGAGCCTCAAGCGGTCCAACCTAATTTCGTTGACCGACGAATAAATCGAGCTCGGATTAGGAAGGGGTGAGAAAATGGCAATCAAAATAATATTACGCATTCACGAGTAAACTTGACAGCTATATTAATTTAAAGAAAAGGCAAGGTAAATGTACAGAACATTAAACAAACTATTAAACTCCTCAGTAACAAATCTAGTCAAGAGGAAAATTAATGTAGAAAAAAAACAAAAGAAAGTAAACTAAAGCAGTGGGTCGTTGTGTTTCAGTAGTGTCTAGGACGGCTAAGTTGGCGTAGTTGCCTAGATGAACAAAAGGCGCTAATAATAAAATCACGGCGGCTCGGTGGTACCAGCGAACGCGACGCGAGCGCGGAATTAGAGCAGACGCAGCCCTAATCACTAACACGACGCACGAACAACACACTAACCGTGCATCAACGCACAACAAATTTGATCTAGTGAATCAATATGAAACACTTGACTAGACCTAACAGTCAGTGAGTAAATTAACATAAAATAATTAACGTAATAAACTGTCAATGGACGCTGAGCGTCAAACATAAATAATAATAAACAGTTCAAAATAAATGAGAAAATAAAATGGTTCGCTTAGCTGAGCTGAGATCCAGACGATGACAGTGAACAGCGCTACGGTCGACGAGGCTGAAGGCCGGTTGGCGGATGAGCTCGAAGCTTCCCGAAGTGGCAATCCGCTGACGAATGATTTCCAAGATGGCGCAAGGCTCGTAGCGATGGAACGATGCTCGAATCGAGGTGACGTCATTCGCAAGATGGACAATGGAATGATTCGTACTCGTAATGGTTAAGTTGAATACGAATTCACGATGTAGAATAGGTGAACCATATGAGTTTCGAAGGAAACTCAACGTATATCAAAAAATAAAAATATACGTAAAAGTAAACGTAAACGTAAATTAAAAAAACGTAGAAAAAAAACCTGAAAATAAATTTGTAATTAGGTCAATGTAAAAAGGCGGGTCTTCGCAGCAAAACGGGTTTTTAAATTAATTTACCTGAGATCTTGTGCGGTTTTAAAGCGTAGAGACTTATCTTGCTCGAAATTGAATCCGGATAAATCCGTAGAATTATTCAAAATACTCAAACAAATTCTAAATAGTGGTGCTACTTCGAATCCCAACAATGGTTTTCAAAATGTACGCAAACTGATTGCAAATCACAAAATTGAATTCTCAAAAAATAGCACTACTTTCGAGGTTGAAAGTACTCAAAACAATGGCTGATAAAAACCGTTAAACATAATTACTTGAAAAAAAAATCTAGTTTTGTCATGCATTTTACTAATTAAATTTAATAGGTTGGCATCAAATTGCTGCGTCGAACCAAGGGCTTTTTTACATTATAACCCAATCACGAAGAATGAAATGCATCCCGGTAAGAAAGGTTGCTTCAATTTGGGCGGAATAAACAAAGAAAACGAATTCAGAAAATAAATACAAACACAACAATCGAAGATTGTAATATTCACAACTTAAGGGAAATAGGATAGGACTAGCGGTCCGACCTGCTTCGCAGGTCTGACCCCTAGGCTCCGCGACCTTGAAGAAGATTACAACTAAAAATATAGAGAAATAAATTGAGTAGTCTCTTCGTTCCTCGCTTCCAAGTCAGTACATTGGCGAAGCATGCTCGTCATTTCGTTCCTCGCATCCATGTCAGTACATCGGCATAGCAAGCTCGCCACTTCGTTCTTCGCTTCCATGTTAGTACTTTAAGATTTTAAATCTCGTCCGTGAGACCTTCATTTCATACCAAACATGGTAGGATTTACATAACATTTATAAAAAACAATTGACAATCGTCCGAAAGTAATTTTTTACCCTTTAGTTTAAATCTCCTCCATGAGACCTTTATTTTGACACCAAACACGGTAGTATTTAAAACATTTGTAAAAAAAACAATTGACAATCATCCAAAACAACCTTTTGACACGAGTTCAAATCTCCTCCGCGAATTCTTTAATTTGATACCAAACACGGTAGAATTTTAATCACATTTATAAAAAATAACTGACGATCGTTAAAAATTACTTTTTGACAATTTTAGGTTCTAGATTAAAAAGAAAATTCTGAAATTGGTTTTAAACATTTAAAACTATCTTGAAAATAATTTTCAAATTTCAAATTATTTGAATTTTACCGCCTAAAGCACTTAAAAGCAACGAAGTTGACGAAAAAGGGCATAATTTTTTGAGAAAAAAAAATTCACGTTTAAAAAATTTACAAAATAGTACACATGTGGGCTCATTAATTCTAAACACAAATAAATTTACCAAACTTATCTACCTTGTCTACAATTAAAGTAATGTATAATGAAAATTTCAAACTAAACTGTCAAAAATGACAAGTTGTTCAAAGTGAACTGTCAATTCAATTGAAATCAACAAAAATTTCACAGTAGTAACTACGCGTTTAATTGAACAAAAGCTACACACCCATACTAGATTTTTAAATTCCAGCCTTATTTATTTAATATCTCGCACATCATGTGTAATAAAAATGGGAATTCATAAAAAGTACGTATTCCCAATCGAACTCTAAGTGCCAGTGAAGGTTTCACTCGAATCCGTCAAACCGTCTGGGCTGTAGAGGAGGACACAAATGGTTGCTAGATTGGCTAAAATATAGAAAAATACTCTAAAGGATTAGTATATTGGATAATGGATAAATGCAACTACTTAAAATGTAAAACTAATATCTTTGACCAAATGTTATTTTAAATAAATATCGCTACAGTAGGTGGCGCGCTCAAACAGCAACGGTAAAACAAGGAACCAAATTAAATTAACAAATGTCAACAACAAAATTAATTACCAACAAAGAATTAAGTAAGTGAAGCTAAGTTATAAAAATTACAAAATGAAATGACGTTACGGTGAAAGAGGAAACAAAACTAAGGTAGGTGTTATTTTAATTGTGAAATACTACCGATTTTATTTTACTAAGTTAAACTATATTTTTAGGTTAGAATGAAAAGATTGAAGGAAAGGATAATATTCTAGGATTTGGAAAATAGGATCAAAGGACGAAATTGGAACGTTACAAATCCCCCCTTTGCTCCCGTGACGTAAAATTCCTAATTTAACCTCAACAACTACAACTACAACAAAATAAATAGCTAATCGTTATCCGTATCGTCGGCAGGTGGTCCGTTCTTTAAATCTTTTATATGCCAAGTACCCCGGTCTCTTCCTTCTGCATCAACTAGCTTATAAATCAAATCCGAGACCTTTTGTTGTACTGTAAATGGTCCGACATTTTTTGGAGCGAGTTTATGAGCAAAATAATCGGCTGCGTTTGAAAGCTGAAAGTTTTTTCGCCAAACATTATCTCCTTCATGAAACTGAGCTGGACGGCGTCGAAGATTATATTGCGCACTATTACGCACATATGCCTGATCCAAGCGTTTCCTGATCTCGACATAAATTTTCTTAAAACCATCAGGCCGTATTTCTTTAACATTTTCGCGCGAATATTCGACTTTTCCGTCGTCTTGAATTGCGACACGCGAATATTCCTCGCCAGAAAGAATGTGTTCACGTCCAAAGTTTACAAAAAAGGGCGTGAAGCCTGTGACGTCATGACTCAGAGTACGTACAGCGTAAGTGATACGAGCTAAATATTTTCCCCAAGTTCGATGGTTATCCTTCACGTACGAAGCTAACATACACTTAATTACACGATTAACTCGTTCGGTGGGATTATTCTGCGGGTGGTAAAGTGCATTATAAAGTATTTTTGTTTTGCAACTGCTACAGAGGTTACGAAACTCCTTGCTGCGAAATTGTACACCATTATCACAGATAATTGACTGTGGTACACCATACATCAAAAATAGATCATTCTCAACATGTTTGACTATTGCCTGTGCGGTGGATTTTCTCAAAGGAAAGGTAAGTACGTACTTACTATAGTAATCACATATGACTAATATAAAACGATGACCGTTAGATGATGGAGGTAATGGTCCCATGATATCCATACTAACCAACTGAAAAGGTCGGTAAACCCGTGGCTTAGCAGACCCCATAAGACCTGGTGGTGCTTTTTGCACTGCTTTACATTCAATACATGTGACGCACTTCCGTATATAAGCTGAAACATCAGCGCGCATTTTCGGCCAATAATATTTGTGACACAACTTCTTGTATGTTTTTGATACTCCAGGATGTCCAGAAGTAGGTGCATCATGAGCTTCAGCTAAAATTGCTTGACGTTTTTCTTTTGGCACTACTAATTTCCAACGATCCTCCTCGTCGCTAAGTTCAGGTATAGACGATTTTATATATTTGTACAACATTTTATCATTTTCTTTTACACACCATGACTGATATTTTTTGCGTTGTTTTAGGACTTTCTCCTTCATAGAGTTATACCATTTATCCGTGGAATCTGTGCAAATAGGGCTAACTAACGTAATATCAGCTATTTTATATATTTGTACAACATTTTATCATTTTCTTTTACACACCATGACTGATATTTTTTGCGTTGTTTTAGGACTTTCTCCTTCATAGAGTTATACCATTTATCCGTGGAATCTGTGCAAATAGGGCTAACTAACGTAATATCAGCTACAGGAACTGAACGAGATAAACAGTCAGGTACTAAGTGATCTTTTCCTTTCCGATGTACTAGCGTAAAATCAAATTGTTGCAGACGAATAGCCCAGCGACACAACTTGCCTGTCGACTGGTTAAAGTTCATCAACCATTGCAAAGAATGGTGATCGGTAATTACAGTAAATCTCATGCCTTCTAAATATGGACGTAATTTTTCTAGGGCCCAAACCACTGCGAGACATTCACGTTCTGTAGTATGATAATTTTGCTCCTGTTTTGAAAGTGAGCGACTCAGATAACATATGACACGTTCTTCTCCACCTAAATTTTGTGTCAACACTGCGCCTAAACCATACGCACTGGCGTCAGTTTGCACAACAAAGGGTTGACTAAAATCTGGGCAAGTTAAAATTGGAGCTGAGACCAAACATTCTTTAAGCTTATTAAAGGAGAGCTGACATTCTTCTGTCCATGAAAATTTTTGACCTTTTCTCATTAATCGACATATGGGTGAAACTACTGTGGAAAAATTCGGTACGAAACGCCTGTACCAAGATGCCATTCCTAGAAAACTTCTAACATCTTTAACTGTTTTAGGACTTGGTATATTCAAGATTGCCTCCACTTTTTCCGGATCTACTCTTAATCCTAAATGATCAACAATATAACCTAAGTACTTTATCTGGGGACGACAAAAATGACTTTTCTCACGACTAACAGTTAAGCCTGCATTTATCAACCGATCAAAAATTTTTCCTAGAATTTCCAAGTGAGTAGAAAATGATTCAGACACGACGACAATATCGTCCAAATAAACGAATACGTACGGTTCCAGGTCACATCCGAGAACTGTGTCAATCAATCTCTGCCAAGTTGCTGGTGCATTGGTCAGACCAAAAGGCATTCTGGTGAATTGATATAATCCACGACCAGGGATGGTGAAAGCGGTGATTTCCCGACTTTCTGGCTTGACTGGAATCTGCCAGTAGGCGGATTTAATATCGAGTGAACTGATATATTTAGCTCCACGTAATCTATCTAAAATAGCTGACACATATGGTATAGGGTAAGCATTCTTTTTTGTGACTTTATTAACGCGTCTAAAGTCTACGCAAAAACGATAAGTTCCGTCTTTCTTTGGTACCATCAATATAGGTGATGACCATGGGCTCGTAGATGGCTCTATGATACCGTCCTTTAACATGTTGTCTAATTCATTATTGATGTGCTGCTGTATTACTGGAGAAACGGGGTAATACCGTTGTTTGATCGGCGGGGAGTCTACTAAGATTTCATGTGAAACCAGGTGCGTACATCCTAACGAAGAACCCATAACTTTCTATTTTTCTTCCAGAAAATTGTCCAATATTACTTGTTGTTCTAATGTCAAACTACATGAAGGTGGAGTTTCCGAAATCGAGCAGACAGGTTCACTGGCCGAAAAATACCATACATCTCGTTTCAAGTCCGGGACAATTCCCATAATTCGCCAGAAATCTAATCCTAAAATTAAAGTATGATTTACGGAAGGAACGACAAGAAAATCTACTAAATTAATTTTGTCCAGCAAACGTACTGGTGCTGTCAACGAACCGATACTTGAGCATGACTCTCCGTTAGCCACAAGACAATCCGGTGTATCTCTTATATCTAAATCTAAATTAAATTCCTTAATAATTTCCCATCCTTTACCACCAATAATAGAAAGAGATGCCCCTGAATCTAATAAACCAATGAAGTCTGTGCCGAAAATAGATACTTTCAGGTATGGCCTTTCGTCACGACCTAAATGCGAAAAAATATAGTCCAGAATTACTGACGTATGTTGAAAGATTGGCGTTTCGGACTGGTTGAGTGTTGAGTTGGCCGCTTTCACGGAAAGAGACTTTACGCGACCGTTTAATGCCTCCTGTTTCCGTTTCCCTGACACTTAGGACAATTACGTGAGATTACTCCTACTTCTCCACATTTATAACAATATACTCTACGCGATTCTCGACAATCGACCGCTTTATGTCCACGAGAGCGACAGTTCCAACAAAGTAAGTCATTTCGATTATTTGCGCGTGCATTCGATACTTCGGTTGCTGAAATACGAGAACGTGGTCGTTGATACGCGAGATCCGTCTCTAATGATTGATTGACCGTCGGTGGCGCTTTAAATTGTTGAGTTCTTGTATTTATGGATTCCAGTTGACTACACATGGTGTCCAATTCCTCAACTGATTCTACTGTATGCAGACCTAATCCTACCTGTAAATAGGGTAATAAATTTCGACGAATATACACAATGCGCTCTGTATCCTTAGGGCGTTTTCGTAGCCGCTTAAACAGACCTTCCATATTTGCAATAAACACTGATTCCTTTTCCTCATTGCCTTGAGTTCTGTTTCTAATTTCATCCCAAAGATTGTATTCGTAGTCGCAGGGCAGAAAAGTATCCCTTAACGATTGTACTAATGCATCCCAATCGTAGAGGTTGTCACGTTTCGCTCTAAACCAGGTGAGTGCTTTCCCTGTAAATAATTCTACAGCTGACTGAAATAATTGCTCTTTCTTTACAGCACGAGCTATACGCAGCTCTTCCACACGCTCGAGAAAATTTGAAACGTTAGACTCTCCATCATAAGTCACATTCCACTTATGGACCGGATAATAAGAATTGTTAGCGTCATTTCGGGAGGTTTGTGGAGTCAAAACAGATGTCAAACGATCCAACACTTGTGCTAACTGATTATATTCTGGGACAGTAGGTACCGTAGCTTGATTTGCAGGAGATTCCTCCAGTAAACTTGAGTGATGCGGGACTTGTGGTTCTTCCTCTGGTTCATGCATCGATTTCTCATGCTCAGCCATCAAGATTGCCGATGCTTGTGCCGAAAATTTACATTTTGCGTCAAACAAATATTTCTCAACTCGGCTAATTAGTGAATCTACAGTTTTCTTATGATCTGGATCACGTATACGTTTTAATCGCAGTAAAACATGGGTCGAACGCGTACTTAGTTTAGCATACTCGTTCTGGTAATTTTCCGTATTGAAGTTATCTATCGCTATCCCTAATTCGTTTAATTTCTTTTCACAGATACTAACTTCTTTGGCCGATTCCAATGGCAGTTCGTAGGATTCTGTATCGATACTATTGGCATATTCAGTACGCAAAATTTCTCGAAGTTTCGCTCGTTTATCAGAGACGTTACCTGCATGGGGAATGTTGCGAAGCAATAACTCATATGAGAGTTCATCAGAAAGTAGACGATGGGCATCCATTCTAACTTCCATTGTATATAATATATGATAACAAAAAAAACTAACTTCCCTAAATATATCCTAACACAACTAAATACAATACTAATTTCTCTAAATAGATATCCACCAAATAATTCATAAAACAAATAAGGTAGCAAGAGTGAATGAGAGAGAGAGAAAGTATGATAGAATAACAAGAGTGACAGAGAAAAGAATATTCACAAATGCAATACTATGAAAACAAAAGTTACTCGCGAAATAAAACAACTTGCAGATGTCAAAACTACAATGCCAAATTCTATACGTACGATAGTGCAATGCGAAATATGTGATATAAAACCTCACGTTCGAAAAAAAAATTGCTACGTTGCCCCACACGTTGGGTGCCAAAATTTTTAATGCTACGTGTTTGCACTCGGCGTGCCAATGTTGCTATATCGAACCCGGGATCTTAAGGGTTGAACCTCGGCTAAACTCAGTGAAGACGGGGTGAGTCGGGGAATGTTATTGTTGAGGGCGCCAGTCGGCCAGAGCCTCAAGCGGTCCAACCTAATTTCGTTGACCGACGAATAAATCGAGCTCGGATTAGGAAGGGGTGAGAAAATGGCAATCAAAATAATATTACGCATTCACGAGTAAACTTGACAGCTATATTAATTTAAAGAAAAGGCAAGGTAAATGTACAGAACATTAAACAAACTATTAAACTCCTCAGTAACAAATCTAGTCAAGAGGAAAATTAATGTAGAAAAAAAACAAAAGAAAGTAAACTAAAGCAGTGGGTCGTTGTGTTTCAGTAGTGTCTAGGACGGCTAAGTTGGCGTAGTTGCCTAGATGAACAAAAGGCGCTAATAATAAAATCACGGCGGCTCGGTGGTACCAGCGAACGCGACGCGAGCGCGGAATTAGAGCAGACGCAGCCCTAATCACTAACACGACGCACGAACAACACACTAACCGTGCATCAACGCACAACAAATTTGATCTAGTGAATCAATATGAAACACTTGACTAGACCTAACAGTCAGTGAGTAAATTAACATAAAATAATTAACGTAATAAACTGTCAATGGACGCTGAGCGTCAAACATAAATAATAATAAACAGTTCAAAATAAATGAGAAAATAAAATGGTTCGCTTAGCTGAGCTGAGATCCAGACGATGACAGTGAACAGCGCTACGGTCGACGAGGCTGAAGGCCGGTTGGCGGATGAGCTCGAAGCTTCCCGAAGTGGCAATCCGCTGACGAATGATTTCCAAGATGGCGCAAGGCTCGTAGCGATGGAACGATGCTCGAATCGAGGTGACGTCATTCGCAAGATGGACAATGGAATGATTCGTACTCGTAATGGTTAAGTTGAATACGAATTCACGATGTAGAATAGGTGAACCATATGAGTTTCGAAGGAAACTCAACGTATATCAAAAAATAAAAATATACGTAAAAGTAAACGTAAACGTAAATTAAAAAAACGTAGAAAAAAAACCTGAAAATAAATTTGTAATTAGGTCAATGTAAAAAGGCGGGTCTTCGCAGCAAAACGGGTTTTTAAATTAATTTACCTGAGATCTTGTGCGGTTTTAAAGCGTAGAGACTTATCTTGCTCGAAATTGAATCCGGATAAATCCGTAGAATTATTCAAAATACTCAAACAAATTCTAAATAGTGGTGCTACTTCGAATCCCAACAATGGTTTTCAAAATGTACGCAAACTGATTGCAAATCACAAAATTGAATTCTCAAAAAATAGCACTACTTTCGAGGTTGAAAGTACTCAAAACAATGGCTGATAAAAACCGTTAAACATAATTACTTGAAAAAAAAATCTAGTTTTGTCATGCATTTTACTAATTAAATTTAATAGGTTGGCATCAAATTGCTGCGTCGAACCAAGGGCTTTTTTACATTATAACCCAATCACGAAGAATGAAATGCATCCCGGTAAGAAAGGTTGCTTCAATTTGGGCGGAATAAACAAAGAAAACGAATTCAGAAAATAAATACAAACACAACAATCGAAGATTGTAATATTCACAACTTAAGGGAAATAGGATAGGATAATGGATAAATGCAACTACTTAAAATGTAAAACTAATATCTTTGACCAAATGTTATTTTAAATAAATATCGCTACAGTAGGTGGCGCGCTCAAACAGCAACGGTAAAAAAAGGAACCAAATTAAATTAACAAATGTCAACAACAAAATTAATTACCAACAAAGAATTAAGTAAGTGAAGCTAAGTTATAAAAATTACAAAATGAAATGACGTTACGGTGAAAGAGGAAACAAAACTAAGGTAGGTGTTATTTTAATTGTGAAATACTACCGATTTTATTTTACTAAGTTAAACTATATTTTTAGGTTAGAATGAAAAGATTGAAGGAAAGGATAATATTCTAGGATTTGGAAAATAGGATCAAAGGACGAAATTGGAACGTTACAAATGTCTAGATGTAGACCATAATCCTTAATCCTTTTTCCTACCAAAATCCTATTTTTTTCCAGAATTCCAGTGGGATGACGCAAGTACGAAAATATTAATAGATTTGTATTATAAAAATAAATCTAAATTTCGTGATCCAAAAATTAAAAAAAAGGAAATCTGGGACCAAATTAAGGGTGAAATGGAAAAGCTGGGGTACTATTGCAATATGGAGATGTTAGATAAAAAAAATTAGAAATATGAAGGGAACTTATAAAAATATTAAAAATAATAAAAAAAGCACGGGCAAAGGGGCTGTTTCCTGGAAATATTACGCCATTTTTGAAGATTTGTTTCTGAAGATAAGACAGTTAATCCTGAGTATTTAATTGGAACTATTGCAAATACTGATTTGGATCTAACAGTAATATAAAATTTGATGAGTAGTATTTGTAATGTAATCTAATAATTCTTTGCTGTAGAGTCTTGAACCAAACACAAACAACAACACCACCACCACCACTACTAGCACAATAGAACCCGTCCCATCCCCGTCCTGTTCCAATCAACGATCCCAAAGACACAAAAAAAAGAAATTTAAATGTATTTAGAAGAGAAGCCTTGAATCTCGAGAAAGAAAAATTAAAAGAAATTAAGAAGATTAGACTCTGTTTGGAAAGAGCTAATGAAATAGGTGAACAAAAATTAAATTTGTTGCGCGAAGCGTTAGAATTAAAAAAACAAATATTTAATTATATAATATTTATATATTTAAGTTTTTAAATAATATGAATAAAAATAAAATTTATTTAGTTGTTGTGCTATAAAATTTCTTTTCATATCCGCTTCATGGTGATTTATGTGTTCATCATTATTTTCATTTTCAGGATTAATCAACTGCATCTTGTTTTCGTCATCTTCGATTATCCCTTCATGAGTTAAAATAATATTGTGTAAAACACATGCAGCTGTTACAACTATTGGAATCATATCTGGACGGCTCATAACCAAATATTTTAATCGTCGGAATTTTCCTTTTAAGTGACCAAATGCGCGCTCAATTACTGATCTTGCAACATTTAGACTATTATTAAAACGTATTTGGGTTTCCGTTAAGTGACCATTGTCCCTATATGGTTTCAAAAGGAACATGGATAAGGGGTAAGCGGCATCCCCTATTAAGTGCTCGTTAACTGGAAGCAAGGGATTTTCGCTGTTTGTTAATCGGTCATGTAAAGGACTGATTGAAAGTACACTAGCATCATGCATTCATCCTGTAATAGAAAGTGTAAATTATAATTGATTTCTGTATGTTTCTTGGACGCTAATAGATAATACCTGGACAACCAACAAAAATATCTATGAATTTCATTTTGAAATCGCAGATTCCTTGTAATATTATAGAATGGTAATTGTTGTGACATCCATCAATGGATCCGATTATTCCAGAAATACCTACAATTAATATTTATATTTATAACCGTCAATATTAAAAATGTATTTAGTTCTTACCACATTTTCTTTCAAATTCTCTTGAAATTATTATTTTTTCATTCATATCGGGCCATTTAATAAATTGTAGTCTTATATTACAAATTAATTGACTAATATCAAAAAAATTTCATGTCCGGTGCTTTTGGGCTAGATAAAACGATCTCCAACCGATAAAAAGATTCTTGCTTTGAAAGCGTCCATAAGAAGCACAATAATTTATTTTTTTTTCAAATGGAATTATATCTGCCTTAGGTTGCCTATGTGCTTGAATATGTTGCAGGAGTATCTACTTATAAAAAGAAAATTATAAATACAATTTATCTTCATTCTAAACAGTTTTACAAACCTGAAATGTTTCTCTCGTCATTCTAAAATGGCCACGAAATTCGTTTAATGAATAATTACGAATAATTTCTTTATAAAAATTTTCATTTCTGATTGCTACATTTCTATTGTCGTGCAGTAAGTTGAAATTATTATTTTCCTGTAACACGTCTAATATTAGTGCAACAATATTAGGAATAGGATTTCTTTGGAATAAATTATTAATAATGTCGTCTACATCCATTATTTTATTAATTTTGTTATTACAATACACTTTTATGTATATCAAATGTACAAGTAAAAATGTAAATAAACTTCTTTGACAATTATGAGTTCAATTGTTTCCCTCTTGATATTTGAAAATAATACGCGGGAATTGTGTTCAGCGAATTCGCAGCGGGTGTCATGCAGCAGCTGTGTGACGTCATGCAGCGCTTTTACATCGGCTGCACATCGGCTGTGGCCCGCCGAACGCACCCATCCTTTCCAACACTTTTCAACACATAATAAACGTATCACCCCACACCGAACAGGAGCGTGTCGGTGTGACATAGGTATTATGTAACAAGTTTTATAAACGAATCACGTACTATACTTTTCGTACGATTGCGTATTAAAACAACAAAAATATTAAAATATATATAAAAAAATATTTTAGGATAATTAATTTTACAAAATGACAGTTGGTCGATAGTGTTTTAATAATTCGTGAAAAACTTCTCACAGTAGTACTGTGTTTTGTTATATAAAATATCTTTTTGATCGATTGAGATTAAAGCTTACACCTTACGGACTGATAACAGTCTGTAAAGTGTCACTTTTATGCCTGGGATGAAAAAATATTTTATATAGCAAACGCTCAATAAATACATTGTAACCGTCAACGAATGCACAGCAACCGTTTAACTTATGTATACCGGGTGTTGACCGCGACCCCGGAACATAGGACTTTAACATGTAAAATCATACTTTCGTAATTTCCTGCTTAACAAATTATATTAGACAAAAAAGGTTCAAATAAAGATGAGAGATCATAAAATTCTACATCAGAATCAATAAACAGAATTAAATTTACATGCCCCATAACGCCAGAAATTAAATATGAAAATATTAAAAATTAACTCAAAAATCGGGTTAGCCTTGGAAATGAAGCAAAATTCCTAAAAAAAATAGTCAAATATGCAATTTATAATAATAATTAATAAAAAATACAATTTTCATTTCCAATTGAAAGAATTTTGTTTCATTTCCAAGGCTAACCCGATTTTTGAGTTAATTTTTATTATTTTCATATTTAATTTCTGGCGTTATGGGGCATGGAAATTTAATTCTGTTTATTGATTCTGATGTAGAATTTTATGATCTCTCATCTTTATTTGAACCTTTTTTGTCTAATATAATTTGTTAAGCAGGAAATTACGAAAGTATGATTTTACATGTTAAAGTCCTATGTTCCGGGGTCGCGGTCAACACCCTGTATAAAATACCTAATCACAAAATTAATACTAATTCCAAATCGGCAAAAAAAATATTTTTTCAACTTGGTACCAAACACGGATATATAGATTCGACAGCATTCATTGTCGGCTGCCTCTACTGTAAATCTAGTATTTTGATGCTTAGTTAAACAAATAACTATTTTTCACGACAGGGAGAGAAACTCAGTTTCTATGATAAATAAATTTGTGCTATTTCTCTCCCAGCGGAAAGGAAAGTGCTCAAATAATGTGAAAAATGAACAAAATTAAATAAATCAAAGGTAAATATCATAAATTATATTACAATTCAAATAATTTTGAAATACATAAGAACCATCGTAGAAATTGGGAAAAATAGTAGGAGAGAAGTGTATTTTTCCCTTGTCGTATTGTAGCCCTCGCCTACGACTTGTGTTCCAAATTACTTACTATTAAACACTGATTGTCAATTTGTGAGCAAAATATAATTTAGCCGTGTATCTATCTGAAAGGTGAACATAAGATATTAACATGGAAAATCAGATATTTGCGTGATTTTTCTAAATCAAACGACGTTAGTCATACTCCATATCACAAAGTGGCGTATCTCAGTTTTTGTTAAATTGCAGGAGAGCGATTTTAAAATTTCTACATATTTCAACTACCATTTATGGCAAAAACTTTTTGCTAAAATACAAACATTTTAATATTTGCTAATGTATTTTAAGTACAATATTACGTTGAAATGAAAATGAACATTCAATTATATATTATTAATGAATTAATTAATAAAAACATGAGATACGTCATTTCGTGTGAGTATAAATATAAAATAATATAATAAAACAAAAGACTTACGACGTTAGAAATTTTTTATTTAATATTGTTTATCGACAATTTTAAATGATATTTATTCCAAATTAATTATTAACAATTTACTTATTATCTAAAAGTAATAAATTAGAAATTAAATATATTGTACGATAAATAAATACGTATTCAGAAATAGTAAACTAAGAAAATACTCGTATTTGATAATTAATGCGAGACTGATTCATAAAAACATTTGTGCTCGTCTAAACGAATTATAGGAATATCTCCCTGACAAAGTGATATTAAATCATTATATTTTTCCTAGGATATCATTTATGGTTCTGTATTCAATTTTAAGAGTGGGATGTCTTTTAAATTTTGCTTTTGTCTTTTTAAAGTAATACTTTTGTAACTAGTTTGAAGATGACTTGTTTTAAAAATATTTTAACAGGAACGTTTTTTATTACTTTTATTTCCATTATTGATTTCCAGTTAATATTTTTTCCTCCGTCCGTTGTAATTACGCTTAATACCCGTAGGTTTTTGGATAATGTTTTAAAATCAAAGAAATCGCTGTAATCTAATGCATGTACAATATAGGGCTGTTTTTTTCTGACCAAATGGTAAACTGGATATAGCTGTGATGGAACAAAAAGATCCCCAGCATGCTTAAGTGCTGAACTTATAGCACTGTGGCAAGAATCACCCTCGTTCTGGCCATGGAAAGATTAAAAAAATCTTAATGAAATAGTCGTAATATTAATACTTTTATTAATTGCATAAAGTAGCATTGTGGTCATAATGGAATTTTTATTTTGGCTACTACAGCCGTCCGCAAATAGTGAAACAAATTTAACACCTTTTTCGTCATATAATTCCAAAATATTATAAATGGCACTAGCTATTTCTGAAGATCCTCGTTTACTTAGACCTTCATGTCAGCTAAACCAATCACACTATTTTGTAGCAATATTGTAAAATCTTAAATTATAGTTGGCTAAACGTCTTTTATAAAAAAGTGCACTTTCATTAGAAATTGGTAAATGTATAACTTGCTGAAGATCAAAAATCCCAAATAAACATGTTGCATCACTCTTTGATTTCAGTTTGCACACATTTTTAATTTGTCTTACTTTAATTTTCTCTGCTATGTGAACATCATAGCGATTCCTTAACTTAGCTTTTACAGAATCATCCCCTTCTTTGTACGTCATGCATAGAGAACATTGATTCTTTTTTGGTGTAAAAAAGATAAGTTTTTAGTTTTGAAAACCCTCGTATAAGGAGAAAAGCTTGATTTATCATTGGTGAGTCATTCGGATAAAAACATTGCGTACATCTTTGGCAGAGAAAGGTCAGAATGTAGATATTCTCTAGAGGTACTAGATCTACAATAATGTAATTCAACTCTAGGGTATCTTTGTATATGATGTTCAATAGCTTTGCGATTTTTTTGTCTCTATTCCTAATTTCTTCCGATTGTCTACTTCCTCTCTTCTCTGTTTCAACAATGCCCATTTCGTACAATTTTGAAATAGAAGATCTAAGAACGCGTTCTGATATTGATAATGTATGCAAAAAAAGTTTTGCATTCCAAAATGCGATTATTATCTATTGTAAAATAGTACCGAAAGCTTTTCTGTCTTCGTGATACTTTATTTTTAGTAGTTTTTTGCTTTATTTGGGTAACTTCTTTGTGATGTACTATAAATTCTCGTTGACGCTGTAAATTTTCCATATTTCTAGTATTGCTTACAAATTTCATTTCTCTGCTCATAAGTAAACTTAAAACATGCTCTACCAATCTTCTTACAATAGTCTACATTGCAAGAATTTATTACTTTTCTGGCAGGCATAATTTTATTTGTGTTCGGGCTTTTATATTCCTTTCCTATATTTCTTAAAGATTTTGCCATCTTTTTTTGTTTACTCTTGTGTTTTTTTCATGAGTTCCTTCCTTTACAACTCCTTCAGTTTCTGAATCTTCAGGTTTTGATAATTTACAATGATTTTCATTAGACATGTCTTCCTGTTGAAAATGATTCCAACAAAGTAATGCAAAACATTTGTGTTGAGAGAGCTATTCCAACAGTCATATTTTCCCCCCACGCCTGTCCATCCGACGGCACTGCCACCTAGTATCGCTGTTTAGCTTTATTTTCAAACCAATCTCGATGTATTGATTTTTTGGCCCCCATTATTATTGTAACTGTCGTGACACTGAAATACAATCGGACTTGCAAGTGGCAATCTCGTGATTATTTATTTAACTCGCCCAACCTCAACAACCACAAAGACGCACTTTATCAGGTTATGGGCCCAGTTTTGTTCTGGAAAAACATTTTTCTGTGGAAAATCAAAGAACCGCCATTTTGAGGTTATGGCCGAGGAACCAATTTCGACAACTGGAAGTTCCGGATTGAAATCAACCTGGACGAGCAAGATCTTCTGGAATGCATCGAAAATCCACTCGCAACACTTCTGGGAGCAGTGCCGGGAACCTTGGCGGCCGACCAGAAAGAACGTGAACAGGTATCAATTGCGAAACGGGACAAGAAATGTAAGTCTGCCATTATCCAACGAATCGCCGACAGCCAGCTCGAGTAAGTCAAAGACGAAAAAACGGCCTTCGACATTTGGAAAACTTTGCAGCAGACATTTGCTCGCAAAGGAATTGCCAGTCAGTTGTTGATCCGGCAAACACTTCTAACCATGAAATTTAATTCAAGCGATAAAACTCTTGAGACACACTTCCTTAAGTTCGACAAATTAGTTCGAGACTGCGGACTACGATGTCATCGTAACCGCCTAGAGGCCCTCTCGGAAGACAACCTGACATTGAGCTTCGTCAAAAACCGCCTTCTTACCGACCAAGCAAAGAGGTCAGGTATTCGCCATGACGAGGAGACCCAACTATCAACGGCCTTTTCGTCGCCATCCCAGCGACATGGCTGGCGCGCAAAGGCCAAACCTAACCAAGGTAAGAAGAAATTTGACAAGCGGAACTACCAATGTCATAAATGCGGCCGGCAAGGCCACTTCCGGTCGGAATGCAGAAAGCCGTCCAGCAACCAACCCAGGTCCCTACATGATGGTCACCTGGCGATGAATGTCGAAGAAGAGGAAGAAATAGTCTATAGTTTCATAGCTGGTACTGGTTGTACTGGAATGGTGCACTGGTATTTGGATTCAGGCGCCTCTGAACATCTGGTGAGTACCTCACGAACATCTCCGAGGTGAGCCAAAAAATCACTATCAAGAGCGCCAAGACTGGAGCTACACTCTCTGCAACAAAACGAGGCGACTTCCGCGTTCAGTCCAGCGTGGATGGAAAAACTCGACATCGTTATACGGAACATCCCCGTCGTCCCCGGACTGCAATTTAATTCTCTTTCTGATTCAGTCTTGGAAAGAAACGGGCACGTGATCACCTCTGAGAACAGCAGAGGCGTGATCCGGAAGGACCGCAAGATAATTGCGATCGCCACGCGGAAGCAGAAGCTGTATGAGCTGTCCTTCAAGCTTTTCGAGGAAACGGCCGGTGGAAACAAGTACGCAGCTTTGGCATCGACGCCTGGGACATATTGGGAAGAAGTCACTTGCCAAGCTGACCCCTTTGGTGAAGGGCATGGAGGCGACCTGCGCAGAAGGAGAAAGCCAGATCTGTCCGACATGCGTAAGTGGTAAGCAGACGAAACTGCCACACAAACAACCACGTGTACTGCAGCTGGTGCACAGCGACTTGTTGGGCCTTGTAAACCCGCAGTCCTACAGCGGTCATAGTTATATACTTACCTTCATCGATAATTACACACACTACACCGTAGCATACCCTTTGAAGTCAAAATCGGAAGTCTACCACGGCTTCAAGCGCTACAAGGCCATGGCCACGTCTTATCTTAACCTCTCGACTGAAATGCTGGACCACTTCGAGGAGCACGGGATCCAGTTTGAATTTTCGATTCGGCACACATCCCAGCCTGAGGAGAAGTTCTCGGATCAGAGCGGCACCCAAGCACCTCGACGACTACCCTTGGCGCTGAGTCCTACGTCGAGGATCTGCCCACGTCGTACGAAGAGATCGACGGACGAGAAGATGCGGTTCATTGGAAGTTAGCGGTCGAAGAGGAGTTGGCAGCCCTCAAGGACAACGAAACCTGGACCCTCGTCACACTACCAAAAGGGAGGAAAGCTATCAAGAACAAATGGGTTTTCAAGATCAAGCGAGGAGAAGACGGTGAAGTTTTGAGATACAAGGCACAGCTGGTTGCGAAAGGGTGCCCCAGCGGAAAGGCTTCGACTACGACGAGGTATACGTTCCGGTTGCCAGGCTGACCACGCTAAGGACACTACTATCAGTCGTCAACCACCGGAACCTTCACACCAGGCAGATGGATGTGAGCAACGCATTCCTCAACGGCAGATTACAGGAGGAGATCTACATGCAGTTGCCCGAGGGCCTCAATAGCCACCTCGGAACGGTCTGTCGGCTCAACAAAACCCTCTACAGGCTGAAACAAGCCCCGAGAGCTTGGAACAACGAGGTAAACACCTTTGTTCAGTCGCTGGGATTCAAGCAGTCAGAATACGACAAGTGCCTGTATGTATTATCCACCAGATAAGAGAAGACCTACCTCTTAGTCTACGTGGACGACATTTTGATGTCCAGGAGCAGTCAACAGACACTGAAGGAGATCGAGTCCATTTTCCAGCAGCGATTCAAGATGAAGGACCTGGGTGAACTTCGCATGTTTCTCGGAATCAATGTGGAAAGAACGGATCGAGGCATGACGCTGAGCAAGGCGGCTTACCTATGGAACCTACTAACTTGCTTCGGAATGGAGAGCTGCAAGGATGCGAGTACACCGATGGATGTCCATCCTCGAAACGAAACCGTACCGGCAGCTGGTTGGCTGTCTTATGTATACGATGCTGACCACGAGACCTAACCTCTGCGCGTCAGGCAACTTCTGTAGCAGATACCAGAGTTACGCCACAGAGGACCAATGGAACGCGCTGGAACGGATCCTGCGATACATCCAGGACATCCACTTTCCGAAAGATAAATCAGCTCCACTGGTCGGCTACGCCGATTCAGATTGGGCAGGAAATTCTGATCGTAAATCTGTCTCAGGATTTCTGTTTCAAGTTCTAGGTTTGACAGTAAGCTGGATCACCAGGAAACAGAGCTCGGTTGCGCTGTCCTCGACCGAGGCGAAATATGTCGCGCTGGCAACAGCGGGCATTGAGCTCCTAGGAGTACTGGGCGTCGAGTGTCCCCCACCAATCACCATCTTCGAGGTCAACCAGGCCTGTATCCACCTACTCCAACGATGGCAGCACGATCGACTGAAACACGTCGACGTGAAGTATAACTTCATTCGAGATCTCCACACGTCCGGGGAAATCGAAGTGAAGTACGTCCGGACCACCGACCAGCTCGCGAACATCCTTACTAAAGGGTCCTAAGGCGACATTCCAGGATCTGAGGATGAGACTGGGACTTGAGGAGCTATGAATCTGTGCAAGGTGTCGAGTCCGACTTGCTGAAATAGAGGAGGAGTGTTGAGAGAGCTATTTAGCAGTCATATTTTCCCGCCACGCCTGAACATCCGACGGCACTGCCACCTAGTGTCGCTGCTTAACTTTATATTCAAACCAATCTCGATGTATTGATTTTCTAGCCCCCATTATTATTGTAACTGTCTTGGCACTGAAATATAATCGGACTTACAAGTGGCAATCTCGTGTTTATTTATTTAACTCGCCCAACCTCAACGACCACAAAGGCGCACTTTGTCAATTTGTGACTAGTACTAAATATTTCATCCTTGCAGTTTCTAAATTCACAGGGTGGAAAATACGTAGGATCTGCATCTGTATCATCAAATACACTTAACGAATCACAATATAAAAATTAGTAAGAAAGAAGAATGATATAGAGTTCAATAGATAGACATTTTTATTTGTACCTGCACTGGGCCTCCTAATTTCTAAATCAGTGTTTTGAAGGGTTGCAAGTGAAACATAATCTAAACTTTCATACTCATCTTGACTGTGTCTCTGAAATCTCTACGTGATTCATTATTTCACGTGTAGAGAATAATAACTACAATTTAATTTAATAGATATTTTTATTGTATTGTATGATTTGTTAATAACGTATAAATATTTATTTAAAAATAGTATACTTAAATACTCACATTTTAGCTGTAAAATTATGTTAACTACTCTCTATACGAAGTACAACAACGAATTGAAAATGCGTTGACCAGTTGAAGCGAAACAGTATTCAAGTTAAGTTTTTTTTATAAGAGATACGCCACGACGAAAATGATATAAACTCTTACAAAGAGACGTACCTTGAGTTACGTCTATTTATGTGATTTAAAGGTAACATTTTTGAGATACAACAAGCAGCTCTACGGCAAGAACACGTAAACTACTGCATATTGAGTTACGTTTCTTTGCTAGAATGAAAACAGACCTTAAAGAAATGGTCTGGACGGCGTAACTTATTTTTCACTTTTTTTGAGATAAGTCGCTTTGTGAGATGGACGACGAAGTTACATTGTTATTTAGTAGTAATTTGGTTCCGTAAATTAATATTTACATTTGAAAATTCTCCGATTTATTCAATTTATATCGGATAGAAATTTAGTCACCTATGACTGTTTTGTTTTGATTTCTATAAAGCTATTTATTGACGTATCTGATCTGCTTTTTCGCCTTTTTTAAGACAATTTGTAAAAATATGGTTATTTATACTACTTAAATGCTTATTTTTATAGTAAAAATGTTTTATGGAGGAAATGGATAGCTCAGAGTGCGAGGTCTATTTTCTATTAAGTTTATGAATCGACCGAATCCAAGTGCAACCACAATTGCTAGTATCCACGAAAATAACAAGTTAGCTTCATAATGGCAATTTAGCGAGATCATAAGAACGTGCGTTATTGGAAGAAAGGGTTCTAGGAATGATAAATATAGATCTTTCGTATAGCACTAGATTTATTGGAAATGAATTGGGAGTACATCATAAATCGTTCAAAATATTTTGGAAAAAAGTTCTTATTATTCCTACGAAATGTACTGCAATCAAGAAATTTTTCCATTTGACGAAGAAAGTAGACGAGCATATTGTGAAGATATACAAAACAGGACTATTTCCCACATATAAAATAAACCAATCATTTGCCTCCATTTCGTCACTTTTGACCAATCACGTACTTATTACAGAGGCAAAATTAAACTGACAATTTCCCCGTTACGTATCCTTGACTACCATGTGTGACAAAATATTGATTGCTTTTTGTATATTTATTTACAATTATTTTCAAACATCAACATGAGTCGTTTTAGGACTGCATGTATTAGAAGGTATCAAGGTGTGCTCCTAGGTTTGATTTTTCTATGCTCTGACATTTTGATGAATATTCTACTTAAAGACTGAGATTTGCATTAGAATAAGTGTAAGATATCATATAGTAAGAGTTCTCGGTGCTCTGTGTCTAATTGGATTCAGTAAAATCAATTTATTAATCATTTTTTGGAATTTGATGTGTCAAAATTTGATGAGTTGACAGTTTTTTGACAGTTATTTTTGCTTTGAGCTGTTCAAGGAAAATTATAGAAAGATGAGTGAGCCACATGTTGGTATTGTGGCGAATAATGATGATGTGCAAGCGTCGAAGGAGGAAGAACTGTTGTTATGTTCAGCTAGAGGAGTGGGTGACATAACTCAATTACAAGGGAGAAAAGAAAAGAAAAATAATGTAACAGAATATCAGGTGCTAAAAAGACTAATTGAAGATTTAGTAAGACAAACTGATGCTTGCCCTAAAACTAAAATAGCCATTAAGAAACTTGTAAGGCAGGTGGAACAACAGGTTTTTCGAGTCACGATAGAGAGGTGTCGAGAAATTGAAGACATGAAAAACATGTTCTTCGAAACTATTAATAAAGAGAAGTTAGCTAATAAAGAAAGGGAAAAGGAACGCAGTCGTGAGTTAGAGAAAGTACAACACCTCTATCTCAAAGAAAAGGATAAGGAAAGTGGACAAAATACTAGGGCAGACAAGTTGAAAAATTTGAAAGTTATTACCAAAATTATATCTGATATACCAAGTAAACTATCTTTTGCGGAACAAATAAAAAAGAACTCATTTAAAGCAGCGGAGGAACAAGAAATAATAAAATTAATAGAAGAGAAACTTAAAATCCCAGTAAAAGGCTTTGATGATTTTATGGGAATAGTTAAACAAGAATGGCCTGATAATATATATAAAACCTTGCAAATGAAGAAAGGAAATCCGCTACTTAAGGCAGGAGAATTAATTATCATTCACACGAATGAAGATAGATCGGAGACTGGTCTTTTAAAATCTATAAAAGATAGATATATAGGAGGTACAGATGTGGTAGATAGAGAAGTAATGGGTCCAAATTTAGTTTCCCTTAGAACAGCATCTGATATTCAAATGGAAGGGGGTGAAAACAAAGCACTTACGAACAATATACATAGTATCAAAATTAAAATTGGACCAAATGAAGATGATGCGATACTTGGTATTTTCAATAAACTTAAAGCACTGAAAGAAGTATTAAAACAGGAATGCAAAACTATTATTAAAATAGCATGTACAACTAAATTTGTAGAGTGGGTAGTAATAAAAAAGATTTTTGAATTCATTTTTAGAGATGAAGACTTTGGTGTTCATGTATATGAATTAAGTAAGCCGTACACAGAAGTACGAGAGAAAGATAAAGAATTCCCTACTCTTAAAGTAGGAAAAAATAAGAAAAATGATGATGAAGCTATCATTATTAAAGCAGGGGATCGTACGTATAAAGATATATTGACGGATGTGAGAAGCATGCATCAGGAGCTCAAAGATATGAACATCGAATTTAAAACAGTGAAGAAAACTAATAATGGGAACGTGTTGCTTATTATCGATGGCAAAAATGAAAAAATCTGATGTGGCCAGCACATAACCTCCCGCCCAATACTATTAAACGGTAAAAATAGTATTTGATTATACAGAAACATACCTTCTTATTTGTTTATTTTCTATTTATATTTGAGAATTTTAATTTTCTTTCGTATATTTATTTAATTTTTTGACACATATTTCACTAAGAAAACAGCTTCACAATCACAATGACATGTGTCACATTTCGTAAAAAATTGAAAATTTTTCCATGGTGTACTAGGAATGCAAGATTTGTGAAATCTAATTTCTTTATATTTTATTATCTCTAAATCTAATGAAAATTAATAAAAATAGTATAATCAAAACACATGTAAAATTAAATATTCTTCAACTTTCAAAATAACATAAATTGTTGAGAAAGGAAATTTAACTGTGTTTTTCACGAAAAACTGTTAAGGGCTTCAAGTAAACTGCTACTTCCGTTTGACTAATTTTATCCAAAATCTAATCAGCTCTTCACTTAAATATAGGAAGCAATAATTCACAAAATTGTATTTTTTGGTATTATAGTATTTGAGTTATGCGAGACGAAAAAATTGCCACAGACTACACACACACATACATACATACATACATACATACATACATACATACATACAGACATCATCGCGAAAATAGTAAAAACGTATTGTAGGGACCCTAAAACGTGCTTATTCATTGAAAACTCACTACCCAATTTTTTGACCAAAAACAATACCTCCCTTACCTAGAGGTAGGCGGGAGGTAAAAACAACAACTCTTGGTAATAAAATAAAGGAGAAAATAGGAGATAATAGAGTAAGCATAAGGGGCGATAAAGAGACAATTCACATTACTGGTATGGATGTAATGACAACAAGAGAGGAGATAATTGAAACAATTCGTGACAAAACTAATTGGGATAAAGAAATAGAAATTTCTAACATGAGAGAGACCATTTCGGGCACAATTAATGCTACACTAATAGTATCTAAAACATTGGCAGATGACCTACTAAAAATTAGCCGTTTATTGATAGGAATCAGTAGATGTACTATTAGGAAGAGAATTCAAATACAGAATTGTTACAGATGTCTTGATTATGGACATATAGCCAAGACTTGCAGCGGACCAGATAGGTCAAAAAATTATAATAGATGTGGAGAACTCGGTCACAAAGAATAAGAATGTATTAAAGATAAAGCATGCCCATTATGTGAGAAGTCGGGTCATAGCGCGGGTACAATCATTTGCCCAAAATTCAGAAGGGCAATAAATAATGAAAGGAGTAAGGTTTTGAGTAATGGTAATTAGGTTTCTACAAATTAATTGAAATAGATCCAAAGATGCCCATAATGCCATTACATGGGCAGTCATTAATAATAAAATTGACATTGTTTTAGCATCAGAACCTAATAAAAACATAGTTTTACATCAGAACAATTGGACCCGTGGCCAGTATCAAAACAATTGTGACACTGGGATTCTTGTACTAAATTTGAACAAAATTAAAATAAATGATTATATGGGTTCCAAGCAAATTACTTGGATAAATATACAAGACGTCAGGATTTATTCCTGCTATATTAGCCCTAATAACACTGAAGAAGAATTTGACGCATTCCTTTTAAAACTGAATGAATCTGTAAAAAGATGTTACAAACATATTTTACTTACAGGGGATTTCAATTCCAAACATACGGTCTGGGGCTCTCCTACAACTGATAAAAGAGGCAGGAAGCTACTTGAGTTATTTCATGAAAATGATTTATTCATATGTAATAATGGAAATACGCCTACCTTCTCTAATTCGAATGGGTCATCCTTTATTGATGTGACGGCTTGTTCTGAATCCTTAGCTGATATGATTAACGGGTGGAGGAGTCATACAGTCCGCATAGACACATTATTTTTGAACTTAACACAAGGAAAATCGAGATACCACCCAGAAAAAACAGACATCGTTGGAATGTTAAAACATTAGACATTGAAAAATCTACTGAAATTATTAAAACACTCCCAGCAGTATACATAGCAGAAGAGGCTGAAGCTGAATTAAATAAAGTATGTAATAGGGTGATGAAAGAAAACAAGATTGGCTCTCACACAAGAAAACCGGTATATTGGTGGAATGAACACATAGCAGATCTGAGAAAAAATTGTATTGCTTGCAGACGGACATATATTAGAGCTAGGGCAAGAGTAGAACAAGAGGAAGAGGCAATATATGAGAAGGGTCTTTATAAAGAAGCAAAGAAGATTTTAAGTCTTGAAATTAAAAAACAAAAAAAAAACTGAAATGGGACGAACTTATAAATGCAATTGACATCGACGTATGGGGAAGGCAGGGTCCGTGAAGTGGGCGACCACCTAAAAGCACAAATAACTAAATATATACGGAACGTTTGTGATTGGTTTGTACTTGATTGTGCTTTATAAATAAACTCAGCGACCCTTATAGTTACTTAGTTGTAAACAATTTAAATGTGGTCGCCAACTTCACGCCTAGCGACCACATGTAAAGCACAAACAACAAGACATGCATCAAACGTTTGTGCTTCGTTTGTGCTTTAAGGAAATATGTCTAAAAACACAGCGCCCCCAATAGACCGGAAGTTAGAGCGTATTTAAATGTGGTCGCCAACTGCACGCCTAGCGACCACATGTAAAGCACAAACAACAAGACATACATCAAACGTTTGTGCTTCGTTTGTGCTTCAAGGATATATGTCTAGAAACACAGCGCCCCCAATAGACCGGAAGTTAGAGCGTAGTTAAATGTGGTCGCCAACTTCACGCCTTGCGACCACATGTAAAGCACAAACAACAAGACATACATTAAACGTTTGTGCTTCGTTTGTGCTTCAAGGACATATGTCTAAAAACACAGCGCCCCCAATAGACCGGAAGTTATAGCGTATTTAAATGTGGTCGCCAACTTCAGGCCTAACGACCACGTGTTAAGCAAAAACAAGACATACATTAAACGTTTGTGTTTCAAGGATATATGTCTATAAACACAGCGACCCCAGTGAACCGGAAGTTAGAGCGTATTTTAATGTGGTCGCCAACTTCACACCTAGCGACAACATATGAAGCTCAAACAACGTGACATATGTCTTATCAACCTAATGCTGCAACCGAGTTGCTAAGAAAAAATTATTAAACACTTGCTACCAAAATAATATGTTAGCAACATTCTAAGTTAACATTTTTTTTGCAGAATTGGGTCGAATGTGTATTTCTTGGTTAAATAAGATTTAGTAGCCCTCTTAGATGTATAGTAGTTTTCTTAAACTTTTCATAGGCCACTATATAATGACGAATAAATGTTTTTGGTGGTGTTTTTTTTTTCTTTTGTAAAATAACAGTTGTATATCGTGCAAAATGTTTCAACTAAAATAGTTAGATAATCTTATAGTGCATTCAGCGGCGTAGACATATGTTATGTTGAGGCAATTTTTTGACACATAGCCTGTATTTATGTTAATGAGACCTATACATCCAAAATAATGTTTTTTTTTTTAAATATATTAAAACTTTTACAAGTAGATAACAAAATGACTCCCATCTAACCGAAGTTGCTTCTTACATAGTTTCTGAGATTCTAATGATGAACATACTTGAACCTGGCCCACCCAAATAAAAAATTTTATATTTTAACTACACAATAATATTGTATAATGTTTGTTTACGTTTGTGTAATCATATATATATATATATATATATATATATATATATATATATATATATATATATATATATATATATATATATATATATATTTTGTTTGTTTACAATTATTATTTTATCTTTTTTTTTAATAATGTTTAGTCGAGTTTATCCGATCAAATGTTCACATTATTTGTTTAACTTTTCTAATTTGTTCTACAGTGTTAGTTGAAATATATTTACTACTTTTATTGCTATGAAACTCAAATTAAGTATAAAATAACATGATTGCACTAGATTCACATTTGGCGAACCAATTTATTTCTTTAATATTTCTCCTATAGAATAATAATGATTATCGTTTGTTTGCGATTGTTTAATCATAATTTTGTTTGTTTGCAATAATTACATTATATTGTTGGTTGAAACTCTTATTGTCAACATTAACGAATTACTACACTTTAAAGAAACATTATATTTTGACATTTTAGTTTAATCTGTTAATTTGTGTCTTTTTACAAAAATAAACAAACAAACACAAGAGTTAGAGAATGTCATGTTTTGAAATCTAAAAGTTTTTTTTTTAAGGGATGAGCGTTTCTTGATACTGTTAGTCCTTTTTCTAACTTTGTTTGATAAGAAATCTATGGCGGGTGGTATTGTGGTGCCCACAACAAATTTTTGCATCTAATTAGATTGATGCACAGTATTTTGAGTAATTTAAATATAATTATACATGTTAATACGAAATAATTTTGCCTCATTTACTATTTTACGTAATATTCTAACAAATGTTTTGTTATTAAATATGTATATAATTTCCATAATTTTAATAGTGCCATGGCAACGGCTATGGCAAAAAGCGTTGATTCCAGTTCACTCGATAACGCAAGTTAAGGAATACTGCCCGCGGTAAGTAGTTAGATTGGTGACCGCTTTGCAAAAACACATACCAGTGAACACTGCGAACTGTTTTCACAAGGTGCGTTAACTTGGCAGAATAACTGAAGGCACAAATTATGAAACATATACTAATAATTTGTGCTTAATTTGGGCCAATTTGTGCCCTTATTAACATTTCCTAAATATTAATAGTTTAGAAGATATTAACGTTTAAAATGTTATTGTGCCAACTTCTCACCAGCAGAAAAAAATTGAATTTGTCAAATAATATTTCACAATAATTTGTGCCTAATTTGGGCCAATTTGTGCCCTTATTAACATATCCTAAATATTAATAGTTTAAAAGTTATTAACATTTAAATTGTCTTTGTGCCAACTCCTCACCAGCAGATAAAAAATTGAATATGTCAAATATTATTTCACCAATAATTTGTGCCTAATTCGGGCCAATTTGTGCCCTTATTAACATTTCTTAAATGTTAATAGTTTAAAAGTTATTAACATTTTAATCCTCATTGTGCCAACTTCTCAACAGCAGAAAAGAATTAAAATTTTGAAATTTTTTGCACTAATAATGTAGGCTTAATTTAGGTTTATACTCGTATGTACCTCAGGTTGCAATATTAAATATAAACATTAAGTATCTTGCAATGATACTCGTATAAGAGTAATTTGTGCGTTAACTTGGCAAAAGGTATCTTTAAATTACCGGACTTAATGTCACTAATAATTTATCTATAATTTTGGCTTCTTGTGGCCTTGGATTTGATGTAAAAAAATACTAAGTTTAAGCAAATTACAGCAGTGTGAATATATTTTAAAGAGATATTGTTAATTTTAGAAATTCAATTTTCATAGTATTTATAATTTTATAAAATTAAAATGTAAATAGTAAGATATCACAATTAGTAGATAATACCTAAAATGCAAAATGCGTCAATTTGTAAAAAAATAAATATCAAGATATATCAATCTAATTTATATTTGTGTCCATAATTAGTATGTGTGCCAGCCTTGAATATTTATCTAAACTTGTTTTTTGAGTGAACTAAGAGGGTTTTAACGTGCTAGAGATAGCGAAAACACCAAAATACCAGGCTCTTAAAACAGGCAAAAATCGAATTTGTGGTACCAGCCATTATGTTTAGTAAAATATTCAAGACTATAACTTTAAAAAAGATTTTATTACACATTTCGCCCATAAAAAAATTCTCAAGTACCACGTGAAATTATTGAATCTCGAAATTTTTAAGTAATAATTTGCAACAACGCAAAGAATATTCACCTCTAGTGGTATTACCCTTGAATATACATTTACTTGTGGGTGCACTTATTTACGTACTTGGATGTAGTTGTTAGCAATAAAAACAATTAATTAAGCTTCCAATCTCTAATCTAACAAGTTTTACAACTAATATATAACGAAAAATCGTATACAGTGTGTCCCATTTAAGGTACGAATGCATTGGGATCTCGAGAACCGTAAGAGATACGAAGTTGGTTAAATTAGACGAAAGTTGCCTCATCAGTAGGGTACTCTGAACATGTATTTGTTTTTCCAATTGAATACATAGGTCACTAGATATTGAACAAAATGTAAATTTAGCGATTTTCTTATTTTGCTAACTTTGTTATATGACATAATACAAGATTCTGATTTACACTTTCTTATGACACTTTTTAATGGTGAATTTTCAGAAGTACTCAAATTTTTTTAATATCTAAATATTTACAAGTTACTGGTATCAACTTTTATTTTTCATATGGAGGTCATAGTAAGCCATGACAATTTTGAATAGAGATTTATTTGCGTTACATTCACACTGCTGTAATTTGCTTAAACTTAGTATTTTTTTACATCAAATCCAAGGCCACAAGAAGCCAAAATTATAGATAAATTATTAGTGACATTAAGTCCGGTAATTTAAAGATACCTTTTGCCAAGTTAACGCACAAATTACTCTTATACGAGTATCATTGAAAGATACTTAATGTTTATATTTAATATTGCAACCTGAGGTACATACGAGTATAAACCTAAATTAAGCCTACATTATTAGTGCAAAAAATTTCAAAATTTTAATTCTTTTCTGCTGTTGAGAAGTTGGCACAATGAGGATTAAAATGTTAATAACTTTTAAACTATTAACATTTAAGAAATGTTAATAAGGGCACAAATTGGCCCGAATTAGGCACAGACTATTGGTGAAATAATATTTGACATATTAAATTTTTTTTCTGCTGGTGAGAAGTTGGAACAAAGACAATTTAAATGTTTATAACTTTTAAACTATTAATATTTAGGAAATGTTAATAAGGGCACAAATTGGCCCAAATTAGGCACAAATTATTGGTGAAATAATATTTGACATATTCAATTTTTTATCTGCTGGTGAGGAGTTGGCACAAAGACAATTTAAATGTTAATAACTTTTAAACTATTAATATTTAGGATATGTTAATAAGGGCACAAATTGGCCCAAATTAGGCACAAATTATTGTGAAATATTATTTGACAAATTCAATTTTTTTCTGCTGGTGAGAAGTTGGCACAATAACATTTTAAACGTTAATATCTTCTAAACTATTAATATTTAGGAAATGTTAATAAGGGCACAAATTGGCCCAAATTAAGCACAAATTATTAGTATATGTTTCATAATTTGTGCCTTCAGTTATTCTGCCAAGTTAACGCACCTTGTGAAAACAGTTCGCAGTGTTCACTGGTATGTGTTTTTGCAAAGCGGTCACCAATCTAACTACTTACCGCGGGCAGTATTCCTTAACTTGCGTTATCGAGTGAACTGGAATCAACGCTTTTTGCCATAGCCGTTGCCATGGCACTATTAAAATTATGGAAATTATATACATATTTAATAACAAAACATTTGTTAGAATATTACGTAAAATAGTAAATGAGGCAAAATTATTTCGTATTAACATGTATAATTATATTTAAATTACTCAAAATACTGTGCATCAATCTAATTAGATGCAAAAATTTGTTGTGGGCACCACAATACCACCCGCCATAGATTTCTTATCAAACAAAGTTAGAAAAAGGACTAACAGTATCAAGAAACGCTCATCCCTTAAAAAAAAAACTTTTTGATTTCAAAACATGACATTCTCTAACTCTTGTGTTTGTTTGTTTATTTTTGTAAAAAGACACAAATTAACAGATTAAACTAAAATGTCAAAATATAATGTTTCTTTAAAGTGTAGTAATTCGTTAATGTTGACAATAAGAGTTTCAACCAACAATATAATGTAATTATTGCAAACAAACAAAATTATGATTAAACAATCGCAAACAAACGATAATCATTATTATTCTATAGGAGAAATATTAAAGAAATAAATTGGTTCGCCAAATGTGAATCTAGTGCAATCATGTTATTTTGTACTTAATTTGAGTTTCATAGCAATAAAAGTAGTAAATATATTTCAACTAACACTGTAGAACAAATTAGAAAAGTTAAACAAATAATGTGAACATTTGATCGGATTAGTGTAAAAATGGCTCGACTAAACATTATTAAAAAAAAGATAAAATAATAATTGTAAACAAACAAAATATAACTTATAATTGTTGAACGCTCAAAGTTGTTTTTAAAAACTTTATTTAAGCAAAATAGGTGAGAATAGCTCCGAGGTAACGTGTCGGACTGTGGATCGTGAGATCCTCAGTTCGAATCTCACTGCCGACAGTTACAAATTTAAATTTACCCCTGTGGTTCCCCCTCCACTAACATCCTTGGGGGCTATGATTTGACGGCTGGTAACCGCACTTCATACGACAAAATATATCACTTACCGAGATCTGCGTAAGCAGAGTGCCACACCCATAATGGGTAAAAGGCGTGATGATATATTTATTTATATTTATTTTTTCAGAACGATGGTTACAAACAGAGTAATGAATCTGAGCATCTGTTGGATGCTCTTCTCGCATACAACGATTATCTTAGAAATATGAGTTGCTTGCTAAGGACTTTTTAAAGATGATGCAAGAATTACTTTAATTATGAAATAAAGGGAGGTGTCCCTATATTACTCCTCCACCCTTAAGAGAAAAAGCTAACTCTTCATGAGTTCGATTTTGACTACAAGATTGTAAAACGTTTAATTCAGTATCATTAGATTTACTATTCAATTCAATTTTATCTTTTTTCCTAAGATAATCTTTGCATTTAAGTTTCTTTATATTACATAATACAATTAAAATTATTACAATAAATAATATTACATAAATGGTTACATAATATTCAAAATTATTTGATATATCTCCATATATCGGGTCTAAGTGAATATTACGGTCTTCATTAATTATGAAAGTGATTATATTTATAATTATACTTTCTAAATGTAAAATTTGTGTATTTGTTACATTATTACTCATTTCAATTAATTTTCCAAAGTTATTAATTAATTCCAGTTGATTATTTACGATACAATTTTCAGTATAGTATATTCCTTCCAGTTCTTGAATTTTTATATTATTATTACAGACATATTTAACTTCCTTTTTGTGTGGAAAGAATAAATAATTTAAATTTGAGTTTTTTATCTTTATGATAGAGTTTATCTCTGAGATTTCACTATAATCACAAAATTCAAAGTCTTTATAACACACAATATTATCCAAACATTTATCATATTCATTACTTTGATAGACACAGTAATATTCCTTATTACTAAGTTCAGTACACTTATTAAGTAATCTTATTTTACAATTATTTCTAGAGTATAAACCATTCATTAAATTAATGGTTTCATAAGTATCATGGATTTTGGTAGGGATGGCAGTTATTTGAATTAATTCCTCTTTACGTGTATTAGAGGGAGTTTCGATAAGAATTATTAGGTTGGGATTTTCATAGGAACAGTACGTTTTCAATATTGCGTTATTCTGAATATTATTTATAATGATTGATCTTAAATATCGGTCTTCTATTTTATTTAATTCATCTAAAAGTTGTTCATGATTAATAATGCCAAAATGTAAAGTGTTTAACTTGCAAAAAGTGAGTGTTTCTTCTATTTGAATGATTGAGAGGTATAGGTCTTGTCCGACTTGAATAAATTCATTTATTAAATTTTGTATTCGAATGATGTCTATACCGTCTATTATTTTACCAATTTCTTTTTCTATATTAATTAACTTTTTATTTAATAAATTATTATTTTCATTAATGATATTAATTTTATCGTTAAATTGGGATGTAATATTATTATTAAATTTGATTATTGTATTTATTTTATCAGATATTATTCTTTCATTATTATTAATTTTGTCTATAATTTTATCATATCTTTCTTTATCGGTTGCATCAAGGTTTCCTGTTATGCTTTTTATTATGGATCCCAATCCGTCTATTAATCCGCGTTTGGTACGTTTTATGTTTAATAATTTAATTTTTTCATTTATGTGATTTCTAAGTGAATTTAGAATATTTTTATTATTCGTTATTTTATCATTAAATTTATAAGTTCCCAATTTTTCATATAGTGTTGCTACATTATTTTCTAATATTTCATGTTGTTCGAATAAGGATTTCAATGAAATTTTGAGGGTGATGATTTGAGTATTTACCTGTATATGAACTGTTCCAAGTTCAAGGATATTAATTCCGGGATTTTTGTCATCAGGTATGATTTGAGGATTAACGAATGGTATTAACCTGTAACAATACGAGGCTTTTTCAGTTGTGAGAATTTATGTTTTTTATTTTGGTCATCTAATATTTGTCCGCGCTCTGGTATTACTTTTTGTACATTTAATATTTTAAATTTAGGTTTTTCGATTTTTCCAGAATTTCTTTTATGGATTTTAACATGAACTTGTGGAGGGATATCAACTTGATTTTCTTGGGGTTTGGAGTATTTGGATTTATTTCGTTCTATATTATTTTTAACTTCCTCATTTATTTGTCTAAGGGTTTCTACGTGTTTTTGCAGATAGTCGTCGGCAATTATTTCTTCCGGTTTTAAGTTTAATTTATAATTTTCACCGTGTATTATTTCGAGGGGTGTTCTTTTTGTTGTTGAGTGTATGCTATTATTATACGCCATTAAAGCGTAGTTCAGTCGTTCTTTTAATTTTAATGTTTTAATTATTGGGTTTTGATTCATGACTCTCATATGTTCAATTAAGGAGGAATGGAAGCGTTCCGCGATTCCATTACTTTTAGGATTATCTATTGAGATGTAATGTATCTGAATTTTTCTTAATGTCAGGTAATTTTGAATTATTTTATTATTAAATTCTAAGCCATTGTCTGAAATGATTTCTTTAGGTATAACAAAGTGTGCAAAATATTTTACTAATTTATTCAGGATTGTAATGGCGTTTTTATCTTTAACGATATAGGCGATAGCGAATTTCGAGAATGAGTCTACTATTGTTAAAATTTTAGTTTGTTCAAGTGATAATAAGTCTATATGTAATTTTTCAAAAGGTTTTTCTGCTGTGGGAGTCAATATATTCGGGATTTGTATAGGATTCCGTTCGTATTTAGTTGTCAAGCATACGTTGCATTTATTAATGTAGTTTTGAATGTCTTTTACCATGTTAGGCCAATAATAAGATAGTTTTAATTTATTATATGTTTCAGTTATTCCTCTATGATTAGTTTTGCCTTCATGATAGTTTTGTATCGTTAGTTGTTGGTCATCTTTATTTTCTACGTCGTTGGCTATTGTTTTACAAGACACTAATTTATAACTTCCAGAACAAAAATATGTTTGGAGTACTGCATTAAAGTTTAATTTTAAATTTTCTGGAATTATGCAATAATAAGTTATTCCTGGTTGAAGATAACTTTTTATAAAATTCATTATAGTTTGATTATTATTAATTTTGTTCACGTAAAGGTAAATGCGTTGAATTTTATTATCAAAAAGTTTATTTATTTTAATGTCATTTTTTCCAGTAGTTTCTTTAACTATAATTTGATTCTTGCACGTGTTAACACATGAGTCTAGGTATGTCAGGCCATTCACTGGGTATTCGTCATCTGAGTGAGCCGTGTCTGTGGATTCGTTCTCGGATCCGGTTTCAACTATGATAGAGCTGTTATCAGTGTCCGTGTTCAGGTTTAATTCGTGCTCTTTTGGTTTATTATAAATGTTGAAGATTATTGCAGTGTTTTCAAATATTTCTTTTATCAAATTTTCAATTTTATTCCACGATTATTTATCAAGACCTGAGCAAATACGAGGCATGTCTATTTCAGTTATATCATTTTGAATACAATATTCTAACAATTTTTCTAAACATTTTTTAATAGTTTGAATAGTGGGTTTTTCTTTATATAAATTCTTTGTTACAAGATGTAATATTAGTCTTGGTTCCTTTTGTATTAAAATTTTATTATCTAAATTAAATAAGTTATCAGATGGATATCTTATTTTAACTTGCTCTGCAAAACCTTTTAACATAACTTTATCTTTTGATATACAGTGTACTAATGGGTTCTTTGATTTAAAAATATCAGAATTATGATAGCGAATTTCGAATTGGGGTTTTATACGAGAGAGTGCATCGGCTACAAAATTTTGACGGCCTTTTTTGTATTCAATTGTGTAATTAAACTCTTCTAATTTAAGTCGCCAACGTATTAATTTTTGATTCGGTTCTTTAAGAGAGTTTAGCCAAACAAGAGGACGGTGGTCAGTTATGATTTTGAAATTACGGCTTAAAATATATGGGCGGAATTGCTTAGTAGCCCATACGATAGCTAAAAGTTCTTTTTCTACCGTACTGTAGCTTATTTCATGATTGTTCAATGTTCGTGATATGTAAGCAATGGGTAGGTCTTTGTTAGTTTTGTCTTTTTGGGAGAGGACAGCGCCGATTGCGTAATTACTGGCGTCTGTTGTAAGAATAAAATCTTTGGAGAAGTCAGGATATTGTAAAATGGGGTTATTGGACAGGAGGGTTTTACATTTCTCAAAACAGTCTTTATATTCTTTGTTATTTATATCGATTTTACTATTCTTTTTCAGACAGTTGGTTAATGGTTTTGTAATTTTGGAAAAATTATCGATGAAGCGTCTATAATAACCAATTAAACCTAAAAATGATTTTATTTCTTTAATTGTTTTTGGGATAGAAAAATTTTTGATTGCTTTAATTTTATCTGGGTTTGGTTTGACTCCTTCTGTAGTTATTACATGGCCTAAATAAGCAACTTCTTTGCGAAGGAATTCGCATTTATCCAATTGAATTTTTAAATTGGCTTCACGTAGTTTTTGGAATACTTTACTTATATTTTCTAGGTGTTCCTGAAGGGATGTACCTAATATTATTATATCGTCAAGATATACGAAACAAATTTTATTGATTAAATCCTTTAAAACAAAATTCATGAGTCTTTGAAAAGTTGAGGGGGCGTTTTTAAGACCGAAAGGCATTCGTTTGAATTCATAATGTCCAAAATTTGTAGAGAAAGCTGTTTTGGGGATATCATCTGTATGGACTTCTATTTGGTGGAATCCTGAGGTTAGATCTATAGTGGTAAAATAATTAGATTTACCTAATTTATCGAGGATATCGGTTATGTCAGGAATTGGGAATTTATCGTCCACGGTTTTGTCGTTTAACTTTCGATAATCTATTACAACTCTGAATTTTTTCTTGCCTGATGCGTCTGATTTTTTTGGGACTACCCATATGGGTGAGGACCAAGGTGAATATGAATGCTGGATGATGTCGTCTTGTAGCATTTTTTCTATTTGAGATTGAACTTCTTGCTTATAAATGTCGGGATATTTATACTGTTTCGCATGAGTCGGAATATTATCTGTTGTATTAATATGGTGTTTTATTTTGCTTGTAAATGTCAATTTCTCGTTTTCGCGTAATATTAAATATTTATATTTATTTAATGTATTAAATAATGAGTGTTTTTCATTATCATTTAGGTGGTCATCGCGAATTTCTTGGTTTTTTATTTCCATATTAAGGTTAGTATTATTTGTTTGATTTAAATATTGAAATTTAAATTTAAATTTATTTAAAAATGCCACTTCTTCTTTCTCGAAGTTAAATTTAGTTTTTAATAACTCTATACCTGGTAATCCTATTAAAACATCAAAATCTTTATGGAATTCGAATATATAACTTTTAACATTAAAATCTTTAAATTTGAAAAATGTGAATTCAGAACCGGATGATACTCCGTTGCAAGTGTAAATAGTAAAATTTTCAGGAAATTTAGGAGTGTTTGATTTAAGTATTTTAGGGTGAATATAATTTTGCGTGGAACCAGTATCTAAGAGGACTTTAAAATTTAAAATCTTTATAAAAGGTAATTTACTAAAATTATTTGTTAAGGATTCAATTCTTGTGGGTCGAGTATGGGAAAATTTTCGTTTTCTGTTTCTTTTATGAATTCATCGTCGGTAACAAATTGATTTTGTTCAATTTGTTGTGGTTCAAAATATTCGTTTTGATTTTGTATCTCCAAATCAGGTTCGACATGAGTTTCTAACATTTGTAAATCTTGTCGTTGTCTTTTCAATTGGGGTTTGAATGTTTTCGTACTGATAGACATAGGTTGTGGGTAATATTGTTTAGGTTGAACATGGAAAGGTTGTCTTGGAAAGTTTTGGGGTTGTGTATATCGGATCATAGGGGATCGATGTTGATTTTGATTTTGTTGGAATTGGTTTTGTTGAGTGTGGTGTTTATATACGGGTGTTGGTGCAGAAATTTTCTGTTTAAATGAATTTTGCTTATTAATGTGCGTATGAATATATTGAAAATCATTTTTTATTAAATTTTGTACATCACATAAATTTCTGGGGTTTCTAGCGGCTAGCTGGCTTCTATATGGCTCTTTACAATTTATTATAAAATTATGAGCTGCATATGAGGACATGAAAATTTCTACGTTTTCATAGCCAGTTCCAAAATTTAATTTTAATAGGCCCATTAGTCTATTAAATATGTCTTCATATTTCGCAAAGTAAGAAAATATGTCTTCGTTAGATTTTTGTTCATAATGTGATAGTTCAGTTAGGAAATGTACTTCATTTCTTTTATCGCCGTATTCTTCAGCGAGTAAACTTTTTAAACTTGCCCAATCTGTGTATGTTTTAGTAGCAATTTTTACATTCGCGTCTCGAACAATTTTCTTTCTAATAGTGTGTAAAATAACTCGTTTAATTATGTTTGATAGTGTTATGTTATCAATGATTTCGACAATTTCGTCGCAAACACTTACAAAATGAGGCAAAGTGTCTGTACTGCCGCATATTCATGAATGACGTCAAGGAGATCTTTTATTTCATTTGGGTTTTTAGGGATTGTAGAGAGTGTAGCGGGTAGTATAGGTGGGTTTGGCGGTGCCATTTTTATATACTCTACTATATTAATATTAAAAATAATATAATTAAAAAATTTTAAGTTTTAAAACTTTTAAATAAAATTTGCTATTTAGCAATAAAAATGAATAAATATTTAAATTAACTTACAGTAGTAATACAAGTCTTAACATATCTTCGATTTTCTTTCGACGTAGTTGCTTGTACTGCTGCTGGTGTTGAGTCCAACTACCGGACGCCTTCGTCGTAGGTGATGGCTCGTGGGCTCTTCTGAAGTTGATGGCCTCTGTTGCTGGGACAGCTACCTCGACGCCTTCGCCGTAGGTGATGTCTCGCAGGCTTCTCAAAAGAGATGGTGACTCTGCTGCCGGAACAACTATCGCGACGTTCTTCGCCGTAGATGATGTTTCGAAGTCGTTTGTCACTCTTTGCTTAGAGCGTTGAATTGTCTTTTGTTAAATAGGTTGTAGCGAACTAACAGTTAAAACTGACGATTTCGCGTTAAAAACGGATTGAACAATTTTCTTGTTTCCGAACTCGAAACCTTTCGCTAATCCAAACCGACTGCGCCACTTATAATTGTTGAACGCTCAAAGTTGTTTTTAAAAACTTTATTTAAGCAAAATAGGTGTGAACAGAACGATGGTTACAAACAGAGTAATGAATCTGAGCATCTGTTGGATGCTCTTCTCGCATACAACGATTATCTTAGAAATATGAGTTGCTTGCTAAGGACTTTTTAAAGATGATGCAAGAATTACTTTAATTATGAAATAAAGGGAGGTGTCCCTATATTACTTATATATATATATATATATATATATATATATATATATATATATATATATATATATATATATATATGATTACACAAACGTAAACAAACATTATACAATATTATTGTGTAGTTAAAATATAAAATTTTTTATTTGGGTGGGCCAGGTTCAAGTATGTTCATCATTAGGATCTCAGAAACTATGTAAGAAGCAACTTCGGTTAGATGGGAGTCATTTTGTTATCTACTTGTAAAAGTTTTAATATAATTTAAAAAAAAAAAACATTATTTTGGATGTATAGGTCTCATTAACATAAATACAGGCTATGTGTCAAAAAATTGCCTCAACATAACATATGTCTACGCCGCTGAATGCACTATAAGATTATCTAACTATTTTAGTTGAAACATTTTGCACGATATACAACTGTTATTTTACAAATGAAAAAAAAAAACACCACCAAAATATTTATTCGTCATTATATAGTGGCCTATGAAAAGTTTAAGAAAACTACTATACATCTAAGATGGCTACTAAATCTTATTTAACCAAGAAATACACATTCGACCCAATTCTGCAAAAAAAATGTTAACTTAGAATGTTGCTAACATATTATTTTGGTAACAAGTGTTTAATAATTTTTTCTTAGCAACTCGATTGCAGCATTAGGTTGATAAGACATATGTCACGTTGTTTGATCTTCATATGTTGTCGCTAGGTGTGAAGTTGGCGACCACATTAATATACGCTCTAACTTCCGGTTCACTGGGGTCGCTGTGTTTATAGACATATATCCTTGAAACACAAACGTTTAATGTATGTCTTGTTGTTTTTGCTTAACACGTGGTCGTTAGGCCTGAAGTTGGCGACCACATTTAAATACGCTATAACTTCCGGTCTATTGGGGGCGCTGTGTTTTTAGACATATATCCTTGAAGCACAAACGAAGCACAAACGTTTAATGTATGTCTTGTTGTTTATGCTTTACATGTGGTCGCAAGGCGTGAAGTTGGCGACCACATTTAAATACGCTCTAACTTCCGGTCTATTGGGGGCGCTGTGTTTCTAGACATATATCCTTGAAGCACAAACGAAGCACAAACGTTTGATGTATGTCTTGTTGTTTGTGCTTTACATGTGGTCGCTAGGCGTGAAGTTGGCGACCACATTTAAATACGCTCTAACTTCCGGTCTATTGGGGGCGCTGTGTTTTTAGACATATTTCCTTAAAGCACAAACGAAGCACAAACGTTTGATGTATGTCTTGTTGTTTGTGCTTTACATGTGGTCGCTAGGCGTGAAGTTGGCGACCACATTAAAATACGCTCTAACTTCCGGTTCACTGGGGTCGCTGTGTTTATAGACATATATCCTTGAAACACAAACGTTTAATGTATGTCTTGTTGTTTTTGCTTAACACGTGGTCGTTAGGCCTGAAGTTGGCGACCACATTTAAATACGCTATAACTTCCGGTCTATTGGGGGCGCTGTGTTTTTAGACATATATCCTTGAAGCACAAACGTTTAATGTATGTCTTGTTGTTTGTGCTTTACATGTGGTCGCAAGGCGTGAAGTTGGCGACCACATTTAAATACGCTCTAACTTCCGGTCTATTGGGGGCGCTGTGTTTTTAGACATATGTCCTTGAAGCACAAACGAAGCACAAACGTTTAATGTATGTCTTGTTGTTTGTGCTTTACATGTGGTCGCTAGGCGTGAAGTTGGCGACCACATTTAAATACGCTCTAACTTCCGGTCTATTGGGGCGCTGTGTTTTTAGACATATTTCCTTAAAGCACAAACGAAGCACAAACGTTTGATGTATGTCTTGTTGTTTGTGCTTTACATGTGGTCGCTAGGCGTGAAGTTGGCGACCACATTTAAATACGCTCTAACTTCCGGTCTATTGGGAGCGCTGTGTTTTTAGACATATTTCCTTAAAGCACAAACGAAGCACAAACGTTTGATGTATGTCTTGTTGTTTGTGCTTTACATGTGGTCGCTAGGCGTGAGGTTGGCGACCACATTTAAATTGTTTACAACTAAGTAACTATAAGGGTCGCTGAGTTTATTTATAAAGCACAATCAAGCACAAACCAATCACAAACGTTCCGTATATATTTAGTTATTTGTGCTTTTAGGTGGTCGCCCACTTCACGGACCCGGGAAGGCATACAGTTTGATTATTAGAAGGACGAATCTGGCACCAATTGTCACGCCAGAGGAGGACGCTGTAATTAATATTATAGAAACCTTATTCCCTGCACACGAAGTTCTACCTTGGACAAATCTTCTCGCAGATAAACCTCCCCCTATTTCTGAGGAGGAAATCCAATTAGCAGGTAAGCGAATTAAAACAAGGAAGGCGGCAGGCCCGGATGGTATCCCGCCAGAAATAGTGAAGATGGTAGCTGCAGAGAATGCGCAATGGCTCACCTTGATATTTAACAGAGCTCTAGAGACAGGAACTTTCCCACGCATCTGGAAACAAGCTGAGCTTGTACTGATCCCTAAGCCTGGTAAGAAAGATAAGAGAGACCCCTCGGCATTCAGACCATTATGCCTATTAAGTGCAATGGGTAAATTATTTGAACAAATTATCAATAGAAGAATCAACGATCATTTGCAAGGTGATTATGGATTATCTGACAGTCAGTATGGTTTTAGAGAAGGTAAATCTACCATTCATGCAATGCAGGTTGTGAAAGATACAGCTAGGAGTGAATTTCAGAAGAAGAAAAATAGAGGTCTGTGTGCTTTAGTAACGGTTGACGTTAAAAATGCATTTAACTCAGTCCCGTGGCATAGGGTGATTGAGGCAATGCAGAGTAAAAACTTCCCTAATTACTTAATAAATATAATAGGACATTACTTGAGTCATAGATGGATACAATATGAAGGAAAGGGTTATAAGAGGACATGCGGGGTGCCCCAGGGATCCATACTTGGCCCGATGTTGTGGAATATCTTTTATGATGACATCCTAAAATTACCACTGCCAAGAGGCGTCAGTACAGTTGGGTTTGCGGACGATTTGGCCATCATTGCGACAAATAGGGAAGAAGCAGCGCTATCTATGAATGTTGATACAACTTTAATGCTAGTGGATGATTGGTTGAAAGACAGAGGTTTAAAAGCTGTACCAGAAAAGTCGGAGGCAGTTTTACTTATTGGTAGAAAGAGACATGACCCAATATCTTTTCATATGGGGACAATTGAATTAAAACCAAAGAAAAGTATAAAATATTTAGGTGCCCATTTTGAGAAAAATATGTCTTTTAGTATACATATACGGGAGGCAGCAGCGAAGGCTGAAAAAACTATTTATGCCCTAAGAAGATTGTTACCCAAAATTAAGGGACCCAAAGAGTGCAAAAGGAGATTACTTGCATCGGTGGCACATAGTATAATGCTTTATGCGGCACCTATTTGGTCAGAGACGCTTCGACACGCCAAATATTTGACTATTGTAAATAGTGTCAATAGAAAGTTGGCAATTGGGATTAATAGAGGTTATCGTACTATGGCGACAGAAACTGCGGAAGTACTCGCAAGACTAACACCGATTAAAATATTAGCTGAAGAAAGAAGTCTTTGCCACAATGTAAACAAAGAAGAGAGGAAATTAATTAAAGACAAAAGAATAGAACTTTGGCAACAGACATGGGGGTCAGATAAAAGGAATAAATGGCTACATGAACTAATGCCAGATATAACTAATTGGTTAAATAGAAATTATGGAAAGACTAGTACATATTTAACTCAATGCTTTAGTGGACATGGATGTTTTCAATCATATCTTAAAAGGATAGGGAAGATACAAGATAGTAAATGTATGTATTGTGATAGCACAGAAGACACGGCGGAACACACTTTATTTGAGTGTGAGGCATGGACTCCCATGAGAAGGAAAGCAGAAGACATTGTCACCAATGCATTTAATAAGACGAACATCATTGCAATTATGCTACAGAGCGAAGAAAATTGGGATGCTGTGCATGAAATGATACAAGAATTAATGAAAACCAAGATTGAGGATGAGAAAAGAAGAGAAAACGTAACACAATAAGCTGATATTGACAACAAAAGATGACGAAGAAATGCGTAAACGGTACCATCATCTTTTGGGTGGATAGGGACGGGAGAGTTTAGTGGGTAGGCTAGGCAAATAAATGTCTAGAGTCCCACACTACCTATACCCTTTTGGGAGTATGCGCTGCTTCGGTATCATACTAGGTGTGCATGAGCATTCTCTCCTACCCATTAAAAAAAAAAAAGAAAAAAAAAGGACTGCATGTATTAATGAAATTCATAAAAATATTTTGATGATAACTCCAAAAAAATACAGTAACATCAAAAAATTCGATTTGGAAACAATTCAAGAAATTCTGCGAAGAAAAAAATTATTATCTAAATGCTGACACAGGGGTTAGTACACTTGCTAATATTTTAATGGATAGAATAGAATAGAATAGTTTAGTTAATTAGAAAGGCTAATACAATACTTATAATTACAAATATGTATAAACAAAAGATATTAACAATCAGGTGGTTTTGTTGTTATAGTGTTCCTTTACTCTTTTTTTAAAAACATTTAAGGAATTAGATTCTTAAACATCATTTGGTAACATATTAAACATTTTTATTCCTTCACAAAATATCAAATTCGCAGTGCTTGTTTTATTGGCTCTAGGAATGTGAAAGTTTTGTTCTTGTCGCGTACAGTAATTATGTGCGTCTTTTCTTGTTTTAAGTTAATTTTTAAGTAATTTGGTAACTTATTATTAATAACTTTATATATAAAAATCAATACATTAATTTCGATAAATGCATTTACAGAACACCAATTTAGAGAACTTAGCATTGTATCTACAGCAGTATATTTATTACATTTGAGAATAATTCTCATTGCGCGGTTTTGTAATTTCTGGAGATTTTCTAAATCGGTTTTGGTGCACAAAAAAAGTATTGTGCTACAATATGTGAAGTGCGGCAATACAATTGTATTATATATGATTAGAGTGGTCCAGATTGACAAATTTTTACTTATTCGATTTAAATAATTAAGTTTTTTGGCGATTTTTTTTACATAAATTTTAATCTTCTGTCTATTACAACACCAAGATATTTTATTTCCTCAACAATTTCAATAAACGTATCATTAACTACAATCTTAATATTATCTTCATTACAAATGCGTATGTATTGGCTACTAGTGCTAAAGAACATAACTTTACATTTATTTACGTTTAACTTTAATTTACGTATTAACTTTCATCCAATGATGTAAACTAACTAAATCTTCATTTACCTTATTAATTATATGAACATGGTGTGTGCCTTCAAAATAAATTAACGTGTCATCCGCAAATAAATGTATTTTACAATATTTTAATATATTTGGTAAATCATTAATGTAAATTAAAAACAATAAGGGTCCCAGAACACTACCTTGTGGAACCCCCATAACGTTCTCTATTTCTGTTGAAGTTAAATTATTTATTCTTACGGCTTGATATCGGTTTGTCAAATAATTACTGATCCACTCATTTACTTTACCTCTTACACCATATTTATAAAGTTTTTGGATTAATATCGTTCTATCAATAGTTTCAAATGCCCTCTTTAAATCCAGAAATACAGAACATATCATTTCATTATTGTCTAATATTAACTTCCATTCATTAATTTAAAAATTTACTACTGATTCACATGAATGATTCGACCGAAATCCTGATTGCATTGACACAAGTAATTTATTTTCATTAAAGTATTGACTTAACTGTTTATAAACCACAATTTCTAATAATTTATCACACGCTGGTAACATATTAACAGGTCTAAATTCATCCACTTTGGAAGTGCCCGATACTTTAGGTATCGGTAGTATCAAAGATTTTTTTAAAGCATCGGGAACAATAGCTTACTGCAAAGACATATTAATGAATTCTGGTAGTGGATATCCAATAATATGAAAATATTCCTTTATTAGATTTATGCCCAAATCATCAGTACTACTTTTATTGGCCTGTGAATAAACTATTTCTCTTAATTCATTTAAAGAAATTATATTAAACTCTTTTAATTCCACATCTTCAATCAAATTTACGTGATTTAAAGCAATATTTAATGTTATGTTATGTTATGTTAATTTATTTATTCATGCCTTTCGGCCTAGAATCTATATAAATTTTTACATCTTATTTCTATGGTGATTACATTATATAAGTTAACGAAAAAAAAAACAAACTATATTAAACGTTTTCTTCTTTCTAAAATTTTTTCCATCCAGTCTTTTCCTGTTCCTAGGTCATTTAGTAAGTAAATTTCATCTCTTCTTTCTCTTTCCGTCTCTCTACAATAAAGTCTTAAATGTTCCAAAGATTCCTCTTCTCTGCCGCATAATCTACATCTCTTTTCTTCTGCTGACAACCAGTACATGTTACTTCTTTCCGCAATATTTCTTACTTCTAATATACTACTGATGTAATATTGATTAAAAATTTCAACAATATTTTTTATATTATAATAAGAAACATTATTCAGAGTAACATAACTAAACTCATCTCTAACATAATTTGTATTCAAAATTTCTTTTAAATTCCTTCACATCAATGCAGAATTATGTTTACATTTATCTACTATGTTATTATAATATATATTTTTTTCATTTCTAATCGTAGTAATTACAATATTTCTTTTTTGCTTATAAATCTGCCAATCTGTGTTGTTTTTTGTGTACGTAAATCTCTTATATGCTGTATCACGTTCTAAAATAGCATTACTTATATTTAAATTGAACCATTTGTTCTTGTTCTTAAATACATCAATCGTTTTACAGTTTTCACTTACTATTTTAGATATATTATTGTAAAATAAATTAAAATATATGTTGACATTACTTATTGAGTAAGGCCAGCTACAATTTATTAATGAATTATGTAATTTATTTTTATCAATCTTTTTACGGAAAACTTGTAAATTAGGTTTAGCATTCTTCATATTGCATACACGAATTTTTATTATTTGATGATCACTAATTTTTGGCGTGTTCATTACTTCACAACGTAAATTAAAGTCATTACAAACTACATAATCTATCAATGAACTAGAGCTTTGAGTTTAGTGATGTAAAATACCCAGGTATTTATTTTTCAAGGTAAATACCCAGGGTAAATACCCGGGTATTTACCCATAAGTGGGTGTATACAATTGTCCCATTTAAGGTACGAATGCATTGGGATCTCGAGAACCGTAAGAGATCTATGCATTCAAATAGAAAAAAAAAAATACATGTTCAGACTACCCTACTAATCAGGCAACTTTCGTCTAATTTAACCAACCTCGTATCTCTTACGGTTCTCGAGATTCCAATGCATTCGTACCTTAAATGGGACACTGACTGCTAGTAAGAACAACCGATTAAGTGTGATTAACAAGCAGTTGACTAACTTTATTTTACGCTGTCAAGCGTTCCTAAATTATTTTAGAGATATAAGCTTCAAATAAAAGACATACAGAATTAAATATTCTACCACTTCTATTTCAAATATTTTTCTCAATAATCATGTAAGAAGGTTTGACACCTGAAAAACACAGATAGTCAACTGCTAGTTAGTTGCCCTTAATCAGCGTTCTAACTAGCGATCACTGTATTTAATGATAAATAATGTTATAAATATGGGCATTCAGTATCATTTAAACAGATATCAAGTCACATAAAAGTACATAATTTAATATTTTCTTTATTAGGGCTAATATTTACCAGTGGAATAAACAAAAAATATCGCATCAAAAGATGACAATTAAAATAATAATCATTATTTAAGCTATGATTTTGATGTGATATTTTTATTTATTCCACTGATATATTTATTCCCCAGTTTATATGAGATTGGTAATAACGGCCCTAAATAAAATTAAATAATATTTTTTTGCTTAAACTATTCCTTTTTCCTTCGAAAGGAAATAACTCCACACAAATAAAAACTGCCCGTCGGTCAGGCACAATCTGCATTTGTATGTTCAAAAGCTAATTAATAGCTAATACATGTTTTGTAGAAATTTAATTCTTTGTACTACATTGTAACAAATTGTATTTTTGGGTAGGTAAATAGACCTTGGGTAAATACCGGGTAAATACCCAAATTTTATTTACCTACCCAATGGGTATTTACCCGACTCACATCACTATTTGAGTTATCCGCGTATAATCCTGAACACATTGTTTATAACCTTGTAATTGAAATATGTCTTTCATTTTCGTTCTGTAAAAAGAATTAGTTTTCCAATCAATGTTAAAGTCACCCACTAGCACTAATATTTCATCACTGACATTAAGGTTAGTTAGCCAGTCATCTACAAAAGATCGAAATTGTGGAATACTACTACTAGGTGATCTATATAATCCGCACAAAATATATTTTTGAGTATTCAGGAAGAATGATAAATTTAACATCCACCAATCACCATGACTCTGGATTTTACTAACTTTAGTGCTTTTAATACTATTATGGACAAAAATTAAAACCCCTCCGGTATGTCTGCTATTAGTATCACATCTAAATGCTGTATAATCATTAATATAGATTTCAGAATCTGCAATATCATCTGTGACACGAGTTTCAGAAAGACACAAAATATAAGGCTTAACCATCTCGATAAATAGTTTAATTTCAGACATGTTGGCCATATAGCTTTGAGCATTCATGTAAAAAATATGCTCATTTAGTTGCTGTGATTGCTATATATATTTCGTTTTATTACGCTGCATTTCTATTTTTCTCAAAAATACTGGACACTTTCGATCCAGTGCAGAATGAGTCATATCTAAGTTTAGTTTCAATTTTTCATTAGCATATCTACAATTCACGCAGGATTGAGAGTTTTCATGGCAGTCTTTGTAGTCGTGTTGACACGCTTTAGCATTTTTACACACTTCCGCTTTGTGACCGTATCCAACACATTTGTAGCATCTCAATATTTGAAACTCTTCATAAACAGGACATCTATTCCAGCCGATATTAACCTTGCCGGTAGTAGTCAGAGACGTAAATGTTCCAGAATCAACTTCTATTACTGCTGTATGCTTTTTATTTATTTCCCATATGTTTTATTTCTATCGATGCTTCATTAGAAATATTCTCATTCTTAGCTTTTAAATTATTTATTATTTGATCCGCATCCATTTTTTCACCAATACCAACAATTTTTAATAGAGGATTTTTGAGACTTCCAACTGATACTTCATATTTATTACCTAACTTTCTTGTAACTGCCCTACTTAATTTGTGTACATCATCATTTTTGGTACAATGCACAACAATTCCACCATCTCTAACATTTTTTATTGATTTCACCCCTACTGACAGTTCAGATGGTTTAATTCTTTCTTGGATTTCTTGTCTCGTTTTTGTGCTTTGTTGATCTATTTTAGGTTTAATAATAACTGGCGGATTATTCTTAACTATATTTGCATACGAGCTGCCAACTTTCTCGCTCGGACCATTATTTAAAAGTTTTTTAATAGATTCAATTTCTGCTCTGTATTTATTCAGAGCCTCATTAAAAAAATTTGCATTGAGCACAGAACCATTTTAGACCATTGCATGATTTAATAACAGCAAATTCTTTATCATTAATCCCGGCACATTTCGAATGAAACCATTCTTTACAAATCCCATCACATCCAATGATTTTATCTCCATTAAATTCTTTCATACATTTAAAACAATGTTTAGTTTCTTCCTCTATTGTGTCCTCCATAGTTCCCGCTTTTGGTAGTCACTGGTTTTTAAAGACACTCCACATTGATGCGCACGAAACACTACTCAGTAATAATGTCTTAGCGCGGCTAGCGCAAACTTGAATTTAAGTAATTAAATTAGCCAAAATACAAAAAAACATATGACTCTGGCTCAATTTATTTTAGAAATAAAGCAGTTTTAAATACTTCCTCCAGCAAAAACTCCACCGTATTTTAGCACAATGAATGTAGAATTAGAACAATAGTGATTTTGAATATTCACGCACCTTTTTTAACCACACAACGACTCCAATAAACTATTAACTCACAGAGCATAACAAAACACAACCTCTCTTAATCACACATAGACACTGCTCTTATCTCTACCTGGGATTATGCATACAACATGAGAAAATCTAATTATAATTATTTTTGTGTTACCTTATTTGGGAAATAGTATAATAAAATATATTTCGGGTCCATTATTTTGCTGGTAACATTTGTTCTCAAGATTGTTGCTTTTAGGTAACATTTCTCGACAAATGTAATGAGAAAATTCCTCGCCTCCGGCTCGTGATTTTGATCATGTCATTTGTCTCGAAATGTTACCAACCAGCAATCTTTCAAAATGAAAATTTTACCGGCAAAATAATGTTCCCTTAATATATTACTATTGAACATTTTTTGTCACCGATTTAAAAAACTTAATTCTTAATAAATAATTATTATTATTCTTTATGTGACTCAAAGTAAATGCTTCATGTGATTCAAACTGTTTATTTGCAAACTATATGTTGGTGTACAAAATTATTACTGAATAATAGGTAACGAATTTCCTAATCTTATTTGTTCTGTTTCTAGTATTTCCCAAAATATATTTGCACCTAGTAGCAGATCTATTTTATTTGGTACTTGAAATTGTGGATCAGTTAGTTTAATGTGTTTCGGTATTTGAAACTTACTTGTATCATCGCAAATTGAATTAATAACAAAACAGGAACAACTACGTTTGAAACTGTTAATTCGCGATTTGATAGTCAGTGAACATTTTGAATTTATTTTGGATGTCACTTGACCAACACCAGATAATTCTATTTTAACCGAGTTAATTGATGCATTCAGTTTTTCACATAATTCCGTTGTTATAAGATTGGATTGGGCTCCGGAATCAAGAATCGCGCGTGCTGTGTGTATTTGTTTATCTGAACCGATAATATCCACTAATGCGGTTGCCAAAAGTGTGTGAGTGGATGAATTTTGATTTTGCTGTGTATGCGAGAACCTTTGGTTCGTTCAAATTTTCATTATTATCAATGATTTCAGATGTTTGTGCTAATTGAACTGAGTGTGGTTTTTTAAACTGAGAATTGTTGAAATGTAACAATGTATTGTGTTTGCGATTAAATTTTTTGCAAAAACTCGATTTGCATTCGCGAATATAATGTCCACTACGTAAACAATTCAAGCAAAGTTGTTTCGTTTTAGTATGTTCTATTCGTTTTTCTACTGATAGTGTAATAAAATGTACACTGTTTAAAACCTGTTGACAGCAATATTTTATTGTTATGATTTTAGCAATCGATAAATTTATATTTTGCCTTAAAACTATGACTATTTGATTGTTTTTGTGTTTTATTGGAGTTATTATACCGGGTGTCTGTCTTAAAGGTGTACATAGGAGATTAACATGGGAAATCAGTTTTTTGCGTGCTGTTGCTCAGTGTTCTATCGGACAACAATCATTGTACTACCAATCGAAAGATATCATTTTTCTGAATCAAATGATGTAAAATACATTACAATTTAGTAGTAATTTGGTTCCGTAAATTAATTTTTAAATTTTGAAAATCCTGCGATTTATTCAGTTTTTATCGAAAATAAATGTAGTTACCTATGACTGTTTTGTTTTGATTTCTGTCAAGCTATTTATTTGACGTTTCTGTCAATTTGTAAAATATGGTTATATCCAGTAATGACAAGCGTACTTTTATAATTTTTGCGTAAAGATTTTATTAAATAAATTAAAGTCTAAAAACCAGTTTTCTTTAAATAATATTAATTTATTAAGAGTTAAGTTTTTTTTAAATCGATGACAAAAAATTTCATTTTTATTAGCTCTGTTTTGTATATCTTCACAAAATATTCTTCCACTTTCTACGTCAAATGGAAAAAAGTTCTTGATTGCAGTGCATTTTGTAGAAATAAAAAGAACTTTTTTTAAAAAAATATGTTCGATGTACACCCAATTCATTTCCAAAAAATCTAGTGCTATACGAAGGATCTACATTTATCATTTCTAAAACCCTTTCTTCCAATAAAGCACGTTCTTCTGCTCTTGCTAAATTGCAATTACTAAGCTCACGTGTATTTTTCATGGATACTGGCATTTGTGGTTGCATTTGGATTCGGTCGATTCATAAACTTAATAGAAAATAGATCTCGCACTCTGAGCTAACTGTTTCCTCCGAGGTTTCCTCCAAAAAATAGTTTTACTATAAAAATACGCTCTTCAGTAGTATAACTAGCCATATTTTTACAAATTGTCTTAAACAAGTCCAAAAGTCAGCAACGTCAAATAAATAGCTTGACAGAAATCAAAACAAAACAGTCATGGATGACTATATTTATTTACGATAAAAATTGAATAAACCGGAGAATTCTCAAAATTTAAAAATTAATTTACGGAACCAAATTACCACTAAATAGTAGTGTATTTTACATCGTTTGATTCAGAAAAATGATATCTTTCGATTGGTACCACAATGATTGTTGTACGATAGAACACCGAGCAACAGCACGCAAAAAACTGATTTCCCATGTTAATCTCCTATGTACACCTTTAAGACAGACACCCGGTATATGATTTCTAATGTGTCTGCTTTTTCAGCTAAAAATGTGAATAACTTATCTCTACCTGGGATTTCATTATCTTTTACCTGCGTCTTCCACTCACGAACAGTGATTGAATCTAATTTACTTGTAATTAAATATATGATCATTGAATCTAATTGATCAACCGGCTGTTCTAATATTTCTAGAGCTCGTAAATGCTGTAATGCTTCATTAATTATGTCTCTGATGCCTTTTGAGGATTCTTTTTCTAAATTGCGGATGTTAAATAAAGCTTTCATGTGATTGTTAACGAGTAATCGTTTTTTGTCGTATCTGTCACACAATAATTTCCATGCTACTTCATAACTGCTCTGCGACGTTTCTAAGAAGTTAATAACTTTTGCAGCATCTCCTAAAACAGATGATTTTAGATATTGGAATTTTAAGATGTTGTCAATTGTGTTGTTTTTGTGGATGACAGATATAAAGGTATCTCAAAATTCTAGCCACTCGTTGTAATTTCACTAAAATTTAGGCAAATTTATTATAGGCAATTTGACAGATTTTTGTTGTGCAAATTCATTTACGTCTATATTTGATAGTAAATTATCTTTGTTTTCAATATTCGTATAATTATTTAATAACACCTTTGCACTAGCAAGAATACTGCAAAAGTCATTATTAATTTCATTTCGAATTTCTAATTCGTCTGCTAGACTATCACCAATAGTTTCTATGTTTTCTTGAATTACATCAAATTTGTTATGTAATTCTTTTGCTTTGTCATATCTCAACGAAAATTCTGCAAATTGTTCACCTGTTAATTTAGTAAGCTTTAAAAATTGATTAACTATTGATGAAAATGTTCTTAATTGTGACTGAATTGATTCACGTTCTTCATACAAAGATGATTTATTTGACTTTCGTGTCATGACTAATAATAGAGCAGTTATAAATACCTATATGTGATACTGTAATGTGAAGTATGTAATTAAAAGGGCAAACCAACGACTCTTTCCTTCCCTTGTGATATAATGCTTGTAATGCGATGTCAACTATGTGATTTTCTTCTATTGCTTCTCTCAACGAAAATTCTTGTGATAAATAGTGCTGCTTATGTGACTGATAACTATATGATTTTCTTTCGTTGCTTCTAATTCAACGAAAACTCTTGTGATAGATAGTGCTTCTAACTAGTAACTTTTATCTATCCGGCTCGAAGGACCAATAATTATGTTCTTTATGTGACTCAAACTAAATGTTTCATGTGATTCAAACTCTTTATTTGCAAACTATATGTTGGTGTACAAAATTATTGACAAATATTGTCTGTTTTTTTGTTTATAGTAACGACGATGCTAACATATTTTCTAAGATATTTTGATTCAAAAAATGTGAAAAATATAAATAATATAATGCATTAACAATTATTGAAACAAAACTGGTTATAAAACTTTTATTTATTTAATAATATAATAATTTAAAACCGATATACATAACAGAATGTAGCTTTGCGGATGATCTTGTGATCTTTGGAAAAACAGAAAGTGATTTACAGTATAACATGACAGAATGGAATAATGAGCTAAAAGAAGCGAACTTAGAGATAAATATTTCAAAAACAAAAATTATGATCACGACGAGAAATGACAAACACTGTAATATTAAAATAGACGGCACAAAAATAGAGCAGGTTAAAGAATACAAATATCTAGGAGTTATCATAACACAAGAAGGTGAAATAGAGGAAGAGTTGAACAACAGATTAAGAGCACCGAACAAAACTCTACATGCAGTCAACAAAGTTATACTACAAAACAAAATGGTAAAGCAAGAAACGCGGATGACAGTGTATAAGACAATATATTTACCAGCCCGAATATATGGGAGCGAAATGTGGGTGTTAAACAAAAGACAAAAGCAAAAAATCCAAACAGCAGAAATGAAATATTTAAGGAGAGCTAAGGGGATAACCAAATTGGATAAAATGAAATGAACAAATAAGAACAGAATTGAATGCAAAAGAAGCAAACAAGTCCATAGAGGAAAGAAAGCTAAATTGGTACGGACATTTAATCAGAATGGATAATAAGAAACAAGTGAAGACAATCTGGCAATCAAGGATACAAAGAAAACAGAAAGTAGGGAGACCACAAATGACATGGGATAAGTCGATAGACAAAATACTGCAGAGTAAAGAAATCACAAAAAAGAAGCGGACAAGAAAGCTGTGAACAGAGAAGAATGGAAAAAAATTACTGCAGGCTATCGAGCCTGCATTTCCTACACCAGAAATGGTAGAAATGATGAAGATAATATATATATATATATATATATATATATATATATATATTTAATAAAATTTATACGCAAAGTCATTTGTAATTAATAATATCTATTTTATTCTGAGAAAAACTCTTCGTAACTCCGCATGTATTGTAAATTAAAACGCTTGTATCACATTATAATATAAAAGTTTCATATATAATACGAGTAATTTGTTAAACAAACATAAAAATTTCATGCGTTTGTCAAACGCGCCTCTAGCGGTTAACATATTTACTACTCACAAACATTGGCAGGGGCCAAAATTAATTTTCTTAATTTACAAAACTTTCCTGAATCCAAATTTGTTGAGATCACTACATAAGTTATTATAATTTTCAAGAAGTACCTAGATATTTTTCTGATAGTTCACACAGAATGTCATCATCATCTTATTTTCATCACTATCTTAGCGAACTGATACTTTTCGTACCAGGGTAGCCAATATTAGAAGAGCATTCATTTGGAAGAATAGAAAAATTACTCCCCCAAAATAAACTGAATTTTAATTATTTATTGCAGTAAATAAAACATTACAATAAAATTTGCCAGCTATTATAATATTTGAGCAGAACCTATTTTTCTGCTTGTCCACACATTATACCCTCATATTATTTTCCCCTATTTTGGTACAATTAGTTTTCTTAATCAATTAGAAAGGTATCATAATCAAATTAATTTTCTTTTACGTCTGAAAACTTCCAGAATAAAAATTTGTAGGGATAACTTTACTAGCTATAATGGTTTTAATTAAGAGCAATTTTTCTTGATAGTTTACACAGTATGCTATCATGTATTATTTTACACTCTTTGGCTGAAATTGGATTTCCTTATTTAACAAATATTTACGGTTAACTAAATAAATTTTCGTTTATGTAAAAAAACCCCTGATGAATCCAATTTTTTTGCGATCACTTCGTCAGTTATTATAATTTTCGAGAAGTAGATATTTTTCTGATACTTCACACAGTATGTCATCATGTTATTTTCATCACTAACTCAGCGAACTGCGACTTTCGTACCAGGGCAGCAAATATTGGTAGAGCACTTATTTGGAAAAAAAGAAAAATTATTAGCTCAAAATAAACTTTATTTCAATAATTTTTTGCAAAAAACAAAACATTACAATAAAATTATACAAATAATCAAAAAATATCACAAGCACATTTCCCATCAATTACCCTCATATTACTTTCCTTTGTTTTGGTACAACTGGTTTGCTTAATCAATAAGGAAGATCTCATAATCAAATAAATTTTCTCTTACGTCTTAAAAATTTGTAGAGATCACTTTACCAGCTATTATAGTTTTAATAAATAGCAATTTTTCATGATAGTTCACACAGTATGCCATCATGTTTTTTTACGCTCTTTGGCTGTAATTGGTTTTCCTTATCTAGCAAATATTTACGGTTAACCAAATTAATTCTCCTTTATGTAATAACTCTGCTGAATACAAATTTGTTGAGATCACTTAGTCAGTTGTTATAATTTTCGAGAAGTAGATATTTTTCTGATAGTTCACACAACATGTCGTCATCATGTTATTTTCATCATTAGCTTAGCGAACTACGACATTTGTACCAGGGCAGCAAATATTGGAAGAACATTTATTCGGAAAAAACGAAAATTATTACCTCAAAATAAACTTAATTTTAGTTATTTATTGCAATTATTAAAACATTACAACAAAATTATACTAATTAACAATAAATATCACAAGCAATGTGTCAATACGCCATCTATTATAGATTTCTAGATGTAATTTTCCGCTAGTCTACACATACCTCATGTTATTTTCCTCTGTTTTGGTACAACTGGTTTGCCTAAACTACGTATTAGAAAGATCTCATAATTACATTAATTTTTTCTTACGTCTGAAAAGGGTATAGCCGGATAAGCATATTAAATCTGCCCCCAGCGATTTTCAAAAATCCATATAGCTGGATCATGAAGAATTGAAAAATGGAATAAACACAAACAAAATTGCAATTGATGAGCTAAAAAAGGAGCACAAGAAAAAAGAAATGCAATGGCAAAAGGAGAAGGAAGATATGAAGAAAGAAATTCATTTGCTACATAAAAGAATAGAAGAATAGGATAGCAAAAGGTAGAACTAACAATATCACAATCAAAGGCCTGGAAACACATGGACAAAACCTGAAAGAAATAGTAACAACTTTTTTAGAAAAAGATCTTCAAATGACGTGTGCAGTTAAATCAGCTATTGTAATTAAAAAGAAAGACCTAAGCTCCTTCATTATAGCAGAAGTGGAAGACAGCCAAACAAAAATGAGAATAATGGAAAATAAGAGAAAGCTAAAAGGAAAAAACATTTATATTGATAATGATTGGACAAAAGAAGAAAGGAGGATGCAATACGCTATTAGAAAAAAAAAATCCATTGAAGAGAAAAGAAATAAAAAAGATTTATTACAATAAATTGAGAATAGGCGATAAAATGTACATATGGAATATGGAAAAAGGGGCTCTGGAAGAATTTAATGAAGAAGGTAAGGAAATAAAGAAAGATGAAATAAATCCAAAAAAATAAATCCAAATTCTCTAATGAGTTTAGCTTAAGGCCTTTCGGTTCGGTATGTAGAATTTTATAATCTTTAATGGAATGGTTATTTTCAATACAATGTTGAGAGAAACCAGTAGTGTTTGTATTTGTTTCAATGGATTTAATGTGTTCTTTCATCCTTATCTTAAAATTTCTGCCACTTTGTCCTACGTAAATAGCATCACAATCTTTACATTGAATTTGATATACTCCAGACAATTCTTTTTTATCAATTTTTGGTTTGTTGTTTATCAGCATTTTACCTAGTCATTTTATTAGTGGAAACAGTGTTAATATTGAGATTTTGGAACACTGAAGAAACTTTTTGTGTAGTTTTCGGAATGTAATTTAAATAAACCCAATTTTTCTTATTGTTTGTTTGTGTTGGTGTATAAATAATGTGCAACATACGTCTTCTATTTTTATTTCTTAATAATTTGTTAATCAAGTTCGCTTCATAACCATTATTAACTGCTATTTGTTTAATCATTCTAAGTTCTTTGTCAAAATTTGTTTTGTTTAATGGGATTGTTATTAATCTATGTATCATGCTATGAAAGGCTGAAAGTTTTACTGTTTGTGAATGATTTGAACTCATAGGTATTATGGTGTCTGTGAATGTGGGTTTTCTATAAATGTCATACTCTATGATGTTATTATTGTTTATGATAGTTAAATCAAGAAAGTTTAGTTTCTTGTTTTCTTCTTTTTCTAGAGTGAATTGTATATGCTTGTTAATCTTGTTTATATGTGCGAGAAATTGATCAAACTCTCTGTAAGTTCCTGTCCATATGCAAAATATATCGTCTACATATCGAGTCCAAAATTTTATCTTATTTTCAATTGTGTTGGATGAGTTTAATAACTTAACTTCAAAGTGGTCCATAAATATATCTGCAAATAATGGTGATATTGGTGAGCCCATAGGCAAACAATTTATTTGTTTATAACATTTACCGTTAAACTGAAAATAGTTTTGGTTAAGGCATAAATCTATTACGGAGAGCAGTTCTTGAGCTTTACAGTTTGAAATTTGGCTATTGAACAATTGTACTAAAATTATTGTTTTAAGTTCCGGAATAGGGATAGAAGTAAACAAACTTTTGACATCGAACGATACAAATTTACAAATACTATTTATGTTCACATTTTTTAATTTTTCTACTAATTCTAAGAAGTTTTTAATGGTATATGTCGGTTTAAAATTTATTAGGTCTGGAAGAATCGTATTTAGTTTTTTACAAATTTTATATAATAAAACAGAAGAACTGAGCAAAAGCATGCAAAGAAGGCTAACCGAAACGAGCCTAGAAAACATTAATAATAGCTGGCAGTAGATAGAAATAGCAATAAATGAAGGTTGCGAACAAGTATTAGGAAAATCAACAAGAAAAATAGAAACAAATTGGTTTGATCAGGAATGCAAAGAAGCCATGCTAAAAAAGAATGAAGCTAGAATAAAACTTCTACAAAACAATAACAAAGAAAATAAAAATAGCTACGTTACACTTCAAAATAAATATAAAAACATATGTAGAAGAAGAAAACGAGAAAGCATAAATGACAAACTAAGAGAAGTAGAAAATAATTTCAAAAGTAAAGTCATCAGAAACTTTTATCAAGAGGTTAAGAAACAAAAAGTAGGATACAAACAAAAAGATATCTATTGTAGAGACAAAGAGGGTGAATTAGTTACCGGCGAAAAGAAATTAATAAGGTGGCAGCAGTATTTCAATGAATTATTTCATGATGCAAAAAGAAACAGATCCCGTAAGGATAGAAAGAAGAGAGATAGGAAACGAAGAACATATAGAGCCTCCACAAAGTAGCCACATCATCCAAATTCTAAATAATTTGAAAAACAATAAAAGCCCAGGTGAAAATGGTATTCCGGCTGAAATCTATAAATATGGAGGGGAAAAACTACAAGAAGAAATATGCAAGATTATACAGGAGGTGTGGAAAACGGAAACCATGCCTGACAGATGGAAGGAAGCAATGATTTTACCCATTTATAAAAAAGGAGATCGTACCATATGTGAAAACTATAGAAGTATTGCCTTGTTAGACACCGCGTACAACATTTTCTCAACTTGTATCAGGGATACACTAAAAGAAAGAGTAGAACCACTATTAGGAGAATATCAGGCTGGCTTCAGAAGTGGCAGATCTACAACAGATCAGATCTTTTCATTAAAGTTAATAATGGCAAATAGTTTTGAGCACAACCTACCGCTACATTTGCTATTCATAGATTTCAAGCAAGCATATGATTCTATTAGCAAGCAGAAATTGTATAAAATAATGGAAGATCTAGGTATACCAAGAAAACTAATAAGACTTGTACGAATGACTCAGACAAGTAATAGGTGTAAGATAACCATAAATGGAACTACATCTGACAGCTTCAGTGTAGAAAGAGGTCTGAGATAGGGGGACCCAATATCAGCACTGTTATTCAATCTGGTGCTGGAATGGATTATGAGGAATTCAAATATATATATATATATATATATATATATATATATATATATATATATATATATATATATATATATATATATATATATATATATATGTCCGGTGTCTTATACCTCAAGGAACATCAAGTGCTAGCGTATGCAGACGACATAGTTATAATGGCAAGATCAAGGGAAGAAGTAACAGAGGTTTTCAAAAGACTAGAAGCTACAGCATTAAAAGTAGGCCTACGGGTAAACGAAGAGAAAGCCAAATATATGAAGCTAAGACAAAATCAGCAAACGGAAAGCAACACAGCTCTGAAAATAAAAAGTGAAAATGATAAAATGTACACGTTCGGCAAAGTCGACTGTTTCAATTATTTAGGAGTGTTAATAACTGATAAAAATGAAGAGGAAGTTGAATTGGAAGCAAGATTGGCTAAGGGAAGTAAAATTGTAGGAGCACTACATGAGTTCATCAAATCAAAAGACATATCATGGGCAATAAAGGAGAGAGTGTACAAATCGATAATTAGACCGACAGTTCTCTACGGTTGCGAATTGTGGACACTCAAAAAAAGCGATAAAAATAAGTTTGAAATCTGGGAAAGAAAAATTTTAAGGAAAATTTATGGTGGAATAAAAGAAGGAACTGTAATAAGGCGAAGGACAAACATAGAAGTAATGACTTTATATAAAGACAGTGCAATAACGGGAGTGAATAGGGCGCAAAGATTAAGATGGTTAGGACACATAATGCGGATGCCGGACACTAGATCGGCAAAAATAGTGTACAAAGGTGGGGCAATTGGAAGAAAGAGGAGGGGGCGCCCGTATTGGAATTTCCGGTTATTAATAACAATAACCAGAAATAAATTGGTAGGGATTACTTGCCACCTATTACCGTTTTAATTAAATAGCAATATTTCTTGATAGTTCACACAGTATGTTACATTGTTTTTTACTCTCTCACTCTCTCTCTCTCTCTTTCTCTCTCTCTCTCTCTCTCTCTCTCTCTCTCTCTCTCTCTCTCTCTCTCTGTCTGACGTATTAGCTGTGTTTTTTTTTCTGCTCCCGAAATTTTACTTTTCTCATGTGTATTTTAGTACTAATTTGGACAATTATTGTACTGTGCGCTACATATTTCTGCGAAGAATTTAGTGGAGATTTTATTTTTTGTCTGTCTTTTATCATATGTGAGTTATTAGACTTTTATTTATTTTTTAAAATCCATTTTAACATTTGACTTAATCAGTTTTTAACTTGTGATTGCGTGCGCCTATGTACAGACCTTGAACGTTTAATTAAAGTGTTCCATCATTCGCCTGTTCCAGTGGAATTTGTTTTATAACAGTATATTGAATCTACCTGTCCCAAGAAACGTAGAGCTTATTGCGTTCGCTGATGATCTAGCGATAGTCGCAATCGACGTAACAGAGGTAGGCCTTGTAAGCAAGGTGGACGACACCCTAATGCTTGTACAGGAGTGGATTAATATCAGGGATATGGAAATCTCTAAAGAAAAAACAGAAGCGGTCCTACTCATCGGGAGGAAAAGGCATGAAGACATTACATTCAAACTAGAAGACATGCACATTAAACCCAAGAGACGCATAAAGTATTTAGGAGTTTTCTTCGATAAAAACCTGACAATGATAGAACATGTAAAGGAGACAGTTCTCAAGGCTGAGAAAACGGTACAAGCACTGAAGAGGCTGTATCCGCGACTTTCAGGGCCAACAGAGGCCAAGCGAAGGCTTCTGGCATCGACAGCCCAGAGCGTTGTACTCTATGCAGCGCCGGTGTGGGGAGTAGATCTAAGATATAAAGGAAGTGTAAAGTTATTGGATAGGCTAAATAGACAACTATCAATCGGCATATGTAGAGGATACCGGACAATATCTGCAGAGGTAGCTCAGGTATTAGCCCGACTAACCCCCTTGTCCATAATTGTGGAAGAAAGAATACTCGGGTTCGGGAAATCCCGAGCAGAAAAAGAACACCTAAAGAGCCTGAGAACCAAGAAATGGCAAGAGCAGTGGAGCAAGGATACGGGAAACATATGGCTACATAGGCTGATGCCAGACATTACACCTTGGTTAGAGCGGGACCACAGTGAAATTACATTCCATCTGACACAAATCCTAAGTGGGCATGGAGTATTCCAGAGCTACCTCTACAGAATAGGCAAGGCAGAAATAGACGTGTGTAAATACTGCACTCAGCAAGACTCTCCATATCACACAATTTTTGAATGCCAACAGTGGGACAACGTACGAGGTGCAGAGCCCGGATTAACGGATGGTAACATTATAATGGAGCTTATATCATCGGAAGAGAGATGGAATGAAATCGTACGAGTCTTAGAGACCATCATGAGACAGAAAGAGGAAGATGAGAGAGAGGTTAGAGTCTAGATTATGAATTAATGAATTAATAGAGTTTTAGTATTACGACAACTGATTGGTGGCGAAGAAATGCGCAAGCGGTACCACACCTCTCAGGGCGGTACGGGACGGGAGAGTTTAGTGGGTAGGCTAGGCACATGAAGCGAAAGCGGATGTCTAGAGTCCCACACTACCTATACCCTTCGGGGGGTATGCACTGCTTCGGCAACATACCAGGTGTGCATGAGCATTCTCTCCAACCCTTACAAAAAAAAAGGTTATGTTAGGTTAGGTTAGGTATTTTCTGCCTGTAATGTCGCTCGTGGGGGAGATGTTCTTTTACTAGTTAAAAACAATGTTACATCCAATCATGTAAATCTTATTGATTATTCTAACATTCTTCCCTGCAGTGTAGATGTTTTATGTTCAAAAATTATTATTTCAAACAAAATTTTATATATTTTTGTAATGTACATTCCTCCATCTCTCAACGCATCATACTATAGTTCAATTTTTGATTTTTTTGAAAGTATGCCTTTCTTACATGATGATAACTTTGTTATATTAGGTGACTTTAATATACTTGAATTAATCTCATGCTCTGATACTCCTAAAGTTAACATTTTTAATGCTTTTTTAGAATTTTACGGCGCTAAACAGCACAATTCTATTTTAAACAAGAATAATAGGCTTCTTGATGTTATCGTCTCCAACATTGAATGTACAGTCAACCATGCTTCCAATTTGATTCTTAATGTTGAATATGATCATCATCCAGCTCTAGAGTTTGAAATTAACACTGGCTGCAGAATCAGGAAAACTTATTCTTAATTTAATGGATCATCTTATAACTTTAAAAAAGCTAATCTTATTAAGCTTTATGAACTTATAGATGGCTTTGACTGGAACATTCTTGCACAATACAGTGATGTAAACATGGCTTGCGATCTACGTTATAAAACTGTACAATTTCTTTGATGAATGCATTCCTTTAAAATGTCATTTAAAAGACGCTATCCTCCTTGGTTCACGTCTGAAATCAAGGCGGATATTCGTCCTAAAGAACATTATCGCAAGCTGTGTAACAAATATATCTTTAATAACTATTATTTGGATTATTTCAATGAATTACGTGCTAAGCTCAAAAGTGACATTACGAAGGCCTACAATGACTGTATCTCTCAATGCGAGTCCAGTATCAAAAATGATCCTAGTTCCTTTTGGAAATTTGTTAACAGCAAAAGGCCATCAACATTTGCTAATGTTATGACTTTAGATAATACTAAATTTTCAACAGCTGATGATATTGCTAATGGTTTTGCTACTCATTTTAAGTCGGTACATACTCTTCCTTCTACTAATCAAACATCTTCCTTTCCCGTTTATTGCCCTAATCTTATTTCCCTATATCATGTGAGCAAGGATGATGTTATGCAATCTATTTCTAAACTTAAGTCTAATTTTTCATGCGGTCCTGATCTCATTCCTAGTTTCTTAATTAAAGATGGTGCCTATCCTTTATTGAATGCTATCTATCACATTTTAATTTATCTTTGAAAACAAATACTTTCCCTGATATATGGAAAGAAACTCGCCTAACATCTATTTTCAAGTCTGGTGACAGCGCTGTCATTAAAAACTATCGCCCTATCGCTGTACTACCCAATTTTAGTAAAATATTCGAAAAGCTATTGTATTATGCCATTTACTCTAAAGTTAGAAATCATATATCTTTTTCGCAGCACGGATTTATGGAGAAAAGATCGACTACTAGTAATCTGCTTTACTTTACTCATATAGTTTCGTCGATTTTAGACTCTAAGGGACAAGTAGATTGTATATATACAGATTTTTCAAAAGCATTCGCCAAGATAGATCATGCAATTTTGATCCAGAAACTCCATTCCTTTTCTATCTCTTCGTCCTTAATTGATCTTCTTTCGTCATACCTCTCTCATCGTTCGTCGTTCGTTCAATTTCAGGGTTGCAAATCATCTTTTATTTCTACTTCTGGGGTTCCCCAGGGCTACAACCTTGGCCCTTTGTTGTTTTTGTTTTCAAAAATGACATAACTAATATCCTAAATTGTGATAAATTATTATTTGCTGTCATATACTAGAGAATTGTATCGAATCGTGTCCAGAAGATGAATTAGAAATTAAGTAATAGTCGGAATTTGGACAGGAAATAATTAAACTTCAATAATCACTGCCGACGTTTCGGAAGTTATAATTCTATTCTCAAGACTAAAATAAAATTATTTTTGTTACATCATATAAGATTTTCAAAATTCAAACAAAGTTAGTGGTACATACCATCAGTAGATCACTTAAATTATATTTAAAAGATTGTTTTATACAGAAATACATGTGGTAAATGTGAACAAAATTGTACTATCAATAACAATCAGGAAATTTTTTGAACAGGTGTTGATCGTAGGCGAGCTATTAAGTGACTGAACCAACTAATTAATAGCCAGTGTAACCACACGATGGAACCAAACAAAAGAAGGAGAATCAGCAACCATGTTTTTAACGCGGTACATTTGAATTTAAATTGTTCAAAACATTTGAATAAAAACAACTTAGATTTTCTATATCTGTTCTTAAATTGATATTCGTTTTATTTAATTGTATATGGATCATCTCTAAAAATAATCTTTTATTTAAAATTTTTCTATATCCAATATTGTTACATTTTCAAAATTAAATGTGTGACCTAAGTTAAAATGGTGTGAACTTAATGCTGTTTTATCTGAGTTAAATTTACTTTTACAATCGTAAACATGGTTTCTGATTCTACTACTCAAATATTGTTTGCTCTGACCTATATAAACTCCATTGTAATCTTTGCACATGATCTTGTGTGACATCATAAATAATTTTCCTTATGAGGCCCCTCGGGTAATCATTACGAGCTAAGTTTTGTTCTAATTTCTTCATATTTTCTTTGATGAACTGTGGATAGCAAATATTTTGGTTTCTGTGTTTTATGCCTTTAATGAGACTGATTTTCTGTTTCATTGGATGACCGGATTGATAGTTTAAGATTCTGTTTGACGATGTAGGTTTTTCATACCAATCAGTCCAAAGAGAACCATCATCTTGTTTTATCAATAGTCCAGGCAATGAGTACTTTCAGGGTTACAAAAGGTCAGGGAGTGTTCGTTTTTGGTAGATTTTTACAGTTCGGTGTCCTAATTAATATTCTGAGTTTGCGACCTTGAGCGACCGCCGCTCGCGCCGCCATATTGAAAAAAAGGTACTAAAAAACACTTTTTCGAGAATGTCTTCTCTCCAGCGCAACCAAAGTTGAAAATAGTTATTACAAAAATTGTAGATCATAAAATTCTCTAGAGAAACGGTTCTTAATAGTTTTTGTGTAAGTGCTATAATTTTTGAGAAAATCGAGAAAATAAAAATATAAAATTCTCAGTCTGTGTAAACCAAATCATAAATTTGTATTAATACACAAAAACGGCTGACACCGTGAAAAAAAAATAAATTTAAGTATTTTTTTTATTTTGTGTTTAAATTACTGTAAATCTTGAACGGAATCAAATAGCCACTTCCGGTATCCGGCATTCGATTGCTCGGACAATTATCTATTTGGACCAATATTTTTACACTTCTGGGAAGTCTAGTTCAGCTGTAATGTGTACATATTCTCCGAAAAAAGGTAAATAAATTTAAGTAATTTTCTTAAAATTTTATATTTAAATTACTGTAAATCTTGAACAGAATCAAATATCGATTTCCGGTTTTCATTATTCGATTGCACAGACATTTATCTATTAGCACCATTATTTTTACATTTTTTGTAAGTCTAGTTCAGATGTAAAATATACATATTTCCCGAGAAAACATAAATAAATTTAAGTAATTTTTTAAAAATTTTTTGTTTAAATTACTGTAAATCTTGAACGGAATCAATTAGTGACTTCCGGTTTTCGGCAATCGATTGCTCGGACATATATCTATTAGCATCATTATTTTCACACTTTTGGTAAGTCTAGTTCAGCTGTAATATATACATATTATCCGAGAAAACGTAAATAAATTTAAGTAATTTTCTTAAAATTTTGTATTTAAATTATAGTCCAGGCAATGAGTACTTTCGGGGTTATAAAAGGTCACGGAGTGTTTGTTTCTGGACGATTTTTACAGTTCGGTGTCCTAATTAATATTCTGAATTTGCGACCTTGGGCGACCGCCACTCGCGCCGCCATATTGGAAAAATGGTACCAAAAATCATTTTTTCAAAAATATCTTCTCTCCAGCGCCAATTAGGTTGAAAATAGTAATTACAAAAATTAAAGAGCATAACATTCTCTATAACTTCTGTTATAAACATTTTCCAATCAGATGAAAAAACGGTAGTACGTATTATGTAATCGATATTTGCTTAAATTTCATGAAAAATATAGCGATTTTGCGAATTGTAGAAATTTGTTAAGTTTGACTTCGCTGTAACTCGTGAAAAACTCATCACATTGGAAAATGTTTAAAACAGAAGTTATTGGAAATTTTATGCTCTATAATTTTTGTAATAACTATTTTCAACTTTGGTGGCGCTGGAGAGAAGATATTCTCGAAAAACTGTTTTTTAGTACCTTTTTTTCAATATGGCGGCGCGAGCGGCGGTCGCTCAAGGTCGCAAACTCAGAATATTAATTAGGACATCGAACTGTAAAAATCTACCAAAGATGAAAACTCCTTGACCTTTTGTAATGAAAGCCCATTTTTATGTCTTCATTGCCTGGACTACAACATTAAATCTAAAAAAGGTAAATGCTTATCCCTTTCACATTCTAACGTAAATTGAATGCGATTGTTAAATTTGTTCACGTACTGTAATATTTTATCTTTGAAGTTTTTTGGGATAGCTAAAACGATATCATCCACGTATAATTTCAAGAAAGGAATATGAACAAGGAAATTATTTACAATATCAGACAAAATATTATTCATCACTAAATTCTCAAAAATAGGAGATGCTGGGTTACCCATAGCTGTACCAAATAATTGCTGATGGAACCTACCATCAAATGAGAAGTAACTGCTGCCAAAATAAAATTCAACTATTTTGTTGAATATTTCTAAGTTAATATTAGTAAAATCTTTAATGTTATCCCAGTTATATTCTATTTCCTGTAAGACCAGTTGTTTGGGTATATTTGTGAATAAGGATATGACATCTAAAGAGACTAATATATTTAAGTTTAAATACACCTCTGTAAAAATTAATAACTTCATATTATATAGAAATCGCTCAAAATATTAAGTTATCATGTAATTGTTGTTCATGTGATGAAAATGTTATATAAAAAGCTTCCATGTTAAACGGCATTTTGGTGACAGCCATTTTGAAAAAATATAATCAAACATTTTTTAACTACCGAAATATTTTTAGGTTACTAATTTACGCACAAAATATGTAATTTAAATATTTCTGTAAAGATACAAGAACAACATTGACAATTTGGCACAAAAATCAATTTTTTTATTATTGTTTTATTTTTGGCATTATTAGAAATATTAACAAATTAGATGGCCCATGAAATATTTATGTTTCACTGTAACACTTGAGCCACTCCAGTAACTGGAAAATTATATCTTCAGTCAGTTCGGTACTCATATTTTTCGAATGAGAAAGATAAACAATACGAAATGAAGGACAAATATATAATCCATCGTTTACCTGAGACAAGTAAACACATCGTAGAAATTAAAAAATGTCTTACTTCTGATATTACAATATTTTGCCAAATGCAAGTTAATATTAGATGCTGTACACAAGTTCGATGGCGCATCTAAACTTTTTGGACTCTACAAATTTTGTGCGTAAATTAGTAATTTAAAAAGATTTCGGTATTTAAAAAATGTTTGATTATATTTTCTCAAAATGGCTGTTACTAAAATGCCGTTTAACATGGAAGCTTTTTATATAACATTTTCATCACATAAACAACAATTACATGATAACTTAATATTTTGAGTGATTTCTATATAATATGAAGTTATTAATTTTTACAGAGGCGTATTTAAAAATTATAGATCGTACATTTCTCCAACGTTCTAATTTGTCAGACTTGAAAACTGTATCATTAAGCTACACACATCATCGGTTAACAAAAATTTTTATTTATAGGCAACCGTTTATAGCTCGGCTATTTCCGGTAGAAATAACTTGAAAAAATTATGAGATATACTTTCTGAACTTTATATATACACCCTTAGTTTGAAAAAAAATATAATTATTCCTTCTTTGTTAATAAAATTGACGAAAAACGCTCCGAAATCATGCTCTTCAACTAGGACCCTTAAGTTATGATTGTGGCATTCAAATTCCCCGTCAAATTCTCAGCCAATCGATATAGGTGTGAAAGTAATTCGGGGAAGTGGTTTAATTTAAATATCCCGTCAAATTCTCAACCAATCAAACATCCTAGAAATGGGCGTGGTATAGTCAAAAATGTGGGGAGAGGATAATTGCATGTTCAAACTTGCAATTATGGATAATTGCATGTTTAAACTTGCAATTATAGCTAATTGCAAGTTTATACTTGCAATTATGGATAAATGCATGTTTAAACTTGCAATTATGGCTAATTGCAAGTTTAAACTTGCAATTATAGATAATTGCATGTTTAAACTTGCAATTATAGCTAATTGCAAGTTTAAGTTTGTAATTTTGGCTAATTGCAAGTTGTAATCATGAAATTACTACATAAAGAATATACTAACATACAACAGAAAATACTAAAATACTAGCATAAAATACTAAAATACTAGCGTCCCTGTTCGGGCGCCAATTTGTGATAATGAAATTACTACATAAAGAATATACTAACATACAACAGAAAATACTAAAATACTAGCATAAAATACTAAAATACTAGCGTCCCTGTTCGGGCGCCATTTTGTAATATTAAAAATGCCATTGATTGTGACATGAGAGAAAAGCAGCAGGTAAGTATTTAAATTTTTGTAGATTTAAAATTCCCGCCGATAAAAATTAAAACTGGGGAGATTTGAATTTGCCAACGGATGATTTCTCAATGATAGAACAAAACTAAACTTCACTGACAGCTGATTATGTAGATTCTTCGGGCGCCATTTGTAACTAATCTGAGTGAATGTAAAATCAACTATCCTGACTAGGGTCCGGTCTCTCCGTGAACGAGTTTTTAGTGAAATAAAGACATTGGGTTTAATAATGGTAAATAAAATTAATTATTATTGTTCAAAAAGGTAAGTTACAATTTTAAGGTTAGCTTAAATTTATTTGAACATTTTGCAGTGAATCTGAAATATGGTGAGGATGTAAGGAAATACCTTGGATATGTAGAGGAGATTCACCTGACAGTGCAAGTCTAGGTGAATCGCGAATATGTGTAGGTGACTTGATTTGTTTCTTTGGGTAAAAAAAACTTTCACAATTCGTCTGACAGTGCAAGTCTAGACGAATGTGTTCTGGAGAACAAAGATGATATAAAAACTGACAGGCAAGTCGAGCTTTTGAATCAGATGAACACTACAACTTTAGCATTCGACATATTTGAGAAAAATATTAATTAATAACTGACGGACAAGTCGAGCTATTAATTATTGAACCCTGGTCTTTCGACACTTGACATTAACTGACAAACAAGTCGAGTTAATATGGCCTTTCAACATTAGACAGAAGACAAGACATTTTATTTGTACCTTTTATGCCGAGTTATTAATTCGGCATTGGTAAGTGTACTCGAGAGGTAATTAAAGACAGCGCGAGCCATCTGTTGGGAAACGGCCGCATTTTGGAAGTTCGACCTTTCTTTCGCAATAAAGTAACTGTCAGATTTGACGTGTAGACATAAAGTGTGGTTAAGTGAATGTGTTTATGTGACAATTTAAATTTCAGATTCTTTTCTTAATTAATTAACCTAAGTAACAACATATTTACATGAGTTGAGGCAATAGGAATTGAATATGAACATCAATAATAAAAGTAAACATTTACAATACAGTAATTACTTTGAGGTAAGTTAGTTGCTTAAATGTAAAATGTTTATAACCTATACCAATGTTTATTTTTGTAGGAAGAAAAGAAAGGTGACAAATCTGGTTTGTCACACCCCCTCCCTTCTTCCTCAGAAAAAAAAAATAAGGGCAGCTTATTTTTTTTTTCTGCACAAAAAAAAACAAAACAGAGAACAAACAAAAACAAAACAGAAAACAAACAAAAACAAAACACGAATTATTAAACGTCACTTCACTACTCACACAAAGCTGTCTAATTCAGCGGGGAGGAAAAATTTCACTGGGGACGGAGATCTGGCACATCATACCAACGACCCCGGCGGCGCACGGGAAATGATGTTCCTGGAGTCAGGTTGGCGGGCCGGTACCGCTGGAGGAATGTGGCCATCGGAGCACTCGGTACCTCCAGGTGGATAGGGGAAAAGACTGGAACTGGGCTCGGGAGGAGCGGGGGTGTAGGCAGCAGTGGCCTACTAATTTTGACTCTTGGAGAGTGTCCCGGCCGTGGTGGCCGCGTCGGTGGCCGTTTAAGGCCTCCTGGGGCGATTGATTTCGGCGGGATTGCCGGAATAGAGTCTACATGACTCTCAGGTGGGACAATAAGATTCTTGGAGTCGGGGATGTCCTTTGGCTGGGTGTAGATTTTTAACATGGATGTTTGGTCTTGGATGTTGTAAGTTTGTGCTGATGGCTTTTGTACTATCTCGTAGGGACCGGAATAGTTTGGAGCTAATTTGGCGGCGAATCCTTGGACCGCTGATGACAGTGGATGTTCTCGTCGCCAAACTTTTTGGCCCACTTTGAACTCTAGTGGTCTTCTTCGGAGATTGTAGTGATGCGCCTGCGAGGTGGCAGCGCGGGCCAAATTGATTTTGACCAACTCTTGAACTTCCTGGAGTTTCTCAACTTGGGATTTCCTTCGTAAAACATCGTGGTGAGTCAAATTGATGTTTGTCAATTTCTGGTGACCATTATATTCTATTTTGGGTAATTTTTAACTCTTTCCCTAGGTTCAACAGAGCCGGAGTGAACCCAGTGCTGACTGGAGTTGAGGGCGAGTCTAAAATTGAACAGTTCTTCTTCCCATTTCTTATGATTTCCATCGCAGAACTGAGCGATCATGGGCTTCAATGTGCGATTCACTCTTTCCACAGGGCTTGCTTGTGGAGTATATGGAGGAGTGCACTTATGTTGAATCCCCATTTTCAGAAAAACAATTTTAATCTGTCTTGTTGTTCAGCCAAAGTTCCCGTCGTAGATAATTGAAACTTTCGTAATTCTTGGTTTAATTCAGTTTTTGTAAGTGTTTGTATAAATATGTATTTTTGAGGTAAAATATCTGTGTTATTGTTTTTGGAATTTCTTTTATTTTTACGGTTCTTGGGAGCCATTATGTTCAAATTTGTACTTTGATAAGAATAAAATACACTGTTGTCTTTATTTTCCTAAAACTCCTTCACAAGTCCCTGTTCGCGGGCGTCATTTTGTAATAATTAAATACTAACATATAACAGAAAATACTAAAATACTAGCGTCCCTGTTCGGGCGCCATGAAATACTAGAATTGTGACATGTGAGAAAAGCAGCAGGTAAGTATTTAAATTTTTGTAGATTTAAAATTCCCGCCGATAAAAATTAAAACTGGGGAGATTTGAATTTGCCAACGGATGATTTCTCAATGATAGAACAAAACTAAACTTCACTGACAGCTGATTATGTAGATTCTTCGGGCGCCATTTGTAACTAATCTGAGTGAATGTAAAATCAACTATCCTGACTAGGGTCCGGTCTCTCCGTGAACGAGTTTTTAGTGAAATAAAGACATTGGGTTTAATAATGGTAAATAAAATTGATTATTATTGTTCAAAAAGGTAAGTTACAATTTTAAGGTTAGCTTAAATTTATTTGAACATTTTGCAGTGAATCTGAAATATGGTGAGGATGTAAGGAAATACCTTGGATATGTAGAGGAGATTCACCTGACAGTGCAAGTCTAGGTGAATCGCGAATATGTGTAGGTGACTTGATTTGTTTCTTTGGGTAAAAAAAAACTTTCACAATTCGTCTGACAGTGCAAGTCTAGACGAATATGATCTGGAGAACAAAGATGATTAAAAAACTGACAGGCAAGTCGAGCTCTTGAATCGGATGAACACTACAATTTTAGCATTCGACATCTTTGAGAAAAATATTATTTAATAACTGACGGACAAGTCAAGCTATTAATTATTGAACCCTGGTCTTTCGACACTTGACATTAACTGACAAACAAGTCGAGTTAATATGGCCTTTCAACATTAGACAGAAGACAAGACATTTTATTTGTACCTTTTATGCCGAGTTATTAATTCGGCATTGGTAAGTGTACTCGAGAGGTAATTAAAGACAGCGCGAGCCATCTGTTGGGAAACGGCCGCATTTTGGAAGTTCGACCTTTCTTTCGCAATAAAGTAACTGTCAGATTTGACGTGTAGACATAAAGTGTGGTTAAGTGAATGTGTTTATGTGACAATTTAAATTTCAGATTCTTTTCTTAATTAATTAACCTAAGTAACAACATATTTACATGAGTTGAGGCAATAGGAATTGAATATGAACATCAATAATAAAAGTAAACATTTACAATACAGTAATTACTTTGAGGTAAGTTAGTTGCTTAAATGTAAAATGTTTATAACCTATACCAATGTTTATTTTTGTAGGAAGAAAAGAAAGGTGACAAATCTGGTTTGTCACAAAGTTTGAACTTGCAATTATGGATAATTGCATGTTTAAACTTGCAATTATAGCTAATTGCAAGTTTAAACTTGCAATTATGGATAATTGCATGTTTAAACTTGCAATTATGGCTAATTGCAAGTTTGAACTTGCAATTATAATTTAGTGATTAGGGTGCAGTCTTGAAATTAAAAGCCAGATTCAGTGAAAACAAGATGAATTTATTTTCATAAACAGTGACAGACTACTTCAAAATTATTATTAACAAAAGAATCCTTATTTCTAAATAACTGTATAATATTGTAAACATAAAATCAGAGAATGCGTGTATGTGTATGTGTGCGTGTATGTGTATGTGTGTGTGTATACATGACAGGCGCTACAGTACTCCCCTGCCAATGATGAAGATCATGAAATTCCAACTTGTAGACGATCTGGAAAACGGACAACTCTGTTTGATCTCGTGGTGCGTTCTTGAGGGTGAACAATATTTTCTGGCATTGGACTGGCAATGAAGGTATCTTCAGGCTCTTCAAATTCCTTGTCATCGTTCCTTTCTTTGTTTGCCATAATATATTCCGGTTTCAGTCTATCAATAGAGACTGTGACATCTCGGCCACGAATATGGACCACAAATGTTTTCTCAAATCTAGCAACAACTTTATACGGACCTTCATATGGTTCTTGTAATAATTTTTTGGGCCCGTCTCGTCTCGTTCGGTAGTTGCTAAATCTTTAAAAATAAATGTCGACTTTTCTCCATGCCTGGAACCGTTGACAGGGCGCAGTTGTTGCATATGCTGGCGTAGAACTTGCACGAAGTTGGCTGTATCTTCGTCGCCTGTTGCCTGTGATGAAGTTAGAAATTCGCCAGGTAACCGAAGGGGTTCTCCATACAACATCTCTGCTGTTGTTGCCTGAAGGTCATCTTTCCATGCTGCCCGAATTCCAAGCATGACAGATGGTAGAATCTCGGTCCATCTAGAGTTTTTATGACACTTTATTGCTGCCTTGAATTGACGATGGAAACGCTCCACCATGCCCTTCGCTGCTGGATGATACGCGGTAGTTCTGTAGTGGGTGTTTCCTATTAGACAGTTTAGTTGCCTAAATAGGTGTGACTCAAACTGCCGTCCTTGATCTGTCGTAATGCGTAACGGTGTACCAAATCTTGCGATCCACTGATCGTAGAATGCGCGAGCAACAGTTGAGGCTTCTTGATCAACAATAGGAATTGCTTCGTGCCAACGCGAAAATCTGTCAACGCAGGTAAGACAATATCTGCAACCTTCTGAGACGGCATGACAACAATATCCAGATGAACATGCTCAAATCTTCTTGACGGTGGTGAGAATGTACCTGATGCGGTTGACACATGACGAGTGATTTTCATACGCTGACATTCTAGACAGTTGCGAGACCATTCCCTACAATCATTTTTGATAGACGGCCAGACGTAGCGCTGGGTTACAAGTTTGACTGTTGTCTTGATTCCTGGATGAGAGAGACGATGTATGCATCGGAACAAATGGACGTGCTGTCGCTGTAGATACATCACATTGTAATTCAAATGTGTGTATGTATTCAATAGTATTCACACGTGTATCTGTGCTCTCTGATTTTTGTCGCCTTTCGTATAGAAGTTTATACCTTTATTTAATAAAATTTTGTGCGTATTGTGCGTAAATAGTAGGAGATCGGTCGTGTAATTTGTGAATATCAGTGCTGATATCTATGTGAAGATATTTAATATAAACATTTTAAATATATCATTTTGCATGTATTTTTAACAAAATCTGTCTAAAATCTTAATTAAACACGTTAACTATTGTTTATTAATTTGATCCAACAGCTCATCGATTTAAACAAGTGCGAATATGAACGGTATATGCAAAATTTGTGATAGTAAACTAGCGAGAAATAAATCTGGCGTTCAGTGTACCAGTGACTGTAAAATTTTTTTCCATTTCGCTTGCTTAAAAATTTCAGTAGCAGAGTAACAAGTAATTAATACTTCAAAAAATATTAAATGGATCTGCGAAGAATGTCAAACTAGTATCAGTAGTGAAGATGAAGATTCATTTAAGGAATCGAGCAGCTCGTCCAACCCGAAAAAGATAACGCTCCTTGATGTAATGGCTAAACTTGACTTACTACAAAAAACCACTGAAGAACTACAAAAGTCAGTGGATTTTTGCTCTAATAAAATTGATGATTTCGAGATTATTCTTAAATCGCATGCTGAAAAAATTAATCTAATTGAACCATTACAAGAAGAATGTAATATCCTTAAAAATCAAGTGAGAGAATTAGAACAAAGATCAAGAGCGAATAACATTGAAATTGTCGGAATCCCGGAAAAACCAAATGAAAACATAGGTACAATAATAGAGTCGATTGGAAAAGTAATTGGATATAAAATAATGGAAAATGATTTGGATGCTTATCACAGAGTTTTCCGCTTTAAACAAAACGCTGATACTAATCGAGAACCAAAGAACATTGTCGTACGTTTTATTTCAAGAATTAAGAAAAACAATTTCGTTGCCTCTGCGCGCAAATTTAATAACTTAAATACTAATAATATTAATTTCACGGAAAACAAGAATATATACGTCAATGATCACTTGAGTCCTGCATATAAAATTTTACTCAAACATGCTAAAGACACATGTAAAATGAAGAATTATAAATTTGTGTGGGTTAAAAATTCAAAAATATTTGTGCGTAAGGATGAAACCTCTCCAATAATCATAATAAATTCTGATGCTGATATCAAGAAAATAAAATAAATTATTAAAGATTCTCAATAAACACTATAAATTAATTTAATCATTCATAATGTTGACTATTTTTTATCAAAATGTTCGAAGTGTAAAAACAAATTTATTAAACTTTTACAACGAAGTAGCAGCAACCAACTATGACATTATCATGTTAACCGAAACTTGGTTAAATAACACTATCATTGATTCAGAACTATGTGATTTAAATAGATATGTTGTGTACAGGCGCGATAGAACTTTCGGAACTAAAAGTGGAGGTGGTGGTGTCCTAATTGCCGTGTCTAAAGCACTCAAATCTAAACAACAAGTGCAGTGGTGTTCGTTAGCAGAGGACATATGGATCACGGTGTACTTAAACAATGTAAAAATACATTTTTGTTGTACTTACATTCCTCCTCAATCAGTTGACAGCACTTATGAAAGTCACTTTGGAAAAATAAGTGAAATAATGTCCCTACATCCGACAGACATTTATTTAATATCTGGTGATTATAATTTACCTTACATTAATTGGACTCGGAACAATTCTTCACATTGTGAACCAGTTCTTCTAAGAAGATCAGTAACAAATTTAAATTTAATTAATACCTTAAGCTTAAATAGTCTTGAGCAATACAACAATCACTGTAACGAAATTAATAGAATTTTGGATCTCATTTTTAGTACTACAAAAATTGATGTAGAATTGTGTGAAGGCCTTGTTAAACCAATTGACAGTCATCATCCGCCTCTGGAAATATTACTCCCAATAGAAACTAGTCTTAATACGCTACAACTCAACTCAACACAAAAATTGGATTTCAATTCGTGCGATTACGAAGAAATAGTATATAAATTATCATGCATAAATTGGGAGAAAACGCTAATAAATAATGATATCAATATGGATGTTGAAATATTTTACAATATACTCAGCTCTTTATTTTGCAGTTTTGTGCCACTAAAAAATATTAAATATACCAAATATCCTCCTTGGTTCTCGAAACCTTTAATTAAAATAATTAAAGAGAAAAATAAAATGTTTAAAAAATGGAAACGATACAAAAACATATCTGACCATCATTCTTTTGTAGTACTAAGAGAAAGATCTAAACAAATGATCAAATCTGATTATACTAACTATATCAGTAATATAGAAATCAATTTGCATACTAACATCAAAGCATTTTGGAAGCACGTAAAAACTATGAAAGTGAATAATTCTTTGCCTAATGTAGTACGTTACAGGGATTGCGAGGCTCAAAATGGTCCTGACATATGTAACTTATTTGCCGATTTCTTCAAATCTGTTTTCATATCTCCTACAGTTACAAATACACCCAATAAATCAGTAAATAATAAAAACTTAGAAATAAACTCTACTTTGAACTTAGGATGCTTGTACTTGAGTGAAGAAATTATTTTAAACCATCTGTCTAACATCGACATAACGAAAGGAGTAGGACCTGATAACATTCACCCTAAATTTGTCAAAACATGTGCAAACTACTTAGCTGAACCACTATATATTATATTTAATAAATCGTTGTCATCAGGTATATTTCCAGATCGATGGAAACTATCGCATGTCACCCCTATTTACAAATCTGGTGATAAAAATGACGTCATAATTTATCGACCTATATCAAAACAATCGGTATTTGCAAAAACTTTTGAATCATTAATTGTAAAAAATATTAAAACGAACATCGAGACAATTATTATACCTGAACAACATGGATTTTGCTCTGGTAAGTCAGTAACAACAAACTTAGTTCCTTTCACTCAGTATTTAGCTAAAAACATGGATAAACGCAGACAAGTAGATGTTATATATACTGACTTTACCAAAGCGTTTGATCAAGTTAACCACGAAAAATTAATTGACAAATTAGGCAAATATGGTATTCATGGATCCTTACTACGATGGATAGATTCTTATATAAGCAATAGATCACAAATTATTGTTCTAGGAGGCTATTGCTCTAGAGAAATTAATGTTTTATCGGGGGTCCCGCAAGGTAGTCACCTAGGCCCATTACTTTTCAACTTATATATTAATTCAATATCAAATTGTTTTAAAAATAGTAAATGCCTTTTATTCGCGGATGATCTAAAATTCTTTAGGCCTATTGGCAATCTTGAGGACTGCCGAAAACTTCAATCCGACTTAGACCATCTATATTGTTATTGCAGTGAAAATGACCTCTCTTTAAATATTCAAAAATGTCACTCTGTTAGCTTCACTAGAAATCATGATAAAATTATGTTTAATTACTCTGTAAACAACGAAATATTAGAATCAAAAACATCTGTGCGAGATCTTGGAATAATATATGACCATAAATTACTCTTCAATGAACATACAGATTATATAACTAAAAAGTCTTCTAAAATGCTGGGATTTATAATAAGAACAACTAAACCTTTTACCAATATCAAGTCATATAATCTGTTATACAATACCTTAGTTAGACCACATTTAGAATATAATTCACCAATTTGGAATCCTCTTCATAACATCAATGTAAATGCAATAGAGAAAGTTCAAAAAAAATATACAAGAATAGTGTATTATAGACTTAAAATACCTTATGAGTCATATGCTTGCCGATTACAAGTTCTTAATATGGATTCTTTAGATAAGAGAAGAAAAATTAATGATCAAATATTTCTATACAAAATTATACATAATACAATTTTTACAGGCGAATTAACGCAATATATAAAATTATATGTACCACCTAGATGTACTAGATCTCAAATTTTGTTTCTAACTGAAAATTGTAATACAAATAATTATAAAAATGCTCCAATCAATCGAATAATAATTGCACACAATAATATTTGTGAACAAATTGATATATTTAATGTAACACTTTCATGTTTTAAAAATATGTTAAATATGTACATCACTGATTTTCTCACTTAATTACACTATTTCTTTATTGTTATTCCTACTATTGTTACTATAAAATTATTTGTTATTTATTAAGCACATATACGATACATGCTGTATTATACTCTTTGTAAATTCGCGGGAACCTGTTTGGCTTAGGCTGTTGGTTCTCCCAAACAAATAAATAAATAAATAAATAAATAAACATCTGTCTCAGGGATTCTGATCATCTTGAAATGCAGACTTGATGTCTTGTCGTTTAATAGGGCTTTGAGTTCCTCGTCATTCTTCTGTGCGGCTGCTAGCAACGTAAAATTCAGCGCAGGTTCAATTTCTTGAATGCGTGAGAGAGCATCTGCAACAATATTATCATCTCCCGAAATATGTCGTAAATCAGTGCAAAACTGGTCAATAAAATCGAGATAGTGAAATTGTCGTGGAGTTGATTGATGACTTTTATTGCGAAATGCGTACGTAATTGGCTTGTGATCGGTAAAAATGGTAAATATTCTCGCCTCCAGCATATGTTGAAAATATTTTACTGCTTCATAAATGGCTAGCAGTTCCCGATCATATGTTGAATATTTGCGTTCTGAAGTACTCAATTTTCTAGAAAAGAAAGCAAAAGGCTCCCATGCATCATCGACTCGTTGCTGTAGTGCTGCGCCGATGGTAAAATCTGAAGCGTCACTGAAGATAGCAAGTGGTGCATTCAATTTAGGATGAGCGAGTAATGTTGCTTGGGCTAATGTCTCTTTGCAGCTCTCAAAAGCATCTGCTGCTTCCGGGGTCCATACGACTGGTGTTGAGCCTTTGACATTACCTTGGAGTAAGTCGTTTAATGAAGCTTGTATCTGAGCCGCCTTAGGGATAAACCTCCTATAAAAATTTACCATCCCCAGGAACTGTCGAAGATTTTTCACGGTGTTTGGACGTGGATAATCTCGAATAGCTTGAACTTTCTCCGGTAGAGGTTGAGTACCACAAGTAACCAAGAAACTTGACTCTATCTTTGCCGAAAACACACTTCGCGGAGTTTATTACAACTCCATATTTTCGCAGGGGCTCGAACAGAATCTCCAGGTGCTTCTGGTGTTCTTCTGGTGAAGATGACGCTACCAAAATATCATCGATGTAGGCATAGCAGAACTCTAGGTCGCGAAGCACTTCATCGATAAATCTCTGAAAAGTTTGTGCCGCATTGCGAAGTCCAAAACTCATAAATGCAAACTCAAACAATCCAAAAGGCGTAGTTATCGCTGTCTTTGGTATGTCTTCTTCAGCAACCGGAATCTGATTGTATGCTTTTACGAGATCTATTGTTGAAAATATTTTCTTACTAGCAAGAGTTTGTGAAAAATCGTGGATGTGTCTGACTGGATAACAATCTGGTATCGTTCGAGCGTTGAGGCTGCGATAATCGCCACACGGCCTCCATTCGTCACCGTGCTTAGGGACCATATGAAGGGGAGACGACCAACAACTTTGCGACGGTCGGATAACACCCAATTTCAACATGGCGTTGAATTCCTTTTTGGCAGCTTCCAATTTATTCGGAGCTAGGCGGCGTGGTCTGCTAGTGACAGATGGACCTGGCGTAGTTTTAATATAATGTTTTACCTGATGTTTTGCCTGTCTCACTGCGCCGTCAGGTCTTGTGAATTCCGTAAACTTTGCAAGCAGTTCATGATATACTGTTGTGCCAGCAATGATCTTCACACAAGGTGTCTCGCCATTGACTGGCATGCCCTGGGCGATAAGATGCGTCGTTGCATCTATGAGCCTGCGATTTCTTACATCCACAAGGAGGTTGTAAAATGCAAGAAAATCGACGCCTATAATGGGTTTTGATACATCTGCGACCACAAACCTCCAAGTAAAATCTCGGCGAAGTCCAACGTTCAACGTCAGCGTGATGGTGCCGTACGTCGCGATTGGCGTACCGTTGGCTGCAGAAAGCTCATATTGTGACTTTTCTCGTGGCCCTCGGAGATAGGAGCGCGGAAACACGCATAAGTCGGCGCCAGTGTCCACTAGGAATTGTCTTTTTGTGCTGAAATCTGTAACAAAAATGCGGCGTCGTAGATTTGGGCAAGTGTTGTCTGCCGCCATCAACGACTGCCCGTAAAGTTTTCCTGGTCGTTTGATGTTGTGTAAGTGCATGGCTTTGTGCACTTTCTTGCATTTTCACCGAATTGGTCATGATACCAGCATATTCCCGTTCGCCGATTCCTGGAACGTGAATGTGAACGTGAACGTGAACGTAAACGTGACCGTTCTTGTGGATGAGCTTGCGTGCGTCTTAATTCCGACACTTCTTGGCGAATTGAAGCAATTTCTTGTTGCACCGTGATCGTCAAGTGCTTAAGCTGCTCAACTAAAATGTCACTTGGTGGTGCGATTTCCATGACTGCTGATCGCTGTGACGTTAACTCGCTGATGGAATCAGCTAACTCGGCGACCTTTTGCAAGCTGAGATCTCTATGTGCAACTAGAATAGCCTGCATATTGGCTGGAAGCCGACCGAGCCAGAGAGTTCTTAGCATGGTTTCTGGGACTGATGTACCTGCGCGACCCTGGAGATGCCGTAGGAACTGTGAAGGTTTTCTGTCTCCCATTTCTTCAAGTTCGAGCAGACGACGTGTCTTTTGTTCTTGCGTCGAACTGAGACGCTTAATCAGCTCCGTCTTTAATATTGCGTAAGCGTTTGTTGCGGGCTTATTTACAATGATATCACGTACTTCCAGTGCATATCGCGGTTCCAAAACTCCAGTTATGTATCCAAATTTGGTGGCGTCTGTTGTAATTCCAGCTTGTGCGCAATTTTCTTCCACCATGGAAAACCATAACTCTGGATCTGATGAAATAAACTGCGGTAACCGGACTGCGACGCGGTTAACAGCTAGAGCGTTCCCCAAAGCATTCACGAGTTGATCTGTATCAACAATAGATTCATTCGGCACGTGTTACATTCAGTTCTTACGAAGCAAAATGGGTACCGAAACAATGTTCTGCACTAATCACACAACCTTACAACAGTAAATCACGTCGGGGTCACCACTTTAGTGATTAGGGTGCAGTATTGAAATTAAAAGCCAGATTCAGTAAAAACAAGATGAATTTATTTTCATAAACAGTGACAGACTACTTCAAAATTATTATTAACAAAAGAATCCTTATTTCTAAGTAACTGTATAATATTGTAAACATAAAATCAGAGAATGCGTGTATGTGTATGTGTGTGTGTATACATGACAGGCGCTACAATAATTTTATTTTATTTCATGTTCTTTAGACGCCTTCGTAGGTACATACCATCAGTAGATCAATTAAATTATATTTAAAACTTTGTATTCCATTTTCATAAAACTAAAAGATAAAATTCCATCTATGTCTACCCCCTACATAGTATATAAAATAATGTGCAAAGATTGCTATGGAGTGTACACACGTCAGAGCAAACAATATTTGAGTAGTAGAATCAGAAACCGTGTTTACGATTGTAAAAGTAAATCTAACTCAGATAAAACAGCATTAAGTTCACACCATTATAACTTAGGTCACACATTTAATTTTGAAAATGTAACAATATTGGATATAGAAAAAATTTAAATAAAAGATTATTTTTAGAGATGATCCATATACAATTAAATAAAATGAATATCAATTTAAGAACAGATTTAGAAAATCTATGTTGTTTTTATTCAAATATTTTGAAAAATTTTAATTCAAATATACCGCGTTAAAAACATGGTTGCTGATTCTTCTTCTTTTGTTTGGTTCCATCGTGTGGTTACACTGGTTATTAATTAGTTGGTTCAGTCACTTAATAGCTCGCCTACGATCAGCACCTGTTCAAAATATTTCCTGGTTGTTATTGATAGTACAATTTTGTTCACATTTACCACATGTATTTCTGTATAAAATAATGTTTTAAATATAATTTAAGTGATCTACTGATGGTATGTACCACTAACTTTGTTTGAATTTGTAAATCTTATATGATGTAACATAAATAATTTTATTTTAGTCTTGAGAATGGAAATATAACTTTCCGAAATGTCGGCAATGATCATTGAAGTTTGATTATTCCTGTCCAAATTCCGACTACTACTTTATTTCTAATTCATCTTCTGGACACGATTCGATACAAATTAAATCAACTTCGGGTTACAATCCTATCACCATGTCGTTTCTGGAATATATTTTAACAACTTATGGGGAAGATGCATCTTCACTGGTCAAGAAATACGCGAGGACCACCAAGAAATTAGCAGCGTCAAACAACAGGAAAGTATTTTTGCTACAATGTCGTTACCGTGGGATTTTTCCACCACACATCAACAATGCAGCAGAAGTTCTATTTAAAAGTGTAGAAATTAACAATAAGTATTGGGTAAAATTGAATAGTATTATACAAAATTTAAAGAAAACCATGTTGAATATAGAGATAGATATGACCTTCTGTCAAATTAATGATTTAAAAAATGTACTAGACTTGACCACAGAAAATAAGCTTGCTTATTTTCTGTGACTTGACTAAGCAGAAACTTTTGGAGATTTCACCAGTTGATATTAATTTGTATTGTACTTTTTTGAAAACCAAACAATTTTTTACAATAAAGGATTTGATATGATAAAAACTAGACACATAAATAAAATAAACAATTTAGTTGCAAAATCTAACAATATTACGAACAGTAACATTGAAAAATGCATAAAAAACTTAACGAATGAAACCATATCAGAAAACTGTAGTAAATTACTAGCATTTGTTCCAAAATTTGCATTAACATCGTCAAATAATGAACTTCCAATAATTAAAATTTTAACTGATGTAGAATACTGCATCACATCACAAAAGGACTTAAACATTGAACAAAAAAATGTATTGAGAGCGAGGACTACTAATGCTATAACTAATCACATCAATAAATTAAAAAAATTCAAATTTCTTATTGTAATTTACAAAGTTTACAATGAAACAAAAACCTTTTTGAAACAGAATCCAAATTTAATTGTAACTAGTTCAGATAAAAGTAAGTGCACTGTTATGTATAAAGATGATTATAAAAGTAAAATGGACGATCTATTGAATGGCTCACTTACTTATAAGCTAATTGTTAAAGATCCCACGAATAAGTTTCAAAATTTAAACAATAAGTTAGTTAAGGAACTTCATGAGAGAGACATGATTGATGATACAACCAACCATCAACTGAAAATACACAATGCTAATGCTCCCAGAATTTATGGTTTGCCCAAGACCCATAAAGCACCACCCATTCCTGTGAGACCTTTAGTTTGCAGTATAGATTCACCAACATATAAATTAGCTAAATGTATAACATAAATTTTAAACAATTTACTTCCCCTGTTTCAATTTAACTCAAAAAACTCTTTTGATTCTGTTGAATTCATTAAAGATATTAAATTACCTGACAATTATATATTAGTCTCTTTAGATATCATATCCTTGTTCACTAATATACCCAAACAATTGGTCTTACAGGAAATAGAACATAACTGGGATAACATTAAAGATTTTACTAATATTAACTTAGAAATGTTCAAATAAATAGTTGAATTTTGTTTTGACAGCAGTTACTTCTCATTTGATGGTAGGTTCTATCAGCAATTATTTGGTACAGTTATGGGTAACCCAGCATCTCCTATTTTTGCAAATTTAGTGATGAATAAGATTTTGTCTGACATTCCGAAACGTCGGCAATGATCATTGAAGTTTGATTATTTCCTGACCAAATTCCCCCTACTACTTCATTTCTAATACTAGAGAATCTTCTCCCTGTTTATTTAACTATTCTATTAACAATATTTCTTTAACACGTTGCGTGACTATTGATGATCTTTGCGTTACTTTTGACTCAAAACTTAATTTCCTAAACCATATTAATCGTATATGTAATTCTTCCATTCGAATGCTTGGTTTTACTATAAGTAATACCAGTTCGTTTAATGACATATTTCCTATTTTTTCTTTATATTGTGCTTTTGTCCGTTCCAAGCTAGAATATTGTTGCATCATCTGGAATCCTATTTATAAGACTCACCAGGACCGCATTGAAAATATTCAAAAAAAAAAAATTCTTAAATTTATTTACTGTAAAATTCATCACCGCTATCCCGATGACTCTATTAACTACAGCCTATTACTTAATATGTTTCTTTTTGAAAGTCTTATTGATCGTCGCGATTTCCAGCTAGCACATCATCTCTGTAAAATGATTCATGGTGAAGTTGATGATCCCGCCTGTCTGAGCCTTCTTTCTTTCCATACACCCTTCAACCTCACACGTCATTCGTAAACCTTTTATCTAACAACTCCCCGAACTAATGTTTTGCTCTTATTGCCGTTATACCGCTTGTGTCATATTTGTCAGTCAAAATTTTTAAATGTTTATGTCTTCCTACATTCACCAAATAAATTTATGTGTCTAATTCGTAATTCGTAATTGTGGTTGACTGTACTTTTTAATTATTTAAGTTGTACTTGTATTTTCTGTTATTCTTCTTTTTTTTTTTCCAGTCCTTTTAGTGAATCTTCTTACCTCTTGGACAGTGTATATTAATAATAATAATAATAATAAATATACAAGCATCTAGAAAATAACCATCTACTAGAGGAGGAGCAGAAAGCGTTCTCAGGGATGTAAAGAACAACTACTAATAGATACAGCAATCACCAACCATGCTAAACTGAATAGGAAGGAGCTATACACTGCATTTATTGATTATCAAAAGCATTTGATAGCGTTGCGCATTCGTTGCTGCTGGAATTTTTTCAAATATATAAAGTTGAAAATAATATTGTTAACTTTTTAAGCCACGCGATGAAGCACTGGCACACCTTAACCACAAATGGACCGGAAGGAAGTATTGCGGCAGGTCAAGTCAGCATCAAGCGTGGCATCTTTCAGGGAGATGCATTAAGCCCGCTATGGTTTTGTCTCATTATTAAACCACTAACCTCCCAGCTAAACAACTTCAAGAAAGGATATACTATGGAAGAACTACAGGTTAGCCATCTTTGGTATATGGATGATCTCAAACTATTTGCGGGACATGAAGACCACCTCAAAAAACTAATAGAATGCGTTGGCCGTTTCAGCACAGATATCCAAATGAAATTTGGGTTAGACAAATGTAAAGTTAACAGTATGATGAGAGGAAAATGGACAAAGAACACTGGTGTCGAAATATCTAAACAAGGGAAAATGGAAAATTTGGAGGAGCAGGAAACGTATGGTTATGCACAAGCCCAAGATATAGAACAAAAGAAATGCAAACAAGAACTAGCTAATACCTACCAGACTAGAGTAAGAGCAGTGCTGAGATCCGGATTAACAGCTAGGAACACCTGTAAATCAATCAATACGTATGCAACATCTGTCCTAACATACAGCTTCGGTGTACTCCTTTGGACCAACACAGAACTGCACGCTCTTGATACTCTAACAAGAAAAGAGTTCACAAAGCACAAAGTCCATCATCCGCATAGTGCCGTGGAGCGTTTTCATCTACCAAGGAAACTTTGTGGTAGAGGAATACCAAGTATCCATACACGCCATTACAAACAGGTAGAGAAATTGAGAGCCTACTTTTACCAAAAAGCAGCGACCAGCATTTTACACCGTACTATTGCCAAACATGACAACAAATTAACACCTTTGTGCCTAGTGAATAAAGAGTTTAAGCCCGAAAAAGAAATTTGAGACCTCCAACAACTTAAAGCGCAGTGGAGATCAAAGCCGCTCCACGGAAAATACATCGCTTCAATCGAACAAGCACATATACACTGGTACACTTTTCAAAGAGACCGAAGGATTCGCGGCTGCAATACAAGATCAAGTGGTTAACACGCAGAGCTACAAGAAGCGAATCATGAAACTGCCAGTAGAAAATCTTAAATGCAGAATGTGCTGTGATAAGGAGGAGTCAATTAGCCATATAATTTCGGGTTGCACAGTCCTGGCTCACAAACAATTCCTAGACCGTCACAATAAAGTAGCCAACATTGTGCATCAAGCATTACGGAAAATCCATTTTGATAACTTTGAAATACGAACCACCCTCAATATGTGAAAATGATGCTGTCCGTCTGTACTGGAACCGGAAAATCATAACTGATAAGACAATTACAGCTAACATCCCGGACATCGTCCTAATACAGAAGAAGGAAAAAACCATCAACATAATAGAAATAGGAGTACCTCTATGCGCAAACATTGAAAAAACATATGCGGATAAAATTAATAAGTACATTCTTCTTGCAGACGAAATGAAAAACATACTAAATATGAACGTGGTACACATAACACCAGTGATAATAGGCTGTATGGGCGAAATCCCATAAGGGTGTGAGACAAGGTGATTCATTATCAGCTACCTTGTTTAACCTGGCCCTGGAATATGTTACAAGGAAAATAAATAAAAATTCAATTAGAACAACAGGTGGACAAATAATAGCCTATGCTGACGATGTGGTCATTATAGCAAAAAGAAGAAACATAATGGAAAATATATTAAATGAAATTGTAACAGAAGGAAAAAAAATAGGACTGAAATTAAATGAAAACAAGACAAAGTACATGACACATGGAAAGGTAAGCAGCAAGGGCACGATAAAAATAGGAGAAGTAGTAGATAAATATAAGTACCTAGGAGCTACAATAACAAACAAGGGAGATAGAGAATCAGAAATAATTGAAAAAATATTGTAAGCGAACAAAGCATTCTACGCTTATAAAGAAATGCTGAAAAACAAAACGTTAACGAGAACAACAAAAATGAAAATATATACGAGTATGATAAGACCAATACTGATGTACGACGCGGAGACAATAACTATGACAAGAAAAGAACAAGAACAGCTACGAATCATAGAAAGAAAGATAATGAGAGCAATTATGGGACCAATTAAAGACGGAAACGAATACAGAGAAAGAATGAACCACGAAATAGAGCAAGAGATAGAGGTTGAAAAATAAAACAACAACGCGTGAAGTGGCTAGGACATGTGTGGAGGGCAGGGAAAGAACAAATGATACACAACATAATAGAATAGTACCCAGGAAGAAAACCTGGATGAGAGAGGTACAGGAAGGAAATCGCAGGAGTTAAAAATTGGAAAGGCAAAACATTTGACAGGAAGATATGGAAAGAGATAAGTGCTAAAATATGAAATCAGGAAACAGGGGGTGATCCCCTCTAAAACAAAAGATCGAGAGGACTTCAACGAAGCGGCTCAACCCCACCTCGGGGTGTTAGCCAATATATATATATATATATATATATATATATATATATATATATATATATATATATATATATATATATATATATATATATATATATATATATTCAGTCGGATAAAAAGAAAAATTATGACCTCAAAATAATCTTAATTTCAATTATTTATCGTAATAATTAAAAAATTACAGTAAAATTATACAAATAAACAATTTTAATAAGCAATGAACCATCAATTCGCCAGGTAACGACCGGGGTGCCGCAGGGGTCCATCCTCGGGCCGCTGTTATTGATAGTTTTCTACAACGGAATTCTACACCTACCAGTACCACGGGACGTAGTACTGAATGCGTATGCGGATGACCTAGCGAGAGTGACGGCAGATAGAAATGGAAATAGCACCTGAAAAAACCGATGCGGTGCTACTCATAGGGCGAAAGAAGCATCAACATCCAAGGTAATAATGTACATCCGAAGAAATCAATCAAGTACCTTGGAGTATTTTTCGACGAACGGATGACCTTCGTTGAACATATTCGCCATAACCAAAGCAGAGACCGTAATAAGTACAAGCACTGCAGAGTTGGCTTCAATCAATGAATAGGAAATTGGCAAAGGGTATATGCAGGGGATACTGCACTATATCCGGAGCATTATCGGAGGTCCTGGCGAACTTATCCCCTATCAATATAATCGTCGAGGAAAGAATACTAGAGTTCTCAAAGACACCTGAGGAACGGAAGGAGGCAAGGAAGGGTGGTGCTCAAAGGTGGCAGCAACACTGGGCTAGCATAACACAGCAAGGCCTATGGACGCATAGACTGATCCCAGCTGTCAAAATCTGAGTCCAACGGGAGCATGGGGAAATTTCCTTCTACCTTTCGCCATTTTTTAGCGGACATGGGTGCTTCCAGAAGGACAGCCCCGAACACACCATCTTTGCCTGCACAAGGTGGCAAGCGCAAAAGATCCGTCAGGAGGAAGAAATGGGTGAGGAAATAAATCCAGAAAACATCGTAAAACTGATGATAGCCGATAGCGAGAAATGGAACAGTATTTCCAACTATATCACTGACATCATGATGCCAAAGAAAGAAATGAAAAGAAAAAAAAAGAGAAAAAAACAATGCGATGGTGAGGAAATGCTTCGACGGTGCCACATCGTTTTGGGCTAGAGGACGGGAGAGTTTAGTGAAAGAGAAAGTGGATGTCTGGAGTCTCACACTACCTTTACCCTTGGGGGTGGGGGGGGGGGGGGGGATGCGCTGTTACGGAATCATACTAGGTGTGCATGAGCATTCTCTCCAACTCAAAAAAAGATCATACAGTGTACCGTCATATTATTTTCTTCTGTTTCTTCTGGTTTGCTTAATCAGTTAGGAAGATCTCATAATGAAATAAATTTTCTTTTACGTCTGAAAACTTCCAGAATAAAAATTTGTAGAGATCACTTTACGAGCTATTATAGTTTTAATGAATATCCTGATAGATCACACAGTATGCCATCATATTTTTGTTACTCTCTTTGGCTGCAATTGGTATTCCTTATCTAGTAAATATTATTGGTTAACCAAATTAAATTTCTTTTGTTTAATAAACCCTGCTAAATACAAATTTATTGAGACCACTTCATCAGTTATTATAATTTTTCAGAAGTAGATATTTTTCGGATGATCCACACGGTATTAATCATGGTATTTCCACTCAAATATGGCAATTTGCAAAATACGTATCAGGGCAATAAACTTTGGAAGAGCGCTTTTTTGTAAAAGAAGTACAATTAGTATATAAAAATAAACATAATTTAATTTTTTATTGTAATAAAGAGAATATAATAAAATAATGTAAATAAAAGATAAATGTCACAAACAATTTACAATTCGCCTGTTTTAATAATTTTGGAACACCAGCGTCTTGTCATTTAAATCTCTTTTTAATTGGTTATCCTTATCTCTAGAGAAAATTTCCCTTTAACCAAATTAATTTTCCTTATGCAAGAACCGTCCTAAATCCATATTTGTTAAAGTCAGTCAACAGTTATTATAATTTTCAAGTAGTAGATATTTTTATGATAGTTCACATAGTATGTCATCATGTTATTTTCCTCTTAAACTCAGAAAATTGGGATTTTTATATTTCGGGCCATTTTAAGTCTCTGATTTATGATAACTAAAATACGCAGGAAAATGTGGAAAAACTGAGACAGCGAATAGACAATTCTACTGCGGTAAGAATACAACAAAATTTTGTATTTTGCTTAGCGGTGAATGGTGCAAATTTTGAACAGTATTTGTATTTAATAATTAGATCAAATTATTGAAAGGAACATTAACATTTATTTTAGGCAACTGTTTGGTAGGTAGCGTTAAAGCCGAATCACTCGATAACGCAAGTTAAGTAATGCAAACCAGCGAATACTGCGTGCCGTTTTCACATCACCGGAAACTATGTTCCGAAGCGGCATGTAACCTCAGCAGTTGAGACCGCTTAATAATAATAATAAAAAAAAAAAAACAGTTATTTAAAAAAATAATATTTAAATACATTGTACTGATATGTTAAATTATTATGCATTCGAAATAATTAGCCAAATTAATTTTCTTTTATGTAAAAAACACCGCGAATACAAATTTGTTGAGATCACTTTTTCAGTTATAATTTTCGAGAAGTAGATATTTTTCTCATAGTTCACACAGTATGTCATCATGTTATTTTCATTACTAGCTTTACGAACTTGTGGACAATGTAGGATACAAATTATTTTATCCGTTGTTAAAAGTAGTCCTTTTAACGATTGCTTAGCAAGTTAAAAGTGTCACTTTTTAATACTAGTATTACAAGTAACATAGCATCGTGTTAAAAGTAATTTCATTGTTATTTTCAACAAGTTGCTATCGATTTGTGTCAATAAATCAATAAATATACCCCTACCTGTTAAAATATCCTACATTTTTTAGTATTTACTAATACACTAGGAAGAAGGTAGATAAAATTTTGTATGATATTCATGTTAAAAGTGATTTATTTCGTACGTGGGGTTGTTTCATTTTGCTTCGCCTTGTTTCACGAACTTCCCCAATTACTCATTAAATGTCCATTTTAACACTTATATCATTAATAACTTATTTATTATTATTGAAGGTATTTTTAAATTGACATGATGATAATAGAAATATCAGATTGACAGTAGTTTTTGTTACATAATCAAATTTAATAAAAATATAATAAAACTTTCGATTTGATTCTACTTGCGCTTAGAATAAGTAAAGTCGGTATAACACGATCAAATTCAATATAAAATTAAATAAAACTTCGAGATTTAAAGGAAAAAAAATTTCCATATAAATTTTTTCGATTTGATTCTACTTGACTCGAGTGAGTAAAATCGGTATTACACGATCAAATTTAGTAAAAATAAAATAAATCCTCTACATTAGTGTACATATAAGTTAAGCAATGATCAGAACTTTCTAAAGAGAAAGTACCGTGAGAGTTAATTAGATCACAATTAGCTGCGACAATGTTAGGAAGTGTAACACTTTTACCACTTATTCTTGTGGGGTCATTATTGATTTATTTATGAAGAGAAAGAGACTAATAAATTAGTAAATTTAGAAACAAAATTGTTATCTGAATTTAACAAATTAATATTGACATCGCCAATATTTACAATATAGTCAAAATTAATTGCCAAATTGGAATACATAGTCTCCAAATCAGTGATAAATGAGAGACAGTTGGCTTTGGGCGATCTATATATATCACCGAACGCAAATGAATAATTTTTAATTTTGAAACTGACCCGGAGATGTTCTAAATTTTCCGAAATACATTCGTTTATCACATCGAATTTAATTGATGCTTTTATGTAGATAGACATTCCCCCACCGCGAGAATCTCTATCGCAATGAATCAGAGAGTAATTATCTATGTTGACGGCATCAGATTTAATATTTTTATTGAGCTAAGTTTCAGAAATACCAATAATGACATATTTTTCTCAGTAATATGTTCCTTTAATTCATCGAAACCAGTAAATAATGATCTAATGTGATCAAAACAAATTCATAGTTAATACCGAAATGAGTTCAAATTTTTAGCACGAAATTACAAATAAAATAAAATGAAAACAATTAACTTATAAAAATAAACAGAATTGAAAATTAATAAATGCAGCATACATGTGGCATACTTATTTAATTTATTATTTTTTATTTTAAATATCAAAGAGTCTATGCCGCATTTATTTTTCTCTGCATTTTTAATTTGTTTTGGATTGTTGTTAAGTTCCTTGGTGATGTTATTTTATTGACAATTATATTTTCCTGTCTTGAAAATAAAAACATTTATATTTTCGTTCTGCAAATCATTTTTTAATTATTGTTTATAATTTTATTTTACCATCAATTATATTGATCTGGTGGTTAAATACATTCGTTTGCCGGATGATACCAATGTCAATGTCCGTTAAACACCTGATTTTATTATTCAGTTCATTGACCCTAGCATAAATTTGCCCAACATGACTCCCCACTTTCTTAAATGTAAAGTTGGTTGCCGCAGATCTGTATAATTGTAGCTGAGTTTCAGTGGCGGTTCGTGACTTAATTTAGGTAAGGGCTGCAAAAAAAACTGACATTCCTTTATTATTATTTTATTTTGAAAGCAAAAACAGAGTTATTAAAGCTAAGTGGATTTTTTTGCATAACGAAATGCTCTATGACACTAGTATTTAAAAATTCTTCTGTTAAATGGTTTTTCCAATAAAAACTGTACTGAATTCTTTTTATCTTTTTTATATAATAATTATAAGCTATTTATTTATATATTAATAATTAGTTATTTATTTCATCTAAAATATTAAAAACTAATTATTATATAACAATTTAATAACAATATACCTTTGAAAAATGCGTATTTTAGTCTACAACTTTCCTTTTACTGTGCTCATACCATCTATTATGGATATGGGGCTGCGATATTCGCAGCTCCACGCGCAAGCTAAACTACGTAGTATTCCCTTCACTGCACGCTCCGCTGTGCCCAAACTTTTGGATTATCACGGAGCTGTTTCGAGAACAGCTCCTAGTGTGGTGGGGATAAAGGTGCTGCGTATAGTAACTCAATGCATTGCTGTTTAACAAATAGCATATATCATAAGCGCAACATTTTAAAATTTAACAAAATACATTATATAAATTATACAATATTATTAGTGTTGATTATTTATTAATTATTATATATGTTGCGACGTACTTTTGGTGGTATGTCGTAGAACGCTGGCGTATCGGTGCTCGGGCGCCAACGGTCGGATAGCTGGTTTCGGAGAAGGGGCAGGGCTGATGATTAATAACAACAGTAGAGATGAGATCAACAAATGAATTTATTAATGTTGTTGAAATAGATGGACAGAATGTTCTTACAAATCGTAATAGCACGTAGGAGGGAGAAGTAGGACGGTAGGATCTTAAATCGGTGATTTTCGGAAAAACGACGCCTGGCGTCGCGACGCTAATTAGGTTGCAACGGTGATGTAAAGGTTCGTGGTTGATATACAGACGACGGAGAACGGTGCGGTAGCGTTTTGACAACTTGATGTTGGGCGTTGCGGCGTCGGTGACGTCGGGGTGGTGCGCGGGGTATTGGGAATTGACGGGTAGATGACGGAGAACGATTTGGGGTAGGTATCGCAAAATCGACGCCGGGCGTCGCGGCGTCGGTGACGTCGGAGCGGTGTCTGCGGTGCTCGTATTCGACGGACGGATGACGGAGAATGATTTGGCCTGGTTTGATAAAAACGACGCCTTGCGTCGCGGCGTTGTCAGGCCGGTGCGCGGGGTGTCGGAAATTGACGGACGGTTGACGGATAATAACCCGGTCAGGTTTTCGGAAGATCGACGCCTAGCGTCGCGGCGTCGGTGACGTGGGGGTCCCAGCCTACGGGCGTCGTGGCCGTAAATAGCTATGGAGAAATCACAAGCTAGGTTCGGCCACGCGTCGATAGAGTGGGACGTCCGGATTGGTGTAGGTAACCGGAAAACTCGCGGTCTACACACCCCAATTCGTTTCACGGATGACTTCTCCGTGTCGCGCACCTCGTGGCCCAGGAAAACTCACCGCCGACTGTATTTGTTACGTTACGAGAGAACTCTCAGCAACGGTACTCCTACAGCGTCGTGAAACTCGCAGTGCCACAAGAATTCGCTCCACCAAGAAGCCACGGAAGCAGTCAGCGACAACCTCGTTTAACGGAACACCCGGTATAGTCTACGGTGACGCTACGGTAGCAAGCGGATCAGAGGATAACTCACACTGATTAAAAGAACTCACGGAGAAGCTCACGGAGTTACCAGTGGTTAAACGGAACGACTTGCTCACCTGGTGCTGATTGCAGAACGGTACGGTGGTTCTCGGAAGATCAGAGGATAGCTCTCACTGATGGTTATTGTTCACGGAAGAACTCTCGGAACAATGATGATTTTGTCGCCAAAATCGTCGGTTTATATAGCGTTTTATTAATTGATCCTGTTTGGTTAGGAATAAAATCGTTTTTCCTATGCTAAAGTATATGGCGCACTGGTACAAAATGGAATCGGGATCACGGGTGCGCGAATCTTGCTCCAAATAACAAAATACGGTGGCTCGCGGTGTTTAACCGTAGGATAAAAGTTTTTACGCGCGTGCGTTGCTCTATGCGTGAGTTATTCGCGGTTTAAGGACGAAAAGGTCTGATTTTACCAAATCAGATCACATTTAGCTGCTTGTGACGAATCACTTCGTTACAATATATATAAATAGATCATTATTTTAACTCAGGGCTGCAGCACCGCAGCCCTTACCCACGAGGCGCCACTGCTGAGTTTGCTTTAGATCTTCTTTGAAAACTATGTCCGATCTAGTTAATTTGGCTTTATAAACAATCAAAAATTCTAGAAGTCTGAAAAATGAATTACTTGAACATTCTAGAAGTCTGGAAAAAAAATTCAAGAAAATTCTACAAGTCTGAAAAATGAATTTCTCGAACATTCTAGAAGTCTGGAAACGAAAATCCAAGAAAATTCTAGAAACCTGGAAAATCTGAAAGAAGGACTTGAAGAAAATTCCAGAAAATTAAAAGATCTTGTATGGTTGTCCAACAGGTTGGGCGACAAAATGCAAGTATTAGGAAAGAAACTGCAAGCTCTTGAAAACAAGACTTGACAGTTTACCAGCCGATAATCAACCATCACTAGATACAACAACCCTGCTGCAAGAACCGAAAGTGACAACAGTCCCTGGTCGTCATGATATACCAACTTACGACGGAAAATCATCATGAGAAGAATATTTGACCCTGTTTGAGACACTTTCCATGGTTCATGGCTGGACTTCAAGTGGTAAAGCGTCCATGTTAAGTACATGATTACATGGCGACACTTTAAGCAATATCTATAGAAGATAAGACTTAGCTATACGCAGTTAATTGCTTGTCTAGACATGATATATGGTCAGAAACACATGGAACAGGTGTACCGCTCTCAACTTAAAAATCTGTTCCAGAAAGTGAACGAGCCTCTACAAGATTTTGAAGCAGATATTGTACATCTGGTACGAATTTCTTATCCGGAAGATAGAGACGATATTTGCTGTGAGACATTGAAACACAGCAAACCATCAAAATTACAAGACCGAAAACCATTAAAGTTGCACTCACGCAAGCCCTTGAATTCGAAGCTGTAAAGCAGTCAATTAAAAGGCAGGCTAAGATTCGAGTGGTGGAAGATAGAACCGAGAATAAGAAACTCTTGAAAAGAAGCGCCAAATAAAGCATGTCAGAAATGAATGTGGCAAGCTCCAGAAAATGGAGAATCAACCGGAATACTGAAAATCGGTAATGAAGAAATTATTCTTCAACATAAGGACGACGTGCGGGCTCGGTTAATCCTGGCAGAAGGCATGACTCTTCCTGTTCGCAGTGAAGTACTCGTAGAAGGAAGAACAGAAGAGGGTACGTGTAATGGGCAAGTGGAAGTTTTAGAACCAGACTGCAGTGACACAGAAACAGGACGAGGTGTGTTGGTTGTGAAAAGCGTTATTCTAACAAACATTAGAATACCAGTGCGACTGATGAACATCAACCATTACCCAGCAATACTGAAGGAAGGTACAGTTATGGGCAATTGTTCAGCAGTCACATCGATCACAAAACCAACAGATTAAAAACGGATTGACGACACGTTGAACACACTTGCGGGATCAAAATCTTTTCAACTTTGGACTTGAAAAGTGGCAAGTGGGAATGGAGCAAAAGGATCGTGAGAAGACAGAATTTACTGTTGGATCTACACTTTGGCAGTTTATTGTAATGCCGTTTAGCCTTTGTAATGCTCCTGCAACATTTGAACGTGTGATGAAATCCGTACTGAAAAGATTATCCTGGAAAACTTGTCTGATATATCTTGATGATATAATTGTGGTCGACAAAAAATATTGAAGACCATGTGAAGAATTTAGAAGAAGTTTTGCAGGGGTTAAGTAAGCGCCAACCTGAAGTTGACCCAGGAATGTAACCTGTTTCGCAAATAAGTTCATTATCTTGCCTACAATGGCTCTATAAGAGGAGTAGCTGTAGATGCAGAAAAAGCAGCAGGAAAGTTTCGAGACGAAACAAATCTCTAAGGAGGGTGCAGTGTAATGGACGCGGTACCGACAAGTTGAATATTGTCGGCTTACGCCGGCGTTTAAAAATAGACGTAGCGGTGACTTGTTTCAACTAGTACGCTAGCACCACAATAGAGATTGTTCCAGGCCCTTCTAGAAACAAGGAACGTGGTATATAAAAGAGCGAATCACCGGGACCAGTTAGTCAGTCAGTTAGTTGACTCAGACTCAGTCGGACAGTCGACTCCGAAGCTACTATGAAGAACATAAATATATCGCTCGGTCTGAATATAAATATATCCTCATAAATAAATATCGTTCGGCTCGTTTATATAAATAATAGTGTTTGTTTATAGTAGTGACAAGTGTTAGTGTATAAGTTTTTTTGTATTCGTTATTTTAGTGTTACATACCTTGTGTTAATTAACTTTTGCTTTTTATTATAATAATTATTCATTACTTGTTAGTAATAATATTTATTTTCATTTAAATAAAAACGTTTAAAACTGACAAACGTTACAATATCATGATATTCGGCTTTCATCATGACATGAGTGTATTTGTGATTTTAGTTGTGAATTCTTCTGACATGACAGAATTGACCATATCGTAGCTAACGGGGTCTGGATCTGAATATGAAGTGTATTCTTATTTTGTTGTCTTCAGGGTGACCAGCAGTTACTTAAATCCATTTTCGCTGGGTTTTCCTGTGTTTTCCTTGTGGTATATCTTTTTTCCCCTATGTTAAATTAACCATCAAATTATAACTTATTCTTTTGTATCAGCATTATTTATTAGTATTTTTATAATAATTTCAAGTAAATAACACGAATTTTATGTGTCTTGTTTTTTTTTATGAAGATGAGAGGCGGACTAACTTTTATGGTCATATGCCGCCTCACGATTGGATGATTATGAAATTATGTGAACAACACAAACGACCATGCTCTTCAGTGGGATTCGACCCACGACCCCTGGCGTGCTAAGCTAACATAGCCACTACGCCACCGAGATCGGCATGTGTCTTGTAATACTTTAACATGTTTATTAAAGAACGTAAGATATATTACACAACCTTTTAACATCAAATAAAATAATTTTCTCTTAACATTTAACAATAATCACAATTCGCTTACCCTAACCTAAGCTGCTTTGCAGGTCTAACCCCTAGACTTCGCGACCCTGAAGATTTCAACTTAATTTAGGGGCCAACTAAAAGCATGTGATACTGAATCATGGTGCTTTCTTAATAATTTTTCATATGAGACCGTAGAATTAAAGAAGAAAGGTAATTATTTCGTTCCTCCGTTTCATATAACTAAATTGGCGAAGAAAGCTCGTCAGTTCGTTCCTCACTTGCATGTCATTTAATTGACAGTTTGTCAGTTCACTTCCATGTTACTATGGGAAGTTGTGTGTCTCCTATTGCTAGGAAGTTGTGTATTTTACACTAAAAGGAAGTTTTATGTTCAATTTCCGTATTTACCATTAACGTTGTATGTTTTCCACTAAGGGAAATTGTGTGTTGTCCATTGAATGAAGTTGAGTGTATTTCATTGAGGGAAGTTGTATGTTTAACATAATGGAAAGTTGAGTGATTTCCATTGAGGAAAGTTGTGTGTTTTCCATTGAAAAAAAAGTAATTAGCTGCCTGTCGGTCGCTTTTTCGATAAATCGGAATCTATGAATTTTAGAAAAACAAATGCTGGTCGTAACCTTTAAGGCTAAAAATGATTAATCACTACGTCTCTTAACATCCATTTTATAAAACAGTTCATTTAATACCCTATAAATTGGGTTTGTAGTAATTTCTACAAAACAATTACCGATCGTAATGATTTGTAATAAAGAATGTTATTCTCTACTTTCCTCAGTTTACTTCTCCTAAAATATTTCATTTCATACCCCACAAGTCAGGTTTCTATGAAACAAAAAACTCCGATCGGCACAATTTGGGATAATATTAATTTCTTCACTGCTTTCTTTTATTTCCTATAACAAAAAATTTCATTTATACTTCATAAGTTAGGTTTCTAGTAATTTCTATAAAAACAATTGCCAATAGTAATGATTTGGAATAAAGATGGGTAGTTACTACGTTCTTCAACTTCTCTCTTTTAAAACATTTCACTTAATACCCCGCAAGTCTGGTTTCTAAGAGTTTTTAGAATGAAATCATTGCCGATTGTATTTCATTTCACTTTAAGAAAAAAAATATCAGTCTGTCCATATTTTTGATAAAGCGTTAGAATATACCTATTCAAGAATTTTCATTTGATACCAAATACGATATATTTTTGATGATTTTTAGAAAAACAATCGGTCAAATTCCATTTTTTTATATAATCATTTATTTCGTCTCTTCGAGACTTTTATTTTGAAACCCAATAAGTATGTATGTATACTTTTAAATTTTAATATTTTACACCATATTATTATAGTTGTATACCTGATTGTTTGAAATCTCTGCCATTATTAAGTTTTTTTTTCTATAAGTATATAATTAAAAGTATGTATTTACATCTGCCTATAATGTCACATGTATAAATGTTGTTCTTTTTTTCTGTTCAAGAATATGTGTTGTTGTGATTTGGGTTAGGTGGAAGAAAGCCTTTGGCTGAACCTCGCCCTTGAGTATATCGAGCTGATTAAAAAAATTTATTGTAATTATAAGGTGAAGAACTGTGCTCACACAAACTTTTATAAGAGTAATATGAATGCGCACAAATCAAGTTTCTATTCAGATAATTTGGCTATTTATAACGCATCGTGCAATATTTGATTAGATTTATGCATTTAAGATAAGAGTAACATAACCTAATTACAAACTGAAAATAATATTTATATTTAATTCATAAATTATTTGAAAATGTCAATTGTTTCCGTTTTATTTGTATTTATACAAAAATTATTTTCACATTTTCGACTAAAATGAAAATAAAAAATCCTATAATTCAAATTACACTTACACAATTGTGCGTGAATGAAAATATTAAAATAATATAAATGCAGTATGAATTTTTGGTTGTTCTTTACGATTACAAGAAATTGGAAATGCTACGCGCAAACAAAAAAGAAAATCCTTGTTCGCCATTCATCTTAATAAAACTCTAGCTTAGACATCCCCATCTGAGACAACTGACAGTCGGAAAATTTTTTTTTCTTTTATTCACTTTTCATTTTACGGTCTGTTTGAAGTATATTCGTCAATAAATATAAAAATAAGTAATTGCCCAAGAACAAAATACACAGAAATATTATTTATGTGGGTTATCTTTAATTTTAGTGAATTTATTTGATTTATAAATAGGCGATGTAGTTTAATGTTCTCAGTTTGAATACACACAAGAAGTATTTGTTTTAATTATTAAAAATATTACTTTAATTTTATTAATTTCTTTAAAAAGAAAAATATTATTATAAATTAATTTCATAAATGTTTCATTGCAAACTACAACAATTCGTCTACTCTGTTGCTTGTGCATTTCTTATATATGTATGTACCTATAAACTGATATTTCAATAATTCAAGAAATTCAGGCGTTAATACTAGTTGATCAATGTACATATAATGTTACATTTGTACCTGACGGGTTCACTGAAGATTATTAATCAACAATTAAAACAACTATTAAAAGTCACGAAATTTTATTTACTAACACTTATATTACACTGCATAATACTACTTATTTATTTTAAAACAGTTATTAATAATCACAAAATAACAATAATTGAATAATAAACTAAGAATATTACACAAAAATATTTATTTACACTATTTACACTCACTACGCAAACGTTTTATTTATTTCCACTATATTCGATATGTCCTGAACAGCGATGAGTCATCGCTGCGCGCTGACTGTCCAGAGTCGTAATGGCCCGTTACAATAATATGCTAGTGTCATTTATTGTCCTGTTTATGATGCAGTTATTGAATTGCGTCGTTATAAATTACAAGCTAAATTAATTAATGCTATAAAATGCCTGTATAAGAGAAATATAAATTATGTCGTCAGCCAAAATAGACAATCAAAAGCTTTTGAAACAAAAAACGGCCTAAGACAAGGCGGGGTATTAAGCCCAGTATTGTTTATAATATTTATGGACGAAATCATAAAAAAATGTGAACCACAACTTAAAAAACTACATATAGGCTATAGAAACCTACAAGCAACACAAATATCGATGTGTGCGTTTGCCGATGATATAGTGATAATGGCAAATAGCGAACAAAAAATGCAGCATAACATAAATGTGTGGAACGAAACATTAACAAAATATGGTATGAAGATCAATGCCAAAAAGACTAAGGTGATGGCGATAACTAAAGAACAGGAGGTGATAAACATCACAATAAACACGGAAAAAGTAGAACAAGTAAATTCATTTCAATATTTAGGCACATTAATAGAAAGCAACGGTTCACAAGATGGTGATATAAACGACAAAATTAATAAAACAGCTAAAACTTTTCATGCATTAAAAAACTGCTTCATAGGAAAGCAAGAAATTAATTCGAAAACAAAAATAACAATATATAACTCAATATACAGATCTATATTGACGTACGGATGCGAATCATGGCTATTATCTAGAAGAATGAAAAGCAAAATCCAAGCACTAGAAATGAAGTATTTAAGAAGAGTGCAAGGAGTGACAATGAGAGATAGAATACGAAATGAAGTGATAAGAGACCAACTAAAGTGCAAACCGATCTTAGATTTTATAGAAGAGAGATAATTAGCCTGGTGGGGACACATGATTAGAATGAATGAAGTTAGACCAGTAAGACAAATTTGGATGACGAATGTGATAACGAAAAGAGGCCGTGGAAGACCTAAGGACAACTGGGACAACACAGTACAGAAGATTTTGAAGAAGAGGAACGTGACACTGCAAGAAGCTCAAAAAATGGCAAAAAGTAAGAAACAGTGGGCAAATTTCGTGCACGGCTAAGACCAGAAAACCCTACACTTCACGGTAACAGGGTATACGACTATATATACGACTATATATATTAATAATCACAAAATAACAATAATTGAATAATAAACTAAGAATATTACACAAAAATATTTATTTACACTATTTACACTCACTACGCAAACGTTTTATTTATTTCCACTATATTCGATATGTCCTGAACAGCGATGAGTCATCGCTGCGCGCTGACTGTCCAGAGTCGTAATGGCCCGTTACAATAATATGCTAGTGTCATTTATTGTCCTGTTTATGATGCAGTTATTGAATTGCGTCGTTATAAATGTTGTGGTTTCCATCACTTTTCCGACAAACGCAAAAGTGAGTTAGGCAGTCCTAAATGTTCTGCTGACCACAAAATTAATTATTGTCATCTGAGCCATAATGCATCAATTGCACTAAGTTCAATGACTTCAACAAAACCAACGTCAATGTTTCTCACACTGTTTGGAATACGAATTACCATGAGTTTAATAAAATGCTAAAGAAATTCAGAGGAAACATTTTGGGACAATAGCAATTACAGAATAATCATCTTTCCACTTCATCTGCTAATCCCAATGATTAAAAAATATAGGAGTAATTTTGCATGCGGAATTTCCTGACGAGTAGAAGAAATCTGGTAAACCTGCCGGAGATCCAGCTTTATACAAACCATAATGCCTACTGAGCACGGCAGGGAAAATCTTTGAACACCCCATACACACTAAGCTAAAAGGTACGATTAAGGATGCAGAGATCTGACTGGAACCCAGTATGACTTCAGAGAGAGACAAAACACGGTCCAAGCTATCCTAAGGGTATTTAACCTTTCGCAGTATGCTAGACACGAGAATTGGAGGCAGAAGCAGGTCTGTACGTTGATATAAGCAATGCATTCAGATGAAAAACTCTGAGGCAATGAACAGTTTTATCATTAAAGTAATTAAAGGTTAGGAAAGTTTAGAACATGATCATTAAAGGGAAAGTACGAGATCGATGTAACAAGCAACATATAACAATATCCTGAAGAAATGTTTTCCACAGTCCCGGGGTATCATGAGATTTTTTTAGCTAGTAGGAATCTGGCAATGTGGCAATACACACTAGTGCGAGCTAGTGAGCCTCCATGAAGATTTTCCCCTCGCACCTTTAAAAATTAACGTTAATTCATGATAAATTTAAATTGATTTTTCATGGGTGGAATCCCGCGGCGTGTAGTGTGATTTGTATTTATTATTAAAAGTAGATGTAAAGAAAACAAATTATTTATTATATATTAAATATGATATCTTTATACCCTGAGATTTATTGATAGTTGCGGGCTTGGGGGCCAAAATAAATTTTTTGCCTACGGGGCCAAATAAGGCCAGTCCGACCCTGAGAATACTACTTACTTGTAACATCACCTGTGAAACATAAAATAAAATAACAGAAATATATCTCCCATGTAAAGTTTTTAAGTCGCAAGTATGAAAATATGATTTTAAGTATACTTTTGCAGTAAGCTTCCAGTACTGTAAAGTGGGAATTGATTAATATTTCGCAGAGTGTGTAACAAATATGTCACCACACTATGAAACAAATTATATTCTGGGTGCAAATACAATACAGAGTTTTATTTATAATTGTTAATAATATCGGTGAAAAACAGAATCCAATTTCAGTGTAGTTCCCTTTCAATGGCGCTGTTAAACTAAAATGAATAGTCTATTGCTGCAAACTATTTACATCCTGTCAATTAAACAACAAAGTAACTGTCACACTCGCAAGTTAATTACAACGACTCTGATGTTACATTTTCGTGCTTCTGTATAATTAGCTGGTTGCTCTTCATATATCATATCAATTACTACTCTATCAAACTAATGGAAAAATGAACTCATTTTTGCTTAATTACATCAAAGAAATAATATCGAACAATAGAATTTTTTTGTAATTTCTATATCTGTCTATGTTACTTTTTTAAGTAATTAATTGTATTAGGTATAGTATGCAACAGAAAATTTATCTTAATTACTGCTTTTAAATACGATGCATTATACGCCGATGAAGTTACTACTAGAAAATGGAAAGCGCCACAAACAATGTGCTTATAAATTTTGCTAATAACCTATTTACAATGTGTTTATAGGCTTATAAGGAACACCGAAATAGGCAAAAAGTTGTTTTAGATTTAGAGTAAATAATAACAAAGTTGAAGTGTTCTATGTTAAATTCAATTTTACAATTTTTGATAATAAAAAAATTTTAAAGTGCTTTTTTCACTTATTTTATTTAATTAAAGTAGTGTAAGTCAGGCGCACACCTAATTATAGGACACGGAAAAAATACAAAAATTAAATATAAAACACGTAATTTTTTATATATTTACGATTGTATTTCGATAACCTGATCAAAATATTAGATTAGTTGTAGAGCAATAGATGGCAAATCATAAAACAAATAAAAATACCTTGCTGATGTCGGCAGCTTAGTGGTTTTGTCACTAGTCCAGCATTCCAGGGGGTCGTGGGTTCTAAGAGCACAGTCGTCCGTGTTGTTTACATATATATTGCAATGAACATGTTTTCTTATAATAAGTGAACCTTAATATTTTGTGATTTAAGAAACCAAGAAAGAATTACTTTAAACTACTTCACGATATAGTTTATAACATAAACTTATAAATAATATACTGAATCTGTGTTTTTCATTTGTAAGAAATCCTTAGTGTGCAAACTTAAACGTTTTTAAATTATAATAACCCAGTTCTCCCAATCTCAGCAGAAATTATTTTTAGCAAATAAACTGCGGTAGGTCATGAAGATAAATCAAAAAACTGTGCAGCATGGACGGGGAAATTCAATAATGATAAAATAATAGGATGTGATGGTCTTTGTCAAGGATTGTTTCACCAGAAATGCGCAAAAATAAAAGAAAAAGATTTTCTCATTATTCAGAGCTATACAAGCTTAAAGTGGTTTTGCACTAAATGTGACAATGATCTATTTACGAAAATATTTGATGAAATGACAAATGCCAAAAAAGATTTAGCGAAAAAAAAACAGTCATTAGTGGTTTATCTACAATTCAAAATGAGCAAGGGAAACTAAATAGTTACGCACAGACAGCAAAGAAATCTGCAATTATTTTTAAGCCGTAAACAAGCCAAGGTAGTATACAAACTAAAAAAGATTTGAAAGTATTGATGTTTCTGAATTAAAAGTAGTTGTTTCTTCTTTGAATTCTTTAAAAGACGGTAGCGTACGAATTCAATGCAACAAAAAAGAATATAGGTATAGCTGCATTTGAAAATGAAGCCAAAAAGAAATTACGCAATAATTTCGAAGTCATTCAATCAAAATTACTTAACCCGAAAATAAAAATCATTGGAATACGTGAAGTAAATGAAGATGAATTTAAGAAAAGTATTGAATTGCAAAATGACATAAACGTTACTCAGAATACGCAAATAGAAGTAAAACTAATAAAAGAATTGAAAAACAAAACTCACATGGCGATTGTCATAGTAGATGCAGAAACGTTTAATAAAATTATGGCCACAGGGAAAATAAATATCGGGTGGACTAGATGCATTGCGGTTGAAAATATCAGAGTATGGAGATGCTATAAATGTTGTGGATATTTTCACAAAGCTAATGATTGTAAAAATAAGTTAGCATGCGCAAGTTGAAAAACATTAATCGAAGTACCGTCGGAATATTGTAACAAAAAGGAAAATAAGGCACAATTACAAATAAAATTTTAAACAAAACTCTTGATATCAATCATCGAGCTACTGATATGCTTAATACGTATTCAATTATCTCATATTCTATAATACGTACAGGACTATGTATACTTAGAGCAAGTAATATCTTGTGATCAATAAATGGAAAGAGAAATAATAATTAGAATAGAGTCAGCATAGGGTAAGTAGTTGTCACTAAAATAATATTTGAAAGCAAAAACTAAAAATATATAAAATCTTTTGGCATGTGTTTCCAACTCTAAAGCGGGCATTACACGATGAAGTTTTTCTTTTCAAGTGATTTTAAAATGACATTTGATAGCTAATACGCCTATTACAAAACATGCAGATAAATGGTAATTCTGTAAAGCAGCAATGTGCAAGGGTACGGAAATTTTAAGAAAAAGGACCGTATATTCTGTTTGTTAATTCATCTATCTCTTCTACACTTACGTTATTGTACGAGAAAAAAAAACTTTTTAATGTCTCTTGAAAAGAATAATTTCAACGTGTAATGCACGCTTAACACACGGATATCAAACTTAGCCTATAACAGAAAATATAAGAAGAATCAAAACATGTCAAAACTAGATACAAAATCAATTGAAAGACAAGATGACACGGGAAGAAATCTAGAGTCGTAATAAAGTAGCAGACGTTACAAAAACTATAAAGATAAAATAATTAGATAGGTTTCAATCCCTTTCGTAAAATATTTTGACCTTCATAGGTCATTTTCAGGAATGAAATATCAAAGTAAAATACAAAGAAATGTATAACATGTAGTTAGCTGTCAAAAATTAATATATCAGAATTATAAAATGTTAAAGTTAAAATTCTGACATAATTTTTATTAATTTTTAACAACTAACTACATGCTAAACATTACTTTGTATTTTATTTTGACACTTCACTCCTGAGAATGACCCATGTAAGCTCGAAACGTTGAGTGAATAATATTTTACAAAAAGGATTGAAACATATCTAATTATTTTACGTTTATAAACTTGTTAAACTCAAAGATATGTTATTAAATAATGGTTATCCCAGGAACCTTATTAAGCGGAATACCCAGCTGTATCAAATAAATTAAAAACATGATTTTGTTGGGGTTATGGAACAGACTCTAATTTTGACCCAATTTCAAATTTTTTTTTTAATATTTTAAAGATAAAGGATGCCTCAAGGCACACTTAATGCCACTTTTTTGTTTTTATTTTAATTTTATTGGTTTTTATAAGGCTGTAAAGTTGGTAAACTTTGACAACTAATTAATAAAAATGTATAAAGAAATTTAGAAAACCATCACTAGAGAATCCCAGCATGGACTTCAATCTGTCATATAGGATTATTATTTTCAAAAAATTATTGAAATTAATACCAATTTCATGAGATATACAAAACCCACGAGTAGAATTTCTTCGTACCAACAAGAAGTCTCGCACATAGCAGGACTCTCGAAGAAAAATTAACAAAATTAATTACCGTTCATACTGTCAAACCTTCATTTGCAACTTTAGTGACAAATTTTATTTAGTTATTATGGGCAATCGCAAGGGGCATAAAGTGAGGCTAATGTTATCAACCAGACAAAAAACATGTTCAAATTTAAGAGAATACAATACTAATAATAATAAATTTATTGACTGCAGAGAAATTAGTACAAAACACACTAAGAGCTACGAAAAGTCATAAATATAGTATTCAGATATTAAAAAGAGGTTGACATACAAATGAATAAATTAAATCAACTGTACAAATACTAAAATCAGTTAAAAAGTAATACTCTGCAAGCAGAATGCACTGAAAACTAATATACTAATATAAATAACAGGCTAAAACTTGTAATATATATTCTCAAATTTATTACAATATAGGTAAAATAAAATTTGAACAAGCAACTAGCAACAATTTAAAAATTCATTCATAGATTAAAAACAATGTGTATGAAGGAGTAAATAGCTCCGAGGTAACGTGTCGGACTGTGGATCGTGAGATCCTCAGTTCGAATCCCACTGCCGACAGTTACAAATTTAAATTTGCGTAAGCAGAGTGCCACACCCGTAATGGGTAAAAGGCGTGATGATATATTTTATTTATGAAGGAACTCTTTTAGTTTTTTTTTAAGTAAAAAAAATTGTACACTATTTAATATCTGTTAGTAGATTATTGAAAAGAATTTTACTTTGAAATCTGCAGTTACTTTCTAATTTCACTGAATTGTGTTTTGTTATCGGGAAATCTCTTTTAAATCTGGTATTATCGGTGTAAAATGTACATTAAATGTTTCGTCATTTTTGAAACTAAAACAGAATGTTTCATACATATAAATACAAAAGAGTGGTAAGCTTCCTTTTGAAAGCTTGCCTGCAGGAGGAAAAAGGGGAAAGTTTGGGCAAGACTCTGATGGCCTTCTTTTGTGTGATGAAAATCTTGTTACTACCCCGTGTTGAACCCTAAAAAATTATTCCACATCTCAGTAGCGAATGAATATTGGCAAAATAGAGAGTTCTAACTACACTAAGATCGCACACTTTTGTTACTTGTCTTAGTCCGAATATTACTTGATTAAGTTTATTGGTTAATAAATAAATGGGTCCGTGAAGTTAGCACCAAAGGGTGAGGCACTAATTATGAAACATACATCAGTGTTTAGTGCCTGTTTAGTGCCCTTTAGTGCTCTTATTATTTTTTATCAATTGTTTATAATTATGGAGTTATTAACATTTTTTTTATTTTGGTGTTAAGTTCACGCTAGCACCAAAAGTATGATATTTTTAAAAACTTTTATCATATATCTTTAGTGCCTCATTAGTGCCCATTAGTGCCCTAAAAATTATTTGTAGATTGTTTATAATAACAGAATTATTGATGTTTTTTCTTTTTAGTGCTAACTTCACGCTAGCACCAAAAGTTTATATTTTTAAAAATATTAATAAACATTCCTTTAGTGCCTGATTGGTGCCCATTGGTGCCCTAAAATTTTTTTCTTAATTGTTTATATTTACCAATTTATAAACGTTTGTTTATTTGTTTTTGTGAAGATAGCACCAATGAAAGTGAATTTTTTATTTTTTTAGAAATTTAGTAGATACATCGTTAGTGCCTAATTAGTGCCCAAAAGTGCCCTAATAATATATTGAAAATTGTTTATATGCATTAAATTATTAATACTTATTTTTTTCTGTTGGTGCTAACTTCACGCTAGCACCACAAGTTTATATTTTTAAAAATATTAATAAACTTTCCTTTAGTGCCTGATTGGTGCCCATTGGTGCCCTAAAAATTTTTTCTTAAATGTTTATATTTACCAATTTATAAACGTTTGTTTATTTGCTTTTGTGAAGATAGCACCAATTAAAGTCAATTGTTTACTTTTTTTAGAAATTTCGTAAATACATCTTTAGTGCCTAATTAGTGCCCGAAAGTGCCTTAATAATATATTGAAAATTGTTTATATGCATTAAATTATTAATAATTATTTTTTTCTGTTGGTGCTAACTTCACGCTAGCACCACAAGTTTACATTTTTTTTAAATTAATAAATATTCCTTTAGTACCTGAATGGTGCCCATTGGTGCCCCATAATTCTTTTCTTAAATGTTGATATTTATCGATTTATAAATGTTTGTTTTTTTGCTTTTGTGAAGATAACACCTATAAAATTGAAATACGGTGATTTTTTCCATTTTTTTTTAATTTCGTACAAATTTCATTAGTGTCAGGTTAGGTTAGGTTAGGGTGCTATGCTAGTGACACAGCTACTGCAGCACCGAGATCGGTTTATATATGCTTATTTTATTTGTTATTTTGAAAATAGTACAACGGGTAGTTAATTTTCAAACTTAAAAAAAATCTTTGATATACCGTTAGTATCTAATTAGTATTAGTACATAAATATGCCTAAAAAAATTATTTAACTGCTGCGACAAAAATGTAAAGTTGAATTTTTGAAATTTTTGTTACGTTTATACATAATATGCATAGTATTTTTAGTTTTGGCAATACGAGTACAACATAAATTTTACTCTAACAATTAGAAAATGTTAAAAATGACCTTTATAATATGCCATTTTACTCCAATTAACTTTCGTCATAAAATCTGTAGGAGTAGGTACGTATATTTAATAACCATAGTTATAAATTTATAGTTATTTGTGATATAAGTGTTAAAAGTGACATTTTATAAGTAAATGTGGAAATTTGTCAAACAAGGCGAAACCGAATGAAACAAGCCCACGAACGAAATAAATACTTTAAAAAAGATATTTTGACAGGTAGGGTTATATTGTTGATTTATAGATACAAATCGTTAGCACCGTGTTAAAAATAACAGTAAAATCACAATCAACACGTTGCTATTATTTTTAACACTAGTGTTAGAAAGTGATACTTTTAACTTGCTAAGCAACAGTTAAAAGGACCACTTTCAACAACGATTGTAGATAAAAGCTGTATGAAAACTTGAATTATTCATTTAGCGTTTTTCAAATTTTATTTTTAATATATCAACTAGTTATTAGCTTCAGTAATCACTTGAAATTGCATATTTAATAGTTGAAATTACATTTTTCTATGCATTTGTAATAACGGTTAATAAATAATTATTAGGTATATTTCGGTATTCGAGCACAGAATAAATACTACTAGGTAAAATCTGTTGTGGGCAACACAATATCTCTCTTCAAAGATTTCTCATCAAATAGTGCAAGAACACTGACCACCACTATCAAGAAAAGCTCAACCCTTAAAATAAATTACTTTTTAATTATGACACATTTCAAAAAATGAGATTATTCTATTATTCAACCGTTTTCTTTTTTTTTTTTCAATAGCACAGGTTAGCAGATTCAAACAATAATGTCAAAATATAATTTTTCTTTAACCTGTTGCAATTTGCAAATGAAAATAGTAAGAGAAAAATGTTTCCAACAACAATTGTAGAAAGGTAATAATATTTGAAACGTTATTCTAATAACAAAAATTGCCATTAAACCATAATTTACTAATATGCCTTCAAATAATCTACCACTTACTGTTGCTGAATTGTTCCCAAAATCTAATCACTTCGTAACATAAACAATACGCCCCTTACATAAATGTATATGCGGAAGGAAAAATAAATGAATTTAAGATATAAATATGCTGAATTTAACAATTTTCATTTGTATGACTTTAACTGGGCCAAATGATTTGATTCTGGGCTCGTATTACTATATACAATTTAATTATCTGATAACAAAGTAGCTATATATTTTATGTTTATTTACCTCCCGCACCCATACCGGATGTCTACATTTTATGTAGAACATAGCAAATACAATGTTAAAATTTTCATTAGACGATAGTTCATTCCCTAAGAATTTTAGAACAAAAGTGTAAGCTAAATCAAATGAGCCCAAATTTATTCATGACATCGAATTCTAGGGACCACATAACGTGATTATCTGTTGAAAACTCACTACCGAAAATTTTGACCCGAGTGGTGACTAATCAAAGGCGTTTAACATGTTACATAATACTTATGCAATTTTCTGCTGCTCTAATAATTTTAGAGAAAAATATTTAAAATAAAACTGAAGAGATTTCATTTTTACATATAAATCATTAAACAAATTTTATTTTACTTATTTTATAAGTCTAAAAGACATTTAAAAATTCTGTTTTTATAATGAGTCAGTCAGTCATGACCCTGGATATATGCGGGAGGTAAAAAGATGTAAAATAATATGAGCTACAATTTTAATTTTGTAACTTTTTCTATTATGTACTGTTTATTAATTGTTTAAACGTGAGGTTACGTACTGGAACATCAGATCATTTTAATATATTGTGTATGGAATAACTATACAATTTACGTTTTTTAATATATATTATGCAATTTCTGTATTGAAAAACAGTTTATTTTTTGAATGCAACGTATACTAAGATAAATAAAAATCTCGAGTAATTATTTCATCAATAATTTTTCATAAAGGCTGCAGTAAATTCACTATTCCTGTTCAAATATTCACAAAAACAGATAAATAAATAATAATTTAATGCTTATAAACAATTTTCAATATATTATTAGGGCACTTACGGGCATTAATTAGGTACTAATGATATATGTACGAAATTTATAAAAATAGTAAAGAAATCAATTTTATAGGTGCTATCTTCACAAAAGAAAATAAACAATAGTTATTTACTTTACAAGTGGGCAAAGTAAGGAATTACCCACGAGAGAAATTGTAGCTCACGAAGCCTAAGGCTGAGTGTGATAATTTTATCGAGTGGGTAATTCCACTTTGCCCACGTGTGAAGTATAACATTTTATCCAACACTTCTTAATAAATGAAAAATTTATTAAAGAAATATTATTTGACAGTGACATATGCTTTAAATTTTTAAATTAAAATGTCAGTCGAAGTAGTTACCAAGGTGTTGTGTGTTATTATTATTGTTATAAATAAAAAAATACTCACTAGTGGCTTTCCTTAAAATTATACCCACTAGTGGATAATATGTTACTTTTCTTGTTTAAAATCGCCATAGTTATAGAGCATTTATTAAGAGGTGTTGGATAAACATTTATAAATCGGTAAATATAAACATTTAAGAAAAAATTTTTAGGGCACCAATGGGCACCAATCAGGCACTAAAGGAAAGTTTATGAATATTTTTAAAAATATAAACTTGTGGTGCTAGCGTGAAGTTAGCACCAACAGAAAAAAATAAGTATTAATAATTTAATGCATATAAACAATTTTCAATATATTAATAGGGCACTTTTGGGCACTAATTAGGCACTAACGATGTATCTACTAAATTTCTAAAAAAATAAAAAAATCACTTCCATTGGTGCTATCTTCACAAAAGCAAATAAACAAACGTTTATAAATTGGTAAATATAAACAAAAAAGAAAAAATTTTTAGAGCACCAATGGGCACCAATCAGGCACTAAAGGAATGTTTATTAATATTTCTAAAAATATAAACTTTTGGTGCTAGCGTGAAGTTAGCACTAAAAAGAAAAAAACATCAATAATTCTGTTATTATAAACAATCTACAAATAATTTTTAGGGCACTAATGGGCACTAATGAGGCACTAAAGATATATGATAAAAATTTTTAAAAATATCATACTTTTGGTGCTAGCGTGAACTTAGCACCAAAATAAAAAAAATGTTAATAACTCCATAATTATAAACAATTGATAAAAAATAATAAGAGCACTAAAGGGCACTAATCAGGCACTAAACACTGGTGTATGTTTCATAATTAGTGCCTCACCCTTTGGTGCTAACTTCACGGACCCTAAATAAATGTAATTTAGCCACACCATGCCTTAATCTAAATATATTCCTAGCATTTTAATATTAATACTTGGGCTGCACTGTATACCATCGATTAGTAAGGAGTTTACTTGACTGATATTATACTGTTCAAATAAAACATAGTTTGTTTTTGAGTTGTTAAGGATTAGTTTATTATTTAGAAACCATGATTTTAATTTCGAAACAGTTTCTGTAGCAATTTGTTGTAAACACTGTAAATTAGAGGATTTTAATAAAATGTTATTGTCGTCGGCGTAGGCTATCACTGTAGTTTTATTGTCGATGAGTGAGAATATATCGTTCATGTATAATATTACAAGCAAAGGGCCTAGGATACTGCCTTGCGGGACACCAGTATTTACATATATTAAGTCGGAAGTGTAGATTTTGCCGTCATGGGTCATACGTACTGCTTGTGACCTATCCGCCAAGTACGAGCGCAGCCAGTCGAGAGCTTCTCCTCTTATTCCATGACTTTCAAGTTTGCTTATTAGTATATCATGATAAACCAGATCAAACGCTTAAGACAGATCTAAGAATATTCCTAGAGTATACTGTCTGGAGTCCAGAGCAGATAGGATGTCGTCAGTGAACCTATCCAGAGCCGTCTCTAAGGATTTGTTTTTGCGAAAACCGTGTTGTCATGTACTTATTATTTTATTCAAGAATGAAGTTAGTCTTGAATTCATTGAAACTACAAGAATCTTGGAAATATTTGATAGCAGATTGATTGGTCTATAGTTATTCAAATCGTCAGGATCCCCTTTTTAAAAAACTGGAGTAACAATAGCTGTCTTAAATGCATCTGTAAATACACCCTTTTCAATTGAGAGATTACAGAGAAAATGCCACTGAGTTCTCGGGCACAGTGTTTTAACACATAGTTTGATATTTTGTCAAAACCTGCTGAGTACTTAGATTTTAATTTCATATTTAAAACATTTGTTTTGCTTTCGTTTATCGTGCGGTTAATAACACTCCACATTGCCTTGCTCTTATTAGTAGAATTTAGAATATGTTTATTGTTAGCGTTTTTCTTAGCTTGTTTAATTAGAATGTTGTAGTTCTTCTTTAATTTATTGTAGCATCCCTGAAGATCTACTCTGACTCTGCTAACGTGCCATAGAAGCGAAAGCTGTTCCTTGCATCGTTTTAGTTCAGGTGTTAACCATTGTAATTTTTGTTGTGTTTGAAGTTTATGACTTCTTAGTGGAAACGATGATTCGAAGTGCGCTTTTAGTATATTCGAGAAAACTTGGAATTTATTATTTATTCCTAAAATTTCAAGAACGTCTTGCCAGGATGCATATTGAAGTTTATCTTTATATTGTTTAATGTTGATGTCTGATATAGATCTGCTTTTATGTGCGACTTTCTTTTTGTGTTTTTGCAGTTCACTGAGGTGTAGGATTATAGCTTCATGATCGGAAAAATGAAATTCTTTGACTTGAGATGTATAATCCGCGCTACTTATATTAGTTATAAAATTATCCAGACAAGTACTACAATGGCTTGAGATCCTGGTTGGCTCATTAATTACATGGTGGGCACCGAATGATGTTAGTAGTTGCATTATTTTTTGTTTATGTGGCGATCTATATTGAATTCACCAGTTATTATAAAAAAATAGATTTCTTGGGCTAGCAGTTCAAGAATTACATTTAGCTTTTCAATAAAACGTGCACGACATTTAAAATCTGTACTTGCATATATTGCAACTCCTTCATGATTGTTTTGTGATCTACAGAATGCAGACACAAGTTTATATGTAGATAATTGAGTAATATGTATTTGGTCAGCACTTTCACGTTCTCAATACCGAACATACAGTGTTCTAGTTCACCTGTTTTTTTTTTTATTAAGACCACGAATATTTAGTGTTAATATTTTAAAGTCACTTAAATTCTTTGTGTTTGTACTTGGCTCATATAGTCATTTGTTTATATTTTGTTTTTTAAGTGTTATTCCGTTCTCCGCTTTTTGTTTCGGGAAGTAAAATCGATTTATGAAAGTTCCTTGCGGCCAAATCTCCGATTGTAAGAATTGATCTTTGCATGCTAAAGGAATTCCGATTTCAAAAGAGTTATAAGAATCATATCTAGTTTTTAGTTTATCGCATGAAATGTCGGTAATTTTATGTTTTTGAAGGTGATCAGTTATCATATTTTTCGTCACAGTAGATCACATTCTGGATGCAAAGTACCAGACTTTCTTTATTTTAGTAGTGGGAAGGGTGGAACTAACTGCGCCTGTGCCGTATATAATTGACTTCATTTGATTTTTACGATTTATGTCAGGTAATATACCATTATTATTATAATTCTAATTTATATTTATTAAATAAAGTAATACAGTAAGTAACGTATTGCTGTAGTTTAATGAATTTTTATAATACCTGCATCATAATCCGTGTTTAAAAGACGCTACAGCGTGCGCAAACGCGAGATTAAAACACACCGTGCTTTAAAGGATGCTAAGCAACAACAAAAATAATTACTATTAATATCTGTCAAAACTGTCATGACAAATTGTAAAAAAAAAACGAGTCTACATAGTAACGTAAACAGTAAATGCTAACCAATTTCTAAGTAATTGATATACGTCAAATGTTCAACGCTTAAAATTATGAAATGAATCAAAATCAAAATGTTGCTTCCCAGTTTTTTCCAGAATATGATGCAGATAAATGTTGATTTATATAAATAGAAACTGGGAAGTCGAAATCATATTTTATCGATTTTTTTGTTTTGTTTATTAATAGAAGCAGAAAATCTGACCTTCCGTACACAACAAAATTATATAACTTACCTACAGAGCCATGGACGACTAACAAGAATAAACAGTAAGTTTTTTTTTTATTTGTATATAAGTATGGCTTATTAAGTAGAAACTGAGGGGATCGGCATTAAGCGGTCAGTGGTAAGGCCCCAAAAGTTGAGAAATAATAAAATATCAATATTTAAATAATTTTTATTATCCCTTACGCTCCGAAGACAAAAATTTTTGAATTTTAAACTCGCATGCCTCATCACAACCATTAATTTTAATGAAAAGAAAGGAAAACTGATAAAAAAAAATCAAGGTCGTTTAACAGGATTTTCAGAACACACAATTGTGTGGGTCAGGAGTCAATAGTCATAACCACATAAAATATGAGAATCGGAGATTTTATTTTTAGTGAACAGAATTTCCTGATTTTTTTTTCGAAATTAATTGTTAATTTAGTAGCTGCAAACCATTCTTTGGAGGTGTTAATCGCAATCTGTGATAGATATTGCATATCTTCAATATTTTCACCAGAGAAGAAGAAAGTAGTGTCGTCTGCATATAAGCATGAATTCACAAAATTACATGTCATAATTAAATCATTTATGTAAATGATGAACAATGTAGGGCCAAGGTGCGAGTACTGCGGCACCCCATGAATAACTGGCAATACTTCCGATTGTGAATCATTGGATACCACTGACTGAAAACGACCACTAAGGTATGATTTAAAAAGGTTTAAGCAATCACCTTTTATTCCATAGAAGTTAAGTTTGGACAGTAATATGCTATGATCCACGCAATCGAAGGCTTTGCTAAGATCAATTAAGATAGCTTTTACAAAATTTGATTTATCAAAGTTTCCAGCAATAAAGAGAATGATGTCACTAATTGCATTCGCAGTGCTCACACTGTAACAGTGCACGCGGCCGAGATGAAAATGTGTAAATTTACTAAAAATACTTTACTGGTGATGACAAAGGTTACTTTGAATATAATATTAAAATGATTAAACTAAACAACAAATTGCTAAACAAATACAAATGTGAACGGCTAAATATGTTACCTAGTTACAGTTACCAAAATATTTAACAAACGATATTACTTTAGCACTGTAGGACGTGAGAGCACGTCTAAGCTTCCTCGAATTTCAAAATCTTCCGATTTTCAAAACATAACTCTCATTTGGACTGCCAAAGACTGTCCTTTCAACCAGCTCATAAGTATTGTCATCAAGTGTCAGCATCAGCTGTGTCTGCAAATATCAGAGGAATTTCTCTGCACACGCAATAGGAACCTACTTGTGCAATAATTACAATTGATATTTGCAATGTTCGTACAAGCACGGTTATTGAACTACAAAAAGCTGAATTAAAAGTTTGGAGAAACGCGCTTGTTTCCTAAAACCATTCTTTTTTCTTGCCACTTTACATTCATCATCGGGAAATTTTTTTCAGCATGAAATAAGAAATAATTTTTTACATATTTGTTAAATTACCACACACATTCTTAAGTATATATTGCCACTTTTCAGCAATATTTTTTGGAACAATTCTTTATTATTTGTATGATAGTGTTTCGTTTCATGCATCACAGTAGACACGCAAAATAAAGTATTTTGGCATACTATACTTTTACACAAAAGTATAAAGTATAATGACCTAATATAAAGTAAGACACGTTATTATAAAATATGGTTGGCAATTCTACATGACGGTCGTATATTAGGTAATAATTGGTTTTCAAACGAATTTTCTAATAATGCAGAATTCATATCCGAATAATAATCTGCACTGACATAAGCAGTGTAAGCTGAAAGTAAAAGTGACTTTTCGATAAATCCCTTTTTCCTCGAATGTATAATAATAATGGCGATTTTGTATCATTAGAGAATGATAATTTTGTTTGTAATAAGTACAATGATACTTTAATCCCATTACCTTGTGAAATCAACGAACAATATCTTAAAAATTTTAACGGATTTAATTGATTTATAATCACTTGTAATTATGTTGACGGTCATGTTATTATTATATTAAATATTATGTATATATTTTGTACTGGTTGGGTGGAAGAGCAGCCTTTGGCTGAACCCCGCCATTGACAATGGTCAATAAAGGTTATTATTATTATTATTATTAATTTAATCCTTTTTTGTTTCTTTAAATGTATAATAATGTTTATATCATTACGATTAGGTAATTTTTTTATAATAGTATAAGTGTAGTTTTAATTTTCACTGAATTTAGTCAATTTTCGATAGCCTTTGTAGTTTTTGTATATAGTGGCTTGTACGGTTTTATGCTGATCCCTTCAATTTAAACCGAATAAACCATGCAACTAAAGCCACGAAGGTCGCCACATATTTCTCTAATATACTAAAATAGTCGTTTCTGATTTTAGTAGCGTAATTACGGAACCGATTGACGACACAAATACAAAGAATAAGATGTTTGAAATTGAAGTTACGGAAAAACGGAAAATGACAACATTTCGAAATTATTTGAAAATTTTAAGATAAAAGGACGGCGAATAGTTCAACTAGAACCCTTTTTTGAGTCGCTAAAATTAATAAGTCAACATGGTGATAAATTTGGATGTTGTTTTAGTAACCCTGATATAATTCAAGAAGTTTCACAAGGTTTAAATTCAATATTATATATAAAGTGCACCATGTGCAATTCTACATTTTCATTATCAACAAATGAAGTTAAAAGCGATGATATAGAAACTCACAATATTAATATAGCAGCAGTTGAGGGAATAATAAGCATTGGCGCTGGATTTTATAATATCAAAGAATTTGTATCATCTTTAGAAATTCCACGTATGAATAATAAATAATATTGTCAGCGATGGTTGGGAAAAAATTGCACTTGAGAAAATGAAAGAAGCTGACAGATAAGGAGCGGAATATGCTATTGTGTTAGAGAATGTAGACAACAATCGTATAACCTTGTATAACAGTTGTAGCTAACGCATGTTAGTCGAAACGAAGTTACAAGTCAAATTGTCTGGAGCGGCAGCTATTGTCATCAATTTGGAAAGAATTTGTATATCGGAATAAGAAATAAATACTGCGCAGTACGTAACAATGCCAAAGAAAATAAAATTGAAGTAAAACAACACATATATTTTAAAAATTATGAAGGATTTAACTGCAGTATTGATATGTACGGCATAAAATACAGAAACATGATTGCTAACGGGGACTGCAGTACCTACAAAAATATTGGATTCAAATCCTTATAAAGGTACTACAGTAGAGAATGTCGAAATCATATTCTACGTAATATATGCAATAAATTAAGGACAATTAGCTCTCAGACACGATTTTCCTTATGTTTAAGGAAATTGCTAATTACTAAAATACAGAAAATCCAGTGATGTGACTACATTAAACAAAAGTCAATATTTGAAGGGCGACATTGAGAATATTTTAAATAATGTCTTTGGTGACCATATTAAATGCGATAGTTATTTTTGCTCTAAAAAATAGAAGAAAACGTATTAACCGATTTAAAAAAGTGCCCGGAAATGTACAACAGATTGCTTATTATTATTAAATTAGTTTCTAGACATGCTCGTAGTTTATTATTTGATGTTGACTGTAATTTTGTAAAACAGTTCCATTCGATTGTAGCAAAATTTGTAGGAGGGAAAAGAATCAATTTTGCTAAGGGCAGATCTTATCAGTCAAGATGTTATGCTGCAGTTGTTTCTTTTAGTTCAAAAAATAGGGCTCATTATTCATTTCATTAATCAATAGTAGGTAAAAGTTCGGGTAAAATAAAATCCTATTTCGAAAGTAAAAAAGCGAAGGCAATCAAATTTTTAAAAATAGCTAGAAAAGAAATATGCACTGAAGACGAAGATTATGGAATTTATTGTCAAAAACCTGATATGGATAAAGAACCATTTGAAATGAAAAAGAAATTATTTTTAGATGGATTGATGACTACCAAAGAACAACGGCAAGAATTTAATCAAATCACTATTTTACAATCTGAAAGTTGTACTTGGTTAGAAGAACGTAAAAAATTATTAACAGGGTCAATTTTTTTTTAGCGTTTGCAGACGTTTACCAACTACGATTTGCGTAACGTTAGTTAAAAACTTATTATATGGAAAAGATATTTCCTATGATGCTTCAATTTAACATGGAAAATCTTTCGAACCAAAAGCGCTGGAAACACTTCAAAAGTAAATGAACCAATTAATTATTAAGTTCGGTGAATTTCCTTTTCTAGCAGCTACGCCAGATAGATTAGTAGGGAACGATACCGTCATAGAAGTAAAGTGCCCGTATAATCCCCAAAATTTAAATTTAGAAGAATTTATAAATAATAAAAAATTAACTTTTTGGAAGAAAGATAAAAGTTCCAATAAAAATATTATTAATAAACATCTAAGCTGGTATTATCAAATTCAGGGCCAGTTAAGAATGACGAGGCGCAAAAAATGTATTTCAGCTGAATGGACATCCGAACTCAATGACATTTAAACTGAATTGAATACAAAGGATGACGAATTTGGACAGAAAATATTCAATAAAAATAGAAAACCTGATTATATTGAGGAAGCAATGAAAACTAAAAATAAAAAAGCAATGAAACAAATAAATAAGGGCATTGTATAATTTTTTATGTATATTTTGTTTTATTAAATATTATCGTTGTGAAACATATATTTGTTTCTTTTTATATAATTCAAGCACTACCTACTTTCTTTATTATAATTTTTTTTTAATTACAACTAACTAAAAGGTAAGATTGCATGTCGATTCGCAAACATTATATTCTAACCGGCAGTTATACATTTGTGAACCTAACCCGACCAATTTTTACTACACAATAGTTTAGTTACGTTTGTTTAATCATACATTTTGATTGTTTACAATTATTTTATCATATTTCTTAAAAATAGTCAAATCGTTTGTTTATTTTACTAATTTGTTTTACAGTGATAGTTTAATTATGTCTGCTACTCCTAAGTTTTTGTTCAGCTACAAAACAAAAATTAAACCTAAAATAATATGATTGCATTAGATTCACGTTTGCCCGACCAATTATATTTATTAAATATTATTCGTTTGTTTACGTTTGTTTAATAATAAATTTTATTTGTTTACAATTACTTGATTAGTTTGGCCGAGAAAGGTGCGCAGTAGCCAGACCAACAAAATTTAAATTATTTCTTACTACTGTAGTAATAAAATTTATGCAAAATAAAAAATACGTCTAACTTGCATTCAAAAATAGATTGACATATAAAAAATCAGCATATATGTTAACTACCTTATCACAAAAGGAATTGAGACAAGGGTCAGTTAAAATTTCTATGTTATTATCCATGCGATACTACTATTTCCCACCGTCCAACGTTGAATCAAAACAAACTACATTGAAAAATTCTCAGTACCTAAACCTACCAAAATTTAACACCATGTGGCGACATCATATAATCCAGGGAAAACAATTTAGATATTTCAAAATGTCATGTATGATTATTGTTTTGTTTTGTAAATAGTTACGTCATATTATTTGATTTAAAAAGTAGAAATAAATTTCTTTCTTCAATATGTTGAGTTTGAATTTGAGTTAACTACCTTTTTGAAGACCTATTTATTTTTCTACATTGGTGACCCCGACAACGCGAGATCCCCGACAGCGCGAGATTCTTAAATTTTTTGAATAATGACTGACGAGTCACAACTACGTGAACTGCAGCAGCAGATGGAGGAACAGCGAATCCTCTTTGAACAACAGTTACGTCAACAGCAGCAGGAAGCTCAACGGCAACAGGCAGAGCTGCAACTGCGGTTGGAGCGCTTACAGCTCCAACATCAACGGCAAACATCTAACGAAGGATCTACAAATTCTCCTGAGTTACCTCCACTGTCTGCAACTCCTCTGCAACAACAATTTGCCAGTCCTCCAAATTTGACACCCGTCATTGGCCGTGTAGCAGCAAAACTTCCTCCGTTTTGGTCTGGAGTGACAGACGCCACCCCTGCTCTTTGGTTTGCTCAGGTAGAATCCCAATTTAATCTAAGTGGCATTACTCTTGACAGCACAAAATATGACTGCGTGGTTGCTGCCTTGGAGGGACAATTCGCTGCAGTAGTTGCGGATATTATCATCGCGCCACCTGCCACCGGACGTTTTCAAAAATTAAAAGAGGAGTTAATCCGCCGACTCTCGATTTCTCGTGAAAAGAAGCTTCAACAACTTCTCAAACAAGAGGAGATTGGTGACAGAACGCCGTCCCAATTTTTGCGTCACATTCGCAGTCTCGCAGGTAACGAAATACCTGATTCGTTACTCCGAACTTTGTGGGCCAACCGTCTGCCTACCCACGTTCAAGCAATCATCGCCTGTCAAACTGAAATGCAGCTTGACAAAGTCGCGGATCTAGCTGACAAAATCCACGAAGTAACCCCTCGTCCCCAGATCGCAAGCACTTCGGCACCTCACTCACAATTGGATCAGCTGACTCGGCAAGTGTCTGAACTATCAAGTCAAGTAGCGGCACTTTCTGCTCAAAGATCTTTCTTCTGCGCTGACCGAAGAAGACGTTCTAACTCGCGTTCTTCAAGATCCCATTCTTTATCCAAAGATGCTAACCACTGTTGGTATCATCGAAAATTTGGAGACAAGGCTCGTAAGTGCATACCACCTTGTTCGTTTTCATTATCTAATCCGCAGGAAAACTCCCTAAACAGTCAGTAACGGCGGACACTGACTGTGGCTCTTCTCAACGCCACCTATTTGTGACGGACAGATCAACAAAGATCCAGTATTTGATTGACAGGTTCAGATTTATGTGTTTATCCCCGTTCTTTCAATCGTAGTTCCGCCCTGCACATTGTCCAGAAGAAAGGCGATGGCTGGCGCCCTTGCGGTGATTATCGTGCTCTCAATGCACGAACTATCCCTGATGCATACCCTGTCCCTCACATTGCTGATTTTGCAGGACAACTTTGTGGTTGCAAAATTTTTTCAACAATAGATTTAGTGAAAGCCTATACGCTGTGAGGACTCCCTGTTCGAGTGTCAAAATTGTGACGAGTCCTTCTTCAGCGTCAGTCGGTCGGTAAACGTTCGGGCGCCAATCAGTCGGTTTTGAAGCTGAAAGAAAGAACTTCGTGCGCGGGATAGCTAACAGTGGAGACGGGCCGGATTATTAAATGACACAAGATGTAATTTACAAATGTTTTTATTTCAATAATGCAAGATACGATACAGGAAACATGTGAAAAGAGAGACAGTGAAGAGAAAAATGTTGTGAGGCTTTATTAGTACGGAAACGGTCAGAAGTAAACGGAAAATGCGGACGTTTTGTGTTTGACGGTTTTAACGGGTGACGGTATCACGTTTTGTAACGGTTCGGTGAGCAACACACCTTCTAGTTTTTAAAGATTAGGAAGGCCACAATCTTTAAAAACCTCAATCTGATTGCTGATTTATTTTCGGTCAGGAAAACCTTAACCAAAAATATCTTCCTAAAGACCAGGAGGGCCACAGTCTTTAGTAGTGATCAAAAGAATACGGAAAATGCGGACTTTTGTGTTTGACAGTTTAACGGGTGACGGTATCACGTTTTGTATCGGTTCGGTGAGCAACCCACCTTCTAGTTTTTAAAGATTAGGAAGGCCACAATCTTTAAAAACGATTATTCAGAAACGTCAGTCTGATCACTGTTTTATTTTCGGTCAGGAAAACCTTAACCAAAAATCTTCCCAAAGACCAGGAGAGCCACAGTCTTTAGTAGTGATCAGCTCAACGAGTCGGACTGATCTCGACTGATTTTAATCGCTCCGCGGCGCGCCTTTTATACCCAGTGCATGGCCCACTTAATTATGTCAAACAATTGACAACAATTAAGTGAGGAGGGGGGGAAAGGCAATAATTGTTTTATTTATTAAATATTGACTTTTAAATTGCACAAATATTTCTAAGCCTCGCAACAGTTTTACATATAACATAATTTAATATATTAGAAATATATTAATCCTTAAATAATATATTTTAAATACAAAAGAACAATATTCATGTTTACACAACTTGCCGCTAGATGGCAACAGCAGTAACTGTCATCGGAAATGTCATTGACAAGAATGTCTAACCTAGAACGGAATGTCACAGACTAAAAATACAGAAGTTGTAGTGTATGGAAAATATGCATTCGGAGTTTTCCAATGACCACATAGTACAGGTAAATGTATTTGAATACATATTTCATAATTTACATGACAGTTACTTTCAGATGCAAGTTGCCGGATTAAAAATGTGACAGGAGGGACCGGATCGTCACAACGCAAATACCGCTTTATTCCGAGGATATTCCGAAAACCGCTATAACAACTCCATTTGGCCTCTTCGAATTTCCTTTCATAACTTTCGGCTTAAGAAACGCAGCGCAAACATTTCAGTGTTTCATTGACATAGTTATCCGAGGTCTAAATTTTGCGTACGCTTACATTGACATTTTGGTGGCTTCTAAATCCATGAAAGAACATCACGAACATTTACGAATACTTTTCACACGACTTAAACGTTTTGGACTGGTCATAAACGCAAGCAAATGTGTTTTTGGTGCTTCAACTGTTACTTTTCTCGGCTATCGTGTTTCTTCAGAAGGAACAAGTCCTCTTCCAGATCGCGTGGTTGCTCTGCAAAATTTTCCTGTGCCCAAGACAGTAAAAGATCTCCGAAGATTTTTGGGTATGATCAATTTTATAGACGTTTCTTGCTCATGCATGTTCCAAAAGTCCTCTTGCAATCGTCACAGACGCATCGAACAGTGCATTCGGTGCTGTATTGCAACAACACGTAGATGGAGCTTGGCAACCTCTTTCTTTCTTTTCGAAGAAGCTTAAACCTGCCCAGCGTCAACAGCCCCCGTATGATCGTGAACTCCTTGCGGTTTACGAGGCTGTGCGTCACTTCCGGCACATGGTCGAAGGCAGATACTTTTTCATTGTCACGGATCACAAACCACTGATCTACGCCTTTCAACAGACGCGTGATAAATGTTCACCAAGACAATTTACGCAATTGGACTACATAGCTCAATTTACGACCGATGTACGGCACATTCCTGGCAAAGAAAATATCGTTGCTGATTCACTTTCCCGCGTAGAGACCATTTCATCACCTATAAACCTTGTTGATTTGGCGTCATCCCAAATCGAAGATGAAGAGCTTCATTCCCTGCTTCATGGAAATTCATCTCTTCGTTTTGTGCGCACTGCTATACCTGGTTCTGATCTTCCTCTTCTTTGTGACGTTTCTACTGGTTCTTCAAGACCCTTCTTAACTGCTCAGTTCCGCCGACAGGCATTTGATTCAATACATGGCCTTAGTCATCCTGGTGCACGAACGACTGCCCGCATGGTTTCTTCACGTTTTGTCTAGCCTCGTGTCAAACAAGATTGCCATGCCTGGACGCGTGCCCGCTGTCACTGTCAACGAGCGAAAGTATGCTGTCATGTTCACTCGCCGCTGGGACATTTTGAACCACCTTCAGAAAGATTTCAACATGTCCACAAAGACATAATTGGACCATTGCCACCTTCTGGACCTTTCCGATATTGTTTGACCGCTGTAGACCGTTTCACACGTTGACCTGAAGTTTGGCCTCTAGAACAAATAACTGCCAAAGAAGTAGCTTCAGCTTTCTTGTCCTGTTGGATATCCCGATTTGGCGTCCCCCTCCAAGTAACGACTGATCAAGGTAGACAATTTGAGGCGCAGCTCTTTAAAGCTCTTGGTTTGTGCACTGGATTTCAAAGAACTCGGACAACCAGCTGGCATCCTTCCGCCAATGGGATGGTAGAGCGATTTCATCGCCAACTTAAGGCAGCTATTATGTGTCACCCAGACATGACTTGGCTCCAAGCTCCCCCCATTGTTCTTCTCGGGATACGAAGTTCTTTTAAAGAAGATCTCCACGCCTCATCCGCTGAACTTTTGTACGGTGAGCCTCTTCGCTTACCCGGCGAAATGCTTCATTCAGCCCTCAACACCGACCGCGCTGAGGACGCGACAGATTTTGTTGTCTGTCTCCGCAGGCACATGATTAGACTTCAACCAGCTGTTTGCTTGCATTATCAACAACAAAATTGTTATCTGCTTATTCGCTGATTCTATTTTATTTTGAACTCATGTTAGTAGGATTTGAAATAATTTTCCAAAATTTTTATTTCAACATATTTTATTAAATTATTTGTACGATTTAGAATCCTGGGGAAGTTATTATTATATAAGAAGAAACATTTTCCTGGTATATTTTTGTTCTGACATTTAAGCAAGAATAAAACTATTTTACAATTTAGCAAAAACATTTTTTGAAATGAATAAAAACATACCATTAATTAAATAAAATGTTTTGTTGGATTAAACAAATCTGCACAACAAAATTAAAAGTGTCAAAATAAACAACACATTTTTATGTGTGTATATGTTCGTACATCTTTGTACGGGATATTTTTGAATAGGATATATATTTGGTGCACACTATTTTAAATATATGACGTAACAATAAAAACGAATATATTAAAGAAGTTTGACTTTGAAATATACATATTGTGAAAGATTCTATTTATAATAATTATTTTGCAAAATTATTATACGTATTTGTTAATTCATGTTGTGTTATTTATACAAATACATGTTAAGCGATTTGTTAAAATCATTGTAATATTTCGATTTGAAGATTTTTTTTCAGATTTCAATCTAGTGTATATACAAAATCATTGAGTGAACTATCGCTCGCTAACAAGTTGAGGGTCTACAAGACCATCATCAGACCTCAACTGCTGTACGCGGCACCAGCATGGGGCTGCGCTACTCCACGGCAGATGAAAAAGCTTCAGGTTTTTCAAAACCGAGCCCTGAGGTTAATAACCAACGCTCCTTGGTACGTCCGAAACGCCATTATTCACCGCGACCTAAAGGTCACAACGGTCCATGAATTCATGCTCACACAAGCCACCAAAGTTTTTGGTGGTATGAGTGTGCATGAAAACATTCTCGTACGACAGTCTGTCGACTACGACGAGATGGCACCGTACAGGGTTCGGCGCCCGAAACATTTTCTCAGTGACGCATAGAGAAATTATCACCACTGACTGCCATCCGGATTAAACCGGAAGGGCTATAGCAGCCCGTATTATATCAACTCTAAACGCTGAATTCGGAATAAAGAGAGCCAATGGCTCAAAATTCCACAAAGTGAAACCACACATATATACAAAATCATTATTATCTCACATTGATTGATCAGAATCTATTAAAAAATTTGCTGTACACTTTTTTACGAATGATTTAAGTTTTATTATACTTAGATTTCATTGCGGAGTTCTAAAATATTTGCTTACTAAATAAGAAAAAACGTTGATAGAAGTGCAAAATATACAAGTTGTAATACAATTTTGAGATACCTTTTTGGACAAAATAAGTTATGAATACTAATAATGAAGCTGAAGAGTATGCAGCATTGTTGGGAACTGCAATCGCAATGGAAGATGTACTCTGCAATTCCAGCCGTTCAAAAAGCAATGAGTTTGAAAGTAGAAAACCAAAAGCGCGAAGAACACGAAGATTCTCCTTCTTAATTTACAACAAACTACAATTTGATAGAGTATTCACGGCTTTCAGAAATGTCGATTTCAGAAGAATCATCTCCACCGTCATCACAAAATACAAATGATCCAGCAGTTAATATAAGATTGCAATAAACTGCTGATATGGAAAATATTGAAATACCTTTTAAACGAACTGATGCCATAACTGTACCTTTTCCAGCGCGTATTCATATCTTCAAAATTAGACGAATATTAATTCCGCAAAATAATTGTTTTCTTCCATGACAAACTTTGTATAGGCATATTTAAATAAAAAAGATACATTTTTAATTTTGCATTTTTCTCAAATATTTTCTATTATTTGGTCATTACATGTGAATATCATTGAATTCAGAAAAAAATACTGAATCGAATAAGCAAATAAAAAAAAATAGGTTGCCATTTAAAATAAGAAAGTTGCACCCCTCATTTTGAGAAGCACTGGTCAAAAAAATTCTTGTTTCTCTCATTTTAATTGTCTTATAATATAGAAATTGTTTACTAATTTAACCGATCTCGTGGCTCTTATAGTTCTCGAGATAGCAATGGTGGCACACTTAAATTGAACATCCTGTATATATATATATATATATATATATATATATATATATATATATATATATATATATATAAGGGTGGGTGGGTCGAAAATTTTAGATTTGAGACGGGTAGTGATGAAATGATAGTTTTTGTGATTCTATGTAAGGGAGCGGCCGTGGTTTCGATCATGGTTCACCCCCAGCTCGCACAATTGTCTCAAAAATGGCCATTTTGGTAGTTTTTTCATATTTCACCCAATAGCTCATACTGTACATGTTATATGTGCAACTTTTTGGTCACAAATTACTCCTGCGTCCTCAACCTTCAGATAAAGTCCATTGGGATCATATTTTTATGGTAAACCGGTAGAGTTATTGCCCTATGAAAATATTGATTTTTGAGGGTAAAAATACGAGGTGCTTCTTACAATGATAAATACGTAACAATTAGCTTCTAAACCACTCCCTGTACTAATTCAGGCTCTAATCTGCGCCACAAGCGTATGATATTGGTTTTCGACTGAAGAAAAACTTTGTTTTTGACGTTTATTTTCGACTATTTACCTCAAATTGGCGAAAAAGCACGAGATTAAAGTGATTAATAAGTGATGATTGGCTTCTAAGCCACGCATTGTATACATTTAGAATTTAAACTGCACTGCAAGCTTATGTAGTTGACTTTCGACCGAAGGAAAACTTTGTTTTTTACGTTTACTTTCGACTTTTTGGCTTAAGTCGTCGAAAATGTCGAGATGATTATTACTGTGATAAATTGCATAAATGTGGATTTAAAAACCACTCTCTGTATTAATTCAACATCTTAACTTCATCGTTAGCTCATTAAACTTTATTCCGACTGAAGAAAACTTTTGTTTAAGCCTATTTTTGACTTTTATTTCCTGATGTCCCATGTCAGGTTTGGTTAACAGTGTTGTATATAGTGTATTAAACTAATTCACTGCACTCATTTAACACAGTAACTTGAAATCAGATTCATAGAATATGGAATTAAGCAAAATGATACATTCGCAGTACATGGAGTGGTTTAGAAGCTAATTGTAACCTATTTATCATCGTAACAAGCACCTCGTATTTTTATCCCCCAAAATCGATATTTTCAGAGGGCAATAACTCTACCGGTTTAACATCAAAAGATGGTCCCATTGGACTTAATCTAAAGGTTGAGGACCCAGGAGTAATTTGTGACCAAAAAGCCGCACATATAACATGTACAGTATGAGCTATTGGGTGAAATATGAAAAAACTACCAAAATGGCCATTTTTGAGGCATTTGTGCGAGCTGGGGGTGAACCCATGATCGAAACCATGACCGCTCCCTTACATAGAATCACAAAAACTATCATTTTTTCACTACCCGTCTCAAATCTAAAATTTTCGACCCACCCTAATATATATATATATATATATATATATATATATATATATATATATATATATATATATATATATATATATATATATTGATGTTAGTTACAAAATATTATTATTATTAGATGTCAAGAAGTTTGGATTCACTTGCATTTTGCCAAATATTGTAATATCTGAAGTGTGAAATTTTATTATTTGTACAAGTTGTTTACCTGCTCAGGTAAACAATGGATTATATATCTGTCCTTCATTTCGTATCGTTTTTCTTTCTCATTCGACTAGCGAAAACGTTTGTCGGTTTTTAATCCAGTTTTGGTACCTGTGGAGGGGTTATGGGGCATAACTTCTGAACAATACTGTACATTAGTCCGTTGCTGCCATCTACGATAAACTTTACCCAAATGCTCCCATTGTGACAATCCACTGATTTCCTTTGAATTTATGAATTTTTATTTCTGGGATTTAATGTTTTACCAACTGAATTTCACAAGAAGCATTAGTAGTTATTCTATTCTTTATGTAGTACAATACCGGAAATCATAATTCTGACTGTTATTACTTCAAACTATTGTAAACAAAGAATACAGGAAATCATCATCAAAATTTTGATTAAACTCTCTCTGTTTCAAGATACCACTTGACCGAAATTTGTGCTCAGATAAATGACGCCTTCCTGTTTAAAATAACTTGATAAATGATAATCTTAATCGTGTTGAAACCTGTGTGTATGACGCATAAACTTTTACGTCATGTTAACTAACCAACCAATATCCTACAACTGCTCCATCGCGTTCACAACCCCCTTAAATTACATACATAGTGTGACATTGAATACGTGGACGTCTGCGACTATGTCGTGGTTGGCCTTGAACTAGGTTACGTGAAGGTGCGCGAGAGCAGTTGTAGCACAATGGTTTCTGGTGAGCCAGAACCGACATTATTATCTTATTTATATTCGTTAACCACTAACCAAAAGGTTGAGGTTTGTAAACATCTTCGCTAACCAAAATTATCGCAATGTAACGTTGCTCTAATTACATTGTAAGTAAACGCTGTAAAGCAAAGTTTTTTTTTTTTTTGTCAAATTCAGTTAAGTGCGAACTTACATACATATTTATGTATATTTTCATTTGGGGACCTCAAAACGATATTATCTGATAAAAGATTTGCGTAATTTGGACAAAACATAACCAGATAAGAGTAATATTTTAGAAAAAATTATTCATAAAAAATTGAAATTTAGTTAACATGTAGATTATATAAATAATAATATATCTAAAAAAATAAATTACCTCTCACGGATATCTAGAAACCTGTCAATTTGGAGCACAATTGTTATATACAATACTATTATTTTACCGCATTTTAAATATTGCTGTACTATTCTTTTCATGTGCAACAAAAGTGATATAGATAAATTACAAAAATTACAAAACCGTGCAATGAGAATATTAAAATGTAATAAATACACTAATATAAATGTCATGTTAAAAACGTTAGAATGGTTAAATATTGAACAATTTGTAATTTATAATGTGCTTATATTTATATATAAAATGTTGTCCGGTAAACTGCCGAATTATTTGAACAAAAATATTAAGTATGTTTCCGATACGCATAGTTACGCTACTCAACAAATTAACCAGTTATATGTAGCGAGAGCGAATAATATGAGAACATGTAAATCTATATTCCACAATGGATTATTAATATATAATAATTTACCTTGTACCATAAAGTCATCAAAAACAGTAAATGAATTTAAATCTAAGTTAAAACTGCATTATTCACAAAATGATGTTTAAACCAATGTACATTTTTGTAATAATTACTATTATCTATGTATTGTATTAGCTACGCTATTTAATAAAGTAATTATTATTATTATTAAAAACTAGCTAAGTTCCATTTAGATGCATGTTAGTATATTGTACAACAAGCATGGAATAGTACATATCTCCTACGAGTTGTACACTATACTTTTATACTTTTTCTACCAATATATTATTTCCTAATTAATTTATATTTCATTATCAATTTGTCCCATTTTCACCATTCCAATATTGACAATTCTAAATCCTAGCAATGGCACCTGTACTGAAATGAACTGAAATGTCCTGTATTGAATTATTGAAAATAAAACAAACTCATTTTTCACTATGCTTGCAATGTACCTCATTTCCCTATAGCAACAACAAAAATACAATGAAGAAATAGTCGTAGAAAAAATGTATTTTCGTATGATCACTGCCGCAGCCTTCTAATATTTTTGTATTACATATACTACGATGTTAGTTTTGGTAATGTAAACGCTTTAAATCCTCTGTAGTTTCGCTCCGTTTCTGCACCGTATAATTGTAAACTCATGTCAATAGTCCGGAATAGTCGAGAAACGTCATTTGATTTCCAAACTTTCATCAACACGTTAAATGCTTTTTGTGCCTGAGCTATTCTTGACTTGGTGTCGATATTTGTGCCCCCATCTTTACACAGTATACTTCCCAGGTATCGAAAATCTGTAATTTCTTCTATTTCTTCCTTGCATATGATTATTTTATTTGTGCTTTCTTCGTTTTGTTTTGTATTCGTTTATTTTGAGACCTACTCTATTGGTAAAATTTAAAAGCTTGTTGGTTTTATCTTGAATATGCTTTTTATTTTCTGTTATTAGACAAAGGTCACCAGCGAATTCTATGTCCTCAAGTTTGTTAAACGGGTTCCACTTTGTCCGTATTTTATTGTCTACTACTCGGTCATTATCCAGTCCATTATAATTAGAAATAAGTGGGGTGATAAGATACAGCCTTGTCTAACACCGGTTTGAATATAATTTTTTTCCATAAGTTTGCCTGCGTGTTTAATTCTTGCAGAGTATTTTTTATTTGTTGTTTTATGTCTGTTCCTAGGACTTCTTTCATTGTTGCTGGGATGTTATGTTGTGTCCGCTGTTACTGTACTATTGTAGTATTATTCAGAAGAACACAAAAACAGACAGATATAAAATCCAACCCACAAACGACATCTGACAAAACATTGACAAGTTCGGAAACACTTGCTACGGACCTAAAAATGGCAAGGTCAGAAACGTCAGATATAAACAAAAGTAAACATAACCGTATTGTTGATACAGTCGATAATAATATAATAAACTCAAATGATAGCAAAGTGGAACAATGGACTGATGTAATGCATAAAAGAAAATATAAACAAAATAATTCTAGTGTTGTAGGAAACGCAACGAACGTAACGGCAATAAAAACTGCTCCAAAAAAGGCGTTTGTTTACGCGTCTCGTATTGAACCTGGGACAAGTACCTCGAATTTGACAGCATTTCTGAAGTCAGATTTTTTGAAGTCATAGTGGATGAGCTCAAGTCTAAATATCCACAGCATTATTCATAATTTAAGATAACAATAAACCTAAATTACTTTGAAGACCTAATGAATCTTGGGAGATGGCCAGCCGGTGCATATATTTCCAGGTTTTTTCAACAGCGTAGCAAGAATCGGGATCCAAAGTGATGTAACAAGTCTAAGTCAGCAGTTTATAGTTCATGCAATGATTAAGTAAGTAGGTCAGCTATTGTTTATTTGTGACACTTATTTTGCTGACTTAGGACTTTTACAAATATATATAAGTGGTAATATGTAAGAAAGTAAGTACAGTAGAGTAGAGTAAGCTGTAGAGTATGTTCATCATTGGTTATTATTAAATAAAGATCATGTAAGTTGTTCGACGAAACCCAGTTTTATTTCTGCTGACTCCCAGTCTCGACAGTAACCCTTTTTAATAATGTACCCTCGTTAAAAGGGGTTACATTTTGGTAGCAGCGGTTTTGGGTTGATTTGTCAGACCAGAGTGGCCTTTACACACTGTATTGGTTGCTCGCGGGAGTCAGCATGATACGAAGATAGTTGAAGTCGAGAGTTGTGGCCGATAAAGTAGACGCAAGAAAGAAAATGTACAGTCAGAGAAGATTTTACCATAATGAGAGAAGACGCGTTCAATGTTACAATTGTGGCGGAAACCATTACGCCAGGTAGTGTTGGCCACGAATTAACAATCAAAGAACAGACTATGAAGAACACGAGCACTACAGAAGATATGAAGAGAATCACCGTGCTACGAGGTATGGATATCAACAAAATTACCCAGACGAACAAGAAAGAAGAATAGAAGAACCATTTGACATAGAAAAAGAGACAATAAAATGCTGGTTTAGAAAATTATTTAGAGCCCAGTTATTAGGTCAGGAGGAAGAAATATACAGAATTTTGGAACATCTTGGCGGCCTTCCGACCGATGAAGGCGTTTTAAGATGTTTCGGATGTCTGATGCCCAAGAAAAATTACTGCCTTTGTAAAAAACGGAAGAACAAACAACTGAAATGGAAGTTGCTGTACCAGAACATACTGAAGACGAGAATGAACCTGTAAGCGTTACAGAGACTGAGGTAATTCACGAGTGTGTTAGTTGTCTGCTCCCAAAACGGGGTTGCTGCATTTGTGCAGAGCAGGAAGAAAAATAGCAGGAACCACAAGTAATTGCTGAAGAAGAATTCTGTAAGGGAAGAGCGGAGGACTCTGAAGCAGAAGAGACTGAAATAGGGGAAGAGATTATTGAAGTTTTTAAAGTGGCGGGTGCGTTAGAGAGCGCACCGATCCTGAGTATGCTGATCAGTGATGAATTCTGCGAAAAAGGAGCGGAGGACTCCGAGGCAGAAGAGGCTGCGGTTAAGGAAGAAATAATTGCAGATGTCAAAGTTGAGGAGTCTGCTTTAGAGAGCACAAAAATCGAGAGTACCCTAATCACAGAAGAAAGTGTTGCGGTAAATAATTGTCAAAACGAGGTTCATCGGGTCATCAGAGCTGGTAAGAGTAACTGCAGCAAAGGGCAAAAGAGACATAAGAATACAAAATTGGTCAAATACCAGAAAATCAATAAAGTTACAGGCAAGCACCATACAGGTTCGAAGAAAGTGAGCGTTTCCAAAAAATCAGACAAGCGGTACAAAAAATCCAATTGGAATCAACCCATTCTAGGTAGAAACTATACGAATCCAGAGAGGAAGCAAATTCCGAAGAAAATAGTGCATCACAGTATAAACTTTAGAAGGTGGTGGTGTATATATGGACAATATTGTAGAGATGAACATTTTAAATAAATTTTAGTGAAGTGTTTAAGGTTTAGTGATATTTTGATATTTATACTTAAGTAATTTATAATTGTGTTTTGGTATTATATTTTTATATGTTTTTTTATTTATGAAATTGTGCCCTTCGGAGCAAATTTCTCAAAGAATGGAGGAATGTAACATGTCTAAGTCAGCAGTTTATAGTTCATGCAATGATTAAGTAAGTAGGTCAGCTATTGTTTATTTGTGACACTTATTTTGCTGACTTAGGACTTTTACAAATATATATATATATATATATATATATATATATATATATATATATATATATATATATATGTGGTAATATGTAAGAAAGTAAGTACAGTAGAGTAGAGTAAGCTGTAGAGTATGTTCATCATTGGTTATTATTAAATAAAGATCATGTAAGTTGTTCGACGAAACCCAGTTTTATTTCTGCTGACTCCCAGTCTCGACAGGACCCTTTTTAATAATGTACCCTCGTTTAAGGGGGTTACAGTGACACAGAATGCAACGTCCTACCAGGACCGCTGCAGCAACTCTGAAGTTACGCTGCATCCTTTAAATATTGTTATCAAAATATCCAGTGCCTGAGAAAGTAGAAGAACTAGAATTTTTTTAACAACTTAATCGTGCGTTGTTCTTTGTCTCTCGGAGTACTGGCTCTCAGAAAATGAAACTCCATCAGTTTGTATTAAAGAATATCAGTTAGGGTCATCTTTCTCTAAAGGAGTTCATACTCATGGCGGTGTTATGATATTTTGTAAAAGTAATATTAGCTATCAAATAGTAGATTCAGTTGAACACTTTAACATTGAATTAACATTCGAATGCTGTGGTATAAAATTTAAACATCTAAACACTGTTTGTTATGTCTTTGTTGTGTATAGGTCACCTAATTCAAATCTATATAACTTTTTAAAACAATTAGATCTGTGTTTATCAAAATTTTAACAAATGACACAAACATAAATGTATTTATTGTAGGCAACTTCAATGTTAATCATTTGGTAGATAGCATTGAACCAAATTCTTTTTTAGACATAATAAAAATGCATAATTTACTTCAAACTATGAACGAACCAACACGTGTAACACGAAGCAATCAGACCATTTAATTACAAGTCTAATGTTATTCACAATAACATCTCAGATCATTTGGCTCAAAATATTCATATAAGTTATGAAATTTTCTCAAAATCAAGTGAATATACTTATGAAAAAGATTATTTACCAAAAATAATGTACTTGAATTTAAATAATTACTCTCAAACGAAAAATCGCTCACTGTATTAAATGAAACAGATACTAACAAGTGCTTTAATAATTTTGTGGAAACTATTATGTACTACTTCGAAACGTCACATCCCAAAATGAAAATGAAAATTAGTTGTCGTCATGCAATTAAATCATTGGTAACACCGGAAATTTAATTAAAATTTGAAAATATGAAACATTTAAACGATTTAAAAAAAATTAGGACTTATTACCGTAGAACAGTATAATACATTAAAGAGTGAGTATCGTAAACTTATTAGAAAGGCCAAATGTGATTATAATTTTGAGAATGTTAAAAAATGCAATAATAGTACTCGTAAAGTTTGGAACAAATCTGAAAGGCATAAAAGCGTACAGAATTTAGCACACAATAAAAGTATAGACAGTAACTTTAGGCATAGCAAATATGTTTAATAATTACTTCATCCATTTACCTCATAAAATTAAAAAAAAAAAAGCGTACCGTTACCTTCTAATGATAAAGCAGAAGTTAGAATGACCGCTTGTACTGCTTCAATTTTTCTAACTCCTGTCACTGAAAAAGAGTTGTCCTCTGTAATTATATCACTTATATCAACTTATCTCTTTCAAATAGTATTTTTCAAGATACCTCGAAATATGTGAAAGTTATTGCTCTAGATAAAATAGGGGACAGAAATCTAGTATCTATAATTAGATATAACCTTAGTTTCGGTATTTCATAAAGTTTTTGAAAAGAGAATGTTGTCTAGAATCCTATCATTTCTGGAAAACAATAAGATATTAATTGGAGAGCAACATGGTTTCAGAAAAATCCTAAGTACAACCTCTGCTTAAGATAGTTTTTTCGATGAAGCGTACAATAACATTGAAAAAGGTAATAATATTTTTGGCGTGTTATTGATTTATCCAAAGCTTTTGATTTTGTGAATCACTGCAATCTTTTAAATATATTAAGTATGTATGGTTTAAGAGGTACTTGCTCAAATTGGGTTCTATCATATCTACAAAACAGAAAACAAGTAGTGGTGCACAACAATAAAAAATTCGAAGACCAATTATGGACTTGTGGGGTACCTAAGACTCAATTCTTGGTACTGTATTATTTATATTATACAAATGGGGTAAAAAATTATTTGAGTCCAAATAATTTTGTTGCTTATGCAGATGAAATTTCGATTATTTTATCAGACGCAAGTAAAATATCATGCACTGTAGCGAGGTTATCTTCGTGGTTTGCATCTTTAAATCTATCATTAAAGTTAAAAAATCAACAATAATTAGTTTTTCACGTAACAAGAATTATAACAATATATCTATTAGCTGTACATACATACATACATACATAACGTCACGCTATGTCCCACTTAGTGGGGTAGCACGAACCCATAAGAAAAACAGTCAACCAACAATCAATCTCCTCCAAACATTCCTATCCTGACACACCACTTTCGCCTCGTCCACATTCATAGTGCGATTCATACATACTCGTTTATTCTTCACACTCGGAATCATTCGTTCACGCAACAAACCATCAATCATACCCAACCAGTTATTCCTCGGACGCCCGCGCAATCGTTCACCTTCAATCTCACCCACATATATTAGTTTCACCAACATTGGACATTCGCTCTACATGTCCAAACCACCTTAACTGACTCACTCCCAATTTCTTAACAACATTCTTCTCAATCTCACACTCATCATACACCAATGTATTCCGTATACGATCACGTCTCGTATACCCACATACTCCTCTCAAATATCTCATTTCCACAGCAGCTATACATCGTTCATGCTTCTTCACCCACACCCAACATTCAGAACCATACATCAATGTAGGCACTAACACACCATTATAAACACTCAATCGAGCATCTCTAGATACATTCACGTTTCGAGCAAATGTACCCAGAGCACCCAATACCTTGCACCCTGCAGACACTCGCCTTTCAATCTCCCGGTCAATACGTCCATCCCTCGAGAACATACTACCCAAATATACAAATTCATTCACTTGTTCCAATCTCACACCATTCACTGAAACATTACAATCAGTCACCAAATCATTCTTCTCAAACACCAACACTTGATGTAATAGTCAATTATTATCCCAGGTAAAAAGTACAAAACTTTTAGGTCTCAATATACACGAAAATCTAATATGGAATCCTCATGTTGAAACTATCTGTAACACCTTAGCTTCTCTATGTTATCTCATTAAACAAATAAGGATCAAGTCTGATATAACTTCAGCAAAAGTATTTTATTTTGCTAAATTTTTTTCCATACTATGTTATGGCATTATTTTTTGGGGGAATTCGCACTCCGCTAGTAGTGTTTTCAAATTATAAAATCACGCTTTTAGAAACATATTTTTGATAAATAGGAGGACTTTCTGCAAAGATATCTTTTAAAGTGAAAACTTGTTAACTTTACATACTAACAAATGTCGAGTTTGGAGCATATTTTTTAATTTTAATTCGTCTAACCGTAAATGTCTTTCTATTTCATCATTCGGAAAACAGTCCAAGTTTGTTTTACTTATACAGACACAACAGAAACGAATTTTTATTTATGATCGGCCTAACCCTAATCACTTCTGTTGCCGCGAACTGTCAATTTTCGTAACAAATTCTGCATAATTAAGATACATTTTATGCTAGCGCCACATATTCCACTATTTACTTCCAGAAAGTACATTACTCCAGTGCTATCACTAATTCGCACAATAGGCACCAAACATTCCCATTGTTTTGGTTTCCAACACTTACCAAAATTGGTGGTAAAATTAAATCTACAGAATAAAATAAGTAACTGTGGTTGTTGAAAACGGCGCTTAGTAGAATAAGATAAGGATTTATGTATACACTATTGTAAACTATGTGAATCATTTTTTCTCTTTTATCTTTTAAAATAAAATGTACTCAGCTTCAGGAAGAAATTAAATGAAAGATACTACTTGATATAATGATTAGTGATTACGGATAAAAAAATATCTTTTAATTCACAAAACTAATTGCCCTCAAATTATACTTTTGGAGCCACTGCATAAATAGCTTTTTGTGATATGATAGAATTAAATTATAATAAATAATACATGTACTCAGCTAATGCTAAATGAATGAAAAAAAAAAAAATGTTTGTGACGCTTCAATTTTATTGATTGCAGTTTTACTATGTGTTATATTAAAACCAGAAGTACTAAACATATGCACTTCATGTACAATTAAATTTGCGTACAGCAGATCCTTGATAAACCGTACATAAGGTAATATGAACGCCGCTATAATCCCAACTGCCAACAACCCCTCTCCTCATTCCGATGACGCCGTACAGCTGACGAAATGGCCTTTCATTACCAGAAAAATTAAGGGACAATTTTTTTTTATTTCAATAATAGAACCCGCCAAACCGAAATGGATAATATTTTAAAATAAGTAAATTTTCTTATTTGTTAAAGTTGGTTAAATGTATTTTTCTAACATATTTAACGCTTTGAGTCCGAACAGGGATATATTTTTCCTAGTTCGGACTTTCAAGGCTGTACTGTATTGTATCGATGATGGTTAAATCCGCTATTTAATTTTCAGTTTTAGAGCAACTTTTCTTTACATATTCGTACATATTTTTACATGCCGCACATAATAGACACAAGATGAGTTTTTTTTTCGCAACTAATAACTTAAGGGAAAAATATAAATTTTTGTACAAGAAAAGAAAAAATTATGTTATGTTACTTTTTTTTATTAAACATGTATCCCCAATTTTAATTAAAATATAACTTATTGCTTGGGTTTGTATCGACTAATTATTAATTGATTCAAATTTATTTTTCAGTACCTTTCTTGTTATTGAGTTTCTGTCAAAATTTTATTAAGGAAAAGACATTCTATTTCGCCATCTCCTTCCATCTGTATAAAAAAATTTGGTTGCAGTCTCATATTGGAAATATTTTAGCTTTCAGTTTAAAAATTTTAATTATATCTGCAGTTATTTAGTATTTACTCCATCATATATGTAATTATCCAAACAGTTTGGAAAACGATATGTTCATACATCTAAGTTATTGATCAAAACTTTAATAAATTGTATTTAGTGATATATTTATGTTTGTATACATCACTTCAATATTTTTTCACATTAATTTTAATATATCACTTAATATAATAGCAGAGTAATTACATATACAAAAGAATACAAATATATTATTTAGTACAATTAATGTGATTGTCTAATCTCTAATGTACAATGAGTATAATAATCTGATTACCAGTTTTCTAAGAAAATGAATCGAATGAACAACCAAATAATTTGGACGTATAAATTAATTTATTATTTAAACATTTTAACAGAATCTTTTAAAATAAAACAAGAAAAGAACGACAAAATAATAAATAAGGTGTCTTTTATATTAAAAGCTTTAATATTTATTAGTTTTTCAATATACGTTACGTATCAAACTGAATACGATAGTAAAAATTATGTAGAAGTAATTATCATTTTCGTTCTACTTATTATAAGTGGTTTTACAATACTGATAAGTATTTTAAATCAATTTATAGCTTTTGTAGAAGCTAAAAATGTTTTAAAATGCATAGAAAATTTAATATGTATTACTGAAAATCTAAATTGTATAAATATACATATAAATTATAAAAAAATGAGACAGTACTTTTTACAGTATTTACTAATTAAAACTATTTGTTTAGGAGTAGTAATTGTAATAGATTCAACAAATTTTTTTATAGAATTTTATTATTGGCGTAAATTAGCGTGGGTGACAATTACGTGTATGAGCTCTTATTTTCTAAGTAGTTTAATTGATACAGCAATCGAAATGCAAGTTATATTTTTAACGAAAAACATTAAACAAATATTCATCGAAATAAACATATTTTTATACAGTGTGCATTCTGTAAAACACACCGATTTGAGTAAAATACTTGAACGTTTCGTATGTTGTTGTGAATTGTTAAGAAAAATAAATTCAGTATATAATTTCTATATTTTATGTAAATGCCTTTATTGTCTTGTGTATTTAGTATTTGCTGCATATTTAGTACAACTGATTACAATTTTTTCTAAGTTAATGACCTTCTATTCGGTATTATCTTGTGCAACCTGGATGTTTGTGCCTTTTCTGGGAACATTGATGGTTATACTACAATTTTATGGATGTCAAAATGAGGTTTGTAATATTATTAAGAAAATTTCATACTCAATTCCGATAAAAATTTATTATGTTACAATCATCTTCAAACTAAGAAACATACAACTCGAGATAAAAGTAACATTTTGAAATTATTAAAATTTTTTGACAGATCTCCGGTCAGAGAATTTAGATCACGATGATCAAAATTACTCTATAATCCTGATAAAATAATAATTTAAAATAAGTATGCTGCAAAGACATAATTTTTGCCTATTCAGTAGCCTTAATAATCATTTGCAAATAAATTCTTAATCTTACTGCACATCTATAGAACTACTACTACTTAAAGTCTTTCTATTATGTTGTGAGTTGTAAACATCAAATATGCTAATTTGCTATGTACTTCGTACTTGTATACATATAATATTATAAAAAAAAAACTTAATATAACAAATACATTTTTTATATATTTTATTAATGTATACCTGCAGGGAACGGATATAAGTTTGCCGACATATATATGCGTACGCCAGCGTTAAAAATTATTACAAATCAATTGAAAAAATTAAGGAAAATTAGTAATTAAAAATTCATGAAGAATTCACTTTTGCACCCAGACCTGCTATATTGTGACGAGTACCTCTCAACCTATCGTAATACTTCGTTTGTGGAATCTTCGAAAGTGTTCTGGACAGTAGTAGATAGAGTAGTACCGTCAAACGGGTTATATTCGGACAATTTCATGATATTTTCTTTAATAACTGTGTTATGAATGAAATAAATTTGATATATTTTTGCTAGATGTTGCAACCTATGTCAAAACATCATTTTTCACTATAGTTTATATTTTTAGTATGTTAATTGTGGTATATTTTTTTACTTTTATACTGTCCGGAATCAGCCCGTGTTTTGGGGTGACTTCGGACGGTCACTTAAAACGCACAGTATACTGAAATCGTAATTTTTTATGAATGAATTCGGACACAAAATTGTTTAAAAAAATGTATTAATCTATTTAGAGTTAATAATAATTTCTTACACCTTTTTTTTTTGTTCTTAATAAGTACATATATTTCATATTCAATTTTTTACATAAAGTAAGTCACATTTATTTGCACAATGTAAATGTATTGTGATGTACTCTCGTATGTCGCAAGGTGTTTGGCGTAAGTTGCTCGGGCGCCAAACGGTCCGGACAGCGCGATCGGGATATTTCAGGGTTTAAATGATAAGAATAGTGTTGACGTATGATGGTGTAGTTTATTTAAATGTGTATTTTGTCGTCTACAGATTCGAATTACAATGAGGATGTGTAACAGGTCCCTAACTTCCCTACAATCGTAGTAAAAGCGAAGTTTCGGTGCAGATACGGTCACGGTGTCTAGGTTTTCGGTCTGTAACGGTCGGAGATATCGGTCAATAGTCGGGGACGACTTCACCAGCCTCCCTAACATCGGAACAGGCGTTTTTATAAAAACGACGCCTGGCGTCGGTTTGTCGAAAATCAGTCGTCGGTGGTCCGGAGACGTTATCTGAGGTCCCCGAAGCGTCCTTGGTGTTTTTGCGGCGAAAAGTCGTCTTAGACCAGAAGGACGCGTGGCGTCACGACGTCAGTCGGTGTAAACACCCGGAAATGGCCGTCAGAGTCGATTCTCGAGTAGTGAAATATAAAACGTCCGCTAACTCAAAAACGACGCTCGGCGTCGCGACGGCGACCATCGCCGGTGACTCCTGACAGTTGTTAATATTGACCCACGGGGCTAACTCAAGCCGTACCCACGGAGGATGCGTTGGTAAGGCGTAACGCGGTTGAATGCGGAGATGAAGTCACACCGGGTGTCGTCGAGGTACGCTTGGAAACTCGCGCTTGTGCACTAGGTATTCCCTTTGAGGCTGCGAAAGCCAACTCAGCAGGTCGTGCTACTGCACAAGATAACGCGGTGAAACGGTAGCCTGAAGGGCTTTAACGAGTGGGGACGGACGGTCACGGACGGTAACGGTGTCTTGCAAATTAGGTTTACTCGCCGACGTGCTACAAAGCCAACTCCACGAGTCGCATTACTTTGCAAGAGGAAACAGTAGCCAGAAGGGCTTAAACTGACGAAAACGGACGGTGACGGTTTCTTGCAAACTAGGTTTACTCGTCGATGATGCTAAACGCCAGCTCCACGAGTCGCACTACCTTGCAAGACGAAAACGGTAGCAAGATGGGCTTAAACGGACGGTGGTGATTTCTTGCAAACTAGGTTTACTCGTCGAGTATGCTAAACGGCAGCTCCAAGAGTCGCACTACCTTGCAAAACGGAAACGGTAGCAAGAAGGGCTTAAACGGATGGAAACGGACGGTGACGGTTTCTTGCAAGCTAGGTTTACTCGTCGAGGATGCTAAACGCCAGCTCCACGGGTCGCACTACCTTGCAAGACGGTAACGGTAGCAAGATGGGCTTAAAAGGACGGTTGCTCAAAAGCAAGACTCAAGATTGATGCAAGCGCCTAGGGCTGATGATCGAAATCAAGTGTCTCAATTGTGATTTTACCTCGGTTTATATACTCTTTTTACTAATTTTTCGGAAATAAACTTCGCGGTCGCTACTGTGTATTTTAAATGGGCAGTGGTGGTTTAAAATGGAAAAGGGGTTGCGAATGTATTAACGCGGCCGGCACTAATTTCATTCGCGAGCCCTCGAAAAACGGAACACGGCAAATATAAATTTAAGTTGATCGGATAACCGGTAGCGCAGTTACTAGTTATTTAGACTAAACAATCGAAATTGGAGCAAAAATTATTATCTAGAGTAATACGTGTACAAAACATGTTTTCAGGTTTACAAGTATCTCATAAGAGGTAGATAGAATAATCACAATTAAAATTACAGTCGGATCTCGGTAATGTTAAAATATATTTTAGGTGTTACAAAAATAGTGGCGAAGAGAAGCTTCGTGTAATGTAAAATAATTGTTTGGGAATAATATTAAAATAAAAACAACTCCTTCATTAGGTACTTAATCACAGATTTGTTACAAATGAATCAGATTTCCAATGGTATATGAGTAGATATAATAATTATGAATTAAAACAAAACTTTTATAAATTTATTGTCACCTCGTGTGTAAGTTCACTTGACTTGTGACGGTCAGAAATAATTTGATCTTTTTTGCAGTCTAAATGTCTATAATAATTGGATAAATGAATGTATCATTTATAGTGCTATTAAACCTTTAAAAAAAAAAGAGGCAAATGGTTAGGGCATATATGGCGGAAAAAATATGAGGACACAATAAAAGAAATAATGCAATGGGTACCAGGCGGAAAAAGAAGAAAAGGAAGACCAAGAAAGAAATGAATATACGAAGTAGAAGAGGACCTCAGAAATATAGGAATTAAAAAATGGAAAGACAAAACAGAAGATAGACAAAAATGGAGAGAAATTTGCGAGAAAATAAATTAAATAAAGAAAAAGAAACATGGTGACTGATCCACACCAAAAAATGGATATAGTGAGCTTCTAAGAAGCGGCGTTATCCCCACGGGGGTGTATAAGCCACTATATATAAATACTTGTATCACGTCTACACAATAAGAAGTTTAACAAGTTACACGTAAATAGACATACAGTTTGCTACATGTGGGGATAAAATTCGGCGCCAAATGAACCATTAAATCTCCCTTAGGTCAAAATACGCGTCAAGTACAAAATGTCCGAATTCATACTTAAGTCTGAAGACACCCCCTTTTGAAGGTATATAACGAGTTGCTAGAGGTCTAGATGTATTATAACAAAAGAAGATTTTGTAAGATCGATTACATAAAGTTCTACGGGAGGCTGAATCCTTATTAAGTTTTATTTGAAATGTCAAATAACGTTGTTGATTTTGTTAAAAAATAAGAACAATATTCAAGAAATATGAAATCAGTGCATTCCGTACAAGTATTGTCGATTTCTATAAAATTTTACATAAGAATTGCAATAAATAAAAACAAATATGAATTACATGAATACAAACTAAATTAGTCGAACATTCCAGAAGATTTGAAAGCAAATTATAAGAGAATTTTACAACGTTGAGAACTGTCTTAATGGAAAATTTAGAAGAACGTTCTGAAAAAATTGAGCTGCAATTAGTAGAACTCTCCAAGAAAACGGAAAAAATGTTGGGGCACTTAAAAGGGGAATATGAATTGGTACAAAATGTCTCAAAAATCTCCCATAACAAAACCCAGTACCTCTGCAACAATTGACGTTAGTGTAATAAAAGAAGAGAGCAACGTAAGAATTAACATCAAAACACCGGAATTTTACGGCAGGATATTGTGGCTTAATTATTCAAAACAATTTGAAGCGATTGCGAAAGGGTATGGGTGGTCGTCTACTGATAAGGCTACAACATTGACTTTCTCGCTGCGAGGAGAAGCCATGGATGTCCTGCAAACTCGCAAAGAAGACGAATAGGAAGACTACGATCAACTACTCAAGAGAGAAAAGATGCGATATGGCAACGCGCACCTCTAATAAGTGTATCAGACTCAACAGAGAAAGCGACGTTAGCGCGCAGGCATTTATTTATGGAATCAGGGACAAAGAAACAAACAGACACTACGCTTATCTCATCCGAAGACTTTAATCGATGCATTACCATATGCGTTGGAACGTGCAACAGCAAAACATGATTCACGAAGTAAATCCAGGGTGAAACAAATATGTAGATATTGAAAAGAAGAGAATCACTGCAGAATAGACAGAAGAGATCCGATGAAGCCATAGTTCATCGATTATGTCGCTTCCCTGCATCATCAAGCCAACAGCATCTACGTGGATGAGGTCATTGATGGTAGACTTAAAATACTGCTAGATACGTGTGCGGCGAAGACGATAATCGGACCTGACTAGAAGAAAATTTCTGTGATACCGTTACATTCACCTAAATGACGATTACATCACTGCAACTGGCAAACTAGCTACCGCAGCTGTAGAATCTAACTTGACCATTTCTATTGAGAACATTTTATAAACCATCGCTTGCTTGTAGCTTAAAATGAAGACGAATTTATACTCGGCATAGACATTATTAAGAATAGGCTATTTTACGGTATTTTTTATTTTTTATTCTTGAAGTACATAAAAAATATAAGACCACATGTGAAAATCCGAGTTAAAAATTTCTCTAAATACGCGAGATATTAAGATCTGAATTTCAAATTACACTGATGACGTAGAATGTGTATTATACCAGAAATAAACAAACGGTGGTTCAAAGACTTTCGAAAAAATGTTGAGAAAATTGCAAAATAATATAAATATTTAAATAGTAATATTTATATTTCATTATTAAAGAAATAAAAATAATTAATATACTTAATTTATTTCACTTTTTGTCTCATTTTATAAAAACATTTTGACATTCTCGAAGTTAGGTAGTTGGTGGTGCTGGTATCGTACAGTTTTGCATTGAGTGCTGTATAAATGTGTATTAGTGTATTTTAAAAATATTCTACTATATTTAGGATTTTTCCATTATCATAGTTTATAAATTATATTTACACTAAAAAGTGCATCGAATAACAAAAGAGGACTGCCATTTGATCTAGCACGACTGCATGTATCGTGCAGCAACACAAACATTCTTCAACTTTACATTCGTTTTACTCGGAACCCGTTCATTGTAGAAAAGAAATGTTTTAATAAAAAAACATCTTTGATATACGTACAACAACTTTGTTGCTATATATTAGGGTCCATCTCTTAATAACAAAAAGTTTGTCGCTAAATGCGAAAGAATTATTGTTATATCTGTATAAATAGGGAAGATATCACGAAGTGAAGTGAAAAAAGTATTAGCCCAAATAAATTATAATTTTTATGCAGCAAGCATACATAGACTAGAAAATCACCCGAGCAGAATCCGAACAGATCCGACACGCCCGAATATGTATATTCTTAGTTCAGAAGGAGTGGGAGTAAATACTTGAATCCCATTTGCCATACATCTGGAGCGGCATCAAAAACAAAACATGCCGTATTTATTAAAGGTGGTAATTTATAATTTAAAATATGGAATTTTTGATTATGGTGGAATAGCTTATTATGGATTTAAACTTGATCTGAGGAACAGCGTGAAGGCGCCCACGGATTCTAATAACGGAAGATGTGACCCTCCCGGAATGACGTAAAATAATTGTGGCAGTAGAATTGCTGGGAAATTTCTATGAACGAAATAATGACTCATTGGCCAAGACTAACTAGATATCGTAATACCAGTTTGACTAATGAATATTAGTTATTATTAAGTTGTAATTAAAGGAGGTACAATAGTAGGGTAATAATCGTATATCTCCTCATTTTTTGGACTGAGAAAATCAAGAAAAACATATTCCACAAGATTTTGGATACGATAATAAACCAGATGACAAAATCATTCCAGGAATTAACACCCAAACAGAGAACTTAGGCGAAAAATTAATGGAAAATATCAATATTTGACAATAAATCCAGAGGAAGGACTAATGTAGTCTAGCATAAGACAGTCACCGGAGACGCAAGATCCATCCACCAAGTCGCAAGAAGACTTCCACTGGCGAAGCGTGAAGAAGCTGAGAGTATTATTGAAGACATGAAGACAGAAAGCGTTATGGAACCTTCAAGTAATCCATGGACTTAACCAGTGATACTAGTGCACGATTCTACGTTAATTATATCATCAACTTAAGAACTTGACAAAGAAGGTTAACTAACTACTACCCTGGATACCTAGTGTTACGTTTTCTTTTTTGTTAGCTTCGCCCTTAATTAGGCAACCCTTTTGGCGGAGGTGTATTCTTTGTATTTCGGGACAGACGTCACATGTGAGGAGGCCGCCAAGGCTAAAAGTTAATTAACCCTGCGTGACTTTACATGAAATTTGGTTATTCCTTGATTTGGACATTAACATTGTAAAATTTGGAGGGTGTGGTTGTGTTACCGTTTGATTAAGAATTTTTGGTGGATAAAGATAGTCAAAGTTATTTTAGATGTGTGGTATCACAACCTTTGGGAATTTTAAGATAAATTCAACGGAGTGATCCGGATTTGAGAAACCGTCAACATTTACTACTTTAAAGCCGCCCAAGACCTCAGGTTAAGATAACTATTTTGGTATATTTCACCCATTGTAATTTAAATCTAACTTCATTTGATTATAAACTGGTAAAGTAACTTAAATTCTTAAATTTAACTTAAAGTAGATTCAGTTATAATGTTCATATTCTACCGGCATCTGTGCTAAAGCACTGGCGGACCTCTCTCATATGTGTATTCTAACCGTCGATATTCTTTCAGGCTTTTTTTCCTTTTCGTTTACGTTTACGGTTACGTATTCGTTTACGTTTCATTGTCATCCTGGCTCTTTTGGAGGGCTTGGTTATTGCTTATCTGTCGACCTTTCGGCATACCAAAGGCGATCCCGTCGCCCACGCACTCAAATAGATGACATATAAGATATATTGACTGGACCGAGAATTTTCTGAACTTTGGACTTAAAGATTAGGTACTGGCAAGGCGATTTTGAACCAAATAATCAAGAAAAGACAGCTTTCATAATTGTGGCATTTTACCGTTATGCAATTTAGGCTCTGAAATGCGCCTGTAATTTAGAGGCTAATAGAAAAGGTGTTAACTGTAGTTAGTAAAACGTTTGAGGACCACATGAAGAATTTAGAAGAGGTTTTCGGAAGGTTGAAAAAGGCTAACCTCAAGCACAGTCCGAAGAAATGTCATCTTTTTCGACAGGTGGTCCATTACCTGGGCCATATATTCCCTGAAAAGGGAACTGTAATTGACCCGGACAAAATATACACTGTGAGAGACTAGCCAGTATCTAGAGACAAGCACGCACTAAGAATTTTCCTCGATTTATGCACCTATTACCGTCGATATGTTCTCGGATTTGCCAATAAAGCCAAACCATTGACACGACTCACTGAAGAAGGCAGAAAATACAACTGGAAAAAAAGCCGTCAAACAGTGTTTGAACAACTCAAACATTTTCTGACTAGCGCACCGATGTTAAGCTATTCTTTATTCGAAAGAAATTTTTATTCACCGTACGAAAGTCCGTCGTCCTAATGTAGCACGGAAACAAACCTATACATCTGTATTCAATGAAAACTGTTATTTTAATATTTTATTACTTACATATTTAGATGATATTGCATAATAAATAATATAAACAAGTTTATAATTTTAAACTCATGCCGTTTTGCTGTATTAATGGCCGTTTGCACCGGTTTCCTTTAAAATTTAAATACCCCTTAAAAACATAAAACTGTTGCACCGATTTTTAAGGTGCCCTTATCTTAACAATTCTAGCCCTTAGTTTAAGGGGAGGACAATCTGCCGCTTAAGGTCCCCTTAACGTTAAGGGGTACAAATACGCATGCGTTGCTTGGTGATGAGTAAATAAATATTTATATTGACGTGAGTAATTGTAAGTTGTCAAACATAAAATAAGAAATGGATTTTGTATATGACATAATAGAAGAAGATGACGAGTTGGATGTATTAGATTTAATACAAAATGGAATACCGCGTAAAATATATGACAGGGCTGATTATTTCAATTCGTTTGATGAATTAAGTTTTTTTAAAAGATTTCGTATGACAAAGAATACTGTATCATTTGTACTAACGAAAATAGAACATGAGCTAGAGTTTATGTATAATTTGTAAGTATCTAAATCATTCTAAAGGAAGAAATGATTCTATATGAACGTTTTGTTTAGGAATAATTGTGTATCACCAATTAATCAATTATTAGTAACTCTTCGATACTATGCAACTGGAAATCACCTAATTAGTATAGCAAACTATGGTGGAATGCATACCTCAACTGTGTGTAGAATAATCGTGCGAGTATCAGAAGCTATAGCCCCGATTATACAATCAGCACATAAAAATGCCAGTAACAGCTCAGGACCTAATTAGAACTCAAAACGAATTTTATGAAATTGCAGCCTTCCCCAGAATTATCGGAACAATAGATTGTACTCATATTAAAATTCAATCTCCAGGTATTAAATTAATAAGTACATAATCAGAGAATTATGTACATATGAGCTGAGGCTAAATAGATTGAAATTATTTCCCTTTTGCCTTACAGGCGGTGATGATCCTGAGATTTTTAGGAACAGAAGAGGGTACTTTTCATTTAATGTTCAAGCTGTATGTGACGCAAAATTAAAAATATTGAACATTGTTGCTCGTTGGCCTGGGTCGGTACACGATGCTACGATATTTAACAATAGCAACCTTAAAATAGAATTTGAAACCAATATTTATGGGAATAGTATACTATTAGGAGATAGTGGATATCCATTAAAAAAATACTTGCTTACACCTCTTTTAAATCCTGTTACACCAGCCGAACAATTATATAACGAAGCACATATTCGCACACGAAATACAGTAGAGAGACTGTTTGGTGTTTTAAAGAGACGTTTTCCAGTATTAGCTTATGGCTGCAGGCTAAAACTAAGTACAACTATGACAATAATAGTGGCAACAAGTGTTCTACATAATATAGCTATTGAAGCAGGAGAAGGTAATCCACCTGAATTGGAAGAATTAAATGGAAATGTACTCAACAATTTAGTAGCACTTGGTCAAGTTCCGGTTCCACAAATAGATCGTGATGAAAATAGAGGAATACAAATTCGTAACAATATAATACAAAATTATTTCGCAAACTTGTAAATTACAAAAAACCAATTATATTCTATTAAACAAATAATAAATACACTCTGTTCAAAGAAAATATATGTAGATAACTATATCAAATTAAATACTTATATGTTTATAATATATTTTCACATAAGTTTTTTAAGTTGCATTTTTTTGATTTCGATATCTAACTCAAGACTTTGTTTCCTTAACTCGAATTCAATTTCTTCTCGATCTTGTCTTTTTTGTATCAGCAATAAATGCTTCCTTTTGCAATGTAGCCAGTTCTAATTTAACAGAAGCTAAATCTGAATATTGCTGCGACAAATGACTTGAATGCAGTGTTTTAGTCGGTCTGCGTCTTTCCGTCCAATTGTCATTGCTTTTTTCTGATGCACTCTTTAATTTCCTTGACATCGGAGTATTTAATTGCTTGGCTTTATAATTGCCCCAATCCACCGCACTGGAAGTACTAGGCACGGTCTTATTGTTCTGTAAATTAATTTATCAATATATGAGTAAATATACAGAACTATTCACATAGTTAATTTGGAAATACATTTTGTGTCTCTTCAGAAATACAAGTTATTGGCACATCTTGAATAATTTCACAAGGAGAGCTTAATGTTGACTGTGGTATATCAACAATATTCTGAAATATTTTATTATATACGTTGTAACTTGTAAACACAAACTTCGTTCCTATTTCAAAAACTTACGTGATCCCCATCAAAGCTATTAACTAATCCTGTTACCGTTTTTTTTATTAATGATGCCCAATACCAAATCTTTCGTAGGATCATCTACAGAATGGACACGTTTTCCACCTCCGGTCTTAAACAATTCTGACCTATCGTTTGCAACAGATTTTCGCACCTCCTTTTTTTTATTTTCATAAAATTTTTGAATGGATTGCTTAGTTCTTTTGATTAAATTTGGCGATGTTGAGTTAAATTTTTTAGTAATTTCGGTCCAGGCAGTCTCTTTATCTCTCCAAGTAATCGTGTCCGTTTTTTACATTCTATGATATGTTTATACTCATTTATTATACTAAGAGCTAATATCTTTTCTCCTGCCGTGTAATTTGGGGCACGTTCACGTCCAGACATTTCTGCTAAAGAAAATTTTTTAAATTGTTGCTATTCATATAAAAAAATTTATAAATACTTCCCAATAATTGATTAAATTTATTTTGAAGTACAAATTTTCATTTCATGACATATGACATATTATCATATAGTTTTGAAATTATTTAATAATAAAAATGGTACTAACTAGAAAGAACTTATATTAAATGAACAAATACTATTTTTTATGTACAGTATTTGACTTATGTCACTCAATAAATACCAATCTGTAGAAGAAAAATACCTACAATTTCTTTCTATAGTTTTTCTAAGGTACCCTTAGCTAAATTTAAAATATATTCCGTTCGTGCAAACCGTTTAATCTAAGGGTACCTTAAAAATTAAGCAACGCTTAACTAAGGGGAGCATTTAAGGGGAGCCGGTGCAAACTGCCATTAGTGAAATATATGTCCAAAAATGAAATAAATATATGAAGTATAATTAAATTTCTCAAATATAAATAGAAAATAAACAAATAAGGAGGTATGTTTCTGAATCATCAAATACTATTTTGTACCGTTTAAGAGTAGTATTGGGCGGGAGGTTATGTGCTGGACACATCAGATTTTTTTAATTATAGGGTGTGAGCTAGTAAACACCGTATGCCAGCTTAACAACGTATCTATAACTATATAACTAGTATTTCATAATAAGTCTAGCAGAAAAATTAATTGCTAATTAATTGTTTTTATTTCATACGTATTAAAGCAATTTTTTAAAGAATATATTTTCAAAAACCCCCAAAAAGTTAAATTCCACTCAGCTCACCAAACTTGCTCTCTGAATGAATGTGTTCAAAGATAATTAAACCCTATAGATATTAAAATTAATAATAATCTGACCACCGACATTTTTTTATATTTAATTATTCGTCCAATAAACCGTGGAAATCTTATATTCCAGACTGAGAGATTTAAAAAAAAAATTTTAAAAATTGCTCTAATTCCAGATTCAAAACGTCGTATTATAAAATTATGCATATTTTGTCCTTTGCCAGATTTTTATACCAACTATTTGTTAATGCAAAAATTATAAAGAAAAACCGGGCATTTTGAACCATTCAGATTCAGTGCACTTTTTCAATTCATTTCGAGATATCTCCATAATATACCGATTAACTTGAATTTTAGTTTCTTAAGCAATATTCGAGTTGCTGATTCCTGCTAGCCAAATCCGCTGGCGTTTTCCGAAGTAGACCCAGTTGACAAACTTTACAACTAAAACTGAATTACTGCATCTTGATACATTGTTGTTAAATTTATTTGAACGATGGACAACATAGAAAAACATTTTTAATAAAATGGACATCTATCACACACAAAATTAAAAACTAACGACTTTATGTTAAAACCTCAACAGTTTATGCGCCTTAAAATAAACAGGTTAGTGTACCTTATTTCTGACATAGTGCGCAAACGTATCCGAACCTAGTTTTAAACCCGAATTGAAAAATACAACAGAGTGTATATTCCATCGTGTATTAAGTGTTTTTTTTTTGTCCTTCAATAATGGATACATCGGTAAATTGTTTTGTTTGTAAACGCTCTTTATTTTATTTATTAATTTATTAATCAATCCAACAGGATACAAGATCCCAATTATAGGACGATTATATACAGATAATTTACAAAAATTAAATGGTTGCAAAAAACTAAGAATTAAAAACCCAAGATAATAAAAATATCCGACTTAAAAAAAAAATTAAAAAACTAAGAATAAACAAATGTACATAAAATGATAATATTAATTAATTAATTAACCAAGTAATGTAACAAAATGCGCTTAAATTTATCAAAGGAGTCACCAAATATGTCAAAATCACAAGATATATTATTATAAGCAATACAAAGTTGTCTTATTGGAGATTTAAATTCATAATTAGTTCTAGATTTTTTACAATGAAAAGTAATTTTATTTCGTGAAGTAGGTAACACGAGGAGTGTAAAATGGAATATGCTCAAGGGTACATGGATTATCAATGGAGTTGTTAATTAATTTATATAAATATAGACAGGATTGTAATTTTCTTCTGTCAATTAATGGTAAAATTTTGCATTTCACATAAAATATCGTAGTTGTAGTCATAACTAGGATAATGACCATAGGTTTTAAAACAACAGTACTTTAAGAACTTATGTTGAACTGACTCAATTATTGAAATATATTTGAAGTAGGTAGGATTCCAAACCTATAAACAATATTCCAGGTTACACCTAACAAAGGCACAATATAGACTTTTTAGAGTTGATAGTTTATGGAAAGATTTACAATTCCTTATCACAAAACAAAACAAGTTACGTATGATAGCCTGCAGATGCTACAGAAATATGAGGCTCTGTGTTTAGAGATAAGAGAATATTATATATACTTGTAAGATGAATTGTAAACCAGTTCTTTAGTTTTGTCACCAAGGCATATGGATGCTGAATAAAAGAAACTTGTCAAATTTTTTACTTTTTAAAAAACTCTTTCTCTAAGAATACTACCTGAATTAGCAGATGAGCAAGGATTCTCTTTTAACTGATCTTGAGACTATTGTTGTGCACAGAAAATGTCAAAAAAGTTATGTAAATTCAAAATTAATTGGATCGTTTAAACGGAAGAACTCAAAATTTCCGGTTATTCAACAGGAATCGCTATCTGCGACCTTGATTTTTTCTTTCCAGAAATCTTGTTCTTTGTTCGCGAAAGATATTACGGGGGCTATTATAAGAAATGAAGCACGAAAACGACTCGAACAAAGGGGTCGTCTGTTCCAGGTGATTTAATTAAATATTCGTAATGAACTGATGTATTCCGAATTACGGATAAATAAGAAATGTGGTGATTTCATCGTAAACTCCAGTGATATATCTAGTGGCAGAAGAAGTAAAATATCACAACTCCGGTATGAGAAAGCTCAACAGACTTGGGATGAAAGTTGGTGAAGTCGATGGATCAGGTAGAAAAAGCTATGAGTTATATTTTTAATTATCTTGATGAAAATTCAAGCTAATGTCAGTTTTCATTGCAAGAATTAATAAACGAAATAAAATGCGAATATTACCTAAAAAAAAACCATAAAAGCTCAACTTGTCAAGAAATACGGCGATGGTATACTGATATCAGATTGTCCGAATCAATCCACTATAATTTCATTCCGTAGTGCAAACAACAAAATATTGACGGTCGCTTTTAACACCGACAATAAATGTGAAGACGAGGAATCTGAACTGAAGCGCATTGTTGAGGCTACCTGACCTAATTTTGGAGGACATAAGATCCAAAGTTTATTAAACGAATCAGTACCCTCCTTCCAACATCTTTTTTGAAAATGCTGATTCAGATATTCCTCAAACTCTCAGCTTTTTTACAGGGTGTAATTTTGAAGCATAAAAAAGGTAACACGGATAAGTGGCGAACAAAATGAATGTCTCTTGCACACTGTTTAATAGCTGCTGCTAGACCCAGATCATTTCTTTCGGGGACCTGATTGAGAATGACAAAGATGATCTGGATGAAATAAATTTAGAATTGATAGGTGAGGAAATGGGTAGGAGAGAAGTCTCAATGAAGCAATATGACGATGATCAGGCACAGAAAATACCGAAAATTTTATAAGTGAGTTGATTTTTTTTTTCATTCTCCTCCCTTTTCTTCTCTATGCCTCTCACTCTTTTTCTATCCCTTCCCCGCCCACTCTCAATCCATTTAAATTTCGACTTATCAGACGTAAAAATGTGTTAAAAGTAAGTGACTTTATTGCCTCTTTAAAAAAAATAGGTAGATTGGATATTTTTTCATTATGTATCGCTACGTTTTTCCTCGTGTTTCAGAAGCTGATAAAAGTGATTCTATCTCAGAAACGGAGGCCTTTGATGAACTTGGCCCTTCAACAGGTGTAAAACGGCACCGCAAGAATTAACTTAATAAGAAAAATTAGGTGAAAGATTTGACATAATCTTTGCAACACACAATTTTATATATTTTCATAATTTCTAGTTTTTCAATCGGTTCGAAATTTTATCCTTAAATTTTTGTGAATTGTTAAATATTTTTGCTTTTCTGGCATCCTCTAATCAATTTACGGTATTCCTAGTAGGAAATTTTGGTGGGAAGTGAAAAATTCGGAATCAGCAACCCAAAAAACATAAGTTAAGCTTATAACACTAAATCCTCTTATTATTTATAGGTAATATTCTCTATTGCCTGGAGTAAATGTACCAATTTTTGTATAAAATTTGATGCTACACAAAAGCTGTCGTTTTCTTATTATTGGCAGATATATATTTTTCTTAGGTGTACAAGTTTTAATATTTTATGTCGTTCAGAAACTAGAAATAAAACTTTCTAAATCAATCTTGCAATTAAATAAAACAATTCTTTGATATAAGCAACATAGAATATCATTTTATACAGACACTTAAAATATTTTTGTATAAAAAATGTAAACTAAACAATTTTATGCAAAAAATTAAAAAACTCTAGAATATATGAAGTTATTTATAACGACATTTGTATTATAATGACGTTTGTTTGTTTGCTTCATTTAAATTGGTCCAACAGTTTAAGAGATATGTACATATACAATGCAAGAGAACCAGCACCGTTTATTTTCACAGTACTTCACCTATATAAGTAGTTTATAAAATTTGATGATAACAGCGTGCACTACGTGCCACCTTATTCAATACGAAACACGGTATTTAATAATTTTCTAGAGTGAAATGTTTTTTGATGAGTCGCCTGTGTATAAAGTTAATTAATTAGTACGTAAGAATGAGAATTGTAGTAGAGAACACAATTTATTTAAAAAATTAAAATTTCGGCAAAAAATATGGTCTTCATTAGGATATGTAAGTGTTACATAGAAAAAAAACTAGTAAACTCACAATATGTATGTTTCATGTAACATTTACATTTCTAATCCTGATGAAGGCTATTAATTTTGGTAGTGTACGTATATTAAATACTGGTACTTTATTCAAAGGCTTATCAAGATATTCTTACATATCACGCCATTTTACCTCCCGCCTACCTCTAGGTAAGGGAGGTATTGTTTTTGGTCAGAAAATTGGGTAGTGAGTTTTCAATGAATAAGCACGTTTTAGGGTCCCTACAATACGATTGTACTATTTTCGCGATGATGTCTGTATGTATGTCTGTATATATGTATGTATGTATGTATGTATGTATGTGTGTGTGTGTGTGTGTGTGCGTGTGCGTGTGCGTGTGCGTGTGCGTGTGCGTGTGCGGGTGCGTGTGCGGGTGCGGGTGCGGGTGCGTGTGCGTGTGCGTGTGCGTGTGCGTGTGTGTGTGTGTGTGAGTGTGTGTGGCAATTTTTTCGTCTCGCATAACTCAAATACTATAATACCAAAAAATACAATTTTTTGAAATATTGCTTCTTATATTTAAATGAAGAGCTGATTAGATTTTGGATAAAATTGGTCGACCAGAAGGAGCAGTTTACTTGAAGCCCTTAACAGTTTTTCGTAAAAAAACACGGTTAAATTTCCTTTTTCAACAATTTATGCTATTTTGAAAGTTCAAGAATATTGAATTCTACAAGTGTTTTGATGACACTAATTTTAATAATTTTCATTAGATTTAGAGATAATAAATTATAAAGAAATAAGATTTCACAAATATTGCATTCCTAGTACACCATGGAAATATTTAAAAATTTTAATTTTTTTACGAAATGTGACACATGTCATTGTGATTGTGAAGCTGTTTTCTTAGTGAAATATATGTCAAAAAATTAAATAAATATACAAAAGAAATATAAATTCTCAAATGGAAATAGAAAATAAACAAATAAGAAGGTATGTTTCTGTACCATCAAATACTATTTTGTACCGTTTAAGAGTAGTATTGGGCGGGAGGTAATGTGCTGGGCACATCAGATTTGTTATTATTATTGGAAACGATGGCAAATATTATTAGCTACTATATTTAAAAACTTTTTTTCTTTTGTTGCGTTTATAAATTAGCAAGACATATAAAAACTATTTTCATATATGAGTCGAGCTGTCGTCTTTTTTTTTGATAAAAAATATTCAATTCATAATAATAAGATAATTCTAAATTAATCCGTTTAATCCTAAGAAAAATAAATATTTCTATAAATATCTCTCGTTTATATTGTTCGATAGGATATTTTTCGAACCGAAATTTAACTAAATACAACAAAATATATGAACACAACTAAATTATTATGGAGGAATAAGTCATTTGGCTGTGTTTTCAATATAAAGGTTGGTTACTGACCTAGCCGATCATAGGGCTTTTACATGTTAAATAATAGATATGCAATTTCCTGCTTCCTTTATCACTATAGAGAAAAATATTCCAAAAAAAGTTGGAAGATATTTAATGTCTGCATCTGAAACAGAGAAAAAAAATCATTTTATTTATCTAATAAAGGTTGATATAATGTTAAAAAATATCAAAAATTCTATAGTTATAATGAGCAACCAAAAAAATGGAATTGAAGCAAATATTCATATTGAATTAAGAAAGTAAACAAATCATTCATTTAATTTTAGTATTAGAATACAAATTTGTTAATAACAAAATCCAATTATAGGTAGGGATCACAAAAATTAAATCTATTCTAGATCATACTGAAAACACATCTGCATTGTTCGCCAAGCGAAACCCAGTTCTTTCGTAAAAATGTCTCAGCATATTTGATAGACGCCGAACTATACCACATATTTCCATGTTTACTCATTGTTTAAACTTATTTTTGATACTTTTGAACGTCTTTGTAGCTATTATTAAATAAGTAAAATTAAATTTGTTCACTGATTTGAAATCTCTTCAACGTATATTTCAAACATTTTTCTATAAAATGATTAAGGAAGCAGGAAATTGCATAAGTATTATTTAATTTTTAAAATACCAATGATCGGCTAAGTTAGTTACCAACCTGTATATTAAAAACACAGCTAAATGAATTTTTTTTATAATAATCTTGTGTTAATATATTTAATGGCACGTTTACTTATTATAGATATTAGAAAATTAATTTCTGTGAAATATTCATTAGCACTAAGTTATTGGCAACGTTTATTATCACATGTGTTTATGAAAGAGTAAAAAAACATTTGTATCAACTAAAGAAAAAAAGGAATTGATTATTTCGAAATGGAGAAATTGTTGTGGTCATACAAACCATTATATTTGCTGAGTTATATAGCTGGTACTTCAATAAAAATAGTGAAAGAAGATAATATATTAAAATTAAATTCAAATAAAATAAAAATTGTATTGGAAACATTACTATTGACTACAATTTCAATCTTAAGTTTATATATTTTAACATATTTCAATAATGCATACTTAGAGAACCCTAATTTCCTTTTCGGTTTTATCTCACATGTAATAAATGTAATAATAACAACTACATACTTAATTTTTAGTTTTTTACAATCCGATAATATTTTTAAAAGTATAGTAGATCTCGAGAAAATTATAAAAACTTTACAAGAAATAAATATTATTGTGAACTATACCAATATAAAAAATTATTATTTGTCACATATTTGTTTTATATTTACTTGTGTCGTAATTCAAGAATTATTAAATGTTATATTTGTTTTTAAATATGATTTTAAATCTGAAGGTATATATACCTACATAACTTTATTTATATTAACTGTAAATATAATAATTGACACCTCTATCTTATTTCAATTTTTATTTATAGTAGGAAATCTAAAAGAATTTTTGATTGTTATAAACAAATTATCGAATAAAATCATATTAAATAAAAATATTTTGTTTAAAATATATATTGTGCACGCATATTGCATTGATTCGGCGAAAAAACTAAATCAAGTGTTTAACTTTTTTATCCTTCTTAAATGTTTTCACACTTTATCATATTTGGTAATTAGCATATTTTTAGCAGTGAATTTTATTTATTTTGAATATAAGGATCAATTACCAGGTTATATCATATTCGCTAGTTTTTTGTGGATATTTGTACCATTTTATGGCAACTTGATAATGGGAAAAGAGCTCAACTTTTTTCAAGAAGAGGTTAGTATATAAAAGAAGGCAATTTAATAAACTGCTGCGCTTTATCCAAAATTTTGTGTGACGTGAAATTTTGTTTAGTGACATCTTTTTAAGATGAACAATACACTATGAAATTAGATAAAAAATAATTGAAAATAGAAAAATAATAAAATAAAAATATTGATAAGCGATTATAATTGTGGCTATCATTCTGTGCTTCTAGTATTAAATTTATTACTGATTAAATGTTGTTATTAATGTGGGAATTTAATATTATAATATTATCAAGTACTCTTCATCGATGTTTATATTTTGTAATATAGAAGTGTAAATGCCTGTTGAGGGAAGTATTTTTACACTAATATTTTTGGGTCCCGTTGCTCAGATGAGTCGTTACAGGACGCGAACGCCGTGTTTAAATGCCGGTGATGGAATAAGTACAACTGTTCTTGAATTAATTTAATTTAATTTGATTCAAATTATTTTGTGATATTCACAATTAGTTATCTGACATAATCAAAAAAACAACTGCTGTTTCTTTACAAAATTTTTGTATATTGTCTTTCATGGCACCTTATTTCTTTTTAATGTTTTTATATTCAAGGCACTCTTCTGCTGGTAATTACTATTTCGACTATATGATCATTTCTCAACATCCCGGCGCCCGTTGACGAAGACGCTAATCTTCAACCTACACTGCACTGCTCTGCATTTTACATTCACTTTCACACTCATTGCTTTCCAGCGGCACTACACAAATATCTCGTACTGCGCGCTTGACGATCCCCTGCGACATTTTCATAGTCGCCACTCGAATGATGCCGTCTGCTCCTGGATGTACCTTCAGGATTCTTCCGAACTCCAGGCAAGCGGTGGTGTGTTAGCTTCCTTGATTGAAAAACGAGGACGCCCGGCTGAATGTCTGTAGTTTCCATTGTGTTTTTAGCTGGCCTAGGAAGTAGTTGTCCCAGATATTCCCTAGACCAACGTTTCCAAAAATGTTGGCGGAGTCGCTCCACCAGTTGGTACATGGAGAGTCTGCTCTGCTTCAGATGCTACAGCGAGAGTTCGCAAGGTGCTGATATTGCACTTCCGATAAAGAAATGACCTGGTGTTAGAACTGCGAGGTCATTTGGATCATTCGACAGCGGGCATAACGGCCGCGAGTTGGGACAGGCCTCAATGCCTACCAAGACCGTGTACAATTCCTCGAATATGAGCAATGCGTATCGGACTACACGAGTAAGAAGAAATTTAACGCGTTTAATTGCAGCTTCCCACAATTCTCCGAAATTTGGATATCTTCGCGTAACTTCTCTACTACGTTTTTTCCAAATTGTTCAGAGTGAAACAATTTGTTCAATTAATTTAATTCTTTTTGCGCTCCCACAAAATTTGTGGCGTTATCAGAACATATGTTTTTGATCATTCCCGTCTGCATAGAAACCTCTTTAACGCGTTTAAGAATCCGTCAGTGGTAAGGTTAGGCACCAATTCAAGGTGTATAGTCTTTGTCGCAAAACAAATAAACACACATACGTAAGTCTTTAACGTCCGTTTACCGCGACCAATTTTGTTATTTATATATTGTCTTTCATGGCACCTTATTTCTTTTTAATGTTTTTATATTCAAGGCACTCTTCTGCTGGTAATAACTATTTCGACGATATGATCAGTTCTCAACAAATATATTTATTTATACAATTAAACATGTTATAATTTTTATGAAATTAATACGCGGGGAATTTTAAACATAACATTAGCATTCTTGCGAAAATTTTATTGTAGATTTATAAATATTTGAGGTCATGTACTACTTCACCTCCGATTTTGATTAGTCCTTTTGATTTGTATGCTGTTTTACTCCCAATTAAAGGAAAAAATAAAATTAACTGGCGGTTAGACACAAATGACCTAGAAAACTTTAGTGCTTGTTTAAAATAATTATGTGTTATAATCAGTTTAGTAGATATTTAAAAAAAAACTTAATAATGTGCCAAATTCACGACAGTACATGTCATTTATTTAGATTGTGAAAAATTTATACGTCGTATGTTAGTGCTTCGCTACTGCTCTTTAGTGCTTTAATAATAATCGTTTATAAGTTATTGTTTCACGAACTATTAAAAAATACTCAGACGTGTCAACTTGACGTTAACACGTCATTTGTTTAAAATGTGAAAAACTATTACGTCATTAAATAATGCAGTAAATAGTGCTTCGTTTGGTATGTTGTAAGGGAAAAGTTAATTAGTTTTTGATGAATTTCTAACAGGTTATTTTGAAATATCTCAGTAAATTATAGCTTTATGGATATTTTTGTTAATATGGCAATATAGAGTATAATAGTATATTGAACAACCAGTGTTACAATGATGTTTTTTGTAATACGAGTATAGTTGGAGTAAATGAGCCGAGGACGATACCGTGATCGTCGAACACCATTCGGCCAATATACTATTAGAATTTCGTGTCGAACGTTTGGCGTTCGATGAGTATTTATCTGGTGGATTGGAACGTTGGTCTGCCAATCGACCAATTATAAACTATATAGTATTCGGATTGAGCGTCCGATAAAAGTTTGTATGGGGAAATATATTGTTGCACACACCCAGACAGATAGACATAAAGGGACACACATTGGCCAATATATAGATGAGAATAGAATAGAATTTATTTTTGTTTATAAGATACAAATTTATTACAAAGAAGATTTGTAACATTGTAGGCATTTATTTTAACAGTTGCAACTAGTTTTAGTTTTTTTTTCTTTTTGTTATGTTATATGTAAAAATCCTGCGATGTTAAAAAGCGCGCGACCGCGAATAATCACTCGTGTTGTAGATTGTAAACAGGTAGCCAAGATGAGTAAAAATGGTTGTTTTGTAAAAATTGATGGTGTGTAAAATAAAAGCATCCTACAATTTGTGAGATAAAGTTCAAGTATTAAGTAAGAGGAATTTCTGAACATGGATGATCTAGAGAATCTACAACTAACTACAACCATGGCGAAAACTCAACAGCGGACCACGAAGAAAGTTTTGAATGCTAAATTATCGACATTTTTACCGATTTTCTCTGTAAGCGCAGAAGAAAACGTGATCACATGGTACAAAAGAATTGAACAAGTCAAAACTACATATGAACAGGACGATGCAGCTGTAATAGTAATATTAGCCGGTAAACTAAGTGGCACAGTACTCACGTGGTACCATAGCAAGCCAGAATACATTACTATGTCATACGAAGAAATGAAAGAAAAAATGAAAGCCTTATTGAGTCGTCCCGAAAGTGAAGAAGAAACGAACCGCGTTCACCACGTATTATCACAAAAAGTTATTATTGGGGAATCAGTTGGACCTAGCAGATGAAAATATGATTGCGTACATGGTCGGCGGTTTTGATAACCCTCAACTGCAGGCACTTGCTCGTATGAGTAGATTCAGCAAGGTGCGTGAAGCTAGCATTCACTATGAAACACAAATCTTAATTTCATTACAAAACGTTAGTGCTTTGTTAGTGCTTTCAATATATGTGTTTAAAATCATAGCAACCCCCGTAGAACGGAAGTTATAGGACTTAAAAGTGGCTGCCAACTTCACGCCCAACAACCTCCTGTGAACAAATGATTTATCATATATCAATTGATTATGCTTCGGTAGTGCTTTCAACATATGAGTTAAAATCATAGCAACCCCCGTAAAACGGAAGTTATAGGAATTTTAAAAGTGGCTGCCAACTTCCCGCCCAGCAACCTGAATCTCCTGAGCAGCACAAATGATTTATCATGTACCAATCGATTATGCTTCGTTAGTGCTTTCAACATATGAGTTTAATATCATAGCAGCCGCCGTGGAACGGAAGTTATAGGAATTTTAACAGTGGCTGCCCACTTCACGCCCAGCAACCTCAAACCTCCGTGAATTTGGCCCCCCAAATTAAAGCAATAATTTTGTAATTTTGCAGAAATAATAGTGCTACATTAGTACTTTATCATTTTAAAATCTGGGGGGCTGATTTCACGGTAGCCCCCCAAAAGTAAGCACTAAATTTAAAATTATGTCAAATCAATAGTGCTAAATTAGTGCTTTCCGGACTAAGAAGAATAAAAATTAGTGCTCTTTTATTTATAGTAATTCTTATATGAGGGGCTGACTTCCCGGTAGCCCCCCATTAGCAAGCACTAAATTTAAAATTCACTTATATAAATAGTGCTAAATTAGTGCTTTCCCGTATAATAAGAATAAAAATTAGTGCTCTACTAGAAAACTGTAATTTTAATATTTTAATTATGATTGGCTGATTTTTCAGTAGCTCCATCATTTAGTAACACTATTATAAAGCAGTTTCTATAAAAATTTAGAATATAGTATTAATCATTTAAATCTAGAATACGACGTTTTAATCATTTGTAGGGCAATTATGAGATTTTTCTTTCAAAGGTTTATAACAGCCTGTAGACAAAATAGTGTGTTTTTAAACAGTGCTCCACGACCCACACTTTTGCGTCGGTTCTTGGAAATCAATGAAAATTATGTAATTTTTAAAATTTTTGTTTTTATGAAAATGGCAACCATTTAAAAAAACATAAATTTAACTTGCAATTTTAATATTTTGCTTGCAAAAAATAAAATGATTTTACTACAGCTCTGAGGTATGGTTAACTATGAAGTCGTAGTTAATTTGAATCCATTCATAATATTTTAATTTACTTTTGACTGTGAATGTACAATTTAAACTTAAGTAAATTTATTTCTCAAATATAACAATATACAAAGTAATTTATTTATTTAACATTCTAGAAAAACGATCTCTTGCCAAAAAGTAAAAAATTTCATCCAGAGCCTTCTGATCGGGTAAAGTACCCATCACCGAAGCAGCATTTCCCCTCTGAAGATCAATACTTATTCGCTGTTTTAAGTATTCAAGGGATCTGCTTTCACTATGATTTCTATTCATTAATTTTCCTAATTGGTTGATAAATTTTTCGGCAGAAGGCCCTATAGAACCAAAGGTTTCTATGCCAATTGGAATGAAATGGTAAAAATTGGAAAGCTCTGAATATTTCAAATTTTTTCTTTCTTCAGCTAATCTAGCCGCATAACCACAATGCATACTCGTTCCGGCTAAGTAAGAAATCGCCACCGTATCTACACAAGTTAGATCCCAAACCAAAGCTTTTCCCGTAGCCCAAGGAATCATCGACATGCCATCAGGGCGCTTTCCATCATCTCTAGCTAAGCCAGGGGGCTCTAATATTGAAGGAATTGCAGCTGAACATAAGGCTCTCTGTATTGTAGAATTAAGAGACCCATGGCGACTCATTCGACCTTTACTTAGCTTACAAGAAAGTCCATGATGACCGAGCCTATCAACATCCACACCACAGCGACAACGATGGACTTCACAAATCGGGGCACCAAGACGTAAACCAACAGAAATACGCAGAGAATTAGGGTCTAAAAGGTTACCAAGTGATGGAACTGGATAAGCATGGAGCCAAGAACTCGCAATCTGGGTTGAAACTGCGAGCAGACGAGCCTTGTTTGACTTATTATCTGTTGCAAGAAGTTTTGTGTAAATTTTCTTGCAGACTGGCTCATCCCAACAACGTTGAGAACTTCTAATGTCGACATTGGGTGGCTCAGAATCTGTTATTGTTTGCCAAGCAGAAATACCAACCTCGACAACTTTTTCAAGATTGAAAGTTGGCAGTACCATAGTGATCAGTTGTTCGACTGAATGAACCGAAGCCAAGTAGGCTGGGAGAGCTAATTCACCAGTCTTTCTGATACCAAGGCCACCAAAACGAGTCGGAAGTGAAGCTTGAGACCAAGTATCATCCAGTATTTGGAGATTTAATATTTCTTCTAGCGCCGAATTAAACATATTATCGATTCTATTTAGATTTTCCATGTACTGCCACGCAGGAGAGCATCGTAAAATATAAAGAAACTTGGGAATACAAAGACAATTCTTCAGCAGAAAAAGTGCTTGATGGGGCTCTAAAATATGTAAGCGTGATACAAGTAAATCCACCTGTTCATGCTTTTGATTTAAAACAAAAGGGACAGCTTCAGAGGTCAATGGTGCTCCAAGTAACACGAGGCGATTTGCTTTAATAACTCCAATTGAATCGGTAACTGATTTAAAGGTTTTAATTGCGGAGTCTTGGGCCAATTGAGTGCCACCAAAAACATAAAGCTCGCATTTAGACAAGTTCAAATCCAAACCAATTTCTTTTCCGTGCGTCAGTATAGATGCAAAATCAGTGACAACATCATTAGGATGCCCAGCAAGGGTGCCATCATCCAGATACCATAGGTTAAGCTGGCTTACAAGAACATCTATCAGTGGCTTGATGACTAAACAGAACAATAAGGGGCCTAGTGGATCGCCCTGTTGAACGCCAGATGCAGATAGCATTGTCGAATCTCCGAAGAACAAAAGAGTTTCATGACGATAAAGCTGGCTAATAAAAGAAGCAAACTGAGGGAGATTCACTGTAACAGCTTCCATGAGCTTATCCCGTCGAATTGAATTAAAAGCATTGAATTGTATTTGAATTGTAATTTATCATCTGTCATAATGTCAGAAGGTGTTTCCGTGCTTACTACAAAAAAAAATAAAAATTGAATATGATTACTAAGTTAGAAACGTTTATAGCAGTGACGAAAACCAAATAAGACGACCGAAAATAATAAAATAAAGACAAAATTTTTTAGAATATGACAAATTTCACAAGCTCTAGCTTATTTAAAAGAACTGTAGAAAATCTTATAGAAGAATTGCATGATATATTAGTACACCCCACTATTAAGTAAATTAATGTGCAATGAATTTTAAAGGGAAAAACTGTCAACAAGATTTTTACATAAATAATTTGCACTAGCAAAGAATATAATACCAACTTAAACATAAAAATACTTAACTATAAATTATCATACTATTGCTATAAAAACCATATAATTTTTAATTATAAATTAACTTACAACTCAGCGTTAGCTAACTATATTTTAACTATATACAGGGTGTAATACCAAAACCGATCACCGGCATTATTTTCTTTATTATTATAGTTGCAAAAAAATACTATAGAATAAAGTTGTAGGAGACCAAGACGACATCCAATTAGAGATGAAAATATATTTTTAAAACTAGTAGTTCTCAAGTTAAAACGTAAAGTTAAATTTTTTGAAATGGAATTATACATATTTTTTATTCCTATTCGATAATGTATTTTTTACTGAATGCAAGAATGTATTAATTTTATATCGTTACATAATAAAAAATTTTGAAAATATTGCGTTTGAAATTTAAATAAATGTTTCTTTTTATTATTAACATACAGAAGTCTATGCTATGGATAAAAAAGCAAAAAAAAAAAAAAACAATATGTAGCTGCTTTCAAATAATAATGGACGTTCTAATTATTATATACTGTAAGCCAAATTTTTTTTCATCCATAGATTTTAAATGAAATTTTACATTAGGTCACATATGCAGGATGAGTCATCGAAAGACCCGTCTTCGATATCAGCCTTATCGTTAGAAACACAGTTTGGAGAAGGTTATTAAGCCGAAAATTTGTTGAAGAAAATAGTAAATAATTCACTATGTGTTATTGGATAACATTGGTTTTAAATAAATTTGTTTCAACTTATATCGTCGTTCACGACGTTTCGGCTATCATTACAGCCATCTTCAGGTCTAAATTAAAATTACAAAATATATTTATAATGCAATCATAGTATATAATGAAGTTAAGTTTATAAAAAAATTGAACACTAGATAATTACATTTTGTAATATAATTTAATTGGAAGTGTACACTTCCAATAATCGATAACGATTAATTAATTATATAAGTTGAAATAAATTTATTTGAAGCCATGTTATCCAATAACACATAGTGAAATATTTACTATTTTCTTCGTTAGAATAAATAAATAAATAAATAAATATATCATCACTCCTGTCACCCATTATGGGTGTGGCACTCTGCTTACGCAGATCTCGGTAAGTGATATATTTTTACGTATGAAGTGCGGTTACCAGCCGTCAAATCATAGCCCCCAAAGATGTTAGTGGAGGGGGAACCACAGGGGTAAATTTAATTTGTAAGTGTCGGCCGTTGGATTCGAACTGAGGATCTCGCGATCCACAGTCCGACACGTTACCATGGAGCTATTTGCCCCAATTTCTTCGTTAGAAATACAGCATAAAATCATAAACAAAATTTATTCCAGTACAGAAGGAGCAAAACGTAAAATTATTTTCACATATACAGGCTGTTACGTAACGACTTAACGAGAATTGTATTTTTTTAAATGGAACACCTATATATTTTTATATATTTTGAATTGCATTTTATTCACCTATACCGACATATGAATTTTGTTTTAGTTTTCCACGGCGTTGTCAAGTTTTTCCGTTTTTTCTCTAAAAAAAAGACCGAATACACGCATTGCTTTATGAAGGCGTACTGAAGTTATTTCAATAGTAAAATTTAAGAATTTGTTTTCTGCATAACTGTAACTATACTCTTTGTTTGACATATTTAAAAAAAAATGTTATTATACAGAATGTTGAATAAAGTGTATCAAATTTACTCCACTATAACTTGCCATTTTCAAATGGAACAGCCTATATTTTATTATTCTGTTGCATGTCATTTTGTATTACCTTCAATTATTATTAAGGGTATACTATGCCTAGAACCCATAATTTCTTTCACTAAATTAATGTTTCTATTAAAAATTAAATCTAGTATACCATGGATATTGATTTGTTTTAATTTACAAAATATTTGTAATATATAATGTAACCGCCATTCTTATGAAAACATATTTGCAGGCGGTTTATAAATGAGTAATTTACTCTTCGCAGTATATTTGCGTCGACAGTTTAATAATAATTGAAGGTAATACAAAATGACAAACAACAGAACTATAATATATAGGATATTCCATTTGAAAATGGCGAGTTATAGTGGAGTAAATTTGATTCACTTTATTGAAAAACCTGTATAATAACAATTTTTTTTTTAATTTTGTCTACAGGCTGTTATAAATCTTTGAAAGAAAAATCTCATAATTGCCCTACAAATTATTAAAACATCGTATTCTAGATTTAAATTATCAATACTATATTCTAAATTTATATAGAAACTGCTTTTATAAGTGCTTACTTTTGGGGGGCTACCGTGAAATCAGCCACCCAGATATAGTTTTTTAAAAATATTACAAATAAAAAGAGCACTAATTATATTTCTTATTCCATGACAAAGCACTAATGTAGCACTATTGTTTCAGCTAAATCACAAAATTAGTGCTTTAATTTGGGGGGCCAAATTCACGGAGGTCAATCTCAACCTCCTGTGAAGCACAAATGATTTATTATATACTAATCGATTATGCTTTGTTAGTGCTTTCAAAATATGAGATATAATCATATGAACCCCGTAGAACGGAAGTTATAGGACATTGAAAAGTTGCTACCCACTTCACTCCCAGCAACCTCCTGTGAAGCACAAATGATTTGTCATATACCATTCGATCATGCTTCGTAAGTGCTTTCAATATATGAATTTAAAATCATAGCAACCCCCGTAGAATGGAAGTTATAGTACTTTGAAAAGTGGCTGCCAGCTTTACGCCCAGCAACCTCCTGTGAAGCACAAAGGATTTATCATATTAATCAAATTTCTGCACCACCTATGAGGTATTGTACTTGATACATTTTTTTACGTGGTTTCTCCAGTTGGCATAATCCACGATCTGTTAGCTGATCAGACAGTTTGCTATTGATTAAAAATGGTACGGTTGGTCATTATCAAAAGGAACGGATTATTGTTAATTTTTTTGAAAATTATAATATGATTAAAAATCTTCAAGGTCAACTTCCACAGTCCAGTCTTCTACTTCGTCTTGATCTACTTCTCATTGCTGGATTTCTATAGATTGTTCTAAGAAAAAAATTGTTTCGAGCCAATTCAAACTACTCCAGCCTGCTCCAGAAAAATTTCTTAGCACTATTTTTCGTTATTGAAAGAAAGGTTATAGTAATAAATGTAGCTATAAAAAGTAGGATTACTTTGTTCCCCAGTAAGTACCAATTTTTAAGGCCAGTCTTGACTCAAATACAACAATTGAGAATAATTATGATATCAATGTCTATAACTGAACACTCTACAGAAATCCAGCAAGGAGAGGAAGAAAAAGGCGAAGAAAAAGAAAGTGTAGAAAGTGAAAGCGAAAAAAAAAGACATGACAGTTGAAGTAGAATTTGAAGATTATTAATCACATTACAATTTTCAAAAAATTTACAATAATCCGTTTCTTTTGATAATTACCAACTGTACCATTTTTTAATCAATAGTAAACTGTCTGATCAGTTAACATCGTGGTTTAAGCCTACTGGGGCAACCACGTTAAAAAAATTGCATCAAATACACTACCTCATAGGTGCTTCTTATGCAGAATACGACTTTTCTAACTTTAGAAATCACAATATCTCATGAATAACGGTTCGTAGAAAAAAAGTATCTGGACAATTTTTTGTAGACAATTGCAAAGTATACAAACTTTGAATTATCTAATTTTACGATAACACTTACCGTTTAAGTAAAATATGCGGAAAACTGATACTCTTGACTTTTGACCTTGTATACATTTTTTATCAGAGGTAGCATCGATGGGGACTTTGGTATTTCATTTGTAATAGTGTGTTCAAGGTCTGTACCAATTTATAGCTCTATGCGATTTTTTTAAAATGTCTGCTTTGAATGGACTATACAGCATGTCCCATTCAAGGTAAGAATGCATTGGGATCTCGAGAACCGTACAATAGATAGTGGCCAAAATGTAAATTTATTATATTCTACAAACGTTGAAAGAATACAAAAGAAATGGCAATATACTGCACTACATCCATAACTTTCTAACAGACAGAAAATTCCAAGTAAACTGCAATGGCTGTCTTTCGGAAGAACGAACACAAGAAAATGGAGTGCCCCAAGAAGAAATCCTGAGTGTAACCTTATTCCTCATTGCAATAAACAAAATAAAAACTTACCTTCCAAAACAAACAAAAAGCCTACTATTTGCAGATGATTTGATAATATATTATAAAAGCAAAAACTTGAAATAATAAAACAACAGTTACAATTAACGATAGAAAAATTAGAAGAATGGACCCAAAAAACAGGATTTTGCTTTTCTGCTACAAAAACAAAATCCACATTCTTTAAAACATAAAACTTAACAACATTAATATCGAATATGGATCTCATAACTCAAAAACCTAAAAAAAATTATGTACCCAACGAATAAATCTAATCAAAAACCTGGGACAACAAAATGGGGAGTACACAGGATGAACCTAATTGAAATCTAGAAAACAATGATACAATTAAAACTAGATTACGGATGCATGTGCTACGCGACAGCAAAACCAATTATTTTAGGAATAAACGATCGCATTGCAGCTCTAAGAATACCAATCGGAGCCTATAGTAACAAGTCCAGTTTCCAGCATTCTGTGTGCATGTGGAGAACTCCCTCTACAACTTTGTAGAACGCAATTCACCCTATCCTACATTACTAAACTAGCCCAAATCCCAAACAATCTAACCTTCAAACAAATATTCTCAATTAATAATAATAAGCTAATAATTCAGAGGCATACCAAATTACAACAATATATCATAAATTCACTTGACAAGTTAAACATAAACATACCAAATATCCAACAAAATTATCATAAAATTATCCAAGAAATATATTAATAATCAATACTACTTAAGTACTTTTAAATTCCATCGTTTTAAACTAAAATGTGAAACTAGGATAGCATATATTGATTACGTATCGAAATGTGAATCATCTGTCAGGAATAACCCCAACAAATTTTGGGAATTTATAAACCATAAAAGAAAAAAATCAACAGTACTGAGTAGTATGATTTATAACAGTTCTATTATGTCTTCGCCCACTGATATATCAAATGCATTCGCTTCTTATTATAATTCTGTGTACACCCTCCCTTTTAACCTCCCAACCCCTGCTGTTAATACTATTTCTTCTAATTCTATTTCTCTTGTTCACATTACCAGAGAGGATATAATTTCATCAATTAAACATTTAAAATCTAACCTCACATGTGGTCCTGACCTCATCCCAAGCTTACTCATATGGGATTGTGCCTTTCCCCTGTCAAATACCTTGTTTCACATTTTCAACCTTGTTCTCACGTTTCCCTACTTATGGAAAAATACACGCATCACTCCAATACTTGTGCAATATTCTTAACTACAGTACAGGCCCATTGATGTACTACCAACTTAAGTAGGTTTTTTGAAAAAATCGTTTATACATCAATATTTCCAAAAATAAAAAATATTATTTCTTTTACTCAGTATGGGTTCATGGAAAAAAGATCAACTGTTACTAATTTGTCATATTTCTCTCATATAGTTTCATCCATTCTTGATGCTAGAGGTCAAGTTGACTGCATATATACCGATTTTTCTAAAGCATTTGACAGGATTGATCATAATATCTTGATTCATAAACTCAAGTCTTTCTGAATTTCTCCGTCGCTTATCTTCTCTCTTCATACTTCTCCAACCGTACTCTTTTTGTTCAGTATTTAGGACATAAATGTAATTCATTCATTGCTACATCTGGTGTTCCTCAGAGATCTAATTTAGGTCCGCTTCTATTTTTACTATTTATTAATGACGTGATAGAAAATTTTGAATGTGATAACCTTTTATTGGCCGATGATCTCAAAATATTTCACCCTATATATACCTCTAATGACAGTCTCCTTCTTCAAAATGATTTAAACCGACTTTATCTTTGGTGCCTTATTTCTACTCTGCCTTAATATAAACAAATGTCATATAATGTCTTTTACACGGAATTCTTCTCTAGTTCTCTTCCAATATTCACTAAATCAGACTCCTTTATCCCGTTGTTACTCCACTACTGATCACGGTGTGTTTGTGGGCCAATGGTCTGTCTTGATGGACTACTGGTCACCTGTATAAAATGCGGCTTTTTCTCTTTGATTTAATTACTTAAAAATAAAGAACACTGAACACGTTTTTTTACTGTCTATATTCTTTCTGTCAACCTTTCAACAGTGCTCTGATCAGTTACAAAAAGCAATGATATGAAAACATCAAGAAGGTATGTTACATTGTATGTATACAGTTACACTAAAATGGCAATGCAAGAATACAAATTATAGTCGTACCTTTACATAAACAAAACTGTCAAATAATACTTATCAATTATTGTACATTATGCCGCCCGCCTTGAAATGGGGCATTTCAAAGAATACAATCAATAAATTGTTTAAACTACTTAACTAGCTTAACACTTATACACAAATGTCTCCGCGAGTTATATTAGGTAAGACATAAATTCTACGCACTGCTCGCTTAAAAACACCATTGTTCGTGTTTATTGTTACAACGCGAACTACACCGGCACTACCAGGATACAGGTGAAGAATTCTTCCCGTTCTCCACTGCCGGGGTGGTGTGTTGTCGTCAATTAATAACACAAGAGCACCGATGTTCAGATTTGTATGCTCATGTGTCCACTTTGTCTTACCTTGTAAGTTGTGGAGATAGTCTTGTGACCATCGTTTCAAAAAATGTTGTCTGATTTGCTGTAAATGATGCCATCTGGAGAGGAGATGTTGTTTCACTTCGGTGACATCAGCTTCGAGAGGTGCGATGAGTGAATCTCCTACTAGGAAGTGTGCGGGAGTGATTAGAGTAAGGTCGTTAGGATTTGATGATACAGGAATGAGTGGTCTAGAATTTATTATAGCTTCGATTTGAGTTGTTACAGTATTAAACTCTTCATAAGTTAAGTTTTGATTAATAACGCGTTTTAAATGATATTTAAAAAGTTTTACGGCTGATTCCCAAAGACCACCGAAATGAGGTGACCGTGGTGGGTTGAAGTGCCAAATGATATGTTGTTTAGCAAGCTCAGCGGCAACAACATGTTCATGTTGTTTTAGAAAGTCATATAAACGCTTAAGTTCATTGTCTGCTCCGACAAAATTGGTTCCGTTATCAGAATACAATTCCTTGCACATACCTCTACGAGAGGTGAATCGTCGTAATGCTGCTAAAAATGCGTGACTTGTTAATTCCGTGACTGGTTCTAGATGTACCGCCTTGGTGCTAAAGCAAATAAAAATTGCAACATAACATTTTAAAAATCGTTTTCTACCTCGACCCTTTGCTTCTATTATTTCGAATGGTCCACAGTAATCTACTCCAGATATGGAAAAAGGACGTTTACCTTGTATGGTTCTTGCTTCAGGAAGATTTCCCATGATATGAGAAGTAGGTCTTGGATTGCACCGAAAGCATGTGATACAATTTCTTGTGATTTTTCGAACGGTGTTTTTTGCTGACAATGGCCAATATTTAAGTCGTAAGAATGCAAGTAGTGATAGTGGTCCGCAATGAAGTCGCTTAATATGTTCTTCTGTTATTAGTGATTCAGTAATGTTACATTTTGCTGGAAGTACAACTGGATGTTTTTGATCGTAAGGTATGAATGCATTTTTTAGCCTACCACCAACTCGGATTACATCTTCTTCATCGAGAAAGGAGATAAGTTGATTAATTTGCTTGATTTATCGATCGTGTTCCGTCTTTTCAACAATATTAGTTCAGAATTGAAATGTCGTCGTTTTAGTAGTTTTATGACTGAGGTTTCAGCTCGTTGCAATTCCTTTGTTGTTAAACTGCCTTGTATTTTATTATTTTTGTTCTTGGCGCATGCATTGAACGCAAACCTAAAACACCATGCGATTATATGTTTAAGTTTTTTAAATGATGAATATTTTTCTAGTAGTGAAAAATCCGTTTTGATTGTTACTAAATTTACTGTTCGTCTTGTTTCAAATTCTTCATTTGTGAAGTTTGATTGCAAATTTAGTGCTGGCCACTGTGTTTCGTTTTGCTTCAACCAACTTGGCCGGTTCCACCAGACAGCCTTTTCAGCTAGCTGACTTGGTATGACACCTCGTGACATTAAATCAGAAGGGTTATCCTGTGAAGGAACATGTTTCCATTGAATTGCAGCTGATAACTCTTGGATTTCTGATATACGGTTAGCAACAAATTGTTTTAACAGATGTGGTGACGTTTGAATCCATGCTAACACGATGGAAGAGTCAGTCCAATGAAAAACTCGTTCAATATTTATTAAAATTGCCTTTCGTACCCTTTGAGATAATCTTGATAATAACAGCGCTGCACACTGCTCTAATCTTGGTATTGAGAGTGATTTGAGTGGTGCTACTCTTGATTTAGAACATATGAGAGACACATGAGTACTTCTGCTGTCGTAAATTGTTTTGATGTAAAGACAAGCACCATATGCGCTTTCAGAAGTATCACTGAATCCGTGAATTTCCATGCTGATGACATGACTTGATAATATTAATTTTCTTGGAATTTTAATGTTGTTTATTGATTCTAAATCTTCATAATAAGTTTGCCACTTCGTATGTAGACTTATTGGTAATGTCTCATCCCAGTTGAGCTGTAGATGCCACAATTGTTGCATGATCAGTTTGAAAATTGTGATTACGGGGCCTAAGAGTCCCAATGTGTCAAAGATTTGAGATATTATGGACAATATTTGACGTTTGCTTATCCTGCTGGATTTCTGCTTGATTATTGTATATTGTAGCGTATCATGTGTAGGATTCCAGTATAAACCCAGTGTTTTAACTGGTTGATCATCATCTAATGATAAAGATAAGTTACCAAGTTCTTGATCTTCTTCATTTTCTAATATTGTTGTGTTATTTGATTTCCATTTGCATAAGTTAAATTGTCCTTTACTTAGCAATTCTGTTAGTTCTTGTTTTAATTGTTTAGCTTCCTGAATTGTATCTGTTCCTGTCAAACAGTCGTCGACATAGAAGTTTGTGAGTACAACTTCAGCTGCTTTAGGATGTTAATGACCTTCATCAACTGCTAGTTGTTTTAATGTACGAATGGCAAGAAATGGCGCCGATGATGTTCCGTAAGTGACCGTGTTGAGAGTGACAATCTTCAACAGCTGTGAGGGATCTTCTCGCCAAACAATGCGCTGTAAATTTCTGTCATCAGGATGTACGTTCACCTGGCGATACATTTTTTCTATATCTGCTGTCAGGACAAATTGATATGTTCTGAAACGAATGAGGATATTAAATAGATCGTCTTGGATAGTTGGACCTACCAATAACATGTCATTCAATGAGACATTGGTAGATGTTTTTGCAGAGCCATCAAACACAACTCTGACCTTTGTTGTACTACTTGACTGTTTTACTACAGCATGATGTGGAAGATAATATGTTTTTGTTTCTGATGCATCTTCCTCGTTGTCGACTTGTGACATATGCTTTAAATGTTCATATTCTCGCATGAACTGAACATATTGTAATTTCAAAGTTTCATTTTGTTCCAGACGATTTTCCAATGTTTGAAAACGTTTTTGTGCATTTCTGATAGAATCTCCAAGAAGTTGTATGTCTTCTTTTACGGGTAATTTGACAACGTAGCGTCCGTCTGCTTCTCTTGTTGTGTTTTCTATAAAATGTTGTTCACATTTTATTTCTGCCTTCGATCGGTGAACCTTATTTTCAACTTCTTCTTTGATCCAAAATTTAGTGAGTTGACTTTGTTTATGTTTAGACCACATGTGATATTGTTACTGTTTTGATTATCTAGTTTTAGTGTTCCCGAAATGATCCAACCCAATTTTGATTTTTGTAGTATTGGCTGATCTCTTCGCAGTTGAATTTGTCCCACGCATAAGATGTGATAAAATAAATCTGCTCCAATCATATCATATATCATATATCATATGTATAATCAGTGTTATAAAATTATTGAGTTTTGTTAAATTCACTTGTTAATTTTGAAAATGTTTGATCGTAGTATGTAGAAAAAGATTGTTTTATATAATTATTAAGATTGAAAAGAAATAAACGTCAGTAAAAATAAAAACTACGAAGTATAATTTTGAAGTACCTATTGAAGTATTAAAGTAAACATTATATATATATATATATACGCTTATTGAAGTATCGGCGTACACATATATAAAATATCAGAAGTGGGATAGACCTTAAACTGAGATTAAAAATTATAAAACTAGGTTTGACATGAAACCGAAAAATAAGAAAACAAACATGGCAGATGGTAGTGGAGAAGATAATTTAGAGAAGGAAGTAGAAGATTTAACTGAATCTTCATCTACAGAGCATGAAAGAACAGAAAATTTAACAATGACAGATCTTTTTCGTATGATGATAGAAGAAAATCGTAGGAGAGATGAAACGATGCAGAGTTTAATTCAAAGTTTACGAGTACCATTAACTACCGTTACATCACCACCTGAAACTCCATCATTTCATATTATGCCGGATTTATCAAAAACTATTGGTAATTTTAGTGGCGAAAATCATGGACCAAATGCAAAGTTATGGCTAAATAAAATAAAATCAATGCAAGTATTACATCACTGGCCAGATTCTTTTGCACTTGAGACAGCGCGGACACATCTTGTCGACGGAGCCAATCACTGGTATGCTGCAAACGATGCTCATTTACAGAATTGGGAAAATTTCCAGAAATTGTTTGAGACTACATTCGTAAAAGAAAGTAGTAAGACTACGAAATGGCGTCAAATGGTAGAACGTATACAAGGTAGGAATGAATCAATAAATTCATATTTTCATGAAAAGGTACATTTATGTACAAATCTACAGCTAGATGTAAATGAAACGAAAGAACAGATATTGTTAGGGTTATTTTCTCGTGAATTATGTACCATGATAATAGGTAAAGATCACAAGAATATAAATGATCTTTTACATGATTTAATTAAGTACGAAGAAAACATTAATATTCGAACTGAGAGAATTAAATCTCAGAAAGATTATTCAAAAAATGTTGCAATCATAAAACCCGTAGCAGAGACGTCAAGAAATGCAGAAAAATCAGAAACATTAATAAAACCTAAAAAGTATTCATTAATTCGGAATGAAAAAGGCGAATATAAATGTTTTAACTGTAATAAGTTCGGACATATTGCGAAAGATTGCCCAGAATCAGTAAACCTTGTCTGTCATTATTGTAAACAAAGAGGACACATGCAAAGAAATTGTCCTGATACAAGGAAGAATTTAAATGCAGGTGAAATAAAATTCCTTAACACTAACAATAATTCTGCTCTTAAGTATATTAAGAAGGCGAAAGTAAATGGAAAAATATTTCAATGTATTATTGATACCGGAAGTTCAGATTGTACAATGAAGTCAACGTGTGTGATTGAAAATAATTATCAAATTGTAAGAGACAGTGTAGAATTGAAGAGTTTTGGACCAGAACATTTTGTCGTAAAATCGCCCGGTGTAATTTTTGCAAGTATTGAGTTGGATACTGTAGTAGTTAATAATGTAAAAATAAGAATCGTTCCGGACGATACACAACCAATGGACGTATTACTAGGCCGTAGTTTTACAGAATCACCACATGTTGTTTATTTGAAGATAGATGATGAACTAATATTCAGTGATCGTAGTTGTGATCCTTTTAAAAATTTTAACTTAGAAACTTTACATCCAGCACTCCAAGTTGCCGAAAGTACTGTACTACCAAAACATTCAGTCAACATTATAAACATTATAGGACAAAATTCAGAAGAACTTACCATACCAGTATTAAACCTTGGCGAAAATGAAGAAAAGTTATGTATCGGAAAGAAGTTAGAAGTTAATAGTATTTACAGTATAGAAGAAATTCATTCGAAAGTAAGAAGCGAAGTTAAAATAGAAGATCTTAATATAGGAGATCAAGCCACTACAACTGAAAAACAAGAGTTATTGAAATTACTCAACGATTATCGAGTATGCATTGCCACAGATATCACAGAATTAGGTTGCACTGATATTATTGAGATGGAAATTAAAGAGTTACCAAACAGTACACCAGTGTACAGTAAACCGTATCGAGCAAGTAACAAAGAAAGGGAAGAAATTCGAAAAATCGTTCAAGAGTGGAAACAATTGGGAATTGTAAGAGAAACATCGTCCCCGTATGCAACACCAGTGTTATTAGTTCGAAAGAAAACTGGGGAAGGAAGATTAGTTTTAGATTTAAGAAAACTAAACAAACAAACTATGAAAATGAGTTTTCCAATTCCAAATATTGATGATCATCTTGCGATGATGACTGGTAGTAAATTGTTCATTACATTAGATCTTGCTCATGGTTATTTACAAGTACCGTTGAGCGAAGAATCACGGCAGAAAACAGCTTTTGTTACACCTGATGAAACTGGGGAGTTTACAAGAATGATATTTGGATTAATGAACGCTCCATTTTATTTCTCTAAACTTATGCAACAAGTATTGGGTCCGCTTCGAAACAAAGTTGTTTTATTTTATTTAGATGACATTCTCATACCAGGAAATGATTGGAACGATTTAAAATACAAGTTGCAAGAAGTATTAGAAGCGTTAAAGAAAGCCAAGTTAACATTAAAATTATCGAAATGTGAATTTTTAAAGGAAAAAGTTGAGTATTTGGGATTTCAAATCTCAAATCAAGGAATACTACCAGGAGAGAGGAAAACGAGTACAATTAAAAATTTTCCAGCACCGCAGAATCAACATGAAGTACGTCGATTCCTAGGACTAGCAAGTTTTTTTAGACGCTTTGTTACAAATTTCGCAAAACGTGCAGCACCAATGTATAAATTGTTAAAATCTGGACAAATATTTCAATGGACAAAAGAAGAAGAAGAGTCATTTGAGGATATCAAGCAAGCATTATGTAATAAGCCAGTTTTACAAATATTTAATCCAAGAAGTGAAACGGAACTACACACCGACGCGAGCAGCCGAGGATTAGCAGCTATGTTACTTCAAAAAGGGCCAGATGCTAAATTCCATTTGGTGTACGCCATTAGTCGAAGAACCAGTGATGAAGAGAAGAATTATCATTCAGGCAAGCTTGAACTACTTGCTATTGTATGGGCAGTAGAGCGTTTGAGATTTATGTTGATTAATCTGAAGTTTACTATAATAACTGATTGCCAAGCTTTAATTTATTTGAATGCACACAGAACAAAGAATCCACAAATAGTACGATGGTACAGCACATTGAATGAGTTTGATTTTGAAATAAAACACAGACCAGGTGAGAAGATGTCACATGTAGATGCAATAAGTCGATCTCCAAATGAAGACGCTAAAGAAGATGAAGATTATTTAATGAACAAAATATCAGTATTTAATATTGTGAGTAGAGAAGATGAAGTTCTATTATACCAACATTCAGATCAAGATTTAAAACAAAAAATCAAAATATTGAAACAGAAAACACTAACCGAACGAGAGAAAAAAGAAATTAAAGACTACTACTTGAAGAATGATATATTATGTAAGAAAACTGAAGAAAATGGAGTAGTAAAGTATCTTTATGTAGTACCGAAGTGTATGAGAAAGAGTCTTGCCGTAAAATATCATGATCTACATGGACATTTTGGCGTTGATCGTACGTACAATAGAATGGTGAAATTTTATTATTTTCCGGGGATGCGCCGCTATATTAGACAACATGTGAAATCTTGCTTAGATTGTATTCTAAATAAAGAAAAGGTTGGACGACAGAGTGGAGAATTACATCCAATACCACCAGGAAGACGACCGTTTGCAATTGTCCACATCGATCACGTAGGACCTTTAATTAGCAGCACAAAGGGCAATAAACACATTCTGGTGATAATTGACAACTTAACAAAGTTTGTATATTTAGAAGCAGTAAGAAACACCAATGCAGAAAATGTAATCCGAAAACTAGAAAGTTTGATATTGGAAATTGGGGCTCCCGAACGAATAATTACTGACAGAGGTACGTGCTATACGTCGAAGAATTTTGAAAATTTTTGTAGAAAACATGGAATAAAACACACACTCAATTCTCCACGTCATGCGCAAGCCAATGGACAAGTGGAACGAGTTATTGCTACTTTAACACCCGTACTTAGAATAACTACAAGGCATGTAGAAAATCGAGATTGGGATAAAAATTTGAAGAAAATTCAATTTGATCTTAACACGTCTGTTAACAAGACAACTAATAAGACTCCATTTGAACTTCTTCATGGATATTTGCCAAGAATAGAAGAAGGAATGATAAGACAACTAACATTAGAAGAAGAAAATTGTGAAAACCCAGAAAAATTACGTGAATTAGCTAGAACAAGAATAAAAGCACAGCAAGAAAAATACAAACAACATTATGATTTGAATAGATACAGAAATGTAAAATTTAGTTTAGGAGAAATTGTTTATATGAAAACAATACCGAAAGTCACGGGAGAATTAACCAAGTTACAGCCGAGATACAGAGGACCACTGGTTATTACAAAGATTTTACCAAGTGACACATATGCTGTTGCTGACTTACGAGAAAATATAAAAGGGCACCGATATGCAACAACTGCTCATGTCAGTCAATTAAAGTTGTGGAAACCGTCAATTGAAGAAAAAGAAGACAATTCAACAGATGAAGAAGCAGCGAAGTAAGAAAATGACGAAGAATTCATCGGCATTGATGAACGCAAGAACCCGTCAATTGCAATAAGTGATCTTATCTCGAGGACGAGATAATGTAAAGGATGGCCGAATGTTATAAAATTATTGAGTTTTGTTAAATTCACTTGTTAATTTTGAAAATGTTTGATCGTAGTATGTAGAAAAAGATTGTTTTATATAATTATTAAGATTGAAAAGAAATAAACGTCAGTAAAAATAAAAACTACGAAGTATAATTTTGAAGTACCTATTGAAGTATTAAAGTAAACATTATATATATATACGCTTATTGAAGTATCGGCGTACACATATATAAAATCAGCGAGTCTTATATTGTTGGGAATCTTCAAATTTAAAGAGTCAAATTTTATATTTGGGATGTTGTCTGTTATTGTCGCTAGTACCAGACATTTCATTGTTGTTTGGATTCCATTAAATCTGGATCTATTTTTTACTTCAGTGCAATTCTTTATGTGAGTTGTTGATTGTCCTATTCCACTGACTGGAAACTGTTGTGATAACTTGTGACAAGGAAGTTTTAATAATTTACATAGTTTCTCAGAAATAAAATGAGATTGTGAACCTGAATCCAACAACGCTCGGCACTCATGGATATTGCCAACTGAGTCGAAAATGTTTACGATTGCAGTTGAAAGGATGACTTGCGAATTGGTTGTATTTGAACAGCATGATGCTGGTGCTTTTGGTTGGATTTCTGATGACTTCTTTTCGCTTTCAGTTCCTGATGAGGTACTGGATGGTTGCTCTGTATGAACAAGAGTGTTATGCCGTCTGCCGCATGTTCGACAAGACGATGATTTACAGTCCTTGGAATAGTGATTTCCTCTAAAACAGTTTATGCAAAGTTTTAAGTTTTTGATTTCTCTTAGCCTATCTTTATTGGTTAGTTTTAAAAAGTTATTGCAGTTGTAAATATAATGTTGACCTTTACAAAAGGCACAATTATTTCCATTGTTAGTAGTTACATGAGATATTAGTTTACTTGTTTTATTCGTGTTTGCTGAACCTTTGGGTTTGATGCTTCCAACATCTGGCAACGTTTGTTTAGAAAAGATATCAATTCCTCGAGTTTTTGAATTTCAGTGGAATCTTGAGCCGATTCCCACTCACGTTTGGTATTATTGTCAAATTTTGAGCATAGTTGTGGAATGATGATGCCATTCCAGGTGTTTACTGGTTGCTTGAGAGCTTCAAGAGCTCGAATATGTTTTAGAAAGTTGTCGGTGAGTTGTCTGAGAGATACAGCTGATTCCTTTGTAACAGAAGGCAGTTCTAACAGTGCATTGACGTGATTATGCATAATTAGTCGTTTATTTTCGTATCGTTTGATGATTAAGCTCCAGGCAATTTCATAGTTTTCTGTTGTTATTGCTAATGAGTCAATGATGTTTTTCGATTGATGACAATCTGCAACTATCATGAATCAAAGATTTATATGTATCATGATACTGTGTCCATAGCTGATAATTACCATTGAACTTTGGCAAGTCTATAACTCGCAATTTCACATGTGATTGATTTGATTGTATTTGTAACGGAAACATTTCTAGGTTATTCGAATTGTTTGTCGATTGCGTATCTGATGAATGTTGACTGACTAGCTCTTCAGCTCTTGTCGATAATGCAAAATAATTGTCTTCAAATTGTTTTCTTGTTTGGCGTTCATTTTCTTGTTTTGACGCCGGGAACTGTTCTATTTCCATTTGGACCTCTTCAAATTCTCGCCAACTTTCTTCAATTTTATTTAAACGTAATTTTAACTGTGTTATGTTAACATTGGTATTAAATTGATCGAGATATTCATTAAATCGACTTAAATTAGCTACTACATTTTCTCGTTTTAATTTAAGATCATTTAGTGTCTTTTTAGGTGGCATTGTTAAAAATATAGTATTAACTCGCGGTATGAAATATTTGATTACTAAATGAGACCAAATAGAATGATAGATGGCTAGAAAGGAGGATAATATGATTGGATAGAGTGATAGAGATTCACTCACCTTGACTGCTTGTTGGACAACGTGGTAAAAATCACCTGCTGGCCTGCTGCTGTATTCTAACCTGCCTTTCTTCTGATGTTGTAATGCTGATTCTTTTGGATATCGTATCCGGTGTCGAAGGACCAATGGTCTGTCTTGATGGACTGCTGGTCACCTGTATAAAATGCGGCTTTTTCTCTTTGATTTAATTGCTTAAAAATAAAGAACACTGAACACGTTTTTTTAATGTCTTTAATCTTTCTGTCAACCTTTCAACAGTGCTCTGAATACAGTTACAAAAAGCAATGATATGAAAACATCAACAAAATATGTTACATTGTATGTATACAGTTACACTAAAATGGCAATGCAAGAATACAAATTATAGTAGTACCTTCACATAAACAAAACTGTCAAATAATACTTATCAATTATTGTACACGGTGTTACCTTCGATACAAAACTAACATTTACTTCTCATATTAATAATATTTACAGTGCTTCTATATATACTCTTGGTTTCATCATTCGTAATACTCGTCACTTTTCAGATGTTTCATGAATTTTCTCTCTCTATTTCTCCTTTGTCCGTTCTAAGCTGGAATATTGTTCTCTTATATGGAATCCTTTCTATGAAATACATCAGAACCACATTGAGTCCATTCAAAAAAATTTCTCAAATATATTTATTTTAAAATTTATCATTTTTACTCTGAAATCACCATTTCTTATACCTCACTACTCGAAATGTTTAATATTCCAAGTCTGTACCTACGTCGTGAACTAAATTCAGCCCTCCACCTCTGCAAACTAATCCATGGAGAAATAGATGATCCAAACTGTCTCTCGCTTCTCTCTTTCCATGCTCCTTGTAAACAAACTCGCAATTCCTCAACATTTTATTTACCTACCGCAAGAACGAATGTATTTTCTGCGTCCCCTATTCATCGTATGTGTTTAATTTATAATCTCCGTTTTTCCACTGTTGATGTTTTTCAGTGGAAACCCAAAAGTTTTCATTTTTGTATTCTTAATATTTGATTTTATGCATGTTTATTTTAAATATTGTTATTTATTATTGTTTTAATCCGTATATGTAATTTTTAATATTATTATTATTATTTTGTATTCGTTCATGTATTGTTCCTGTCCATTTTGTTAGGCATTCGCCAGTTGGGCAGCGTAATAAATAAATAAATAAATAGTGACGAGAAACTTTTAAAGCTTATACGTTCCACCGGTTTGATAAATGACATTTTATAATTCATTTCTTTCTTCTGTTTTTTTACCACCATTGTTTATTTATATAATTTGGTTGGCTATAATTAATTTTTGCAGTGGCAATGACCATAGAAGTCGATCCGCTTAAATCAAGACAAGAAAAAAATAAATATAGATTATTTATCTAGAAGTAATCAACAAAACAGCACGTGTAGAATGCTATACATAATTAAAATCAGGAGAAAATAAGATTTTTACTATACTAACTGAAGAATTAAGTTTGTGTCATATAGGCAATATAAGCTACATAAGAAATTATATTTTATAGGATAGACTGTAAAACTGTGTACAAGTCATGTTTAAAACATTTTTTTTAAATATGTGATGATACATAAATTAATTAAATATGAGAAAAAGAAGTAAAATAAATGTATCCTTCTGACCTATGCAATTTTTCGGGAAAACAAAAACCATAGTTAAATTGGCCTACTAGTATGGCAACTTCTGTCTAATTTTTCTAATGCCACAGCTCTTATTTTTCGCGAAATCCTAAACTTCTAAAATGAAACAATTTTTTTTTTTAAATATTTGTAAAAATTTATTTTCAAATTATTGTTACATGTATATTTCTAAATTACCAACAATTATAATTGGTATAGAGTAAATCATTTTTAATATAAAAAAAAAATAAATTAAATTATTTGCTTCAAATCAGTTGTAATCTAATAAAAATGGATTTATCATATGAAACCTTCAAGTTAACCTAGTTGTCATAAAATAAAACATATTTTAAAAATATGAGTCGAACAAACAATTCATGCCAATGAAAAGAGCTGTTGGCTGGCGACACTTTAACTCTGAGTGTACTAAAAAGCAATTTGTGAATTAGGCAAAAAAAAACATTTGAAATTGTCTTTATCTAAAAAACTAATTAATTTATTTACATAAATTAAATTGTAGTAAATAAGGAAAATTAATATAAGTACTAACATTTTTATAGCCGCAATTATTCCACTTATTGTGCAATTTCATCAGTGTAGAAATACAATTCTGAAAATGGAACATAACTCTGTGAAATGTCACGTAGTAGAGACGACATATTTTCGTGCATTCAACCAATTATATTTATTTGTAAAATAATTGGAATTACTCCTTACGATGTGAAGGAAACTAAAAATTATTACGAACTATATACACCAAGAAAGCAAATAATTATTTATGTTGTTGATGTTTCTGTGTATTTATCTGTTTATATATTCTTTGCATATGATGCTTTCAAAACTAATATACTTTTTTCTACCCAAAATATTTTAGATATAAATGTTGATTTTACGAGTGCATTGCTTTTCATAACAAACCTAAATTTCGCAAGAATAAAGTGGAAAGTGATTTACAAAAACTTAAACAGAATAAAAGTTCTGGACCTGAAGATACGAGAAATTAATGTCGTACCAGACTATGCTATATTGCGAAAATATAGTATATTTCACATTTTTTTTAAATATTTTACTTTGGTAATGGTTATCATCAATGATTTTACATTTTTTCAAGAATATATTTCTTTTGTAATAATATTCGATTTACAATTTTTTATTGATCATATTATTGAATGTAAAATAATATGTCTACTGCATATATTGCAATATAAATTTGAAAATTTGAACGAAAATTTAGTACGTTTATTTTCTGCAAATGATCTGAAGATGATTTATAAAATTTTTCTTGAATATTGTTCAATTTCAAGGAAATTAAGCCGAAATTTTGGGAATTATATTATGTTTAGAATATTGAATACATTTCCGGCTACAATTTTTGCAATTAATTTTGTTACAAATATGAATGAAATAAATTATGTTTATTATTTATCTAACAGCTTTTGGATACTGACAATTATTTTTGGGCCACTTTCAATAGGATATCTTTATGAACGAATTCATATAGCGGTTAGTAAGAACATATTAATAGTTATTTACACCAGCGTGAAGTTGGCACGTTATAGAAAACGAATTAATTTACGCCATTTGTTAGTGATTCGCTAGTTTTTTTTTTCTTAAAAAATTTTTAAATTTTCATATAGAGTTTATGAGAAAATGAACTTAGTTTAATGACGTGTCAACTTCAAAGCTAGCACGTCATTAAGGAACTTTTAAAATAATTACTATACTATTTATTAGTGCTTCGTTAGTGCTTCTTTGGGTTTTGTAATTTTTCAATTTCATTGTGTGGTTTGTGTAATATTAAATTTTGTTTGATGCCATTAAGAAAATTTCAAAGTATTTAATACACCATTTGTTAGTGCCTCGTTAGTGCTTCTATAGTTTAATAATTTCAATTAGTGGTTCAATAAATAATTAACTTTGTTTAATGACGTGTCAACTTCACATCTAGCACGACGTTACGGCAATTTTGAAATAAATGTCATGCCATTTTTAGATGCTTCTTTAGTACTTTTTATACTCTTAAAAAATTAATTTGAATAAGTAGTTTATGAAATATTTCACTTTGTATGATGCCGCATCAACTACGCACCCAGCACGTCAGTAATAAAATTTAGAAATATTTAAGATAAAGTACCAGAAATTAGTGAATGGTTAGTGCTTTTCTGTGTTTCAATTTGATAGCGACCAGCGGATAGTCAATTGTTTTTCCTTAAGTCAATTAAGATCTTTTGTGTTTGTTGTCTTTTTTATCATAAACCAATTAGATATATGTTTGTTGATTTGAAAATGATCGGTATTATACTGCCATTACTAATAAAATGTTTTGGGGTAGAAAATGAAGGAACGAAAGGACGAAATTTTTTTGTCCCGAATCAATACGATCGGTATTTTTTGTTTTTTTAATTTTATAGGAATTTATCTTGTTTTATGGAACGCCGTTCGGGTTTATATTTGAACACATAGTCATATTTTTAATTCACAATGAAATATAAAATCTTATTTTTAAATATAGAATTCGCATATATCACATACATATTAAAAATTAAATAATAATATGTCTATCATATTATAAATGAATTAAAAATATTTGTCACATTTATAAAGATATTTAAAATATGCATATACATATTTTTAATGCGAGAGTTTAAATAGACATATTTTTAAATGTCGTTTTGACCTCCCGCCTACCTCAAAATTTTGTGAATTTTTGCTTCTTATATTTAAATGAAGTGCTGATCAGATTTTGGATAAAATTGGTCAACCGAAAGTAGCAGTTTACTTGAAGCCCTTAACAGTTTTTCGTGAAAATCACGGTTAAATTTCCTTTTTCATCTATTGGGGAGATTATGGTTCTATAATCATATACACATTTAAACACACTACTTTATTAACGCAGGCAATATACATTAAATGTTATATACAGGGTGTTAATTAAAAAATGGGCCATAGGCGTTTAACATGTAAAATCAGTTTTTCCTTGCGCAAAAGTCTCCATATTATTTTAGGCAAAAAAGCTCCAAATAAAATTTTTAAAGAATTTAATTCTGCATCTGAGTTAATTAACAGATTTTATTTGTGACATTTTATAACCGAGAAATCTATTTTAAAGTTATTTGAAAATTGCAAACAATTGTATGACATTTTAACTGTCAGAGAAAGGTTATATTTTTCAGTTTCACCGCAATAACACATATTTTTGGTAAAATGGAAAATTTTGCTCACGAAGAAAAGCTACAAATTATAAAACGGTTTTATTCGGGACAAAGCTTGAGGAAAATTCGAGATTTAATAAGTGTAGTCTGACCACACCGCCGAATTCCGAGTAAATATTGAAAAACATGGCGGCTAGTGCTAGTCAGCAGTGTCTTTTGTGTAAAAAATCTTTAGAGAAAGATGAACCTTTCATTAAATGTTCAGGAATTTGTGGCTGTGTGATCCACCAAAATTTCTTCAATATAAGTAGACGTGATTCTTTGGTTACTAAGCCCAATAGTGTAAAATACTTTTGTGAATCTTGTGAATGCGTATTGTTCGATCACGAAGGCTCACTCTGTCACAATAAATCTCTTGAAAATAACATCAATCAGGTAGATATACTTCTTAAACTATTTAAAAAAATTGACAACATGTCCAACCAAATTAATTGTCTCGCAAATGAAGTCATAAGCCTAAAAACAAATGAAGTAAGTAAAATGAAAAACATAACGTCAACATCAGCTAAGATGTCAAATAATAATAATGTCGATAAATCAATTCCTGTTCAAATCGACAATCAACAGAGTGCCAAACTACAAGCAGTCAGTAATACCGACACAGATTCGTCAACCCAAGTTAAGCCACCTTACAACAGAGGTCCAACGCTACTCAGTAACATACTAATTAGTAGCGATCAAGCTGAAACATTACCAACTACAAGTGCCGCGAACATGTCGGATGCAAATAAAAAATTAATAACTGATACTTCAAACGAAGCTGAATTTCAAGTAGTAAGAAATAAAAGGAGATCGAAAAATAATGTCATTATTGGATCTGGAAACAATGCCGACAAAATTAAAGCGGGTACGAATCTAGCTTGGTTGTACGTAGGAAGGGTTTCAACAGATGTAACTGAGGAAGATGTCAAACAATTTCTTGATAGTAACATATCGAGCAAGAATATAATCGTAGAACAAATAAATAAACCTGAATCTAGAAGATCTTCCTTTAAAATCGGTATTGACATGAATTGTCTGGAATCGGTCAATAATGAAAATTTTTGGCCGAAGGGTATTTTAATTAAACGTTATCGTTTTTTTCGCAAAATTCAAGTCAACAACAAAATAAAATAACTACTTCTGAACATCACATTGTTTTTATGAATGTTCAAAGCATCCGAAACAAATTTTTGAAAATTGATGATTTTGTAGCAAATAATAAAGACTTTGATTTTCTTTGTCTAGCAGAGCATTGGTTAAAACCAAATGAAATGGAATATGCCTATTTAAATAATTTTAATATAAGTTCTTGTTATGCCAGAACCAATTTTATACATGGGGGTGTTTGTATCTATTCCAAATCAAACATTACTTGCTCTGAATTAACTAAAATTAAAAGCCTCTCAGAAGATAAGTATTTTGAAGCATGTGGAGTTAAATATTAAGACCATAATTTAATCTTTATAACGCTATATAGATCTAATCTTGGCGATTTAACAATTTTCATAAACAAATTAACCGTATTGTTAAATATGATCAACTCTTCGCATAACACAGTAAATCTGATTATTACTGGCGATTTTAATGTCGACTTTAATAAAACTAACAAGCAGTGTCTTAATATTCTCAATACCTTTTCAAGTTATGGATTATTTAAAACAGTGACACAATCAACAAGAGTTACCCATAGTAGTGAATCATGTATAGATAACGTTTTTACGAATATCAGCACCTCAGATCACAAAGTACAAGTACATTCTACAGGCGTTGCTGATCATTGTGCATTGTTTATCACGTATAAAACTAATAAAAATTGATATAACGTATTTCTAAATACTTATATCTTAATATTTAGTAAAAGAAAGAATGCACAGAGATAATGCTTTATTCATTGACGTATTTTTAAACACATGAAAAATTGTATATATGTTTTTTCTTATGTTTTCATGGTGCACTCTTCCTCCATTCTTCATGGCCAACTTACAGCAGACATATCATTTGTCTCCCTCTGAAACAAACTTCTGACTTCTGAAATATTTAGGAGGAACGCCTTTATTTGGTCTTGTAGATCTACGAAGTTCTTCTTTACTATTTTCTGACGGAGGAGAAGAAACATTTTCTGTAAACTCGTGACTCGGTTGACGACTCAAAATAAAATTTCTTGAAGACCAAACTTTTCCATTACTAAGGCGAAATGTATGAGTTCCAAGACAAACAACAATCTGCATCGGTTTGGAGAATGGTGATGCACCCTTCGGTACAAAAGGAAGACGAAAACGAACCCAACTTCCTTTAGTAAATGTAGATTGTTTGTTTGTAGTGATAGTAGATCCAGTATTGTTTTCTTTTTCAATATTGACTTTTTTCTTGTTTACATTGTTGTACGTAAATGTTCGGGGTTGAAAGTTAGTTCGCATTTCACGTCCAAACATGAAGAAAGCTGGCGATTTTCCCCCCTTTGAAGGAGCAGTGGCACGAAAAGTGAACAATAATTCAAGAATGCCAGTATTAAAACAATTTTTACTCGACTTAAATGTTTGTATACCATATTTTAAATACCGATTAAAAACTTCTACAAGACCATTTCGTTGTGGGTCGTAATTCGGTGTACGCCAATGTAAAATATCTTTAGAATGAAGAAATTTCGAAAATTCATTCGAAGTGAAATTTGTGCCATTATCACTTACAAGAATATCTGGATTTCCATATCTTGCAAATACTTCTTTTAACCATTTGATTATAACATTGGAAGTTATTGAAAGTGTAAGTAAAATTTCTGGATATTTTGAATAGTAGTCGATAATGACAACCACGTACCTGTGATTATACGGTGCCACTGCAAAAGGTCCTGTAACATCTATCGCAACCTTTGACCATGGTTTCTGTGGCATTTCAATTGGGAAGTGAGTTATTTTCGGTTGTTTGTGAGATTTTTCGCTATCTTGGCAAGGTACACAGTATTTTACGTATCTTTCCACGTCTTTATCTTGTCCCGGCCACCAAAAAGATTTTCTTAGTTGTCGTTTCATTCGCACAATACCTGGATGACCTTCGTGAGCTGATACAAGGATTTTCTGCCGCATTATTTCTGGAACAATTATTCTATCGCTGCGAGTAATTAGACCATTATCCACAGAAAATTCTTCTCGCAAGGAATAATATCTAGAAATATCTTTAGTAATTTTTGATCTAGAAGGCCAACCATATTTTATATATTTAAACAAATTTTGACATATGTCATCTTCTTTTTGACATTTCCGTAGTGAATGAAGTGAAATATTCGTTGTGATTATTTGTTTGATGTCAAAATGTGATTCAACGGGAACAATATTTTTATTCTGGATTGGTGTTCTTGATAAAAAATCTGCAACAACGTTTTCTGTTCCTTTCTTGTACTCTATTGTATAATCGAATGCTGATAACCGTTCTAACCAACGAAGAAATTTTGCAGACTTCTTAGTTGACGTGTGTTTTGAAAGAAGTGTTTGCAGTGCTAAATGATCTGAACGAAGAATGAATGTTCTACCTAATAGAAATGAACTCCAATGCTCGCAGGCCCAAATACAAGCAAGAGCTTCTTTTTCACCAACAGAATAATTCCGTTCGGCAGACGAAAGTGTGTGTGAAGCGTAAGCGATTGTGACTTCTTGTCCATGCTGGATTTGTGTTAAAACAGCTCCAATACCAATATCTGAAGCATCTGTTATCACGATAGTCATCGCTTTCAAATCAAAAATTGACAGTTTAACATTATTAGAAATAGCCTCTTTCAACATTTTGAATGCATTAGCTTCAAAATCTGTCCATTGAAATTTATTACCTTTTCTTGTAAGCATACGCAGAGGTTCAGCTTTTTCTGCGAGACCTCCAATGTAATTTGAATAATAGTTAACCGCACCCAGAAATGATTGTACCTGTTTCAAAGTTTTGGGTGGTGTAGCTTCAAGAATTGGTTTTACATATTTTGAATCTGGTTGTATTCCATTGCTAGATATAACATGTCCCAAATATTTAATAGATTTTTTGCAGAATTCGCATTTCTGTATGTTCAATCGGAAATCATTTTCATGAAGTGCTTTCAGTACGTCATGTAAATATCTATCATGTTCTATTTTTGTCTTGCCGTAAACTACGATGTCATCGATGTAAGCCTGTACATTTTTGCAATCCGACAATGTTTTTTCTACAGCTCTCTGGAAAACTGAAGCGGAGTCTGTAATTCCCATTGGTAAACGATTGTACGCGAATAGACCAGCAGGGGTAATAGTTGTTGTTAGTAGTTTTGACTCTTCATGAAGTTGAATATGGAAATAACCTTTTCTAAGATCCAATTTTGAAAAATAGTTAGCACCACTCAATTGAAGAAAGATGTCTGTAGTGTTTGGAATAGGATGCCTTTCTGGAATGACATATTTATTCAGTGAAATTAAATCTGTTGTCAATCTGACAGATCCGTCGTTTTTAGGTACTGTAACCAAACCGTGTACCCATTCACTTTTCTCTACTGGACTCCATATACCATCTTCTACCATCTTCTTGCATTCAATAATAGTTTGCTCTCGACGTGCATATGGAATGGATCGAAATTTAGTTGAAGTTGGTATTGCATTCGTTTTCATTGCTATTTCATGTTTGAACAACTTGAATGTACCTATTTTTTCACTTGTAAGATTCGGAAATTTTGAAATATAAGAAAAACTTTCGTTTACTGCAGCAACTCGAAGATCTTTACCATAAATGGTTAATTCCAAAGCGTGAATTACATCCATACCGATTGTTGGTGGCAAATCGTTTGTAGTGACATACAATTCAGTTTCTGTAGATTTATCTGCGATTCTGATTCGTGTCTTGACCTTTCCACGTATTTTTGTTACACGAGATCCATCGAAATTTCTAATTGATGTATTACTTGGCATCAGTATCGAATTTAATTTTGCTGCTTGAAAAATTGTCTCTGTAATCGTTGAAATGTCCGAACCAGTATCAACAAAAGCTTTGTAATTCCAATTCTTCATCATTGTTGACAACAAAGTGACTTTAACTGGAAGGCGACTTACATCTGGTTTTAAATATCTTACTTTCAACAATCTTACTTTATGTTGATTTTTCTTTGAATTACATACATTGTAGAAGTGTTCTTTTTTGCCACATGCTTTGCAAATCTTTCCTCTTGCAGGACATTTTTCCGAACGAATGACATGATAATTTTTTCCACATCCAAAACATACTATATTTCTTCGGATTATTTTCGATTTTCCTTGAGCCTTTTTCTCGTTGCATAATGATGAAGTTCGAGCTACAATAACATCAGTTGCTTTTACTTGCTGTATTGCAGCAGAATTTTTATTTGCTTCTTCATCATTTAACATTTAACATTTTTTTTTAAACCACCCCAATCTGCATCGGAAAATGCTTTTACATATTCAGTAGAATAGCTAAAGGTCAGTTCCAAATCACTGGTACCTTTTAAATACCGAAGTACTCTCTTGGCGGCTGTCCAATGACTTTTGTCATAACATTCATTGAATTGACTTAAGCAGCTTACGGCAAAGCAAATGTCTAGTCTAGTGGCTACCGATAAGTACATCAAACCACCAACCAGTTGTCGATATAGTAATGCTTCGTCTTCTTTGGTTCTCGGTTTTACTGGTTTAGTCAACTTCGATCCAGGGTCCATGGGCGTTCCGACGGGTTTGCATTCGGACATACAGAATTTGTTTAAAAGGTCGTTTACATACCCTTTTTGGCTAAGAGTGATCTTGTCGTCATCTTGGTTGAATTCAATATATATATATATATATATATATATATATATATATATATATATATATATATATATATATATATATATATATATATATACATATATATCAATCAGATTATATTATTTATATTCAAGAAGCAATTTCAAAATAAATTCGTTGATTACAATAATTAACAGTTACTATTGGATACACAGAATGTTTGAATACAGCGTTGTCAACTATACTATTAAAAAGTTCATGAAGTACTATGAAGATGTCACAGTCTTAATTGTCTCGTCTAATTCCAACCTCAACAATTTATGTTATTTTGATAGTTGAAGAATATTTAACTTTACATGTGTTTTGATTACACTAATTATATTAATTTTCATTAGATTTAGAGTTAATAAAATATAAAGAAATTAGATTTCACATATCTTGTATTCCTAGTACACCATGGAAACATTTAAAAATTTTCAATTTTTTTACGAAATGTGAGACGTCATTGTGATTGCGAAGCTGTTTTCTTAGTGAAATATATGTCAAAAAATTAAGTAAATATACGAAAGAAAATAAAAATTCTCAAATATAAATAGAAAATAAACAAATTAGAAGGTATGTTTCTGTATCATCAAATACTATTTTGTACCGTTTAAGAGTAGTATTAGGCGGGAGGTTATGTGCTGGTCACGAAGCGAGAGTGACGAGTTTGATATGCCTTTCAACGGCCTGTGTATGGCAAGGAAATTTTAACATTTCTATCAATTCAGTCGAAAACCAACTTTATGCGCTTGCGGTGAAGTTTAGAGTCTGAATTAGTACAGGGAGTGGTTTAGAAGCTAATTGTTACCTATTTCTCGTTTTAAAAAGCACGTCGTATTTTTACCCCCAAAAATTAATATTTTCAGAGGGCAATAACTCTACCGATTTAACATCAAAAGATGATCCCAATGGACTTTATCTAAATGTTAAGAACCCAGGAGTAATTTGTGACCAAAAAGTCGCACGTATAACATGTACAATATGAGCTATTGGGTGAAATATGAAAAAACTACCATAATGGCCATTTTTGAGGCATTTGTGCGAGCTGGGGATGAACCCATGTTCGAAACCACAGCCGCTCCCTTACATAGAATCACAAAAACTATCACTTTTCACTACCTGTCTCACATTCAAAATTTTCGACCCACCCTAATGTACATATATCTATTAGTTAAATTAACATCTATTTTTTTTAATTTTTGCGACCAATAATCAAAATTTTTAAACTCAATCCTACACTAGTTCTAATAATTTTAAATATAACAACGTATTGTTTTCCCTTTTGCTCCACTTTTAGTGCTGCCATCTGTTATCAGTGGATCATGCGCTCTTTTTTACTGAGCAAAATAGTTCCAATATTTCCCACAGTACGACATATATATTACATTACACTTGATAAGATATTTGACAACAACGCAGACGTTACGCAAAATACCAATGTGTACACATATTTTTAATTCATTTAAATATTACAGATATATTAATAAAATAAATAAAATAAAGTCCGCCTCTGTGGCTCAGTGGTTTAGACTACTAGGCTCTGACCCAGAGGTCCCGGGTTCGATTCCCGGACTGGGCTGGCATTATATCGGTGTTTGTGATTGACTACAACGCAGACACCTCCATACTTATCACCAAATCGGTGTCTGTGATGACTACACGCAGACACCTCCATCTTCATCATCACCAATCGGTGTCTGTGATGACTACACGCAGACACCTCCATCTTCACCATCACCAATCGGTGTCTGTGATGACTACACGCAGACACCTCCATCTGCATCATCACCAATCGGTGTCTGTGATGACTACACGCAGACACCTCCATCTTCATCATCACAAATCGGTGTCTGTGATGACTACACGCAGACACCTTCATCCTCATATCACCCATCACCCCGGCTAATAACCAAGCAGTTGAAGCCGTATCATTAATAATAAAAAAAAAAAAAATTCTGTATTTAAAAATAAGAATTTAAAATTCATTGTGAATAAAAAATATGAAAACGTGTTTAAATAAAAACCCAAACGGCGTTCCATATTGTGAAGTATAGAATGAAATATTTTAGGAGCTGTAAGTTGAAGAACGAAGTGATGAATCTTCTTCATAATAAATCAATACGGTTTTAGAGACAGAAAATTGAGGAATGCAAAAACATTCATTTGTATCTAAAATATTTAGGATTTTTTTTTATGAAGTCAATTGAAATCTATTGTGTTTGTTGTTTTGAAACATGTTGGTATTACACGTTAAAATTTAAAACCACGAAATTTAAGTGAAAAAATAATTTTCTTTAAATTTCTTCGAATGGAATGGTCTTTAACGTTAACTAAGAAAAGTCGGTATTACACTAAATTTAGTAGAAATAAAGTAAAACCGCTAATCGCCAATGTAGGGCGCAAATTAACATTTTTTTTATTTTTGACGATATTTTAAAATTGAGAAGATGACAATAAATATGTCAGATTGGCTGAAGTCTTTATTACATTAACAAATATTAGTGTAATTTGTGTTTAATTTAAATTTGTTTTTAAAAACCGCTAAATTTATTGAGTATCAAAAGAAAGGTATTGAGGAGACGAGATAAAATATATCGCGTTTTGTATCAAATGAAAAGTATTGATTAGAAATACTCGAATGCGATATTAAAAAATACCAAACCGACAAATAATCAATTGTATTTTTTTCTTGACTTAAATTGAAACATTTTTTTTATATACGATCGGAAATTATTTTCCTTAAAATTCATAGAAACCTAACTTGTAGGATATCAAGTGAAATTTTTTAGGGGGAAGTGGAAAAACGTAGTGAGGCCCATATCTTTATCACATATCATTACGATTGGCAATTATTTTTGTATAAATTACTAGAAATCTAACTTACGGAGTATTAAATGAAAAGTTTTAGGGCAGAAAATTGAGGAAAGCATTTTAGAAATTTTTTTACCCAAATCGCTACAATCGGCAAATGATTTATTTTCAATTTCATAGGCATCTAACTTGTGGGGTACTAAATTAAATATTTAGAAGTAGTATGTTGAAGAGCGTAATGATGAACCGTCTCTATAATATATAAATCCGATCGACAATTGTTTTTGCAGAAATTACTAGATACCTTACATGTAGGTTATTAAATGAAATGTTTTAGAAACAAGAAGTTGAAAACTCAATAACTATTAATTTTTATCCAAAATTGTTATAATCGGCATTTTTTTCTAACATTACATAAATACTACGTGGTATAATAACATATAACTCCGCATATACTATACTTTATTAGAATATTCAAGGTTTAAAAAATATCTCCCAATTCAACTCTGAAGAAGAATCAGCCTTACTGAAATTTGACATAATTAAGAAAAGCAATAGTAGGCAAAAACTTAGAAACACCTTGGAATATATTAAAAACCAAACTGAATTTTGGAAAACCATCGCAACCTTATCGCCAATTTGTAGCAACAATAATAATTTAATAGAACTGGAGACTTGAATACATCACTTCAGTGAATGGTTTGGGATAAAAATAAATAATGAAACGTCTTCTTGCCATGTGCGATATTCATATTTTTAGGTATTGATTCAATTATAAATGAACAACTTCGAAACTTATCTGAAACTGGAAAACTACATCTCCAAAATATTTTAAACATATTCCTGACAGAAAGACTTCCAGAGGAATTAACGCAAATAAAAGTCACAATGTTACAAAAAAAAGGCGACCGAAGATATCCAAACAATTACAGACCATTGGTATAAACACCTGACTTCAAACATGGGTTGAAAGCATTAATTTACTACCAAGGTCCCGGCCATTTCCACATAGGAAGGCAAAAAAAAAAAATCAGAGAATGAAGTACGTATGGCAAGGAAAAGATATATTATTAACAAATGAATACATGTACTTGGGATTAACTTTTACATCATCAGGACTTTTAAAAAAATGCTGAAAATTTCATAACCAAATCAAGACACATTACCGAAAATATCAAGAATATTAAGATTAAAGAGAAAATTATCTACTGGGTGACCACGCAGAAACTCTATAATTCTTTATTAATGCCCTCTCTTCTCTATGCGTCAAATGTATGGGCGTTAAATCAAGCAGACATAATTGAGAAAGGTCACGTGAACTATTTTAAAATCATCCAAGAGTGACACACATTAACCCCAAAATATGTAGTAAGCAAAGAAATGCATTAAGACAAGCTAGAGATAACAATTGTTAAAAATTTACTCAATTGATGGTAAAAAATATTTCTAATGGGCAACAAGAGATACATGAAAATTTGTTAAGGAAAACTCTTACAATTAAACAAAGATGACTTAATTCACGATTCAAAATAAGTAAAATACAGCTGGGCAAAAAGCATGCAAGTGATTCTACTATACTTTCAAATTAAATAGCATCTATCATGATATGAAATATTTATATAAATTATTATTCAAATGCTAGTTTACCAATCCTTTGTATAAGATTTTTCTAAAACAAATAAAATATATTATTATTACTGCGTGGAAGAAAATAGCGATCGGCAGATACATAAATGTTTTTACTTAAAGTTAATTAAAATTTATTGTGTTTGATTTAATTTTTATCACAAACCAATAACGATAGACAATTGATTTTTCTTAAATTTCATAGATATAACGTGTGGGATATCAAGAGAAATGTTGAGAAGTGGTATGTGACTATAAATCACCCCGATTAGCAATTGTTTTTCTGGAAATTCTTATAGATCTTGTTTGTGGAGTAATGTTTTGGAGTAGGAAGTTGAAAATCACCCCGATTAGCAATTGTTTTTCTGGAAATTCTTATAGATAAAGATAAAGTTCATCATCAGACAATGTCAATTAATGTATAAAACAATTAATGATATTAATAAACTGTAGAATTACAAAAAGTACTTACATTACCAAATAATAATTAAATTCATTTAATTTATTTTTAATACTAGATATGAAGTTGGAACGATATTAAACAAAGTTAATTATATCATAAACCACTAATTGTAATTTAAAAACTATAGAAGCACTAATTATTTTTAAAAAGTCGTTGACTTGCTAGGTGTTATGTTGGCACGACATTAATAGTTATTTACGATGCAAGTAGGTACGTAAAGCAACTCTTTAGTCACGAATGGGTAAGAATTAAAACACGGTGGTAGCGAGTGATTTACTACCCCTAAGTGACTAAAGATGCTTTACGTATATGTAATCTCAGCAATACTTTCTAATTATCGAAATTTGAAAATATTCGTTTTTGTAAACGGACTTATTAGACGCAATTTGACAGTATAGAATTAAAAGGGACAATATGAACCTAAAGTACCTTTAAGAACTGCATCTAATAATGAACCGTTCACAAATAGGGACTTTTTTATCATCATGTGCTCAAAACAAAAATTTCATTTTTTGAAAAAGCCTCTTTTTGATTTATTGCCTACATATATCGATATTCTGGTACCAGATATTTAAAGCTTAGGTATTTTGCTTCAAAACTGGCTTTGATTTTTTTTTAAATCCGATTAGTACATCCTGATTAATTTCATTGCAAACCTGAAAAAGATGCCCCAATATTTAAAATTACAGGCGTTTGAAGCCACTAGATCTGAACAAAATGAAGTTATCTAGAACAGCGATTTACACGAAAAGTTCAAAATTTACGGAAAGATCTGTAGAGATCTTTTTTGTTCAGAATTCACTTTATTTTTGTTATGATTATATTTTTCGACATTTCCATTATTTTTCAAGATATAGTCGAAAAAGGCTAGAATTTTTCTATACAGGGTGTTAATACTAAGTCGTTACACCCGAAAATGGTAGATAGAACTCATTAAAACAAACAACTTTTTTTAGCTCAACTTTTTTATTTGGAGCCCTATTTCATAGTTATTGGCGTTCTCTTGTTTTTCTAAAAATCGTCATAACTCCCTTATTTTAAGGAATATTTAAAAAATACAAAAACTTTAAGCATTTGCTTTCGGTTCTCTAAAACACATGTATTTACAATTATTTTCTATTTCATCAAATAACAAAATGGCGACCAATCAAAAATTTCTAAACAAGATATTTTGAAAACCACCCCATCGATTTTCGAAAATAAAACATTTTTAAAATCCTTAAACTTTCTATTACAATATTTGTCTGAAACATTTTTTTCTATCTGGCCAACAAAAGTTTTTATTGAAATTGAATTGCAAGATAAATTTTAACAAACTGCAACAATCATTTAAAACAAAGTAGGCTTGCTGCCATTAAACAAGAAAAACAAGAAACAAACAAGAAAAATAAAACAATAAACAATGATTCAACAAGGGTGGGACTAAATATTATTTTCAAAGTGGCCACCATTCGCAGCAACGCAAGCCCGGCAGCGCGCTTTGATGTTGGTGGAGACCTTCGCAAGGACTGCCTGCTTCTCTTTTATTTCTTCTGCTGCAGCCACAATTCTAGCCACTAGTTCTAACTCTGTGTTCACCGGTGTCTCGTAAACAGAGGTCTTCATCTGACCCCAAAAAAAGAAATCTAGTGGAGTTAGGTCGGGGCTCCGGGCTGGCCACGAAACTGGACCTCTCCTCCAAATCCACTTATTCGGGTATTTTCTATTTAACAATGCGGTGACTTCTCGCGTTGTGTGAGCCGGTGCCCCATCATGCTGAAACCAAAGTCTCCGCCTTATGTTTAGTGGCAAGTCTTCAAGTAGTTCCGGCAGCACAGTATCCAAGAAAATAAAATAATTTTATTTTTCTTGTTTTTCTTGTTTAATGGCAGCAAGCCTACTTTGTTTTAAATGATTGTTGCAGTTTGTTAAAATTTATCTTGCAATTCAATTTCAATAAAAACTTTTGTTGGCCAGACAGAAAAAAATGTTTCAGACAAATATTGTAATAGAAAGTTTAAGGATTTTAAAAATGTTTTATTTTCGAAAATCGATGGGGTGGTTTTCAAAATATCTTGTTTAGAAATTTTTGATTGGTCGCCATTTTGTTATTTGATGAAATAGAAAATAATTGTAAATACAAGTGTTTTAGAGAACCGAAAGCAAATGCTTAAAGTTTTTGTATTTTTTAAATATTTCTTAAAATAAGGGAGTTATGACGATTTTTAGAAAAACAAGAGAACGCCAATAACTATGAAATAGGGCTCCAAATAAAAAAGTTGAGCTAAAAAAAGTTGTTTGTTTTAATGAGTTCTATCTACCATTTTCGGGTGTAACGACTTAGTATTAACACCCTGTATATTATAATAATAATTACCAAATGATGGAAAATGCAACTTTCCATTTATTGTTGGAGGAACCATGGCAAATCTTGTACTGTTGGAAGAAAATCAAATTGTGTTCACCATGTCCATGAAATCCTTTAGCGTCTTCAAAATTGTCTGAAGAAGAATTTCACAACCTTGGTATACAAATAATAATTTAATCGCTTATTTCTTGTTTTACAAGTACGAGTACATTTTAATTAAATAAACATTACTAAAATATCAACTTTCGTCTAATTCTTCAGTGGCCGTATTTAATTATACTGCCTATATATAAATGTTACAAATTTAATTTAACAGCTACATATCAACAGAGTTGGATTGCTATACTATATAACACATTTTTTGTTTCAGGCTTCAAAGACATTTGATGCAATGCGACAAGTCCGATTTAAATATAAAGATCCAGATGATAGGGTCAGTATAAAAAATATCGTTTGTTGGTTTATTTTTAATGCTGTAAATTAGTGGCAGATTTACCAACACGCGACTGCTGCTTTTCTTTTAGTTCTATAATATATTTGAATAAATAAATGTGTAGGCGTAAGTTCCGAAAAAGAAAAGGCTTTGGGAGACTCTTCGAAGGTAAATCCAGGACCCCTTTAAATTGAAAAACAGTCTTAATTTGTTTTTTAATATAAACTAGTACATATAATTTGGCAATTATTGTTTAGATTTATTATATGTACCTCTACAAACTGGTATGAGCCCTTAAGAAGTGAGGTGTTGTATATCACTTGTCATTCACAGACAAAATAAAATTCCCGAAATGGCGGTTTACTTAAATGGCCGACACTTACGCCCAAAAACCATTTGCGCTCTGGGTTTTGTGAAATTCTTTTAGATGAATTGGTAAAATAAAACTAGATCCTGTCGAGACTGGAAGACAATAATATGCAAAGTTGCAATTACAAAAATATATCGCTATGGGTTTGATTTTCTAAACTTGTATTATATCATGCATATCATGAAGTACCTGTTGCTAAGAGGAGGTTTCGAAAAATTGGATATTCACAAATCCCTTTGTATTACGTACCTATTTTAAAATCGCAATTTAACGAAACTGAAAATCAAATTAGGTATTGACTTTACTTTTACTAATTAAAAAAAAAATGCTGTCGAATTTAATTAAAAAATTAAATTCGAATAGGAAAACATTTAATAGGTACATGTTCTTTTGCCGCCATAAACCAAGCTTTAATCTTTAACAAAAGGACTGTTGTGAGGGCCATAAGGATACATTACCGAAAGAACTTTCTTTTTTTTTATTGCTTACCTCCATTGTGACGGGGTTTTCTGGGCGGCGGTAGCCGTGTTACAAAATGCCTAATGTCCCTGGGTCGGGGTGAAAATAACGGCGTGACGGCAGAGCGTAGTCTGGTCAGAGAGGAATTGACAGCACCAGATCTGCGTCAGGGCAAGCATATAGTAAAAAAGGACGTGGCTGAGCAAGCACACATATTTTTACATAGCCGACAACTAAGAAACACGCTGCTGTGCTCCTGCTACCTACCAGAATCACTTTTGCCTCTCCAGCTAATCCCTACTGACTGTGCAGATCAGTACCCGAGCAGTAACGCTGCTCACCCTGCGGCACTGTCGCCAGTATCTAGCCTGCTAGCCTTTCAACCACTACCCACACGATGGTCCTACCCATGGCTGGCCGAGAAAATCTCGCTACCAGATAATTTCTGGTGGAATACCGGTGGGAAGTTGCATCCCCTTCAGACACCGGCGGGTCAGCTCAAGGCCGTGGGTTTGCCATACCCGTAGATTCCACCCGTTATTCGCACGCAAGACGTTTATAGTTCAGGCTTCCGCACCCTCTGGTACTACTCCCTGCGTGGCTTTGGGATGTGGGGTTGCTACTCCAAAGGATTCTGCCCCTGCCGGGTCGCATAGAGTGCTAACCGACTGAGAGTTCAACTCGCCCATGATGACCTGCATCGCTTCGGTCAAAACAAACCCGAATACATACATATAACGCTACCCTCTCATACTTATTTAATAAATCCCTACCATACTGAAAATGTAACACCTCATTCCACACACTGGGAGCATACAAAATACATGCTCAGAATATACCCTTAAAAATAATCGATGCACATCGGCCCAACCCAAATCCTGCCGTAATAAACGTCGCATAATGCCAACCACCCTACCCATTTTAGCATACATACCCTCAAAATGCAGTCTATAACTCATGCCTGCCCCCACCACAACCCGCAAGTACCTAACCCTGGACACTAACCCCCTCAGCAGCATGGTCCCCGATATAGATCCAGAGAGAGGAACACCGACGCTCCTCCCCCACTCGAAAACGCGCAGCATCTCGCTCAAGATCCAGCCTATTCCTACCCTCCACCAAGAGAAGCAAGTCGTGAACCCTGCATGCTCCAACTGCCACAACAAAGTATCCATACAGAGGTTCCAGAAAACTGGACTACTGATGGAATCCTGAGGACAGCCACGCTCTATATACCTCCAAGCAAACCCCGCCATCCCATCATGCATACCCGACGGTTGGTCCAAAGGCTGGTCTCCTCACAGCCGCCATCATGCAACCTCCCCAAGATCATGCTCCAAAGCAAATTATCAAACGCCCCCTTACCCAACACTATCGTCTTGACTCTTAGCCACGCGTCCTCGATGGATCTGCCGCGACGGAAACCGTACTGGCACCCATGAACATCAGCTCGAGAACCTTGCCAAGCATGCTTAACAAGGACGATACGAACCGAGTTCGTCGCGCACCCTATCTTCCAACTTCAAAAGCACCACCACACGCCCTCGCTTTCAAAGAGTTGGAAAGCACTCCCTGGAGAGACAAGCGTCAAACAAGGCCTGGACGTATCTCCCCAACGCAACCCAAACATGCTTAACATGCATTATTACTGACTAAACCCGGAGCTTTCCCTACAACCAAAGCATGCACTACAGAGTCAATCTCCTCCCAGTAAATCGGTAAACTGCTGCTCCCGTACAAAGACCTGACAGTGTATGTCCTTCTGCCTACGTATAAGCCGTTTGTACTGTCATACACTCTCTCGTCTGCAGGGAGTCCAATTGGTCCCGCTTGGTTATTTGAAATAGCCTGCGCTTACGCCTAGACTGACTCCTAAGTCTCGTCAGTTCGTGAGTCCACCATTTAACTCATCTACGCTTTCGATGCTTAACTTTTGCGAGCGCTGCATCATTGTCCCATGTCACCCAACCCTCAAGTGTCTCAGTCATGTCGCCACCGTCTAGTCTGCTAAATTCAGTCATGGCTAACGTCGCAAAGTCTGAAAATATCCCCTCGTAATAGTCCCAGTCAGCATTCCTGACAGACCACCTAGGTAGACTAGACACACCTCGTCGGCCGTTTCGCGTACCGCTAACAACAACCTTCATTGGATTGTGGTCGGAGTGGCACAATCAGGCAAAACCTCCCACGTCCAATGAAGCCTATCCCACGCCCGGTTACCCAACGTCACGTCGATGTCTCTCATTGCCCCTGCTTGGTATGTTTAATACAACCAAGTCTTTTTCCCCAATAAGGTCATCTATCAAGTGCCCGCGTTGAACTCTCTCGCCATATCGGAGATCTGTGACAAGCTTGGGGACGACCACAACGTCCAGATCGTCATTAACAATAACGACTGCCGCCCTGGGAATCCCCTCGACGACATATGCGTAAACGCGCATGGTCGACGGCAAGCCACAGACTTTACCCCATGCACGAATGGCTTCTGCAAAAGATCTATACCAAACGAATCTGCCAACAACCCTTGTCCCACGTCATGCATAACATCGCCAGACCCCCCACAGTTTAGCTGAATAATGCGCATGCAAGCCTTCCTCGCACAGCAGTTCCTGCACTCCTGCGCATCCTTGCAATCCTTGGATGTTGTAGCCGAAGTTATTCGAGTTGGCCGAACTTATTCTTAAAAACCACGGCAATACCTCGAAACATTTGTAGGTCTTGTGCTACACAATGAGCCAGTAAGTAATCAGCAGGCACATCAAATGTTCCATCGTTACGCTTCGGACTTGTACTTCATTGGTGATACTATCGCTGTTGTGCCGGCGAAACAAGTCAATCTATTGCACCACTCTTGGTTTCCACCAGTCCTTTTTGGGATTCGATAAATGATGTCGTTAATCCGCTTTTTTACTTAATAGGGCCCTTCCCAGAATGCCTGTAATTTTGTTGATAGGCCGCGACGTCGCTGTGGGTTATACAGCCAAACCAGGTCACAAGCTTGGTATCCACCGTCTTCCGCCTTATGTCATATGTTTCCTTCATTCGGTCACTGGCGCTCTGAATGTTGGAGCGTATTTGATCATGCATGTTGTTTAATTTCCTCCTCAGGTTGTCCACATAATCTTCTCCAGCCAAATCTTCGCCTGTTTTGCTGCCGATCTTCAGGTCGCAGGGAAATCGTAATTCGCGACCAAATATGATGCTTGCCGGAGTCTGTCCTATTGTTTCATGAACAGACAAATGATTTGCCAACAGGAATAGATGCAGATATTGATCTCAATCTAAGTAGTCCATGACAACAACGATGTACTTATTTCCATCTTCGGACTGTAAAAACAGACCGGCCACATCGATCGCTATTCTTTCGAATGGGTTCCAGACATTGTACTATCGCATTGGTGTCCACCGACGCTTCTGTGGTCCATTACTGGATGCGCAAACTACACATTTCTTGCACCATTCTTTCACGTCTTCTCTGCAATTTACCCAGTAAAATTGTTCTCGCAGTACCATCATGAATCTCATTTAGTTCTTCCGGTACTCTCTTTCTGGGGATTATGATCTGCTTCCTATCCTCCGTAGCTTCAGGAGTTTTCAGGACAATGGAATCCCACTGCGCCCAGTACGATTTTACACTCTGCTAGTATGGTGCAACTTGTTCCCAAGTTGGTTTTCGGCCTTCCAGTCGAGAAGGTGTTTTAAAATTGGGTCGTCCTCTTGGTCTTTCTGTAATTCCCTGATTTGCCAGTCATCATTTACTGTTGCAGTTCTCTGAATGGGAACAAATTATTCCTCTACCCTGTTACAGTGTTTGCAGTCTTCTGGACATGGTCGTCTAGACAAGGCGTCAGCATTTCCTAGTTCTAGCTCTGTACTCGATGTCGAAATCGTATTTCTGTACCCTTTCAATCCATCGTGCTACCTGTCTTTCCGGATTCTTGAACTGTAGGAGCCACTTTAAAGCAGCATGATCCGTCCGCACCAAGAATACAGAAGCAGTGAAGGAAACAATGAACACTCAGCTGAAAGCAGGTAACTTCCCTGTACAATGGTAAAAGACTAGACTAGACTAGATCATTTGGTTAAGAAGAGATTAGTTGAAGAAATTGAACAAAAGGGAGGAATCTCAGAAAATCAGTTTGGTTGCCAGAAAGGAAAAAGTACCGAATAAGCTCTTCAAACCATCATAGATATAACAGAGAGAACGAGGGAAGGAAACTGGAAGAAAAAGAAGATTTGCGCGTTAGTTACTTTCGACGTAAGAAACGCATTTGATACAGCGTCATGGAGAAGAATAATCAAAGAACTGGAAGAGAGGAAGATATCTAGATACTTAATAAATATGCTTAAATCATATCTACCAGCGAGGAAGATAATGGAAATGGAGACAAAGAATTATGTGTCACGAGAGGGGTCCATCAAGGATCGGTCCTGGGGTCCACTACTCTGGATAGTCAAGTATGAGTACTACTAAGAGTAAAAATGCCAGAAGGGACAACACAGATAACATATACAGACGATCTAACGTTGCTAATAACGGCGAAGAATAAAGAAGAACTTAAGGAAAAGGCAATGGAAAGCTGCACACTAGTAAGTAGATGGCTAAACGAGGCAGATATAACGATGGCTCCAGAGAAGACGGAGGCATTTGTCTTAACTGGGGGGAGAAGAGCCAAAGGCATAACTGTCCTGAGAGAAGGGAGGTAAACCCGGGAAGAGAAGTTAACTACCTAGGTGTAACCCTTGCGCCAGGACTTAACTGTGGGAAGCATGTGAAAAAAGTATCATAGAAGGCAAATAGAGCCACTGTGGCACTCTCAAGGCTCATGCCAAAAGTTGGAGGACCAACAGCTAAGAAGAGGAAGCTACTTGCATATGTCGCGCAATCGATTATGCTATATGCTGCTCCAGTGTGGGCACACTGCCTGCAGAAAAAAAACCACAGACAAACACTAGCAAGGGTGCAGAGAAGAATGGCTATTAGGGTAAGTTCGGCCTACAGGACGGTATCGGAAGAAGCAGTACTGGTGGTAGCGAGTCTACCACCAATAGATTTAGTTGCATTAGGACGAAAACAAAGCGACAAAAATACCAGAGAGAAAGACATAGCAAATTTATGGCAAAAGAGATGGGAAGATGGAACAAAGGGAGGATGGACTAGAAGCCTGCTTCCGGATATAGGACTATGGGTTAATAGGAGATATGCTGAAATAAGCTATCACATTACACAGGCATTTGCTGGACACGTCGCCTTTCAAAAATATCTATTTAAAATCAAAACAGTCTGTGTATATTGTAAAACGGAGGAAGATGACGCAGAGCACACAATATTTGAATGTATAGAGTGGGCAAGAGATATGACGAAGATGGAGGAAATTACCGGCATATTAAAACCGGATAATATGGCCAGGACTATGATAGAGAACGGAGATAAATGGAATGCGATAACGGAGTTTATCACACAGACACTAAGTACGAAGGAAGCAGATGAAAGAGAGAAATAGAAGAAGGAAAATGCTTTAATTCTGAAGTAATGCTAACGCGGTTCCAGTATTAATTGCAGTATAGTAGGACGGAAGAGTTAAGTAGGTTAGAGTCCCACACTACCTATACCTGAATGGGATGTCCGCTGTCTTAATGACAAGACATTAGGTGTGCATGAAGCATTCTCTCCTACCTACATTAAAAAAAAAGTACCCGCTCTTCAAGTTCAGTGTCGAGAAAATTTTGCTCCGGCCAGTGTGTCCAACGTATCGTCTATTCGGGGTAGGGGGTAGCTGTCTTTCTTCGTCACGTTGACGATAATCCACGCAGAACCGTGTAGATCTATCCTTCTTCTTCACTAGTACCACTGGCAAATCCCACGGACTACTGGAGGTTTCGATGACTTCCTCTTCTTCCATGCTTCTAATTATTTTGTCCACTGCTTCCCGCTTGACCAATGGTAGTCTTCTCGGAGATTGACGTATAGGTCGTGCATCCCCAGTGTCTATTTGTTGCTGTACAACGTTGGTCCTACCCTCTTTCCGTTGCCGGTATCCAAAACGTCTTGGTATTTAGTTATTAAATTTTTCACTCGTAGAGTGTGGTCCGGGTTTAATTCTCGGCAAGAAGCTAACAAGTTGGCCAGTTCTCCAGAAATCTTCTTAGACAAGCTTGGAGTGACCGATGTTTGTCGAACAACTGAAGTTACTGTTGAGCAGTAACCCAAAGTAGTACCCTTCTTCAAAGTTACTGGATAGTAATTCATGTTCATTACTCTCACTGGTACTACCTTTCCAGTTTTCACGAGACACTTTCTCATTAGTATGAGTTGACTGACTTCATTTCCGTGATTTCTGGGTTCCAACATCATGATGCTCTCTTCAGGGAGTTTGCGCTCCATACCAGCCTCCAGATCTTCTCACTTCGGCCCGACACGAGAGTATCTTCCGCTAAGAGCACACGTATAGTACTCTCGCCTAGGCGATGTAACACAATTTCTTCTCCACTGATCTTCAGAAATCCGTGTTTCGGGTCAACTCGAATCAATTTGTATCCATGATGTCCATTCCGAGAATAAATTCATCTTCAATATCGGCCACCAGTACCCGATGTTTTATTGGCGTGTTTCCAATTTGTGCTGTACGCAGTCGCCACTTGGTTGCTGTTAGTGGTTGTGTCTTCTTCATGATGTCGGGCCTGATAATAGTCTTTGTCGCAACCGTGTCTATCAACAATGCGTGTGGCTTCCCGTCGACTAATCCATCCACAAAAATGCTGTTCGCTCGGTGTTGTAAAGATGCGACAAATCCAATGTTCTTAGGGGCATTTTGGTGGCGGGTCGACGTTCGTCCCATCGCATTAACCCACTTTAGTGCTCCACTGATGTTTTCTTCCTTTCTTAAGGCGGCGGCTTCGTACATGTCCCAACTCATTGCAGTTCCAATAAAGAATTTGTTTTCTTATTGGAAGTAGCTTTTCCACCATGCGTTATACAACTGCATTTAGAGACTCTCTGCTCTCTTCTGTGTCGTTTCCCATGACCCGAATATTAGCCCGTCGTTTCGAAACAAGATTCGCCGCTTCAATCTCTAATGCATAGGCCAGTGCGTCAGTCAAAGTGCTGGGGCGACCTAGAATCATTTCCCGCTTAGTATCTTTATCTCGTAGTCCATCGATGAATGCTTGGACAGCTAAACGCTCTAGTGCGTTGTTCGGGGTTGCAGGATATGTGAGGCGAACTAATCGAGCAATATTGTTTTCAAATTCTTGCAAGCTCTCACTTGGTTTCGGTATCTGTTCTTCAGCTGCGAGTGGTACACATGTTGCAGATGCGCTGGACCATAGCGCATTTCTAATCGTTGTACCAATAGTTGGTAGTCATACTGTTCTTAAGTGGTAATCGTCTGAAATATATCTACTGCGTCACCGCGCACTGCAACAATTAGGGCCATAGCTTTTTTCTGTTGATGACCAACCATTAGCTCTTTCTGCAGCCATGAGATCTTGCCGTCAAACTGTGGTGGTTTTACATTAATTATTGTCTTTGATTCTGTCGCCTCCGATGTTGCATCTTCATCCATTTTTACTTTATTTTATTGTTGCTGACTTGGCGCAGGCGAGCCCAGTGTTGCAACTCTTCTATCTATTATCTTAATTTCTCTACAAATTTTCTAGAATTTTCTTGAACATTCTCCAACTTCGTATTAACATCTTCTAATCTTTCGTCTAATTTATCTTTTAAACATTTAGAGTTTTCATCTAATTTTGCTTGAAATTCTTCTGCCATACTTCTAGAATTTTCTTCTAATTTGGCTGGTATATCTTGTAATTCATCCTTTACTTTCTATAGTTCTGGAACTTTCTTCTAATATGCTTTCCATGGTTTCTTTTAATTCGCTTTTAAAATTTTCTATAGTTATTCAACATTTTTCTAATTTGCATGCCATATTTCCGGAACTTTTTTCTATCTTGCTTTTCATAGTTCTGGAACTTTCAATTTGAAATTCATCTGGATTCTCACCAGCTTCTCTCAACGACTGTCGAAGACGATCTTGCAACACACTTTTCTTCCCTGTAGTGTTTAAATCTCGTTCTTCCAGTTCTTTCTTGAGATTCGCAACTTTTAATTCATTTAGAGAAACTTTTCTTGTAGCTATTTTGATTTATTTTAAGTTTAAACTTCACTTTTTATTAATTATCACAACCCACACCTAACACTAATTATTGCATTTGTAACTGACGGGTTCGGTGAAGTTTAATAATCAATTATTAAAACAACAATTGAGTTTATTTAGTAACACTTATATTTATTTAAACTACTTTTTTTAATTTTGCACTCTTATTAATAAACACAAAATAACGATTAATGAATACTAAACTAAGAATATTACACAAGAATTATTTATTTACACTATTAATATTCACTACGCACACACGAAGTTTACTAGAACGATGAGTCTTCGTTGCGCGCTGACTGTCTAGGGTCGTACTGGCCCGTTCCAATATAATAAAATATAAAATAAATTGTGTCAGTACCATCTGTCAAGTCATGGCCCCAAAATATGTTAATAAAAAGGGATTTATTTTATCAGAGAATCTCACGATTTACAGTCCCACGCGTTACCACGAAGCTATTTACTGAACAAATTGCATATATACTTTCAATGTACGGGGATATATTACTTGCAAAATTAGTATAAATTAACAATAATACAGAGTTTTAGAAATATATTATACGTATTTTTACAACAATAACGGGTAGAGTATACTTAATTATGTTATTATTTGATATTTGATTATTTCTGTAATCAGAAAAAAAATAATAAAACACAGTTGTTACATAAATCTTTAATAACATTTTTAATTTAACATCTTTTTGTACTTCACACTATGCTTTCAAACATACATTTCTGTAAGTTTCAAAGACACTACACGATAAAGTCAAGCCATTGAATCAGTGGAATGAACGCACTTTCTTGAAGGGGATTTATATCTGTTTAGGCAAATATTCTTTTTAACTTACACCCATAGCAACAAAATAATGTAAGTAGTTTATGATATTTGTTTATTTGGTTACCATTTACAAAAGATCTTAATAGTGACATTCGCAGTCCTAAGACAAATAGATTGTTGAATTTTTACTTTTTAACTATTCATTTATTCAGGCCCACAACAAAAGGCAAGGTTGCAAATAAAAAAATTGTATCTATGAAATATTTTGTTTCTGTTACTATTTAAGTCCGATGGTTTATGTTATAACTTCCTCGAAAAATTATAACATACTTACGTAGCTTAAATAACTGTTATAACAATCCCAATTTCGATATATAATTTTATAGTTTAACTTATGTTACATTTCAGATAAAATGGTACCTATTTCATCTTCATTTCAACAAATTAAAATTTACTGTCTTCGGATTTTACGATCTAAACTTAAAATTCATATTTTCAGTAAGTATGTGCATATATCTAATAAGAAATAACATACTTTCAAATATTATTTTTTAGCTGCTAAGTGCTATTTCAACATACTTCATTGTTTTACTGCAATTTCAACAATCAGATAGAAAGGTGGCAAATTTTCAATCATTGTAAAACAAATGTTTAATAATAAATAGTTGCATTTTAGTAGATATATCGTGCATTTTTAAATGTTCTTGACATTCGTGCACGTATTGTTAACCTGTTTGTACACCATAAAGAACACGACAGCAAACATTTGAAACACAAAACAATGGCGTCATAATGCATTGTCACTTGCAGCACATTCTAAATTCCAGTTTCATTTTATTTCAAGTGACGTACTGAAAATTTTGTGTATTCTCTTGTTTGTCCTGCATTCTTATGTCAGTCTCTAATAAATTACGTTCTTTGTTATTTCCATTTTAATTTTATGTTGAAACCTGCCCTCACGACCGATGTACAAATAATAAAATAAAATAGAAAGTACAGAAACTTTTCAACATTAATTTATGTGCAGCGTAGTTTAAATAATTTTAAACTATTTGATCTGTTAAAACCGATCAACATAATATCGTTAATTGAATGAATTACGTTGCTTGTTGTAAATTCAATAGGAGATATGTTCGAAAATTATTAAATGTTTCTCTTTTATATAAAATAATGTTATTTGTTTCGTATCTTAAAACATTAAATATGTATATGAAAATATTATTGTTCGTTTGGAAGAAAGATGTGTATAAATAATAGTCGAGGATACAGTCAACCGTCTTTAATTCTACAAGGCTGACGTTTCGACACCACATGTGTTTTTCTCAGGGCTCTACATACATATATTAAAAGTTATTATACAATATAAAAGTACTCATTGCAGGCGTCGGCAACCTATGACCCATTTGATTTCCACAAATAAAAAGAAATCACCTGTAATTTTACAACATTTAGTAAAATTTGTGATAGCATATGTAACATAAGTAATAATAATTTAGTTTTTTTTCACTGAACGAAAAGTATTAAAAAAGTTGTGGAGATGTGCTGAAACATTTTTCTGATGAATACCCAGGCAGCACCGAGCACCTCAAAACGCCGTTTTTTGCACTTTTTTAGATTCTGGCCAATAACTTTTTTCAATTTGCTTCAAATTGGCTGAATTTTTTTTCTGGTATTCCCAGATCAATACCGAATAAGTCAATATAACAGACATTGGGGTTTACCCTTTCCTAAAGGCGAAGAAAAAATCCTCAAAGTACTCAAAAATCGGGTTTTTCAGCGTTAGAATTTTCGAGTGTTGCACATGACAATTTATGAAAAAAATCTATTAAAGTTCCTCACACATGGGTGGCAATAAATTTAACACAAGAACTCCTGTCAAGACGATTTTCGATACTTTTTAGTCCAAACTTGAAACTTGAAAATTTAAAATAGTTTTGACAGTAAAACAATAAATCGTATTCTGAATGTTAACTTTCTTTTGACTAGCTGATTTTATTTTTGAGAAAAATGGAATTCATTGTTGTCCTGTAAACTTCCTCTCAGGATTTTCAATTTTAATCAAAATTAACTAAGCCGGCGTATTTTCATGAAACTTAAAAATTCCAAGTTTCGTTATAATATTGTTACATTTGTAACAGACGGGTTCGGTGAAGTTTAATAATCAATAATTGAAACAACTAATAAAAACCAAAAATGTTTATTTACTAACACTTATATTTATTTAAACTACTTATTTTTTATTATTATTAAACACAAAATAACGATTAATCAAAATATAAACAAATATTTATTTACATTCACTACGCAAACGTTTTATTTATTTCCACTTGATTATATACTCTCTGACAGCGTGTCTGAGTTGAATGCCTCGCTGGGTAGGCCAGCAGTTTTATATATCTGTTGTGTTGGCAATCGAGAATTCTATAGCAGCTCTCGAATGGAACCATTCGAGAAAAGGCTAAAAAGATGAGACATCGTCGTGCGCTGTCTGTGCAGGACCGACAATATCTTGTCTCGTTCATGAGATATTGGGCACACATCCATGCATCCTCACACACACACACACACACACATGCACATCTTACTCTGTATTTATTTGGCAAGTTAAGAATTTACACTACAAATCCAATTTCGTGGTTTTTAATGCGGCTGTGAAATGCTTATTTCGCGTCTGGTTGTAGAAAAATATATTTATTATTATTTATTTATTAATTTTTACTTATTTATATATTATTCAACAGGGATAACCCCAATTATAGAATAATTTCAAAATAATACGTTACAAAGCGATAACAGATAATAAATTACAAAAATTATGTATTAACAAGAAAAATATAATACCCACTAGTGAAGAAGAACAATATACATAATAAAAAACAAATACATAATAATAAATAAGCATTATAATAATAATAATAATAATCCTTTCGCTCCAGCTGGAGCATAGGGCATCTCTATTAGAGATGGTTCATTAGCTAATTTTTGAGTGCAAGGTTGCCAGCCTTGCACTGTCGTTTCCTCTATTCTCTGTTCACTTTTTTTATTACCTTCTTCCATTCCTTTTTATCTTTTGCTTTAATTTTTATGTCATTCCAGGTGAATCCTATTTCTTGGTGTTCTTGGTGTATCTGTCTTTTCCATGTGTTGACTGGTCTGCCTTTCCTTCTTTTTCCCTTTATTGTGTAGTCTAGTGCTTGCTTTGTTATATCTTGATTTCCTTTCCTTAATGTATGTCCTATCCATCTCCATTTCCTGCTTTTGATTTGTTTTTCTATAGGCTCTTGTTCACATTTTGTCCATAAATCTTCGTTGGATATTTTTTGCGGCCAGTATATTCCCAGTATTTGTCTGAGGCATTTGTTGATGAATGTTTGCAATTTATTCAATTCCGTTTGTCTCATAGACCAGGATTCTGATCCATACAGTAGTATGCTTTTGATATTACTGTTGAATATCCTCAATTTTGTTTTCATTGTCATCTGCGACGCTCTCCAAATTTTTCTATAGCTGTTGAATGCACTTTGCGCTCTGCCTATTCTCATTTTTATATCCTTCTCTGCTCCTCCTTTTTTGTCAATTATGCTTCCTAGGTAGCAGAATTGTTCCGTTGTTGTTATTTCCTTGTCCCCTAGTTTTAGATTTCCATTTTCTTTGTTGTTTACCTCTAATATTTTACATTTACTCACATTGATCTTTAAACCTATTTTATTTGCTATTTGAATAAGACTTTCTGTTTTCGTTTTCATCCTCTCCATGTTTTCTTCTAGTAAACATATGTCGTCTGCAAATTCGAGATCTTCGAGATTTTGACCAAATTTCCATGTTATGCCTGTTTTATTTAATGCGATGGTCTTCATAATATAGTCCACGGCAAATAGGAAGAGGAAGGGGGAGAGTATACAACCTTGTCTTACTCCGCTTTCGATTCGGATGTCTCTGGTTAGTTCTCCGTTTATATCAATTTTTCCCGTATAATTCTCGTAGAATATTTTGATCATCTTTATTAACTTGTCTGGGATTTTATACATCTTTAAGATTTTCCATAGTGTGTTTCTGTTCACTTTATCGAACGCTTTTTCGAAATCTATAAAGTTAATCGTTAATGATCTCTGCCATTCTATGGTTTGTTCGACTAGGATACGTAGAGTGCATATGTGATCCAAGCAAGATCTTCTTGGGCGGAATCCTGCCTGATTCGTTCGTAGGTTACATTCAGCTCCTTTAATTCTTTCCAGAATAATTCTTGTAAGAATTTTACTTGCCGTGCATAATAATGTTATTCCGCGCCAGTTCTCACATTTAGTCTTGTCTCCTTTTTTTGGTATTCTCACTATGACTCCTTTATTCCAGTCTTTTGGTATTTCCTCTTCTTCCCATATTTTGTTTAATAATGTATGCATCAATTTTATTGTATGTCCTTCTCCTGCTTTTAGCATTTCATTTGTTATTCCGTCTATACCTGCAGCTTTGCCATTTTTTAGATAGCTTAGGGCTTTTTCGATTTCCTGTTCAGTTATTTCGCCTATGTTTATATTCGTTTCCTGCATTAGACTTCCTATTTCCTCTATGTTACTAGTTTGTGTATTGTCTTTATAAATTTCTTCAAAGAATTCGATCCATCGTTCTATTATTTCTGAATCTGATGTTAGTAGCTTACCTTGCTTATCGCGTACTGCTGTAATTCTTTTGTTCTTTTTTCCTGTTATATTTTTTGTTATATCATAAAGTGTTTTTATATCATTTTTACTTGCTGCTTCTTCTGCTCGAGTTAAAAACTCGTCCAGGTTATTTCTTTTATCTTGTCTTGCTAGTTTTTTAATTTCTTTATCCATAGTTTTGTATTGCTGCTCCAGATTTATTTTTGTTTCTTCGTTCTGGCATGTATATATTTTGTGTCTAATTTTTCTTCTCTCTTCAATTTTCTCCCATGTATTATGAGTTAACCAGTTTTTATGATTATTTGTTCTCTTTCCTACTGTTTTATTTGTTGCTTCTTGAAAAATTCTTTTATATTCTTGCCATAATTGTTCCACATTCTGCTCTTTTTCTGTATTCGCTTCTAGTTCTGTGTTTATGTTTTGTTGATACTTCTCCATGATTTGTGTATCTTGTGTTAGCCAATTCACATTGTAGTTTCCTCTCCAATATTTTGCGTTTCTTCTCGCCATTAATTTGATTTCGATTTTCCCTCTGACAAGCATGTGATCTGTGTTGACATCTGCCCCTCTCATCGCTCTAGTGTCTAATAGCATACTCTTCCATTTCTTATCTATAGTTATGTGATCTATTTGATTTTTATGTCTCTTATCTGGAGATATCCATGTGGCTTTATGTATGTTTTTGTGAGTGAAGAGGCTACCCCCTATTACTAATTCGTTGTTTGCACAGAAATCTGTGAATAGTTCTCCATTTTCATTCATCGTACCGAGTCCATGGGTTCCCATGATTTCTTCTCTTCCCGTATTATCATTACCGATTTTGGCATTAAAGTCACCCATAACTATGAATATATCTCTTTTGTGTTCTTTCTTCAGATCGTAGTGCACTTTTTGGAGTTGTTCATAAAAAGCTTCCTTTTCCTCTTTGTCCTTTTCATTTGTCGGAGCGTAAACATTAATTATGCATACGTTATAGAACCTTGCTCTGAATCTGGCAACAATAATGCGCTCTGATATACCATTCCACTCTATCAATGCATTTTTGTATTTGCGGCTGATCATTATTGCGACTCCTTGCTCCTGTATCGTATTTTCTTCGGTTTTTCCTGAGTACAATATTTTAACACCGTTTGTTAGTTGTGTTTCGCCCACGCCCCTCCATCTTATCTCTGACAATCCTAATATTTGAATTTTATAATTTCCCATTTCATTAGCTATTTGGATAGCTTTCCCCGTTTCTAGCATTGTTCGTACATTCCAGCAGCCTATGTACTGTCTCTTCCTAATATCTATTTCTAATTTTTTGTTTTCTATGTTGTATTTCCTTGTCTAAATCCTTTTGCTTTGCCTTTGGTTGTATAGTTAGTTCGTTAATAATATTTAGTTTTGTGTCTTCTAGTTTTTTGACTTCTGGTTTTTTGAATCAAGTTCAAGTTCAACCAGCCTCTGTTCATTTTTTTCCCATTTATATACAATGTTGTCTATTGTTAATTTCTGGTATGAGATTTTTGTATTTTTTCCTTCTCCTTTCTTTACCCTTGCTATTTTTCTTATCTCTGCTTGGATTTTCCTTTCCTCCATCGTTAGGTCACTTTCGATAAAGATTCCAGTTCCTTTTAATTTGCTTGATTTATTTTTGAATATTTCCATTTTCTTTTCAAACGATTCAACTTCGACTATTACCATCTTTTTATCTTTGGATATTTGATACGCTTTTTTTACTTCTGTCTCTTCTTCTATATTCTGTTTTAGGAACTCTTTAACCGTATTATTGCTAATATTTCCTTGGTTGATTCCTGTTATAACGATGTTATTTCTTCTATTTTCTTTTTCTATTCTTTCTATCTTTTCCTCCAGCATTTTCATGGTGTTTGTTAGCTGCTTCTTTTCTCTTTGCCAAACTTCTTCCTTCTTTTTAATTTCCTCTTTTAATTCTTTTATTTCTGTGGTATTCTTTTTAATTTCCTCCTTTACCTCTTGTAACATCGTTATTATTTCTTCTATGTTCTTCTCTGACGTGTACTTTTGATGCTGAAGAGGGGGGTGGGGCGATGTACCTCGTATCGGCGATCTTCCTATTATTGTGCTTCGTTTGAATACTCTATCTTCGTCTTCTTCTTCTTCTTCTGCTTCCCGTTTTCTAATCGAGCTATTACTTCTTCCACTACTATTACTCATTTATATGTATAGCAAACTATTGTCCACACACAAAAACGTGTACCAAAATAATATTAAATCCATTAAATCTATAATACTAAATTCCTAAGTATACGAAAAGACACTTTAGTTCTTAATTTTAAAACTTAATTACTGTTCCCGCTTAAATGTTACTAAATTTTCCACCACAGTCCTTTTAAATGTCCCCTATCATGACGGTGGCCCCCTGCTCACTATTGCTGGACTGGTTGCATGTACTGCGGCGTAGATAGCTTCCCTTCTTTCGTATCTTCCTCTAGTGTCGCGAACTCTGCAGCCTGGTTCTTGCCCTGGCTTAAGGTTTCTGCACTTGTTCACTAGATGGCCTTCTCAGGTTCTGATAATAGTTGGCACCATAGAGGCGCATCTGATGCTGGAGTTAAGATTCTCAAATTTTTTGCTTAACCTAAATTTCCTAAGTACCTAATAAAAAGGATATTTTTATTCCTTGACTGCTCCCTGCTCTGTCACTCCACTTCCTAGTGTACTTCTGCGGTTCCTCTTTTGGCTTTTCACTTCAGGTATTTAAAAACAATGAGATATCTTCAGAAAACTCTATAATTTCGCTCACTACTGACAGTAACAACATTCACCTTCACGTGTCAATATCAATTTTCTACAATACTTATAGTTCCATTAAATATTTTCACTCATAGTGTTTCAGTTTAAGAGTTTTAAAATTTTATATAAATAAATAAATAAGCATTAGAGCTATTTAATTTCTAATAGCATGCTTTTAAACTTACTCAAAGGAATCGCAAAGTCTAGTTCAAGACAATATCTATTATACGTACTTAACATTGAATATACAGGTAAGTTTTGATAATAATTCGTTCTAGCAAAATTACAAGAAAAAATTAAAGAACTCCTAGAGTTAAATGGCCTCACATACAAATTTTACTGACTAAGAATATCAGGAGCTTTAATAATATTATTTACAACCTTCTATACAAAAATAATTTGCTGCTTAATTCGCCGAGTGTTCAAAGATTCAACCTGAAATATTGATAACAACAACGAATCGTAATCAAAGCTTGGCCCGACTACATTAATACGATAATAACCAAGTTTAAAATTTTTTTTTGTACACTTCCAATGGCTAGAACGTGACAAAAAGGTAACCAGATTAAACTAGAATATTCTAATTTACATCTTACAAGTGATTCATATAATATTTTTAGGCATGCTACATTTTTAAAGTGTGTAAGTCCTCTTGCAAATTTAAGCAGTCGTTAATATTATTAACAGTATAAAGTAGTTTAAAATCATCAGCATATAATAAACAGGAAATGAACGATAATTGGTGAACTATGTCATTTATGAAAAGTAAGACCAACATGGGGCCTAAAATACTACCCTGTGGCACACCTAAAGTTGCTATTTAGAAATTAGACTGAAAGCCATGAATAAATACATACTGTTTTCTATTGTTAAGATATGATAACAGTAAAGATAATTTTTATTAGCAAAGCCAATAGCCTTGAGTTTGTTAATTAAGATATTATGGGACACTATATCAAACACTTTTGTAAAGTCGATATAAATACAATCAACTTGCAATTTATTCGCAAAGCATCAGAAACATGTTGAATAAAACATAGCAAATTAGTAACAGTTGACCACCCTTCAACAAAACCATGCTGACAATCGGATAAAATATGCAGCGTCTGGTTCTTAATTGCACGAAACATTATATTCTCAAAAATTTTAGCAAAAGGACTTAAGCACGAAATAGGACGATAATTTTTTAATTGAGTTTTATCACCAGCTTTGAACACACGACGAATTCTAGCTAATTTAAATTTATCAGGGAACGATTCCAGTTAAATACATAAATTATACAAAAAAGTTAAATCTTCTGAAAGGAATTGTGAACAACCTTTAATAACAAAAATTGATATATTGGCTGGACCAGGAGATTTACTATTGCTTTGAGCTTTGATTGTATTAATTATATCCAAGGAAGATATCGCATTTAACGTAATTTTTAAATAATAATAACTTTATTATTCAACAGGCAGAAGCCCAATTACAGAATAATATCATGAAAAAACAAAGCGAAATATTGTAGAATTAATATACACATAAGAACATTTAACATTTGAGTAGCTTACAATAAGTTATTAAATAATAAATGATTCAGGATGTAATAATTGATAACCTGTCAAACGTCAAACGTCCTATATAGAAACAAATAATTCAATTTGAGGAAGAAATAAAAGAAGGATAAGATAAGAATCGAAAAACAAAGGCGATTGTTACACAGTGGATAATAAATTCCTGGGGCACCTCTCTGGTACGAAGGTGAGAATCAATTTAACGTGAAATAACCTTAAATTGTTTCATGTATATCAACAACGTGTTGGGAGACGAAAGAAGCAGTTGGCAATAAAGGAACAGAAGAGGCAGTCCTGAGGAAGCTGAAAAGGATAAAGAAAGTTGCTTCTCTGGGATATCCTTTTTTTTTCTCCGCAAGTAATTCTTCACAGAATTACAGACATTCCATTGTCTGACACCACACCCACATATGTTCTGAGACTCAACCCGCAACACAGCCCGGTAAGAAGTGTCAACTACGAGGGAGGTCAATAAGACGTAAGGCAGCGAAGTGAGTGATTTCATTCCAGAAGCTAGAGACAAATAATTCGTAGTAATAAGTTAGCATAATTAAATTTAGGATTAAGAGTTAGTTAAATATAAACATGCAAAGTGAGATGAAGTAGAACAGTAGAAGTTTTCGGTAACAGCCGATAATACACCCGAGTTGTGCGGGAGTTATCGCTGGTGCTGACAACGATCGCAAAATAGTACTAAAACACAAAACAAAAATAATAAATATATTACTGTAAACAACGGGAATGAATAAACGAAATAGGGGAGAAGTCGAAGAAACAGATAATATTTTTAGTATAAGTAAAAAAGTGCTTAGGTCTCCAGAACAAAGAGAAAGAGAGAAAGAACTAAAAAAGAAACAGGAAGAAGCAAGAAGAACCAAGAATACAGCAGAATCCAACTTAGAAATAGAAGAAATGGAGGAACTGAAAGGAATGATGCAAGCATTAATGAAAAAAATTGACCAGAATACGGAAGAGATAAAACGTGAGATAAAGGATATGAAACTAGAAGTAGAGAAGAAAGAAGAAGAATGGAGAGGAGAGAGGAAAAAGCTCATAGAAAGAATATAAAATCTAGAAAAGAATGCAGAAAAAGAAGAAAGATTAAAAAGGAAAAACAATATTGTAATAAAAGGTTTACAGCTGACACAGAACACAAAAGAAGAAGCTAAGAAGTGGATGGAAGAAAACTTACAAGTTACACCAGAGGTCAAACAATTAGTAACATTGAATAAGAACACAGACAAAGAAATAATAATTATGGAGATAGAAAGCTGGGAAGGAAAACAAAGAATCATGAAAGCAAAAAATAAATTGGGGAAAGCGAGAATATACATAGATAATGACCTAACTTGGGAAGAAAGGAAGATTCAAAGAGAAATCAGAAAAATAGCAGGAGAGGAAAAAATGAAGGGAAAGAGAGTCAAAATTGGGTACCAAAAAATAATAATAAATAATAGAGTATACATATGGGATAAACAAGAAAATGGAGTTACGCCGCAAGAAAACGAAGCTACAAAGGGATATAGGAAAGAAAATCCAAAAAACGATTAAAGAACAAAACGAGGAAGACAGAGCAATGCAAGACGGACAAGCAACTCGAAAGGATAATGCAAATTGGTACGTGGAACATTAAAAGTATGAAAGGAAAGGAAGAAGAACTTGTAGATGAATTTGAAAAAGCAAAATTAGACCTGCTAGCTGTAACGGAAACAAAAAAGAAAGGAAAAGGAATCATAAAACTTAGAAATAATCACATATTATTATATAGCGGGGCGGAAGAAAATGAAAGAGCAAAATCAGGAGTAGGATGTATAATACATAAAAAGATAGAACAGTCAATAAAAGAATGGCAAGGAGTGAACGATAGAATAATGACGATTAAATTAGAAGACACAAATGGGCTGTCGGCAAGTATAGTCATAGTATATGGACCAACAGAAGATGAAGAAAAAACAACTAAAGATTACTTCTGGGAGACGCTACAGATAGAAATAGAAAAACTAGAAGAACCAGTATATGTAGCAGGAGATATTAATGCAAGAGTAGGCAATAAAAATGAAGGAATAGAAGAAGTATTGGGAAAACATGGGGAAACGACAAAAATAGTAATGGAAACCGCCTCATAGATTTCTGCATAATAAATGGATTGGCAATTCTAAATACTTTCTTCGAACACAAAGACATACATAAGTATACCAGGGAAATGAAAAGTAGGTGTGAGAAGTCAATAATAGATTATTTCCTGACAAACAACTCACAAAGGAAGAATGTAAATGATGTAAGAGTAAAAAGAGGAAATGAAATAGGAAGCGACCACTACCTGATAGTAGCAAAGATTAAAGTAAAAATAAAAGGAACACAAAGACGGCAGGAAGGAAAGAAAAAAGACATAGTTAGATTAAGAGTAGACAGATTAAAGGAACTAAAGACAAGAGAAAAATATCAAGAACAAATAAAAGAACTAATAAATACCACATCAATAGCACATGAAAACAAAGCAGAAGATATGTGGAACACTTTCAAAAACATAGTAACAGAAGCAACTAAACGGACATGCGGTATAACTAGGAGCACAAAAATCAGTAAACAAACACACTGGTGGAATGAAGATATCAAAAGAGAAGTAAAAATAAAGAAACAGAAGTGGAAAAAATTTCTGAGTTCGGGTGAAGAAGAGGATGATGAAGAATATAAAAGACAAAGGACAAAAGTGAAGCAAGTAATTAAAAAAGCTAAGGAAAAATCGTGGGAAGAATTCGGAAACACGCTAGAAAAAAACTTCAACGAAAACAAAAGATTGTTCTACACAGAGCTGAAAAACTCAAGAAAAGGAAGACAAATAACACTAAACCAACTCAAAGATAAAAAAGGAACTATATTAAAAGAAAATAACGATATAATGGCAAGATGGAAAGAACATTTTGAAGAGCTATTAGACGAAAAACAAAACACAAATATTAGTAAGGATGAAATACAACTGCTAAACAGAAGTTCTACAGAAAACGGAGAAGGACTGGATATAACAATGGATGAAGTCAAGACAGTTCTGAAAAAACTAAGGAATGGCAAAGCACCGGGACACGATATGATAAAGACAGAGCAACTTAAATATATAGGAGAGGAAGGTGAACAAATGCTGCTGGAACTACTAAACAGGATTTGGAAAGAAGGAGTAATACCAAAGGACTGGGAAAAGGCAGTGATTCTCCCGATTTACAAGAAGGGAGACAGCAGGAACTGCAACAATTACCGAGGAATATCGCTATTATGCACAACAGCCAAAGTATATGAAGCTATATTAGAGTCCAAGCTAAGAGAAGCAGTAGAACCATCACTAGAAAAGGCACAAAGTGGATTCAGAAAAGGACACTCCACCCAAGACCATATATACACAATTAGGAAACTTATAGAGAAAACTATGAAACAAGGCAGCAAATTATACATAACTTTTGTCGACCTAGAGAAAGCCTTCGACAGAGTACCAAGAACACAAATATGGCAGATATTAAGAGAAAGAAAAGTAGAAGAACAACTTATAGAAGCAATAAGGAGTATATACAGAATGACATTAAATTACATAAGAACAGGAAATGAAAAGTCAGAAGAATTCGAAACCAGACAAGGACTTAGGCAAGGAGGGGCCCTGAGCCCGCTGCTTTTTATAATATTTCTGGACAACGTGCTGAAAAATATAAAAGACAAAACGAGGAAAATTTAAATCGGTTATCACCAGTTACAAGTAACAGCAATAGCGGAGTGCGCGTTTGCAGACAACCTAGCATTACTGGCAAAAAATGAGAAGGACATGCAACACAATTTAAATATATGGTATGAAGAGCTAGAGAAACACAACATGAAAATAAACATAGAAAAAACAAAAGTTATGGTGATAACAAAAACAGATATGACAACTAATATAAAGATAAATGGAAATGAAATAGAACAGGTGGAAACGTATACATACCTAGGAGTAGCAATAAATAACAGAGGAAGTATAGAGCAAGAGATTAACAGAAGAATACAAGCAGCAAATAGAAGCTACCATTCAATAAACAAAATAATACTGAACAACAAACAGGTAACAAAGAGCACAAAAATGACATTATATAAAACAATATTTAGGCCAACACTAATTTACGGACGCGAGACGTGGACAATGAACCAGGGGAATAAGAATAAAATACAAGCAGCGGAAATGAAATTTCTGAGACGAATTGAGGGATACACGATAATGGATAAAATAAGAAACGAAAAAATAAGAGATAACTTACAAGTTGAAAGTATACAAAACACAATAGACAAGAAACAGGTAGCATGGTACGGACATTTGGTGAGAATGCCAGAAGAAAACCAGACAAAACAGGTGTGGAATGCGAGATACAAAAAGAAAAAGAAAAGAGGAAGGCCAACGAAGACACGGGACGACAGGGTAGAAGAAATATTGGAAAGAAACAATATAAGCAAACAAGAAGCAAAGAGCAAAGCGAGAAACAGAAAAGAATGGAAAGAAATGATAGAAAATATAAAATAAGACAAGAACCAATCTCGACACCCGTAAGGGTAATCATGAGATTTAAAAAGATTAATAATAATAAGACCAACATGGGGCCTAAAATACTACCCTGTGGCACACCTAAAGTTGCTAAAGTTGAATAAATACATACTGTTTTCTATTATTAAGATATGATAACAGTAAAGATATTTTTTTTTTTAGCAAAGCCAATAGCCTTGAGTTTTTTAATTAAGATATTATGGGACACTGTATCAAACACTTTTGTAAAGTCGATATAAATACAATCAACTTGCAATTTATTCGCAAAGCATCAGAAACATGTTGAATAAAACATAGCAAATTAGTAACAGTTGACCACCCTTCAACAAAACAATGCTGACAATCGGATAAAATATGCAGCGTCTGGTTCTTAATTGCACGAAACATTATATTCTCAAAAATTTTAGCAAAAGGACTTAAGCACGAAATAGGACGATAATTTTTTAATTGAGTTTTATCACCAGCTTTGAACACACGACGAATTCTAGCTAATTTAAATTTATCAGGGAACGATTCCAGTTAAATACATAAATTATACAAAAAAGTTAAATCTTCTGAAAGGAATTGTGAACAACCTTTAATAACAAAAATTGATATATTGGCTGGACCAGGAGATTTACTATTGCTTTGAGCTTTGATTGTATTAATTATATCCAAGGAAGATATCGCATTTAACGTAATTTTTAAATAATAATAACTTTATTATTCAACAGGCAGAAGCCCAATTACAGAATAATATCACGAAAAAACAAAGCGAAATATTTTAGAATTAATATACACATAAGAACATTTAACATTTGAGTAGCTTACAATAAGTTATTAAGAAGTATTTATTAAAAGAAGTAATTAAATAAAATAAAATAAATATATCATCACGCCTTTTACCCATTATGAGTGTGGCTCATGCAGATCTCGGTAAGTGATATATTTTTGCGTATGAAATGCGGTTACAAGCCGTCAAGTCATAGCCCCCAAAGTTTTTAGTGGAGGGAGAACCACAGGGGTAAATTTAAATTGGCAATTATCGGCAGTGGAATTCGAACTGACGATCTCACGATCCACAGTCCGACGCGTTACCACGGAGCTATTTACCCCATAAATTAATTAATTAATTAATTTATAATTAAAAATATGGAATTTTCCACATCCTTTAATTCTTATATTTCATATTTTCAATAAACTTTTACCATTTTTTATTATGGTGGAATAGCCTATTCCGAAGAAAATACATGCTGTTGAAGAAGCATGGTATGAGCGGGTCGAGGTAGAAAAAACCACAGTCACATTTAAACTTGACACAGGAGCAGAGGTAAATATATTACCATTGAAGAAGAAAGAAGAAGAAGAAGAAGAAAATAAGGTAATAACATAGTTATTGAAAAAACAAATATTTTGCTAGAATCGTATGGTGGATTTAAAGTAAATCCAGTGGGTACGATAAAATTAAATTGTAAAGTAAAGTATCAGAACAAGATTTTATTGTTGTTCAAGTTCAGTAAAAACCTATACTAGGATTAAAAGCATGTACTGACTTAGGATTAATTAGTAGAAATAGTATATAATCTTTACAGACCGTTACTGAAATTACTGACATATTTATTAAGAAAAATTTAGATTTATTTCAAGGAGTAGGCACTTTCAGTGATGAATTAAGTATTAAACTAAGTAAAGATGCAGAGCCAGTTGTAAAGCCTCGTAGACGAGTCCCACTAAGTATTAAAGATAGATTAAAGATGAAGCTGAACCAATTACAGTCGCAAAAAATAATAGAAAAAGTAGAGGGATCATCTGACTGGGTAAGCAATTTGGTTATTATTGAAAAACCTGATATCTCTTTGAGGGTATGTCTAGACCCACATGATATCAATAAATATATTAAAAGCGGACAATTTTTAATTCCGACTTTGGATGAAATACAAGCCAAATTATCAAATAAAAATATTTATACAGTCTTTGATTTACAAGATGGTTTTTACCATGTTAGACTCGATAAGAAATCATCAGATCTGTGTACTTTTAGTACTCCTTTTGGTAAAATTTTGAGGCTACCTTTCGGATTAAACCTTGCTCCAGAATATTTTCAGAAGATAAATCAAAAGAATTTTGGTGATATCCCTGGGGTAATTGTTTACTTTGACGATGTACTAATTGCAGGAGAGTCAGAGAGTGAACATGATCAAATTTTAGATAAAGTGCTAGCAAGAGCTCGCAAGTTAAATGTAAAATTTAATAAAAAGAAAGTACAGTACAAAGTCAGGGAAGTAAGATATTTAGGTCAGGTATTTAGTAGCGAAGGAGTAAACCCAGATAGTGAAAGAGTAAAAGCACTAACAAATATTGAATTGCCAAAAAATAAGAAAGATTTGCAAAGACTTCTTGGTTTAATAAAGTATTTTAGGAATTATATTCCAAACCTATCAAATTTAACTAATAATATTAGAGAATTATTAAAAGACAAAGTTGAATTTATCTGGGCACCAAATCATATAAAAGACTTTGATAGAATAATAAATATTTTAACAAGCACACCTGTATTGGAAAATTTTAATGAGTCTAAAGAAATTGTAATACAGTGTGATGCAAGTAAAGATGGTCTGGGATGCTGTTTGATGCAAGATAAAAAAAACTGTCTGTTTTGCGTCACGAGCCTTAACAGAAACCGGGAAAAATTACGCGCAAATAGAGAAAGAATTTCTTGCAATAGTTTATGCCGTTAAAAAGTTTCACAATTTAGTTTATGGTCCGAAACTCTTGGTATACTGTGATAGTAAGCCTATTGTATCAATTATGAAAAAGAATATCAATAGTATTGGCTCAACCTGACTTCAGAGATTAAAATTAAAACTTGTCAAATACGATTTTAATGTCAAATTTATGCCTGGTAAGCACTTCCATGTAGCTGATACATTATCTCGCTTATATCTGAAAGATGTGGTACACGACGATAAAACAATGTGTGAGATTGTTCATTCTGTAACAAACTTTGTCGATTTAAAAAAATTTAACTCCGAAATATATCTAAAAGAGATTGAAAATTATGAAATTCTTAATAAAATCAAACAGTATTATTAAACAGGTTGGCCTAAGTCGCTTGGAAAATTCCTAAAAATTTAAAACAATATTATAAAATAAGAAATGATATATATGTAAAAAATAACATAGTTTTATACGGCAACAGACTTATAATACCGACTCAAATAAAACAAAAATTTTTAACTTTGTTACATGAAGGCTATTTTGGATTCAATAAAATGAAAGATACTGCTAGATAATTATGTTATTGGCACGGTATGAGTGCAGACATTGAAAATTTTGTAAAAAATTGCAAAATATGTGAAAAATATAGGCCTAATAATGTAGAAGAACCTTTAATTTGTCACAGCATCCATAAAATTCCATTCCATAAAATTGCAGCAAACATTTCTGAATTCGGTGATCATTCATATTTAGTTATTATGGATTATTTTTCTAAATGGTTAGAAATAGTTCTAATAAAAAATAAAACAGCCAACGAACTAATAGGACAATTTAAACAGATATTCAGCACACATGGCATTCCAGCTCTACTTGTTGCAGATAATATGCCGTTTAATTCGTATGAATTTTTAAAGTTTGAATCTAATTGGAAATTTAAAATTGTAACTAGTAGCCCACTTTATTCGCAGTCCAATGGACAGGCAGAAAGCGGCGTCTTTTAAGTCTTTTAATACCGGAAAAAATAATACGAGTACAAATGACATAAACAGAAAATAGATGAAAAACAAGAACTTTATAAACATTATTATGACAGAAACGCTAAAGAACGCAAATCATTTAAACAAAGACAGAATGTAACAATCAGAAGGGGAAGAGAATGGGTGCCAGTTACGAAGCACGATTCTTCTCGTTCGTACATTGTCAAAGATGGGAGCAACAGAGACCTCAGACGTAATAGTCGTTTTCTCAGAAAATTTAAAAATGCCCCTGTGATTAAAAATAGAGATAAATATGAAAATAGTACCGAAAACGATAACTTAAGTCCATTAGAAAGTAAGAGAGATCACACTGACACAAATCAAAATATTCAAAATAAGACTGATGTAAACCCGAATGTGACGAACTCTGATGGCACCACGAATTTTGTTAAAAGACGAATTAAAGTACCATCACGGTTTAAAGATTATTATATATACTCATAATTTATTATTTCTATGGAGGGAAGATGTTAAGAAATAGATATTTCCCGTCATATGTCTATACTGTATTTCTCGCCAAATCAGGTAGTTGTGTTGGCCCCTACAGGCGGAAGCCACTAAAGAAAAACGATTTAACTAAGCAGTTGTTGAAAACACATGCTAAAAACAAACAGTTGCATTTTTACATGAAATAAATATATTTGATAAAAGAAGTGTTAGTTTATTTAATTTAATCAATGGATGTATTACTAGGCCGTAGTTTTACAGAATCATCACATGTAGTTTATTTGAAGATAGATGATGAACTAATATTCAGCGACCGTAGTTGTGATCCTTTTAAAAATTTTAACTTAGAAACTTTACATCCAGCACTCCAAGTTGCCGAAAGTACTGTACTACCAAAACATTCAGTCAACATTATAAACATTATAGGACAAAATTCAGAAGAACTTACCATACCAGTATTAAACCTTGGCGAAAATGAAGAAAAGTTATGTATCGGAAAGAAGTTAGAAGTTAATAGTATTTACAGTATAGAAGAAATTCATTCGAAAGTAAGAAGCGAAGTTAAAATAGAAGATCTTAATATAGGAGATCAAGCCACTGCAACTGAAAAAGAAATTACTCAACGATTATCGAGTATGCATTGCCGCAGATATCAAAGAATTAGGTTGCACTGATGTTATTGAAATGGAAATTAAAGAGTTACCAAACAGTACACCAGTGTACAGTAAACCATATCGAGCAAGTAACAAAGAAAGGGAAGAAAACCAAAAAATCGTTCAAGAGTGGAAACAATTGGGAATTGTAATTCTCTTACATGCTCCCCGTATGCAACACCAGTGTTATTAGTTCGAAAGAAAACTAGGGAAAGAAGATTAGTTAGTTATTTAAGAAAACCAAACAAACAAATCTACCCACCAACAGAAGTATATCTAAAAAAAATGACGAAGAATTCATTGGCATTGATGAACGCAAGAACCCGTCAATGACAATAATTGATCTTATCTCGAGGACGAGATAATGTAAAGGATGGCCGAGTGTTATAAATTTATTGAGTATTGTAAAGTTCACTTGTTAATTTTGAAAATGTTTGATCGTAGTATGTAAAAAAGTATTGTTTTATAATTATTATGATTGAAAGAAATAAACGTCAGTAAAAATAAAAACTACGAAGTATAATTTTGAAGTACCTATTGAAGTATTAAAGTAAACATTATATATACGCTTATTGAAGTATCGGCGTATACATATAAAAAACGCTACAAATATGCAATCGGCAAAAAAACGCGAAATACTAGAAAAAAATGTACGATATGGCGGAACAACGAATGTGAAGAAGCAATAAGAATACACAAAACTGCTTTATATAAATACCGACGCACAAAAACGCCTGAAAATTTAACAGAACTAAAGAGAAGTAGAGCAAACTGTAGACTAGTTATACGAAAAATTAAAAAGAAGTCATGGGAAGAATATGTAAGAAGTATAAGCAAAGATACACCTACAAAAGAAGTGTGGGATAAAATAAGAAAAATAAAATGAAAACAAAAATATGCATATACGTCAACTATAAAAATAAACAATAAAATCATAAACAATCCACAGGATATTGCAAACGCCTTGGCAGACAACATAGAAAAAAATTCATCAAATTAATGTTACGATAAACAATTCTTACAGCACAAAACGCAGGAGGAAGCAAAACAAATAAAAATTGAACTAGACGCAGAAAACGATATAAATAAACCATTTACAAAAACAGAACTCGAAACAGCCATACACGAAACCAAAGACCAAAAAAGCCCAGGGCCAGATAATATACCACCGGAGCTAATCAAAAATCTGCCAAATGAAACAAATCATTTATTAAATATTTACAATTACAAGTGGAAATATCACTATTTCCCTGAACACTGGCGAGAAGTAACTATCATACCAATCCTGAAACCAAATAGTAACAAAACAGACGTCTCAAACTATAGACCGATAGTGCTGTCAAATATACTATGCAAAATTCTAGAAAAAATGACAAATAAAAGGATAATATGGTATCTCGAAACTAAAAACATAATTATAAATCAACAATGTGGATTTAGAAAAAATAGATCAACAATTGATCAAATTATTGCTTTAACAACAGAAATACAAACAGCATTTTCACGTAAACAACACTTTCCAGCAATATTCTTTGACATGAATAAAGCCTTCGACAGTGCCTGGAAATACCATATTGTAAAATCAATTAAAAACACGGGAATCGAAGGAAACATGCTTCATTTCATACAAAATTTTCTCACAGGTAGAACATTCAAAGTAAACTTCAATGGATATATGTCACTAAGAAAAAAACAAGAAAACGGTCTACCACAAGGCTCAATAATATCACCAACATTATTCCTAATAGCCATCAACAATATAATAGAATATATACCACCTAACATAAATCTATCTGCATTCGCAGACGACTTAGTTATATACCATAGAGGAACAAATCTAGACACCCAAAATGAAAAACTTCAAGAAGCAGTAAATAATCTACAAAATTGGGCTCTCAAAACCGGCTTTTCATTCAATGAAAACAAAACTAAAGCTATACATTTCTGCAAGTTACGACGTCGCCACACGCATCCACCAATGAAACTGAACAATGCAACAATACCCTACAAAAACGAAGTAAAATTCTTAGGAATTTACATAGATGAACACCTAACATGGAGAAAGCACATAAACGAACTTAAATTACAATGTAACAGAAGATTAAATATATTAAAAACACTAGCCAACTATAACTGGGGAGCAGACAGAGAATGGCTACTAATTATATACATATAAAGCGCTCATTCGATCTAAACTCGACTACGGAAGCCAACTATATGTACTAGCAAAACCGTACTTGCTAAAAGAAATAAACACCATACAAAACACGGCACTTAGAAATATCACAGGAGCATACAGAACTAGTCCTATAATTAGTATACACAACGAAATCGGAGAACTACCTCTGAAATATAGACGTGAAAAATTGTCCCTAACATACATCCTCAAGTTGATAAGAAATCCCAACAATGCCGCATTTAAACACATCATAAACACCACAAATACCTCGATCCTAATCCACAAAAAGGTTCAAATACACCAAACTTATCAAAACATGTTAGACAATCTTAATATGACACTGACACCTATCGAAGAAATAACGTATCACAAAATACCGCCATGGACACTCATGCAAGCCGACATAAACCTAGATCTCACAAAATACAAGAAAGAAGAAACGCCCCAAGAAGTCTACACAACAAATTTCCTACAAATAAAAGAAGAACGAGCTGACAGCCAGTTTGTATACACAGATGGATCGAAGACAGATGAAGGAACAGGTGCAGCAATTACGCTAGATGATGAGATATACCAATACCACTTACCTGACAATACTAGTATCTTCACGGCAGAAGTCTATGCTATATACAAAGCCACAGAAAAAATCCTAACAAATCCAAAAATATCTCACACAATATGCAAAGACTCCAAAAGCGCAATCCAAAATATTCAAAATATTTCCACCCATCACGCAACCATCCAAAAAATACAAAATAACATTCATAGTGCTATACATTCCCAAAATAAACAAATCACCATCTTATGGATTCCATCCCACATGGGCATAAAAGGAAACGAAAGTGTGGACATAGCTGCGAAAGAAGCTATAAGAACATCAGCAACTCAAATCTCCGCAAATATCAATGATACGCTATCCAAAATAAAAGTAAAAATAATCGACAAATGGGACAAGGAATGGAAAGATACAAGCATGGAAAACAAATTAAGAAAAATTAAGGAAGACACCAAACAATGGACAACACTGAAACATAGGAAGCATCAAATACTGCTAACAAGATTAAGAATAGGACACACTGCAATAACTCACCAGCACATCTTCCAAAGAAAAGAACCAGACATCTGCACAACGTGCAACACACAAATGACAGTGGATCATATTATTACAGAATGTCTAAAATACAAAGAAGAGAGAGAAAACAACAAGATCCCAAGAAATTTGCAACTTGCCTTAAGAAACGACTGCAGCTCAACAAATAGCATCATAAATTATATGAGAGCTACAAATCTAATACAAAAAATTTAATATACTATTTACTTTCCAAACTATACTATGTAATAAAATTTATAAATTAAATGTAAAATTTTGTAATATTAACAAAAGATGCTAATAGCTTAAAGTTGAAGCATCTATAAATAAAATTAAAAAAAAAATTAACGCGAATACAAATCAACTCCCAAACCAGACCACATGCATCTCCAATGCTAAAATATCCTCAACCTAAACCAGTGCAACAACAGTTTTACCAGCCTGGTCCATACGATCACAACGTATGCAACAACCTGCACCTACACCTATGTCAATTTCTACCCGTACATTTAAAACATATAAAACCAAACCAAATAATTTTACTCCCTTTGGAAGATAAAATTACATTCCTGAGGAATTAAATAACGTAGAAAGCGATGACGCCGCCACTGGTACAGAAAACCAGATAGCATTGCAAGAACAATTGGAAACGGTCGACACCGACATTTGCAATGAAACCGAAGATTTAGTTTATGATGAAAATTTTCACTTGGACCAACACGTAGATTTGAATCCCTAGCAATTAATATGCTATCCAAATTACCTTATATTGAGTTACAAAAACTATTTATACTTAATGACACGGGATCCTCTAAAAATTTTATTAATAAAAATTACGTTTATAAAAATAAAGACAAATTTAAAATATTTAATGAAAAATTTAAAATTCAAAGAATGAATAGTGAATCTGAAGGATCAGAATATACCTTTATAAAATATAAGGGTAAAAATATTAAATGTTATCTATAACTATATAATTTCCATAAAAGGATTTAATGCTTTAAAATTATTACAAGCCCAAATAAATTTGAGTAAAGAAGAAATTAAATTATTAAATAATAAGCATAAATTTAAATATTTTAATGAATAATCTAAACCAGTTTATAATACGGAAATAATAAAGAAATTAAATATTAGACACGAACACTTGAACCCGGAAGAATTAAATGAATTAACTAAAACTTTAAATCAATATAAAGATTTAATTATCTCAAAAGACGAAAATTAAACCTTTACCTCTAAAATAAAACATAAAATATCAACAACAGACGATATTCCCATCTACACAAAAAATTATAAATTCCCTGAAATTTATAAAAATCAAGTAAACGAAGAAATTGATAAATTATTAAAGAACGGAATAATACAACCAATTTATTCACCGTGGAATAGTCCAATTTGGGTAGTTGAAAAGAAACAAGACGCCTCTGGCATAAAGAAAATTCACGTAGTAAATTATTTAGAAAATTAAATGAAAAAACTGTTGACGATCGATTCCCACTTCAAATTATTTTACTACATTAGATCTCACTAGTGGTTTCCATTAAATTGAAATGGACCCCAAAGATATAGAAAAAACCGCTTTCTCGACAGAAAATGGACACTTTGAATACAAGCGAATGCCTGTCGATCTGAAGAACGCGCCTGCGACGTTCCAAAGACTTATGAACTACGTTTTAAAAGATTTAATTAACAAGGCTTGTTTCGTTTATCTCGACGACATTATCGTACTCGGTTCATCCCTACAAGAACACATACAAAATTTGAAAGACGTTTTAGATAAACTGCGTGAGGCTAAACTTAAAAATCCAGCTAGACAAATGCGAATTTCTTCGAAAAGAAATAGCATATTTGGGACACGTCATAACAACTGACGGAATAAAACCGAATCCTGATAAATTAAAAACTATTCAAAATTTTCCTATACCTAAGACCGTTAAAGAAATAAAATCATTTTTGGGTCTTCTCGGATATTATAGAAGATTTATTAAAGACTTCGCAAAATTGACAAAACCATTTACTAATTGTTTAAAGAAGAATAGTAAAATTGATTATGAAAATTAAGATTATATCCAATGTTTCGAAAAATGTAAATTATTACTTACAAATAATCCTATACTTCAGTACCCTGATTTTAACCAAGAATTCATTTTAACTACAGACGCGAGTAATTACGCACTCGGAGCTGTGTTGTCCCAGAACATTAAAGGTAAAGATTTGCCGATCGCGTATGCCTCAAGAACACTGAACAAAATTATTCAACCATTGAGAAGGAGTTCTTAGCAATAGTATGGGCAGTAAAGAATTTTAGAAAATATTTATACGGAAGACGATTCAAAATTGTAACTGACCACAGACCCTTAATGTGGCTTAACTCGTTAAATGAACGCAACCAGAAACTAATTCGCTGGAAATTAAAATTAAAAGAATATGATTATTACATAAAGTAAAAAAAGGGAAACAAAATTATGTCGCCGATACTCTCTTTAGAATTAAACCTACTTTTGAAATAAATTATAAAACTGAAAACATTTTTGAGAATAACCTGCCTTTGGTACACTGCATATCAAAAGATTATTCTATGAAAAAAGGATTCGCCTCTCAAGTAAATGAATTATATAAAACTAAACAGTTTAAAAATAACATAAAAATTATTGACGATAAAATAGCAATTCAACATTTTAATAATAAAATTGTAATTCACCTTTTAACAAAAGATAATTATTTCAATGAATCAACGCTATTAAATATCGAAAAATGATAAAGAAATTATTGCAGTATCTTATTCAAAATGATATTAATGAAATTAAAATGCCAAAAATTTGCTCTGGACTAGACAATAAAACTTGGTCAAAAATTGAGAATTTATTAATGAATGTATTTAAAAATTCAAATATTAAAATAAATATTCATGTGTTACCTAAAACCCAAGAAGTAATGAATAACGAAGACGATAAGAATAGTGATAACCAATCTCTCCAAGTGGAATACTCTGAAACTGACACCGCATCTGTGCACTCAGATAAGGAAAATCCTATCAACGGCCTTACATATTTGGAATCAGCAGTAAATTATGGTCATAATCAAATAATAGTAAAGAAATCAAATCAACATTCAGTTAAAATTCAAAAATTATTCGGTACGAAACAGCGAATATATTTTTATATAAATAATATTAATTGTAATAAAACTATTTTTGATTTTATAAAAGCTTACTGTGTTCCCCATGTAAATTACCATTGCTTGATTCCCGAAGAATTCAAATTAGTCTTCAACTCTGTGTTACAAACATACTTTAATGCTGGGCACTACAAATTCATACAGTGTAAAAATTTATTAATCGATATCGAAGATAGAGATGAACAAATTATGACAATTAGAAATTATCATGAAGGGAAATCAATTCATAAAGGAATTAATGAAACTTATTCAAAATTAAAATTAACCTATTATTTTCCTAATATGATCAAAGATATTCAAAATTTTATAAATAAATGTGAAATATGTTTAAAAAATAAAAATGAAAGAAATCCAATTCAGATTCCTAACATTCATACTCCAACTGCGGATAAACCATTACAAATAATTCATTTAGATATTTTATCTTTAGAAAAACAGAAATATTTAACTATACTTGATAGTTTCTGGAAATTTGCCCAAGCTTATAAAATTAAAGATCAAAATTCTGTTACAATTATATCTAAACTAATTAAATTCTTTTCTCATTTTGGACTACCTGAAAAAATAATAACAGATAAAGGAACTGAATTTAATAATAAATTATTATTAGAATTTCTGCTTAATAAAAATATAAAGTTGCACATTACTAGCACTAATAATCCCAAGTCAAATGGAAACATAGAAAGATTTCATAGCTCTATAATAGAAACTATTCTTATATTAAATGATGAACAATATTTTAAATCTCTGCCATTAAAAAAAAAAGGTAATTTATAGTTTGATTGCATATAATATAATAGTGTCCATTCCACAATAAAAAATACACCATTTCAAGTTCTCTTAGGACATTTAAATGTTAATCAAATAATTCAACCTGAAGAAATAGTAATAGATGAATATAATATAAAACATTCTAATGTAATAAAGGCATTATTTAAACAAGTAAAAGGGAATATAATTAAAAGAAAAGAGAAGTATAGTGAGCAAGTTAACATTGACGAACATATCCCTGACACTGTCTATATTAAACAACATAAAAGACACAGTGGAAAAGTAGAGAAACCAAAATATAAGAAACAAACTTTAAAAGAAGTAATCCCTGAACGTGGACAAATAATAACAACCAAGAACTTAAAAACTAAAATGGATCAATTAAAAAGACCTCGTATAATTTCAGATATCTTAATTTTAAAAGATCATGGAGCGAGCACTTCCGCAACGTAACCGAAAACTCCGGACTAAATATAATAAATAATTTAACCCTCTATTGCATACTGTTCCCAATCGGGAACATAAAATTTAAAATTCATCTTTTCTTTTCTTATGCAGTTTACATTCATGGCAATCATGTTGTAACATTTGGGAACATTATATACACTTTGTCAATTGCCAATTAGGTCATTCCTCCCAATTTGACCAACGTAAAAAAAATAAATTTTGAATTGGAAAAAGGATAATTACAGAAACTGAGATAGAAAATGTAAAATTTGAAGGAAGCAGCTTATTACCTGCTGATATATTACAGCTAAATACATCTTTACAAAATTTACAAAAAAATTTTGTATCTGATATTTTCCTAGAAGAGGTTGTTTATCAAACAATTTTGTATAGTACGCAAAGACGACCCAATAGACCAAAGTTCTATTGTAAGTTGAATTTGTTCATAATGTTACCAATAGTGAACAAAACTTTTAAAAAAATCTATTTTTTATTTTTAGAAAAAAATTTATGTAACACTTATTTTAAGTATATGAATATTTATTTTGTAAAAAATAATGTTTTTCAGCCCTTATTAAAAAAAAAAAAAATTCATGCAATAGAGCGTTAAATGAGCAAATTTCAATGAATTACAATTTTATTAAATAATTTAATACTCAAGTACAATTAATTAATAAAAATAATAAATTAATAGAGTAAGAAATGAAGAATTTTAGAAAAGTGATAGGTAAAGTTGATGATATAGATAAGATTACTATACAACAAATATTTCAAAATGTATTAGCCTTCAGTAATTAACTTTACTTATCGTAATTACAAAATGAAGAAACTCTTTCGTTCTACAGTTTAAATACTTTATACTTTGGGCTAATATCTAGAGAAGAAGTGACTCAGTATATTAATGAAAATATTAAAGAACCAATGAAATCATTGCTTAAAGATAATTATTCGAATAATAAAATTTTGAAAACTGTTTGTTACTTGAGTACAAAATTAGAAATTTTGATCGAAATTCCTATATTTGAACAAAAAACTAACATCCATCAAGTAACTAGAATCCCCACCATAATTAATGGAATTTTAATAACTTTAAATATTCTTACTGGCTTTTATTCCATTGTTAGTAAAGAAATTTATAAATTGGAACATTGTACGTTTATAAGAGAGAAATTATTTATGTGTAAAGAAATTAATAATATTAATGAAAATTGTCTCTCTGAAATATATTTTAACAAACCAACTGCTCACTGTAAGCAGGTTGTACTTGATAAAAATAATTATGTAGTAAAAATAGATTTTTCTAATATTAAGTATATTGTATCTCCTTATAATAGTGGTTATAAAATAGAATGTGAGGATGAAATAATTAATAAGAATTTGAAGGGTATCTTTTTAATTAATAATTTTAAAATTAATGATGAGAATGAAAAATATAGTTTTAATTTTGGAAAGATGATAAATTTAAAGATGGATATTAATAAGCATGAATTATTGCTAACGATAGAACCTGTAATTAAAATAAAAAATTTAGAAGAACATTCTCTAAAACCAGTATTGTTAGAGAAATTAAATAAAGAGAACTTACACTCTATTTTTAATAGTAATTTGATAATAGTTATAATAATTATAATAATTGTTATTATTGTTAGTAAAGTTTGTAAGAAATTCTGTAGAAAGGAAAGTGATATTATTCAAGCTGCATCTAACATTATTGAAACATAAGTATAAGTATTTTGTTTCAATAACGTTTCTCTTGATGAACGATGGAGGAGTTAGATAACGGTTCTAACAGAATCGCACCACATTCTATACTCCGATTTCAATATGTCAGCAGTTTCTTAGATGAGGAGTTTAGCAGTGTATTATTTAAGCTAGAATAGTTAGAATGTATCCAGCTTGTAAAGCGAACAGTTGTATCTTGTTTTGCTAACTTAATAGTAATTAACGTTATAAGTCTGGGAACACATACTTTACAGTATGAGTGAGACATTTAAAGACGAGGCGACAAAGGAGCCGAGTCTTGAAATTCGAAACGAGTACAGTAAAAAGTGTTCACGGACGAATATCGTTATGTATTTTATTTCATTCTGTGTCAAATTGCGTTTTAAAGAAACATTGAAATTAATTTAAAAATAATTTAACAGATGCTCCAAATCTAGTTACATTTTCGTAACATGATTAGCAACAGTTGTTTGGCAAATATTTAATTTGTTTAAATAATTTGTTGTGTCAAAATGAATTCTTATGCAAATTGCCCAGAAATTTTAAATCCTCCAGTAATTGTAAGAAAATCTGAAGAAGCGTGTGCGAAATTAATACCTATTAAGTCTGGTGAAAGGTATTAAAAACAATTCAGCCATTTTTGTGAATGGAAAGCAGAAAATAATGTGATGAAAATTACGGAAGAAGTTATGTTGGCCTATTTTTTAGATTTGGTAAGAATTTAAATGATTACATGTATTATTTTATTTGTGAACTAATGTTTTTAGACTAAGAAAATAGGTGCGTCTTCTTTGTGGCCGAAATATTCCATGATAAAATCAACATTAATTGCGAATGAAAATCTTGACATATCTCGTTTTTCTAAAGTGGTAGCATTCCTGAAAAAACAATCAATTGGTCATGAATCGAAACAATCTAAAACATTAACCCGAGAAGAAATCTATAGATTTATGAAAGAAGCTTGTACTGATAAATTTCTTCTGGCAAAAGTAAGAGGAAATTTAAAATAAAACAAGAAAATATACGAATTTTTTTGAATTTACAGGTTGTAACTTTGATTGGAGTAGCTGATGGTTGTAGAAGAGAAGAATTGTACAATATTTCACTAGACGATATCCAGGAAACTCAAACGCAGTTAGTAATTACAATTCCGTGCACTAAGACAAATCAAAGAAGAACCTTTACTGTAATAAACGAAGTAGATGAAATTAAATGTTTGGAGTTATTCAGAAAATACGTATCACTGAGACCAAAAAATGTTAATCATAGAATGTTATTTTTGGGATATAGAAATTCAAAGTGTACCGTACAGAGGGTAGGAATACACACAATTGGAGGGATGCCAAAACAAATTGCACTGTTTTTGGGTCTTCAAGATCCTGACAAGTATACTGGTCATTCGTTTCGGAGAACTTCTGCTACGCTTTTGGCCAATGCTGGTGCTGATTTAGCAGTACTAAAAAGACACGGTGCTTGGAAGAGTTCGTCTGTGGCTGAAAAATACATAGAAGACTCTGTGGAAAACAAAAATAAAATTGCTAGGATGATACTGAATGGAGAAACCTTTGTCGAAGTATTGCAGCAGCAAAACAAAGAAATTATTAATAAAACTAGTTTTAGCAGTAATTTTCCTCCAGTAACTATTGAGGGCAATACAAATTGTACTATTAATCTGAACATTAATATTTAAGTTTAATTGTTAATTTTTATTATACATATATTATGTATTTTTGAATAAATTATTTCTTAAAGATTCAAAGATGGCGGATAGCGATAACACTATCAGTGATCTAGTGAACAAAATTTACGATTATAAATGTGAGAAATGCAAGAAACGAGTAAAAAATGGTGTACAGTGTGCATCGTGTGATAGTAATTATCATATTAAGTGTGGTAATTTAAACGATCCAGCAGAAGAGGGAAAATGGTCCTGTGGAAAATGTGGTGACAAGTCTGCACCAATTTCGTTATTGGAGATACGTTGCCAAGAAGTAGAAAGAGCTTACTACCTGTTACAAGGTGAGTGCGCTGCCTATAAAGCTCTTTATAAAGAAATGGAAGAAAAATACTTAGAATTATTAAGTAAAAATGAAAGAAACAAGAAACTGTCAATTGCACCAAGCGCAGTACTTCACCAGCCAATTCAGAAACCTGTAAATGCGGATAAAGATAAATCATCTAGCAAACAACAGATTGCACCTGCAGTCCAAACTGAAACCAAAATAATGGAAGCGCAAGTTAAATCTACGCCCGCCGAAACTTCGCATCAATCAAGTACCGATCAGTTTGTTGACATACAAAATAAAAACCACGATGACAATAAACCTCGTAATCTTGAATCAGCTGATTTCCAAATACCAAAATATCACAGGAAGAAATCAAAACCTCAAGATTCGGTCATTGGTAAAAATAATAACGATTCCCTAAAATCAAACCCGCAGATTGGGTGGCTTCATGTCTACAGGCTCGCTACGGACACCACAGAAGAGCAAGTTAAAAACTATTTATTGAAGGCTAAACCTAACGCATCATTTCAATGTGAAAAATTAAAAGCGAGAGGAGATTACGCATCCTTTAAAGTTGGCTTCCCAATGTCAATGAAAGACGAAATATATAGTCCAGAATTCTGGCCAGCGGAAATACGTGTGCGGCGGTTTTTTCTACTACGGTCGAGTCCAGAGAAATTGAAATGACCGACGTTAGACACTCAAACGAACAGTTCTCTGTATTTTGTATAAACATTCAAAGTGTGAGAAATAAAATTAATGAACTAGAAATGTTTATAAATCATGTGCTGAAAATGAAAATAAATGTAATTTGTCTAACGGAACACTGGCTTTGTAGTGAAGAAATTGAAATTTTCAATGTCAATGGTTACAAAATCGCGGACTATTTTTGCCGAAGTCACCATATCCATGGTGGTGTACTCATGTTAATCAAAAATGACTTAAATTTTACAAAAATCAAATGGGTGAAAGACCTTAGCGTTGAAATAGATTGTGAATTTATAGCAATCAATGTCAAAACTATTAATTGTTGTATTGTAACAGTGTATAGATCACCTGTGGGAGACTTTAATACATTCTTAAATAATTTAGACTCTATTTTAAGCAAACTATGTAAGAATAAAAATAATGTTATAATCACGGGGGATTTCAACGTCAATTTTCTCGGAAGTTGTACCCGAAAAACCGCTCTTCTTAACGTAGCCACTTCATATGGTTTGCATCACACCATCGTAAACTACACAAGAATAGATGGTAAAAGCAAATCGTGCATTGATAACATATTAACAAATTTTAATTCGTCCATGTATTCAACTGAGCTGATTAATCCACTTTTATCGGATCATCTTGGTATTATATTTAGCATAAAATTACTTCCGAATAATCAAAGCTGCAACAATCAAGTCTATTTTAGCCAACCAATAACACCCATTGGCTTAAAAACTTTTGTAAATATACTCGAACAAGTAAATTGGGACAACATTTATTCATATGAAAATGCTAATAATTGTTATAATATTTTTCACAATATATTATATAAAAATTTCCAGGAATGCTTCCCACACAAAAAAGTTAACCACAAAATTAACAAGAAAAATAAGAACTGGTTCACTCATGAACTGATAGAAATGAGAGAAACACTGGGTTTTATTTATGAATGTATGCAAACTAACTCGAATTCAGCTATAAACCAAATATACAACAATTACAAAAAATTTTATAGACGAAAAATAAAGGAAGCTAAACTAATCTACAATAATAACTTGATAAACAATGCAGAAAATAAAAGCAAAGCTGTTTGGGATGTTATAAACAAAGACCTTAATCGATCTAAAAATTTAGCTGATACATCCATCAACATAACATGTAATGAATTTAACAATTATTTTTCTACGGTTGCCCAACGAATTATTGATAATATACCTGTATCTCAATTTCCTTCAGAGTACTACATTCAAAAAATTAATTGTAATAATGTTAATTCGTTTTATTTAGAACCAACTACAGTGATTGAAGTAGAAAATACTATAATTAAACTTAAAAATAAAACCAGTAAAGATATATACAACTTCAACAGCCGTATAATAAAAGAAATAAAACATGTTATAAGTAAACCCCTTTGCTTCATAATAAATCTGTGTTTTAGTACAGGTACATTTCCTAATCTTTTAAAAGTTGCTAAAATAATACCCATTCATAAAAAAGGAAATAGAGATGAGGCAGAAAACTACAGACCAATCTCTCTGTTACCCATCATATCAAAAATAATTGAACATCTTATTCAAACAAGAATATCAAATTATCTTGAAAAATACAAAATAATTTCAAACTGCCAATATGGTTTTAGGCGTAATAAATGCACTAACGATGCACTTCTCCAGGCCGTAAACAATTTGTACAATACCATAGATAAGGGTGGCTTAGTTGCCGCAACCTTCTGTGACCTCTCAAAAGCATTCGATTGTGTTTCCCATGAAATACTAATAAATAAACTTTATTTTTATGGTATAAGAGGGCTGCCTCTAAATCTAATAGCTTCGTACCTTAATAATAGATTTCAATGTGTTTCTCAAAATAATACATTTTCCGAACTACAAGAGACTAACATAGGCTTACCACAAGGCTCTGTTTTAGCGCCATTATTTTTCATAATGTATATTAACGATCTGCCTTGTAATATGTTAAATGTAAACACCGTATTATTTGCTGACGATACCACTTTCCTCAGAGATTGTGAAAATGTTGACGATGTTATCTCTCAATTTAAGCAAATTGAAACTAGTGCTGAAGAATGGTTCGCAGCAAATAATCTCAAACTAAATGTTGACAAAACCCAAAAAATGATCATCTCAAATAAAAAAATTGAGCCTACTTCCAATATTACAAGTGTTAAATTTCTTGGATTATTTATAAGTAATAACTTGAACTGGATTGAACATATAGATCAATTGTGTAAGAAATTATCTTCCTGCATTTTTGCTTTGCGGAAACTAGCTCAGAATTCATCTAAAGCTGTTCTTAAAACAGCATATTACGCTTTATTTCACAGTCATCTTTTATATGGTATTTTGATATGGGGTTCCTGTACGCAGAGCATAAATGTATTTAGATTACAAAAAAAAGCTCTAAGAGTAATTGCTAAGACTGATTCTAGAGCACATTGTAAGCCATTATTCAAAGAATTTTCTATTTTACCATTGCCATGTATGTATATATATAAAACACTGCTATATGTTAAAAATAATATAGAAAATTTCTCAACCCACGCTGATACACATTCGTATCAGACAAGAGCAAGAAATAATATTGTACTAAAACCAACTAGATTGAATAAATGTAAAAATAGTGTCGAGTATTGGGGTCCGTTGTTATATAACAAGTTAGAAATTAACATAAGATGTGAACCTGTAAACAAATTTAAGAAAATAATTCATAAGATTTTGCAAGAGAACTGTTTTTATAACATTAATGATTTCTTAAATTGTACTGATTTGTAATATATATCATAGAAATGTAATTGTCTTGACTTAGGTATGCACATTCAATGTATTAATAACCTGAATAAATATATTCTATTCTATTCTATTCTTAAATTTAAATAATTGTTATTGCCATGATTAATTTTGTGTTTCCAATAGCAACACTTTACCGGACCGGCCGTTTTTTGTGTTTTCCCGGATTGAAACTGTTGACGTAAAGTATTGGAATTTGACACAGTATGAAATAAATAAATTTTTTTAAAACACCTTTTCTGATTGATCAAACATAACTTGTACGGTAAAACGTGAGACTGATTTACTGGTTTATGTTGAGTATTTACACCATCCAGCATTAAACATTATACTTTCGAATTTTCATTTCAAAGAAATCAATTGTTTCGATAAAATTAATTCTCACATCTTATGATTTTAAACGTGCGAATTATCCTGAATTGTACAATTTTATAAGTCAATTTGACTGGAATATTTTAAAGAACTTTACTGACATTAATGATGCTTGTCAATATTTTTATACAGTTTTATATAGATTTTTTGATATCTGTGTTCCAGTGAAATTTGCTAGTAAGACTTCCTCACCAGCCTGGATAACTAAGCAAATTAAAGTAGACATTAAGAGAAAAAACCAATACTTAAAAATGTATAAGAAATTTCCAAACCTTTCTTATTATTTTGATAAATTTAAGCATCTGAGAGCAAAAATTAAAAATGACATTAAAAACTCTTACGCTAACTATGTTGCAGTTAAACCTTCGTGCGGGTAAGACGTGCGCGGTTCCTCGCTCGTGCGAGAAGTCGAAATAGTTTACGCAGCAATTTAATTGTGTCGCGAGTTTTCATTGTGAAACAAAACAAAGTGCAATGAGCAATATTAACAATTAACGTAAAGTATCTGGGTCATCATGAAAGATGACCCAATCAAAATTGCAAATGTATTACAAAGACCAGATGGTAGTATTTATCTAAGTTCTACCAAAGGGAAAGAATTACCAGAAGTCCTACGCCATATCAAAATGGTAACATATGCGGAAAATACATCAAATGAACCAACTCCACCTTCAATGAGTCAAATTGACCCAGTAGCACCCTCAACGAGCCAAATGGACCCCGCAAAACCTCAACCACCGCCCGTAATTCCATCAAGGAAAGCGCTACAACAGACAACCGATAAAAACGTCTGGCTTCCTGCACCCAGCAATAAAAGAAATCGAAATAGTCCACAAGAAGAAAGAAACGTCAAACAAAAAACACTTAAAGACTATTGGCTCGGAGCACCTACACAAAACCGCTTTCTAAACATCTCAATAGAAAACGAAAACGAACCTGAAACAGAAACAGAAAAGAAAGAAATTCGGCCACCACCAATTTTCGTACATGCTATCGAAAATATAAAACCTCTGACTGACATGCTAGAAGAAAATGCCAAAGATGAGTACTCAATAAAATTAGTAAGTAATTCTCAAGCAAAAATTCAACTTAAAACAGGCGAAACTTACAATAATATCGTCAAAATATTGAAAGAGAAAAAACTGAGTTTCACTCCTATCAATCCAAATTAGACCGGAAATTCAAAGTCGTAATTCGAGATCTTCATCACACAGTAGACTTGAATGACCTAAAACAAGAAATTGACTCATACGGCCATAATGTTATGAATATATCCAACATAAGACACAGGGTATCTAAAAATCCACTGCCAATGTTTTTTGTTGAAATTCAGTCCAAAGAAAACAACAAAGAGATATACAATATAGAGTTCCTGATGAGAACAAAAATCAAGATCGAACCACCCCGACCAAAAAAAGAAATACCGCAATGCACCACATGCCAGCGGTATGGTCACACAAAAAGCTTCTGCTAGAGAAGTGCTCGATGCGTCAAATGTGCAGGAGATCATCACACCTCAAAATGCGAATGGACAGAGAAAAAGAACAAAAACGTAAAGTGTGTTCTCTGCAGTGAGAACCACCCTGCGAACTACAAAGGTTGTGCTGTCTACAAAGATCAGATAAAAAGAAAATTCCCACCACTTCGCCCAAAATACCAGGCAACAAGTAATGAATCAACGAATCAAACTCAAGCCAAAACGGTGCACTCTGGCAAATCTTTTGCTCAAGCTGTACAGCAAAATAATACCAAAAAAGATGAAAACGAAATCGTTAGCAATGTAACATCCTCATCCAATGACATGACCGAACTCAAACACATGATGAAAGGTCTGATGGAGCAAATGGGCACCATGCTAAATCTTCTCACAACCCTCGTCTTGAAGATGAAATAATGCCTCAGTTCCTACGTATTGCACTCTGGAACGCCAACGGTCTCGGACAACATGTCGAAGAAGTGAAATCTTTTCTAATAAATGAAAAAATCGATGTTTTGCTAATATCAGAAACTCATTTCACTAAAAAAAGCTATATAAAATTCCGCTATACAATATTTACACTACGAACCATCCAGACGGTACCGCGCATGGTGGTACTGCTGTAATAATCAAAAGTGCCATAAAACATCATGAACTTCCAAATTTCCAAAAAGCTCATATACAAGCCACAAATATCGTCATTGAAGAAGAGCACAGAGAAATTGCCCTGTCAGCACTCTACTGCCCGCCAAAACACGTAATCAAGAAAGAAAATTTCGTTCATTTTTTCCAAACGCTCGGTCCAAGATTCATAGCAGGCGGCGACTACAATGCCAAACACCAACAATGGGGCTCAAGACTGGCTACCCCTAGAGGCAGAGAACTACTAAAAGCCTCTGAGAGTCAAGGTCTGCAATTTGTGTCGACGGGTAAACCAACGTACTGGCCGACAGATAAACGAAAAATCCCAGATCTGATCGATTTCTTTACGACAAAAGGTATTTCAAAAACTTACTTAAAAGCTACCTCTTCTTTCGATCTCTCATCCGACCACTCGCCAATAATTCTGACCTATAGCATTAAAATCATAGAAAATCAAAAGAAGCCATCTCTTTATAATAAGAAAACAAACTGGGACCTCTTTAGAGAAATAATGAATAATAAAATAACCAGCAATATCCCTCTAAGAAATACTGGCGACCTAGACAATGCTATTGCCCACTTTAATAACACAATCCAGTCTGCCGCTTGCGATGCTACCCCCGCAGACAACAGAGCTACGCAAATTCAAGTCTGTTCCGTACAAGTGAAAAACAAAATTGCTGAAAAGCGTAAATTAAGAAAAATCTGGCAAAAATCTAGATCACAACCTGACAAAACAGCCCTAAACAAAGCCACCAAAGAAATTACTCAATTGCTAAATAATATCAAGAACAAAGCAATTGAAGAGTATCTAAGCAATCTGTCAAATACAGAGGCAAACAACCACTCCCTTTGGCGTGCAACTAAAAAATTAAAGAGACCCCAAACCATATGTCCTCTTATAAGAACACAAGAAGGACAATGGGCGAGATCAAGCAAAGAAAAGGCGGATGCGTTTGCCAGGCACTTCGCACAAGTTTTCCAGCCTCTCCCACCAGCAGACGAGGATGACAGCGTCGAAGAAGAAAACATCCGTCAATCTTTGAATAACACATCCTCTAGTGATACACAAATAAAATATTTCAAAACTCATGAGATTTGGAATATAATCATAAATAAACTAGACCCTAAGAAAGCTCCAGGTATTGATTTTATCACTGGAGAGCTACTCAAGGAACTACCGATGAAATGCATCCGACACCTAACTATCCTATTCAATGCAGTCCTTCGACTCCGTTATTTCCCAAGTCAATGGAAAGTCGCTCAAATCGTTGTCATCCCAAAACCTGGCAAAAATCCAGAAGACGTAACTTCCTATAGACCAATTAGCCTGTTACCAACCCTATCCAAGTTATTTGAAAAAGCACTACTCACAAGACTGTATCCAATTATTCTTGAGAGAAACTTGAATCCAAATCATCAATTTGGGTTCAGACATGAACACGCCATAATCGAACAAATCCACAGAGTTGTACAAGCTATAAATAACAGCCTTCAAAACAAGATGTATTGCTCAGCTGCATTCCTTGACATCAGTCAAGCTTTTGATAAAGTTTGGCACATTGGGTTACTTTTCAAGTTGAAACGTGACTTACCCCACCAGTACTTCCAAATCCTTAAGTCATACCTCTGTAACCGACAATTCCAGATAAAATATCAGAACGCAGCCAGTAATCTCCACCCAGTGAAATCCGGAGTACCCCAAGGAAGTGTTATTGGGCCAATTCTATATCTTCTGTATACAGCTGATCTTCCTACCGTGGATCAAACAACAATTGCTACATACGCAGACGATACAGCAATACTGGCATCACATCCAGACCCAAAATTAGCTTCGCAACTTTTACAAAAGAATCTGGATCTAATACAGCGCTGGTTAAAAACTTGGCGAATTAGAGCAAACGAAAATAAATCTATCCACATCACCTTTACTACCAGAAGAGACACATGCACCCCAGTATATCTAAACAACCGCCAGCTACCCCAAGCTGAGGACGTCAAATATCTAGGAATGCACCTAGACAGACGTCTGACATGGTGTAAACACATTTGAACCAAACGAAAGCAGCTGGGTTTAAAGATAAAACAGCTGTATTGGCTCATCGGTAGAAAACCCATCCTCTCCACCGACAACAAATTGCTGCTGTATAAAGCAATAATCAAGCCAGTCTGGACCTACGGCATCGAACTATGGGGGTCAGCAAGTACCTCCAACATCGAAATCATCGAAAGATTTCAATCAAAAATCCTTCGTATGATTATCAATGCTCCATGGTTTGTTCCCAAATGGATAATTTCACAAGATCTGCAAATGCCTTCCGTGAAAGAAGAAATCCCCAGACTGAGTGCAAGATACATCCAAAGATTAAAGTGTCACAAAAATAAACTAGCCGTGAATCTTGTGCAGTGCGGTAGTGTTAAACGTTTAAAACGTCACAACCCTCTAGATTTACAGGACCGATTTAAATAAGTTCATCTTAGGATTAAGTATTTTCATAATATTATTTAATTTAGTCAACTGTAATTATAGTAACTATAGCAAATTAAGTAAATGTAAGTAAAGTACTGCCAATGGGCAGTTACTTTTACATGTCATATAGTCTTTAATCACTAAAATTTACTGAATATCTCTACAAAGATAGATTGTAAATACTAATGGGATCATAAAAAAAAAAACTATGTTCATTCTTGTGAAATGTCAATAAATAACAATGCTAAATACTTTTGGAATTTTATCAACTCCAAGAGAAAAAAAATCTTCTTTTCCCTCAAGTATGCACTATAGTAATGACACTCTTTCTGATCCTCAAAGGATAGCTGAAGCTTTTGCTGCACATTTCCAATCTGTTTACAAGCTTTCCTCTTCCCAAATTCCTCCTAATTCCACATCCTCTTATAATTTCATTTCAATCTTATATATTACATGTGATCAAATAGCATCTTCACTCAAAAATCTAAAGTCTGATCTAACCTGCGGACCTGACCTTATACCTAGCCTGTTAATCAAAGATTGCGTCTATCCATTTTCACTCGCGCTTCATCACTTATTTAATCTGTCTTTGTCAACGAGAACGTTTCCTGATATCTGCAAGTTAACAAGAATTACCCCAATATTTAAATCTGGTGATCGCACAGATATTAAAAACTATAGACCTATTGCTGTACTTTCTAATTTTAGTAAGGCTTTTGAAAAAATTATTTACAATTCAATATACAAAACTTTAAGAAATAGTCTATCCTTCTCTGAACATGGGTTTATGGAAAAAAGATCAACCTCAAGTAATCTGTGCTACTTTACTCATTTTGTTTCTTCGACCCTTGACAATAATGGCCAAGTTGACACTATATTTACTGACTTTTCCAAGGCCTTCGACACAGTCGACCATTCTATTTTAATTCATAAACTTAGCTCTTTCTCCATTTCCCCCTCTAATTTCCCTTCTTGAATCATACCTTAGCAACAGATCTCTTTTTGTCAAGTTTTTTGGTCATGAATCTTCCTCTTTTTCTCCATCTTCTGGCGTGCCTCAGGGTTCGAACTTAGGTCTTCTTTTATTCTTATTATTTATCAACGATATTACAGACGTCATTGAAAGTGAAAAACGATTGTTTTCCGATGACTTAAAAATATTCAGAACAATCAACAGCATGAATGATTGTGTTTTACTACAATCGGATGTCGATAGAATAAAAATGTGGTGTGATCCTAACAAGCTTCATCTTAATCTTTCAAAATGTAAGGTTGTAACCTTTACTAGGAAAAAGAATCCTACAATTTATAATTATTCAATTGCTAATGTTCATTTTATCCGTTGTTCACAAATTCGAGATTTAGGCGTAGTATTTGATTCCTCTTTGTCATTTGTTCCTCATATTTCCGATATTTGTTCGTCATCTTACAGAATGCTCGTAATACCAGAAGTTTTACTAATTCAAATACTTTATTTATACTTTACTACTCTTGAATCCGTTCTAAACTTGAATACTGTTCTACAGTATGGAATCCAATCTATATTGTTCAACCCAATAGGCTGGAATCTATTCAGAAGAAATTTTTGAAGTACATATATTTAAAAATGATGGGTTGTTACCCTAATTATCAAGTAACGTATGAAATTTAAATCTTTGTATGATAGACGTATTATTTATTTAGCCGTATATCTTCATAGACTAATAAATTCGTTAATTGATGATCCCACTTTCCTCTCTCTTATTAATTTTCATGCACCTTCCGTCAAAACTCGTTCTTTTGCTACATTCTACCTACCTACTCCAAGAACGAACATATTAATCCTCTCTCCCATCTATAGAATGTGTTACTTGTACCAAAGTAATTTCATTTCTTGTGAAATAGTTTATATTCCTCCGAACGTATTTGCTAACATGATTAATAATCTCTTTGTATGATTTTGTATTATTTAAGCTATATGTATATATTATTAAGTATATTTATATGAATATTATGTCATTTTTTTGTATCACTTTTGTATATCTCTTCTTTATATATTTTTTGTACCTGTCCTGTTATTGGGCTTCGCCTGTTGGACAGAGTAATTATAAATAAATAAATAAATAAATAAATAAATAAAATTATATAATTCACTAATAATTAGTGCATATGAAATATCACTTACTTATAAATAAACTAATACATCTGTAAATAGTTAAGTGGTCAGATAGTGACTACGTATACACGTACGGCAAAATTTTACTTTCACTTGTCTATGTTGAAAAATAAATTTACTTTTATTACGTTTACACATTAAGAACGAATCTACTTTACTTTAGATTGTTGACTTGTCCTTCACTTATCCGCTTGTTGACAGCCAGTAATTTGTGTGGTTATGATAAAAATTATAGACAAGTTATATACATTTATTTAATTGCGTACAAAATTACGATTCGTAGTATTTATATTATTTATAGAAAAACCATGGACATTAATTTGAAATTAAACATATTAAATAGTAGCGTGATTTATTTTAATTTTATGACAGTGCAAATGTAATCACAGTTTTAGATGTAATATAAATTGAGGAAACAATGATGACAAAGTAAAGTCGATATGCGTTTACACGATTCTTTCAAAGTCACTTATAAGAGTCAAGTCTGATTTATTTTATACTTGACTTAAGGAAGAAAAGTAGATAGTCGATAGTGCTTACACAGTGGCAAAAGTCGCCTTTTCAAAGTCAAAGTCAAGTCGAAGTACATTTTTATCGTACGTGTAAAAGTAGTCATAAGTAGTAGTCACAAGTAGTTATAAACCCAGGCTATATGTTGTCATCAGATATTTATTTTACATCAAATGTCTGATCGTTCACGTTATAACATACATTACAATCTTCGTAAATATCTCTATGGTATTTAAAAATTTCCCGTGATTTTATCTTACGCAATAATAAATCATATAATAGTTATTTATATATGAAGGCACTAAAAGTATAATTTTTTTTATAACGAATATGGAATTTAGTCTACGAGGCGACAGCCGAGGAAAATAAACTATATGAGTAATAAAAAATACATCAGTGCCGAGTTATACGCTATATTTTTCCCAAGTCGTTTTTTATTAATTAAAAACAAAAAATTAAAGCATTATTTGTAAAACGTCAGGTAGCTGTTGCGACTGGGATGGCCGTGATAACAAAAGTACTGTCAAGGTGTCAAATTTGGTGATAATTTTCATTATTTTTTTACATATTCTTAGACGTGTTCTGCATGTGATCTGTATTAAATCCAATAAATTATTATCAAAGGTAAATAATAAATAAATTCAACAAGAGTATTATAGAATAATTTGTTTGTAATTAAAATTTAACATAAGGGTCCGCGACGTAAAATTTTGAATAAGATTGTGTAAAGTTTAACTTTAGCTACTATTGTGGCTATTTCTTTAGTATCTATTTTGGAAAAAGATACTTGTTAAATTAGTTTGGGCCTTATTTGGGTTGAAATTTAGATTATGTTTGACGGCCCCTAAAAGCTTCTAAATATTATAAAAATGGCTCGACATAATCTCTCGGGCGTTTATTTCAACGTTATACCTCCCCTACTTCACTTTTGTGTCATTTTATTGCTCTTTTTGGTCAAACTGTAGATAAAGGGCCCCACCTCCGATTTGGATGAAACTTTGTGGAAAAATCGCCTAAAAAAATATATGTATGGGAAAAATAATGGCAAGTGGGAGAAACCTTTGGATGACCTTGAATTCAATGTTTACTTGTTATTTATTTAATACAATGGATCTCTGTGTGTGTGTGTGCGTGTGTATGTGTGCGTGCACGCGCGCGTGTGTGTGCGAGTGTCTGTGCGTGTTTATGTGTGTGTGTGTGTGTGCTCGCGCGCGTGTGTGCGTGTGCGAGTGCACGGCGCGCACATACACATACACGCACCTAAACACACACACGCACACAACACACACACACACGCGCGCGTGCGCGCACACACACAGAGATCCATTGTATTAAATAAATAACAAGTAAACATTGAATTCAAGATCATCCAAAGGTTTCCCCCACTTGCCTCTATTTTTCCCATACATATAATTTTTCGGGCGATTTTTCCACAAAGTTTCATCCAAATCGGAGGTGGGGTCCCTTATCGACAGTTTGACCCCCTTTTTTGCTGAAAAAAAAAAATCGATTAAATTTATTTCAACGCAGCTTGTCTGCAAATAACTGGATTGGATTTGATCCAAATATTTATTCAGAACTATAAACAAATGCTTCCTACAATTTTAGAAGACCTTTTCTCCAACGTGAAACAGGGTCGGTTTTCCCATAAGGCCGATAGGGCGACTGCCCTAGGCCTCCGATTTTAAGCGGCCTCTAAAAATTCGATGGATACTATATAAAACAAAATATCATTTTCATTTGTATTCCGCATTAAATAATTTCATTTTGAATGTATAATTTAAATTCGCGCCACTTAATTACGTATTTTCACAACGGCAACGTCACTAAGTTTGCGGAATGTACGTATCGATAACATAATTTTCTTTTACCGTTAAATTGATAAATACTTTATACCGTTCGTTCAAAATCGTTTTGGTAACAATACGGACTGTTTAAATTCACGTGATGGTCCATCATGTATTTCTAAGAGAGGCTCAGATTGAGAAACTGAATTCCCCGAGTTTGACGTAACCCTTAGCGGGTCATTGGTGAAATATAGCGGAGAGGTGAAGAGTGTATAGAAATATATATAATTACAGTAGGTATATGTTCTTTCTAGAAAAAGGTATGGCATAAGAAAATTTGAAGGAGCCGCGAACTAAGAAAAAAAAATTAAGGATTCGTGTAGAAAAATAGAAAAATGTTTTGAATCAAAAAAATGCAAATAAAAATTTAGATCAGGAAGTGTGCAGTAGCCACACGCCTGTATCAAATGTTGATGCTATGCATAATGAGATTAAAATAATTAAAAATAGCGAGCAAAAAGATGTTACTGAAAATCAAACAAATTATACAGACAACGATTGGCCACAAGTAATTACAGATTCCTTATATAATAAATGAAAAAAAAAAAAAACACATATGTAGAAAGGAGGTATCTTCAATAGTGATTTAAAACTATTATTTTTATATATGTGTACATATTTATGTCTACGTTATAATTTAATTTTGATGTAAATTTTATTTGAAAAAAATTTAGATTTTTTATTTCGGCCTCTAATTTTCTTCCGCCTTAGGCCTCTAAAAATATATAACCGGCTCTGACGTGAAACCGCGCCCAAAATAACTTTTGTGTTATTTAAGTGCTATTTTCCCTAAAAATTGTAAAAATTCATTTTGATTCGAAATTAATAAAAATTATTAACACATGTTTGCTATAACTTTAAAAACTTTTGCTTTAACGTGAAACCGTGCCCAACTTCATTTTTGTATGTTTTTATTGTCTTTTTTTTCCTACAAATCGTAAAAATTCACTCAAACTTAGTTGCATCGTATTTACTGAGTTTAATTTAGTCTAAAATTATTCAAAATAATTAAAATATGTTATTATATTATAAGACCTTTTCGTAAACGTTAAACCGCACTCAAATTACTTTTGTGCTTTTTACTTGCCAATAAATACGATGCAACTAAGTTTGAGTGAATTTTTACGAAGTGGGGGGAGGTTAAACGTTGAAATAAACGCCCGAAGCTTATGTCCACCCATTTTTATAATATTTAGAAGCTTTTTACGGGGCGTCAAAAAAATTTATATTTCAACCTAAATAAGGGCAACCCTATTGTTAAATTCATTATTTGTCACGTATAAATAGACCATCAAATAAATTAAAACGTATAAATAGACCATCAAATAAATTAAAAGAAAACAGCCAGCGCTCTTTTGGCAAACTAATGACATTAAAGAAAAATGTTATATACATTAAATGACTAGGAAAAAGGGTTCTATTTAACATAATGATTAATCAGTGGTTCTCAAACGGTAGAATTTTTTTTAAATATTAACCTATATAAATTTTTATGCCAACGATATAAATATGATATGGAGTTGTTTAACCATTATTTTGAGAAAAATTACATTAAAAATCAGAAATAATATCACAATATTGAGTAGGCTATGCAATGAACAACTAGTTGAACTTTTATTATATACAATCTATGTTATATATTTACGAATATTTCAGGCGTGGCATTGAGACGTGTATTTTCAGATTCTTTAGATAAAAATATAAAGAAAATGTAGAGGTAAAATTAACTGGAAAGCAACATTATTGGGTAAAATTTTGAAATTTTGAGAAAATTTTGACACAAAACTGATGGAAAATCGTGAAAATTACTAAAAATTACCAAATGTTGATGTGGTTTCCATAGACACAGTGTCAGATTGAATTTTTTAACTGTCAAAATGAATTTTGACAAATGTATGAAATGTCATTGAAAATATTCATTTACAATTTGTGACCGATTTCGGGCGTACAAGTCTATAAAATTAATAAATTATTGCATTCTAATTGGTTTTACATGTTTTTGGTACGTTCAAATACAGTTTAAATGGGTTAAAAGTATCCAACTTATACATTTACAAAATTTATAATAACAAAAAAAAAAAATATTTCTTTCAAAAATAATATTCCCATTGAACATTCACTTTTTTCTATGACAACGAACTTATACCTATATTATTACTATAGAAGCATATGTTTTCACAATGTATCCATAGATACAAATAATTGTGGTTACCATGGAAATTAAAATGAATAATTGTTTATCAATATGAAATAAGGCTATGCGAGGCGAGGAGCGTAGCGACGAGCCTCGTATCCAACTTATACATTTTACATACGCAAAATTTATAAAACAAAAAAAAAATTTTCTTTCAAAAATAATATTCTCATTGAACTTTCACTTTTTTCTATGACAACGAACTTATACCTATATTATTACTATAGAAGCATATGTTTTTACAATGTATCCATAGATACAAATAATTGTGGTTACCATGGAAATTAAAAGGATTAATTGTTTATCAATACGAAATAAGGCTATGCGAGGCGAGGAGCGTAGCGACGAGCCTCGTATCCAATTAAAAACACTGATTTATCTACAAGACATTTAAATTAAAAAATATTTCTATCCACCTCACACATTTATCTATACGGCGAAGCACTATCCATTGCACTGGTATTACTACTTGTATGACAACTGCATGTCTATTCGATCCGTCTTGAGGATCGAGGAATGGTTTTGTATTTCTAGGAACTCGAAGGACCAGATGAGCTAACTCATCAATATAATACGTGATGAACAGTTGATACTTTTATTCAACACACAAAAAAAAACATTTATACAATGACGGTTACAGATGTTAGAGTTCAACCTTCCAATTCAAGACTCCCTTCTTAACTCCTACTATTTTTCAACTTATCTCCTAGGAAACTTTTACATACACCCCCTCCACAATGTAGAGGGTTGGGGGTAGGAAATGAGGTGCAGAAGCGCGCCAACATCCCGGCCCCCATTGAACATGTTTCAATATTTAATAGAAAAGAATTAGCAATATTGCATAATTAAATATATACTTAAGATGAATTATTGTCTCTAATAATAACGTTGGAATTTAATCAAGACTGAACCACATACACTATACGGAGAACACTCTCTGTCTTGGAGGGCACTCACTGCAAAAGGGGCACACTAGTTAATGGGCAACACACATATAGTTTTTATTGCTCTGGTTGTCTCGCCAGTCGGAGTTTTGATGCTAGCGGCTCGTACTACGCCATCTTTGCCCGGGTGCAGTTGCAGGATCCGTCCGATTCTCCAGGTCAAGGGAGGAGTTGGTTCCTTCAAAAGAACCACGTTACCGACGTCCAAGGGTAAATCCATGTGGCGGTGCCACTTTGTGCGTTGTTGTAATTGCGCTAAATACTCCTGTGTCCAGCGCTTCCAAAAATGTTGTCTCATTAATTCGACATGCTGCCATCTGGACAGCCTGTTGGTTGGAACATCTACTAGACTGGGTTCCGGCGTTGAGGTTAGAGGGCACCCAATTAGGAAATGTCCAGGCGTCAGGACGCTCAGGTCGCTTGGGTCCTCCGTCAAGGGACACAGCGGCCGCGAGTTTAGACAAGCCTCTATTGAAGTCAGTAAAGTAAACATTTCCTCATAAGTTAGGCAAGCATTGCCGATTACCCTTTTAATGTGAAATTTTGTGGATTTTATCCCAGCCTCCCAAATTCCACCAAAATGCGGCGACCGTGCAGGAATGAAATGCCATTTGATTTTTTTACAATATAGAAAATGATTAAATTCAGTTTCGACTAATGCAGACTTGAAGAGTTTTGCGAGCTCACGCTGCGCTCCATGAAAATTAGTAGCATTGTCACAATATATATTTTCCACGATACCTCTACGTGCTATAAATCTTTTTAACGCGCTGATAAAACTTTGTGCCGTCAGATCACCAACTAGCTCTAGATGAACAGCTTTCGACGCAAAACAGATAAACAGACAAATATACGCTTTATTTGTGCGTTTACTTCGACGATTGCCTTCTTTAATAAGAATTGGACCGCCAAAATCAACACCACAATTCAAAAATGGCCGTGCAACCGTAATTCGATGTTCCGGAAGATTACCCATTTTAGTTTCTATATCTCGTGGTTTTGCGCGAAAACAACTCACAAATTTACGAATAACATGGCGCACCTGACTGCGTCCGTCAAGTGGCCAATATTTTTGCCTTAGTGAAGCCAACGTACTGGTAGGCCCTGCATGAAGCTGATTTCTATGTTCTACTTCAATTATTAGTTTAGTGACATTGTGTTTTGGTAATACAATGGGGAATTTTTTGTCAAAATTATATTCAGAGTTGCTTAATCGACCACCCACTCATATTAATCCTAATTCATCTAAAAATGGGTCTAGCATTTTTAATTTACTTTTGTTATTAACTACGTTATGTTTGTGCAGTTCTTTAATTTCGTCATGAAAAAGATGATTTTGAATTAATTTTATTATTTTGATTTCCGCCAATTTTAATTCACCTAATGTTAAAAAATCTCCCATTTTGTTACTCCTATTAGTAGGTTTACTCTTGTAAATAAATCTTGTAATCCAGGCTATAATTCTGACTAATTTATGAAATGATGCAAATTTATTAAGCAATTCAGTATAAATATCGTTTTCAGGACCTTGAACTGAAACTAAAGATCTAATTTGAGTGTCTGGAATATCAATTTGTTCTAGTATTTTTATTTCAGGCCAATACTCTACTGTCTGACTTAACCAACCAGGACCGTGAAACCACAATTGATTGTTGATTAAATCTTTTGGAGAAATGCCTCGCGAAATAATGTCTGCTGGATTATCCGATGATCTTACATGATTCCAATTTGAAATTATTGAGTTACTTTGAATTTCTGATACCCGATTCGCTACAAATGTTTTCAAATTACTCGGACTTGATCTTAACCAGGCAAGGACAATTGTTGAATCTGTCCAGTAATGCAACTTATCAGTATGAATGTTTAGTTGTGGTACTATGTTTGACATCAACCGAGACAGTAGCGTAGCTGCGCAAAGTTCTAATCTCGGTACTGTAACAGTTTTTAATGGTGCAACTCGTGATTTTGCACATAACAAATTAACAGATATCACATTTTCATGGATTGTACGAATATATATGCATGCACCATATGCAAGTTGTGAGCTATCAAAAAAGCCATGTACTTGTATAGAAGAACAAGGAAATGAATTCATCACTTTTCTAGGAATTCGAATGTTATTTAAATTTTGTAATTGCCCTACTAAGTCTATCCATGGCTGTAATATTTCGTTAAGTACCAATTCGTCCCATCCTAGATTTAATTTCCACATTGCTTGCATTATTAATTTTGCTTTAACAATTACCGGACCTATTAAATGCAAAGGATCGTAAATTTTTGCAATCACTGATAGAATGTTACGTTTTGTTACATGTGTATAAGTTTCTAAGTTAATTTCATATCGAAAATAATCTTCACGGCAATTCCAAATTAATCCTAATGTTTTAGTGTCACCGGTTTTATCAAAATTAAAAAGTTGTGAATCTATTTCTAACTGATTTAAATTTGACAAAAGTTCGATATTATTTGAAGCAAATTTTACTAGTGGAAAACAACCGCTATTTAACAACTGTATCAGTTCGTTTCTAATTCGTATTGCGTCTGTCAAAGTATTCGATCCAGTAAGAACATCATCGACGTAAAAATCATTTAGTACAATCTCTGAAGTTTGTGGATAAGTGCTTTTTGAATCCATGGGTAATTTTTGCAAGCATTTTAATGCTAGATACGGAGCACACGATAAACCGTATGTTATTGTATTTAATTGATATGTTCTATAATCTTCAAGCACATTGTTACGCCAAATAATATTTTGATAAATCCTATCTGCTGGCGAAACCAAAATTTGTCGGTACATTTTACTTATATCGGCCGTAAAGACATATTGGTAAAGTCTGAACCGCATTAGTATAGGTATTATGTCGTTTTGGATTTTTGGACCGGCATGAAGTGTGTCATTTAAACTAATATTGTTCGACGATTTTGCGCTGCTGTCGAAAACAACACGAAGCTTTGTTGTCGTACTTGATTCTTTTACAACTCCGTGATGTGGTAGAAATATGGCCTTTTCTAACGTATCTGAAGTATAATCTACTAGGTCCATATGTTTTAGTTCTAGATATTCGTTAAGAAATTCAGAATATTTACATTGCAATTCAGAATTACGTTTAAGTTTATTTTCTAAAGTATTTAATCGTTTTATTGCCATAATTTTTGTGTCGCCTATTAGAGAAGGGTCAGATTTGAAGGGTAGTTTAACTACGAATCTCCCGCTGGGTTTACGAGTAACAGTTTCTTCGAAGTATCGTTCGCATTGTATTTCTTCTGGGCATTGTAAAGTTTTGGAATTTTCCTTAAGAGGATAATCTTCTAGTTCCCAGAATTTTGACATCTGTTTGTCCAACTTATTCAAGCTAAGATTACAGACAAAATTGTTGGGTTTATTTTTGTTGCAAGTTATATTACCCCCAATTAACCACCCGAAGTGCGACTCTTGAAGATGAGGATGAAGGCTATTTGCTTTTATTTGACCATTTAGGATAATACTCCAAAATATTTCTGCGCCTAAAAGAATTTCTATTTCATCTGATATATTAAATTTTGAGTCCGCTAAATTTAGATTTCCCGGAATTTTCATTTGATCTATATTAAAAGACGTTGTTGGCAAACTTTCTGTTATTTTATCCAAAATGACAAAACTGGCTTCGTTTTTATAAGAACCAACACATGATTTGAAATTTACTTTCGATATTTTGTTTGCTTTACTACGAGAGTTATTTATACCTGTAACATTTAAATTGATACTATTTGTTGCTAAATTTAATTTCTCTTGCAAGGAACGTGTAACAAAGTTTAATTGTGATCCTTGGTCAAGTAAGGCTCTACATTTAACCCATGTAGTAGAATTAGGATTGTTGACAAGGATTTCTGCTGTTGTTAATAATATTTGACCATTACTAGTATGATTAGCACATGCAGTTACTGCGCTTGCATTAGTATTACTACAATCAGCTCCATGTAAAATAGAATTATGTTTTAAATGGCAATAACGACAAGTATTAGAGTTTTTATTTTGGAACGATTGATTTGGAGGTTTATGATTTCGTGAATAATTATGATTGTTATTTTGAGTTTTATTTTGAACTATAATTTTACTATCTTTAACAGGATTTGTATGATTCAAAGATTCTAACAAAAAGCAACGTTTTTCTATAAATTCTTTTAATTTATTCACTGTTGGAATGTCACAAGTCAAGGTTGATTCCCAATCACGTTTCGTCAAAAAATCAAATTTTGATGCAATAATGGGTACTAATAATGTATCCCAATGCTCTGTAGGTTGATCTAAAGATTTTAAACCCGCTAAATTAATTATTAAATCATCCAGTAATTTGCGTAAAGAAATATGCGAGTTTTTTATTACTGATGGCGAGTTTATTATTGATAGAACATATTCCTGAGCTATGATTCTAATATTTTCATATCGTTTTTGTAACGATTCCCATGCTGTATTATAATTATCATCAGAAAGTACAATTGAGTCTATTATTTTCTGAGAATCCTCTTTCAGGCAGGATTTCAAGTAATGGAATTTCTCTATATTAGTATACGAATTACTGTTATGAATAAGAGCTTTAAAAGTATCTCTGAACGAGATCCAGTCCACATAATTTCCAGTAAATGAGGGTAAACTCAAAATAGGTAATCTTACGTTACTAACCGATGAGGTTGTCGGAGTAGAAGTATTCGAACGCGTTAATACTTCATCTCTTACGGAATTTTCATGTGTCTCAATGATTTCTAACATGTTTGATTCCGTATTAAAATAATCATTTTCGAATTCATCGCGATTCTTTTCATGTTTTGCATCTAAAGCTTCTAATTGATGTTGAATATTTTGATATTCTGTATAATACGAGCGTAATGTTGGTAATCTAGATTTTAATTGAAATATATTTGTATTCCCTTCGTTGGTATAACTTTCAACGAATGATTGAATTCTAGTAATAGATTTTTTAATTGTCGTACGACGAGCAATTAATTCCTGCGTTTCCTTCGTCATCTTGGTGTATTTAATCTTATCAAATGACAATATGATATAAATTGATTCCCAAATAAATTATGAGGAAATATACGAGATACTGACAACAAATAAAGCTCACTAACCTTTGTTTGCTGTACTGTCCTTGAACGGAGGTTTCAACGCCAAGGATGAATGCTGCGACGAAGATGCCTTATTCTAGGTGCCTGCTTCGACGTAGGTAGTTGATGGATGACTGCTCCAAGTGTTTCCACGAGTCACTTTTTAATCGATCCGGCTCGTAAGGACCAAATGTGTGACAACTGCATGTCTATTCGATCCGTCTTGAGGATCGAGAAATAGTTTTGTATTTCTAGGAACTCGAAGGACCAGATGAGCTAACTCATCAATATAATACGTGATGAACAGTTGATACTTTTATTCAACACACAAAAAAAAAAACATTTATACAATGACGGTTACAGATGTTAGAGTTCAACCTTCCAATTCAAGACTCCCTTCTTAACTCCTACTATTTTTCAACTTATCTCCTAGGAAACTTTTACATACACCCCCTCCACAATGTAGAGGGTTGGGGGTAGTAAATGAGGTGCAGAAGCGCGCCAACACTACTATTGCCTAGGTTACGATAGTATATTATTTTCTTATATGTAAAATAACGTGATTGTTACCTATTTATTAACCTACTTCAATTTTGTAATAGTATATTATATAACGAGAGATGTAAGAAGCAAATTATGCTCGAGTGAAAAAATTGACACACGAGCGAGTTTGTAATATCACGAGGGCGTAATTATGTATCTCGAGTTATGTATGACGAGTTATGTATGACCACTCAATACTATTTCTAAATTAAAATTTATTATGTATTTTCTCCAATTCATGAATTTTTTGATACACAAATTCTTATCGTTCCCGAGATTTAGTGGACCAAAAGATTATTTGTTGTACTTTTAGCTTTAGCTTGTATCTCCAGTAGTGTTTTAATTGAAATATCACTGTCGCTTGACATTTCTCAGCTATAATAGTAATAAATATAAGTAAAAGATAATAATATTTAGTAGCATATATATATATATATACCTCACTTATAAAATAGATTATAAACTATAGATAGGAGAGTATAAAATATGACCAGTAATGTAATAATCACCCACATTATCTAAATGTCAAACAAGCTTTGTCTTTGTTTATAAAAATAAACGACAATTGAGCGTAAGGATAAATGATGAAACATAGTCCCCTCTACATATTTTATTAAAATATTTATTATTTAGTTATAAAATTTAATCAGTTAACCAAATTGTATCCATATCATTTAAATCTACAATTTGAAGCATCAAATTTTAATTATTTTAATAATGTGATAGTCAATAGTGCCAATTTAAACACTGTTACGTAATGAACATTACGTAACACTATTCGTAACAACGCACTTACATTGATTGTAGTTTGTTCTAATGACATACTAGAAAAGTCGTAGAAAAAATTAATTCTAATTTTTAATATGATTTTTATCGAAATAATTGTCATATAACCCTATATCATATTTATATCGTTGAAATAAAAAAAAATATCTGTCTAATGGAGTAAAAATTTATATAGGTTATCATTAAAATAGTTCGACTCGTATCGCAAACTTTCAAACAAGTGCAAAATTGCTATTTTGTGTGAGTTGCATACTATACTTTTTATACGACAACAACAATTATAAAAATAACTACGAAATTATTTGTAATGCACAAACTGTAACAAACTGATGACATTTGACGTTATATTGTTTAAGCCACCTTAGGTTTTTTCATCAAAAACAGCAGACCGAACACGAAATATTTCTAGTCTAGCAACTTGCCTAGCAACCGATGCAAAATAAAATTCAGTACAAAATATAGCTTCTTATGATTCAATTTACACTTTTTATAAGGACATTTTTCGATATTGTATAAAAAATAGTATATTGTGTTATTCGCAATTTTTGCTTTCGCTCGGCTTCGCTACGCTTCGCCTCGCAAATGCAAAATAATTACTCATCAAACAAAGTATCACTTTTAATCCGAATAACATACTATTTTTTCTGCAACCAAAATAATTACATTTTAAATTATTAAAAACATTTGTTTAGAGCGTGATTAGAGCGTGAAGACGTGTATTTGTACAACGGCAATAAAAACACCTGTAAATCGGGAATTATTACATTAACAAATACGTGAATTGCTTAGATTAATGTGAACAGAACCTAAACAAATAGAGGTTATAATAGAATAAATAATTAATAACTGACAGCAAGCTCTGCCGATAAGTTAGATTACGCCGCTTCCGAGGAGTTGATCCGGGCAGCGTATTCTTACGACTAATAGGTAGGCAAACCAAACTTCAGAAGAAAGAAGAGGACTACATACCGACAAGGTGCAATTGTACACTAATGAATGATAATAGCATTAATACAGAGAAAAGAAGGAGACAAAGCGACGAAGAGCAGGTATTGAAAAAAAGTAAACTTTTAATTAGATCCCCGATTAAGAAACAATACGAAGAAGAATCTGAAATGGAAAAGGTAGCAGAAATGATAGAAAAAATGACGGATGATCTAAAAGCAGGAATGATTACCAATAAAGAAGAATTAAAAGAAGATATTGCAGAAAACAAGAAAATAATAATGAGACTGCAAGCAGAAATAGATATCAAAGAAAAAGAATGGAAAAAGGATAAAGAAGAGCTATTTCGGAAAATAGAATGGTTAGAAACAAAAATGGAGCAAAGGGACAAAAAAGACAGAAAAAATAACATAGTAGTAAAAGGACTACAAGAAGTAAGTACAGAAATGGATGCAAAAACTAAAATAAGGGAATTACTACAAGTGGAATTAAACATCCTACCTGACATAAAAAAGGCAATCGTAGTAAACACCAAAGAGAAGAAACAACTGATAATCGCTGAAATAGAGAACTGGGAAGAGAAGATTAACATAATGAGAAACAAATACAAAATAAGCAACAAACAAATATATATAGAAGATGATCTAACGAGTAAAGAAAGAGAGACACAGTTTAAATTACGAAACATAGCTAAAGAAGAAAGAAATAGAGGACAAACAGTAAAAATAGGATACAAGAAAATAACAATAAACGGTAAAGTCTACAACTGGAATGAAAGAACAGATACTTTAGAAGAAGGAAAAATAGAAATAGATATAAATCAGAAAAACAAAATCACGGAAGGTGACAAAAAAGAGAAGACACCAAACCGTACTAAAACTACTAGGTCAAAAAACTAATAAAACAAAAGATTAAAACGGATCAACAGGAAACGAAAGCGGCAAAACACAAGGGAACCGACTAGATAAAGATAGCAACATGGAATACACGTAGCATCAATAATAAAATTAATGAACTAAGTGAAGAATTTCAGAAAGCGAACATAGACATACTGGGATTAACTGAGACCAAGCGGAAAGGTCAGGGTCAGGGTATACATAGAATTAAAGGACAACACATGTTAATTTACAGCGGAGTACCGGCAGCACTAAATGCTAGTAGTGGAGTCGGATGCATAATACATGAAAAACTAGCTAATAATATAATAGACTGGAACTTCCATTCTGAAAGAATATTAAGCGTAAAAATTAAACTACTAAAATGTATAATAGAAGTAATAGTGACATATGGACCGAACGAAGACGAAAAATCAATAAATAAAGATAAATTTTGGTAGGAGCTACAAAGAGTTTTTGACTCGACCACAAATATCACACTTGTAATTGGCGACTTGAACGCAAGAGTTGGAAGAGAAAATATCGGTTTATAATCGGTTATGGGCAAGAATGGAGAAGCTACTTGCAATAATAACGGTACCCGACTAAAAGACTTCTGCATAATAAATGAACTTGTCATAACTAACACTACGTTCCAACATAAAGAAATTCATAAATACACAAGAGTAGAAAGAGTGAGAGCTGAGAAATCAATTATAGACTACATACTAATAAATAAAAGTCATATAAAAATACTAAAGGATACAAGGGTCTACAGAGGTCCGGAAATCGGCAGCGATCATTATCTAGTAGCCAGTAAAATAAAGTTAGAAACAGAACACAAAATTGAACCAGTGAATAAGCAGAAAAAGTACAACACAATTAAAATTTATAATCTTAAAAATGAAGAAACAAGAGAAATATATCAAAGTTTAATAAGTGACAAAATATCGTAGCTAGAAAACATAAGCAACTTAAGTATAGAAAATATGTGGAAACTTTTTAAAAATATTGTGAATGAAGCCGCAATGGAAGCCTGTGGAACCTCGAGAAGAAATGCAACAAAAAAACAAACAAACTGGTGGACTACTGAAATCAGAAACGAGGTAAAAATTAAAATGCAATTATGGAAGAACCATTTACACAAACAGGACAATGAATCAAAAGAAAAATATAGAACCCAGAGGAAAAAAGTTAAAGTAATGATTGAAGATGCCAAGAAACAATCCTGGGAAAATTTTGGAAAATAAATGGAAGAAAATTACAAAGATAACAAAAAGCAAATAAAAGACAAAAGTGGAAGAATACTAACCAAGAATCAGGACATTACCAAGAAATGGAAAGAATACTTCATGGATCTACTAGAAGGTAGAGAAATTACAGAAGTAAGACAAAATACGGAAGAAGCTAAAAAAATACAAGTTCACAACATAAATGAAGTACATGAAGAAACAATAACGATGGAAGAACTCAAGAGGGCAGTGGACAAAATAAAACTGGGAAAAGCACCTGGATATGACAATATTAGACCTGAGCAAATTAAATACCTAGAGGAAAATGGCATTGAACTCCTGTTATTAATAATAAATAAAGCTTGGACCGAGGAACGAATACCTAGTGATTGGGAAATTACTGTTATACTGCCAATTTATAAAAAAGGAGATAACAGAGTATGCAATAACTATAGAGGTATCTCTCTTGTATGTGTTGCAACGAAACTATACGAAACAATAATAGAAACCAAGCTAAGAGAAATAACAGAAGCAGAAATAGAAAAAACACAGAGTGGATTCAGGAAGGGCCATAGTACGCAGGACCATGTATTTACCTTAAGGCAAATTACTGAAGAAATACTAAAGTTTAAAAAGGAAATTTGTATCTGCTATATCGATCTAGAAAATGCATTTGATAAGGTCGACAGAGATGAATTATACAATACACTATATGAAAAAGAAGTTAACAGCAAAATTATAAGAATAATTAGAAGTATATATTGTTGAAGTACTTATAAGATATATAATTTAAAATGTTAATTCAAAGTTACAGTTGAAAAAAAAAAATAAAAGTATTGTATTGTTGTAGTTGTTATTGATAAGTTGTCAAAAATATAGAAAGTCTGACATTTCGTAATCATCGTCTCTTTGCATTTAAAAATCATTATAAATAAGTTCGTTTATAGAAGTTTGATTTACTATCTCACCAAAGGATCAACGAATATAATTTTCAACAGGTTATGGGACCAGACTCGCTTATGCGTGTTTAAAAAAAAAAAAAAAAAATTATATATTGAACAGTATTCAATAAAGATTTTAATTTTTGAGGTGTCGTTCAAATCAATATGGATTTAACGAAGCATATTAAACCGTTGACTGGTGAGACAGACTGGCCCATGTGGAAACGGAAAATTAGGGATCTTCTGGATTATCACGAAGGAGCTTTAGATGCAATTGATAATAAGTTAGTGAAGCCAGATCCGTTAGGAGAAAATGCTACAGAAGCACAAATCAAACTACATAAAGAGAAAAGTGATTTTTACCGTAAAGCAAATAGTTACGCAAAGTCAATGATTACGAGTTCAGTGACAGATGAAGTGTATCACAAAATCATGGACAAAAAGACAGCACATGAAGCGTGGGAAGCGTTAAAGCAGCAGTTCGAAGCAACATCCAAAGATCAATTGTTTAAGATAAGTACAGATTTCTTTGCATTTAATTGGATATCAGGTGAAGACGCTTCTACCCACATTGCTAGATTGAGAAGCTTGTGGAATGAATTAAACAATGGGCTTTTAGCTAAAGGCGAGAATGCATTGCCAGATTTATTGCTAGTATGTAAAATACTGTATATTTTGCCCGAAAAATTCGAGACGTTCCGGTCAAGTTGGATGTTATTGACTAAGGACAAAGAGAAAACCTTTGATGAGCTAACAATGCAGTTGTGTATGTATGAGAGAAATTTAAGACAACCTGCAGACAGCGATAAATTTGTTCAAGAGGCTTTAGTAGCGAAAACAAACAAGCAGAAAGAGTGTCAATATAAACCAAGTAATAAGAATTGGAGAAGAAAAGATATCTGCAATTACTGTAAAATAAAAGGACATTGGGTACGGGACTGCAAAAAGTGGATAGCTGATGGACGACCAGCAAGAAATAAGAAAACTGGTGATGTTCATACCAACGCAAATGTAGCTTTTGTACTTGATGCAGATGTGGCTCTCACTTCTATTTGTAACGAAGTCTGCGTAGCCGAGACTAGAGCCATGGATTGGTGGATAGATAACGGAGCAACGAGGCACATTACAAATAGCCCCGATTTGTTTGTCGAGTTTAAAGAATTTGAAAGCCCTTGCAGCATAAAGTCAGCAGGAAAAGAAACTCTCAGAGCACTTGGGAGAGGTACTATTAATATGTTGTCAATAATAAATGGCAAAAGTCAAAAATTTACGTTAAAAGACGTTTGGTATGTCCCGAATATTTCTAGAAATCTGTTCTCAGTTTTAGCAGCACAGGACAAAATACAAAGAAGTGTATTTAAGTCCACAGCTACGAGATGTTGGCTCGAAGTTGATGGTAGAAAAGTAATTTGCGGGGTTCGTGAAGTGAACGGAACACTTTACAAGGCAATCATCAAACCGATTTACCCTAAACAAGACTTGAAAATAAATGTTGCCGTTGCAGATAGTACAATTTTACAGCTCTATCATGAAAGGTGGGGACACCAAGATAAGCGACATGTCAAAGAAATGCTTGAGAAAGAGTTAGGCATCAATGTCAAACTGGATAAGGAAATCTGCGAGCCGTGCATTTATGGAAAAGCGCATCGTTTACCTTTCGGCACAAGGAAGAAAGCAATTGAGCCTGGAGAGCTAATGTCTACTGATTTATGTGGTCCTTTCGACGAGTCTTTTACTAAAAAGAAATATTTACTTGTATTCAAAGATAGCTATACAAAATTTCGTTATGGTTTTTTGATCAAGGAGAAATCAGAAGTCAAGAACATGCTGCTACAGATGCTTGCACATGCAAAAACACAAGGACATTCAATTAAAGAGTTATTAAGTGACAATGGCGGCGAATTTGACAATCAGGAAATCAGAGAAATTTTACAAAGAAACGGAATCACGCAGAGGCTGACAGCACCATACACTCCTGAACAGAATGGTGGCAGTGAACGTGAAAATCGAACAATAATCGAGATGGCAAGAACCTACAAATATTCAAATCCAGACATCAAGTTTCCAGAGGCAATATGGGCAGAATTAGTAAATTCAGCAGTCTATGTTTTAAACAGAACTGGGAAATCATCAGAAAAAGGAGTTAGTCCTTACGAACTCTGGATGAGAAAAAAGCCAAGAATTAAACATCTACGAAAAATTGGGTCCGTATGCTATATTCATGTTCCAGTTCAGAAACGTAGAAAGATGGACGGAAAAGCTTTAAAAGGATATCTCGTAGGTTACGATGGAGATGAGAGATACAGAATCTATCTAAAAGAAGGACACAAAGTAGTTTTATCGAGAGACGTAAAATTTCACGAGAAACCTGAAGAATGTGAAGAAAAAGTCAAGTTGCCATTCCGAGATGTCGAGCATGAAGGAGAATTAGTTATAGAACAACATGAAAAGACAGACAAAGAAGATTCGATTAAAATAGAAGAGAGTAACGATGAAAGAGAAATCGAAACTGAAGTTGACACAGATTCTGAAGAAGAAAATGAGAATTTACAGATGTCATCAAAATGTTATCTAAGAGACCGTTCGACACTGAAAAGACCAAAACATTTTGATGAATTTGTAACGATAGCGGAGAAGATCATCAACGTAACGGAAAATCCAGAAACATTCGAAGATGCCATTAACAGCAAGCAGAGTGTTGAGTGGAAAAAGGCTATGGACAGAGAAATGGCCTCATTGAAGGAAAACCAGACTTGGGAGCTGACGTCATTACCAAAAAATGCTAAAGCGATATCCTGTAAGTGGGTATTTCGAGTGAAGACAAACGCAGATGGTAGCATAGACAAGTACAAGGCAAGATTAGTTGTCAGAGGTTTTAGTCAACGTTACGGTGTTGACTACGATCAAACATACAGTCCAGTAGCGAAGATGGGTACAATTCGTTCAATTTTAAGCATTGCTGCAACTGAGAATATGCACCTTGCACAGTTCGACGTGTCAACTGCGTTCTTATATGGAGACCTTGAAGAAGTAATCTTTATGCAACAACCAGAAGGATACGAAGACGGAACGGATAAAGTCTGTATACTCAAGAGAAGTTTGTATGGATTAAAACAAGCACCAAGGTGCTGGAACAAACGTTTTGGGAACTCTCTTTTGAAATTGGGGTTCAAAGAAAGTGAAGCTGATCCATGCTTATATGTCCAAGAAAGAAAGGGCAAAAAGATCGTATTAGTATTGTACGTAGACGACGGGTTGGTTGGAGCTACTGATCTACACGATTTGGAAAATATTCTTGCAGAGCTCAAAGCAGAATACAAGATTGTCTCAAAGAAAGCGACCTATTTTTTAGGACTTGAAATTGAACATGAAGATAAAAATATTAAAATAAGTCAGAAAGCATACGCAAGAAGAATTCTCGAACGCTTTAATTTTTCAGAATGCAAGCCGATTTCAACGCCGATACTGAAAAGTCCTGAGACTTCAGAAACAGAGAAAGACGAAATCTATAAGCACAATTTTCCATACAGACAGGCTGTAGGTGCATTGATGTATTTGATGCTCGGTACGAGACCAGATCTGTCATACAGCATAGGATTCTTGTCAAGATCACTTGAGAATCCATCTACAGAAGATGTTGCAAGAGTAAAAAGAGTATTTCGATACATCGCAGGCACCATGGATTTGGGAATAGTTTATAGATGCAATGGAAACAAAGGCATCCTAGAATGCTACAGCGATGCAGATTTTGGAGGGTGCACAAAAACTGGTCGATCAACTTCGGGAGCAGTCATTATATATGCAGGAGGTGCTATATCATGGCTGAGTCAGAGACAGGCAATGGTGGCGACCTCAACAACAGAAGCGGAAATAGTAGCGGCAAGCGAAGCAACCAAAGAAATAATTTGGTTGAGCAGATTGTTTGAAGGAATAGTGGGGTTAAAATATATTCCAGTTCTTCAAGTTGACAACTCAGCGGCGGTGAGACTAGCTCAAAATCCAGAGCTTCATCGCAGAACTAAACACATTGCTATAAAGCATTTCTTTATTCGAGAGAAGGTGATCGAAGGTCAGCTAGGAGTACAACAAATTGCAACCGAAGAACAAGTCGCAGACATCATGACAAAGCCACTACCAAGAACACGTCTGCAAATTTTATGTAATCGAATGGGACTTTTATAGAAACAATCAGAATTACTATTTATTGTTTACAGAGATTGTAACTTTAAACTAACAAGGGAAAGTGTTGAAGTACTTATAAGATATATAATTTAAAATGTTAATTCAAAGTTACAGTTGAAAAAAAAAAAATAAAAGTATTGTATTGTTGTAGTTGTTATTGATAAGTTGTCAAAAATATAGAAAGTCTGACATTTCGTAATCATCGTCTCTTTGCATTTAAAAATCATTATAAATAAGTTCGTTTATAGAAGTTTGATTTACTATCTCACCAAAGGATCAACGAATATAATTTTCAACATATATGAAGCAAACAGAAACTGTGTCAGAAGGGGAGACAATCTATCAGAAAAGTTCACCACAAACAAAGGACTCAGACAGGGTGGAAACTTAAGTCCATTATTGTTTATAATTTCTTTAGATAAAGCAATTAAAAGAGCCAAAGAAAAGATTAATAAAACATTCATTGGATATATGAATTTAGAAAATGTATATGTAACAGAATGTATTTTTGCTGATGATATGGCAGTATTTGGTAAGACACAAACTGAGCTGCAGGTGAATGTAGATATATGGGAAGAAGAATTAAAAAGAATAAATATGAACATAAATGTTGAGAAAACGAAAACTATGCTCATAAGCAGTGATAATAGAACACTGGACGTTAAACTAAAAGGAAAGACATTAGAACAGGTAGATAGTTTCACATATCTAGGCAGTGTTATCGAAGCCAAAGGTGGAATTGAAAAAGAAATAAATCAAAGAGTGCAAGCAGCCGCAAGAACGTTCTATGCACTAAATAAAATAATTTTTAGCAACAAGATATAAAATGAGCATTTATAAAACTATATACATACCCATATTACTCTACGGGAGTGAAACGTGGGTCACAACAAAGAGGCAAAACGACAAAATACAAGCCATGGAAATGAAATGTCTACGAAGAATAGAAGGAGTAACAATAATGGATAAAAGAAGAAGCGAAGATATCAGAAATAAATTACAAGTAAAATCAGCATGCAGAATAATGGAAGAAAAGCAACTACAATGGTATGGACACATGATAAGAGCGCCAAAACAACCGACCAATGAAAGCAGTCTGGAAATCTAGAATGATAGGAAAGAGAAGAAGAGGTAGACCAGTTAAAAGCTGGGACGACAATATCAAAAACATCCTAGAAAGAAAGGGCAAAAGTACAAGAGAAGCGAATCAAATAGCAATGGACAGGAAGAAATGGAAACAATTTATTGAGGATTAATTAAATTACCACGACACCTTTTGGGTAATTAGTGGTTACAGAAATTATAGGGTGTTCCATGACTCAACCGACAAACTTATACCATATATTACGGGGGTCATTACAATCAAAAAATGTTATATGACCTATGGGCCAATTCCTATTTGTTTCGAAGATATCGAAGAAATTAAAAAACAAAATGATAACAGAAAATTTATTCATCAATCAATTAACACAAAATTACAGCAACTGTTCAAAATGAGAACCGCCATTTTCCAAACATACAGCTATCCTTCAAGTCATAGAATGTTGCCAGTTAATAGAATTAGTAGCTTCAACTAGACGGTCAATCAACTCTTCGCGTGTACCTATCTGGTTTACCATTACTATACACACGAGATTTGAGGCAACCCCACAGAAAAAAATCTAAAGGCGACAAGTCTGGTGACCAAGCTGGTCAATGTACAGGGCCACCTCGTACTATCCATCTTTCCGGAAATTTTTCGTTAAAAAACACCGTCACTTGTCTCCCAAAATGTGGTGGTGCCCCATCTTGCTGGAATCACATGCCACGACAAATTTCCATAGGAATATCTTCCATGTAATTCGGTAATTCTTCTTCCAAAAAGTGAAGGTAAGTTTCTGCACTAAGAGGTCCTTCAAAAAAGTGAGGCCTAATAAGATGATTATTTGACAAGCCGCACCACACGTTGACGGAAGAAAGTAAAATGCGGCATAATGGCTTAAATTAATAACACAGCACAAAAATCATTCAGAATTAACTACGATAGTTTTTTGTCAAAGAAATTCGTCAAGGCTAACTTAATTATCATTTTGTTTTTTATTTTCTTCGATATCTCCGAAACAAATAGGAATTTACCTATAGGTCATATAACATTTTTTGATCGTAATTATCCCCGTAATATATGGTATAAGTTTGTCGGTCGAGTTATGGAACACCCTGTATATATATATATATATATATATATATATATATATATATATATATATATATATATATATTTTTTTTTGAAATATAATTGTAACTAAAAAGATAGCTTTGCTTCAGATTTGTTTTGTTTACAATTTTATTGTTCTGTCAAAGTAAAATAATGTCAAATTATTAATAAAAATGTTTCAATGTGACGAAATGACAAGTTCAAAAGAAATAGATTTAAAGCTATTGCTACAGAAATCACGTGAAATTTACGAGTACGCATATAACCACTACTTACAATGGTGCAAGGAAAAAATATAAAAGTGTATTCGGAAAGTGTTCTATTGGTGATGAAATGTTCCACCCTGTGGTCCCAATATTCAATGATTAAGGCAACACTAAATCTCCATAATAGCGTAGGTATAGGAAAATTCTCAAAATTATGTCTACTTCGAAAAAGAAAATGACAAGTACACTCCTAAAAAATCATGAGTTTTAACGAAGTAGCAAATTGACCAATTCTTGAATTATGCTCCTGGCAATGATTAGTGTTTACCCAGGAGGAATAAGAATATAATTCTCTATATTAATTAATGTTTTTAGGTAGTTTAAATACTGGGAATTTCAAGATCTACAAAAATATAGAATCTACTTTTAAGGCTAGGATTAAAAGTACTTTTAAGGCTAGGATTAAAGTGTAACCTAGCAACAGTTACATTTTTTTATTAGTAACGAAAATTTTTATTACTAAAAACAGAATTAAAATCACTAACTTTATAGACGGTTGCAGAAAAAATTATTTTTATTCTACCGTTTAAGAACCACTTATTGAATTTTCTATTTATTATTTATATTAAATGAGGCGCTTTTCCCTGGTCCTGTTCAGTTTTTGTATGTAACATTTTTCTCTAAAGTCATTAGTTTGCTAAAACAAGCAAATACTGAAGAGCATGGTCGTTTATGTTGTTCACATAATTTCATAATCATTCACTCGTGAGGCGGCATAGGACCGCTCCCCATCTTCATAAAGAAAAAAAAAAAACGTATATTACGCCACTTTCTCATTTCTGGGTATCACGTTACATAATTTGATGCGTTACCTAAATTCAAATATGAATGTAAATACCATTAAACGTTCTGTTACCTTAGAAACAAGAGAAACCCGCTGATAGAAGCTATATAAAAACAGATTTAATTTTTAAATTTAAATTAATTTTTATTCTAATCAATGGTTTCAGAAAAAAATTAATACCTAACTCGTCAGCAAAAAGTCTGTACTTGCCTTGGATAATCGATACAAAGTGCCTCGTATTTCAATATGGCTCCTTGACAGTAATGTACCATTTTCTTGACTTTTATGTAATAGTATATTACGTACCGTGAACTGTAAGTGATAGTTTTTAGGTCGAGAATGTAGTTTGGGATGTCGAGACCCGTAGGGTCGAGATTTCCTAAACATTCGAGGCCTAAAAAATCACTTACAGTTCGAGGTTAGTAAGATATTTTTTGCAATACCTGCGTAAATACAAGAAAAGGAAAAATAGGTATCAAAATTAACAGCTGACAGATTGAGGTTAAAAATAAAATTTGAATGATATATATTTACTTACCGTTTCACTTACCATCCACCGTGGACGGTAAGTAAATGATGTAACCATGGAAACCATTTGTGCAATAAAAGTTCCACTTACTGTGTTTAAATTTTGTTATTAATGGGTAACTTACAGTACAGGTATTGCAAAAATAACTATTATGTACACCACTGAACAAATACTTAGCAACCGTTCAATAATAGATAATTTAACGGTAATAATTTTTAAAATATGTATTAAAATAATCACTAAATCACAAATTCATTCGACAGAATTTATTATTTTACGTCCATTTCTGGTATTCATTTAATCAGTTCTGCGCATTGTAATAAAAATTATGAAATTTCATTAGTCTACCATTTCTCGTACATGAATTATTACACATACCGACATAAATTCATCCCCGAACCCATTGCAAGAATGGTCAAAACGCATCCAGAGGATTTCTTCATTTATGTACAGGGCCGGATTTACAGCTTGCGGGGCCCCAAGCACGAGGAAGGGATGGGGCCCCTGTCTCTACTCTCTACTTTAAAAAATGTATCAAGGAAAAGAATAATTAATAAAAAAAAAGGTTGACCGGGGGCCCTTTTGGGTTGGGGGCCCCAAGCACGTGCTTGTTCCGCTTGTACGTAAATCCGGCCCTGTTTATGTATTAAGTACAGTAAAAAGTACTTTGTACCTATAAAACTGAAAAGTTATAGTTAAGTCAAACCTTATCAAAATCTGATGACGTCACAAGCTCTGGCCAATAGATAGAGTAAAAATTTCCAAATGCACATTTAACAATAAATTAAATATACCTTTTTTAAGAGCATAAAATATAAAATAATTACTACCTTATTTTAGCTATTCTTTAACACATATATGAATGTACAAATAAGCAATGTTTGCTTATATGAAATTTGTAGTTCGAATTAATATCATATTTTATAACTCTTCTATGTTGTAACATACAGTCCCATAGGTTATACAATAAATGACGAAAGTACTTTTTGGATAATCTTTCAATATTAAACAAAAACGTTTAACACTAAATACTATTTACAAAATATTTCCTTTTGACTATTTTGACGGTATACAATCGTTGTATGAAATTTAAATTTGATTTATAATCAATTACAATTAAATAAATATTACATACTCTGGCAAAGCGACATGGATCATCAATAGTATACTGGTCGTTTTTATTTCTACTGAAATCACTTGAATATCTATTGATAGATTGAGCACTTCCAAACAAAAGTCGCTATAACTACTGGAACAGATTGTATTTAAGTTAATATTATAATGGTATTGCACAATATGTAATTGTTTTATTTTTGAAATAACGATCTTCCATATTTTACTTCGCAGATCTGCGATTTCTCCTTGAATAAAAATATTTCAAAGACTATTTCCCTCATAAAATTTAAGCCAATCAGATTTCTGACATTTCTGAATGTCGTTCAATCAACGTAAAATAACACGATAATTTAGAGGATAGGTTTAAAAAAAAACACAATAACACTTTATAATTTTGATAGGTGACAACTAGAATAATTAAATGTACAATGATTATAAATATTTTTCTTGTAATATTTTTGCCACCGTATTCCACGTTTTTACAACTTCCTCTTTGTAATCGGTTTCATCTTGCTTCTTCATATTAAAACCGAAATCCTTCATTATTGTAGCCTATTCTATGACAGTTGTTTCTTCATTTAACTTCTTTTTTTTTCAGAACAAAATATTCAAATTGTCTCCACGCTGAAGATTTTGATTTTAAAGTATTCTTTGGTTAATTTCATTAACAGAACTTCCGAAACGGTCACCATTTTCATACAATTCAGAAATCACACTTTGTTTATTTATGTGTTGCTATTAAAAAGTAACAGCGTTTGGCTAAATTTTAATCGGGAAATAGTCCTTCGAATATCCCTCGTGCATGTTATTGTCGATATTTTGACATGCACTTGGGATATTATTATTATTATTCGTTAAATGTACTTGTCAAAAAATTAACCTATAATTTCTGTAGATAGGTATATCAGAGTTTTTTTAAGCACCTGTACCAGAATTTAATGTTAATGTTCCTCTGCATATAGCTTGCAGAGAAATTCATCGCAAACAAAAATTCACAAAAACTAAAATTATTGTTCTGTACTAGCGCGTATTTAAATAGTACATTCAGAGGCAAAAGTTTGTTATTCGTAACACAATGATATAATTATCTAATGCTTGTGCATAACTTACATTGCAACTCGCAAACTGATGCAGAGATGTATTTGTCTACCTGAATGGTTTTATTCGTGTTTTTAGCGAACTTTCACATTTCTTTACCAGGGTATTTATAATATTTGTAAAATTAATAAGTCCACATATACACAAAACAATAATTTCTCAAACCAGTAAAATTTGATAGTTATAATAGTTCTAATTAATTTATTATTTATCTTAAAATCTATTGCACCTCTGGATTATAACAATAAATACTATAATAATTACCAATCAGTCACATTCTGACTGGCTATTTACATTTTAACGAGAATTATAAACAAGCAAATAAGTTACGGCTCTCATTATAAAAATTAAAATTAAGTTTGTTCCCATTTCTAGTATAATAAAATTATTTATTAAACTTTGACTTATCCACAATACTTCATAATTATTAGTGATAAAAACAAAATGGGCCCATAAACCAATTTTTTTATGAAACTTTATTAGAATATATGACGATCATTGAAAACTCGATGTGAAAATTCCATATATTGCCGGAGATGTGATTTTTTTAAATTTTGTGTGACGTCACGGGTACTCCTCCAGTGGCACTAAATCCACGATTTTTCATAATAGTAGATATTATATATTTTTTAATGTAAAAATAATACTTACATATTGTAAGTAAATAACATACGCAAGTTTGAGAACAGTGGCAGTGGTAGTAATATAATCTAACCTCAGCACACAATTTTATTCAATAGTTTTTGAACACATCATAATAAAACAATGAAATTATAAAACAAGTAATAGAAGCCCAACAAATATAATCTTAAATACCAACAAACAAAACAAATTAAATGATATTTAGTAGTTCTATTTTAGCCCACAATAGGCGTTGGATGCAACGGCAGAGGCGCGATTTACACTTTTCATATTTCTGGCCAATAGCATTAAAGCGAGTACCCGTGACGTCCAAATTTGTTCAATTCGTTATATCGCTTAACTGCAGAATATTAAAAAAAAAAATACTTTACTACTAATTATTCCGTAAGTATTACTCGATTTTGATATAAATTTTTCATATTTCGTTTATGGTTTATACGTCCATTTATTTCACTCGTACATATTTTTTAATCAAAGAAAAACTTGAGCTTCTACTATTTTATTTTGTCTAAATTACCTAATTCTAATTAGAATTGTTTCGTAAAAATTGAATACAATATTGTATAAATCTCATGAATTAAGGTGGACCATGAAGATTGATGAATTTCACCATAATTTGATTGAAACAAACTATCATTGTTATAATAGATAATAATACGATTTAGATGCCGTGATTTGATCAATGGTAATCGCATTTTACGTGTGAAAATATATTACTTCGAGATCTTCGAAAGCAGAATGGCGTAATGATATATTTATTTTATTTGTATAAAAAAGAATCAACGTTGTATAATAATAAATCCATTTTAAAATTACTATAACTGGCTTGGAGTAAATCATTTTCCACGGTGCAATTTTGATTCAAAATTGGATCATTACTCTGAATTTAAAAATATGGATGAAGTGAAGGTGCTCTATATATTACTAATATGACTTTCATATAATTTTAATTTTACACCTTTTAAAATAAATTAAAATTATGCGAAATAGTGAAATTTTTGCATAATTTTTAACTCCTAAACATATATATATATATATATATATATATATATATATATATACATACATACAGGGTGTAAATCAAAAAGCGGGCCATAGGCGTTTAACATGGGAAGTGAGTTTTTCCGTGCACAAAAGTTCCCAAATAGTTTTAGACGAAAATGTTTTATAAATATTGCATATTTGTAGGGATAGCCATGGAATTGAAACAAAATTACAAACAATTACATATCACTAGCAATATTTATAAAACTTTAAAGTCGGTTTTACAGATTACAGGACGTGTAAAATAAAATCTGATTAGTGATTTAGATGCAGAATTAAATTCTCTACAATTTTTATTTGAACCATTTTCGTCTAAAACCATTTGGGAACTTTTGCGCACGGAAAAACTGATATCCCATGTAAATCGCCTATGGCCCGCTTTTTGATTTACACCCTGTATATATAAATTTAGAAAAATGCCCGTTATATTATCTATAACTATAGTGTGCAACTAAATTATTTTATTTTTCGGTAAGTGGAAAAAACTTTCAGACCTCATAATAATGAAATAAAGACTTTTTGGAAATAGTTCTGTGTAAATAAATGTATTTAAATTCAACGTTTGGAATTATTAAACATAATAGTTGGACAGACCAGCAGAACAATTACTACAAGAATTGCAGAACACAAATGGGCCATTCCCCATTCGTCTTAATCACCTGATAAATCTGCTTTGGCTAGTCATGCGATCGAATATTTACACAAAATAAATTTTGAAAAAACTAAAATTATAGCAAGATCCAAATGTACCAATGGTAGAATCGTAAGAGAAGATATTTGAAATATACACATATAAATGTACAGTGAATAAGACAATCAGAATGAAGGCTACGAACTGAACAAGACATGGCTCCCTCCTTTTTTTTAAGTCATAATTTTTGTTTACACAGTTACTATTTCTATTTACTTGTTTATGTCTTTCTTTTGTTTCCTGACGAAGAATTACGTTTAATAATTCGAAACTTAAACACACTTTTTTGTATATTTTTGTTTCTCAAAAACTGTAAATTCAAATGGAAAATAATCTTAGTATGTTATAGAGGATCATATTTATAAATATACAAATTATTTGCATTCTGTAGTCGTTCATGGGAATTTTTGACAAATTTTTCTATTTTGAAAATTGTGTTCATGTACAATTTGCAAACAAAATTATCTTTTTAAAATTTATTACATAACTTTGGACTTTTATCTACAAATATAGGTATAAAGCATTATATGTTTCATTTATTATAATAATAATATATTGTTTCAAAAAAGTCATGTTCATGTTAAGCTACATTCAGCCCATATGGTTGACCTTAAATATTATTTATTTATACAGAACTACATTCAAAAGTCTTTTCATTTCATTATTGTATTTTATTATTTGTGTTAGCTTATTTTGGAAATAGTCTAATGAAATATATGAAATTCGATTCCATTATTTTGAAGGTAAAATTTGTATTTAACATTGATGCTTCTAGGTAACAATCTTTCGAAATATATTTTTTTTAGTAATATAATATTCCCCTAATATAATATTATTGAAAAAATAATTCGTAAAGTTGCAAATCGGAAAATTTGTTTACGCCAAATCAATTATATTATTATCGTAATGGGTCTATAATTATAAAACTTTAATTCATTAGTAAAAATATACCTAGGTTACATTACATTACAAATTACATTTGATTATATATATATATATATATATATATATATATATATATATATATATATATATAATTTTTGTTTTGAAAATTCATTGCTTCTCACCTTGGTATTTTAGTGCGTTTCTTCTGCTTTTTTGTATTCGAACTTCATGGCGAATGTTGCACCTTATAAATGTCTATTAACTCTTTAACAATATTTCTGATGTATAAATAACCATTATATAAAAACAAAATTTTAAATTTATAAGGTACGTAATTATTGTAAAAAATCGTAGATTACATCACAACGTGGTTTCATGTGTTTATAATAGCGACCTCTATTGTAATAACAAAACTCTAAAACAAAAGAAAAAACACCAAAATTACGTTTGCAAAAATTGTTTTTGATGAAGTTTACTTAACTCAGCATATAAATGTCTGTGAACTCTACCATGTTTTTCCAAATGATCTTTTCTTCCAAATCCTTTGCCACAAATTTTACATTTATATGCTTTATAATCCGAATGAATTAACAAATGCCTATCAAGAGCACATTTTAACCTAAAACTTTTCCCACACACATGACATTTATAGTTTTTAATTCCTGAATGTATTAACATATGAGTATCTAAGGTATTTTTACGATTAAAAGTCATATTGCACAAAAAACAAACAAATGGTCGTTCGCCAGAATGAATAGACATATGCTTATTTAAATAAGTTTTCTTGGTAAACCGTCTCCCACAAAATTCACATGCAAATGCACCTTTTCCCTTCAACGGTAAAAGTTCCTCTTGTTTTCTTGCATCAATCAAGTTTTGAAGATGCACAGAGTAAGATGTATCTGAAGAATCATTACTGTCTTGTAAACTTGACTTTTTGGAGTCATCGACATCTAAAGAATTGTCTTCAGGATCACTAAGATATGTACTAACGAACTGCTCTGGTAAAGTAGTGTATTCCTCTTTAATTACTATAGATTCTTGATTATTATCTTCAGACTTTTGATCAAGAAAATGGTTTGATAAATTTTGTAGATTTTCTAAAGGATGATTTTCTTCTTTGATTAAACATCCCTGTAATAGTATATTACTTCTGATACATAATTCTTTAAACATATACGCTGTCTTTAAAAACTGACAGCATTCAATACATATTGATTCATATTTTTCTATTTCTGATGTGTAAAGCTGAAAAAATAATCATTATTGCTTAAAATATTTTAACCTACATTTTATGACAACTTACTATTTCTGGGACGCAAGATTTCAGTTTGTCCGATAATCTTACTCCGTCAATATCCAGTTCGTGTAATTTTCGCAGTGTATTATTGTTTCGAAAACATATACGACAGAAGTTTACTGGCGCTGACATTGTTTTAATTTAGTTTAGTTAATTTTATGAGCAAGCAGAAACTCTATTTGTCATTTCTGTGTTATCTGCTCAAGGGCTTTATTTACAAACATTCATAAACGTACAAACTTCTTTTACTAGACAAAAAGGGAACATTTACATTTATAGTGTATACTCCAATAATACGAAAATATTTTTAAAGATAATTATCAGTTTTCACTTTAACTGAAACTAAATACTAGAAATAATTAGCTATAATTTAATTTACAACTTCTATATTAATAATAAAAGCATCTCTTTTAGGTACGCCTATGCATATGATACTCAGTGTTCCCAACATTAGAAAATAAACTATCTCACATACACTATCAAATGTTTTTGTTTTCATAACTCACTGACCTGAATATATAACTGGATTGTGTTTTCAATGTTAAATGCGTACAGTGACCTCCATCCAATATGGACAGGAAAGCCGTATATTTTTAACATGTAATGGGCTGGTCTTGAGAACTGTCACGGGAGAGAGTTCTTCCTTGTTATTTTTTAAATGCTATCTCTATCTAATGTATCAACTGCGCATGGTCCGTATCTCTGAATACTTAGCTTAGCGAGAGCAGAGGCGTCGACTGAGGTACTTTCCGTGGTTTAAATGATTCCTTATTATTGCTCCTCTTATGTGACAAGTAGTAGTAGTTTGATTTTATATTGTGTTAGTTTGTGTGCATGTTTTCAAGAAACATTATTATTAACAAAATTAAATATGATGACAAAGTATACTACATTCCCATCCATTTCCATGACATATTTTTTCATAAATTCAATGAGTACGGCTCAGGGGCACCCCAGGAGCATGAGGTGCCTGTGTGCAAAATTTTGGATGGCGCCCCATTAATTAGAAATTGTATCAAAAAATATTATTCTTAAATTTTGCATAGGTGATACGAGCCCCAACAACTATATGTTCGGACACTTGACCTTTTCTTGCTCTACTAGCCTTTTTTAAATATATACGTAATGAATTAAAAAAAGTATGATTAATTTAAAATACTATACGGAGTGTTACAGAAAATTTGGATAAACTGCTACTAAATCATTTGAATAAATATACCGAATTATTTGGAATGTATTTTATAATAAATGCTTGACATTTTAAATTTTTTTCACATAAATCATCTACGTCAATATCAGAGTTAATTTCTCTTGTAATTTATCGCAGCAAGATAATAGGTTTTTTATATTGTAAATAAAAATTGGAATGAATCCATATGTTGTTTTAATAATGAAAATCTGTCTTGTAACAAAATTAAAGATTGATCTATTGTACAGAAAAAAAAATCTACATTCTTCTGTTTACCTCCCCAAATAGTAATTCAAAAAAGTTATTTATTTTATTACACATTACATAAGTAATAGGTAATGGATAATTGATTACTTTCTTAAAGTAATTTGTCCAGTTCTGAACCTAAATAACCAGTATGAAATAAATAAATTTAAATTAAATTTATTTATAAATATATACTACTCTGTTGTATATGTTACCGGCCAAACCCGATTTCAGGATAAACTAGTTTTGCCTAGGCTAAACTAATTCTTCCTACATGCAATAGGATAAACTGGTATAGCCTAGGCTAAACTAGTTCGTTCTAAGCCCGATAGGATAAACCAGTTTAGCCTAGGCTAAACTAGTTTATCCTGACAGAAATACACACTCTTAGGATAAGCTGGTATGGCCTAGTATAAACATTATAGAATACCTAGAAAGACAAAATAAATAGGTAAATTGAATAAAATATTATCTAATGAAATATAACTCAACAGTTCGATAAATTGGAAAATAATTCTCCATTATCTTTCCCAAACTTGTTCCCATTTGGCAATAGCCACGAAAGCCTCTGGTAGTTGGCTGGCAACAAGTTTTCGAAAGATCTGTCAAAGTATTTTCAAGTTATTCTGACTCTCTTGTTATATTATTACTGAATATAAAACTCTACAGGTATTTTCGGGAATAATCTTTTGTTTTTCTCAATACATAAGTAAAATGTGCTGAAAAGACCAGTTTATTGTCGTTTTTGATCATGAAATAAACCGAAAAATTATAGAAGTCACTTCTAGAAATACCATAATTAGTAATAATTCGCTATGGTCTTTACAACTCACGCTCAACAAACTTTTATTATTATTAAATACTAAGGCCCGGTTGTTCCACCTTCAGTTAGAAATTCGGTATAAATTTATTCGACTGGTAAACCTTGTTTTAGTTTTTCCATGTTCAGTTAAAAATTACCAATAGGATAAACATCTGTTAACAGTAGGATAGGTAACTGGCAGTCCAACTACCAGTTAGATGGTTTACCAGGGGGATATTGTACCGAATACAAACGATTTAACACACGAAGTGAACCGAACATATACATTTTGACACTTGTCAAATTAATTATTTTTATAACCTATTTCTAGGAATTTATTATTATTATTTATAAAAATGGATTTGTATGGCGGTGATGTATTCAAAGGTTTACCAGGAGAATGGTGTACCGATTGCGAACGATCTAATACATGAAGTTAGTCGTAGGTTCATATGAATTTTGTAACTTGTCAACTTAATTATTTTCATAAACAATTTCCAGGAATTTATTACTATTTATAAATGAGTATGAACATATGAAGCAAATAATGAAGAAAGTTAACATAGCACTCCCACAAATCTGGGGTACAGGGCAAAGCAGCACTGTCCGCGGTCAGTAGTTGATGGGTGACCGCTTTGCGAACCTACACCAGCTAACACTGCGTGCCGTTGTCACACCCCTGAAAACGAGGTACTCAGGCGGCCTATAACCTCAGCAGTTGAGACCGCTTAAAAAAAATAAGAATATTGCTATTCGATAAATTTATTACGAGCATTATGATGTATGGAGCGAGTCGAAATTTGGGGTTGGAGAGAACAAGATAAAATAGAAAGTATCCAATCGTAATATATTAGATGGATACTTGAGTTAGACAAATAAATACCGATATACTTATTAGAGAAAGAAACAAAACGGTACAAACTGAAGACAGAAGCAAGTAAGACAGCATTGAAGTATAAAGATAAATTAAGAAGGATACCATAGAAAAGCCTAGCTTAAAATTGTTGGGTACAAATATCAAGAAAAGAAGAAAGATTGGACGAAGAGAATTCATTGAAACAGACCAAATATTTGTAAATAGTATTAGTTTTTGTTATAAATAAATGAAATACCATAATAATGTAGAAATTTGAATACCGCAAGGTACCTACCAAATAAAACATATACTACTTTACTACTACGATTTATAAGAATAGATTTTTGTGTCGGTAATGATGAAGAAATATTGGATATTATCTTTAATAATATAAATGTACGTAAACAGTATACGGTACGGCCAAGGAGTAGTCACTTGGAAAAGTGAAACGATGAAGAATTTTTTATGAGATTTCATATATCAAAAAATACAGTATTGCATTTATTTGAAAACATTGAAGACAAGTTATTATTTTTATCAAAACCGTACGTTCTGGAAATATGTTACTGTTGAAATTATAATTCCAAATATTCCGTTTTTAGGAATCAAGGTGTTTGCCACAACGAATTAAATTGTGACCCGAGCTGATTCCAAATTTGTTCTTTCTCTTTCCAAGAAATAGAATCTGTCTTCTTTGGCTCTATTATATCTTTATAATCGTTTTAATAAAAATGATTGTTTTTAATTAAATAGTATTTTATTCAAATTACCTATTTAGTTTGTCTTTCTAGGTATTCTATAATGTTTATACTAGGCCATACCAGTTTATCCTAAGAGTGTATATTTCTGTCAGGATAAACTAGTTTGGCCTAGGCTGAACTGGTTTATCCTATCGGACTTAGAACGAACTAGTTTAGCCTAGGCTATACCAGTTTATCCTATTGCATGTAGGAAGAATTAGTTTAGCCTAGGCAAAACTAGTTTATCCTGAAATCGGGTTTGGCCGGTAACATATACATTAATTTCAGGATTTGTGGATGAATCAAATTTAAAATTTGCAGCCCAGCAATACACCGCCTAGTGGATTTGTAACGAACTACTCTAATTGGCATTAAAAATTTACATGCTATTCATTGCAGTCAAAAACTTGTTTCGTTTTTAGTTAAAACAGACGGGATTATTGTTGTGCATTTAATTTACATATTAAAATAATGTCAAATAGATGATATTGTTGTGGGTTATCTTCTCGTAAAATTCTTAAATTATTTTTGCAACACCAGCTAAGCGAAAGAAATTACAAAGTACCGTAGTTCCTTCGGCAAATTTACAAATAGTTGAGCATCAAAGCTCAAATAAAACACCGTCTATCTCCTAAACAAACAGGGCAAGAGCTTCGTCAGAAGAAGTCTCTTGAACGAAGTTACAGACGCACCAATCGCAGAATAATTTTGTGAACGAATACGTTGACGGCGAAGACATTCATTTGGCACAACTTGAGTCTGCTTACTACTTTAAATCCCCGCTTAGATAGTGACACAAAACACAACCAGCCGAAAACAGTTCGTGATTTGGTACAAGTGAACACTCAACTTCTAACGTTTCGGAAAATATATTTTCTTCATCAGAGCTGGATTGGGCTACCAAAATTAAAATACGCTAGCTAGTGGTAGAAAGCTAAATTAACAATAAGGTACATAAATTTCATTGTATTTTGAAATTAATTGTTATTTTTAAAAATTAATAACAATAGTTATTTAAAGAGTATTCCAACGTAAATATAACATTTGCTTAAGCCGTATTAATTAAATAAGATGTAAAAATGAAAGGTTCATTGTATTTGTAGATTGAATTTTCTCCAATATAACCTATAAAAACAGGAAAATTTGTAGTGTGTATGGCTACAGTTATGCTGCCAATAAAAGCAAATTACTAATACTAATGCTAGTATTTGCCATCATAAGATATCATACAAAATGAATTTGACATGTACCTTTTGGGAATTGTGATCAACGCCATCACAATAATTTCAAAATTACAACATTAAAGAGTACATACCGTTTTGGTCTTCAGAATTAACAATTGTAAATCCTCAGTTTTATACAAGTTATATAGGAGTCCAGCCCTGTATTGCACAATAATTCACATATGTTACATGAGACAACTTCTCACGCTGTAAGGTGAGACCAAAAGCTTAGCAAGTATAAACTTCAAACTATAAACACGTTGTAGTTGCTTCAGTAAAAATAAAATAATTTTTTTAAAGATTGAATTGATCTAGTATTATATTTTACATAACATTCAAATTAATTAAGTTAACGTAACAATATAAAAATAAAGTGACCACCGTGGCGAGCTGTGTGCTGTATGTGACTGAAGTCAACAGACAGGCAAAGCAAAAACCAAAGTTAAGCAGCTGCTGTGCAGGACGTGCGTCGCACCGGGGCGGCTTATCAAGGGGGCGGCATTTTGGGTGAAAATTTAAGTTTTTTTTTGTGTTATTAAAAGAATTTATTTTAACACATGAAAATTATTTTTTAGAGCATAGGTATTGTTTAAAATTATTATTATTATTAGTTTTAATTTTTTTTATATTTCTTTGTTGTCTTTAACTTTTTACATCTCTTGTTATCGAATATATAACCTATACTAGCCTTCTAGCAACATCTTCCGCCTAGCGCCAAGGCTTCGCTTTTAGTTCCATATTTTATTTCTTGGGCGATGGTAGCGTATGGATTCGCAGATCGGTTAATCCCCGCTCTATGTAAAACTACGTACAACGTAAATACTCGAAGTCGAAACGTAAGTTCCAGATTAAAGCAATAAGGTAATAAAAGAAGTAACTTAATAATGAATTATTATTTCAATAATAAATAAATATTCCAGATGTCGAACAAAGACAAAGGTATTAATATAAAGAAGCAACCAAAAACCTTGTCTGGGGCAGAATATCGAAAAAGAAAAGCGAGGAAGCTTCAAACTGAACAATAATTAGCCGGGCCCTTAAATAAATATTTAAAAAATCATACAGATACAGAAGAGAAAAAATAGAGAATTACATGTACTAGTACTGAAAAAGAACCTGAAGATGAGAACAACGCAACAACTTCAAAATCAACTGAAAATGAAACACATAAACATTTTGCCGGACTCCAGTCGAGAATTTCCAAGTGAATAGACACGTGCTTAAATAGTGGTAAAACATTATTAAAAAATTCAGTCTAAAATCAACGAAGAAATATATAAAAGTGTTGACTACGTGTTTTTCATCAACCGCTCTTCAGGTAAGGTAGAGTAAATTCCTTTTTACTTATCCTTACTGGTCTATCAACTCAAAACACCATCTGACACATCCTAAATGGATCTAATACCACTAACCCCATCTACTTATAAAAAGCAAATAAATTAATAAATCCACAAACAGAGAACTTCTGGCAACAGAAGATCTCTACAAAACCAACTAATTAACCATGAACAACACGTCCGAACAACTACACTCATCAACCGCAACCCAAAAAACCTACGCGAGCACCACAAAACAAAATAACAACATGTTTCCAAAGAAAGACCAAGCTATTGTAATGCCATCCATAGACGGAATAAAAATTGTGGAATATGTCATGGCTGTCGGAAAACTACTAAACCCTAAACAATCCAATTAAAAAACTACACAGTACACAGGAAAGATAGACAGAACGCAAATATTGCAAGTGATGGAGTAGCAATACTAATAAAAAGTAAACACCATACTCAACAAATTAATATCCAATCAAATCTAGAAATAATAGCAGTTACAGCTAATATGCCTGAAAAAATTAAGATCTGTAATATATATTTACCACCAGGGGAAAGGATTGAACAACAAGAAATAGAAAATGTGTTTCAACAACTGCCTGCACCATACATAGTAACAGGAGATTTCAACGCCCACAATAATATTTGGGGATCAGAAAAAACAGATCAGCGAGGAAAGTGTGTGGAAAACATCGTCAACACAATGAACAATGACATGATCATTTTAAACGACGGATCCCCGACTCACTTCTGCGCCAGAACAGGAAAATTTTCGCAAATCGATTTAACTCTATCGGACCCACGCACTGCCGCGAACTGTTCATGGGAAGCACTCTCATATCTACACGGAAGCGACCATTTCCCCATAATAACTATACTTCAACCACAAATAAGTGAACACATACATCCATCATACAAAAAATGGAACCTTAAAAAAGCAAACTGGGATCTCTTCAAGAGCATAATATCAAATAGTATAGAAAACCACTCTACATCCGACAGCATTAACGAAATAGTGGACTCATATACTACCAAAATCGAAACTGCAGCTAATGAAGCAATAGGAACTAAATCAACTGCCAAAAAATCAAAAAGCGTCCCATGGTGGAATCAGGAGTGCCAAACCGTAGTAGAAAATAATAAAAAAGCCCTAAAAAAATACAGAAAGCATAATTCAACTGAAAATCTCATAAATCTTAAAAAAAGTAGAGCACTAACTCGCCGCACCATAATACAAAGTAAAAAAATATCATGGCAAAAATACGTCTCAACTATAAACAGTAGTACTCCGCCAAAAGAAATATGGAATAAAATTAGATGCATAAAAGGTAAGAAACAACAGAATGAAACATCCTCCTTAAACTTACAACACGAACTCATCACACAACCGCAAGAAATAGCAAACAAATTTGCAGAAATATTCAGCAATAACTCCTGTGACGAACATTACGATGCTCATTTCCTGGAACACAAACGCAGCACTGAAGAAAATAGCATTGAAATAAACAACGAGGATCAAAATATTATAAATACCCCATTCACAAAAACTGAACTAACAACAGTAATGCAACAGTTAAAAACAAATAGCAGTCCTGGACCAGACGGGATAAACTATGAAATGATTAAACAACTCCCAGAGAATGCTATAGACGAATTGCTGAAAATTTACAACAAAATTTGGAACAGTAACACCTACCCAACAAAATGGCAAGAATCGCACGTCATCCAATATACTAAAAGGCTTAATTCACTTTCTATATATATATATTTTCATCTGCCTAGTAACCAAATTTGTGCGCAGCTCTAGAGCCTAGACGGTTTGACGGATTTCAGTGAAACCTTTACCGGCAGTTAGAGATTTTTTTGGAATAGGGCCTTTTTATGAATTCACATTTTTAGTACACATGATGTGCGAGATATTAAATAAATAAGGCGGAAATGCGTTTACGGATCAGAGTGTGCGGGTTGCTATCAAAGTGGAGTTTGTTGATTCTGGTTGTAACTTTACAAAAATTTATGTTCAATTTGTCATTTCTGACAGATCTGTTTCGAAATTCAAGTATAAATTACATATATTCTAGACCAGGGGTGGGCAACCTTTTGTATAACAGGGGCCAGAATAGGATTTTCGTTTCGTACGCGGGCCGTAGTTGTTAATTGACACATTTTTGTTACTTATAATTTTTTTTAAATATAAAAAACAATAATAAAACAAAATTAACTAAGTACTATATTTATTTCTTAATTTATACTAGACGAATTATATCGAAAATTAAACTGTAAATCTCCCATTTTCTTTATGTTGGGTACTAACCTAATTTAAAATTTTTGTTTTTGAAAATATTTATTATTTCTTCTAAAGATCTCGCGGGCCGGATTGGAACTTTACGAGGGCCGGAGCTGGCCCGCGGGCCGGAGGTTGCCCACCCCTGTTCTAGACAACTTAAAGATGTTTTGTAAATTTATCTGTATTTAGAATTAATGAACAAACATGTGTACTATTTTGTAAGTATTTTAAAAGTCTATGAAAAAAATTAAAATTGTAGCTGTTACTTTTCACAAATTTTTGTGCAACTAGTAATTTTGACATTTCAGTCTGAAATTTTAAGTATAAATTACTTAAATTGTAGTTCAGTTAGACAAGTTTGGTAATTTATTTGTGTTTAGAATATATATGCAAACATTATTATTATTTTGTAATTATTTTAAATTTGAATTTTTTTTCTCATATTTTTTCAAATTAAAAATTAATATGACAGATGTCGTTGTTTGTCAACCTCAATTCTTTTAAGGAATTTAGGCGGTAAAATTCAAATGAATTAACTTCTAACATAAAAAAGTTGAGAATTACCTATTTTTCGCTTTATAGATGGTTTCTTTTTCTTCTCAAAAAATATAACAGATGTCTCTGCTCGACAACCTCGATGCTTCTAAGTATTTTAGGCGGTAAAATTTAAACAAGTTAATTACTTATCAAATATAAAAAGTTCATTTTAAATATTTATAATCAATTTCAGAATTATTTTTTTTATCATCAGTTGTTTTTTATTTCTAATCCTGCCGTGTTTGGTACTAAATTAAAAGTTTCACGTTAGAGATTTAAAATAAAGTATCATAAAGGTATTTTGGACGATTGTCAATTGATTTTTATAAATATTATTTAAATCCTACCGTGTTTGGTATCAAATTAAAGGCCTCGCGGAGGAGATTTGTACTGAAGTGTCAAAAAGTTATTTTGGACGATAGTCAATTGTTTCTTATAAATGTTATTTAATTCCTACCGTGTTTGGTATCAAATTAAAGGCCTCGCGGAGGAAATTTAAAGTCAAGTGTCAAAACGTTCTTTTGGACGATTGTCAATTGTTTTTTATAAATATTATTTAAATCCTACCGTGTTTGGTATCAAATTAAAGGCCTCGCGGAGCAGATTTGAACTCAAGTGTCAAAAAGTTATTTTGAACGATTGTCAATTGTTTTGTATAAATGTTATTTAATTCCTACCGTGTTTGGTATCAAATTCAAGGCCTCGCGGAGAAGATTCTAACTCAAGTGTCAAAGAGTTGTTTTGGACGATTGTCAATTGTTTTTTATAAATATTATTTAAATCCTACCGTGTTTGGTATCAAATTAAAGGCCTCGCGGAGCAGATTTGAACTCAAGTGTCAAAAAGTTATTTTGAACGATTGTCAATTGTTTTGTATAAATGTTATTTAATTCCTACCGTGTTTGGTATCAAATTAAAGGCCTCGCGGAGGACATTTAAACTCAAGTGTCAAAGAGTTGTTTTGGACGATTGTCAATTGTTTTTTATAAATATTATGTAAATCCTGCCGTGTTTGGTATCAAATTAAAGGCCTCGCGGAGGAGATTTGAACTCAAGTGGTCAAAAAGTTATTTTGAACGTTTGTCAATTGTTTTGTATAATTGTTATTTATTTCCTACCGTGTTTGGTATCAAATTAAAGGCCTCGCGAAGGACATTTAAACTCAAGTGTCAAAACATTGTTTTGGACAATTGTCAATTGTTTTTAATAAATATTATTTAAATCCTACCGTGTTTTGTATCAAATTAAAAGTCTCATGAAGGATATTTCAACTCAAGTGTCAAAAAGTTATTTTGGTAAATCGTCAATTGTTTTTTAATAAATGTTATTTAAATCCTAACGTGTTTGGTATTGAATTAAATATCTCACGGAAGAGATTTAAACTAAAGTGCCAAATAGTAGTAACATAAAAGCGAAAAACGAAGTGACGAGCTTGCTTCGCCATGCACTGACTTGAAAGCGAGGAACGAAGTGACGAGCTTTCTTCGTTAATGTACTGACATAGAAACGAGGAACATAGTGACGAGCTTGCTTCGCCCATTCACTGTTTTGAAAGCGAGGAACGTAGGCACAAGCTTGCTTCGCCAATGTACTGACATGGAAGCGAGGAACGTAGTGACGAGCTTGCTTCGTCGATGCACTGCTATGAAAGCGAGGAACGAAGTGACGAGCTTTATTCGTCAATGTACTGACATCGAAGCGAGGAACGTAGTGACGAGCTTGCTTCGCCAATTGTTTGGTATAAATTGGAAATTATTTAAGACTACCCAATTTATTTTTCTATATTTTCAGTTGTAATTTTCTTCAGTGACGCGGAGCCTAGGGGACAGACCTGCGAAGCAGGTCGGGCCGCTAGTCCCATATACTAAAAGGCTTATTCACTTTCTATATATCTATACTTTCATCTGCCTAGTAACCAAATTTGTGCGCAGCTCTAGAGCCTAGACGGTTTGACGGATTTCAGTGAAACCTTTACCGGCAGTTAGAGATTTCTTCAGAATAGCGCCTTTTTATGAATTCACATTTTTAGTACACATGATGTGCGAGATTTTAAATAAAAAAGGTTTATGGATCAAAGTGTGCGGTTGCTATGAAAGTGGAGTTTGTTGATTCTGGTTGTAACTTTACAAAAATTTATGTTCAATTTGTCATTTCTGACAGATCTGTTTCAAAATTTAAGTATAAATTACACATATTCTAGATAACTTGAAGATGTTTTGTAAATTTATCTGTGCTTAGAATTAATGAACAAACATGTGTACTACTTTGTAAGTATATTAAAAGTCAATTAAAAAAATAAAAAATGTAGCTTTCACTTTTCACAAATTTTTGTGCAACTAGTTATTTTGACATTTCAGTCTGAAATTTTAAATATAAATTACTTTAATTGTAGTTTAGTTAGACAAGTTTGGCGATTTATTTGTGTTTAGAATAAATATGCAAACATTATTATTATTTTGTAATTATTTTAAATTTGAATTTTTTTTTTCATATCTTTTTTTAAATTTAAAATAATTATGGCAGATGTCGTTGTTCGTCAACCTCGATTCTTTTAAGGAATTTAGGTGGTAAAATTCAAATGAGTTAACTTCTTATCTAACATAAAAAAGTTGAGAATTATTTTTCGCTTTATAGATGGTTTCTTTTTCTTCTCAAAAAATACAACAGATGTCTCTGATCGACAACATCGATACTTCCAAGTATTTTAGGCGGTAAAATTTAAACAAGTTAATTAGTTATCTAATATAAAAAGATCGTTTTAAATATTTATAATCAATTTCAGAATTATTTTTTTTTAATCATCAGTTGTTTTTTATTTCTAATCCTGCCGTGTTTGGTATTTAATTAAAAGTTTCACGTTAGAGATTTAAAATAAAGTATCATAAAGGTATTTTGGACGATTGTCAATTGTTTTTTATAAGTATTATTTAAATCCTACCGTGTTTGGTATCAAATTAAAGGCCTCGCGCAGCAGATTTGAACTCAAGTGTGAAAAAGTTATTTTGAACGATTGTCAACTGTTTTTTATAAATATTATTTAAATCCTACCGTGTTTGGTATCAAATTGAAAGTCTCATGAAGGATATTTCAACTCAAGTGTCAAAACGTTGTTTTGGACGATTGTCAATTGTTTTTTATAAATATTATTTAAATCCTACCGTGTTTGGTATCAAATTAAAGGCCTCGCGGAGCAAATTTGAACTCAAGTGTCAAAAAGTTATTTTGAACGATTGTCAATTGTTTTGTATAAATGTTATTTAATTCCTACCGTGTTTGGTATCAAATTAAAGGCCTCGCGGAGGACATTTAAACTCAAGTGTCAAAACGTTGTTTTGGACGATTGTCAATTGTTTTTTATAAATATTATTTAAATCCTACCGTGTTTGGTATCAAATTAAAGGCCTCGCGGAGCAAATTTGAACTCAAGTGTCAAAAAGTTATTTTGAACGATTGTCAATTGTTTTGTATAAATGTTATTTAATTCCTACCGTGTTTGGTATCGAATTAAAGGCCTCGCGGAGGACATTTAAACTCAAGTGTCAAAACGTTGTTTTGGACGATTGTCAATTGTTTTTTATAAATATTATTTAAATCCTACCGTGTTTGGTATCAAATTGAAAGTCTCATGAAGGATATTTCAACTCAAGTGTCAAAAAGTTATTTTGGTAAATCGTCAATTGTTTTTTAATAAATGTTATTTAAATCCTAACGTGTTTGGTATTGAATTAAATATCTCATGGAAGATATTTAAACTAAAGTGCCAAATAGTAGTAACATAAAAGCGAGAAACGAAGTGACGAGCTTACTTCGCCATGCACTGACTTGAAAGCGAGGAACGAAGTGACGAGCTTTCTTCGTTAATGTACTGACATAGAAACGAGGAACATAGTGACGAGCTTGCTTCGCCCATGCACTGTTTTGAAAGCGAGGAACGAAGGCACAAGCTTGCTTCGCCAATGTAATGTACTGACATGGAAGCGAGGAACGTAGTGACGAGCTTGCTTCGTCGATGCACTGACATGGAAGCGAGGAACGAAGTGACGAGCTTTCTTCGTCAATGTACTGACATCGAAGCGATGAACGTAGTGACGAGCTTGCTTCGTCAATTGTTTGGTATAAATTGGAAATTATTTAAGACTACCCAATTTATTTTTCTATATTTTCAGTTGTAATTTTCTTCAGTGACGCGGAGCCTAGGGGACAGACCTGCGAAGCAGGTCGGGCCGCTAGTACCAATACTAAAATCAAATAAAAATAAAACAGACCCGTTAAATTACCGCCCAATATCATTGGCAAGCTGTCTTAGCAAAATACTACAAAAAATTGTAAACAATAGACTGATGTGGTTTTTGGAAACAAATAATATAGTAAGCAAAGAACAATGTGGTTTTCGAAGTGGTAGATCCACTATTGACCATCTTCTCAACTTGAAAATCGAAGTACAAAAAGCATTTAAATTTAAACAACACCTCATAGCTATTTTTTTCGATCTTGAGAAGGCATATGATACAACATGGCGGCACCACATCCTTCAAACACTTAAAAACTACGGGCTGGACGGCAACATCCTGCACTATATCAATAATTTCATTAGTAATAGAAGATTCAAAGTAAAAACAAACGGATGCCTCTCAAAAGAACAAATACAACAAAACGGCCTTCCACAAGGAGAAATATTAAGCGTAACTCTCTTCTTAGTCGCCATAAACAACATAGCCAGCACTAACACCTCAAAACAAACAAAATTATCACTCTTCGCAGATGATTTAGTCATTTATAAAAAAGGAAAAAACCTAACCAGTATTGAACAAGAACTTCAGGAAGATATAAACAAAATTGAGACATGGACAAAAAATACTGGATTTAAACTTTCAGCTGTCAAAACCAACGCAATTCATTTTTGCAAATTCCGGAAACCTCACCAAAATCCAAAACTAAAAATAAACAATACAACAATAACATTTGTTGAGAAAATTAAATTCCTAGGAATAATATTTGATAGAAAACTCTCCTGGACTCCACATATACTGTCATTAAAAAACGATTGCTACCGAAGAATGAATATACTTAAAACAATAAGTAACTACGAATGGGGTGCAGAGAGAAGAATTATGCTCAACATATATAAAGCAGTGATAAGATCAAAAATCGATTACGGATGTATCCTATATTCTTCAGCTAAACCGAGTAGACTCAAAATTATTGATATAATCCAAAACACCGCTCTTCGAATAATAACAGGTGCTTTTCACACAAGCCCTGTAGACAGTATCCACTGTGAAGCCGGAGAAACACCCCTGCAGTTCAGAAGGAACTACTTAATAACAAACTATATAGCGAAACTCGCTAGCAGACCCGATATTCCAGTATTTAAAAACATATTTGAAGAAAGAGAAAATGTACTAACTATAAAAAGTATAACACCTATACAATATAACATAAAAAGTATGCTAAACAAAACCAATATACCCATACCAAAAATCCAAACGAACACCTACAACACAACCCCCCCATGGACACTCAAACAACCTGCTATCAATCTCGAGTTAACTGCCTATCAAAAAGAACAAACCCCTCCTTTACTCTAGCGAAACCTGTTCAATAATATAATAAACCAAAATCCCAACTACAAACAAATATATACTGATGGATCCAAAACAAAAACCAACACAGGAGCCGCGACAATTACACCAGAATCAAAAATAATTAAAAAACTACCACCCATAGTGAGCTCATACACTGCAGAAGCACAAAGTATCCTAGACGCTTTACAGTACGTAACACAAAGTAATCCTGAAAACAAACACTTTATAATTTGCTCAGACTCCTTGAACTTGATAACGGACATAAGTAAAATATATTCAAAAAATCCCACTGTCCAGAACATCCAGGAAGTAATACACTGCGCCATAAAAGAACAAAGACGACAAATAATATTTCTATGGACCCCAGGACACGTAGGCATACCGGGGAACGAAGAAGCAGACAACGCAGCGAAAAACAGCAGTAATGAAGAAACAACAGAAATCACGATCCCACCTGGTGACTTCAAACGTGAAATAAAAGCGAAACTTAATGAAGAATGGAAGAAAAAATGTACAGAAAACACAAGCAAACTGAGACAAATAAAAGAAGATGCAACACCAAAAATCCACATGCAGGGAAGGAAAAATGATGTCGTCACCACTCGACTACGCATCGGCCATACTGCCCTGACACATAGACATATTTTTGAAAAAACAAATCCCCCACAATGTGAAAGGTGCAACACAGAACTAACTATACAACATATCATCATCGAATGCCCAGAATACTCCCAACAAAGATTACACCACAAAGTACCAAATACATTAACATTAGCCCTAGGAAATAATATAGATACCCTAAGTAACACAATTAAGTTTCTCAAACATATAAATTTTTTCTGTAAATTATAAAAACAAATGTACGTTATATAAGTATGTTTTTTACAAAATGTACTTATAAATTATTGTATCAAGAGCCAATAACCAAAGGGTTGAAGCTCTTTTTTTAAATAATAAAAAAAAAACATTTTGCCTCAGTGAGTAAACCTGGAATAACGTTATGTGCAATTCAGTCAAAAGATCAAGAATTTGAAGAAACTGACAATGACAAAAATAAAAAAGAATATGAAACAAATACGGATGGGGATGTTATTTCCCAAAGAGAAGACACATTTGAACCAGAAAGATCAGAAAATATAGAGACAACCGAAACATTACACACTATTTTAAATTTTAATTTAGATGATCCAGGTACTTGGCCAAAATATTTAACAATTAAAATAAGAGATACATTAGTTGAGACTGAGAGTCATAGTCACCCATCTCAAATTTCAAATTGGAATTTTCCAAAAGACAATTCAGGGCGGAAATTTAGTAATTCATATTATACTAGAATTCTTTCAAATGGGGAAAAAGTGACACGAAATTATTTATTGTATTCAAAATCTCGGAATTCTGTTTTTTGCCTCTATTGTCGCCTATTTAAAAACAAACAATCACAACTAAGTAGTCAATACGGCGTCAATGATTGGAGACATTTATCTCAAATACTAAACAAACATGAGAAAAATACCCTACATATAAAAAATAGTACAAAATATTATGAACTTAAACTGTCTTTAACTAACAAAACTACAATTGACGTAGTAGAGCAGCGACTATACGATACCGAGAAAAAATACTGGCAATCGGTTATTGATCGTTTAATTTACATAATACAGTTTTTATCAAGACAGTGTATTGCTTTTAGAGGTTCGTCAAAAAATTTATATGATCCGGACAATGGTAATGGTTTTTTAAAATTAGTAGAAACTGTATCGAAATATGATTCAATAATGTCCGAACATTTACGTCGTATTCAAACATCTCAAAAAAAGAATATTGCACATTATTTAGGAGATGATTTACAAAATCAAATTATTCATATAATTTCCGAAGGAATAAAGGAAAATATTATTAAAATGGTTCAGAGTGCAAAGTACTATTCTTTGATCCTTGATACAACTTCCGATATAAGTCGAATAGAACAAATAACTATTGTAGATAGATTTGTGCATTTTAATCAAATTAAGAACGTTGTAGAAGTTCACGAACATTTTTTGGGATTTTGCTCTGTCGATGAAACAACTGATCAGGGATTATATACATTTATTTTAAATCATTTAAATTCATTACATCTTAAATTTTCGGATTTACGCGGTCAAGGATATGACAACGGCGCCAATATGCGTGGTAAACACAATGGGCTGCAACAAAAATTATTGAATCAAATTCGAGAGCTTTCTTTGTACAGGGTTCTGCTCACACGTTGAATTTAGTTGTGAATGATGATGCGAAAATTTCGTTTCAAATAGTAGATTTTTTTGGCGTTGTACAAGAATTATATAACTATTTTTCCTGGTCTACTAAGCGTTGGGTTATATTAAAATCACATATTAAAAATTTAAGTTTAAAACCATTATCAAATACAAGATGGGAAAGCCGAATAGAAGCAATCAAACCTCTTAAACTTAATATTTTGGAAATTTCACAGGCTCTCATGGATATAATTGATGACAGTACTAAAGATATCGAGTCAAGAGCTCAGGCTAATAATATTTTTTCAAAATAACTTCATTTAAATTTCTATGTTCAATTATTATTTGGCATGACATTTTGTCGTCAGTAAAATAATGCAGAACCCGTCCTTTAATATACAAACAGTTACTGAACATATTGAACATCTGATTAATCATTTCAAAGATTACAGAACTGATCAAAATTTCGAAAACGTTATCAATTCTGCAACAGAAATGGCAAATATTTAGGATGTAGAACCAGTTTTTCCCGAGGTTCGAAAAAGATTAAAAAAAAAGAATGTTTGAATATGAAGGAAGGGATAAACCTGCAAAGAGTGCCAAAGATATTTTTAAGACAGACTTTTTTTTCGCGATACTTGACACTACTCTGTCATCTCTTTCTGAAAGGTTTGTACTATTGAAAGAGCATAATGAAATATTTAAAATTATACATAACATTAACGCTTTAAAAGAATGGAATGAAAATGATATATTAAACCATTGCAAAGATTTACACATGAAATTGACAGACGACAAAAATTCTAATGATCAAGATATGGACGGAATAACTCTTTTTTGAGGAAATAAAATCCTTACAATGTTTTATAGCAAATGATATGTCTCCTTTTGATTTACTAAATTTTATATATATGAACAATTTACAAGATACGTTTCCGAATATTTCAGTTGTTCTCAGAATTTTTCTCACACTACCAGTGTCAGTTGCTTCAGGAGAAAGAAGTTTCTCGAAGCTTAAAATTATAAAAAATTATTTACGCTCCACAATGGTACAGGAACGGTTTGTTGATTTATCTATAATTTCCATTGAAAATTATATTATGGATAATTTCGATATTGGACAATTAATCAAAGATTTTGTAGCACTAAAAGCTAGAAGAGTACAAATTATGTAATTTAGTGATTAATACTGAATTATAATAATTAATATAGATATTATTCATAAATTATATTAAAAATGAAAATATTATCTATATTAATAAGCAACGTTTTTGTGATTTAATTTATGTGTACCTGCATGCTACGTATTTATGATTTATGTATACTAAAAAGAATGAACTTTGATTTTATTTGCTGGCTGTACTGTTTAATGTTGTTAAGAAATATATTTATATAAAAATTACAATAAATTTTTTATTGGGGGCGGATTTAAAAAAGTTTGCACACGGGAGGGTAATGCCCACGCGGCGGCCCTGTAAGTAACTGTAATTGTACATCAGTACAACTAATTGATAAAATAGCGGTAGATGGCTGCAATAAACTAAAATCAAAGAAATTATTGTTGTAACTTACGCAAAATATTTTTATAAAAGCAACTTAAATTTTCAATATCAGTTCTGTAATTAATACTGTTGGCATCTAGTTCAATATGCATCATTTCTAAAAATAGCCTCTTATAATAACTGGCGTCAATCTCTAAAATTGTAACATTATCAAAATCAAACGTATAACCCATGTTAAACTTATGTGTTGCAAGAGCAGTTTTTTAAGTATTATTGAATTTGTCACAATCATTACAATGTTGTTTTATTCTGTTACTTAAATACTATTTGCTTTGACCTATGTAAGAGTCACTGCCCCTGCAGTTATTATTTTATAAACAATGTTGGATTTCTTAGCCAATGAAGTTATGTCCTTAATCCTAGTGAACAAATTATGGATTTTCTTATAATTGTAATACGTAATATTAACAGTGTCAGAGTTTAAAATTTTTGATAATGATTCAGACAGCTGTGGTATATAAGGTATTTTGAAATATATTTTAGAAGTGTTATTATCATTGTTAATAATAAGCTGTTGAATTTCTATTTCATCAGCAAATAAAATTTTTTTAATAATGGTTAATCCCGATTTCGAAGTAGGAGGGGTTTTACCTAATATCAATGCTTGATTTTGCTAAAAGCAAAAAAAATGAGTGCTTCAAAATAAAAAAATATCTGAGAAAATCAGAGAGGTCGCGTGGTATTTGATAAGATAGATTCCAAAGACAAAGTAAAATGTAACTTGAAGTATTAATTAACTGTCACAATGACAGTGATTGACAGTAACAACTATTTGTTCCTTGGTAGCGGGAATTTTATCGGTGTAACCCGGGCAACGTTGTTTTATCAGTATAAAACTGTTCCTATTGGTTGAATTTTCAAGTGTTTTGCATTATGATTGGTTAAAAACTAGTCATGGGAATTTATCGGGGTAAAATTCCCGTTATCCGGGTAACCGAGACAAAGCAAAATGTAACTTGAAATATTAATTGTCACATTGACAGTGATTGACAGTAACAATTATTTATTTCCTTGGTAGCGGGAGTTTTATCGGGATAACCCGGATAACGGGGTTATACCGGGGTAAATCCCGTTACCCGGGAAACGGTATATTTTCAAGGTTTTTGTATTATAATTGGTTAAAATCTAGTCGCACATTCCTATGGGTGACGGCAACGTGGTAAAACCGAAACCTATAGTGCTACAAATCTATTATCAGTATACAGGCAGACTGTTGTATATAAATAAAATATTAATTTAGATATAGTTGGGAACACTGTTTTGTAAAAATCATAATTGGAATTAACTTGTATGCTCGACAGAGCCAGCATCACGGTCAACGAGTGAGGTTTAAAATAAATGTCTTGTGTGAGTGAATTTAAATATATTTATTTATATATCCAGTATTCATCTTATCCGAAACAAAATATAACATGGCGCAGTCGTTTCGTAAATATGAAATATAAATAAACAATTATTAATAAATAAACGAAACAAATTAAATTCTAAAAATAAAATATAAATACAATTGATTATAAGTTCGTCACGTGCCACAGGAAGATAACGTTACTTAAAAAATTTAAAAATGGCTAATAATTTAAAACCTCCATCGCATTTAAAATTAAATGGAAATTTAAGTGAAAATTGGTGCAAATTCAAACAAAACTTTGAAAATTTCATGACGGCATCAGATCTAGATGATGAATCAGATAAACGCAAAATAGCAATATTAATGAATGTAATTGGTGAAGAATCCATTGAGCTGCATAATACATTCACATATGTAAAAGCGGGAGATGAAAAAATATTTATTAAAGTATTGGAAGCGTTCGAGAATTATTGCAACCCGAAGAAGAATATTTTACACTCAAGGTTTCTGTTTTACAAAAGGAAACAACAAAATGGTGAAAGTTTTGACTCGTTCCTGACCGAAGTTAAAACATTAATTAAAGATTGTGAATTTCAAAATTCAGATGAACTACTAAGAGATAAAATCGTATTGTTCTCAAATGATCAAGAAACACAAGACAAAATAATTAAAATAGGAAATTTAACTTTACAAGAAGCCGTGAACCAATTTCGAGTAGCTGAAATTACCAGGAAGCAAATGAAAACAATACATTCTGGAGGAGAAGAATCTAGGCAGTACGTTGATGCAGCAACATGCAGTAATCCAAGTCTCAGGAAGCAGCATCAAATGGGAAGTAGCGTTCCTTACTCAAAAGGCAATTACAGTTATAATAATAATAATTTTAGTTTCAGAAAGATGAATCAAACCAGAGACAACAATGTAAAGGATAGGATGTTTAACAGACAGAACCAGCGTCAGGATATTAGATGTAAAAGTTGTGGAAACAGTCACACGCATAGAGAATACTGTCCAGCCAAGGGAAAACAATGTACAAAATGCGGTAAATATAATCATTTTAGCAAGGTATGTTTTACTAAAATGAATAAAGTACATTTAACGAATGTTTGTAAAATCAAAAATGAATCAGACACTGATGAATATTATTGTGGTGCAATTGAAACCAAATCGAATTCACTTAGTTGGACTGAAAATTTAAAAGTTGAAAATTTAAATATTAAATTCAAATTGGATACTGGTTCCGATGTTAACATTATATCCTATGAAATATTTAATTGTATCAAAAAGTCTCTTAAAACTTTAAAGTTGCAAAATTGTACTATTACATTAGAAGCATATGGGGGAACAGCAATTAAAATTCTAGGATCTGTAAATTTAAACATGCAATTAGATGGCAAAAGCTATAATGAAAAATTTATTGTAACTGATTCAAGTTCAACAGCCATACTAGGTTTAAAAACTTGTATAAAATTAGGTTTAATTCAAAGAAATGTGAACATTGTTAACGCGATAAATTCAAAAGATGATATTTTGTTAAAATATCAAGATGTTTTTCAAGGAATAGGTTGTTTTCCGAAAAAATATTCAATTAAACTGAATGAAAATGTAGTTGCTAGTGCAAAGCCTCCTCACAGAATACCAATAAATTTAAGAAATAAAGTTAAAAATGAATTAGATCAACTTTGTAAGAAAGATATTATTGTTAAAACTGAAAATGTAAATGGTTGGATCAACAAATTAGTGATTGTAGAAAAACCAAATGGATCATTAAGGTTATGTCTTGATCCAAAAGAATTAAATAATGCAATTAAAAAGGAATATTTTACTATTCCAACATTGACTGATTTAACGTATAAACTCAAAGATGCTAAATATTTTTCTGTGTTAGACTTAAAAGATGGTTTCTGGCAAATTCAATTAGATGAATTTAGTCAAAATTTATGTACTTTTGCTACCATGTTTGGAACATATTCTTTTAAAAGGCTTCCGTTTGGTTTAACTATTTCAAGTGAAGTTTTTCAGAAATATAATACAGAAATTTTTGCTGATATTGAAAATGTATTTATTTATATAGATGACATACTAATTTATGGAAAAACCTCTGAAGAGCATGATCAAACTTTAAACAAAATTTTGGAAAGAGCACGTAAATATAATATTAAATTTAACAAATCAAAATTTCAATATAAAATAGAGGAAGTAAAATATTTAGGTCATATATTTAAACAAGGAACAGTAGAACCTGACAAAGATCGTATTCAAGCTATTGTTGAATATGATGTTCCAAAAAGTAAAAAAGAAATTCAGAGATTTTTGGGTCTAATAAATTATTTAAGAAATTTCATTCCAAATTTAGCAGAAAATTCTAAACCATTACGTGACTTAATAAAGAAAAATGTCGATTTTGTTTGGATTGAAAATGTTCATAACAAATGTTTCAATTTACTCAAAGAAAGTATTGTTAATGCTCCTATATTACAAAATTTTGATAATAGCAAAGAAATAGTAATACAAACTGACAGCAGTCAATTTGGCATAGGTTGTGTATTGTTACAAGAAAATAAACCAGTTTGTTATGCATCAAAAAGCTTATCTGAAGCTGAAATTAATTATGGTCAAATAGAAAAAGAATTTTTGGCAGTGTTATTTGCTTGTAAAAAATTTCATACTTATATTTATGGTAGAAAATGCACAATACAAACTGATCATTTACCTTTAATAACATTGATGAAAAAAGATATTCATAAAATAAACTCTGTAAGATTACAAAGAATCAAATTAAAATTAGCTAAATATGACATTAATTTAATTTTCATACCAGGAAAAAATATGTTTGTTGCAGATGCACTAAGTAGAGCATGTTCAAAAGCTTGCAGTAAAGATACTGATTCATGTCTAAATGAAGTTGTACACACTATAAATATGAGCGACGCAATAAAAACAGAATTTCAAAATGAAACTAAAAAAGATTATATTTTAAGCAAATTAATAGAACTTTTTCAAAATGGTTGGCCGGACCAAAAATCTAAAGTAGAAGACTCTATAAAATTGTACTATAAATTTCGAAATAATATATTTCTTGAAAATGATTTATTATTTTTTGACGATAGAATAATTGTTCCACTAAATCTTCGTAAGAAAATACTAAACATGTTACATGAATCACACTTTGGCATAACTAAAACAGTAAAAAGAGCAAAATCTTTATTTTATTGGCCTAATATGCAAAAGGACATTGAAGATGAAATTTTTAAATGCCGAATTTGTGAAAAATTTAGATCAAAAAATGTAAAAGAACCGATGATAATGCAAGAAATTCCAGAACTGCCATTTCAAAAAGTAGCTTGTGATATATTACAATATGGTAATTCAGACTATCTTGTATTAGTGGATTACTTTTCAAAATGGATTGAATTAATCAAATTAAAAAATAAAACGTCTTTTGAAATAATTAATGTATTAAAAACAATTTTTTCAACTCATGGCATACCAGTAACTTTAGTGGCTGATAATAATCCTTTTAATTCGATGGAATTTAATTTATTCTGTAAATCTTGGAATTTCCAAATTGTAACATCAAGTCCATATTATCCAAGAAGCAATGGTCTTGCGGAAAAAGGGGTAGGGATTTGTAAACAGATGCTTAAAAAATCTATTGAAGGTGGAATAGACGTAGATTTAATGTTGTTAGAATATCGTAATACACCAGTGGTTGGTACAAATTATTCACCTGCTCAAATCTTGTTAAGTAGAAGAACAAAAACCAAACTACCCATTCATCAAAATCTGTTAAAACCTAAAGTTGTGCATAATTTCAAAGAAATTTTAAATGGAAAATGTAAAAGTAATAAGTTGTACTATGATAGGAATTGTAAAACTCGCAAGAATAAATTTTGTAAAAATCAAAATGTTGTATTTAGAGATGGTAAAATTTGGAAACCTGCTAAAATTATTAATAAACATAAATCTCCAAGATCATTTATAATTCAAGATGAAAATAATCGATTAAAAAGGCGTAATACTATCGATTTAAGAGAATCGTTCCACGTACCAAAATTTAAATATAATGATCTAGATCTAGACACCACTGTTCAAAAAGCAAATAATGTTGTGCAACCATCATCCCCAAGTTCAGAATTTTATGTCACTAGATCAGGAAGAATTTCCAAACCCCCCAATAAATTAATGTACCATAATTAGTTAATTAAGAAGGTAAAACCATCGTAAATTTATTTTGTATTTTCATTGGTTAGTATATAAGGATAGCTTTAAGTATTTTTTAAATGTTAAATCTGAAAAGGGAGATGTTGTATATAAATAAAATATTAATTTAGATATAGTTGGGAACACTGTTTTGTAAAAATCATAATTGGAATTAACTTGTATGCTCGACAGAGCCAGCATCACGGTCAACGAGTGAGGTTTAAAATAAATGTCTTGTGTGAGTGAATTTAAATATATTTATTTATATATCCAGTATTCATCTTATCCGAAACAAAATATAACAAGGTAGAGCTCTAATATTCTATATTATACTACCCCCATCCCTCTTGCAAAACCCCTCCGCAATAAAAACCTTCCCAACTAACCTATAAATAACCATATCATCTAACAAACATAAATGAAACAAAACCTGATAACTTCCCTACTAGATAGCCCCACGGGGCAAAATGAGTCAAACTACCTACTCTCAAACGTTCGCAAACGCAACTAAACAACCAAAACAAGTTACTACAGCGTCCTTTCCAACCAAAGAACAGGCAATTATAATAAATTCGATAGATGGAACTAAAATCGAAGATTACGTTATTGAAATCGGAAATATAGTAAGTCCAAAAATTGTCATTTTTGCATCAAGAATATCTCATAACAGAGTTTGTATTTATCTTCTCAACTCAAAACTAGTCGATCAAGTTATTCACCATACAATCTCAATAGCAAACCATAAGCTAAATATTCGAAGACTAATCACTCCCGCCAAAAGAATAATTCTATCTAACGTCTGCCCTTCTATCCCCCACTCAACAATAGAAAATGAACTCAAAACACACGGACTAAAATTAGTATCAACTATAACATTCCTAAGAGCAAGCATTCAAAACACTGAATATACCCACGTACTTAGTTTTCGTAGACAAGTCTATATTTCACCTATGGAAAACACAAACCTTCCCGACTCAATTCTTATAGATCACGAAAGCACTAATTACAGAATATTTATTACGGAGGAAAATAAGGCATGCTTCATATGCAAACAACCAGGCCACAAAACTTTCGAATGTAACACTCCCATTCCAGAAAAATTACATGTACCAACAATCAATACACAAAACACTCAAGCAGCTACAACATCCACACCAAAACAAGCTTCCAACCCCAACCAAACAACAAAAAACCAAACCGACAGCTCTACTCAAATAAATATAAACCAACTAATTCCCGTAAATAAAACCAAAACTCCGGTAGCAGAAACAATGGAAACAACGCCATACACAGAAAATACGGTACCACTATCACAAGTATCACAACTAACACAAAAATAATTTATGATCCCAAATAACACTCCCTCCACTCCAAAATTAAATAGAAAGCAGAAAGACAACACAAGTGATACACAAACAAAAAATAACAAACGTACAGCATCAGAACTCTCCCCACCTAGCACAGAGAAACAAAAGTACTTAAGTGAAACATCATTTAACACCGACACAGAAACAGAAAATAGAAAAACAGACCAATCAAAAAAGAAAGCTAGAAAAGAAAACACAGACAGACAGTCCGACCTTCAGATAGACATCTTAAAAGAAAAAATGTTAAACAAAAAATATCCACTAACATTTTCACAATTAGAAAAATTCCTAAACGACGGAAAAAGTGAACAGGACCAATTAGGACTGGCAAGAAACTACACAAACGACATTCAAGGATTGATAAACATGTTACTCCAACTATACAATCAAACACTCACCGACCAAATCGCGATTCACAAGAATAACCTCTCGGCTAAAAGTCCAAGCAAAGAAAGAAATAGATGACGCTGTCTTCTCCAGTCAAGAGTCATTAAACAAAGCACCATGATCATAACGCAGTGGAACTGTAATGGATTCCACGCTCACCTAAGTGAAATCCAAAAACTAATCCAAGATACTCAACCGAATTTTATTTGCCTACAAGAAACTAGACTCCATCCACACCAAAAATCAAACTTAGAAAACTTCTCAGTCTTCAGAAAAGATCGAATTAATGACAGAAACGCAAGTGGGGGCGAAGCCATATTTGCATCAAACCTTAACCACTCAGAAGAACTCAATATCCAAACTAACTTAGAAGCCGTAGCAATATCAACTTTCTCACCTTCAAAACTAACAATATGCAATATCTACTTACCACCAAACCAAAATGTAAAGAAAGAAGACATCGAACAAATAATACAACAACTCCCGGCACCATTTATAATTTCTGGTGATTTCAATACCCACAACAACATAAGGGGATCCACCAACTGCAACAGAAGAGGTATACAAGTGGAAGAGACTATAAACGACAACAATGTAGTGCTACTGAACGACGGTTCCAACACCCACTTCTGCACAAGGAGTGGAAACTTCTCCAGTATAGATTTAACAATCTGTGAACCAAGACTAGCTTACGACCTCCATTGGGAGGTAATGCCATTCCTATACAACAGTGATCACTTTCCTATAAAAATATCCACAATATCCACAATAGATATTGAGCCAGATCCCGCATATAGTTCCTGGATAATCAAACCCGATACATTAAACACATTTAAAAACAAACTGGATGAAATTATGACAGACAAACAATATACCGAGGAACGAAACAATATCAACGAAATAATAAACACCTTCATAAGCGACATAAATAAAGCTGCAGAAACTTCTTTTCAAATAAAAATCAAATCAGTGAAAAAAACCTTCAGTCCCATGGTGGAACAAGGAATGCAAAACAGCAGTTCAAAACAATAAAAAATCCTTAAACGACTATAGAAAAAATAGAACACTAGAAAATCTTATTAATTTAAAAAGAACAAAAGCAATAGCCAAACGAACAATTACAAAAAGCAAAAAGGAATCATGGCAACGGTTCGTATCATCTATATCTCCAAGCACTCCCTGCCAAAAGATATGGGAGAAAATTCGGAAAATAAAGAACAAAAAAAGCGCAAACAATATAACAGCGTTAATACATAAAAACCAAACTATCACATCCCCACAAGAAATAACAGACATTATAGCAGAAACCTTCTGTAAAAATTCAAGTAATGAACACTACAGTAAGGAATTTAAACAATACAAACAACAAAAAGAATCAGAAAACCTAAATATCACTGTAGATGAAGATGATGAACCCTACATAAACAGTGCATTCAGTAAAGAAGAACTACTCGACAGCATCTCAGAACTGAAGCCAAATTCGAGCCCCGGACCAGACAAAATCACACCAGTTATGATACAAAATTTTCCTGAATCAACCGTCAAGCTTGTCTTAGACATCTACAATCTCATATGGCTAAACAACACATACCCAGAACAATGGAGCGAAGTATGGACAATACCGATACCTAAACGAAATAAGAGTAAAATTGACCCACTTAACTACAGACCAATCTCATTGTCAAACTGCCTAAGCAAACTACTTCAGAAATTAGTAAACAAGCGACTGCGTTGGTACATGGAAAGCAAACAGCTTTTCAACCCAGCCCAATCCGGATTCAGAGAGGGTAGATCCACAAACGATCATATCATTCTACTAGAAGAAGAAATACAACGAGCATTTATGAACAAACAACACCTATTCGCAGTTTTCTTCGACATTAAGAAAGCATATGACACCACATGGAGACAATACATCATAGAAACCCTCCTAAAACTCAACATCAAATAACATATGATAAAGTACATAATAAACTTTCTTTCAAATCGCACCTTTAAAGTAAAAACAAACAACTGTGTATCAGAACAAAAACAACAAGAAAATGGCGTACCTAAAGGTGAAATACTAAGTGTAACACTTTTCCTGATTGCAATGAACCAAATTACAACATTCGTTAAAGAACCAATAAAAATGGCAATTTTCGCCGACGATATAGTACGAGGGTTGTCTCAAAAGTAAGTTACACTATTTTTTTTATATCCGCGCGGTTGGCAGGATACGTCTGGGATTCGCATGGATCTTTCGTCCGAGTGTGGTGGCAGCACTGTAAAATTCGTAAGCGGCCGCCATGACCCATTTGTCAGTTGCGATCAAGCCACTATGGAGCTACCACTTACTTCTACCGCCGATTGCGAAGTACGCAGTGTGATTCGTTTTTTAACGGCAAAAAATAAAAATGCAACTGAAATTCACCGTGAGTTGTGCAGTGTGTACGGTGAGAACGTTATGTCGACGGTGTCGACGACTCTTCGGACATCTTCAACAATGTTCGGGGCCCGTGAAGTTGATGGGCGGCCGCTTCGTTGTTCGTCGTGTATTGTTGTCCTGCCTTCAATAAATGATTGGCGCCAACGAGAAACCATTGGCCTCGACATAACGTTCTCACCGTACACACTGCACAACTCACGGTGAATTTCAGTTGCATTTTTATGGGACTTTCCTCATCTGAGTGCACAGATGCGGTGTCAGTTTCAGAGCATTCCACTTGTAGAGATTTTTTATCATTATTCTTATAGTTTTCGTTATTCATTACTTCTTGGGTTTTAGGTAACACATGAATATTTATTTTAATATTTGAATTTTTATATACATTCATTAATAAATTCTCAATTTTTGACCAAGTTTTATTGTCTAGTCCAGAGCAAATTTTTGGCATTTTAATTTCATTAATATCATTTTGAATAAGATACTGCAATAATTTCTTTATCATTTTTCGATATTTAATAGCGTTGATTCATTGAAATAATTATCTTTTGTTAAAAGGTGAATTATAATTTTATTATTAAAATGTTGAATTGCTATTTTATCGTCAATAATTTTTATGTTATCTTTAAACTGTTTAGTTTTATATAATTCATTTACTTGAGAGGCGAATCCTTTTTTCATACAAAATCTTTTGATATACAGTGTACCAGAGGCAGGTTATTCTCAAAAATGTTTTCAGTTTTATAATTTATTTCAAAAGTAGGTTTGATTCTAGAGAGAGCATCGGCGACATAATTTTGTTTCCCTTTTTTATTCTCTATGTACTAATCATATTCTATTAATTTTAATTTCCAGCGAATTAGTTTCTGATTGGGTTCTCTTAACGAGTTAAGCCAAATTAAGGGTCTGTGGTCAGTTACAATTTTGAATCGTTTTCCGTATAAATGTTCTAAAATTCTTTACTGCCCATACTATTGCTAAGAGCTCCTTCTCAATGGTGGAATAATTTTGTTCATGATTGTTCAGTGTTCTTGAGGCATACTCGATCGGCAAATCTTTACCTTTAATGTTCTGAGACAACACAGCTCCGAGTGCGTAATTACTCGCGTCTGTAGTTAAAACGATTTCTTGGTTAAAATCAGGGTACTGAAGTATAGAATTATTTGTAAGTAATAATTTACATCTTTCGAAACATTGAATATAATCTCTATTTTCATAATCAGTTTTGCTATTCTTCTTTAAATAATTAGTAAATGGTTTTGTCAATTTTGCGAAGTCTTTAATTAATCTTCTATAATATCCGAGAAGACCCAAAAATGATTTTATTTCTTTAACAGTTTTAGGTATACGAAAATTTTGAATAGTTTTAATTTATCAGGATTTGGTTTTATTCCGTCAGTTGTTATGACTTTTCGAAGAAATTCTCATTTGTCTAGCTGGATTTTTAAGTTAGCCTCACGCAGTTTATCTAAAACGTCTTTCAAATTTTGTATGTGTTCTTGTAGGGATGAACCGATAATGTCGTCGACATAAACGAAACAAGCCTTGTTAGTTAAATCTTTTAAAACGTAGTTCAAAGTCTTTGGAACGTCGCAAGCGCGTTCTTCAGACCGAATGGCACTCGCTTGTATTCAGTGTCCATTTTCTGTCGAGAAAGCGGTTATTTCTATATCTTTGGGGTCCATTTCAATTTGATGGAAACCACTAGTGAGATCTAATGTAGTAAAATAATTTTAAGTGCTAAATTTACTTCAAATTTCCATAATATCAGGTATCGGGAATCGATCGTCGACAGTTTTAGTTAATTTATTTAGTTCTTCCGGGTTCAAGTGTTCATGTCTAATATTTAATTTCTTTATTATTTCCGTATTATAAACTTGTTTAGATTGATCATTAAAATATTTAATTATATGCTTATTATTTAATAATTTAATTTCTTCTCTACTCAAATTTATTTAGGCTTGTAATAATTTTAAAGCATTAAAACCGAGTAAAATATGGAATGATTTATGGAAATTATATAAATAACATTTAATATATTTACCCTTTTATTTTATAAAGGCATATTCTGATCCTTCAGATTCACCATTCATTGTTTGAATTTTTTATAAAATATTTAAAAAAAAATTAGTTTAAATTAATATTGAATTAAAATTATTTTTAAAAAAATATTGAATATTCTCATTACGCAGCCTTATACATTCAGCTTTTATGAACCACAAGTAATCTGGAGAAAAAACATCCTGTTTTATTTGTTTGGAATATATATAGAGATAGAAAATAAAAAATTAATATTAAGCATTTAGTTGTTCAAATTTATCAATAAAATGAATAATGTTATTCAAGCTATTTGCTTGTACCTAACGGTATATTTTAAATCACTGTGTCTAAGGAATAATGAACAAAATAAAGCATTATTTCTAAGAATTTCACTCTGAAAATCTTATCTACGTTTATGTTATAGTCCAAACTACAAAAGGGATTATCGGAACGTTTATGGCGGTGTTTCTATCGTTCGAGGGGTAAGTTTTGCAGGAGGTATAGACCGAGAGGCATTCTAGTTCTACGAGCATTCTATAGTTAAAATCACAAGTTTTTAGAGTACGGCAGACATAGGCAATGTTATTCTTATGGACTGAAACCCAGCCTAGTTGCCAGTTTTACGCTTACATTGTTTCATGATATACCATTCGTTTATCATGCTTGTAACACTGTAAGTTTGCAGTATGAGTGTTTCATAATGAAATGTTAATACTGAGGGCTAAGGGTTGTAAATCTTAATAGTAGCGCCGAGAAGAAAAGTTCGCAGTTCTCAAAAGTTTGAAAATATTAACTACTTACTTTTACTTTACAAGAAATGTTTTAATAACAGTTTCTTAGTAGGGATAGTCTTTTGTAATCTAATATCTAAATTGAAGAAAAATTACTTTTTAATGACAAGTGTCAGTGTAAGTCAGTTATACAAAATAAAAAAGGAGTTTGAAAACCCATCAGAATCTGTGAATGTCAATAATAATTGTGTTACGGAACCCCCAAGACGTAAAAGAACTTATTCAAATAACCGAGAATTTACATACAGTGAAGCAGATCGTGGTTTAATTAGGCGCATAGTTCATGATTTTTTAAAAAGTAATATACCTCCAACGGTGAAAAAAGTTCATGTAGCTATAAAAAATAGAACAGATTTACCTGAATTTTCACATTCGACACTTTACAGGCTGCTAAGAGAATCTGGTTTTGTGTATGAAAAAGAGACAGACGTTCTCTTCTTCTGGAACGAGAAGATTTAATTAACTGGCGTCACGAGTACCTACGTACTATTGAAAAATATCGTGCTGAAAATTACAATATTGTGTATTTAGACGAAACGTGGGTGAATATAGGGCACACAACACCCATGGCGTGGAGAGATACGACAATAAATTCTCATCGAGATGCGTTGCTATCAGATTTGACAACCGGATTGAAAGCTCCAACTCTCCGTGGTCCAAGATTTGTATTATTACATGCAGGTTCTAAAGAAGGTTTTATTAAGAATGCTGAGTTAACTTTTTTAGCTAAAAAAAACTGTGCCGATTATCATGAAGAAATGGATGCTGTATTATTTGAAAATTGGTTCGAAAATAATTTAATTCCAAACTTACCTCCAAACAGTGTTTTGATTTTGGACAATGCCAGTTACCACAGTAGAAAAGTAGAACAATTACCAAATTCAACGTGGAACAAGCAGCGTATTAAAGACTGGTTATATTGTAAACAAATTTATTATGAAGAAGATTATTTAAAAAAAGAATTGTTGAACGTGGCACAAAAGTTTAAAAACTTATATAATAAATATGTAGTAGATGAATTGGCTGCCATACATGAGATTAAAATTCTCAGGTTACCATCTTTCACTGCGAATTAAACGCAATAGAACTCGTTTGGAGTGAAATAAAAAGATACATTGCTGCCAATAATACATCTTTTAAAGAAAATGATGTGAAACAATTAATAAGTGAAGCTTATTCAAAAGTTTGCTAGGAAAAATGGGAAAATTATGACAAGCACGTCATAAATGAAGAACAAAGATTTTGGGAAGCTGATCATTTGCAAGATGATATTGATCCTCTAATTATTAATCTTAGTGAAACAAGTAACGATAGTGATATTGAAAATAACGAAAACATGTTTTGAGTGTTTGAGTACCGCTGATACACTTGGGGTACATTATATTGTGAGTGCGAAACAAAGTAAGCAGGACCTTACTTAAAAATTTACATTTTATGTTATATTAATCTTGTATTTGATAATTTTATAATACTTTCTTCTTAACAATAAATTGTCTAATCTGTAATATATAGTGCTCTGTTTATCCATTAAATATTTATTCATATTTGTTATGTCATGTAAATAAAATGTACCAAAAATAATGTAACAATTCGAATAATAATATGTATCATTAATTATCTTTATTTTTTATTTTTTTAATACGAATTTAATACGAATTATATATCTTAATTTATTACAATAATGAAGTAAAGCAATTATATAAAACTGTTAAAAATGAACTACAACTTGTTTTTCACTGAATGAATATTAATAAATAATATGAGTTTAGTTGGTACATCAATTTTATATAAACGAAGTACATATAAAAAAATTGTAATAGAAATAGAATTAGCCAAATACTTTTCCATGTTAGACCAAACTTTTCAATTCAATAAAAAATATATTTTAGTTTTATATTAATTTAATGTTTCACGTACGTAATTATTATCCTTCCTGTTAAACGAGAAAAAATTATCAGTATATTTTTTTAATTTATAAGGAATATAGGTAATCTAAAAATAAATTAATCCGTCTCTGGATTTTCCGTCTTTGTCTAACACGTTACTCTTGGAATATATTTAGCGACACTGTATTCCTATGTCTGCCGTACAGTAAAAACTTGTGATTTTGACTATAGTAAAGTAGTATATCTTTCAAATTTTTGCGATGCGAACCGAATCTGTCTAATATGTACTGACACCCGGTGACTCGTTCGCGAACAAGAAAGTGATCCGAATCTTTTCGTTCACTGGAGTGATTCGTTCAAATTAAACGGGTCGTTCGCGTACGACACATCTCTAGTGTCGACCGTTTCTAATTGTTCTTGGAATGCTATCTGGTTTTCTGTACCAGTGGCGGCGTCATCTACGTTATTTAATTCTTCAGGAATATAATTTTGTCTTCCATAGGGATTAAAATTATATGGTTTGGTTTTATATGTTTTAAATGTACGGGTAGAAATTGACATAGGTGTAGGTGCAGGTTGTTGCAAACATTGTGATCGTGCTGGTTGCGAAGGAAATTTATATGATGGACCAGGCTGGTAAAATTGTTGTTGCACTGGTTTAGGTTGGGGATATTTTAGCATTGGAGATGCATGTGGTCTGGTTTGGGAGTTACTCGTATTCGAATGTGATTGATTTGTATTGGAGTTAATTTTATAATTTTGAAAGTCATAAGTCAGCAAATTATTTATTTCATCTAAAGTATCAGGATTTCTTGAAGCTAATTGTGATTTAAAAGGTTCTCTGCAGTTTGGAATGAAACACTGTGTAGCAAATTTATGTCCGAAAGGTTTAAAATCTTGTACTGATTGAGGATGGTATTTATTTTCAATATTATTAATATGAAGAAGAAATAACTCGTTATATTTCTTAAGAATCTCGAAAATAGTTTCTCTATTTTCTTGTAATTGACATAATTCAATCATTAAAGTATATTCATTTCGTTTGTCTTGGTAATGAGAGTCCTTTAAATCTTTCCAATTTTTAATACTAGGACAATTAGTTAAATATTCACTAGCTTTACCAGTAATTTTCTTTTTAATAGTAATTAAGCCAAAGATTTAATTATTTCAGAGGGATTGTTCTGATTTATAATTTCTATAATTTTTTCTGTGGCTTTTAGGAAATGAGATAATGTTTTCTTATCACCATTATATTCTGGTATAAGATCAACTACTTCTAACACATTGGTGTCCAAATTTACTAGAGGACCAGGGATTGCATTTATATGTTCATTCGCCATATTTAATTGATCAATGTTTAAATTAATTAAATCGTCAATTTTGACTTTAAATTACACGATATTTTTATAAAATACAAAGATAAATATTCTTACTTACAATATAAGAATTAATAAGAGCTTCATATAGTCTTTGTCGATTTTCGCTCGACAGGTGACGGGTGACGGGTGCTGATTTGCGCTCAGCGGTGATACTGGTGGAGACGTTGGTCTGCTAGTCCAGGAGAATGTACGAACAGTATAACAGATGATCACCTTCGACGAATTGTACTTCTGGAAGTCCTCGAATGACTGAGGAACACGTAGGCTGATTCATCAGGATTGCAGGTGTTGCAATTGCCGTCATAATAATTTTAGATTGTTAAGTCAATGGTTAACACCAACGATTTAAACACTTTAACTAGTTGATTCTTTTTAGAATTTCGGTGCAAATCTCTTAACAATCCTACCGACTGCGCCAGTTATGTTAGTTCAACCAGTAAAAGTGTTTAAAATTTTTTTATTTAAGTCAGTAAAAACAAGATACAACTGTTCGCTTTACTAGCTGTATACATTCTGACTATTCTATCTTAAACAATACGCTACTAAACTCCTCATCCAATAAACTGCTGATACATTTAAATCGGAGAACAAAATATGGTACGATTCTGTGAGAACCGTTATCTACCTTGTACACAGTTTAAATTTTATTTACAAAAAATATAAGAAAAATGATAAATTTACACATTGAAAAATCATATCTTTAATCATTAATAAGTCAATCAGCAAGTATTATCTTCGGGTAAAATATTAAAAACAAGATTTTTAAATTTATCGTAATCACAAAATTGTTCACAACCAGGAATAGTTAATATTTTGGGATTATTTTGTGAATAATCTTGATAATACACCTAAAAAAAAATTAATTAATAATTTCTCTAGAGTTTAGAGTCTAATACTATATAATTATACAGGTGGACAAACCGATATGAGTCCCTGGGAGATGCCAGTACAATTTATGTTAAAAAATTATTTACCCAAATTGAAACAATATTAGAAATACACAAATGCAATTATATGAGATAATTGTTAAAATGTTACAAAAATATTAGAGTTTTCTTGTATGTTTCAATACTAAACATTTGGCTGGGATTGTACAATTTAATTTATATAAGATAACGTGAATGCCATGCCATGCATCATTCATGTACTTGAGTTGAGTATTGCATTGTTGCCTGGGACGCAAATCAGTTTGTATGTGAGAGATGATCAATAAGGAATATCTTTTTGTTTATTTACCTTAAAGCTATATTGTTTATTTATTTTATGGAACTCAATTATTATATACGAAGCGTATGCGGGAACGTTTCCATCAAACAATCTTAAAGATGCTAAGATAAGAACAATATTAAATTCATGGCCAGAATATAAAAATATTTTACGTTCTTTTGGAGTCAAGTTATTTTTCATTTTTGCTCTAGTGTCTTCAATTATTTTCTTAATTAGGTGTCCTAAAATTATTTAAATATATAAATATTCATGAAATTCTGCATTTATAGTTGCAACGTACCTCCTCCAGATTTCAGCATTTCATCGGAATAAGTTTGTGTTTTATATTCTAAAGAAGTAGCCTTTTCCAAAAATTCCGGATAAACTTTCTTCGTCCATTCTGGTAATTCTAAATTGTATTGTTCCTAATTAAAATTAATAGTATTAATATATTTTATGGAAAGAAAGTACGGTTGAAGTAATTTGTTACAGACTGGAACTATTTAGAAACTTTACTTACTAATTGCAAACAATTCAGACACGGGGAATATGTATTTTATTTATAATAGAACCTAAATTACTGGGATGCGATTGTATATTTGGTCATACTCGTATATTGAAGTAAGCAAGGTATTCTTAAGTCGGAGAATTGTTCATAAATTGCATACAATAGGGGACACGCATGAAATTTAAAAATCAATGAAAGTTTGTTTTTTAAATATATTAATGTTATTTGTTTCGTATTGTAACACATAAAATATACTTTGCTTATAATTTTTATAAGAAATTAATATTTAAAAGTTCATAATTTAACCTACAGCCGACCACTGTGCGTAGATTGCCGAGTTTACACGAAGTGTATGTGACGTCAACTTCCTAGCTGTCATTTATGACAGTTAACTATATAAGTATTTGGCGGTATATTTACGTTAAAATAAGCTCTACTTTAACATTATAAATATATAATGTCAGAGATCGGCTTTATCAAGGTACAAAGTGATAATTTGCCAAATTTTTGCCTTTATGCCTATGGAATTGATTAAACATATTGATATTTTTTAGTGAGGAAGAAATTCCTGATGTTAAAACACAAGTGTAAGTAATAATTATATTATCACGTTGCCTGCATTATCGGTCTCTGGAGACCGATGCAATAATTTCTTTTAAAAGTAGCAATATTAATCTTTATTTCTAAATACCTAGAAAAACATATTAAATCATATCAGTCCCTAGAGAACTATAGCGCTCTGTATAAAAAAAAACAACATATAACTTGCTGTATCGGTCATCCCAGATAATATTTCCTCATTGTTTGTAATATATGTTAATGTAGTAGTAAACTTCGAGACATATGATTGTAAACTATGGGTTCCGGTGCAATAATATTCGTTTATGAGCGAACATAAGGAAGAAGATCAAAGTTTTCTTTAACAAAAGTTTTTAGTGCATCTCTTTAAATAATTTTAGTTAAGTTTTTTGAATTAAACAATATAATTTTTGTTATCAACTACAGTTTGTCTTTACTAATAAATAAACTATAAAACATCATTCAGCGTTTTAATCATGTCTAAAATTATCACCCTGGTGCGGCATGGGTTGTCGGAGAGACTGATGTGTTCTTAATAGTAACATGGTGGATATTAAAGAATATAAAAACTTCACACACATGACCTTTTGATTGCTGAAAGATATCGTTTTTATTTCGTCTCATTGCATTTAACCTCAATATTCTACCTTTAAATTAATTTATTTTCAATCTGATATATTATGTCACTTTCGCATTCAAATAAACCTTCAAAAACACATGAAAACACACGAAAACAGTATGCTATACAAACACATGTTCTATGTGAACAAGGAAGATGACGTCACGACAGACAACGGCACACTCTACGATCGTTTTTGTGCGTTTTTTGAAACTAGTTTTTAAAATTTTAATATTTACCCCTTTATGATAAACAAATTAATTTTTAACCATTTTTCTATACAGATACAGGAAGTATAAAGTTCACTTTAAAATTATATTTAAAAATTATGTGTGTCCATTATTAAATAATAAAATAAAAAAAATTACAACTCATAGTAAATAATTTAATTAGTCTGGGATGAATCTTTTTGAACTGCATAATTGAGGAGAAGTGTTGAAAGATGCAATTACATCAGTTCAATAATACCGACATGCCAGACCACCTGACGACGTACAGTTACCTAGTGTCGATGCTTAAATGTTTTAATAAAATAAATACTCAATGTTTTCATGAATGTTATTATTGCAAACTGTCATACCAGAATATAATCTTTATTTACTAAGTGGTAATTACGTTTTATATTTAATTTACTCGCTTAACCTCGATCTCCACAAAAGCGCATTCTGTCAGTTTTTTTTTATTAACACATGAGCCGCGTACTGCTATGATAGAAGAAAAGAGTTAAATAATTATTAAGTTTAGAAATGTCATAGTTATATTAAATATTTATCAAATATAGATATCGTTATTTTTTGCGGAGATAAGAAGCGGACTAATTGCTGTGTTCATATGCCGTCTCATGAATTAATGAAGTGTGACTTATGTGAACATCACCAGCGACCATGATCTTTAGTGGGATTCGAACCCACGACCTCTGGTGTACTAGGCTAGTGACACTACACCACAAAGATCGGCGATATCGTTAATTAAGAATGGTTGTGCGTATAAATTTTATTAAAAAAGTAAAAGTTTAAAAAACAGTTTTGTATAATATTAATTTATTTCACTAGCCCTGTTTTTCATATCTTCGCAAAATAATCTTCTTCTTTCTTCGTTAAATGGAAAAAGTTATTAATGGCTGTTCATTTTGTAGGAATAATAAGAACCAATTCACTTCCAATAAATCTAGTCCTAGATCTACATTTATCATTTCTAGAACCCTTTCTTCCAATAACGCACGTTCTTCTGCTCTTGCTAAATTGCAAATACGAAGCTCACGTGTATTTTTCGTGGATATGTCGTAGATATTTAGAATAATCAGGCATTTGGCGAAATGCCGGCAATTAGATGAATTTTACTTCATTCTTCTAGTTGACTGGCGGAATCAGGCAATTAGACGAAAAATCGCGCATTATTCTATTTACCGGGCGTGATTTAGGCGGAATCATTCATAATATTGTGAGGTAGCAATTATTCGATGTCAGCATTATAATCGTTATCGTTTCCATTCGGCCTCCATTCAGTTTCCATTCGGCTTCCCTCAGCATTCAAACATGTCTGTAAATCGCGAAGAATTTTACCAGAAGCTACAATAGTTATATTCGAAAAGTGAAATCAGCAACCGATCTATGTGGAACAAGACTCAAGAGGCAAACGTCATACGAGCACTGAAGGATTTTGAGGGCGAAACTAAAAAGCAAAGTTTTCACTACTACCACAAAAATATTTACGAGCTGGTGAAAATTGGCAGTGACGAGCGTGTAATTTTAAAAAGACGCAATACAACAGCTGATTTTTGTGGTTCCGTTTGAAGATTTTTACTACAAGTGTTTGGAAGCGCATAATCAAACGGGCCACGGTGATAGAGACAAAATGGTGTACTACATGAGAAATAAGTGGCGAATTCCGCGAGCAGCTTGCGGTTTGTTTGTTTCGTCTTGTCAAACGTGCAATCGGAAAAGAGTGGCTGTTAAAAAAGGTACAGTGTACAGTTGTCAAGCCGATTTTATCAGATGGATTTAATATGCGTGGACAATTGGATTTGATTGATTTTCAATCATGTCGTGACGGGCAATATAATTTCCTGATGAACTACCAGGACCACGGCACCAAATTTTTACATCTTCGTCCATTAAAATCCAAACACGCCGTAAATGTAGCGGACGACCTGTCAAAAATTTTCTACACTTGGGGTGATCCACGCATTTTACAAAGCGATAATGGTCGAGAGTTCGTTGCCGCTGTGATTCACGAACTTATTAGTTTGTGGCTACATTGCAAGATAGTTCACGTATCCGTTTAGTTTAGCAATTGTGATGGCACTGACTGAAATATAGTAATACTGGAACGTGCACTAGCGGTATAAATGCGAGCCGAGAGAGAAATTGACCCACAGGTATTTCTATCCTTGTCGTATAGTACGTTCAAAAAGTTTATGTCGTAGCATTCATTATTTATAGGAAAACTAAAATTCAATCATAAAAAGAAAAAAAAGCATTGTTTCTCATTGCCAAACTGATGTATTCATATACACTTTAATGATTATAATGTGAAGTACACTACAATTTTACATTAAATGGAATGATTGAACAAAAGTTAAAAGTTTAAGGTTAAAGTATTCATTACGTACCTAAAAAAGGATAATTTCGTATTTTGCTGCCACACAACTTTGCAAAGCTTTGTCCTACAATGTCGCACCATTTTTTTTTTATTATAAATCATTTGTATTTACCATTTATGAGAAATGTCAAAAATACAGTTTGTTAAAAAACAGGGACTAGCTTTTGTATCAGTGTATACGTAACGGAACTATAGTTACGCAAGCGCAGATGTGTAGATAATGATAGAGATACCTGACGCAAACTATCTCTCTCGGCTCGCTTTGTCCATACAGGGAGAGCATGGTGGTGCGCGATCCAGTATTACTATATTTCAGTGGTTGCACTTGGAATCGGTCGATTCATAAACTTAATAGACAATTGCACTCTGAGCGAACTATTTCCTCCAAAAAACCATTTTATTGTAAAAATACGCTCTTGTCGTGTAAGTAACCATATTTTACAAATTGTCTTAAACAAGTCAAAAAGTCAGAAACGTCAAATAAATAGCTTGAAAAAAATCAAAACAAAACAGTCATAGGTGACTTTATTTTCGATAAAAACTGAATAAATCGGTGAATTTTCAATATTTTAAAATTAATTTACGGAACCAAATTGCTACTAAATGTAATGAATTTTACATCGACAAAAATGATATCTTTCGGTAGATAGTACAATCTTTGTTATCCGGTAAAATACCGAGTAACAGCACTCAAAAAACTTATTTTCCATGTTAATCTCCTGTTTACACCTTTACACACACGGTGTGTGTAAGGGAGGTATAATGTTTATGTTACGAATTGATTAGAGTTTGGGTACATTTAATGAAATGTAAGTGGTAGATTATTTGAAAGCCTATCAGAGTTTTTGGGCATATCTGAACAAATAAATGAGTAATTTTCATTGAAATCAAAAAGATGTTTAATAATATTACCTACAATCTTTATTTGAAACATTTTTCTATATTTGGTCGTCAATCAGATTCAAAAACAGTATTTCTGGTTCCAGCCAATGTCAAATGAAATATTTATGTTAGTGTTTTTTGTTAATTTGTTATTATTTCAGTTCGTATTTTTCCTCAAAATATTCTTAAAAATAATAAAGTTATTCTAGAAGGCTTAACTATGCCAAATGATATATTCCGGGCTCATATATCATCACACCTATCACTCATTTGTAGATGTAATACTCTGCGTAGAACAGAGCTCGGTATTTAAACATATTTTTATGCATGAACCGTGAAGCCGCCAACTATGGCCTCCAAATATTGTGTGATAGTATTTTTTGTATTGTGTGTATAAATAATTTTGAATCCTGGAAACAATATTTTTATGTGTAATTTTTATACAGGGTGTGTAATTGAAGTGTGGAATATAGGGATTTCAATGCTATTTTTAATGTTGATATAAATTTATACCTATTAACTTTACAGAAAAAGTATAAATTAAGTTTGTATATGCATACTTGTAAAATATTGGTTGTCTCACCTGAAATCTGATATGCGGCAGTTTTAAAGCATTCTGACCTACATCAATTTATGTACAGCCAACGAGACAACACATCAATGAGCGATTTGCATTAAATTTAATGTCAAAAAGGAAATTCAATAAATTTCTAGATTAAGAGCGCGTTTGAAAGCCGGCAAATCAAGCTATTTTTATGCCTCTATAACTTTCTAGATTGCTCTAAGCTAAAAAATAATAATTACAAAACATTATCTACTTTGCAAAATAAACAAAAATATAGTCTATTCGCAAGATCGGTACAACTTGGAATTAAATAAAAAAAAAACCTGATTCAATACAGGTCATTTTACAAATTTGTCATAAAGCGGGAAAATTTTAATTACTTATTAAAAATTTGACTAGTCTTGAGACAACTTATAATGTATTTTGGATGAACGCTATTTTATAAAAAAAAAGGTACAACTAAAATGATACAAGTATATAAAAAGTGTTTTTATTTTATTTGAAAGCTAAAACAAAATTAGAAGAAAAATATTTACAGATAAAATATATCATTTTGTATACATATATTTACAGATAAAATATATAATTTATTCAGAATTAGAAAAATTTCCAGGCCAAAAGAAACTGTCTGAACTTCCATTATATATTATGAAGGGCTCTAGAGCTTCTTTAATAATAGGTGGGTTGTTTCTCGACTGGATGTTGAATGAATAAAAACGAGATGTTGGAGAAGCAGTCAATTTAATAAAATCCAATAAATACACCAACGTTTCGACTGCTAATCAGTCTTCATCAGGGTGCTGATACAAACAAACAAACAATAAATAAACATACATATGTCAAGGTAAGCAGACTTACATAATTGGTTTTTTTTAAAATAAAGAATATCATGTAAAAAATTATTTTACAGAAATCTGTCGTCAAAAAAGGATAAAATACACACACAAACATGTTACTTAACAGTCATCAACTAACTGACTTATGCAAGAAGTTTCTAGTGAAGTAATCGTACAGAGATGCAAAGAACCACTCTTCAGCCAATCAAGGGCTTGCAGGACAAAATACAGGAATAGACAATACATTAATAACTAAAATAATATCACAGTTGAAATATCACCAGAATGATGAAATGTACACAAATGAAATAAACTAATTATTGTAAAAATAACTGTCCATAGTATTTTGTTATAATCCCAGAATACATGGAGCTGAGATTTTGGATATCTGTTTGTGCGTTAACTGCTTTTTTGTTTCTTCGGATGTGTAGCATTTCCATGGTTAACCGTTTATTTAAATTCTTTTCAGTGGCTAGTATTGTGGTGTTCTCAAAGTCAAAAGCGTGCTTCTTTACCTGACTGTGTTCCACTAAGGCACACTTAGCGCTCAAATTCGGTTTTTCACAGTTCCTTTTATGTTCTTTTAATCTGGTACTCAAATATCTTTTAGTTTGTCCTATATAGACTTGGTCGCAATCTTTACATGGAATCTTGTAAATGATATTGGATCTCTGCATCGTGTCTATAGGGGTTTTGGTATTACTGAACAAATTATTTACTGTTTTGTACTGTTTAAAAGTGATGTTGATGTTGAGATGACGTGACAAGGTATTTCTGACTTTATGAGATAAGTCAGAAATGAACGGAATGGTGCAGTAATAATTGTTAGTGTCAGTAGGTGGGGAGCGTGGAGGTTTGGGGTTGTTTGTGTTGAGGTTTGAGGATGCGGTTTACAAGGGTTTTAGGGTAATTATTTATAAGAAGTAGTTGTTTGATCTTCATCTCGACCTCGGTGTAGAAGCATTCTGACGTAAGTTTCAGCGCCTGATTTTTTAAATTTACCGCCAAGTTAATCAGTTGGTGTCGCGGATGGTGTGAATGGTAGTTCAGATATCTTGTTGTAGATGTCGGCTTTTGATACCATTTTGACAAAATGTCACCTTCTTCTTGTCTAATTAGAAGCATGTCAAGAAATGGTATTTTTCCTTCACTCTCAACTTCCATCGTGAACTGTAGGTGGTTGTCGTAGCTGTTGAATACTTGTAGAATGGTTTCTTTTTGGTCAGACGGTATAGCTGTGATGATGTCATCAACGTACTTCTTGATAAATGGAATGGGAAAAGGAAGAATGGAGACACAATGCTGAACTAATCGATCCATGACTAGATTGGCGATCACAGGACTTAGGCTGGAACCCATTGCAGTACCAAATTGTTGCAGGTAGAAAATGCCATTGAAGCAGAAGAAGCTGTTGTTGTACCAGAACTCTATTAGTTGTAAGAATTCACTTAGTGGTATGTCTGTTTTCTTACTAATTATATCCCATTTCTCTTCTATCACTTGTAGAATGAGGTTAAGGGGCACATTAGTGAACAACGAGACTACATCAAGTGAAATTAGTATGTATCCAGGATCTAGTTTAACCGTCGATTTGAAGGTAGCGAACTCAAAGGAACTCTTCACATGGAAGTCATCATTTTCTAGTCCGCTAAGTAAACCAGCTAGATACTTGGAGATGTTAGATGTAGGTCCATTGATTCCGGAAACGATCGGACGTAGTGGTAGATCAGTTTTATGAACCTTGATGTTTCCGTAAATGCGTGGTGCAACAGCAGTGTCTTGTGTTAACCTAGTTTTAGTGATCTTATCTATGTAGTTATTGTCATGTAGTTTTTTAATAAGTGAATTGTTTTTATTTTGTATTTTAGTGGTTAGGTCTTTGTTAACTACTTTATATGTTGTGGAGTCGGATAAAAGGTCATTCATTTTGTTGTTGTAATCTTCGGTGCTAATAGCTACCGTTTTGTTGCCTTTATCTGCTCTAACTATAAGAACTTCTGTGTGATTATTTTTCAGAAATTTCTTCGTTTTATTGTAATCTAGTGTTAAATGTGACTTGTTGTTCTTGTCATGTGTTCTGTGTAGATGATTGGTGATGTTATTAGCAACGTTAGCTCTCAAATTATTTTTTAATTCATTGTCTGTTGTTGAACTTAGTATGTATTCAACGTCAGTAATAAGTCTGTCAACAGGGATTTCCTGTGGTTGGTAGGGAACAGCAAATTTTGGGCCTGGTGGTGTTCTCAAAGTCAAAAGCGTGCTTCTTTACCTGACTGTGTTCCACTAAGGCACACTTAGCGCTCAAATTCGGTTTTTCACAGTTCCTTTTATGTTCTTTTAATCTGGTACTCAAATATCTTTTAGTTTGTCCTATATGGACTTGGTATTGGACAAGTATTAAACACTGAAATAAAAATAGCTTGTTTCCGGTTAAAAAAACTAGAACAACAATACAAAGATCTATTAAATCAATTACTGAACAAAGTCAGCGATGTACATCTACAATTTATAAACAGCACACTAACTAGACAATTCAACTATCATAACAACACTATTAAAAACAAACATATTAAAAAACTAAGTAATCTAAAAAATAAAACACGTACGAACAACAATCTATTTCCAGAAGATGAATGGTTCTTAAATCTAACAAATGTAGAGTTTCCAAATGAATGCAAAAATTTATTAGCGTTAGGCCCAAAATTTGCTGTTCCCTACCAACCACAGGAAATCCCTGTTGACAGACTTATTACTGACGTTGAATACATACTAAGTTCAACAACAGACAATGAATTAAAAAATAATTTGAGAGCTAACGTTGCTAATAACATCACCAATCATCTACACAGAACACATGACAAGAACAACAAGTCACATTTAACACTAGATTACAATAAAACGAAGAAATTTCTGAAAAATAATCACACAGAAGTTCTTATAGTTAGAGCAGATAAAGGCAACAAAACGGTAGCTATTAGCACCGAAGATTACAACAACAAAATGAATGACCTTTTATCCGACTCCACAACATATAAAGTAGTTAACAAAGACCTAACCACTAAAATACAAAATAAAAACAATTCACTTATTAAAAAACTACATGACAATAACTACATAGATAAGATCACTAAAACTAGGTTAACACAAGACACTGCTGTTGCACCACGCATTTACGGAAACATCAAGGTTCATAAAACTGATCTACCACTACGTCCGATCGTTTCCGGAATCAATGGACCTACATCTAACATCTCCAAGTATCTAGCTGGTTTACTTAGCGGACTAGAAAATGATGACTTCCATGTGAAGAGTTCCTTTGAGTTCGCTACCTTCAAATCGACGGTTAAACTAGATCCTGGATACATACTAATTTCACTTGATGTAGTCTCGTTGTTCACTAATGTGCCCCTTAACCTCATTCTACAAGTGATAGAAGAGAAATGGGATATAATTAGTAAGAAAACAGACATACCACTAAGTGAATTCTTACAACTAATAGAGTTCTGGTACAACAACAGCTTCTTCTGCTTCAATGGCATTTTCTACCTGCAACAATTTGGTACTGCAATGGGTTCCAGCCTAAGTCCTGTGATCGCCAATCTAGTCATGGATCGATTAGTTCAGCATTGTGTCTCCATTCTTCCTTTTCCCATTCCATTTATCAAGAAGTACGTTGATGACATCATCACAGCTATACCGTCTGACCAAAAAGAAACCATTCTACAAGTATTCAACAGCTACGACAACCAACTACAGTTCACGATGGAAGTTGAGAGTGAAGGAAAAATACCATTTCTTGACATGCTTCTAATTAGACAAGAAGAAGGTGACATTTTGTCAAAATGGTATCAAAAGCCGACATCTACAACAAGATATCTGAACTACCATTCACACCATCCGCGACACCAACTGATTAACTTGGCGGTAAATTTAAAAAATCGGGCGCTGAAACTTACGTCAGAATGCTTCTACACCGAGGTCGAGATGAAGATCAAACAACTACTTCTTATAAATAATTACCCTAAAACCCTTGTAAACCGCATCCTCAACACAAACAACCCCGAACCTCCACGCTCCCCACCTACTGACACTAACAATTATTACTGCACCATTCCGTTCATTTCTGACTTATCTCATAAAGTCAGAAATACCTTGTCACGTCATCTCAACATCAACATCACTTTTAAACAGTACAAAACAGTAAATAATTTGTTCAGTAATACCAAAACCCCTATAGACACGATGCAGAGATCCAATATCATTTACAAGATTCCATGTAAAGATTGCGACCAAGTCTATATAGGACAAACTAAAAGATATTTGAGTACCAGATTAAAAGAACATAAAAGGAACTGTGAAAAACCGAATTTGAGCGCTAAGTGTGCCTTAGTGGAACACAGTCAGGTAAAGAAGCACGCTTTTGACTTTGAGAACACCACAATACTAGCCACTGAAAAGAATTTAAATAAACGGTTAACCATGGAAATGCTACACATCCGAAGAAACAAAAAAGCAGTTAACGCACAATCAGATATCCAAAATCTCAGCTCCATGTATTCTGGGATTATAACAAAACACTATGGACAGTTATTTTTACAATAATTAGTTTATTTCATTTGTGTACATTTCATCATTCTGGTGATATTTCAACTGTGATATTATTTTAGTTATTAATGTATTGTCTATTCCTGTATTTTGTCCTGCAAGCCCTTGATTGGCTGAAGAGTGGTTCTTTGCATCTCTGTACGATTACTTCACTAGAAACTTCTTGCATAAGTCACTTAGTTGATGACTGTTAAGTAACATGTTTGTGTGTGTATTTTATCCTTTTTTGACGACAGATTTCTGTAAAATAATTTTTTACATGATATTCTTTATTTTTTAAAAAACCAATTATGTAAGTCTGCTTACCTTGACATATGTATGTTTATTTATTGTTTGTTTGTTTGTATCAGCACCCTGATGAAGACTGATTAGCAGTCGAAACGTTGGTGTTTTTATTGGATTTTATTAAATTGACTGCTTCTCCAACATCTCGTTTTATTCATTCTTTAATAATGTAATAATCCCACATTTTTAATTCTATCTTTAGTACATGGTCCACCGCATTTCGCGCGTTCCGTATTTTCACTTTCACGTTCAATTTGTTATAATACAAATATTTAATGTACCCTCGAGTATACCGTTACTTGAAAATAAAATAATTACAACTGATAACAAACTTTACAAACTATCCTGAAAATTAACTCGATACAACTATCAGGAGTTGCAAACTGATCGATGCAGAATTTTGTGATGTGTGAGTTAAAATTGCTAATTATCTAATAGGACGATTTAGCGTGTTTTAGAATTGAGTGTTAGTTTCAAGTTGTACCGCTATTGCGAATAGACCATAGCAGGGGTGGGCTACCTTTTGTATAACAGGGGCCAGAATAAGATTTACGTTTTTTTTTTCCGAAAATATAAAAATTAATAATAGAACAAAATCAATTAAGTAATACATTTATTTCTTAATTTAAACAAACGAATTATATCGAAAATTATCATGTAAATCACTCCTTTTTCTTTATGTTTGGTACTAACCTAATTTAAAATTATGTTTTGAAAATTTTTTGGTTACAAAAATATCCAATCGAATCCCTGTATTTCTGATCACGTGTGCAAAAGTAATCAATCAGGTCACAATTACACTGATTATTTTTTGACGTTTCTTTAAACCATTGAAATGCTTTATTGTATGTCACGTGTCTGCGTTTTAACCAATCCTGTTATTATTACACTGAGAATAATGCTCTTGTGATTATTCCCGACAATATTCTCTCTAGCTTTTTTGTTGTTTTTGTTGACAGATGTCAGATAGTTATCATCAACACAAGTAAAAATGAGTAAAAAAGATAGATTTAGTGACGTGCCTGATGATGAAATAAAAAATAATCTAATTAAATATAACTCGAGAGTTCGATAAATTTGAAATCTAGTATCTTTCTTAAACATTTGCCAATAGCTACTCAAGTCCTACGGGCTTTCGTGGCTATTGCCACTATTCTCACTCTCTTGTTATATTATTACTGATAATTTCCCCGGGAAATTATCACTTGTTGCTAAGTAACAGTTGTTGACAGTTAATTCAATGTTGATTTGTTTATTTCAAAATGTCATTTTCACCGCATGTGAATGAAAATAATAATAATTATTGCAAAAAAATTTTCTTATCGAATATCCCTCGCCCATTGATAAATACTCATAATTTGATCACAACTATCTCAAGAACGTTGCTTGAAGGTAACAGCCCTCCGCCTACGGCGTCGGGCGGTTACCAAGCAAAATATTATTTCGAATTATCAATGGCTTAGGGATATTATAGCTGAAAATATATATTGTAACGAAGAGATTCGTCACAAGCAGCTAAATGTGATCTGATTTGGTAAAATCAGACCTTTTCGTCCTTAAACCGCGAATAACTCACGCATAGAGCAACGCACGCGCGTAAAAACTTTTATCCTACGGTTAAACACCGCGAGCCACCGTATTTTGTTATTTGGAGCAAGATTCGCGCACCCGTGATCCAGATTCCATTTTGTACCAGTGCTCCATATACTTCAGCATAGGAAAGACGATTTTATTCCTAACCAAACAGGATCAATTAATAAAACGCTATATAAACCGACGATTTTGGCGACGAAATCATCATTGTTCCGAGATTTCTTCCGTGAGCAATATATCAGTGAGAGCTATCCTCTGATCTTCCGAGAACCACCGTACCGTTCTGCAATCAGCACCAGGTGAGCAAGTCGTTCCGTTTAACCGCTAGTAACTCCGTGAGCTTCTCCGAGAGTTCTTTTAATCAGTGTGAGTTATCCTCTGATCCGCTTGCTACCGTACCGTCACCGTAGACTATACCGGGTGCTCCGTTAAACGAGGTTGTCGCTGACTGCTTCCGTGGCTTCTTGGTGGAGCGAATTCTTGTGACACTGCGAGTTTCACGACGCTGTAGGAGTACCGTTGCTGAGAGTTCTCTCGTAACGTAACAAATACAGTCGGCGGTGAGTTTTCCTGGGCCACGAGGTGCGCGACACGGAGAAGTCATCCGTGAAACGAATTGGGGTGTGTAGACCGCGAGTTTTCCGGTCACTTACACCAATCCGGACGTCCCACTCTATCGATGCGTTGCCGAACCTAGCTTGTGAGTTCTCCATAGCTATTTACGGCCACGACGCTCGTAGGCTGGGACCCCCACGTCACCGACGCCGCGACGCTAGGCGTCGATCTTCCGAAAACCTGACCGGGTTATTATCCGTCAACCGTCCGTCAATTTCCGACACCCCGCGCACCGGCCTGACGACGCCGCGACGCAAGGCGTCGTTTTTATCGAACCAGGCCAAATCATTCTCCGTCATCCGTCCGTCAAATACGAGCACCGCAGACACCGCTCCGACGTCACCGACGCCGCGACGCCCGGCGTCGATTTTGCGATACCCACCCCAAACCGTTCTCCGTCATCTACCCGTCAATTCCCAATACCCCGCGCACCACCCCGACGTCACCGACGCCGCAACGCCCAACATCAAGTTGTCAAAACGCTACCGCACCGTTCTCCGTCGTCTGTATATCAACCACGAACCTTTACATCACCGTTGCAACTTAATTAGCGTCGCGACGCCAGGCGTCGTTTTTCCAAAAATCACCGATTTAAGATCCTACCGTCCTACTTCTCCCTCCTACGTGCTATTACGATTTGTAAGAACATTCTGTCCATCTATCTCAACGACATTAATAAATTCATTTGTTGATCTCATCTCTACTGTTGTTATTAATCATCAGCCCTGCCCCTTCTCCGAAACCAGCTATCCGACCGTTGGCGCCCGAGCACCGATACGCCAGCGTTCTACGACATACCACCAAAAGTACGTCGCAATATTTATTATTTCTTTTAAAGATCTCGCGCGCCGAATTGAAACTTTATGAGAGCTGGAGGTTGTCCTCCCCTGGACTGTAGTAAGTAGAAAAATACGAAATTTGTAAGTAGTTTTATGACGAAATATATAAAGATAAAATCTTTGCTTACGACAATCAGGACAATATAATCTACAATTCTATGCAAAAATTATTACTGAAAATTGTGTAGTTTATCAAAAAAAATGTAAAGTTTCGTTTCATCCTAAGTGCTATGTTATTTGAGTTCAACGTTTTGCCGCCGACACGCCGACAGCGCTAGTCGTTAAGTAGTTCAAGACGTGAGAAAAACTTTCTTCCGAAAGTACATTTTGGCGCACTATATGGTTTTGCTGGAAGAGATAAAATAAGTCATTTAAGTACTGCGGTTGTTACGACAAGTTAGGTTTTCAAACGCGCCCTTGTGTAGTTTTCATTACTATTTTGAAATAACGTAAATTTTTTTTTTAAATTCGGCAAACAAATCCCATTGAGATACAATATTTTTTTATTACATTTTAATATTTTTTTTTCACTTTTAAATATTAATATATTATTTATCCTGGATCCCAATAAATAATTTTTTTGCAGATTGACATTAAAGATGACACTTCACGGACTGCTAACAGTCTGTAAAGTGTCACTTTTATGCCTAGGTTGTAAAACTCAACAAACAAATACAACCGTCAATAAATACATAGCAACCGTTCAACACACGCATGGCAACGCAATTTGACAGCGATAACCTTTATAATTCATTCTTCAATGGCTCCACAGCCCTAAGCGGACCAAGGCCTCAAGTACTACGGTACTTGTTTCGTAACCACTCATCTTAGCGCCATTTGAATCTCAACCTGTGCGACAGCCTCTGTTTACAATGTAAGCAGAGCGGCATCAGAGAGAAACGTAGGCAACCAAGATTACTTTTAAGATGTAGAGGTGGTTGGTCTCTAGCATCCGAGTGTGATTCAAGGCCATGGTGTTTTTACCTTTTTACGACAATCACACTTGCCGGCCGGTAGACTTGAACCTGAGAACCTCAGATTCAAACGTCACAGCTTGCAGTGGACAGCGCGCTAACACACTGAGCCACCACACCGACGATAATATCTATATAAAACAATTATTAAATTAATATTAATTCCAAATCGGCAAAAACATTTTGTCATCAAACACAGATTTATAGCTTCGGCAGACTCTGCTGTAAATCTGGTATTTTGATGCCTAGTTAAACAAATTACAAATTACTTACCTCTGCATATAAAACAAAATATGAAACAATCAAATCTAAAGTAGTTGTACAATTCAACCCAGTATTTTTATTAATATAATCAATTGTGTGTGCATTTTCTTTCATGAAAGTTCGGATTTCTTCTGAATTTTGCGCTTTTATGTATTCTTGTTGATATTTTGTGCAGTAACTTAATGGGAATTTTAGAAGCTACAAAGAAAATATGTAATTAAACAAAATAATATGATAAAAATTCTTCTTACTTTATCTCTATGCATTGGTTCGTACTCATAAGGTATCGGTTGCCATGGTAATAAAACATTCCATATTTGCAGTAAAGTAGGCGGCCATAATCCTGCCAAAACTAACTGTAAACTCATTTTAGTTCTGTCGTAATTTGTACTTCTCGCGTACACTATATTTGGATGGTAAATATTGCCTAAAAAGTCACTGTATCTTTCATGCAACGATTTTCCTAAATTGTATGCCTGCATTTTTCCTTTCTGAAATATTATAAACAGTTTTTGAAATCCAATCCATCAAAACAACCCTACAGTATTACTTACATTTGTCAGAGAGCCAAAGCCATACGGATGCCAAAAAGATTCGTTAAAATACGGATCTCTTGGATAAACGCCAACTTTTTCTGGAGTTTTGTCGCCATGCCGAAATATCTATAATTATATTTGTATAGCTAACTACAATATATAACAAGAAAATATATCTTACCACATGAATTTGTTGTAAAGTTGTACTCTGTTGCGAAATAATTAGGTTACAACAAGCTAGTAAACTTAAGCTAAAAATGTTAAACACTGCATAGTTCATTTCGAAAATATTTTGAGATGGTATTACTATGAATATGTTTACTAAACTACTCAATCTGCTGTTTGGAAATATTTACATTTATGTAAATACTTTAAGGGTTCAAAATAATTCTAAGAATTATTCCCGGCACATAGGTCCATACCTACTTTAAAGTACAATTGGTACATTTAAAATCTAAGCGAAATACTAAGTAAAAATGAATAGTTTGTTCATAAAAACAAAGTTTATTAATGAATATAAGATAAATATGATTATTTACATTTTTGAAATGATAATTTCTCTTTGTTCAAGTATTCAAGTCTAAGGTTACAAAATGATAACTAGAAAAAACATAAAAAAAACGATAAACAACAATCAGCTGCTTTAAACAGTTTTTTTTATGAAAAGATAATTACCCTTATTCATAACAATTCTTTGACGTTGTACCTATACATATTACTATTAGGGTAAGATAGGAGAAGATTATAGTGGCTGCTTTGGACTTGTAGATGGATCTGTATGAGAGGGTAGAGGGTGTTTGTAATGGTTTTTTTTGTCGGTGTTAATGGGGTGTTTGTGATTTTGATTAGAGATTATATTGCGACAGTGTTTTTTATGGGTTTTTTTAATGTTTAGTACGTGATTAGAGTATTTGGGTGTTTAATTAGAATATTTTTCTGCGTACTTGAGTATAGGATGTTGTTTTTGTTTGAATATTTTTATGGTTGTTTCATGTGTTTGCTTATAATAGGTGTTTTTCGGTTGTCTTAGGTGGTGCGTTAGCACGTGCCTAGTGTTATGATGTTGATGTGATTTGTGCCATTAAGGTGTCTTTTGTAGATGCTAATGGGTTGTTCGAGATTTGGAATAGTGATTGTGGCTGGTTGAGGTGTCTAGTACGTGATTAGAGTATTGTTGTTTTTTGTTTGAATATTTTCATGCTAGTACGTGATTGGAGTACTGTACAGGGGTAGTTTTGATGTTGTGCTTCAGCTGCTATCATATGTTTATTTATTTCTATATGTATATGCGTATCTGTTTTGTATTATTCTTTTAGCATTGTCTGCATGAATTGTATATTGAGGGTGTAAAATTTTAAACATTGTTCAATGAGTGCTTGTTATTTTTATTAACTTGTACGGATTAATATTTGTATCCGGCTTGAATAAAAGGAGACAGAAGGATTAAAAAGGGAAAAATATATGTTGACGGTGTATAAATGGGGTGTTCTTGCAGCGGTCATTCCAAATTATCTATGAGTTTAGTGCAATCGTCTTCGTAGTTCACACAGCCTCATCCCAAACTATCTGAGTATCGTACAGTCGCCTCCGCAAGAAACAAAGTGAGTTTTTTTTAATTTTTTTTTAACTCTATTTTGATTTATAAAGAAGGAATCATTTGCTTATTTTGTGGATCATATTTAAACTTAAATAGTTTTAAGACTGGGATCATCTGCATGTTTATATTAAGTGTTTATATGTATTACAGAAATGTATTTTTCGAAACTGAACAAACTAGGACTGCTATCAGACGTAAAGCCTACCAAAAGAATTTCCGACCTACAGATCAACATAGAATATAAGCTTATAGATGTAAAGGCTGTTTCTACAGGCTTTGGAAGAAAGATTCTAGTGGAATGTGAAGAGTTTGTCTCGTATCTGCCGGGTCGATTTGATAATTTAACCGACGAAGAAGTGCGTAGCTTAAGAAGTTCCGTGCAGGAGAAAATAGCTTTAAAATTAACAGGTTTTCAGGATTATGGAAAGGGGAAAAAAACATGTATTGTGGAGTTCGTTAAAATGTAACGTATGTTATATAGTTATGTAAAATTTCGATAAATATGTTTAATAAAGCATAGGTACTTAAACCTATATATTTACTTTATTATTGAATTCCTTAGAGCTTTTATACATAAACACCGATTTGTAATACCTGTAACAGATTATTTGGGGATAATGATTCAGGTTCATTTCTGAGTTTAGCTTGCGGGCTAGACGATGGGTAATAACTTGTTGAAATTTGAAAAATGCAGGTAGTTAGATTTCAATGCTGAGCTATTGTTATTTTGAAGGACCGCTTGTCGCCGGAATTACAGATCCAATATGGGATATTAGCTTGTTGAAGTTGGAAAAGAGTACATATGGAATTAGAAGCAAGTAAGCAAAACAAATTTGTCTATATTAGTGCCATTACTACGGGATTTGGGAAGAAAACATTTGCAGTGTCGCGAGCAGACTAGACCAGCTGTGGGCAACCTCCGGCCCGCGTAAAGTTCCAATCCGGCCCGCGAGATCTTTAGTAGAAATAAATATTTTCAAAATCAAAAATTTTATATTAGGTTAGTACCCAACATAAAGACAAAAAAGATTAATTTTCGATAAAATTCGTCTTGTTTAAATTAAACACATATCATAACATAGAAAGTCTTAACGCAGCAACTTAAAAAAATTATAACTACTACGGCCCGCGTACGAAACGTAAATCTTATTCTGTCCCCTGTTATAAAAAAGGTTGCCCACCCCTGGACTAGACGATAGAAATAAGAGTAAAATGTGGGATACTAGTTTGTTGAAATTTGAAAAGAATAATATGTCTCTAGAAATGGTTTAGGAGTAATGATTGTAATACAAAATTATATTTAAGTCGCTTATAACTTTTAAGGTTTCAAGACTTTATGCGCGTCGAATTGATGTTAGAATAAATTAAAGATTAATTATGCCATAGTAGTTTAAAATAATGTTTCATTACGTTAAAATTTTCTAGCCTTTTAGCCCTAGAATTTCAATATTATTATATATTTTTATTATATTAGTTTATGATAATATGCTTTGCGATGATGATTAATTATCATAGCTTAATTAATTTGAAAAATATTTTACGATTTCAGTTTTCAAAGTTAATATTGTCTGTTTCATTTCAAGATATGCCATTATGATATTTTCAATATATTTTGTGTTCTATTACTTTTAATCTTTTAGAAATTATTACCGTATTCAAGTTCCATTACTTTTAATCTTTTATTGATCCTCTTAGAAATTATTGACTGGTGCCATTAATTTCAAATATTAAGTAACAACCTTTACTAATTTATAATTATTAGTATACAGAATTAAAATTATTTATATTTTAAAATATGTGTCTTACATAACATGCTTTCTATTATTAGTTACTTTATTTAATTTAGTTTGAAAAATTAATATAACATATTTTCTAAATCGAAAATGTAAATTTGTATTGAGAATCTAATTTGGGTTAATATTCTAAGTCTATATTTTAAAATATTCACCAGATCGATAATGTCAAACTTTTAAGACCATGAATATATTATAATTTGTGAATATTGTCAAAAACTATCTAGCTTGAAACATTCTTTAGTACTTTACTAGTAATTTTTCAATTACCGTAAAAAATGCATATTTGAATTATATTTATAAGGTATAGAAACAAAACTATTATTTCATAAATTCAAAGATATACCCAGTATAACAACATAAATTATGGTAAGTAATTTCAAAAGAAATTGTTGGATTGTTGTAAAAATATGTACATGTCTGAAATATTTTTATAAATAAAGGAATAGAAGTATTAGTTATTATGGTTAGTTCCTTCGTGCTAATACTTTGGAAATTTTGGCGAAATTAATAACTGAAAGTAATTAGTTTCCATTTAAAAATTCTTTGCAATTTATCTAACTTATTTAAATGCTTAACGTTTATATACAGAAATACTGATTCGGAATTTATTAGTTAATTTTAAGTTTGTATTTTGAAAATAATAAAATTATTTATTTATTACAATATAAAAAAAGAGTAAAAACAATTAATAAAATACAAGTTATATAGCGACACCACCCCTTTTATATAAATATTGCATCATCTAAATTTAACTTGGTTTGCAAAGACGTGTTTCTCATCCTTGAACAGAGGAATCAAATTCAGAAACACGTACTTTAAGATAATCTTAGCATAAATAGAATAGTGTAGTAACTTAGCGGTAATTCTCACTTTGTATCTACCAGTGTAAAGATCGTAAGTCCTTTGTGCAAATAAAAGTTTTTTAAAAACGTTAAATTGAGTTTCACCAATTTAACTGGCGCAGTCGTTGTAGGATAGCGCAAAAGGTTATCACTTCGAAAATTCAAAAGAATTAAATTCGTTAAAAAGTGAAAATCGTCAGTTTTAACTGTTTAACGCCGCTATTCCGAACCAAAATACAAATTACTAAAGAAGAAACTCAGCATCCAAAAGGCAGACAAGAGAGAAGGATCAACGGGTCGTCGTACCAGTCAGTACCCAGTACCTATCCAGAGAATTCACCACTCCAGAAGTACAACGGGTCGTCGTTCCAGCCAGACCCCAGCGGCTTCACCTAGTCAACTCCACAGCGAGGGCACATCGCCAAGGAGAAGACACCACTCAACTACCCATACCAACCCCCATGTTAATCAAAGAGTACATTTTACTACTGTAAGTTATACTTTATCTCTGTATTAATCTATACTGGATTCATTAATAGAATCTTTGATAAATTTAAACTTAAACTCAAACATGCCTCTCGAAAACGAACTAAATATTTTTTCAACATTAAATAATGATATAATAAAAATGTTAGACTTAGCATCTAACTTTGACGGAGATGGAAAATCTCTCGCTAACTTTATAAACACCATAGATGATATGATAACTCTGATAAATCAAACAAACCTAACTGAAATTACAAAAAGGATTGTAATTTTAACATTAAAAAATAAAATACGCGGCGTCGCAGCCCAAAATTTAAATACTAGTAGTATAAATTCTTGGAAACAATTAAAAGAATTTTTACAACAAAATTTTTCTGATACTCGTTCAGAACATACACTAATGTATGAATTGTCTCATTACAAACAAACTAGAGAAAATATCAGATTATTTTAATAAATTTAACGACACATTTTTAATTTATAAAAGCAAAATAGAATATAAATATGACGCTGATGACAGCAAAATTATTGTTGATAACGCTATGAAGTATTTTGTACAATGTTTCATTAACAACTGTAGGGATCCGTTCAGAAATCAACTCTCTGCTCGCAACCCACAGAAATTAACAGAAATACTCAACCTCATTACAAACGATTTACAGTACATTCATACACAACAAAAAATACAGAATACTTTCACTCAAAGACCACAACCACCTAAAACACAAGTTCAATTTAACCAACACAAATATCAGTCACCTATGCACAAATTTCCATCAAAACCTCAACCCCAACCCAAACCATTTGCCCCTGAAGCAAATATAAGAAACGCCATGAACAGAAATGTTACGCCCATGAGCATACAAACACGTGTAGCCCCGACGCGTTACTCGAATTACCCACGTAATCAGTCACACTTTATCTCGGAAGAGTTATTCAACCAAGAGTTACAATCTGCAAATGCAATTGATACCGAAACAGAATTCTTAGAAACAGCAACAACCTCCGAACACAAAAATGAAGAATATTATGACGAAAATTTTCGCGAAGTCCAGTCACAAGAATCGAATCCCTAACAATAAATAATAGCAAATTACCTTTTATAAAAATTGGAAATTTTAAAGGTCTCTTAGACACGGGATCTACTACAAAATTAATAAAGAAAAACACTACAACATTTCCGGAATTTTTTACTGTTCATACTTGTAACGGAATATCTAAAGGTACAGAGTTCACATTTTTTGAATTTAAAAATTTTAAAATTAAAAGCTATATATTTAACTTTCACGAAAATTTCGATATATTATTAGGCTTGTCTGGAATAGAAGCACTAAAATCAAACTTTAATTTTAGTAAAGGAGAATGCACATTTTTACATAAATATAAATATAAATTTGAATATTTAAATCAGGAAAATAATAAAAATTATAATATTGAAATAAAAGATCAAATTATTCGCGATGAACATTTAACAGAAGAAGAAAAACGTGGATTATTCAAAATTATAAGTAATTATAAAGATTTAATTATACAAGAGAATGAAAAATTAACATTCACAAATAAAATTAAACATTATATAAAAACCACTGATAACATCCCAGTACATTGTAAGCAATACAAGTACCCCGAAATTTATAAAGAGGAAGTTGAAACACAAATAGACAAAATGCTTAAAGATAATATAATCCAACACTCCTATTCACCGTGGTCAGCCCCTATCTGGGTCGTACCCAAGAAACCTGATGCCTCAGGAAAACAAAAATTTCGCATTGTTATAGATTACAGAAAATTAAATTCTAAAACTATAGATGACAAATTCCCGATTCCCGATATCACGGACATACTCGATAAATTAGGAAAATCCACCTATTTTACAACACTAGATTTAACATCCGGGTTTCATCAGATTGAAGTCCACCCTGACGATATACCTAAAACAGCATTTTCAACCAATTCAGGACATTACGAGTTTAAACGTATGCCCTTTGGCCTGAAAAACGCCCCTTCCACATTCCAAAGACTAATGAATTTTATTTTAAAAGATCTTATAAATAAATCATGCTTCGTATACTTAGATGACATCATCATTTTAGGTAGCTCATTGCAAGAACATCTTCAAAATTTAGAAAAAGTTTTAGAAAAGTTACGAGGTGCAAACCTAAAAATTCAGTTAAATATAAGCGAATTCTTGCGTAAAGAAGTTGCGTACTTAGGTCATATTATAACTACAGACGGTGTAAGACCAAACCCTGACAAAATACAAGCAATAAAAAAATTCCCTATTCCAAAACTACAAAAGAAATTAAATCATTTTTAGGCTTATTGGGATATTATAGAAGATTTATTGATACCTTCTCTAAAATTACTAAACCTTTAACCACTTGTTTAAAAAAAAATCAAACTATTGATATTAATAATAAAGAGTATAAAGAATGTTTCGAGAAATGTGAAACATTATTATCTAATGACCCTATACTTCGTTATCCAGATTTTTCAAAAGAATTTATTTTAACTACCGATGCTAGTAACTATGCAATTGGCGCTGTTTTATCACAAAAGGATAAAAATAATAAAGACCTCCCAATAGTATATATCTCCCGTACTCTCAACAACCATGAAATAAATTACAGCACCATTGAAAAAGAATTATTAGCCATCGTCTGGGCCACTAAACAATTTCGCCCATACCTTCTCGGATATAAATTCAAAATTATTACTGATCACAGACCTCTAGTTTGGTTAAATTCATTGAGAGAACCAAATCAAAAATTAATCCGATGGAAATTAAAACTTGAAGAATATAATTATATAATTGAATACAAAAAAGGCAGCGAAAATGTCGTAGCCGACGCACTTTCTAGAATAAAACCAGAATTCGAAATTCGTTATAAAAACTCTAATATATTTGAATCTAAAAACCCACTCGCACATTGCATATCAAAAGATTTAGAAATGTCAAAAGGATTTGCCTCGCAAGTAAAAACTAAATATCCTTGTGATAAATTTTATAATTTAGATAATAAAATTTTTATACAAAATCAACCTCGTTTAATAATGCATCTTATAACAAAAGATTTTTATTATAAAAAACCCATCCTTCAAAATATTAAAAAATGCTTATTAAAACTATTAGAATATTGTATACAAAACGACATTAAGGAAATAGATCTACCTCGCATTTGTTCAGGACTTGACAGAAAATCTTGGTCGAATTCAGAAAAATTAATAATAGAGATTTTTGAAAATTCCCCTATCATTTTTAACGTTTATAATGAACCCCAGGATTTAGAATTAAATTTAAATACTGATAATAGCCCGTATTTATAAAAAGAAGTATTACCTTTTCCTTGCAAAAAATAAAGCATTTGCTTCAGGTTATATTTATAAAAAAAATTAAGGAAAAGGTTTTGCTTCTAAGCAAAAGGTTTTGCTCCAAAATAAAAGATTTTACTTTTTTCGTATTTATAAAAAGAAGCATCTGCTTCAAAACTGAAGGATTTGCTTCTAAAAAAATGTATCTAGTCCACATGCAACTTTTTTTTTTAAATCTCAATTTTTTCATTAGTTTTCCAGCCCGTTTACAACGTGTATATGCTTTTTATAAGCTAAACTTTCACTTTGGGTATGCGGTTACAGTGGTATGTTTGCTATGACTGATGTGGTGCATTTACGTGTAATTTTTTTTTACAAAACCAGACATATGCCTCGTGTATCGGAATTCAAAATATTATTTCGATTTGACGAGGTCCATTTGGTGTGGTTGGCGGACCACATTCTGGGACTTTATTTGCGATGAAGATTTTGCTTAAAAAAAAAATGGTCAAGTGCGAGTCGGACTCGCGCACAGAGGGTTCCGTACAAACTTACCTATGTAAATAGTTAGAAATGTAATTATTTTGAAATGTAACTACAAATTTACGGTTTTCGGATTTTTTCTTTTACTTGAGCTACATGGCTGCTTCTTGCCAAATTTCATGAATATAGGTCAACGGGAAGTACCCTATATATAGCGCATCGAGATTTTGGTAAATGACAACGTCCTTAGAATTCAATTTTAACATTTTCACGATGATGTCTGAGTGTATGTGTGTGTGGATTCTCTATACGCTCTAACTCAAATTCTATCATTCAGAAAATTTTGAAATCGTGTATTTCTACGTTATTCTAATATGGAAAGAAGCCATTAGATTTTGGTGTAAATCAGATGACCGCAAATGACTTGAAGCTCAAAATAGTTTTTCTTTGACAAATACCTTTAAATTTTACTAACTAAAAACATACACTGCACAAATGTCAATTAGACAATCCATAACAAATGAATTATGTGTAGGGCAACTATAAAAAATTTAGTACCTTTTACTTCATTTTTCTGAAGTATTTCCTTGCAAGGAATAGGTAAAGATTATGAATACGAATTAAAGCAAAACATTTTACTTCTACCTTTTACTTCTAAGTATTACCTTTTACTTCTACCTTTTACTTCAAAGTAAATGCTTTATTTTTATAAATACGGGCTAAATCAGTTATAGTTGAAACAGTTTCAGAATCAACCGATACAGCCCACTCAGACACCGAAAACCCTGTAAATGGACTCACTTACTTAGACTCTTACATTAACATCTGTAGAAATCAAATAGTTATCAAAGAAACTAATGGAAAAAATGATATCAAAATTAATAAATTATTTGATAATAGAACCATGCGTATATACCTTCATTTAAATAAAATAGATTGTAATAAAACAATAATGAATTTCATAAAACAATACCTACAACCGGGTATAACGTACTATTGTTTAATCCCTGAAAATTTTAAATTAAATTTTAATGCTGTACTGCAGACATATTTCACTTCTGGAAGTTACAAACTCGTGTCGTGTAAAACAATGGTTCAAGACGTAGAAAATAAAAACGATCAACAAATGACAATTCAAAATTACCATGAAACAAAAACAAACCATCGTGGAATAACAGAAACCTATAATAAATTTAAAATCCAGTACTATTGGCCAAATATGTTAAAAGACATACAAAATTATATTAATAAATGTAACACTTGCCTGGCCACAAAATACGAACGAAATCCAATCCAAATCCCAAACATCTTAACACCTACAGCAAATAAACCTTTTGAAAAAATTCATATTGATCTCTTTTCCTTAGAACAGACAAAAATATTAACGATAGTAGACTCATTTTCAAAATTTGCTATGGCATACGTCATTAAAGATAAGAACGCTATTACAATTTTAAATAAATTAATAAAATATTTCACTCATTATATTATTCCAAAAGAAATAGTTTCAGATAATGGGTTAGAATTCAATAATAAACTTATTCAAAATTACTTAACTTTATGAAATATTCACATTCACTACATTTCAATAGATAATCCAAAGAGCAATGGTATAGTAGAACGATTTCACTCCTCATTAACTGAACAGATGAGATTATTAAATCAAAATCCGTTAATTAAAACGCTAAAACTAAAAGAACGATTGTATTACGCATTAATAGCATATAACAATAGTATACATTCCACTACAAAACGGGTACCATTAGAAATAATACATGGTAAAATTATGAATACAATTTGAAACCAGAAGAGATAATAGTTGAAGAATACCTACAAAAACACGTAGATACACTAAAACAAATAAACGAACAAGTACAAAGTAACATAGAAAAGAACAAACTGAAATATTCTAAACCTCAAGAAGACCACTTTGAAATCCCTTCACAAGCTTTTGTAAAAATTCACAAACGAAATTCCGGTAAAATAGAAAAACCGAAATTTAAGGAAATAGTCGTTAAAGAGGTAATACAAGAAAGAGGACAAATAATTGACGACCAAAATAAAAAACACAAGCTATCACAGCTTAAAAAACCCCGTATTGTTACAGGATAATTCCAATCGGATTATCACAAATGATTCGCAACGATCAAAATTCTGGCATCAACATCCTCGATTTAGGCTCCGTACATATTCAAATAAACACGTCCAATCAGTCATATTAAATAATATACAAAATAAATAATAATATCCTTAAAACATATTGTTCTTATACAGACCCTAACTTAACCATCCTAACTGAAATCCCAGCAAATACAAAAGTAGAAGAGTTGATACAAGCAACGTCAATTCCTACTAAATTACATAACACCTATGAAACAATTAATGTTATAAATGGGCTATATTCTAAAAACAATTGTACGATAAAATTATTAAATAAACGTACTAAACTAGTAAATAATGAATATTACTGTCTGTCGCAAAATAATGAGTATGAAAAATGTTTAGAAAATATAATTTGTTATAAAGACTTTCAGTATTGTGAGTATAATAGTATATCATCTCATATGAATTTAGTTATTGATATTAAAAATTCTAAATTAAACTATTTATTCTTCCCTCAAAAGAAACAGACTAAATATGTTTGTAATAATAAAATAGAAATACAACAATTACATGGAATTTATTACACTGAAAACTGTATCGTTAATAATAAAATTGATCTTATAAATAACTTTGGAAATTTAATGGAATTAAATAATAATATTATAAGCCTATAAATTGAACATATAAAAAATTAAATAAAAAATATAACTGGATTAAAAATAAAGACGGACAATGATATTTACTTGGATTCTTTATATAAGAATAAATATAATGATAATGTTCATTATATACTCATTTATATTATGATAGTTATAATAATAATTTTGATTATTTTATGTAAGAAATTGTAAATGCAAAGATTATTTTAAAGGGAATAATTTAAAAGTAATAAGAAAGTTGAAAATAAAAATTTAGATTTAGAAATCTAATTTTTCCTCTTAAGGGTGGAGGAGTTATATAGCGACACCACCCCTTTTATATAAATATTGCATCATCTAAATTTAACTTGGTTTGCAGAGACGTGTTTCTCATCCTTGAACAGAGGAATCAAATTCAGAAACACGTACTTTAAGATAATCTTAGCATAAATAGAATAGTGTAGTAACTTAGCGGTAATTCTCACTTTGTATCTACCAGTGTAAAGATCGTAAGTCCTTTGTGCAAATAAAAGTTTTTTAAAAACGTTAAATTGAGTTTCACCAATTTAACTTACATATAAAGATATAAAAAAATATAAAAGTAGAGATTCTATATACAAAAATATGTTGAGTATCAAACTGATCTCAGAAAACTTGCAATTTGGAAATGCCAGCATATTTTAACACTGCAGCATTTGCAAAAATTATTTTTCATTGCCTCTGCGAAAATGAAATTTTACATACATATTCACATTAAATACGTATTTCTTTGTAACTTTCAAATTAATAAAATTTCATTCGGTATAGTTGTGTTTTTTGAATAGAAAAAAATGTTTTAAATTATTATGATGAATAGGTATTGAATGTAAAGTAATGGAACAATATAATAAATAATACTTCTGTATCTATATTTTGAAAGATATTTCAAACATGTGTATATATTTACAACAATCCCTGAATTTATTTTGTAATAGTACACACGTCTTTGCATTTGTGAAAAATATTTCTACTTTTATACTTACAAATGTATTTCATACATATTTATTTTTACTGTAATTTAATAATTTTTTATTGTGAATAATTAATTGTATTGAATTGCATATTCCCGAATCATCGTTGAATTTAGCTAAACGGGTATTTCATTAAATTTCAAAATGAACCCTTTATGTTTGATGTGTTCATAACGACATGTCTTTAATTAAATTTAAAATACTGTTAATTTAACACAAGAAAATCGTCTTATAAAAGGAACCATGCTAGGTTTTTCAATATTATACAGTAAAACTGTGTCCTGTGAACACTCGAAAACTTTGCTACTATGGCAGCTATTATGCTTCATGACGATATTATTTTATTATCGTCCGAAATAATGGAAAATGTAAGTTCTCCGGCTAATGGAAGCGCCACCGGTGGGCTAAGAAGTATGACAGATGTCCATACATCCGCTGGTGAGTCTTATTTTAGTATATTGATTATGTAGAGATAATTTAAATTTCATTTTCAGAGAAGGTATTAGACAATAGTAAAAAGAGGAAGGTGGATAATTCAACATCCCTAGAGGAAAAGAAAAAAAATCAAAATTGAGCTTACAACACTCAAAGATAAAGATGGATCTTCGGTACCACCGGACATAGAATTAGTGCCAGTTGTATTCTCCAATATTGTGATTGTGGACACCGATGACGAAGAAAATTATTCAAACTTGTCAGCCGACGCTTATGAGTCGGACAATGATTGTTTGTTTGTATGTAGTTACGAAATATAATTTTAAATCAGAGGGAAGTTTGTATTTATATAAAATCATTTTAATTAGATGTAGGCTTAAATGTATAAAATAATTTTAAAATACAATATATACATATAATTAACCAGATTTACAATTATTACCTGTTTACTACCATGCTAAACCATGATAACTTCCAGAGAAACTATATTATATTCCCAAATCGAAGTTGTAATGAGAACAAACACATAGCTCAAACATTAATTCAACATGTTAAAAACATATCCAGCATAATAATTAAATATTTAGATATATTCGTAGTTGCATTAAGAAGTAAATTTGGGGTAAAACTTCTAAATTAATATTTTGAAATATATTTCCAAACCAAAAATGTTTTTACTATACCTAATTCGTTCGTATTAATATTGTTTCAGTTTGCGTAACTTTATTAACAATACAAAAGTATTCAAATAATCTCTATTATTAGCTTGTATCAGAAGAAATTTTAAAGAAATACCCCATTTATACAATCATTTAGACACATCGAAAAAATTTCCGTGTATCTATATCATCAGACTGATTATTTTTATTTAACAATTTTACAAATTATTATGTGTTAATACTAAATAACAAATATATCAAACAATTATAACCGCAGACAGAGAGTGTAAAACTTTATAAAGCACGTCTATTGTGTACCATAGCCGTCATCGAATATCTCTAAATATAATTATTTTCAATTATTCATTTTACAACTAAATATTTATTTGCGACAAAAGTAATTACACCAATATTTCTCAAATTCAAATAAATATTTTGTGTTTCAAAATAAATTGCTAAATTGTAATAAAAATATGTGTAAAAATATATTTATAAATAACAGAGTAAAAGTATTGCTTTTTATTTCATTTCATTTATTTAATTTCGATACTTTTCATTATAATAATTTAGTTTTGCTTGGATCTGCTATTATTTTAAAACCTGCTACTTATTCATTAAAAAACATTATTTTATACTAAATAATTTACAAGGGCCAATTCGTAATAATATTAATAACCCTAATGTAAATTTATTAACAATATACACGCATATGTTTGCATACAAAATAATTCAAATCAATCTGCGAACCTGTCAACTTTCAAAAACTTGTTTCATTTTTTAATTATATTTCAAACAACAATATTTCAGAAAAAAACATTTATTATTTTAGTTTAAATAAATAAACAGGAAATACTATAGAGAAATAAGGATTAATGAAATACTAATTTGATTAGGTGGTGGCTCATTTTTCTGTACATCTGATTGAAATCAATTGTAAATTTCCACAATTTCACCGTATTTTATGTCTTATACTATTTTCATTTTAAACTGGAGGGATCGGCATAAAACGATTAAATGCACCGCAATTACGTTTACAAAGGAACTCAAAATATGACCCGCTATAACTGATTTCACAAGGTTCGCACAGGGTTGTACGACCCTATTCGCCGGTACGTGTATAATAAATACAAAAACAAGAAAACTGCAATATTTAAATAAGTATATTTCCTTATTCATACGATAAATGTCAAATTCAAATTAAAAAAGGTTTTATACACATTTTCGTTAAATACATAAAATATTTACAACAATATACAATTATTTTTGTGCAGTTTTAGGGCTTGGCCCCCTTCAAATTTACAAAATTCGGCTGTTTTTTTATGGCTTGAAATTCACCGTACTCACTGGCGCACTTTCTGTACACGTTGATCACTATTTGTTATGCATGTTCATGTAAATTAATTTTAGATAAATTTATTTCACTTTCTTCTTGATTTTGACCCGTAGTATCTTCTTCGGAATTGCACTCAGAAAACACAATTTCATCCAAATATTGTTGTTACTCGTACCAGCAACTTCATTCTCACATATCCACGGCTGTCACATGATTTTTTTTTTTTAATATATTTGTCCTTACTATCACGGGAGTAGAAGTACAATTAGCTGTATATAATTATTTGCCCCTTTATATATGAGAAAATATGTTATTATAACGATATTTAATATTCTTATTGAACAATAAGTAACATAACTGCTAATTGGTTAATTTAATCCGGATTAGTAATTTTTAAATTTGCAATCATAGGAAAAAAGTAAGAGTAATTTTAAGCTGAATACGACCCTTGAAATTTTACCTGTTGTGACCATCGTGAAGCGATTTGCGGTAACCGCACTAATGGCTTTCTTTGTAGTTATATGGCACAGGGACGTTTAATCGTTTTATGCCGATCCCTCCAGTTTAAAATGAAAATAGTATACCTCTATTTCTTTCTTGTTCCAGATTCATAAGATTTCCTAGTTCACAAATAATTGTTTACTATTGTTTAAGATATTGTTTAGTAAACCAAAAACAGATTATAAAGAAAAAAGCGGAATTTACAAAATAGCATGCAACGACTGTAATAAAATATACATAGGCCTAACCACCAGAAACATAAACACCAGATTCAAAGAACACATCAAAAACAAACCCCATTCAGCTCTAGGTACTCATTTAATAGAACACAACCACAACACTTCATTATCAAACACAACACTGTTACACTCAGAAACCAACTATTTCAAACTGACATTACTAGAACAATATGAAATTCTCAAACACAAAAACAAAGAAAATAACCTTTTAAAAGACATCACGGACTTTCCAGAACATCATATTTTTAAAAACTTACCGCCATTCAAAATCTAATAAACATAAATACCCCAACAAATTTCTCACCAACACCAACAACGTAAATCTGTCAAATCATTGCATCGTTTCCTTGTGACTAACCAACAACTCATCCAACTTAATCCAATTTATCATACGTTTAATTTCTGCTTAAAATACAAAAACAAATGTTTCAACTGCTTTTATAACTCTGACGGTGACGGTTAGTATTTCTATATATTTTTTATATATTTAACTTGTTAAGAAAATCTTTTGTGTCATTATTCTCAGGTTTACATAACCTTCTTCTAACAAATGTTAAACTTAATATAATTGCTGTAAATACTTACTATCTACATTAACATAATTTAATATTAAATCTCACTTTTTACAATTCTTAAACACATTCAATTTAAAATGTTATATATATATATATATATATATATATATATATATATATATATATATATGTATGTATGTATAATTTCAGCTGTTGACCTGATGATGACTAAATAAAGAAGTCTAAATCGATCGTCAAATAGAATAGTAATCTAATTACAACCAGCCTGCTTTCCTTCCTCAAATTTTAATTTAGTTGTTACTTAATATTTGAAATTAATGGCACCAGACAATAATTTCTAAGAGGATCAATAAAAGATTAAAAGTAATGGAACTTGAATACGGTAATAATTTCTAAAAGATTAAAAGTAATAGAACACAAAATATATTGAAAATATCATAATGGCATATCTTGAAATGAAACAGACAATATTAACTTTGAAAACTGAAATCGTAAAATATTTTTCAAATTAATTAAGCTATGATAATTAAGCATCATCGGAAAGCATATTATCATAAACTAATATAGTAAAAATATATAATAATATTGAAATTCTAGGGCTAAAAGGCTAGAAAATTTTAACGTAATGAAACATTATTTTAAACTACTATGGCATAATTAATCTTTAATTTATTCTAACATCAATTCGACGCGCATAAAGTCTTGAAACCTTAAAAGTTATAAGCGACTTAAGAGGATAGACTGCCAATCTTTAAGTTTCTGAGGGGCGCAGACGTGTGGTGGCGGGTAGCCAGTGGGCTGGACCATGGCTGGACTACGTTCAGTGACACATCGTAAGGGATTGGATTTTAGTACCTGCCACGGGTACCTGCTCCTTACCCAGGGACGGATGGGACGGCCGGGACACCGGGCAATTGCCCGGTGGGCCGCAAGGTTTAAGGGCCGCCGGGGCCGGTGTCGCGATCGGTTAGATAATTTTCATTTAGAAAAGAATAGACAAGTTTAGAAATGGATGAGTAAGACTAACTTTAAATTAATTTTTTATATACTTAGATACTTATAAAGCAAACCTTCATGGACAAACTCTTTAATAAAAATAGTTATGTTCATCGTTTACTTTCTGTATCTATTTCATCATTTGAATATCAAAAAGAACTTAAAATTATTTATTATTTATCAAAAATGAACATTTTTAACAAACAATATATAGATAAAACTATATTCCAACAACAAAATACATTGAAAACTTTCCATTTAATTCTAAGTATCAAAACTTAAATTAAAATAGTTACTTAATAAACTAGTATAAAAGGTGGTGAATCTAGGAACGCACTATAGCGTTTTCAATGTTATTTTTGATATGTTCAATTTATTGGCTTCCCTAATTATTTTACATCAAAAAAGTTAAATTGTAGAGAAAAACTTTATGCATTTTCTAACTAACATTTATAATTTTGCACTACCTGGAATCGGAAAAATAACTAAATTTTTTAGTGATAAAATATCGCCAGTGCCATGAAAAGGAAAATAAATGTTATGTTAATTTACAGGCAGATTCATAAAAGGGATTAGTGTTAACTCCATTTTTATTATTACTTGTAACTTCACTTTCCATTCTTAGAACAAAATTATATTAACTAAGGTTGTAATGAAGTTTGGTTAGCATAAAATTTGACACATTTTGATAATACAATTAATTTAGAAACGAAGTTACAGTTGATTGAATAATTCCTTTTATCTGCCTGTAAGACTTTATTTTATTTAATAAATTTTTGTCGTGCACTATTTTGATCATTAAACCATTTGAATATGTCTAACTTTTCTTCCAAATTATAAATTTTTAATTAAGACACTTAAGGGTCAGTTGCACAGTTACCACTTAAGTATAAGTTTAGTTAAACCTTAAACTGCAGTTTAAACCAAATACTAGAGCTGTATATGTTGCACAGTTCTCAATAAAAAAATACTTACCTAAACTAAAAAATATGAATGTTGGCAAACACGAATATCAATTATTACTGTTTTATCTCTATCTCGTATTTTGACATATACAAAATAGTGTTTTGTATATTAAATATGGAAAATTTGGAAATAAGTAAAGATTTTTAGCTGCAGCTGTAATAAAAATTAAATATCCTCCAAAAATCGTTGTGGAGAGAGGAGAGAGAAATAAGAGTAGCAGAGTCAAATCTTATTCCGAGTTTTGAAAAAATGTGAGTTGTTGAAGTTTTTCACCATTTACTTCTTATTTTTTGTATTTTCATAATTTTAGTTTGAAATATTTAATTTTAATAAATGTGAGGTTTATCTTAAGTTGTTTTCATTCGTGTGTCTGATTTATGTCACTGTACACATATTTCGACAAGGACACCGGGACAAAATACTGAACAAGTAAGTGCCCGGGGACTGATAATGTTTGGGAAGACCTGTTTTAAAAAATTCTTCATCATTCCATTCATTGAAATTATTGTACCTATTCTCTCCAGGACTATGACGAGGTCTCATGAAAATGTCAATATATAAGATTTCTTCATCCTCATTGTCATCAATATCAATAAAAATTATAAGATCTATTTTAGAAATGTATCTAAAGTAGATAAAGCAAGTGAAAAACATAAAAAAAAATTAAACTTTGGTTTAAGCGACACCACATGTACCGTTTAAGTATTTGACATTTAAGTGACAGTTTAAACTGAAAAATGAAACTGTGCAACAACCAAACCATAAACTAAAACTTAAGCTTAAAAAAAAAACTTAAGTGGTAACTGTGCAACTGGACCTAAAATCAAACACTAATGACAAATGACAAACAAAAGCAATAAGTTTCAATTGGTACATTTGTTTGTTATTTCATCATGGCACTGATAATTTTAAGAAAATTATCAATAAACATTTCCAAATTTTTTCAGTTGAAATTTTAAATATTAGTGTTAAAAAATGTATAATTTCTTCCGCTATATAAACTGGTTAACTATTTTGACGTTAAATAATTAGGGAAGTCAATAATTAAACATTTCAAAAATAACATTCAAAACGCTATGCTGCGTTCTTCATTTCAACACCCTATATAGGAAAACTAAAAACAAAAAATGCCGGAGCCGATCACTCCTAATTTCCCGGGCCGGTGTAAGTTACCCCATCCGTCCCTGTCCTTACCCCGCTCTAGTTATGCAGAAATACTTTGATCTCTCCCGGGATAGTTCTATCAGTGGCTCAGAATAATTTAAATGTTTTAAAACTTATATTGTATTATTTTGCAAACTAGGTACTGAAGATATTTCATTGCAATTTTGTATGAAATGAACTATATTATGCTCATTGCAAGTATGTAATTATAAAGTAAATATTTTCAACAATTAAGTAAAACATTATATTATTTATAATATTATTACTTTTATTTTTATAACCATATACTTGTGTATACCGGGAGTACACTTTCTTTTCGTCATATAGACGATACAAGAGAACATTTTCATTTGGCAATAGTTTTATTGCTATTAATTTTACAACAAAAGTATAATAATTCGGAACTATTATTCAAAGATTAAAAATAATACAGTGATTAAATCGGTAGTAACAAATATTTCGGAACAAAAAGTATTTTTATTCTAAATGAATAGTTTTAAACAAATATGACATAATAATGTACAGTTTGTATTTTTTTACAAAGTATTTATTAAATTGTTCTTTACACATATAAAATAGCAAATTTTTGTTTGTAAAGAATTAAATTACATACATATTTAATATATAATAAAAACATATCAGCGGATCTAATATTCAATAAATAATTATGTAAAAAAGGTTTTTAAACGAATAAATTTTGATACTCTATTTATTTAATTTGGGATTTATAAGTTCTGGTAGCAAATAATTGAAATAAAAATGTTCTAATTTATTCTTCATACTGTTACTCCAGAATTCATCGTCACGACTTATCTTTTCCATGAGAAGACCTTTGGGTGTCCACAATACAAAGTAACAGAATTTTTTTTAGTGACATGTAATTGGCCCTGTACCTGATAATAATATACATGCGTACGTTTTAACTGAAATTTATTACAACTAAAATTTACAAATTTTACTATTTTTAAATGAATTGCTTCTTCTGGAGTCAATTTTGCTGCTGTTGAAGGACACTTAATTTCTATTATGGCTTCGTCACCGACAAAACCATCTGGGCTTGCAGCGAGGTAACAGTCATTAGGATCTACAAATAAACCACAATTATTTACCTTTTTGTTAAATTTGTTTTCAAATTCTTGTTTGGCTATTGGTTCATAATCAATTCCATATTGAGTGCTTTTATTTCCGGAAAATTTGGAATAAAATATTTTTTACGGTATTGTTTCTGTTGGTACTCGCTTTCATTCGGCATATTCTCCCGAAATAAGAAGCGGTAATTCGTTTTAGCCTTTCAGTGTGCCATAAATTACTCGACTTTTGTTCGACTGTTAAAACCTGCAATTGCTCTATTTCTTCGGGAGTCTTACATAAATTTTTTTTAAATAATTCTTTTTTCTCTGCATACATTTCTTCATCCATGGTTTCAAATTGTGCTGCGTATGGTCCATAATCTTGGTCTGCACCCTGATGAATTTTCCTCTTCGGCTTCACAAACAATCGTCTTCTTGAATGATACTGCCTCGTATGCTTATGTTTCCTGATAAATTTTTTCGTATGGGCTCCTGGACTTGTACCTGTTATTTTTTTATGCAGTATACTTTGCATGTTCCCTTCTGCATTGTAAGATAATGCTGCTGCATTGCAACGCATAGTGTAACTGCCTCTTTTGGAAAAACATACACGTTTTCCACCTAGAAATTTAGCAGCTCTATTATTGGTCATATTGTACAACAAACTAGATGAATTATATACTAGTCTATTCAAAATAGCTACAATATCTTGCAACATTCCGCATTCTTTCATCTCTGGTATATAATTTGTTTCATTTGCAGATTTTCGTTGACAGAAATATTGAGCACATGCTGAATGTTGGCCAAATACATGATGTGGAACATTCAAAATATCTTTTTTTAAATTTCGTACAGTTTCAAGATATTCTAATTGTTCATTTCTTCTGTGCATAGTCGCTTTTTCTACCGCAACTCTCAAACGTTTTATGTTATTAGCTAACATATGACGCAAAGAAACGCTTACAAATTTCCCGCTTGAACTGTATCTTTTTTTAGAAAGATCACGCAATTTATTACAAAAATTTCTTAGTAGATGATTAGAGCATTCAATTTTTTCCACTGCTAACTCACTGCCATATGGTCTTGCATCCATTAATTTTTTGTATACACTGCTATCTCCATCGCCAATAATTTTAGAATATTTGATACCATGCATTTCTATACTTCTCATAAATCCCTCAACTATGATATCACTTTCCATTGAAGTTGATGTACCTGACCAGTTCTTATAGCAAGTATGAACACTGGGCGTCTTTTCCAAATTTTGTGCACGGGCACATATACAGCAGTACTTGTTTCGTACAGCAAGGAATAATAATGTCCAATTATGCAACCAACTCCTGATAGAGAATCATAATTTGTACGATAACTTCTCTTGCACCAGGCCCCATCGGCAATTACTGTAATAAGAGGGACTCCATTTTCATCGACGGATCCTAAATCTCTTACAATTTTTACCTCCTCTTCACCAGCTTCTTTCATAGTGTCCCAAGCTGCATCACGAAATATTTCTGCCAAAAAAGTTTGACTTTTCTGATATAAGTCTGCGCTCATACAGGGAATATTTAAAATACTGCTTATTTCGGCAAGTTGTGCAAATGTTCCACCAGTTGAAATCATGGCATTCACTGCTGCAGTATTTACATCTATTTCACTGTTACTGCTACAATTTTCACTAGAAATGTATTTTTCAGTCCTACATATAATACATTTAACCAAAAAAGATGATTTCAAACCGACTTTTCTTTCTTTACAAATTTTTAAATTTTTACTAGAACAACTAAAAAGATCATTATGTTCAAAATGGATAATTTCATCAAATAAATGTTGCAGTTCTACAATTCTTCTTCCTTCGACAACAAATTCAGAATCATCAGTCAATTTTTGGGTTTCAGTCATTAATATATACTCTTCAGATATACCGGAATTAGATTCAGGTAACATGATATGAGATATATTTTGAGACGTTACTTCCGTCTCTTTTTCAGCTAAAGTTGATAGTTTACGCAGCAAACAAAGTTTTCTTGAAATACTTTTTTTACTCTTTCTTCGCTTGGACAAAGCAAGATGTTTCTTATCAACTTTTCCCATGATCACAACGTATTGTTGTATCGCAACAATTATATCACAGGTGTGATACACCTATCAAAAAACGGAAATAATAATAATAATCAACAATTTAAATAGTTATTCATTACTTACCTTTATGGACGTTCGATATATTCAAATACTGCAATACTCGTTTGAATACGTATGTTGTTTGTATGTGTACAAACACAGACAAGTCTTGCGACTTCCACAAGATAGCGTAATAAAACTTCACAAGATGATGGACTTTAATTACAACAAATGCACATGAAAACACTGTTTGATAATAATCTCAGCTCTGTGTGAGTACTTGGCTTATGTACCGGCGATTTTAAGATCCTTTAAAATAAGGGTGGGTGTAGCTGCAACTTTATTGGTTGTAACATACGTACATATTTAATTAGCGCGATCATAACTAAGAGGTAAATACACAAACAACAATAGCTTTCTTGTTGAGCTATCTTTAAATACTGTATAATGTGCAAGATAATAAGATTCCGATTCTAAATATCATTTGCGGATAATCTTTCAAAATGCCCCAAAGATTAGTATTTGCTATTAAATTTTCCTATTATAAATAAATTGATGTTCCGCTTAAATTAGTTTTCTAAACTAAGAAATCGCTTTATGACTGTTTGTTTGCTAATAACTAAATCCGAAGGCTTTTCCCAAAGCATTATTTAATTATAAACCGCCAGTACGGGCCTCTTTATGTTTTATTTTGAAAATAAGTTCCTGAAATCGTCAAAATCCCAGAATTCTACAGATTAAAATTCAAAATGTACCTAATGTTGATTTACGATCGTATATTATTTACAAAACAAAAATAACATTTCAAGTATGCATTTAAACGAAATATAATTTCAACATTAAATGTGTGCATTTTTTTTTGCATTTTTTCATTATTTTTGTTTAAATATTTTTTTCTTAAATTTTTTAAATAAATAAAAAACGTGAATTGTATATTTTTAATTACGCAATAATTATAGATTTGTCTTTGTCAATGTATTTGAGTTTTAGAAGACGCCGTGCCGGGGCTAGTGGGTTGGCCTTATTAGTGTAGTAGAGGGGGAGCACAGTATTTTGCGATATTACCCCGGCTGTGGGCAACCTGCTTCACACCAAACGGGGTTCACGAAATTTAATTTTACGGCTTGAATAAGAAATATGAACAAAATATTTTTTCACAAAAGTATAAATTAAAGTTACCAGAATGGGGCTGCGTAAATAATATTTCATATTAATGGTAATATACCCATTGAAAATGTATTTGAAAAACACACTTTTTTAGTATTTATTTGAGTTGTGTTTTAATATTTAAAATGTTAATATTAACAAAAAATAAGTACGGAGCCCGATCAACTTACTCTTCTGTTACGTGCTAAAGAAAAATTTATTTTGATTGCTTGATCGGCGTCTGTAATTTGAAATTTAGAAATTTAGAATAGTATTTAAAACAGTTTACATTACATTCTGAGAATATTCGTATTTCAGTTAATGTACTTGAATTAATATTATTATTATCACTTATATCATTGCAAGTTATACAAGTTAAATTGGTGAAACTCAATTTAACGTTTTTAAAAAACTTTTATTTGCACAAAGGACTTACGATCTTTACACTGTTAGATACAGAATGAGAATTACCGCTAAGTTACTACACTATTCTATTTATGCTAAGATTATCTTAAAGTACGTGTTTCTGAATTTGATTCCTCTGTTCAAGGATGAGAAACACGTCTTTGCAAACCAAGTTAAATTTAGATGATGCAATATTTATATAAATGGGGTGGTGTCGCTATATAACTCCCCCACCCTTAAGAGGAAAAATTAGATTTCTAAATCTGAATTTTTATCTTCAACTTTCTTATTACTTTTAAAATTATTCCCTTTAAAATAATCTTTGCATTTACAATTTCTTACATTACATAAAATAATCAAAATTATTATTATAACTATCATAATATAAATAATTATATAATGAACATTATCATTATATTTATTCTTATATAAAGAATCCAAGTGAATATCATTGTCCGTCTTTATTTTTAATCCAGTTATATTTTTTATTTCATTTTTTATATGTTCAATTTGTAAACTTATAATATTATTATTTAATTCTATTAAATTTCCAAAGTTATTTATAAAATCAATTTTATTATTAACGATACAGTTCTCAGTGTAATAAATTCCATGTAATTGTTGTATTTCTATTTTATTATTACAAACATATTTAGTCTGTTTCTTTTGAGGGAAGAATAAATAATTTAATTTAGAATTTTTAATATCAATAACTAAATTCATATGAGATGATATACTATTATACTCACAATACTGAAAGTCTTTATAACAAATTATATTTTCTAAACATTTTTCATACTCATTATTTTGCGACAGACAGTAATATTCATTATTTACTAAGTTGGTACATTTATTTAATAATTTTATCTTACAATTGTTTTTAGAATATAGCCCATTTATAACATTAATTGTTTCATAGGTGTTGTGTAATTTAGTAGGAATTGACGTTACTTGTATCAACTCTTCTACTTTTGTATTTGCTGGGATTTCAATTAGGATGGTTAAGTTAGGGTCTGTATAAGAACAATATGTTTTAAGGATATTATTATTTTGTATATTATTTAATATGACTGATTGGACGTGTTTATTTTCGATTTTATTTATTTCATTTACGAATTGTGAGTAATTTATAATGCCGAAATGTAACGTATTTAATCTACAAAATGTAAACGTTTCTTCTAACTGTATTAAGGAAAGGTATAGGTCTTGTCCTACTTGTATAAATTCATTTAATAAGTCTTTTGATATTAAAATATCTACTTCATCTAAAGTACGACCGAATTCTTTTTCAATATTATTAACTTTATTATTTAATAAGTTATTATTTTCATTTATAAATTTTATTTTATCATTAAATTGACTCGTAATATTATTATTAACTTTTATAATATTATTTATTTTATTTGATATTAATTTCTGATTACTATCAATATTTTCAATAATTTCATCATACCTTTCTTTATCTGCGGTGTCAAGATTTCCGGTTATGCTTTTTATAATAGAACCTAAACCGTTGATTAATCCGCGTTTAGTTCTTTTTATATTTATGAATTGGGTTTTTTCTTTAATATGATTTATTAATGAATCTAAAATATTTTTATTATTCGTTATTCTATCGTGAAATGTGTACTTATCCAATTTTTGATACAATTCGTTTTTATTTTTTTCAAGTGTTTCATATTGTTCAAATAGTTTCTTTAGGGAGACTCTGAGTGTTAGTATTTGTGTGTTTACCTGAATATGTACGGAACCTAAATCGAGGATGTTGATGCCACAATTTTGATCGTCGCGAATCATTTGTGATAATCCGATTGGAATTATCCGGTAACAATACGGGGTTTTTTAAGCTGTGATAGCTTGTGCTTTTTATTTTGGTCGTCAATTATTTGTCCTCTTTCTTGTATTACCTCTTTAACGACTATTTCCTTAAATTTCGGTTTTTCTATTTTGCCGGAATTTCGTTTATGAATTTTTACAAAAGCTTGTGAAGGGATTTCAAAGTGGTCTTCTTGAGGTTTAGAATATTTCAGTTTGTTCTTTTCTATGTTACTTTGTACTTGTTCGTTTATTTGTTTTAGTGTATCTACGTGTTTTTGTAGGTATTCTTCAACTATTATCTCTTCTGGTTTCAAATTGTATTCATAATTTTGACCATGTATTATTTCTAATGGTACCCGTTTTGTAGTGGAATGTATACTATTGTTATATGCTATTAATGCGTAATACAATCGTTCTTTTAGTTTTAGCGATTTAATTAACGGATTTTTATTTAATAATCTCATCTGTTCAGTTAATGAGGAGTGAAATCGTTCTACTATACCATTACTCTTTGGATTATCTATTGAAATGTAGTGAATGTGAATATTTCTTAAAGTTAAATAATTTTGAATAAGTTTATTATTGAATTCTAACCCATTATCTGAAACTATTTCTTTTGGAATAATATAATGAGTGAAATATTTTATTAATTTATTTAAGATTGTAATAGCGTTCTTATCTTTAATGACGTATGCCATAGCAAATTTTGAAAATGAGTCTACTATCGTTAATATTTTTGTCTGTTCTAAGGAAAAGAGATCAATATGAATTTTTTCAAAAGGTTTATCTGCTGTAGGTGTTAAGATGTTTGGGATTTGGATTGGATTGCGTTCGTATTTTGTGGTCAGGCAAGTGTTGCATTTATTAATATAATTTTGTATGTCTTTTAACATATTTGGCCAATAGTACTGGATTTTTAATTTATTATATGTTTCTGTTATTCCACGATGGTTTGTTTTTGTTTCATGGTAATTTTGAATTGTCATTTGTTGATCGTTTTTATTTTCTACGTCTTGAACCATTGTTTTACACGACACGAGTTTATAACTTCCAGAAGTGAAATATGTCTGCAGTACAGCATTAAAATTTAATTTAAATTTTTCAGGAATTAAACAATAGTACGTTATACCCGGTTGTAGGTATTGTTTTATAAAATTCATTATTGTTTTATTACAATCTATTTTATTTAAATGAAGGTATATACGCATGGTTCTATTATCAAATAATTTATTAATTTTGATATCATTTTTTCCATTAGTTTCTTTAACAACTATTTGATTTCTACAGATATTAATGTAAGAGTCTAAGTAAGTGAGTCCATTTACAGGGTTTTCGGTGTCTGAGTGGGCTGTATCGGTTGATTCTGAACCTGTCTCAACTATAACTGATTCGTTATCAGTATTTAAATTTAATTCTAAATCCTGGGGTTCATTATAAACGTTAAAAATGATAGGGGAATTTTCAAAAATCTCTATTATTAATTTTTCTGAATTCGACCAAGATTTTCTGTCAAGTCCAGAACAAATGCGAGGTAGATCTATTTCCTTAACGTCGTTTTGTATACAATATTCTAGTAGTTTTAATAAGCATTTTTTAATATTTTGAAGGATGGGTTTTTTATAATAAAAATCTTTTGTTATAAGATTAAACGAGGTTGATTTTGTATAAAAATTTTATTATCTAAATTATAAAATTTATCACAAGGATATTTAGTTTTTACTTGCGAGGCAAATCCTTTTGACATTTCTAAATCTTTTGATATGCAATATACGAGTGGGTTTTTAGATTCAAATATATCAGAGTTTTTATAACGAATTTCGAATTCTGGTTTTATTCTAGAAAGTGCGTCGGCTACGACATTTTGGCTGCCTTTTTTGTATTCAATTACATAATTATATTCTTCGAGTTTTAATTTCCATCGGATTAATTTTTGATTTGGTTCTCTCAATGAATTTAACCAGACTAAAGGTCTGTGATCAGTAATAATTTTGAATTTATATCCGAGAAGGTATGGGCGAAATTGTTTGGTGGCCCAGACGATGGCTAATAGTTCTTTTTCAATGGTGCTGTAATTTATTTCATGGTTGTTGAGAGTACGGGAGTTATATGCTATTGGGAGGTCTTTATTATTTTTATCCTTTTGTGATAAAACAGCGCCAATTGCATAATTACTAGCATCGGTAGTTAAAATAAATTCTTTTGAAAAATCTGGATAACGAAGTATAGGGTCATTAGATAATAATGTTTTACATTTCTCGAAACATTCCTTATACTCTTTATTATTAATATCAATAGTTTGATTTTTTTTTAAACAAGTGGTTAGAGGTTTAGTAATTTTGGAGAAGTTATCAATAAATCTTCTATAATATCCCAATAAGCCTAAAAATGATTTAATTTCTTTTGTAGTTTTTGGAATAGGGAATTTTTTTATTGCTTGTATTTTATCAGGGTTTGGTCTTACACCGTCTGTAGTTATAATATGACCTAAGTACGCAACTTCTTTACGCAAGAATTCGCTTTTATTTAACTGAATTTTTAGGTTTGCACCTCGTAACTTTTCTAAAACTTTTTCTAAATTTTGAAGATGTTCTTGCAATGAACTACCTAAAATAATGATATCATCTAAGTATACGAAGCACGATTTATTTATAAGATCTTTTAAAATAAAATTCATTAGTCTTTGGAATGTGGAAGGGGCGTTTTTCAGGCCAAAGGGCATACGTTTAAACTCGTAATGTCCTGAATTGGTTGAAAATGCTGTTTTAGGTATATCGTCAGGGTGGACTTCAATCTGATGAAACCCGGATGTTAAATCTAGTGTTGTAAAATAGGTGGATTTTCCTAATTTATCGAGTATGTCCGTGATATCGGGAATCGGAAATTTGTCATCTATAGTTTTAGAATTTAATTTTCTGTAATCTATAACAACGCGAAATTTTTGTTTTCCTGAGGCATCAGGTTTCTTGGGTACGACCCAGATAGGGGCTGACCACGGTGAATAGGAGTGTTGGATTATATTATCTTTAAGCATTTTGTCTATTTGTGTTTCAACTTCCTCTTTATAAATTTCGGGGTACTTGTATTGCTTACAATGTACTGGGATGTTATCAGTGGTTTTTATATGATGTTTAATTTTATTTGTGAATGTTAATTTTTCATTCTCTTGTATAATTAAATCTTTATAATTACTTATAATTTTGAATAATCCACGTTTTTCTTCTTCTGTTAAATGTTCATCACGAATAATTTGATCTTTTATTTCAATATTATAATTTTTATTATTTTCCTGATTTAAATATTCAAATTTATATTTATATTTATGTAGAAATGTGCATTCTCCTTTACTAAAATTAAAGTTTGATTTTAGTGCTTCTATTCCTGACAAGCCTAATAATATATCGAAATTTTCGTGAAAGTTAAATATATAACTTTTAATTTTTAAATTTTTAAATTCAAAAAATGTGAACTCTGTACCTTTTGATATTCCGTTACAAGTATGAACAGTAAAAAATTCCGGAAATGTTGTAGTATTTTTCTTTATTAATTTTGGATGGATATAGTTTTGAGTAGATCCCGTGTCTAAGAGAACTTTATAATTTCCAATTTTTATAAAAGGTAATTTGCTATTATTTATTGTTAGGGATTCGATTCTTGTGACTGGACTTCGCGAAAATTTTCATCATAATATTCTTCATTTTTGTGTTCGGGGGTTGTTGCTGTTTCTAAGAATTCTGTTTCGGTATCAATTGCATTTGCAGATTCTAGCTCTTGGTTGAATAACTCTTCCGAGATAAAGTGTGACTGATTACGTGGGTAATTCGAGTAACGCGTCGGGGCTACACGTGTTTGTATGCTCATGGGCGTAACATTTCTGTTCATGGCGTTTCTTATATTTGCTTCAGGGGCAAATGGTTTGGGTTGGGGTTGAGGTTTTGATGGAAATTTGTGCATAGGTGACTGATATTTGTGTTGGTTAAATTGAACTTGTGTTTTAGGTGGTTGTGGTCTTTGAGTGAAAGTATTCTGTATTTTTTGTTGTGTATGAATGTACTGTAAATCGTTTGTAATGAGGTTGAGTATTTCTGTTAGTTTCTGTGGGTTGCGAGCAGAGAGTTGATTTCTGAACGGATCCCTACAGTTGTTAATGAAACATTGTACAAAATACTTCATAGCGTTATCAACAATAATTTTGCTGTCATCAGCGTCATATTTGCATTCTATTTTGCTTTTATAAATTAAAAATGTGTCGTTAAATTTATTAAAATAATCTAAGATATTTTCTCTCGTTTGTTTGTAGTGAGACAATTCATACATTAGTGTATGTTCTGAACGAGTATCAGAAAAATTTTGTTGTAAAAATTCTTTTAATTGTTTCCAAGAATTTATACTACTAGTATTTAAAGTTTGGGCTGCGACACCTCGTATTTTATTTTTTAATGTTAAAATTACAATCCTTTTTGTAATTTCAGTTGGGTTTGTTTGATTTATCAGAGTTATCATATCATCTATGGTGTTTATAAAGTTAGCGAGAGATTTTACATCTCCGTCAAAGTTAGGTGCTAAGTCTAACATTTTTATTATATCATTATTTAATGATGAAAAAATATTTGCTTCGTTTTCGAGAGGCATGTTTGAGTTTAAGTTTAAATTAATCAAAGAATCTATTAATGAATCCAGTATAGATTAATACAAAGATAAAGTATAACTTACAGTAGTAAAATGTACTCTTTGATTAAATGGGGGTTGGTATGGGTAGTTGGTTGGTGTCTTCTCCTTGGCGATGTGCCCTCGCTGTGGAGTTGACTAGGTGAAGCCGCTGGGTTCTGGCTGGAACGACGACCCGTTGTACTTCTGGAGTGGTGAATTCTCTGGATACTGGGTACTGACTGGTACGACGACCCGTTGATCCTTCTCTCTTGTCTGCCTTTTGGATGCTGAGTTTCTTCTTTAGTAATTTGTATTTTGGTTCGGAATAGCGGCGTTAAACAGTTAAAACTGACGATTTTCACTTTTTAACGAATTTAATTCTTTCGAATTTTCGAAGTGATAACCTTTTGCGCTATCCTACAACGACTGCGCCAGTTAAATTGGTGAAACTCAATTTAACGTTTTAAAAAAACTTTTATTTGCACAAAGGACTTACGATGTTTACACTGTTAGATACAGAATGAGAATTACTGCTAAGTTACTACACTATTCTATTTATGCTAAGATTATCTTAAAGTACGTGTTTCTGAATTTGATTCCTCTGTTCAAGGATGAGAAACACGTCTTTGCAAACCAAGTTAAATTTAGATGATGCAATATTTATATAAATGGGGTGGTGTCGCTATATAACTTACATTTTGCTGTGTGATCAGATATTGTGTTTTTAATAACATTAGCTACGTAAGAGTCTCTATTTAAATTTATAAAAATGTTGTCCAAACAGCTCTCACTCGTTGTTGAAATTCTTGTAGGTTCATTTATAGAGGGATGTAGATTGAGAGAGTTCATTATATCTAAAAATTGTTTGGATTCTGTGCTGTTATTTAAAATATTAATATTAAAATCACCACAAACTATAATATTGCAGATTTTGTCTTTGTCATATAATTTTTTAATGCTCGTATATAGAAGTTTTAGAAAGTCATTAACATTTGCTGAAGGAGACCGATATACTACTACCACGTAATACAGGGCATTTTTAAAAATAACTTTAATTGCACTACACTCATAAGTTAATTCTTTTTGGTAATGTTTTATGTAATTAACTTCCTCATAGACTATATTATTTTTACAGATATTGTTACTCCACCATGAATATGTGTCTGTCTGTAAAAACCACTATATAAATTAAAATCGTTCAAAATAAACGCGTATTTCTCTTCATCTTTCAACCAGTGTTCCGAGAGACATAAAATTTCGCATATGTTAGACTGAAGAAAAACTTCAAGTTCTTCTATTTTATTGCGAATACACTGAATGTTGAGATGCATTATTCGGAGTCGAGTTGGTTCTAGAGGTTCCTGTGTTCGATGAACGAAAAAACTTAAATTTTCGCGCAATCAAACCTTGAGGCCAAAATGAGCTATCATTAAGTTCAGTTCAGCTGAAATCAGCGCCAATTTTAAATGAGTTATTATTGGCCGTTTCACTGGATATTTTCTCAATATTGAATGTTTCTCCGGGAAATTTTTCTTCAAAGAAACATTTCATATTTTGCACAGTAATTGCCTTATGTACTTTACCCACATAAAACCACGCTTGTTTTTCATCACATCGTAGATTAGATGTTCCAGTGACAGTAGATGATCCAATAATTTGTGAGCGTTTTCTTGTGCTGATTGCTTGAAGATGACTTCGTAACTTCAGCAAAAGAAGTTTCGTTTACTATATTAGGCACACTGTGTCCTCTGATGTTGATTTCATTATTTACAGGTTAATTTAACTCTGTTGTTTTAACAGAAACTGATTCTGACTGGGTTTGCTTAATAGCACTAATTGAATTAGTATCTTCTGTTTCAGAGGTTTGCGCCCGCACTAAAGTAGGTTTGTACTTGATGTTGGTTTTAGTGTGTTTATTTGACAGGTTATTATTAATTTTATTTATATTTGTTAGTAGAATTTGCACTGCCTTCTCGATATTTGAAATCTTTTCTTCTATAACGGATACCGTATTGATATTTGTCAAGGAGTTTAATTTTGAATTTATTATGTCTTCAATTCGCTTGAACAAATCGTTCTCGCTTGTCAGATTTCGGTTAGCACATTTAACACTGCATATCCACTTTATTTGATTGTTTTTTTCAACTAATTTATATTCAGTAGGTTTTAAACTAGTACACTAGAGATGATATACATCCTCACACAAACATGTTACACTATTTTCGGTATCAATTGCCTCACTACAAGCAGAGCACAACTTTCCACCCGCCATTACAATTATAAAAAAAAAAAAATTGGGCGTGGAATCTAATCTGGATACCGGAAACATAACAATTTCAAGAATCTAGAGGTTGCGTCTTCAAAGAGAAATCCGCTGATAAATGTGCGGTGCGAATAATTCTCCTAATCAGAAGAAGTCATCAGAAAACAACATCAAGTTTCGTTTAGAGAAGCCAAACTTATATGGAACCGATGAAGAGAAGAATAAAAAGAAACTAATGATGTAAACGACCTTATCGTGAACTCAGTCATATCATTTTCAGTCGCGAAATTGGCACAATTTTGTTCCAGAGACAACGAAGATTATTGCAACGCTGCAAAAAGAATATTAGGCTACTTGAAGGAGACGAAACATTTCAAATTGTAGTATAGATCTTCAGGACAAGAATTAAGTGCACTATCTGATGCAGATTGGGCAACATCTACACTAGATCGTAAAAGAATTAGCGGATACGTGGTAATGTTAGCAAATTCACTCGTATTTTGGGGAAGCCTGAAGCAAACGTCGGTAGCGCTGAGTACGATGGAAGCGGAATAAATGTCATTAGCCGAATGTACTAGGGAAGTGGTATGGATGAAAAGATTGCTAGAGTCAACTGAATTCGACAACCTAGTAAATGGACCTACATTGTTTGGTGTGATAATCAAGCCGCTATTGTTCATACAGAAAACTACGTGTAAAAGTAGAACGAGACATATTGCAATAAACATCATCAATGGTGTAAATATCTCCATGGCAAGGCGTCGGACTGCGGATCGTGAGATCCTAACTTCGAATCCCGCAGCTGACATTTGTCAATTTAAATTTACCCCTGTGGTTCCCCCTCCTCTAACATTTTTGTAGGCTATGATTTTACGGCTGGTAATCGCACTTCATACGCAAAAACATATCACTTACCGAGATCTGCGTAAGCAGAGTTCACACCCACAATGTGTAAAAAGCGTGATGATATATTTAATTTATTTATTTTATTTTATTCAAAAGATCAAACCATTGAAGCTATGTCACACAATCGTCAAATTACATTTCTTTACGATCAAAATGTAATTAATTAATAACTCAATTACAGGCAAAAAAATGTAATTAAATTACATTTAATAATTAAAAATTACAATAACTTTTAATTTTTATGGAAAGAAAAAGAGTGTCATTTTTAATATATTTATTTATTTTACAATTTTATACTAAAAAAAGTAAAATAGGTACATATAAGTCAAAGGCAAAATGTAGGCACATAAAATAATTATTATTAAAATATATTAAAAAAATATACGCTAGAAGTCTACTACAAAGCAAATCGTTCTGACTAATATAACGAATTATGATTATTCAAGCTGGTGTTTTAAAATTAGTAATTACTCCAAGAGAGAATCTGACAATGTATTCGATTTAAAGTAAAGCCTGTGAATAAAAATAATCTTTCAACAGAAGCTAAGGAAGATAAAATGACGTTATGCTCCAGAAAAACTAGTTTCATATTTGGAAAATTACTAAGAACCATCAAATTTTGATCTGTTGGACTGTTTAAAAAAATTATAAATATCCATTTCTGTTTTATTGATACAGAATTTTGATTTTATCTCAATCAAAAAGTTATAAAATTAGTCATTTTGTTCATGAAAAAAATTAAAAAAAACTAAGTTATTATCAATGTAATTGTAATTAGAAAGAAAATTTGCTATAATTACTAATTATTTACATAAAAAATGTAATCAATTACTCAACTTTCCATTACAGAGCGAATGTAATTGAAAATTTAAATTAATAATTACATTTCTGAAATATGTAATTAATTACGTAATTTAATTACTGCCCATCTCTGCCACTTGGGCAGCCCATCGAGCCAAGATATTACAAAAAATATGAGTTCATGAAGATCGGATGTTTAAATGATTGTAGGGATTTAATATAATTCAATTTTATAGTAAGATGTTACCATCTAGTGATACATTTTTAAAAATAGCTACTTGTAATAATAACTAGGTTGGTAACACTGACTCACTGTTCTGTTTTTGTTTTTCGATCATTGAAGTGTCAAATACATCCTTGTTTACAAAAGAAATAAAACTCTGTACCGTTTAATTAGGAATAAATTACGTTTAATTATACTTGCGAAATTATTTCAATTAATCTACACTCTTAACAAATAATACTTTATAACCATAATTGTAATTTCAACGAGAATTTAAATATTTCAACAAATAACAACAATAATACAACTGAAAGAACACAACACTCAGCGCCAAGATGACCAGCCTCTATCTGTTAGTCGGCGGTCTGACGTCACAGCTGAATTGGAGTTAAAATTATGTACTTTTAATAAATAATTTCAGGCGTAATATTTATTCTTAAAATAAAGTGTTATATATTTTGACATTGTTTTCCAGAGTATTATTAAAAATATGTTCCAAATAGGCTAAGGTGGTTAAAGAGCCTATTGATTGATACTCGTAGATTTTTTTTTATCAGTATTCAAAGGGATGTGTCATTATCATAATTACAGTCAAAATGATTGCGAGCAATGTATTTAGGCATTTTTTATTTCATAAGTAAATATAGGGGTAACTTAAAATAATTCAACATAATGTAACGGGCCAGTACGACCCTGGACCGTCAGCGCGCAACGATGACTCATTGTTCTAGTAAGCCTCGTACAGACCTGCGAACCGTTCGACGAACAGTGTTCGGCGAACCGTTCGGCGAACGGTTTGGCGAGCACTGGCAGATGATGGTGGGGGAATGTTCGTCTCTTTTCCATTTTTGTTGCAGATGCATGTATGTAGATTTGCTTTAAAATGGATATTGAAGCCGTGGCAGCAGCGTATTTATATTCATTTACATATTTTAAAAATCTTGTTTGGGAACCACACTACTTTCTTATACATATAAAACCAACCGAACATGTATGACATGTTCCTTGCATATGGCTATTATGACAATTGTTTGACATATAAATGTTAACCTATTTAATTTTTTTAGTCTCATTGTAACTATGATTTTATTTTAAAACTATAACTAATAATATAATTATTGCTTTTATAATATTTCATACGACACATGTTTTTGACACTTCACAATTATTTGACATATAGATGTTGAAAATGTTTAAATTATTATTCTCATTGTAATTAAGATTATTGAAACATATTATTAAATATATAAGTGAGATTTTCTCAAAATTAGAAGCATGCACAAGAAAGGTGCAAATAACATTTTATATTTCAAACATTTTTGTTTACATCTTCCATTTAAAAAAAAATTTTTCGCAGCAATTCTATTTTTTTTAAATAATAATTTATTGTTATGTATATAATAAAAATAAGTAATAAAAAAAGGAGTCGTAGACTTTGGTGGAAATGTCATATGATCTTTATTTTGCGGATTGCAAATAAATCGTAATTTATATAGAGTTTGATATATTTTAAAGTATTTATTTTTAATAAATATAGTATTTATGAAGAGCAAAATTTAACATTTATCTCAAATTAAAGAATAAAGTGAAATAAAATCTTTTGTTGCAAGTATCCGTTCGCCGTCGCGTCCACACTAGCTGCAACGTGCTCGCGCAACATCCTTTGATCGTTTGTCGAAATACCGACAACGGATGGATCGCGCAAACGTTGCAGGCAAACGTTGCACGTGTTGCAGAACTTCGTTCGGTTCGCCGTTTTGTTGCGCCGGTGTGGACGTGGTTCACCGAGCGGTTCGTCGAACGGTTCGGCGAACCGCTCGCAGGTCTGTACGAGGCTTAAGGTTCTTGTCAAAGACAAATATCTAGTGCTGTTCCAGGATAGAAGCATCAAAAACAATCTCGATTACCAACAGAGCACATATAAAGACGCTGGCCTACCCAGTGGGGCTGATAAGCTGATAAGCTGTTCAGTACATATCGAATCAAGTGCAAATAAATAAAACGATTGCGTACTGAATATAAATAGTGTAAATAAATATTTTTTGTGTGATATTCTTAGTTTAGTATTGATTAATCTTTATTTTGTGTTTAATTATAAGTGTGTAATAGTATATTACATAACGAGAGATGTAAAAAGCAAATTAGTAGTAATTACGCACGAGTGAAAAAATTGGCACACGAGGGCGTAATTGCTTTACATCTCCAGTTATATACTATACTTTTTCTACGATCACTCAATACTATTTCTAATTTAAAAACAATATTCAAATAGTTGGAAATTTATTATGCATTTTTGTATTCTCCAATCCATGAATTTTTGATACAGAAATTCGTATCGTTCTCGAGATTTAGTCGCCAAAAGATTATTTGTTGCACTTTTAGCTTTAGCTTGTATCTCCAGTGGTGTTCCAATTGAAGTATCACTGTTGCTTGACATTTCTTTCTTAAAATATTAATAAATATAAATAAAGGATAATAATATTTAATAGTATATATTTACCCCACTATGAAACACTGATTATAAGCTATAGATGCAGATGGGAGACTATAAAATATGACCAGTATACATGTAATAATCCCACACATTACCTAAATGTCCAACAAGCTTTGTTTTTGTTTATAAAAATAAACGGCAATTGAGCGTAGTGATACATGATGAAACATAGTCATAATTTATAATAAACCCAGAAAATATGAATTTAGTTATAACATTTTATCAGTTAGCTAAATTTGATTCCATAACATTTAAATCTAAAATTTTATGCATAAAATTTTAATTACTTTGGTAATGTGACAGTCAGGAGTTCCAACTTAAATTTCATTTTCAAGTGTTATGTAATGAACATTACGTAACACTATTCATAACAACGCACTTACATTGATTGTAGTTTGTTCTGTAATGACATACAGTAGTAGTCATAGAAAAAAAAAATAAGTAGTTTAAATAAATATAAGTGTTAGTAAATAAACTTTTATGACTTTTAATAGTTGTTTTAATTATTGATTATTAGACTTCACCGAACCAGTCTGTTATAAACGTAACAATAATAATTCCTACCCATTTCATAAAAAAAATAAATAAATAAATATATCATCACGCCTTTTACCCATAGCGGGTGTGGCACTCTGCTTACGCAGATCTCGGTAGGTGATATATTTTTCGTATGAAGTGCGGTTACCAGCCGTCAAATCATAGCCCCCAAGGATGTTAGTGGAGGGGGAACCACAGGGGTAAATTTAAATTTGTAACTGTCGGCAGTGGGATTCGAACTGAGGATCTCACGATCCACAGTCCGACACGTTACCACGGAGCTATTTACCCCATTAGTTTCTTAAGTACTAAATTATCCCTGTTTATTCGTAAAAAAAAACCTCTTCAATACATTGCTGCCAATCACTTTAACTGTAACTGTGGTAATGACACATCACTATATATACTAATAAAAAAATCTTCTGGTATATAGTGGAATGCTAATATTTATATGACCACATTTGCTTTTTTTTGCATGCATTTTTAAATTCTGATCAACTTTTGTATTTTTGTTGTGGAAAGAATAGGTAAAAATTTACAGCAATATAAAAAAAATAGATATGAAATTCCTAAATGCCACATTTCAATTCTACACCCGGTATATTACACTGCTTACAAAAGAAATTTATAAGCGTATGAGTTCGTAAATAATACATACAGTTTGTTTTAAAAACAATAATTGCAAAATAACAATAAATTATTAGTATTTGTTATTATGAAAACCTAACATTATATTTTCGAAACAAAAATTCAATAAATTTTCTGTGATTGACTTTAATAATCATTTGAAATAGAAATAACAATACTAGGTATGTGTACGGTTCAAATTTATTCATTACTATAGCAAAAATGAAGAGAATCGTAACTTTAATAATTTGTTGTTTAGTTCATACCAATGCAGGTAAAAATCAAATCAATCCATTTTAAATCGTTCAGCATTCTTAACCAATAATTTAAATAAATAATAGCGTAAATTGAATCAGTAAAAATATTACAATTATACCAAAAATTGGGGCAGAATGCAACGTTTCACCCGTCATCATGTTAAACTTACCCTCAACGCAAATCACGCTAACGCGAACGAAACCTTGTGTTTTGTAATTGTTAAATTGAGCATATTTGAATAACTAACAGAATAACTTAAATTATACTCACTAGAGATAACCATACGTAAGAGTCTAAACGTAGTCATTTTGTTTAAATTATTAAATAATTCAGTCATATTGTCATAATTGGTACCTATATATTTTATATTAAAAATCTTTATTAATAAATAGTATTTTTGCAGATTTGCTGGATAAAATATATTCCGTGTTGTCGTACACTTCTCAGGGTTACATACCAGGTAATTTAATTTCATTACAAAAGTAAGCCTTTTTTCACGCATATTGTTGTTACTCGTACCAGCAACTTCATTCTCACATATCCACGGCTGTCACATGATTTTTTCTTTTTTAAATATATTTGTCCTTACTATCATGGGAGTAGAAGTACAAATAGCTGTATATACTTATTGGCCCCTTATATATGGGAAAAATATGTTATTATAACGATATTTAATTTTGTTATTGAACCATAAGTAACATAACTGCTAATTGTTTAATTTAATCCGGATTATTAATTTTTAAATTTGCAATCATAGGAAAAAAGTAAGAGTAATTTTAAGCTGAATACGACCCTTGATATTTTACCTGTTGTGACCATCGTGAAGCGATTTGCGGTAACCGCACTAATGGCTTTCATTGTAGTTATTTAGGACAGGGACGTTTAATCGTTTTATGCCGATCCCTCCAGTTTAAAATGAAAATAGTATACTAAGAATACATACACAAAATTTCAACCTTTATACTTTGACGAATGTCTGGCAGGCGCTGGCTCTTAGTATATAAAATGAGTGGAAGTGAATAATTTCTTATTTTCTTTTATGCCTCTCGTCCAATTATTATTATCCTATATCTATATGTATTTATACTTAAACCGTTCTGTGTTCTAATAATAAATTCATAAGACAGTTTTTTTTAAAGATAAAATTTGTAAGAATTTTTATAAACGGACTTACCTGCAACTGAATTTATAAATAAATATAAGTTGTTAATTTAAATTTCTTGTAATATTTTTTTTTTAAATACTAATATATGTTAATATGAACTATCAAGGAATTTATATTTTCTGAAGACGTTCGACGGGACAACTAGCGGCAACCGAAGGCTCGATACGCTTATGTTCGAATATCAGATAATTTTTTATGATTGCGGTAATAAAAATTGTTAGTATTTTGGAAATCAAGTAATTTACTGATGTTTTGTATATAGCACAAATAAATACATACAAAGCACTGTTGTATTATATTTATTCAATATATTCCGCGTTATTGTGAATTTTCCTCCAGAAAAATTAAAGATATAAATCTGAAAGGTGGATTATATTTTAAAATAATTTATGATGGCACTAAGAAGCACTAACAAAGCACAAACCAGTGCCATTAATGTTTTCGACTTACTTGACAAGTAAACTTGGCACCAACAAAATTGAACACATACCATATAACTGAAAGGGGTATGAGATATTGAAATAATTTATGATGGCACTAATAAGCAATAACCAGAGCCATTATTGTTTTCAATTTATTAAACAAAGTCCGGGATATCATGAACTTGGTACCAAAAGAATTAAAAATTAATTATGAAGTCATATGAACGTATTAAATAAAAATTTTCAAGGCACTAAAAAGCACTAACGAAGCATTAACTTTTTGCATATTTTTCGTCGTTTGTGCTTCACATCTATTCGCCAACTTCACGCACCTAATTTTATTTATTACATTTTATTACTTTTAATTTCAATGCATAAATTCTATTGTCAATTTACGACTATAATTAATAATTATTATTTTTTTAACATATAATATGTTCTATTTAAAAATATTAAGTTGCATATCTTAGCGCAAAAATTGAACATCCCTTAGAAAAAGTTATTTAAAATAGATTTTATTAATATTATGATACAAGTGTATAAGTAAGTCAATAGTGCTTTAATTGTATATTATTATATAAGGGATTATAATAGTCATTATTCACAAAGATGAAGTTTGTGTCACGAGCCTTAGCCGTACTCCTGTGAATTCGAAAATCACTTTTGAAAATGATCGAAATTCGTTGAAAACATACGTTGAAAAAGCACAGCTTTGGTTGCAGTTTTGATGAATTACAGTACCCATAATTCACGACAGTGAATTGTGATTCATAATTCACTCTTCTCTACCAATCACAGAGCCAGAAATCGATAATTCACAAATTCACTGTTATTTTAAAGACGTGATTTGGATCACCTAGCAATGGCCGTCTGATAGTTGACATGTAGTCAGTTCTGTGTTCATGTTGACGTTTTCCAACGAATTTTGATCATTTTTAAAAGTGATTTCCAAATTTACAGGGGTATAAAAAGTACAGTATTATATTCAGGATTATGGTCATTATGCGCTCGGATGATTTCGATTTGCGCCAGGAGACGCATCTTCGTGAATAATGACTTTCATAATCCCTCATATAATAATATACTATTTTTAGTAAATAGTATGTCATTCGGAGTTGAACAGTCTTTTTGTGTTTCAATTCCTAGTAACATAATTTAATAGTACAATTGTCAAATTCATCTTAAGAAATATTTGCAGATATGATAAATTTTTTTATTTGATTTATTAGATCTTCTTTATACATTTTTATATCTTGTGATTTACTTTAGACTTTATCTTTATAAATTGTTTCTCGAGATTGTTCTGTTATATTAATTATTGTGAACTGTTTACAAATGTTTCACAAAATTAGTGGTAACATTCCTAGCTCTTTTTTTGTACGGAACTGCTTGTTTCAAACGAAATAACTAAAATTAAAAACAAATTTTTAAATATATTTTTTTAAGTCATTTATTTATATTTAGTACATAATACACTGTGAAATATTGATTTAGTGAAACTTTTTATTTAATAAAAACAGAAAATAAACTTAAATTAAATTCACATGCAATTTGAACTAAACAGTTCCTAGAAAAATGCATATTCTGTTTCATTTTGGTTAATTGATTCAGTATCTTTATAATAAATCAAATATTTGGCATACTTAGCGTATAAATACATAGTGATTTTAAAACTAAAAAGCGCAGCGCCCTGCTTCGTTAGAGAATACGAGACAAACTAAATATATATTTTCTGCGTACACAAACCATGTAGGTATACTTAAGTACAAATACAATTACATATTGAAAAATTATACTTTAATACGAGTACAATAAAAATGTACAGTTTTATGTACATGCACAACTCTGCCTGGAAAAAAACTAGAAAACATTTTGATTTTGATTCATTTCAAAATTTTGCGCGCAGATTAGTTAGCATTTGTTGTTTACATACGTTTACATACTTACAGTTTGGACAGATATTAATAGTAATAATTTTTGTTGTTGCTTAGCAATCTATTGTATTTTAATTATTGAATGTTTTGTTCAAAATGACCTCTGGAATAAGCTGTTAAAGAATGTTACATTAGTCCTGCGTCCATTCTATATGTACTTATACTATTCCGTTTTATTGACATGCATGTATTTTTCAGGTACAAATACGTCAGTTCCAGATATTATGCAGCATGAATGTATGTATATTTAATTATAATTAGTATTTTCCGTTAATGTTCAATATATTTTCAGTTGCTGTGGCAACCGAATTCGTAGGAGAATTAAGTACAATACGAGGTAATTACTGAATTTAATTTTTTACATCATTGTATGTTATCTGTTAACTTTTATGAATTTTTACAGAACATATAACTAATAAAACGATATTTCCGTACATACCAGGTATTTGCAATTAACATGTATATAAAAATGCCCCTGTTTAAGCGATTGGCTTTAAAAATAATTATTATTATTTATTTATTCTTAATTGAGTTGTAAAATGAGCATTTACTTAAATTCATTTAATTTTACGAATTATGTTTTTGGCTATTATTACAAATGAATAGCTGTCGTTTGCTGTCATTTAAAGTCGGTTACGCGTTGTATATAGCGGGTGTGTTTTTTTAAGGTTTGTTTTTCGAATAGACATCACTTTTTCCTGCGTCATACAAAGTGACAGACAAGCCAGATCAACGCTTACAAATTGTGCAATTATATTTAAAAAATTTTGTACAGCAATCAGGCTCATATTTTATTAAATGGCTACATCAACAAACAAAATTTCCGCCATTGGAGTGAAAAAATTCACAAGGTATTATTGAGACGGCATTATATAAACAAAAAGTCACTGTTTGGTGTGCTTTGCGGAATCATTGGTACTTACTTCTTCAAAAAAACACCGACCAAAACGTTTGTCAATGGAGACCACTATAGAGCCATGATTACTAACTTTTTCGTTCCCTAATTGTATGGCAGTAATTTGGAAGAGTGGTGGTTTCAACAAGATGGCGCAACATATCACACAGCGTGCGCCTCAATCGATTTATTGAGGAACACATTCTATTAGAGCATTAATCGCTCAAGCCAACATTCACCATGTTATTACCGATTTACGACCCCAACTGCGTCTAAAAGTGATCGAAAATTAGATCAGATTGCGCTTTATTAGAGACAGCCGCGTCCATCTTTTCCAAATCATATTCAAACAATAATGGCGTAAAATTATCTTTCAAAGAAAGACAATACCGCGTCCATTATAACGATTTTATTGTGATTTATGTCATTTTAAAGTTCTATACCTCTCAAAAAAAAAAAAAATCCACACGTTTCCTTCATTATTAAATAAATAAGTACTCATATAAGAGTATCTACTCTTAAATTATATTAGTACACATAATTACTTAGATTTCAGTTTAGTGACTCAAGGTCAAATTTTCACGTTACAAAAATATAGAGGAGCATTTATACTATGGCACGAATCTAGGTAGCCTAAGCCTCTTAAATGTTAAAATTTTGTTAGATTTTTGAAAAATGCTATTTACTGTATTTTATCAGTATCAGTTATGTTAGTAGTGCTACACAATTGAAAATTCATTGTGGCTCGACATTTTCTTTTTAGACTCATCGCCTAGGGAAAGAAGAAAAGATTTATAATTAAATGTCAACAGTAATGAATTACTGTTTTCAGGTTACAATAAAACCTGAAAATGGTAATGTCATACAGCCCTAAAAAAATGAAAATTGCCACAAATAGTGCGCATATGATCTCCCTGCAGTGCGTTTATAGCCCACCGAAATAGAAAGTAGTATATTGTGTATCAAGTGCCGAAAATAGCATCTTACATACGAGTGTTTTATTTGCGGCACGACCCCAATTTTTTCTGCGCTCATTTTTTTTTTAATTATTTGAATATTATTAAAATATATCTGTAAACACAAACATACATTACAATTTATTGCAAAATGATAATTTATAACAAAACTATTGGTGGAACAATTATTGAAAATGAAGTTATGGTTTGTTCCAGAATTTGTAGCAATATTTTGAGTGTTGCCAGAAGGGTTTGTTCCGTAGGAAGATTTTTGGTAGAAAGTACTGTCACAAAATCATTGGCGATTTCTGAATTCATGATACGTCCATTTTGTTACTTATAGAATCATCTATGTATCCTTCAGCAACGGAACTGGATTTCCAGCCACTCTGTCTTTTTAATGCGGTGATATCACCTCCAGCATTAACAAATATTGTCGGGGAATTTCTTCGTAAACAATGTCTCTTATAGAGTTCCGGTTGGGGTAATATCAAAAAGTTTGCAATTTTATATGGATTTTTTCCAAAAGTATTAATACCCATAACTTGTCTCGTGCACTTTTCATTTTGGAAATTAAGAAAGAAACGCTTTTCTGTAATATTTGTCGGATAAAGTGCCATATACTTCTTGCATATGTTAAATTTCCAGTAATTGTGAATGATCGTTGAGTTTTAGTTTTAGTGTCGCGAAGGGTTACTAGCAGTGCATTGCCCAAAGCTTGGATGTCATTTATTTTCATTTTACTCAATTCGTCTCTTCTACAAATTTTATTTTAATTCTGGAAAAGGTAAATAATGGAAAATAAGTTTACCTGTATCATTAGAAATTTATGATCCGGAGCTTCCGTTAGAAAGGTATTAATGTCACTCCGCTCCGGACCACGAAACAAGTGACGTAGAATACAATAGTTTTGACATAAGTTTTTTTATGATTCTATCGGACAAAAATTTTTCAAATTTTATACATTAATTGTTAGTATCAAAATCTTTAAATATATCCGTGGTTTTTTAATATGTTTAATAATAAGCAAGATAATGACATTTTTACGTATAGACATTTTTACATTGCTTGCGGATTACAAAGTATTTAGATACGCAATATATATATATATGTAATGGAAGATTATAGTTTAATAAAACTATTTATCCCTGGATTTTTTAATAAAGTGTTCCTTTAATTAGATTTCCTGTCAAATTTTTGAAACAAATGTGATCTGCATTTTCTTCGTTAACACGTAGTTTTCTAATGCAAGTACAACAATATTTATTTTTAACCTCATGTATAAAACTTGATATGTTTTGGCTCCGATAATACAAGCAACACCAGACGAAGCATTATAATTTGATTTGTACGACCTTTTACTCCATGCCCCATCAACAATTACCGCAATTACTGGTATACCATCGCTATCTACATTACCCTCTTCGATTGCTAACTGGTAAATATTGTTGTGATACCGCATATAAGTTTTCTCTGACATGGAAGGTATATCCAAAATGCCACAAATTTCTTCTAATTGCGAATATCCTCAGCCTGTTGTCATCATTGCGGAAACTGTCAATTTATTAATACCTGACTCTGTGTTTTCTTCAGATAGTACAGTATTTTCAGTTCCGCAAACATTACACTTGAATAAAAAACTACTTCTCAAACCAAAGCGTTTTTCTGATTTCAAATTTAAACCATAAAATGAACAATCAAACCCACTATGTTTCACTGATTTCAATTCATTTAAAAAATACATTATATCTATAAGTCTTCTTCCCGCTAATAATTGTTCTTCACATGATTCAGACTTTTCCGCTTGATGCTTGAATATCAAGGAACTCTTCTAGTGGTTCTTCAATCATCATCTGAAAACGGAGAAATATTAGTTTATCATTCCAAAATAAAAACTAATATGTAGTATAGAGATGGACGCCACATGAAAATTTTGAAGTATGGACGCGAGTGCACGTGAACGTGAAACTTATTTTTTGAGTTAGGGGTGAATTGACGTGAGCAAATAAAATTAAACATTAATTTCAAAATAAAAAATCATTACGTACAGCTAGTTTTTTTATTCATAAGTAATAATATAAAATACAGAAAACAGTGAACAATTTGCTGTTACGAATACGACTTGTAAGTCTGACCATGTCTGTTGGCTCGCAATTATAACACACTATCACACAATGAGACTGAAGGGCAAATGATACACTCAGTCGCATAACTCACAAAAAAAATATTTAGGTACTAGTTGCTAAAATGTAATACTAAGTTGGAAAATAACCATGAACCGCCGTGACCCAACGTGCGTGAAAACAATTGTGAAAAACGTAAACGGAAGTGGACGTCAATATTTTAATACCTCTCGTGCGGGAATGTGCGTGAAAAATATTTTATTTCCGGGAGTGGCAGTTACCTTTCCGTGATTCAAAAATCACTCACGCGCCCATGTCTAGCATAAACTAGGTAATAAATATAAGGGTATTTAAATATCTGATTATTTATGAAGTAAATGAAAGATAAAAATTTAATTTTTAATAAGGTGAACATATTTAACATTTATTATCACAGAACGCAAAAATTGTAATTTTTTTTAAAATTTCAACATGTAAAATTTTCAAATACCTATAATAAATAAGTATACATAATAAGAATAGTATCAATAACTTTAAAACCATATATTCTTTCGCATATTTCTCGTTTGAGTATATTTTATTTATATTTCACACATAATATTGCTTTCTGCGCGATTATGAGAATATAGTACCTAATTATCTGGGCAATTTTAATAAGTTAAACCCTTGTTACACCATTGTTACTTTGGATTTAAAGAATGTCAAAATGCATTTTGTGCTAAATACTTTTCTGTTTTCTGCATATTATAAATATATTTATGAAACAAATTATTTATTTTCATAAGCAGAGCGGAAATGTTTTGAAATTACTTGTTTTTACATGTATTCCTCATGATTAAGAAAAGATAAACAAGAACTTAAATTAGAAATATCTACCTCGTGATTTAAGTAGAATTTATAGTGTTCAAACAGAAAACAGACCCAGATCCAGACTCAACAAGGCCGCTCCGGAGTACAAGCGAAAATGCTTTAAAATGCTATACATTTATCTGCTGATCTACACCGCCAAATTTATTCAAATTTTATACAAATAATAATGACATAAATATATTAACTTTTACGGGCAGATTCATGAAAAGAATTAACGCTAATTCCATTTTTTTCAACCTCTGTAACTTTATTTCTAAATTAATTAAATTAACAAAATTTGTCAAATTTTATGTTAACCTATCGTAACTACAACCTTAGTTAACATAAATATGTTTTGAGGATGGTAACTGAAGTTACGACTAATAATAAAAATAGGATTAGCGCTAATTCTTTTGATGAATCTGCCTGTGTTTAGTTTTTTTGATAAAGTTTATAATAAGCAAGATACAGGCATTTTAATGTTTAACATTAACACATTTTTTACAGATTGCAGAGCATTTATAGTATACAAATTATATATCAAATGAAACGTTATAAAAAAATGAAACTTTTTATCGAACAATTTTGTTTTAAAATGTCCCGTTCAAGAGAAAATTGTATATTTGTTTTTGAATTTTACATCATAATTTCATGTTTTTAATCCCAAATATATAAAACTATGCAACCAAAGTAACATCTTGTGCTCTCAACGACGATGGTTACTAAACAGGTATATTTTTATTGCTGGGTCCATTGTGTGACGGTTTTACAACTTGAACCTTTATTTTATATTTTGTAAGAAGGACAGGGCTTTTAGGATTCTGACAACATACGACTTAAAATCATTTCGCATAAAATTTTTCTTGTATTATTGTGTGAAACAAAAATATTGATAAATTTGTTCCAATTTTACATACGTCAAAATTTATCTGTTCGATATATTTAACATTCCGTTAAATATTCAATGTCATTAGGCATAGTCATAATCTTGATTTATAATTTTTTTCAATTTACAAAATAAATTTAGTAATTATCTCTGATAGGTAATCCGCGACTATATCTAGGATCTACTAATTCGGGCAAAAAAGAATTGTAATAAAAATGAATTAGTTTTGGAACCATTATATCTTCCCAAAATCCAGAACTTTTTTGTATTTTTTTCAATATGTATGTCAACATTTGTGTATATTACAAAGTAACATAAATTTCTATTAGAAATATTTAATTGTCCTTGTATCTGGTACATGAAATTATTTTTTTTTTTTCAAACACAACATACCATTTTGGATTTCTAAACACTTTATACTGTTTTTCTCTACTGCTTCAGCAAATGTCATGTCTCGTGCACTGTAGGGATATTTTATTTCACAAATTTCTTCACAACCGAACAGTCCATTAGACGACGCTCCCAAAAACGGTATGGATTCATGGATGAAAAATCCACTTTTATTTACTTTTTTTTAAGCGTGTCTTCCAGAATTTCGATAGCTTTATTTTCGTTTGTAATTCCATATTCTGTTGCTTTGCTATCGGTAAATGAAGTATATAGTAATTTTTTACTATATTCGCTGTGGACGTTCCTTTCCGCTTCTTGCAAATCTGTCCGAAGTGCGAGGCAGTAACGCGTTTTCGCCTTTCTTCTTTCCATAGTTGTTCAGTAAACTGAATAGTGCGATGGAAAATATTGCGGTCGACATTTTCAATAATATTTAATTTTAAGCTATTGCATAGCTATTATTGCGGGCTTTGAGCGCGGCGACCGAATCAAGAAATTCTGTAACGAAAAAAACCTGTCACACCCCACTCTGATCGGCACAGCGGGGTGGCGTTTAAAGCCGTGCATCGTCTAACGTCGTTTCAGTTCGGCAGACTTCGGCACGGTGTTTGTGTGCGTGCGACTAGACGATGCCATTGACGCGGTATTTTCCAGATATTTAGAGGATATCAAGTCTCAAACTTATGTTTCTTATTTCAGTTATCATAAACCTATAGTTTCAAGGATAAAAATTCCTGAATAACCTACATATATTGTAAGATAATAAAAATATTTTAAACAATATTAACTTCTCATTTATTCAATAAAAGAAAAAAATTTTGTTTTCTTATCGGTCACCACGCTCAAAAAGTGTAACTTGAATTAATATCAAAGAAAAAAACAAAGAAAAAAATACTGCATTAATTAAATAAATAAATAATTATAATTGCATAAGTTGATAAAAAATGCTATGCAATAGCTTTACCGCGGCAGTCCCCGAGTGCCACACGTATTTTTTTTTTGCTTCTTCATACTCTTCGCTGCTGTTCGCCTAGCTCCTAATTTTTTTTTTCATTTTTTGTGCATACTTTACGTCCCATAACTAACTGAATTTTTTCATGAAACTCATCTTTCGAATTCATGGATACTACAGCCATATCACAACGAGTTTCATACGAATTTTTCAACGAGAAATTAATTCTTTTCCCGCCAACAAATTTTCTATTAAACTGTCTGTTTTATTTGCAACATTTTGAGCAGCCTGCATAATTTTAATTTTTTTTAAATTTTTATTGAATTCTAGAATTTTTTCGTTTTTTTGTAGTACCTTGTTCCTTTCTATAATAGCTTTTGAAACAATTACATAAAATCTTATTAATTTTTTTTAATGTGTTGTCGCACCTCTTTATGAGCATTCATTATCTCTTTAAATTTATTTAAATACAATCTTAAAATGTTAATTTTGCATCCTATTTTTTGAACTAGTAAGTGAGGACCGTATGGTATCGAATCTATTATTTTTCGATAGACGATACTATCTCCGTCTCCAATAATTTTATTATATTTCAGTTTATGTGTCGATAATGAACATTTAAAACCTTCCAAGATTATGCTGCTTTCCATTCCTGTTGAGGGACCGAGGCAATTTTTAAAGCAAATATGATCTTTTTCTTCTTTGTTATAATTTTTCCTCGCGCAAGTAAAACAATATTTATTTTTAACGCCAACATAGAGTACCTTTTACATGCTGCTCCGGACAATGTATTATAATTTGACCTATATGATCGCTTGCTCCACGCACCATCAACAATAACTGATATTAGAGGAATACCGTCATTCTTCTGCAACTGCCAACCGGTACTCTTCTTCATCAGCTTCTTTCATTTCTTCGAATGCCAAGTTTTTTACTGTAGAAGATACTGCCTCATGGTGTTACTTGTAGGTTTTGTCTGACATACATGGTATATTCATAACTGCACAAATTTCTTCTAATTGACTGCATCCACCGCCCGTTGAAGTCATTGCAGACACAGCTAATTTATTGACATCAGATGTTATTTCCGTATTTTCAGTGTGAATTTTGTTTTCTATGACATAAACATTACACTTGAATTTAAATACACTTTTTAAACCGATACGTTTCTCCTATGTTACATTTATGTCAAAAAAGAAACAGTCGAAACCACTATGTTTTATAGATTTTAGTTCGTTGAGGAAATAATGTATATCTAACAATAATCTCATGAAGATAATTGTTAAGAAAAATAAATAGAAAGACAAATCTCTGGGTAAATATTGAGATGTTAAATGTTATTTTACTGTTTATTTACCTTCGCTTAGTAGCAGCTAGTAATTCTCAATTCAACAAAAAGAGATATTATAAGATTATTATTGGGATAATTTACAACCCCTAATAAATAGACCCTCGGCCAGCTGACGGTGGTTTCAAGAACAGCAACACGACATGGTTTCTGTCTTTAACGGTTGCATATGATTTCGGGGCAAATACGAAATTTGTATTCACTCCGGAGCGGCCTTAATTTATGATGCATTGCTTACCTGACTTTTAGTTTAAAATGTTGCAACACGATATTTTTCTATGAATTGTGGGAAGTATAAGATATTGGCGCAAAACCGAATTTCTGTCTGAGTCCGGAACGCCCTTAAGAGAAACGGACTGCACTAAATTTTGTGGAAAGGGGAACACTACAAATAAAGTAAAAAACGTGGCTAAACCGAGTTCAAATCATGGGGTGGGAGACGTTAGACGACAGTGGAACATAGCACGGACTGAATTTTGTTTTGTCTGGATCTGTAAGACTAATTACTTTTTATTAGAATAATATTTCTTTAAATAAAACAACCGCACTGGCTGAAGTTCTTTCAATTATAGTAATTTTTCAATTTAACTGTGAACACGTTCAAATAAATAATAAAATATTTTTCTGTTATCTGCAATTGTGATTTCATAAACTTTTTAGAAACTCTTTTTTTTTTTAACTTACTTTGCTTTTGCTTGTTCCTAAAGAAACGTTTATATACTTGTTTCATAAAATACTATTATCATCTCATTTGAGTGAAATTTTAATACCCAGTGAATACAAAAATTTGGACACTCAGTCGCTTAAACGGAAGCATTATTTTTGGGTTAGACAGATAATTAAAATTATTTGATGTTTGTATTTAAATGAATTAATTTTTTATGTAGATGTACACGGAATATCACTAAGGATAGATAAAATTTTGAGAAACTTTCCTATTATGCCAGGTATTTTTATTTTATTGATGTTATAGCCATTAATTTATAAGTAGAGTAGAGTGGTTTAAAACAGCCAATTGCGTTTTATATTTATATGTGCGGCTGGAATCACCGGCAGTTGATAATGTAGATTCTCTGTGGTAATGCTCAACTTTTGCTGTTGGTTTTACTGCTCCACCACGTATGTACATACATACTATCACGTTATTTGTGTTTGAGGCGTCGCTATGGAAAAAATTTCGCTCGCAATGTTTTAAAACGAAGAAACGACTCTGAATCCGTACGTCAAGTTCCCTTTCGATAAATTTTATTAATGCCAAAGTTAATGGGACTTTTGCAAAAAGTTTGGTTTGGGGTAAAAAAGTCACGGCACTTGTGTGGTAAAAAGTCACATGGTTTTACGTCAAATTATTAATTGTGATGGCGGACAAGAAGGAAATCTTGAACAGATTCTGGCTGTCCTTAGACCTTTCCCTAAAGCTTAACCTCGAAAAATGACCAACCGTGGCCGAAAACGCCGAAAACGGCAATTTTAACTGATGCCGAGATGAACAGTTCGCGCGTTGAGCAAACACGACTACGGCGAAGAGTGCGAAACAAATGGCTGCTTCTGCTGCGAGAGCCGAGAAGGATATATGGATATATAAGAGTTACTATCATCAAAGATCTTGGCATTCTGTTTGATGACAAATTGAATCCTAAAGTTCAAATAGATGCTATTGTGAAAGAGGCTTATGAAAACATGGGTTTACTTTTACGCAATACTTTCAATTTCACAAATGTTAACTCCTTAAAAATCTTATTTGGTTTTATTATACGCAGTAAACTTGAATACGGTTGCCTAATACCTAATATGTAGTCGTTTTTACGCATCTTATATAATTGAGTTAGAAATTGTACAAAAGAAATTTTGTAATGCATATTTGGTTTTTCGAAATTAATTACATATGGCCTAACCTAGAAATACAAAGACTTATTGAGAATGATCGATCTTGAATGGTTTACAAAATAGACGTTTGAGGAATCTGTTAGCAATCTAAAATTGTTAATAATATAATTGATGATACAAGTCTACTAGCTGAGCTTACTTACTTACATACACGTCCATGTATAGTATAGCCAAAATAAATGGTTATGGGCGGTAGCCAATAATCGACAGACTTACCACAATTACATCTACCGTAAACGCTGAAAACATGGTACCGCTGAACCCATTTTACATAAAATGTATAATGAATAGAATTAAGCAATAAAATATATTTAAAAGATAAAGGTTGAATCTAGGTTTCTTAAATAACAAATTTTTTTATTATTTAAACTACATATTATAAGTTTTTAAAATTGAGTAAGTTTAGTTAACATTTCAGTATAATTCATGAACTTTTTTAGAAAAATATCATTAGAGTGACCTAAATTGATCCTTTGTTAACACGTACATGTATTTAAAAAATCAATTAATGCTTTTAATTAAGCTTATTTTAGGGTACAATGAATACTCTACATGGCGCAAATTCTAGATATTTGTGCCTTATACACTAGAGATGGGCAGACCCGTTCGCGTAACTGATCCGATTCTTTTGAATTCTTTAATATTTGTAGCTAGTGTTACTTTTTTAGTATTACTTTTTTAGTATTATGTATAATATATAAGATAATATAAATATAGATAATGAAAAAATTTTAAAACCGCTAGGTAATAAATAATATTTACTACTAATGCTACTTGATTTTGGTAAATAAGCAAGTTTAATAATTCCTAGAAACCGATTTTTTGTGTGTATTTCTAGTAGTCCAAAATTTCAGTACGTTCTATGGAATCTAATCTACCCGTTTAGGTATGTATGTATCTAAATGGGTAGATTCCATAACAAATAATGAATCTTTTGGTCAAAAGAGCCTCTGTTTTTATAGCTAACTCACGGATTATAGGATTTATATCGGTTCTCATATTTTTATCTCAGGGATTATTTGCCGCTTCCAAGCGCTCAACTTCATAGGAAATATTTAACTGTGCTGTTCGCTATCGATCGAAAATAGGCCACGCCTCTACCCCTCTCGTACCTCAACAATGAGCAAACAACTATAGCTTGTACAAATTTGCGTGGCGATTGATTCCATTAGTGTTTCTCAGCAGGTATTCCATAAGAAGATTAAAGAAATTTATGAGGAACTACTTTACAGGGTTGTACTGGATAATATTTTCAAATGAGTTTTACACAAACAAACACAAGTAATATCAAAATATGAAAAATTTTAATAAAATTAAATATGAATACAGTATTGTCATTGTCGTTCAGTCAATATAAACATATATTAATAAAAAAACTTATTTTTTATTTTACATCTATGTTGTTTTACTTAGGTGATTAATCGATGACAATATCACCAGTGTCGTCACTTGACTGTCCAACATTTATAATAAATTCGTCAATAATATTATTGAAATTTAAGTAACTGTTTTCTATGTCTATCACATGCCGAACACTACTAGCCCAATTTAAGTCACTAATATTATTTATTTCACTTTTAATTAATTCCACAACATTAGCGCACACGGTTGGTGTAACATTTTTTCGTCTAATACTTGTTTTAAATTGTCCCCAAATTAGTTCTATAGGATTTAATATACAGTAATACGGAGGCAGTCAATACAGTATGACCAAATTTTTGTGCCACTGTATCGCACACGTGCATTCTTTTAACAAGTTTTGTTTGTGCTACTTCCAATAATTCACTTTTACTGTACGATTCTTCAAAAAATATATCATGATGATACAAATATTCTTTAATTTCTGTTTTATTACTTGATTTAGTGGGTATTTTAATTAATTGCCTGGAATGGTAACTAGCGTTATCCATAACTATTACACTATTTATTGGAATATTTGGTAATAATTGACCGCCAAACCCCTCCTCAAAAATATTAGACGTCATATTATCATGGTAATCCAGACAAGCGTTTCCCATGTTGTGACCCGACAACAATTCAGCACCATTCACCCATTCTTGCTCACTCCCCGCGTGAAGAATAATTATCCGTTTACCCCGTGAAACTGGAATATTCGCAACACAATTCTCACTACCATGAGTCCAACTTTTAGATTTAATGTCGTGTATATCATACCATGTTTCATCTAGGTATATAATTGAGCGTTTCCCTTCATGAAACTTTTTAAATCTGTCAAGTATTGATGCCGCTTATCAATTTTTTTAAACTTGAATTTCATGCTTAGGAGAACACTGCAAAGACTACTAACTGCACAAGTAATATCACATTCATCTTTTAATTTTTGATGCAATAATCTTAGTGAAGGATATATATTTTCATTGTAAAGCGAATGTATTTTCCGACGAATAACATCTTTTTGAAAATCATTCAAATTCTCGATTTTCCAGCATCACATCTTTGTTTTTTAACCGGTACACCTTCTTTTATTATAACAAATGAAAAGATAATCGTATTAAAAATTTCGGAGATTTGAAGCATCTAAGCCAAAAATTATAATAATCCACTCCTGAACATCAGACAAACTTGCATCCCGCTGGCTAGGGCTGGCTTATCCCATTAGCAAGTCAAGTCAATCGCCAGGCAAATTCGAACACGCTATAGCACAAAGTGTACACAATCCTCATAAGGCCAGGGTGGGATTATTCAAAATCTTGTATTTCTACGTTGGATTTTCGAAAAATGCAATTTGTTTAATTTTATCTACGGGAAAAATAAAATTTATAATCTGAAGAGAATTAAGGTAAATAGTAGTTTGCTAGTACTTTATAAAGAATATATTAAGAAATTTTAAATTAGTTACAATTTTTTACGATAACAAATTTTTACTTATTTCAAATACGTGTCTGTACTTTCTATCCCTATAATCACCCTGTTAGGTACCTACTGTGATGATCTAACAATTAAATAACCATTTATTATAGCGAGAACTGTCACCATAAATACTGCTGCATTTGTATGCCCTTATTCTCGTACCAACCAACTTCTAAACTATCAACAATACAATACACTATCCGCGTGAGCCTCTCATAACAGATGGCAGCACTAAAAGAGGAGCAATAGGGAAAACATTATGTTCTTATATTTAAAAGCATTAGGACTGGTGTAGGATTGAGTGTTTAAATTTTAGTTATTTGTCACAATTATCAGAAAAAACATTTATTCGAATGAAGCAGTTCGAACGATAGTGAAAGGAGAACCTGCATATTAAGATAAAAATTATATCAGATTTTTTGGTTAACATTGATATTTTTCCTTTTTTTAGCTGAACATATTATACTATGTGTATTTAAAATAAATATCAAAAATAACAGTAAAATCCTGTATCCATGTTTATAAATTTCTAAACCAACTCATAATATAAATGTAACGGGCCAGTACGGCTCTGGACAGACAGCGCGCAAAGATAAATCATCGTTAGAGCGAGTTCTCGAATTGTTCCATTACAGAAGCTACTAGAAAATTTTAGACCACCCGCCTAACAGATATATAAACGCACTAGCCTACCCAGTAACGCATTTCTAGTCCGATACGCTGTTCAGGAAACATCGAATATCGTGGAAAGAAATAAACGCTTGCATAGTGAATGTAAATAGTGTAAATAAATATTTCTGTGTAATATTCTTAGTCTATAATTGATTAGTTGTTATTTTGTGTTTATTAATAAGTGTTTAAAAATAAATAAGTAGTTCAAATAAATATAAGTGTTAGTACATAAACTCTTTGTGACTTTTAATAGTTGATTTAATTGTTGATCAATAAACTTCACCGAACCCGTCAGTTACAAACGTAACATAAATATTGCATTCAAAAAAGTTTAGCGCCAATGGAAGTTTATTCCGGCAAAAAATTTTTTTTTATTTTACCTGCATCATAATCGGTGTTTAAAACACGCTACAGCGTTTGCAAACGCAAGGTTAAAACACGCCGTGCTTCGCGTCGTGCTCTTAAATTCGTCGTACATGCTTTAAAAGCTTACTTATACACTTGTATCATAAATACTATTTAATGCAGCTTTGCAGCGTTGAAATCAGCAAGAAACTTAAAATTTTATCGACGCGGCACAAACCTCCAAACGCCTTCGTGATCGTCCTTAGAAAACCTCTCTGTCTAATAGGCTGAAGGCAGTTTCGACAATTTCTTACCATGTTACTTAATTAATCCTTAATTACCTAATATATATTCACCTAAATTATGTTTACCTAAATAACGAAAAGATTAAAATTTCCAGTAAATATAACAACTGGCTTTTTTACCCCACATCGTCATTTACAGTCCTTAAGAAGTAAAAGTTGTTGTATGTACATAGCAAAAACCACAAAAATGGCTTTTCTACCTCACTCTATTCTATTTTAGATACCTGTAAGTGTAGCTGCTAAAAATTACCATTACAACCATTTTTAACACTATAACGAGGATGCTCAAAACTCTATTTTTTAGATAGTTTTATGCATTTATGCAACATTACAATCAGAAATTATGTGAATGGAATTCTTGTCAGTTTGTAAAAGCAGTTAAATGCGGTGTCGATTGAATTATATTATATAACAAATTTCAATGTATATAAAATTTAATTTGTATTTGTCAGGTACTCGCTGGTGTGGCAATGGAGACATTACATTCGCCGAAAGTAAAATAGGATCAGCTGTTGAAACAGATTTATGTTGTCGAGAACACGATATGTGTGATGATACCATACTTGCTGGAGAAACTAAGTATGGCCTTCGAAATTCTGGAAGATTTACTAGGTAAAGCATGGTTGTGTTTACTACTTTAGAAGAAAAACAATCAATTTACCAATAGGAAAACGACGGACGATTTTCTACATATTGTAACGTTCGTGGGTTTTAAAACGTTTTTATTTAAACAAAAAAAAAAGAATATTATTAATAACAAATAATCAATAATTTATTATAATAAAAGGTAAAAGTTTTTTTTTTTTTTTTTATTATTTCATAAACGTTACAATGTTACAACGTTATGTTATATTAAAACTGGTCTTTTCAGACCAACCATTGATAAAAGGTAAAAGTAAATTAATACTAGGTATATAACACTAAAATAACTAATACAAAAACTTATACAAGAGCACTTATCGCTACTATAAACAAACACTATTATTTATATAAACTAGCCGAGCGATATTTATTTAAGACGATATGTTTATATTCAGACCGCGTGATATATTTATGTTCACAGGCTCTTCATAGTAGCTTTGGAGTCCACTGAGTCAACTGACTGACTGAGTCTCAGTCAACTAACTGACTGAGTGACTGACTGATGGTGATTCGCTCTTTTATATTGCTTTTCTTGTTTCGAAAAGCTTTGGGAATATTCCGTATTGTGACGCTAGCAGAATAGTTCAAACAAGTCAACGCAGCGGTGATAGACGCAGCGTCTATTTTTAAACGGCGGCGTAAGCCGACAAGATTCAACTTGTCGGTACCGCGTCCGTTACAATATTGAATAAGAAGTCCTTTTTGAATTTTTCGCCTACATATCTTCAAACGAATGAAACCAATGTCGTTAATTTTGGCAGCACTGTGGGAGTGGGATCCCAACTGAAGATCTATTTATACAAAGATTAATTAAATAAATAAATATCGGGCATAAGAGTCAAAATTTGTAGTTAAGGAAGTACGTTATATATATATATATATATATATATATATATATATATATATATATATATATATATATATATATATATATATATATATATCGTTAATATATATATATATCGTTAATGAAAATATGTTAACGAGATTGAGTGTTAGGACGTCCGTTGCACAAATAATTCATGGTTTGTTGCGCGATTGTTGATAGAATGATTCCGAGAAAGAAGAAGACATATGGTTGTATGAATGAGGACCAGGTGCTCCTAGTATGGATCTACTGTTTATTGAATTTGTTTACAAGTGAGACATACGAGACATACAGCGTGACGTTATGTATATGTTACTGTGAAAGACCGAAATCTGGTGAATGTCGAGATACACCGGTGTATGTCAAAATTCTCGAAGTTGCTTGTAGTATGTCCGAAATTTTGTTCAAACATCATTATTTCTAACTTACACCGGCGAATGTCGATATTCAGCATGTACTCATGGTGTATGTTGAAAAGAAACATTTTTTTAATGAAATGAAAACAAAAATAAAACTCTATATGTTATATTTATTTATCCAATATCTCCCAATAAATGCTCTAACAATGGTGATTTTAAGCACGGAAAGTAGCAGAATACCCACTAGTGTGTATAACTTTGAGAAATGCCACTAGTAAGTAATTTTATATTTATAACAATAATAATAACACACAATACCTTGATAACCACTTCGTTTTAATTTAAAAAAATTAAAGCATATGTAACTGTCAAATAATATTTCTTCAATAAATTTTCATTTATTAAGAGATGTTGGATAAAATGTTATACTCACACCTGGGCAAAGTGGAATTACCCACTCGATAGCCTTCGGCTTCGTGTGCTATAATTTCTCTCGTGGGTAATTCCTAACTTTGCCAAATTGTAAAGTAAATAACTATTGTAAGGTTCGTGGGTTTTAAACGTTTTTATTTAAACGAAAATAAATATTATTAATAACAAGTAATGAGTAATTATTATAATAAAAAGTAAAAGTTAATTAACACTAGGTGTATAACACTAAAATAACTAATACAAAAACTTATAAACTAACACTTATCACTACTGTAAATAAACAATATTATTTATATAAACTAGCCGAGCGATATTTATTTATAACGATATATTTATATTCAGACCGAGCGATATATTTATGTTCACAAGTTCTTCATAGTAGCTTCGGAGTCGACTGTCCGACTGAGTCTGAGTCAACTAACTGACTGACTGCCTGGTCCCGGTGATTCGCTCTTTTATATACGACGTTCCTTGTTTCTAGAATGGTCTGGAACAATCTCTATTGTGGAGCAAACGACTTGTCCGAACCCGCTAGCGTTGCGTCATTCACGCGGTGGCGCGGCGTAGGCCGGCAAGCTTCAAATTATCGCTGCCGCGTCCGTTACACTATTATTGAACAATATGAGAAGAACTGAAAAAAACACATTATTGATCTTAAAACAAACAGTAGAACATTGCAAATGACGAAACACAACTAAAATAATATCAATATAATAAACGTACCCGTACATTTTAATTTTTAAACTGAAATGTAAAAATAATAATGATAATATCTTACTTATTGCAATAACTTAAACTACCATGACACTTCGAATTCCGACATTCATCAGAGCTCATTCATGTTTGACGGCATACACCGGGGAAAGTCCGAAAGTATAATAAAATTAATGTTGGGTCTTTCACCAAGGCATTTGGTATTTGTCGACATCCACCGTCAAATGTTGACATTCAGTACTTTCGAACTCTCACAGTAACATATACACATTAAATTTTCCAATGCACACATTGTTGAGGCAAAAAATTACATAGTAGTTGCGTTCATTGATTATTCATTTTTGTCATTATATGATTTTTACGGATGTAAAGAAAAATGGAAATAATATGGAATAATGTTTCTAAAATTGGAATGCCTCATAACTTCATAATTTTTAGCAATTTGGGACAGTGTCATTATATGTATGATACAAAAATTCAATAACTAGAATTTCTAGATTGCTATAAGCTAAAAAATAATAATTTTAAAATATTTTCTACCCTGAAAAATAAACAGAAATAGTAAATAAAAAAAATGCTAAATATGTAAGTAGATTTATGATAAATGTATTAAATTTATAATTAGGACAATAAGATATAAAATTCTATGCAAGATTTATTACTGAATATTGTGTAGTTTGTCCAAAAATTATGAAGTTTCGTTTCCTCACAAGCGCAATGTTATTTGTGTTCAACTTTTTGCCGCCGACTTCGTTAGTAGTTCAAGACGTGAGAAAACCTTTGTACCGAATGTACATTTTGGTGCACTACCTGGTTATTGCTGGAACAGATAAAATAAGTCATTTAAGTACTGCGGTTGTTACGATAAGTTCGTTTTTCAAACGCGTATATTACAATACGAATGCAGAAACTAAGAATTTCGCTCACGCATGTATCAGCTCTGAACACGAGGCGTTAGCCGAGTGGGCAAAGACACATATGTGAGCGAATTCGTTTCTTCACGAGTCTTGTATAGCGTTTTATTCAATCCTGCTATTTTAGGTACGCGCCCCCATTCTTGTGGGCCACATACTCAATGTTAGGATAGGTTCAATTTGGTAATGACAGATAAGTGGGTGAAACTAGCGAATGGAAAAACTTTCGCCCACTCACCTGTCATTACCCATCCCGTTGCCATAGGAATGAGAAGGCTTCGAGCTCCGTATTCAAGTAAGAAACAACAAGTTTCAATAGCAAGATTGAACAAAATTAAGTTTTCAATTATATTTCACCCCTTTTTTACTTTCTTGTACGTAGTATAAAGAAGCATAGAAATCATAAAAATAAATGGCGACTTTTTCACGCCAATACACGTTTTGAGGTCCCCTGAATCCGTTTTTACTATTATCTATATAACGTCTGTGTAGATGGATTTGTGTTCGTGTATATCCTATAACTTACGTACGAGAAAAGATAGAGTAATGAAATTTCATAATTTTCAATAAAATGCGATGAACTGCGAAGTTGATTTTGGTCATAATTGCAAAACCGGAAGTTTGAAACGCAAAACAATAAGTTGCAAAGAAGAGTTAGTAATACAACATGAAACAATAGTATATTGAACAACTAGTATTACAATGACCTTTTTTGTATTACGAGTATTACAATTAGGCATTGTAACAAGTGTTTTTCATATTATTTTTTTCTATTTCACATTCGCACAATCAATTAATATTAAAATAAATAAGTACCTTCCCCTGTCACATTAATAAAACAAAGTGCTTTATAGTTTGGCTGTTATTAGTTTCATATTATTAATTACAATTTTACAAATAATAATTTCCTCAAAAACTGTTGTACAAAATTCAATTTTTAGTATTGTTTTTGGGGAAAAACATATATTATTTATTCGTCAAACGCCTTTGGGCCGAGGGCCTCGTAAACTTGACTGAGGAAGCAAATACTGTGTGATATTAATTTATAATCTTTATCGTAGAGACCAGTCTTAAAACATTGAGAACTATATGACAAACGCAGCAAAAAAAATAATTTTCTCCCATACTCGTACATTTTTTGTTACAACAGATAATGATTTAAACAGTTTTTTAATGGCAAGATATGCTACGACAATATCTATACAATTAATTATTATTATTATTCAGCGGTCTCAACTGCTGAGGTTATATACTGCCTTGGAGCCTCGTTTTATTTTATTTAAATAATTGTCTAGATTAGAATTTGGTAGGCATATGCAAAACTTGGAACAGTTCACAAAATCATTAAACTGTTCAAAATCACAAGGGTTTTAACATGCTCCGTTCAAGCCTGGTTTATGAGCATGCCTTGAATTTAAACAATTAATTAATAGAATACATCTAAACTTAAACTTTTGAATTTCTTTCTCTTAAGTTTAGTACCAACCTATATTTCTTCTTTAACGAACTTCTCAATGTCTTATGTCATTTTTACTGTATATTTGTGACATTCATAATTCATTGCAAATATTGAAACCATTAATTTAAAAAAAATGTGCAAATAAAAAATTACTGATGAGATATTTATTTGCTGACAGTATCGAGAATCTGCTCAAAAATACGATTATATTGAAATAACTGTCGTTATGTTTCGATATCGCAGCTTGTAAAATAATGATTTGGCGCCTTTAGAGCACAAAAACGGAAAATCACTATTTTGATAGCTGCATTACCGAAAAATAACAACAGTTAGTTCAAAATAATCCAATTTTTGTGCAGATTCCCGCAGTGGTCAATAAACAAAAACAATTGCACAAAATTCAATTTTGCAGCATTGTTTTTGAGAAAAACAGTATCACAAAATTGACTTTGTGTACGTGAAATAGGAAAACAAAATTCAAATATTTATAAATTTATTACGTATTTTTTAATTCTAATCCGTGAATTTTTGATAACAAATTCGTATCTTTCTCGAGATTTAGTCAGCAAAAGATTATTTGTTGCACTTTTAACTTTAGCTTGTATCCACAGTGTATCTCCTCCGTCGCTTAACATATTTTAGCTAAAATATTAATAAAAGTAATCTGATGTGACCATAACCTCCCGTTTAAACAATTTTTAAATGGTACTTAATTTATATTAAAAGTTTCAAATACAAAGTGTAGCAAATAATTTTTATTATAACAAACTTTGCTCTAACTCAATTATTTACTGAGATATGCTCAAAATAACACATAGCACTTCAAATATACTATCATTTCCGGTTGATGATCAGCCACCAAAATCCAATCAGTTCTTAATGTAAACATCCAAGGTATAACTGTGATATTCTAATAGGAATTATTTTGTTTATACTGTAGTTTTGTCCCTCAAACTCTTGATAGGTTGATGGGTTGTTTTATACATCTTTGGACGATTACTTAACCAGAAATTTTTTGCACCTTTCAGTTAGTCGATGACTGCTAAGTAGCATGTATGTGTGTGTATTTTTTTACCTTATTTTGACGACAGATTTCTGTAAAATATTTTTTTACGTGTTACTCTTTATTTTTTAACAACCAATTTTGTATGGGGTAAATAGCTCCGTGGTAACGTGTCGGACTGTGGATCGTGAGATCCTCAGTTCGAATCCCACTGCCGACAATTACCTATTTAGATTTACCCCTGTGGATGCCCCTCCACTAACATCCTTGGGGGCTATGATTTGACGGTCGGTAACCGCAATACGAAAAAATATATCACTTACCGAGATCTGCGTAAGCAGAGTGCCACACCCAGAATGGGTAAAAGGCGTGATGATATATTTATTTATTTATTATGTAAGGCAGCTTACTATGGCTATTTGTATGTTTTAGTTATAGATTGTTTGTTTGTATTAGCACCCTGATTGCGTTTTATTTATCATCTAGTCGAGAAACAACTGTAATTCAATTATTTACTGAGATATTCGCAAAAAAATGGAAAGGTCTTAAAGTTAAACTACCACTGCTGGTTTATATATTGGTCATAATCTAATCAGCTCATAATCTCAACATTTAAATTTTTTATATGAAATTTCAAAACAAATCTTTATTAGATTTTGAGTTATCGTAGACGAAAAAATCGTCACACACGCACACACATACACACAGACCTAATCATAAAAATAGTGAAATCGCAATCTAGGGACACCAAAACTTGCTTATCTGCTGAAAACTCACTACCGAAAATTTTGACCCGTCACAATTCCTTCCCTACATTTTATGCGCTGTGCGGGAGCGCGGGAGGTAAAAACTTGCTATACAACACAGACTATAAATATAGGTATTCAATAGATAGGATACTATAAAATATGATCAGTATATGTAATAATCACACACATTGCCTAAATGTCAACAAGCATGGTTTTTGTTTATAAAAATAAACGACAATTGGGCGCAGGGATACATGATGAAACGTCCCCTAAACATATGAAATATTTTTTGTGTCATAAATTTTAATAATCCAGTAAATATTAATTTAGTTTTAAAATGTTATCAGTTAGCCAAATTTGAATCCATAACATTTAAATCTAAAATTTGATGTATCAAATTTTAATTGTTTTGGTAGTGTGACAGTCAGTAGCGGCAACTTAAATTTCATCTTTATTACGTAACAGTGTTATTTATTAATAATAATAATATAAACTTTATTGACACACGTCAAAGGCGGGGTTCAGCCAAGGCTGCTCTTCCACCCAACCAATACAAATATGAATTAAACATAAGAAATACAATGAATGCCAAACAATGAGATATAACAATCATATATAATACTTGCCAAATATTTTTAAGATTGTTCACGATACAAATTCAAGCGAAACATGTGAACAATACATTAGATATACATACATATAATTTAAAAAAAAAAAACTCAAATGCAAAATTATTTGTTATGAAGCAATCATGGATGCCAAATAAAAACAACAACAAAATATATAATATTACAAAACAGTTTTGAGTTTTGAGTTTAACGCTAGAGATTTTAAATCATCTGATACATTATTGTACATCGTAGGTGCAATATATGAAAAACAACACTTATATTTAGATTTTTTGAAACGAGGTACGGCTAATAAAGCCCGTAGCTGTAGTCTTTGTAATTAAGTTTTTTATATAAATATGATGGGACACCTGTAGTTAAAATTTTATATGTGAGAATAATGTATGCATTTTTTACTCGGTTATCAATATATGTGATATTTGCAAGTGATCTATATTGAGAAATGTGGTCATACTTACACACACCATAAACATACCTGAGACAGGAGTTCCGGAAAACTGTAATTCTGTGTTTATCAGCTTGAGTTAGATTAGGAACATACACACAGGAACAGTAATCAAAGATGGGTAGAATTAAAGTATTAATTAAATGTAATTTAACTTGAATAGAAAGTAAATTGCGAAATTGATACAGATGACGTAATTTAATCATAGCTGCCTTTAATTTATTTTTCAAATGTATACGAAAGTTTAAGTTTTCGTCAATGTACATTCCTAAACTTTTTGTTACTGTACTACGTTCAATTGTAACACCATCAAGTACTACATCTGGAGTGCTGTATGCTCCAAATACTATTAATGAAGATTTTGTTGCATTTATTTTTAGACCATTGTTCCTTACCCACGTGGTTAAATTATCCAGATCTTGGTTGATACGACAGAAGCTTTCATTTATTCTTTTAGGACTTACAGTTGCTATAACTTGTGTATCATCGGCGTAAGAGTGCATTTCACAAAAACTTAAAGTTGAGGGCATATCTGATACGTATAATAAGAAGAACAATGGTCCTAAAATACTTCACTGCGGAACACCGCAGCTCAAGGGAAATGCATTTGAATTCAAATTTCCAGAGTTGTGCAACATGCTTATAAAAAAATTGCCTATTAGTTAAATAGTTTTCACACCACTGCAATGCACTGTCTGAAAACATATAATTGTGTAATTTAGCAAGCATAAGTGTATGATCCACCATATCGAAAGCCTTGGATATTGATGTCACCAGTACATATAATGTAGTCCGATTGTAGAGCGAATTCTGTGAATAAGCTATCTAATATAGTAAGATCTTTGTAATAGTAAGAATGTGGATTGTACATGACACCTACACAAATTTTTAAATTGTTCACATGAACTAAAATCCATAAATGCTCAACATTATTAATGCTGACAAACGATGTATCTAAGATTTTAAATTGTATACCAGAACGAACGTAGAATGCCACACCCCCACCTCGTTTATGAGTTCTCTCTAAGCTAGTTAAATTATAATTTTCAATATGAAATAAACGTGATGGAGTAGTTTCATTGATCCATGTTTCTGTGATGGCCACAATATCAAAATTGTGTTCACTTAGGTACAAATTCATTAAATTGTTGAAAACAAGAATTAATAGACCTAACATTTATTTGGCCCAGTGTACACAGAGCATTACTTTTTACGCTGTGATCAGCTGATGTTGACATAAAAAATAATTTTTAAGCAAGTATTGAAACAAGAATATACAAACGTAAAATAATCAAGGACAGATTAATCAGATTTAAGACGAGTTCGTTGACCTTTGTGCATGTTCTGGCTGCTATAAGTAATAAACTTCGAAAAAGTGATAGTGATTTAAATGTATCGATTTCAACAATTTTTAATAAATCAAAAAGCAGACATAGAATATAAACACCATTGAAATAGAATTAAATTTTTAGTATATCATCTATAGACTTAACATAGATTTTGTTGGATTTACCCATATTCTTAGTATTTATAATTATACGTCCATCATATGACCATACATTTTTAGAAGTGAATTTGTCGATTGCCTTTTTAAGAAGTGTGACACGGGCATTTATAAGATCTTCTCTAACAGTAATACCGGAGCCTTTTAGTTTTCTCTTGCTATTAAAAACTTTTTGGCGCGAACGATAGCTCACGAATTTAACTATAACCGGTCGATTAGAAACATTTAAGGCTGGCTTACCAAGTCTATGACACCGATCAATTTCACACAAGTTAATGTCCACATTTAGTTTATTTTTAAAAAGATCCAGTACGCACATATCTATATTTTCACCAACAGTCTCTGGGAGGCCGAATATACGTAGATTATTGCGCCGCGTGTATTGTTCGAGATCATCAACACTTTTCTCCACCTTGATGCACGACTTCTTTAGGGTAGCATTTTCTTCTTTTAAAACTTTGATTTCTTCTTGTAGAGAGGATATTTTTTCTTCCATCACGGTTTGCACTGCTGAATTCACTTGTTCTACAATTAGCTTCACAAAGATTTCATTTTGGCCAAGTTGAGCCAGAGCTGCACTTATCATTTCTTTGATAGCATCGGAATCCTCACTTGTAATCATTTTGTTATGAATAAAAAAGAACAGATAACTGTGGTGCAAAATAAATAATAAAAATCACTTCAACTTTTTCTTAAGACGATCAGACTACGCCAGAGCTCGCAAAAAAACAAAAAATTATGTAACAATATTCGTAACAACGCACTTACATTGATTGTACTTTGTTCTGTAATGACATAATTACAGTAGGTACACAAAAAAACAATGAACGACAACTCAAAATTAGTTACATAATGGTCGTAGAAAAAATAATTTAATATTTTGTAATTTTCTCATAATTGTTTTGAAAGTGAAAAATCTTAGTTTATAATAATGTTTATTTGGAAAATAACATTCAATAAATATTGATTTTACCCTATTGAATTGGATATAAATTTAAAGGTCTCAATTAGACTTAAATTCAAATTCAAATGTCAAAAATTAACTTGAACGATTGCAAATTGTTTAAAAAATATTATTAGAATCCTTTCGGGTTATGTTCCAAATTGTAGCTTTCTGAAAAGGGGGAAATATGTCAATAGTTTATTTTCGAAATTTTGGACGGAGCATGTTGTTTACGATATATGATTTGAGAAATGTATCTATATTTGAATAATCATAGTTGCTATTAGAATAAAAACAATTGAATCATCTATTTCATATATCTATACCTTGGGTTTCAGTTATACAGGGTGGTGACTTGGACGACGCAGCATAGGGATTACAATGGTAAATTCTTAGTGTGCACTTATTTGCTCCCCTAATTATTTTAGAGCAATAGCTTATTTAGATTTTATCTAGAGAAAAAAATTCTGCATCTATTGATACCATTGTTCATAAATTTTCATTGTTCGGAAGAGAAAAAATCGAAGAAATTAAAATTAACTTTTTTACAAAAATCATTGATGCCATGGAACAAATAAAACAATAATTAAAAACAAGCGGCCTAACATTTGACGTTTAAATTATTAAATATCGTTGTTATAATGTATTCAATACAAGAAAAAGTAGAAATGATTAAATGGTTTTATTCCGGAAGTAGTGCACGCGAAGTAAGTGCCATGTTTGGTGTTAAATATCCGAATCGGCCAATTCGAGCAAGTACTATTAGTCCGTGAGCCAGCTTTAAAAACTGCAACCCATTTGACCAAAAGTTTCAGTATGTTTTATGGAAACTACCCGTTTAGGTATATCGAAAAACGCACGTCTGCCATTCAGATCTGGGTGGTATTAAAAATGGCGTCCATTAAAAAATGAAAGTAAAAGATGGAATGTTGAATAATGTGAGCAAAATTTTCTTTTTAATCTCGAAATACTATACGAAAATACAAATCAAAAGACACCAGTCTGCCACTCGTATGTGGCCGGGTTGCCTCAGCAGACGAATTTAAAAATTTAAAATTTATTGCCCGAAATTTGACTCAAATGACCAAAATGTTCTTATTATCCCATGATATTGGACGAAAATACAAATTAAAAGACACTAGTCCGCCACTCGTACGTGGTCGGGTTGTCTCGGCAGACTGGTGTCTTTGGTCTTGTATTTTCGTCTAGTATCGGATAAAAAGAAAATTTTGGTCATTTAAGTGAAATTTCGGGCAATAAATTTTAAATTTTGTGTTTCGTCTGCCAGGACTACTCGACCATGTACGAGTGGCAGACTGGTGTCATTTCTTCTAGTATCATGAAATAAAAAAGAAAATTTTGGTCATTTAAGTCAAATTTCGAGCAACAAATTTTAAATTTTGAAATTCGTCTGCTGAGGCAACCCGGCCACATACGAGTGGCAGACTGGTGTCTTTTGATTTGTATTTTCGTCTAGTATCATGTGATAAAAAAGAAAATTGTGGTCACATGATTCAATATTCCTTCCTTTACTTTCCTTTTTTAATGGACGCCATTTTGAACTCCACCCAGATCTGCATGGCAGACTTGCATTTTTCGATGTACCTAAATGGGTAGATTCCATAAAACTTACAGAATATTTTGGTCAAATGAGTCGCTATTTTTACAGCTGGCTCACGGATTATATCCACAGGATAATTTTTAAGTTTGAGACTACAGGCACTGTAATAAATAGTTACAAGTGTAATAATGACGTTCAGAATTTAATTCAGAACGAGGAAAATGAGAACACCTTTAATGTTTTGATATACATCATTCCCGAGTACTGAGAATTAAAAAAAAAACAAATACCAATCATATAAGTACCATTTTCACCAAGAGTTCCAAGAACATGATTTGGCGAGAAGAAATACATTTTGCTTCAAAATGATGGATAAATGAAATGAGGCGAGAGAATTTCAAAATTTAGAAGAATTAAAAAATTCTCTTCAAGTTGAGTGTGCTAAAATATCACAAAGACAATTAGCAAATGTCAGACGAGAATTTTACGACAGGTTGGGCCATTGTTATGGTAAATGGTGGTTTGTTTGAACATTTGCTATGATTTGTTAGAATTTTGTGTTTATATGTTGTTAAAATAAAATCCTGTTTGCCAAGACACTTTTTATGGTTTTTCAATTAATTTATAATAAGTTGAGGATCGATACTTAATATGAACCTAAATTATACTGTTGCCAAATGACATTATTGTAATCAGCTTTTAGTTTGTTTTAATTTCCGGAATAAATCCATTTAATCATTTCTTTTCGTTGAATTGAGTGGTATTTAATAAATAGTATAAACGTCAAAAACCAAGGGCAAATGTTAACGCGCTTGTTTTTTATTTATTGTTTAAATTGTTCCATGGCATCATTGATTTTAGCAAAAAAGTAAATTTTATTTTTTTCGATTTTGCCTCTTCCGGACAATGGAAATTTGTAAACAATGGTATCAATAGAAGCAGAATTTTTTTCTCTAAATAAAATCTCAATAAAGTTTTGCTCTAAAATAATTAGAGGAGCAAATAATTACACACTAAGAATTTACCATTGTAATCCCTGCATATACAGAGTGTGCACAGAAAGGCGGAACATAGGAGTTTAACATAAGGTGTTCGGAAATTGGATCTCTGTACATTTTAAAGCAAAAGTACAAGAATTAAAATTTGTTTAAAATTAAACTCTGCGTTTAAAAAAATTTAATTTGTTGTAGTAGAGTTTTGTGCAAAATCATATAGCCATGAAAATAAAAAACAAATAAAACAAAATCTCATTCTGACCGTTAAGTCAAGAAGTCTAGAATTACTGAGCATAATCGTTGAATCCATTGTATTATATTATTATATTTTATAATTTGCATTGTACTTTTGTGGAAATAGTTAGGAAGAAATCCGAACACTGTTTGGTGTAGTGTTTCATCAAGATAAGAAATCTTGTCTTGATGATCACTTCTTGTCTTGGTCTTGATTTCAAGACAAGACATTAAATATTTCTTGTCTTGCTCATTTCTTGACAATGTATTTCTTGTCTTGAATCAAGAATTCTTGATATTTCTTGATTCTTGATATTTTAGGGGAATCCCCTTTCTCTATCGTTTTGTCCAATCCGAACGCTCAAGAATGTAGCGTTAGCGTCTGCCCTTGCCTTAGATCATATATGATCATATATGATCTAAGGCCCTTGCCCATCTCTTTTAATTTTAGTTAAATGTTTTTTATGTAGATGTTTCGGCATAAATTAAATTTTGAAATATATATGGATTTCGACCATATATTTTGAGAAAAGGGAAAATTATATATAAATAATTTCAATTTATACATAAGAAATTACACATTTTATAAAGTATCAACTTAATATATTTGCTACATTATAAATAAATAAATATATCATCACGCCTTTTTCTCATAATGGGTGTGGCACTCTGCTTACGCAGTTCTCGGTGATATAGTTTTTCGTATGAAGTGAGGTTACCAGCCGTCAAATCATAGCCCCCAAAGATGTTAGTGGAGGGGGAACCACATGGCTAAATTTAAATTGGTAACCGTCGGCAGTGGGATTTGAACTGGGGATTTCACGATCCACAGTCCGATACGTTACCACGGAGCTATTTACTCCATTTGTTATATTTGCGATATAAAATGTATATATAAAACTTGACTTCACATATTTATAAAATCTTGTGTTCATATTTGCAAAATTTAGAGGTTCGCATTAAGGCCGCCAGATGGTGTTAAAACAGTATAGAAATGTGGATTGAACCTCAAAGTCACTGTATTGACAAATGAGTATCAAATTTTTATATTTTAATCATAAATGCGGAACAGAAAAATTTCTTGTAAAGAAATCAAGATTTCTTGACAAGAAATCTTGATTCTTGATGATACTTTCTTGTCTTGTCTTGAGAAATTTAAAATACTTCTTGTCTTGGTCTTGTCTTGATCTTGTCTTGAAATCAAGACAAGATCAAGAGTCTTGTGAAACACTAGTTTGGTGGAACTTATCCTGACCGTCTGATTCATAGTAAATCTACTATTTTTCGAATAATTAATCAATTTAACTAAACAGGAAGTGTTTGCACATCTTGTAAATGTGCAAAACAAATTGAAGAAAAGACGAAAGGCAAGAAAAGAAACTAAATGTGATTGCAGCAATAGAAAATAATAAAAATTTAAGTTTACATGAAAAAAAGCAGAAATATCTGTTCCATTTATTACTTCAAGAAAGTTTTTGAAATAAGAGAAATATAATTCTTATAAGTATTGACACCAAGAACTGAAGGAAGAAAATAAATTTCAAAGAGCAACATTTTGTGAGTTAATACAGATAGACATTATATTGAAAATATTTGCTTTTCCGACGAATGCACTTTTACTTTACATAATAAGCCAAATGTGCAAAATTTTAAATATTGGGGTTAAACCAATGCTCACATGTTACAACTCATACTAATTATCCTCAAAAAGTAAATGTTTGGATAGGTATTTTAAAACAAATTGTGTGGGCGAAGAAATTTCATTGATTATTTTTTGACGTTTCTTTAAACCAATGAAATACTTTATTGTAGACATACAATAAAGTATCACGTGTCTGTGTTTTAACCAATCCTGTCATTATTATACTGAAAATAATGCTGTTGTGATTATTCCCGGCAATATTCTCTGTAGCTTTTTTGTTTTTGTTGACAGATGTCAGATGTCATATAGTTATCATCAACACAAGTAAAAACGAGCAAAAAAGATAGATTTAGTGACGTGCCTGATGATGAAATCAAAAAATAATCTAATTAAGTATAACTCGAGAGTTCGATAAATTAGAAAATAATTCTCCAGTATCTTTCTCAAACTTGTCGCCATTTGGCAATAGCTGTCAAATTATTTTCAATTTGTTGTCACTCTCTTGTTATATTATTACTAAGAATTAAATTTGCAAATATTGATTAATGGGGTAAATAGCTCCGTGGTAACGTGTCGGACTGTGGATCGTGAGATCCTTAGTTCGAATCCCACTGCCGACAGTTACAAATTTAAATTTACCCCTGTGGTTCCCCCTCCACTAACATCCTTGGGGGCTATGATTTGACGGCTGGTAACCGCACTTCATACGAAAAAATATATCACCTACCGAGATCTGCGTAAGCAGAGTGCCACATCCGTAATGGGTAAAAGGCGTGATGATATATTTATTTATTTATTTATTTATTGATTAAGAGTTTATAAATCATAAAATAATTGCTTATCACAATACCTCCCTTATATAGTGCGGGAAGCAATAATACAATGGATACAACAATTAAAATCAGTAATTCTTGACTGAACTGTTAGAATGAGAATTTGTTTTATTAGCTCCCTATTTTCATTGGTATCTGATTTTGCACAAAACTGTCACATTTATTTTTTTTTTTCAATATCTAGTACTAGAGCCATGCTAGTACAACAAATTTAAAAATTTTAAACCTAGAATTTAATTTAAACAAATTTTTACTGTTGTACTTTTGCTCTAAAACGTACAGGAGAGCCAATTTTTTAACATTTTTAATACCTTTGTTAAACTCCTCTGTTCTTGTGCACACCATTTGATATACTACTGACTAACTACCAAAACTATGCTTAACATCTAAGCAGAAAGAGAACATCAAGTTATCGGGTTCGATGTTGGGAACCGCAACTTCAGCAGTATGGTCTGTGGTAATAACTTGGTAGTAGGAGTACTCGGTTGAAGTTGTCTTCAATCTGGAACAATAATGGTTGCAGCAATAATGATTATTAAGTATAGTGCCAAAATAGGATAGTTTATGAAGTAATCTACTTCGAAATAATCAGTGTGGTTGAACAAGGAGTCGTCGAACTTGCTGATTGGTTTGAGGTTTGAGTTCGCTTACTTCAATTCAATTGTCATTTTTTTAATTTGACTGTAGTTGTAATTGATATGGTTGTTTTCTTTGTTTTGGATGTGTAGTTGGCATTCATCTTCTTTAATTAACAGTACTCCTTGGAGGTTTCTTATATTTTCGCCGCAATCGCATTAATTTGTAGTTTTTCGTGGTATAATTTATTTCAAATGGTAATTGATTATTGTAAAATTTCTAATTAATATTAATTTTTTTCAAGAGGATCATGGGATTTGATAATGCTCGAGTTCATGGTGGGAAGTTTAAAGAAAGAAAGAGAATTTTCAATATCTAGAAGAGTATTAAACCTCTGTATGTATAGTTGGAGTAGTCCATAAAAAAATATTTTATATGCATCATCTAAAAAATAAAAACTTCATTAAAAAAAGAAATTTTTTGAGCCAAGTTTTGTCAAAAATTATTAATATTAACCCGTGCTCTACTCAAGTTAAAATTTTAATGGAGTTTAACATTGATTTTGGTTTTGGATACTTTCAAATATGGCGCATTATAACTACCTCAATTTTCGATAGTTTTGATTTGATCAACGATTTTTATAGTCTAGAAGGATTACGGAATTTGAGTGTTACACCAAAATAATTTCTGATAGCTTGCAGCTGTCAAAAGCGTTATGTCTTCATAACACTCGAATTTCGTGATCGTAATGGACTATAAAAATCCTTGATTGTCCAAAATCAAGGCAGATAGGTACTACGCGCCATATCTGAAAGTGTCCGAAAACTTTGTTAAATTCCATTTAAATTTCAACTTGAGCAGGGCACGGGTTAATATTAATATTTTTTGATAAAACTTGGCTCATTTCCTTTTTAAGGAATTTTTTTTTAGGGGGTGCATAAAAATGATTTTTTGTGGACCATCGGTACGGAATATTTTATTGATTATGACTCCTCTAATTATTTAGCTATCCTGCTTTTTGCTTCCACTTCCAGTGATAACAATGTGTGATAGTTGTTCAATATTTTATTTTAAAATATTTTCGTTTCATCTAACAGTGTCAACAATTTCAAATATTGTATAATTTATTGACTTTCAGAGTATTGATGTTTTATTTGATTATTAAGTTGATTTTGATTTTCTTGTAAATGGTTTTAAATCTTGGTACATCTTTTATAATTTTCAGCATATAAATTTCCTGATATTGCTTTTTTCATTGTTCCTAATCCATTAAATATACCTTGTCTTGACCTAAAATGTTCACGCACTCCCATTTTAATTTATCACCTAGAATACCTCGTGAAATATGCACCGAATGAAAAATGTTCCGCCTAAAAGTTTAATGACTTGACTTGATTTAACCCACCTACTTTTGGGAACGTTGTGGGATGTTTTTGTTATTACTGGATGTTATGAGTAAAATTTTCTGTTCTGTATGTGCACGCATAAGTGTTTCTAGTTGAAATTAATTTGTTAGAATGTTTAGAGCACTATTCATATCTTTGAGTCTTTGGTTTTCGCAAGAATTGTTAGTGGTTCTTTTTCTTTAAAACTACGGAATAATATTCTTAGGGCATATTTTGAAAAAAAAAATTGACTTAGACAGGTTTAGCGACTACAGAGATGTAATTGTTGATATAGGAAATATTAAATTAAGTGTGTCTTAAACGCGGAAATAAAATTCAAATACAGTTTCATTGCTTTGTCGTGATTCTGTTATTTCTGTGTTGAGACTTGAATATCCCTTTCCATTGGCAACCCTCACAGCACCGTATATTCAGCGTGGACTATAAGAAGTTCATGTCCCTAGCAATGAACTTATAGTTGCAAGGGCCGCGAAGCTGAGCGGGCGGGAGGCGCCCTCCATCGAGTTAAATTTAGTTTCATTGTACTGTGTGGTATACTAAGAATTCCACTAATTGGCCCAATTATAATTAATGAAAATTTAAATAACCCTAGATATTTAAATATATAACAAAATGATATTGCAGATATTTAAGATACATTGACACTTCATCAAATACAAAATATGTGGTTTCCGTAGAGCGGAGCTTCAGCTCACAATTCACAGGTCATAGTATAGTAATTAAATTAAAATAGGGATTTAATACTATTAGATTTTTTTTATAGAGTTACTGAGAAAATAAACTCTTTATTCTTGAATATTAGAATGAAAACGTACTACGAAATGTCGCAGTAAGAATTCGAAATCAGATTAATCCAAGAATGTTAAGTAAGTTATAAAAAAAAAAAAAAAAACAGAATGAAAAGTGCTTGAATCGAAATAGCCAATTAATAGAATATTTATGGCAAAGTTTTTGTAAATTATTTCTTAAATGTCCGAAATTGTTATTTTCTTCCATATGATTCAATTTTTTCAATTCAATTTTATTATAAATAACAAATTTCGTTAATTTTTCTATTAATTATAAAATTATTTTATTAGTGTTTTATATCGTTTGTAAAGAAAAAAAAAAATCTCTATTCAAAAATGTCATAGCTTACTATGACCTCCATATGAAAAACAAAAGTTGATACCAGTAACTCGTAAATGTTTAGTAATAAAAAAAATTTGAGTACTTATGCAAATTCACCATTAAAAAGTGTAATATGAAAGTGCAGACTAAAATCTCGTATTATGTTATACAACGAAGTTATCAGCAAAAAGAGAAATCGCAAAATTTACATTTTAGCCAATATCTAGTGACCTATTCAATCAATTTGAAAAACAAAAACATGTTCAAACTGCCCTACGAAAGAGGCAACTTTCGTCTAATTTAACCAACCTCGTATCTCTTACGGTTTTCGAGATCCCGGGACACACACACACTATATATATATATATATATATATATATATATATATATACAGGGTATAAATCAAAAAGCGGGCCATAGGCGTTTAACATGGGAAATCAGTATTTCAAAAGTTCCCATGGTTTTAGACGAAAATGGTTCTGCTGCGATTTCTCGTAAACTGAAAGAGTGATTTTCTTTAATTACTGCAAGCACATTTTCTTTAGAATTACGTTGTATATTTGTATTTTGCAGCCCTTTCTTAAACGTACCAGTTTTTACAAACCTCTTCATAAATCTTTCAATAGTAGATAGTTTTGCTCGAATTTCGATGGTGCATCCACAAAACACTTATTAAATCTCGAATTTTCCTAAAACTCTATCCTGAATAAAACCATTTTATTATTTGCATCTTTTCTTAGAAATAAAAATAATATATCATCTCGGTAAGTGATATATTTTTTCGTATGAAGTGCAGTTATCAGCCGTCAAATCATAGCCCCAAAGATGTTAGTGGAGGAGGAACCACAGGGGTAAATTTAAATTTGTAACAGTCGGCGGCAGGATTCGAACTGAGGATTTCACGATCCACAGTCCGACACGTTACCACGGAGCTATTTACCTCCATATCTTTTCTTCATGATTCATTCGCAAATGTATTGTCAGCTTAGATAGACGTGCTAAGTGTGTTCTTACAGTATTTAAATTTTTACGAGTTTTCAAATTAAAAGTGGTTTTTTTTTGTTAAGTCCGAGTATTCTCTTTTACCATTTTCCAAAATGCTTTCGAGTTTCGATGATAGCGAAACAATCACTGATATGATCAGCGAATCTCTGTTGAGTTTAAGTTCTAACAAAGAATTTATTGGTATCATCGTAAACGAAGTAAACCAATGCAGTACAAAAAGTGTTCAAAGCAAAATTAAACTCATTAGCAAATGAAATTAAAAGTGTAAAAGAACAAAATCTTGAACTTAAAAAACTATGCGACAGTGTTAAAGATAGAAATAATGACTTGGAACAATATACGCGCCGAAATAATATTCGTTTTTTTGGAATTCCCGAAGTGAAAAATGAGAACATTGACGAACAGATTGTTAAAGTGTGCAGTGAAAAGTTAAAAGTGAGTATATCAGTTAATGATATTGATCGTTGTCACCGAATTGGCCTCCGAAGAAAAATACAACAGGCCGGTAATAGTAAAATTTGTAAGTTACCGAGTTCGCGCCAAGGTGTTCCGCAAGAAGAAGAAACTTAAAGGCAGCGGCATCACCGTTCGTGAGGACATCACCAAATCCAACCTGGCACTTCTAAAAGCAGCGGCAGATAAGTTCTCAATCAACAATGTTTGGACTTCCGACGGTCGCATTATTGTTAATACTGTTGATGATAACAGCAAAAACAAAAAACTTTCATAAAAAGTTATGATGATATACCTAAATTATCTAAAATATAAGTATATTTATTTTGTTTTTGCTAAATATCTACCTTTAACATGCTAGTTGTTCATTACATTTATCACTTTACTCAGACCCTGTAAATCTACTGAGTCACTTTAGCCTTGTTAATTAAACTGCTTGAGCACGCTGTTTTTTGTCTATAATTGATTTCTTTTATTTACTTTTGAATTGTACAATTTTGTAAAATGTTAGAAACATATGATTCTGATATTGGGGTCATTAAACTCGATGATAATTCGTTCACATTTGGTCAGTTAAATGTTAGATCATTGAATTCGTGTTTCTTAAAATTTAAAGACTTTATATCTGAATTTAATTTTGATATCTTTGCCGTTACGGAAACTTGGATTAGTTCCACGTCTCCTTCACACCTTTTCAATATTCCGGGATACATTTTAATTAGTTCTGAAAAAACACATAAACGAGGAGGAGGCGTTGCGTTCTATGTACGTAACAATATTTCGTTCAAAATTCTTGATACAAAATTTGTTCAAAATAACAATATTGAGCATTTATGGATACAATGTCATATCCATAACAAAAAGTTATATTTTGGTGTAGTTTATAGTCCTCAATCATATCTCTGCAAAGAACTAGAAATCTTAGATGAAATATTTACAGAGTTTATTCCGAAGTCAGATTACTTGATTTGTGCTGGTGATATCAATATCAACTTATTAGTTAATGATTTTCGTTCAAATTTTTTTACTGAGTTAATTACATCTAATAACATGTATCAATTAATAGATAACTGCACTAGACCAATTAGTAACTCATTACTAGATGTGATTTTAACTTCAAATAATCTATTTTCACAAATTCAGGTATTCTGATAAACGATATATCTAATCATAGTTGTACTTTTTGTGTATTACATTTACCTAAATTTTATAAACCGCATAAGGTGATCACATATAGGGATTTCAAAAATTTCAATTATGAAATATTTGTTAGAGATAGTGAATTAATTGACTGGAATTACATTTTTTATCTTAATAATATTGAAGACAAAATTTCTGTTTTAAACAATAATATCACTTCATTATTTAATATACATGCTCCTATTAAAACTATAAATGTCAGTAAACAATACAGTCCATGGATTACTCCTGTAATAAGAATTATGCAACATAAGAGAGATAAGGCATTAATTGAATATAAAAAATCTGAGTCTAAATTCCAATATTACAAACAATTACGTAACCTTACCACTTCTGACATCCGCAGAGAGAAAAAGGCTTTTTTAGAACATGATGTAAACAATAATATAAAGGATTCCGCTAAATTGTGGAATAATTTAAAACGGGTTGGAATTACTAATGAAAACGAAAAAAATATTTCCTCAACACTGCTTGATCCTCAAGTCTATGGGCAGCATTTAGTAGAAAAAGTTGGTACCTCTAATATACGAATACTCTCAATCAGTATCTTAACAATTCGTTTACAGATAATTTTGATGACAATTTTAATTTTGAATTAACAGATAATGAAACTATCGAAAAAATCTTAAATATACTTAAATCTAATACAATTGGGGTGGACGGCTTGTCTCTAAAAATGATTATTCTTATTTATCCAGTTATCTCTAATCATATTACGCACATCATAAATACAAGTTTACTAGGAAGGAGTTGTTCCTGATATTTGGAAAGTTGCGATTGTCCAGCCCATTCCGAAAAAAAATAATTCTAATACTTTCAATGACCTACGGCCTATCAGCATTCTCCCTACACTCGCGAAAGTTCTGGAAAGGTTATGTTGTGATCAAATTATGAAGTATGTTACTCAAAATAATATACTACCATCTACACAATCAGGTTTCAGACAGGGACATAGTACTAATACCAGCCTGTTAAATATTGTCGGTACAATTTTATGTAACCTTGATAAATCGGATATGTCGGTACTTATACAAATTGATTTTACGAAGGCTTTCGATATGGTTGATCACAGTATGCTCCTTGCCAAACTTAAATTTTACAATTTCTCCAATAATGCCTTGCAATGGTGTGCCAGTTATCTTAATAACAGGAGTTTTTATGTTAATATGTCATGTGACTCAAAATCACTAAAATCTTTAGTATTTCCTTTACGCTGTGGTGTTCCCCAAGGATCTATTTTGGGGCCATTATTCTTCCTGCTTTACGTTGCGATTTGCCATCTGCACTAAACTTTTGTTCTGCACATTCGTATGCTGACGACACTCAAATTTTATCATTTTTTAATCCCACTACAATTACAGACAGTAGTCAACTTGTAAACCAAGATCTTGAGATGTTAACCACATGGATTAAAAATAATGGTCTCAAAATAAACGCAGACAAATCTTCACTAATGATTTTTGAAAGTAGTGGTTCGCCCACTATAATACTGGACGGTGTTCAATTAAATCGCAGTCCTGTCATTAAAAGTTTAGGGTTAGATATTGATGAAAATCTAGACTTTAGAGCACATCTACAATAAAAATTAACAGCGGCAAAGCTTAAACTTCGATATTTATATTATTTCCGTCATATACTTTCGTCTCAAGTGAAATTACGTGTTATTAACACACTTATTTTTCCCATTCTTGATTATTGCGCTTGCGTTTATATTCCTAACTTAACACAACTTGACAAAAAATGGATAACTTTACTTCAAAATTCTTGTATCAGATATGTTTTTGGTGTTCGTAAATATGATCACATTTCGGATTATCGACTGTTAGCAAATATTGAGGACATAGATGATCGCTTAGCGAAATTCTATCTCTCTCTTATTCATAAGATTAGACTTACATGCAGTCCCTCTTACTTGCATGAAAAACTTACATATAAACACTATAATTACACTCTGCGACAAAAAAATTTATATGTTGTACCATTTTTCAAAAAATCTAAATCGTCTTTTCATATTTAGCTCCAACCTTGTACAATAATATTCCTCTTTATATGAAATCCCTATCTATGACTTCGTTTAAAAGACATATAAACGTTGTATCATAATCTTAATTAATTTAATTGTATACTATTGTTACATGATTCTTTTGCTGTTTATTTTGTATTTTGTTTTTGTACTCAAAAGTTGACAATAATTTCTTTAATTTTGTTTAAAATATATTTAAATTGTATGGTTAGGTGGAAGAACAGCCTTTGGCTGAACCTCGCCATTGACTTGGAGTCAATAAAGATTTATTTATGAATTTATTATTATTAAAATTATTCATTCTTATGAATTTAGTTTCTTTTGCAAGGCCATTATTAAGTTGAAATTAATAAAAACAGTAGTTACAAAGTTTAACAATCTCTTCTGACAGTTCAAACATCATGTAATTGTTTGTAATTTTGTTTCAATTGTTCTTGTTTAGTATTTCTTCTATATTCTTTTCCCATGTCTTTTGTGGTATTCCTCTCCTATTCTTTTTAGTTACTCGTATATTCCACACCATTTTCGTTTGTCTATCCTCTGGCATTCTTACTAGATGTCCGTACCATGCAAGTTGCTTCTTCTCAATGGTATTTTGTATGCTTTCGGTTTGTAAGTTTCCTCTAATCTGTTCATTTCTTATTTTGTATAATCTTGTAACTCCTTCCACTTTTCTTAGATATCTTATTTCGGCTGCTTGAATTTTACTTTTTGTTCTTTGGTTCATTACCCATGTTTCGCTTCCGTATATTAATGTTGGTCGATAAATTGTTTTGTAGAGTATCATTTTTGTTTTCTTTGTTACTTGTTTGTTATTTAATATGACATTATTTAGTGCATGGTAACTTTTATTAGCTGCTAATATCCTATGGTTTATTTCATTCTGTAAGCTTCCTCTATTGTTCAATGTTGAGCCTAAGTATGTAAATGTTTCCACTTGTTCTATTTCTCTTCCATTTATTTTTATATCTGTTGTTGTGTCTTCTTTCGATATTACCATGATTTTTGTGTTTTCCACATTTTTAGTCATGTTGTTCCATATATTAATGTTGTGTTGTAGATCTTCTTCATTTTTGGCGAGTATTGCAAGGTCATCTGCAAATGAACAATCTGCAATCGTAGTCCTATTTAGATTGTGATATCCTATGTGCATTTTTTTTTGTTTTATTCTTTACGTTCTTCATGATGCTGTCTAAGAAGGTATTGAACAGTAATGGGCTTAATGCGCCTCCTAGTACCTTTGTGTAGTTGCAAATTCTTCCGATACCTCGTTTCCTGCTCTTACATAGTTGGAAGTTGTTTTATACACACTTTGTATCGCTCTAAGTTCACGTTCCTTTCTTTCAGTATTTTCCACATCTTTTCCCGTGTTACTCTATCGAAGGCTTTTTCTGAATCAAATGATGTAATATACATTTATAAATTTATTTTAAATTTTGAAAATTTATTCAGTTTTTATCGAAATTAATTATAGTTACCTATGACTGCTTTGTTTTGATTTCTTTTTAGTTATTTATTTAACGTTTCTGACAATTTGTAAAATATGGTTATTTACAGTAACGGCACTCGTATTTTTAAAATTTTTACTTTCATATACAAAGCACAAGGAAGTATTGGAATCACAAAAAAAATCGTTGAAGAGATTTTTGCGGAAATACATATTTTGACGTCCACCGAATCCGTTAAGACCAATTTCCCAATGTTGTCTGTGTGTGAGGATGGATGTATGGATGTCCGTGTGCGCAATATCTTATGAACGAGACAAGATATGTAAACGAAACTTGGAATATATAAGTTTCATGAAAAAATGAAGAGCTGTGTTGATTTCGAATGAAATTAAAAAATCGGGAGAGGAAGTTTACTGAACACACAAAACAATAAATTCTATTTATTTCAAAAATAGAATCAGATGTGAGAAAAAGTTTCAAATGAAAGATGTTACCAAAAATATTTTGAATATAAAATGTTTTTTGCACCTTTCTTGCACATGCTTGTAATTTTGAGAAAAACTAAATTATTTGTTTAAGACTATATTTCTATAATCTTAATTGCAATGAGAACACAAACTAAAACATTTTTAATATCTATGTGTCAAATGTGTCTAATAATTGTGAAGTGACAAAAATATATGTCATGTGAAATATTATAAAAGTAATATTTGTATTATTAGTAAGAAGGTTTTGAAGACTAGATATTAATTAATTTCAATTTAAAATAAATTCATAGTTACAATGAGAACAAAAAATTAAACAGGTATAACATTTATATATCACATTATTGTCAAAATTAAGTCATACGCAAGGAACAAGTCATACGTGTTCAATTTTTTTTATTTGTATAAAAAAGATTTTTCTTAATACACGTGAGTCGCGAAGCGCGTAGAAGACAGGAATTATTTAATTATTTAGTTTAGAAATATCACAGTTATATTCGTTTTTTATCAAAAATAGGTGTAATTAATTATAAATGACTTTGCGTATAAATCTTATTAAATAAGTATAAGACTAAAAACCACTTTTATTTAAATAATATTAATTATTAAGGGTTAGGTTTTTTAAATCGATGACAAAAAATTTTCATTTTGATTAGCCCTGTTTTGTTTTGTATATCTTCACAAAATACACTTCTACCGTTTTCGTCAAATTGAAAAGTTCTTGATTGTAGTTAATTTTGTAGGAATAATAAGAACTTTTTTTTTAAATATTATGAACGATGTTATGCACACTCAATTGATTTCCAAAAATTCTAGTGCTATACGAAGGATCTACACTTATCATTCCTGGAACCCTTTCTTCCAATAACGCACGTTCTTCTGCTCCTGCTAATTTTCAATTACGAAGTTCACGTGTATTTTTCGTGGATAGTAGTAATTGTGGTTGCATTCGGTCGATTTATAAATTTAATAGAAAATAGATCTCGTACTATGAGCTAAAAATATCCCTAAAAAAAAAACATTTTTACTTTAAAATACGCTCTTCAGTAGTATAAAAAACATATTTTTACAAAATCTCCTAAACAAGTCAAAAAGTCAGAAACTTCAAATAAATAGCTTGACAGAAATCAAAACAAAACAGTCATAGGTGACATATTTATTTTCGATAAAAATTTAATAAATCGGTGAAATTACAAAATTAAAAAATTAATTTACGGAACCAAGTTACTACTAAATAATAATGTATTTTACATCGTTTGATTCAGAAAAATGTTATCTTTCAATTCATACTACATTATCTGTTATCCGGTAGAATACCGAGCAACAGCACGCAAAAAACTGATATCCCATGTTAATCTCCTATGTATATACACCTTTAAGACAGACACAAGGTACATGATAAAGTTAACAAGTTTTCACTTTGAAAGATATCTCTGCAGGAAGTCCTCCTATTTAGCAAAAATATGTTTCTAACAACGTGCTTTTGTAATTTGAAGATACGACCAGCGGAGGGCGAATTCCCCCAAAAAATAATGCCATAACATAGTATGGGAAAAAATTTAGCAAAATAAAATACTTTTGCTGAAGTTATTTTAGACATGATTCTTATTTGTTTAATGAGATAACATATAGAAGCTAAGGTGTTACAGATAGTATCAACATGAGGATTCCAGATTTTCGTGTATATTGAGACCTAAAAGTTTTGTACTTTTTACCTGGGATAATAATTGACTATTACAGCTAATATATATATATATATATATATATATATATATATATATATATATATATATATATATTGTTATCATTCTTGTTATGTGAAAAACTAATTATTGTTGATTTGTTAACGTTTAATGATAGATTTAAAGATACAACCTCGCTTCATTGCATGGTATTTTACTTGCGTCTGTTAAAAGAATCGAAATGTCATCTGCATAAGCAACAACATTATTTGGACTCTAAATATTTTTGACGCCATTTATATATAATATAAATAATTCAGGACCAAGAATTGAGCCTTGAGGTTCCCCACAAGTCAATAATTGGGCTTCGGATTTTTTATTGTTGTGCATCACTACTTGTTTTCTGTTTTGTAGATGTGATAGAAGACAATTTGAGCAAGTTCCTCTTAAACCATATATACTTAATATATTTAAAAGAGTATAGTGATTCACATAATCAGAAGCTTTGGATAAATCAATAAAGACGCCAAAAACATTATTACCTTTATAAATGTTATTGTACTGTAGACTTCATCCAAAAAACTAGCTAAAGCAGATTTAGTACGTAGGCCTTTTCTGAAACCATGCTGCTCTCCAATTAATATCTTATTCTTTTAAATGATAGAATTCTAGATAACATTATTTTTTCAAAAACTTTACCGACACTAAGGTTATAGGTCTTTAATTAGATAGTAGATTTCTATCCACTTTTTTATGTAGAGCAATAACTTTAACATATTTTAAAACATCTCGAAAAATACTAATTGAAAGAGATAAGTTAATGCAATGTGTCAAAGGTACAAGAAGCATATCATAACAGTTTTCTTTTACTAAGTTATTAGAAACCTCACCAATTCCTGCTGAAGAGGATTTTTTTAATGATAAAACTACAGAGGACAACTCGGTTTCAGTGACAGGAGTTAGGAAAATTGAAGCTGTACAAGCGGTCGTGCTAACTTCTGCTTTATTATTAGAAGCTAACGGTACGCTTTTTTGAATTGCATAAGGTAAATGGATGAAGTAATTATTAAACATATTTGCTATGTCAAAAGGGTTACTGGCTATGCTTTTAGTGTCTGGTAAATTCTGTACGCTTTTATGCCTTACAGATTTATTGTGATTTAGATTATTATTTATAAGGCTCCAAATTTTACGAGTACTATTATTGCATTTTTAACATTCTCAAAATTATAATCACATTTGGCCTTTCTAATAAGTTGCTCTCTTTAATTTTTTATAAATTTCTATAGTAATAAGTCCTAATTTTTTTAAATCGTTTAAATGTTTCATATTTTCAAATTTTAATTTAATTTCCGGTTTTACCTATGATTTATTTGTATGACAACGAGTTTTCGTTTTCATTTTGGGATGAGACGTTTCGAAGTAGTACATAAAACTTTCACAAAATTATTAAAGCACTTGTTAGTATCTATATAAAATTTCTTAATACATTTTTTACTTCTATTTATTATAATCCTTTTTAGATTATAAATTTAGTTTTTCCTGTAGATAAAATTATACAAATTGTATTCTTAGAAAATTCAACGTAATATGTTTACAAATACAAGATTTTAAATAATCCCACCCTGACGTAACAGGTAACCAGACTCCCCACTGTTTGTGGTAAGCCTGTCGTTTATGGATTACCGCCCATAACCAATTAATTTGGCGAGCACTATACAATTAAAATCAACTGAACACGTATAAAGCCCTTGTCACACGGCCAATGAATACTTCATTTTTGTTTGTCAAACTATGTTTGATGACGTCATATCATTCAGTTTGGTGTATGATGAAATGAAGTTGTGTCAAACGGTCATTCTTTTCAATGACGTGAAGTTCGTCAAACAGAAACTTACCAATGCTATTGAGAACACTACTATTTATTTTGTATCCTATAAAATAATTATTTTTTATTTCTCTTTTCAATAACATTAACATATAGTTGAAGAAAAAATTTTTAAAAATTTATTTATTCAATAATATAATCCAAACCAGGCTAATTGACGAATTTATAATATTTGTTTAAATAAAATCTTATTAAAATACTTACTTTATTCATTAATGCTATCAAATGTCACTCGATCTGTCAAAACTACAAAAGTCGAACCAAAATGTATGACATAGATGTTAAAAATGTTTTAGTTTTTGTTCATATCGTGACTAAGATTATTGAAATAGTATATTCTACAACAAGTAATGGAATGGCACATATTCCACGCAAGCAAAAAGTTTGTAGTCCGAGCCGTAGGCGAGGGCTACGGTTTGCGAATGTGGGATATGCCATTCCGTTACACGTTGTAGACTATACTTTCTATAACAAGATTTTGGAAATATACAAAAAATACAAATATAAAACTGTTGTAAACATCAAACTCAAATAAATCAAATTAAAACAAACAGACGTAACCATAGTAACTGAATCAAGATACTTCATATATCGCGCTAATATGCGGCTCTGATTCGTCGAAAACATTCCAGCGTATGGAATGTTAGTGATTCCATAACAATTTTTAGTTGTGGAATGCCTAGTTTCCAAAACAGTGTTATAGAAAATATTTTTAAATATACAGGGTATCCCAGATTTAAACGGCCTAACTTAAAATTAAGATTAAACACCTAAAAATAGGGTGACAAGTTCATTTGAGAAAAAGTCCGTAAATGCTTTATTCCAAAGATATTCATGTTTTTCTTATTGAGTAGCGCTACTTAAAAAAATCAACTTCATAACGAAATTATTATCTTATTGAGGGGAGATATAATGATTAAATTAAATTAATAATAAATTGGTTATTACCTAATTTTAATACAAAATTTTGTTTGCTTGCACTGATGTCAAGGAAAAAATGAGAAACTATCAATGAATATAAGAATTTTTTTTAAGGTGCCATAAAAGGAAAAGTCTATGAAGAACCGATAAATAATTTAGACTCACTACGTAGAAAAATTATTCAAGTTTGCGAAACCATATCTCCCGAGCAATGTCACGCAGCAACCAATGCAGTGGCAGATCATTGTCGTGCTTGTTTACGTGCTGCAGGTGAACATTTTGAATAAATATTAATAAAAAAAAATAGTTTATGAAGTTACGTTATTACTTTATTATTTTAAACAATAAATTTCTTTAAATTCATTGATAGTTTCTCATTTTTCCCAGACATCAGTGCAGGAAAACTAAATTTCGTTGAAATTAGGTAATAAACAATTTATTATTAACTTAATATGTAACTCCTCAATACGATAACATTGGATATTTCATTATGAAGTTGATTTTTTTAAGTACCGCTACTCAATAAGAAAAACATCAATATCTCTGGAATAAAGCAATTACGGACATTTGCTCAAATGAACTTGTCACCTTATTTTTAGGTGTTTAATCTATGGATTAAGTTAGGCCATTTAAAACTGGGACATTCTGTATAATTTAGTTTTTCTCAAAATTAGAAGCATGTGCAAATAACATTTTATATTCTAAATTTTTTTTGTTAACATCTTTATTTGAAACTTATTCCACAGGTGATTTTATTTTTGATAAAAAAAATGGAATTTATTGTTTTGCGTGTACAGTACACTTCCTTTTCCGGTTTCTCAATTTCATTCAAAATCATCTCAGCTCTCCATATTTTCATAAAATATAAATTCTAAGTTCGTGAAAATAGCGGACAGTCCGCTCAAATAGTGGAAACCTAGGCAATTTGCTTTCGCAGAAATTGTTTACTGATTTAACAAACGTCGTAACTCTTATGCTTCTCAGAATATCAGTGATAAGCCCCTTGTATTGAACATGTACATGATTCTATAGCTTAATAAGATATGCTCACGCGCATCTTTCCCTCTCCATTCCGCTAGGCGGTGACGTAGTTCTGTGACAAGTCAGCCTGATCAACCTCAAATTGAATATATTCAAGCGTTGTGTTAGATGCACTCCCAACGCATCTTTTTTTTTTTTTTTTTTTATTTAGGAAAAAAAAGGGCTTCGACTGCGCGGTCATATGGCCCTGGTACAGTTGTTGTTACATTATAGATTGTAATATTACAGTTTATTTACAGGTAGAAGTTAATAGTAATGTTTATATTTTACAGAATATTTCAATAGCCTTTAAATATAGTATTATGTTCTTCTCAGCAGTCGGGTCGTTTTTTAGGGCTTCCGCTATTTGGGATGGAATGCTAAACTGTTGTCGTTGGTTGGTGTAGAGGGGACATTCTGTGATAATATGTTTTACAGTTAATCTTGTGTTGCAGTTGGTGCACTCAGGTGGGTCAGTTCTTTCTAATATATGATTATGTGTTAAGCGCGTGTGTCCTATTCGTGTTCTTGTTAGGATTACTTGTTCCTTTCGTGGTCCGTGTTGTTTCCATATTGATGTATCTTGTTTTATTTCTCTTAGCTTATTATTAGTAGTTGTGTTCCATGTTTGTGACCATTCGTTGTTAATAGCTGCTTTAATTATTTTTTTCCAATCGTTTGATGTTGGAGATTTTTCTACTTGCGGGTGTTGGATAGATGTCTTAGCCGCAATGTCTGCTTTTTCATTTCCCGGTATACCTACGTGGGATGGTATCCACACAAATAGAATGTTGATATGTTTTTGGTTGATAAGTAGGAGGAGTTTTTGAATTTCTTGTATTATTTTCTTTCTGGGGTACATAGAATTTATACTTGTGATAGCTCCGTATGAATCCGAGCAGATGATGTAGTTTTTGTGTGTGTGGTTTTGTTGATGGATGATTTCTAAACTTTGTCTTATCGCTTCGACTTCAGCAGTGTATATGCTTGTGAACGATGGAAGGTGAAAGTAGTAGGTATGGTTTTCCGTCACCACTGCTGCTCCTGTTTTGTTGCTTGTCTTTGTGCCGTCGGTGTATATAAATTCGTGGTTCTTATATTTTTCTTGGATCTCCTTGAATTGGCTTCGATAGTACTCATTTGGCATATCTTCTTTTCGGTATGCGATGGAGAGATCTAGGATACATTTGGGAGTGGGGGTGGTCCATGGTGGGATATTATTTTGGTAGTCGTTTTCTGGTAAGGGGAATGTTTGGTTGAGGGCTTGAATTTCAGCTTTCAAGCGTATGAGGTACGGGTTATTTTCTTTGACTCCTATGGAGTTTAGTGTGGTGTAGAAAATCCTGTTGTGGTTGGGGTGGTCTGGATTACTTGCTAGGTTGGTAAGATAGGAAGTTATTAGATGTTTTCTTCTAAACGATAGGGGTTGTTGGTTTGACTCTATTAAAATGGATGTAATGGGACTTGTTCTTAGCGCACCTGTTATTTGCCTTAGGGCTGCATTGTGTATTGGTTCAATAATTTTTAGGAGATGGTGTTTGGCTTGTGAGTACGCTATGCTTCCATAGTCTATTTTTGAAAGGATTAAGCTTTTGTAAGTGTTAAGGAGTGTGTCCCTGTCAGCTCCCCAATCGTGGTGTGCCAGTATTTTTATAATATTTAATCTTTTGTACGTTTCTGTTTTTAGTTGTAGTAGGTGTGGTTTCCATGTTAGTTTTGAGTCCAGTATCAATCCTAGGAATTTGAAATTGTTAGTGTATGATATGTTTTGCCCGTCATAGTTGAGAGGAGGCGGGGTTTGAGGGCGGCGTTTCCTTGTAAAATGCATGGCTTTTGTCTTTGTGGTCGAAATTTTAAATCCGGTGTTTAGTGTCCATGTTTTTATATTATTTAGTGCTCTGTTCAAATGTTCGTGGATTGTCGTCATATTTACTCCTTTGCAATAAATGCAAAGGTCGTCTGCGAAAAGTAGTGCTTTGATTGGAATAGGGATACTATTTATGACTTTATTTATGGCTATAAGGAACAATGTGACGCTAATTACTGAACCTTGCGGTATTCCATTTTCGAGGACTTTGGTGTCTGAGAATTGGTTTTCTAATTTTGCGATGCGTTAGGAAGTTTTTAATAAAATGGAGCATGTTGCCGTCTATGTTGTATTCTTTTAGGGTTTTTAGGATGTTGTGTCGCCATGTTGTGTCATACGCCTTTTCTAGGTCAAAGAATATAGCCAGTATTTCTTGTTTGTTTTGGAAAGCTTTTTCGATGTCCATTGTAATTGCTATTATTTGGTCTATTGTGGATCTGCCTCTGCGAAAGCCACATTGTTCCTTTGATATAACTTGGTCTTGTTCTAGTTTCCAGATTAGTCTTTTATTTATAATTTTTTCGAATACCTTGCAGAGTGTGTTAGATAAGGTGATTGGTCGATAACTTTGGGGATCTGTTTTACTTTTGTTGGGTTTTAGGATTGGGATTATTATACTTTCTGACCATTGTATGGGAAAGGAATTTCTGAGCCATATTTGGTTGTATATATGGAGGAGGTGTTCTAGGGTCTCGTCTGGGAGTTGTTTCAGGAATTCAAATGGGATATTGTCAGGGCCGGGCGAGCTCTTATGTTTGGTTTCATTTATTACCGTTTTAAGTTCCCACATTGTTATGGGTTTGTTCAGTGGTGTGGTGTCCTTTGTAATTTTTATCGGTGTTCTTTCTTCCTCGTTCTTATAATGTATAAATTGGTCGTTAAAGTTATTATTGCTCGAGTTGTCTTCAAAAGTGTTAGCAATCTCATTTGCTATTTGTTTTGGGTCTGTTATTTTCTTGGCATCTTTTATGATAACAGTGGTAGGGTGACAATAGCTCTGGTTCTTTATTTTTCTTATTTTGTTCCATACTTCAGTTAGTGGTGTATCTGAAGTAAGTGTTGAGACATAGTTTCTCCAGGACTGTTTCTTGCTGTTTTTTATGATGAGGCGTGTTTTTGCTCGCGCTTTTTTATATTCAATTAAGTTCATCGTGCTTGGATTTTTTCTGTACGCATTGAGCTTTTTTCTTTTCTTGAATTGCGAGTTTGCAGTTTTTGTTCCACCATGGGACAGTCTTCTTTGTATTTACTTTCTTCTTCCCTATTGATTTGTCTGCTGCCTCGTTCATATTGTTTATTAGGTCTTGTATAAGCTCGCTGACATTTTCGGATATTATAGGCTTCCTGGTTCTCATTATTTCTTTAAATAGGTTCCATTTTGCTTTTTCTGTATTCCATTTAGAAGTCGGTTCGGGGGTTTGGTTTGTATTGGTTTGAGAAGAAATTTTCAAGGGGAAGTGGTCACTTCCATAAGAGGTGGGGAGAATTTCGAAGTGTAGTTTAGGTGCTATTGTGTGGTTGCAAAAGGCTAGGTCTATTATTGAGAATGTTCCAGATCTGCTGCAAAAGTGTGTTGGCGTATCGTCGTTTAATAGAATGTGGTTGTCGAAGGCATCTTCAATCACTTTTCCTCTCCTGTTCGTGATTGTAGATCCCCACGCTGCTTTATGGGCTTTGAAGTCGCCTAGGATTATATGTGGGTTCGGTAATTGTTGGATTATTGCTTCTATTTCTGCTAGGTTTAGGTTTTTATCTGGTGGTATATATATGTTACAGATTGTTATTTCAGAAGGAAATTTTATGTTTACTGCTATTGTTTCTAGGTTGCTTTGTATGTGTATTTCTTTGGATGGTATGGAATTCTTTGTGCATATTGCTACTCCTCCGCTTGCGTGCTGTCTGTCAGCTCTATCTCTTCTGTAAACTTCGTAACCTTTCAAATTAAAGTCTGTGTTATTTTTCAGTTTAGTTTCCTGCGTGCAGATGACGTCTGGTTGATTTTCCGTTATTAGTAGTTGTAGTTCTGCGTAATGGCTCCGAATGCCATTACAATTCCAAGATATTATTTGACTTATTGTATTTGAGTGTTTGCGCTTAGTTGGTTAATTATTTTTGTGAAGCGGTACTTCATTGTTCTAGAAATTAAGTGTGGGTGTAATGATGATAACATTTCAACTAATTTGCTCGGGTTTTTGGTATATTCTTTTGCTAGTTCTGTTACGTCCGTTGTATGTTGAGCGTTTTCTATAAAGTCTTTTAGTAGTTTATATGTTATTATATATTTCTGAGGGTTTTCGTTAATTAGTTCTCTTGCTGGGGTCATTTGTTCATCTATGGTGACATTTGTTTTGGTATTTGGGGTTCTAGTAGTTCTAAGTTTCTTCTTCTTCATTTTATTTGTGGGAGTGGTTTCAGAGCAGTCAGATAGTTGACTGTCGGTGAGACTTGTTTGTGTGAGGGTTTCGTCATTAGTTGTTGCTTCATCTTTGTTGGTATCTTCCTCTATAGCTTCTGCAGTTCGTTTTCCACTTAGTGATGTTTTAGGTAGTAAGAATCTGTGTTTTGCTGTTATTGCTGATTCAGATTGGGTTGTGGGTGGTGTGTTTTTATCCATTTCGGTAGTCTGTTGGGTACACTTGGCTGCTATGTGTCCTTTTTTCTTGCATATGGCACAAGTTGGTTCGTCAGTGGTGAGAAAGATTCTATACGGCGTGTCCTCGTGCTCGATTATTAGGGATGATGGTATTTGTTGATTTTTAGTTGATTTTATATATATACCTGCCTTCGAAAACTTAAAATATGTGTGTAGTCAGCATCGTGAATTATTCCTTGTTTTAGAAATGTTATGTTGGATACCATATCTATTCCATTGTTTTTGAGCGTGTTTATTAGTATTTCGTTAGGAATTGTTGGGCATACGTTTGAAATTATTAATCTCTGAGCGGGTGTAATTAGTCTTCGTATTTCTATTTTTTGGTTGTTAATTGTTACTGTCGGATGTTCTCTAATTATTGTGTCAACAGTTTGTTTTGAATTAAGATAAATACACATTCTGTTGTTTGACATCCTAGAGGCGAAAGTGATATTTTTAGGTCCCACTATGTTTCCAATCGCTCTTATATAGTCTCCTAGTTCTGTTTCATCAGCAATTATCATGACGATAGCTTGTTCCTTTTTTGGGTAAATTATGTTTTGAGAAGCTTTGGATGCGTATGTTTGGGTTTGTGTTTTGTTTTGTTGGTTTTCTGTGTTGGTTGCGCTAGTAGTTGCGGAATTTACGTCGCAGCTATTCATTTTGGTTTATTTTTGTTTATTTCCTATAGTTAACATATTTATCGATAGTTCGGATAAGGTGGGATGAGCACTAGTTGTGCTTCTCGCCACTGGATGGCACTCCGAGTTACAGGTTCCTGTATCTCTTGTGCAATTGGATTGAACAGGTGGCGCTTAGAACAGTTTATATTTGATTGATGGGTGATAAATATGTTTTGTGAAGTTAGGTTAGGTTAGTAGGATTGGTAAGGGATTTATAAATATAGGGGATGGGTGGTATGGTGAATTTTATGCTGGGGTGAGACTAACCTTGTGATGTTGATGTAGTCTTCAGCACCAGAATTAAAACTCAATTTTAACACAGTTTGTAGCAAAATACGGTAGGTTTAGATTCGCGTGTCTGTCACCAGTCTTCAAGAATCTCTCTGTGTCCAAATTTAAATCATTAATCCAACGCATCTTTATTATTTATTGTTTATATGCTCAAAATCAACTGTCTGTCCAGTTAACATTACAATATTTAATTTACTTTGTATTACGTTTAAAATTTAAAGCAACGATACAAAAGGGACAAGTATTAGTTTTTTCTCATTTCCGAAAGAAAAAGATATATGTCAACAATGCAATACAATTGTTTGCAAATTTAATCATTAAAGTATCTAAATATACAGCAGAAGAATAAGAAGCAGCTATTGAAGATTTCGCAGAAATGAAATGGGACGGGTTGGGAAATTTAGTTTGTTTTGTAGCATTTCGTTTCAGAAAAACTGAAAATTTAGGATATATTCCAGATGCTAATGATTCCGCATTCACATGGGTAAACTATGTATCTGAGGGTGGTTTTATGAAACCAAATGAAGATTTTGTATTAAAATGTAAGCAGTTGGATTTAATTTTTAAACAATTAAAAGAAAAATATTTAAAAATTAGTAAAAAATATATTGAAGAAAACGTATACTGTACTCGTAATATGGATTTAATTGATTTAAGCGAAGATATGAAAAAGTGATTCTTCAATTGTAAAATGAATTTTAGAATGCGGTGTCTTAATAAAAAGATTAAAGAACAGTCGAATGTTCAAAGGAGAAGAATGGTAAAAGTAACAAATTTATTTTTTCATTATATAAATATATTTATTCTTATTAATTTCCCCCTCCACTAACATCTTTGGGGGCTATGATTTGACGGCTACACTTCATACGAAAATATATATCACTTACCGAGATTTGCGTAAGCAGAGTTCCACACCTATAATGGGTAAAAGGCGTGATGATACATGATTATTATTATTATTATTAATTTCATTATTATATTTTGTAGTGTAAAATAAATATTTAAGTTTGGTGGGAAGTTCATACTCTCATTCAATTTCTCAATGCTGAAATTGTATTCTTTAAATTTGCCAAAACGCTGTATTCAAGTATATTACGTACCTAACGTATAAACCAAAATTAAAACTGAAACAATTAACATTCATTCATTTTTTTTTTGCGCATAGTAGTGGTACATAAAAAAGAAATTTTATTCTCATTCTTTCTCATCTACGATAAAAGTAACTGTCTGTATTGCAGGGCTCACGAGTTGTCTAAGGATGATGTCATGCACAGTAGAAACGAATTTAAAATTTCTCGTCAGCATATCTTATAAGACATAGTTTCATTTACATACATCATCCAGCCCAAAAATAGTCCTTATCATCCATTATATATTTCAGATCTCACTGTAAATGTGATTCGAAGTTTTACAATTGTTTAAAGAATGTAACAACCCTTACATCCCTAGCGACTGGAATAATTTACTTTTCTATACTGGGACCACAGTGTTTTAAGGAAAGTTATCCTTTAGTTGGATGTTCAGAATGGATGCATACGTAAGACAGTGAACTTTAATATACTTAATAATAGTTATTTGTATACCAAGCCCGCGAAATCACTTTTTAGAGCACCGAGAGTAAAATTGTCGCCCAAGCCGATTGCGGCCGAGGCAGGACAATCTCGAGGGCTTTCAAAGTGTTAAAATGATTGTTTTTTATCGTATTTCGTAGTTGTTACCATAACAACGATCGGGAAATAGGGTAAAAAACAATAATTTTTAATTTCGCGGGCTATATTGCGGCAGCGAAATGCTTATTTCGAGTCCTGTTGCATAAAAAAATGTTTAACGAGAAAACGCACATCATCAACCTGAAAAATAACTTGTAGAATTGATTGAGGTACGATTATGATAAAAAGACGAAAAAATAAATACTAGTAATAAAAAAAGTATGCAATTTGTAGTGATTTTAAAGACTCTTTTATTCCTTAATGGAATTTAAAACTATTAAAAATCGTTGTAGTTCATTTTCGTTCACTATGTTGTTACTACTGGTAAATGATCACGTTTACATAAAAAAGCATATCAATCTGTCATTTTACTGTGCTCAGTTGTAATTTGTGTTGCATTTTCATTTCAACAAAAAATATTCCATATAAATGGTGTTGCATGGTGCCGTAATTATATAGTATTATTTTTGATGATGTGCGTCATCGCGTTAAATATTTTTAATATAGATAACAAACTACTATGTGTCCATGGCAGGAACGCACTTCAACAGTGTTCATCCAATTAGATAACGAATGGCATTATGTCTAATTGTATAAATTTAGTTTACATTCTGAGTCAAAATTATATTTGTTGAATTAATGTAAATAATATTCTACAACATTAATGACATTTCAAGTATTTACTACCTGTTTTTATCAATTTTGTGAAATTGATATGAATTTAATTATTACTCGTATTCTTTTATGTTGTGCAAGTGCAATGCAGCCGGTTTCTTTTAAGTTAGTTCAACTTTTCTCGCTTAGATTAATGAGAATAGTGGAAACACTATTTTGAACCCAGAATGTACACTCAATACTAGAGGCCTCCGTGGTCATACCACCTAAGGATGCATCTTAGTTTGTCGATCTATACAGCTTATACATACTAATTATGGACAGCTAAAAAATAATAATTACTAACTTATTTTTTTTTAATTATAAATTTGTCTAATGATTCAATCAGTAGCAGTGGTGTGGCGTGCTGTTGAAAATATACAGGGTGTTTCAGACCACCCGTACCCCCCGATTATTTCGCGAACAACAAAACGGATTGAGAAACAAAAAAATACGTCAAAAATATTTTTAAATGTCTATTGAATGACACCAAATGAGAGTCCCCCCCCCCAACCATAGGGGAGGGGGTTCATTTCGAAATTTTAAATGGGCACTCCCAGTTTTTATTGCAGATTCGGATTCAGTGATGTACAAAATCAAGCCGGCAATTAAATTTTTTGCAGCAAAAAATGTAATTGCAAAGCTGCAAAAAAAAACAATGCCAAACAAAACGATGTGCCTTCTTCAAAGCAGGTATTTTATGAGTGCCTAAACCGCGCCCGGCAAATAGAAGAATAAAGTAAAATTCATCTAATTGCCGGCATTTTGCTAAATGCCTAGCCATTTAGCTAAAAGCCGGATTATTCTAAATGCCTACGACATTCTTGTACATAATTCTTACCGGCTGTCTACTTTTTTTATAGGACATGGAAAATACAATGTTAAAATTTTCATTAGTAATAGTTCGTTATTTATGAATTGTAGCACAAAAGTGTAAATACAAAAAATATTCAGAAATAAAACTGCACCAAATTTATAATTTTAAGTAATTTCCAGAGTGCCATGGTAAAAAAAAACATATAGTCGTATTGTTTGAGTTTGACGGAGAATTGATTTGATTAAATTACTTCTCAGTAACCATGAACACATTTAATACAATAAAGTACAATTTTAACAATAATTTAAAGCTTTATGACAAAGACTCATTCTCAAAAAATACGACTGTTTTATTTACCATGGCATTCTGTAAAAAGCTAAACTTATAAATTTTATTTACGTATCTCATGACAGGAATATATTACACCAATAAATTTAGGATCATTTTATGCAATGTTTGTTTCTGAACAGGTTTTGTATTTATAATTTTATACTAAAATTCATATGGAACGAACTATCACCTAATGAAAATTTTAACATTGTATTTCCTATGTTCTATAGGAAAAGTAGACACCCGATATGTACATACATGCAATTTTTAGCTATGTTACATTTTGGTGATAATTACACGTATAAAGCCAAGAAATTTTTACTCATGATATGTGGAAACAAAATGGACCGTTTCTATTTATTTAAAGAACTAAATATAAATAATCATGATAATTGAAAATATTAATATGCATTACATATTTTTAGTAATTTGTTTTAAATAAATATCTTTCAAATTGCATAAAAAATTGTATCTTAATTTTAAGAAACATTTAAATTTAATTTTACTTTATAGTTAACTGTAAGAAATATTTATTTGTATTATAATATCTATTTAAATATCATAAAATACGCATAAATATACTATGCTTCTTTATTTCTATTGAAATTTGTAATATTATATTGCTGTAAAAGTATAAATATCAGTTTAAAAAAACACACACACACGCGCGCGAGCATACACACACACACACACACACACACACACACACACACACACACACACACACACACACACGCACGCACACGCACACACTTTTTTTTTTGAGCTATAGGAAATACAATGTTAATATTTTCATCTCGCAGTAAGTTTCTATCTATCAATTTTCGAACAAAATTAAATGGGAAAAATGTTCAGAATTAAAAACTGCACCAAATGAACCTAAATTTATTGACGTGATAAATTTCTGTCATGAGATAGACGAAAAATTAATGAATAATTTTTAGTTATTTCCTGAGTGCCATGGGAAACAAAACATATAAACAGTCGTATTGTTTGAGTTTGACAGATGACATAGTTTTAATGATTATTGACTTGTTTAAATTATTTCTCAGTAATCATGGGCACATTTACCATTTATAAATAATTTAAAGAAGCTAATAATCATTAAACCTCTGCTAAATGCCTTCTATCCAAATCAAACAATTCAATTGTTTTGTATATTTTGTTTCCCATGGCACTCTGGAAATAGCTAAATATTATACATTTTATTTTACGTCTATCTTATGACAGAAATGTACCACATAAATAAATTTATTCTTATTTAGTGCAGTTTTTAATTCTGAACATTTTACTTATTTTCACTTTTGTTCCGAATTAATAGGTATATGAAAGTTAGATTAGATTGTAGTTGGTTTAGTATATTTTATATTGTATTGTATTTAGTCTTAGTTGGATTGTTGAGGTGTAAACATCGGAATTCTAAAATGAATTCTGAAACAAAATATTTTTTTTTAAACACAGCGCTAAAATAATACTATAGATGGTGCAGTTGGTAGGATTGCCAAAACAAAATTAACGCACATAATAATGTTTCGTTTAACGATTTATTTGGCAATCGATAAGAGTCGCATGTGAAAAAGTTGAAGTATCCAATGAAATTGAACGATTATCAACTGTATCCTGACCCGCCAGCTGAGCGAACATCAGCCGTTGCCTGTCTACCTGACCCGTACGAGCTGAGAGAACATCAGCGCGGTCGAGCCTAGGACACGAGGACAATCCCAGGAGAAGTACAACGCAGCCAAAGATCAATGTAGGTACTGGATTCACTTGTTGTAAGTACATGTCGTTTAGAGGCTCAACACCTTGTAATTCTAATTCAGACTCCACACAGCCCAATTCTGACTCCGATCTTCGATCTAGAAGATCGTATACAAAACATACATATTGATATATCAATAACTCTGAAACCAGCAGCTTTCCAAATAAACAGAATGGCAGTAGTACCTTTACGAAATAGTTATTTGTGTATCTAGAGCAAAAAATAGTCTATTGCCGCTAGCGCATGGACATGTATAAGCGGCACGGACATTTTCTGCTCGAGAGGCACAAACTATTTTTTCTACGACCGATTCAATAATGATAAAAAACTTAATGAAAATATTATATTTGCCGTTTTCTGTTTGAACTTTGATTCCGATCCATTTGACAGTTAGCCACGTTAAACCGTTTCCAAGGTGATGGATACTGTTACAGACATTCATTTTTCAATTCAATTATGACGTTAAAATTTTGTGAAACATCATAAAATGATGGATAGTGACGAATGTGAAACGGAATGTACTCCACCGCACATCAAAGAAGCTGCGAAGAATGTAATATTGAATCCATTACCTGAAAAGTCGAAGAATAAGTATGAGAAGGAATATGCCTTATTCAAACTAACTTGTCATTAAAAGCAAACTTGTTGTTATTATAAGATACTATTGTAAAATATTACCTACTCTTATCACGAACTCTTTTCTTTGAAAATTAAAATTTCCCATAACAACTGTCCATTTTCCTATTCTACTAGAGAAAACGTCAATTTTCTGCTTTCAACTGACAGTTGGAAATGTATATTTTCTGCTCGGTAGTAGAAAAAGAATATTTGGAAATGGTTCCAGACTTTCTTGGCAAAAGAGAGTTACTGCCTAGATTCATTGAAGTTTTTCATAAATTAGTAAATACCTTTCATAATTTAGCCAATCCAAATGACTTCCAAAATGAATACTTAACGTGTACTATTTATTCAAAAATTAAAGGCGGAGCCGCCGTTAACATTGCGTCCTGTGACATTAGAACATGGGATGATTTTAAAAAATTTTAAAAAGGGTTACAAAAAATTATAAACCAACACCCATGAGTATTTCAACGAGTAATACTTTTCAACCACGACCAGGACCGTCTCAGCAATATGTTAGACCAGCACAAAACACTGTACACGAAGAACTGTATAACATAGATTAAAATGGAACCAACAAAATTTATCAAAAATTCGCACTAATCATATGAACGAAGAAGAAAAATTAGCAATCACTAAATTAATTCATGTGTATTCAGTAATTTTTCATTTAGAAAATAATCAGTTGAGTTTCACGAATCAAATTAAACACTCTATTAAAACACATGATGAAATTCCAATTTACACCAAGTCATATAGATATCCGGAAAAAGAAAGTGGCGTATAAGTCATAGACTATCGTAAGTTGAATGACAACACAATTGATGATAAATACCCGATACCAAACATAACTGAGTCATTAGATAAACAGATAAACTAGGACGATGTCAGTATTTCACCACCCTGGACTTAGCATCTGGCTTCCACCAGATTGAAATGACTGAAACAGACAGAAAAAACAGCATTCAATACAGAAGTTGAGCACTACAAATTTCTATGTATGCCTTTTGGCTTAAAAATGCCCCCGCTACATTCCAGCGTGTAATGGGTAATATTCTAAGAGGTTTAACTAATAAGAAATGCTGGGTTTACCTCGATGATATCATTATATTTAGTACTAGCCTCCAGGAACACATTAATAATTTAAAATTAGTTTTCGATCGATTGAGAAAATTAATTTCAAAATTCAATTAGACAAATCAGAATTTTGTTACCCCTAATGGTGTAAAGCCAAATCCTGACAAAATTACAGCTTTTCAAAATTAACCGATTTCGTAAACTTCGAAACAAATCAAAAGACTTTTTAGGACTTGGTTATTATAGAAAATTTATAAAAGACTGCTCGAATCACTAAACCCCTCACCAAATGACTAAAAAAGGACGCAACTATGAACATTGACGACCCTGACTATATCAAATGTTTTGAGACCTGTAAAAATCTCTTAACAAATGAACCAATCTTACATTATCCTGACTCAGTGGCGGCTCGTGGTGTAACGCAAAGGGTGGGCTACGTATACAAAAAAAAAAACTTACATTTTTAAATAACAGTTTTATTTAAATCACGTGCATAAGTACACACAAACAATCTTCTCATATTTTAGTTAACATTTGTCGGTTTTTACCTCCCGCCTACCTCTAGGTAAGGGAGGTATTGTTTTTGGTCAAAAAATTGGGTAGTGAGTTTTCAATGAATAAGCACGTTTTAGGGTCCCTACAATACGATTTTACTATTTTCGCGATGATGTCTGTATGTATGTATGTGTGTGTGTAGTATGTGGCAATTTTTTCGTCTCGCATAACCGAAATACGATAATACCAAAAAATACTATTTTGTGAATTATTGCTTCTTATATTTAAATGAAGAGCTGATTGGATTTTGGATAAAATTGGTCAACCGGAAGTAGCAGTTTACTAGAAGCCCTTAACAATTTTTCGTGAAAACACGGTTAAATTTCCTTTTTCAACAATTTATGTTATTTTGAAAGTTGAAGAATATTTAATTTTACATGTTTTTTGATTACACTAATTTTATTAATTTTCATTAGGTTTAGAGATAATAAAATATAAAGAAATTAGATTTCACAAATCTTCCATTCCTAGTACACCATGGAAACATTTAAGAATTATCAATTTTTTACGAAATGTGACACATGTCATTGTGATTGTGAAGCTGTTTTCTTAGGGAAATATATGCCAAAAAATTAAATAAATATACGAAAGAAAATTAAAATTCTCAAATATATAGAAAATAAATAAATAAGAAGGTATGTTTCTGTATCATCAAATACTATTTTGTACCGTTTAAGAGTAGTATTGGGCGGGAGGTTATGTGTTGCCCACATCAGATTTTTTAATGTTTATACGTAAATTCTAGTCACTAGTCTCCTGTTTTTTTTATTGAAATATAATGTTCTATCACATTTTCGTCAAAATTTGTTGTTATGCAACAAGTTTTTATTCACAGATATCTTTGCTAATGCATTATGCCGGTCATCATTTATCGAGTTCCTAAAAAATGTCTTTATTCTCTTTAGAATTGAAAAAGAATGCCCCGATTCGACAGTAGACATAGGAGTAGTTATAATTATTTTTAATAATTTAATTATTTCACTATAGGTTTCTTCTAAGTTATTCTGAGCCATCAGTGATAACATATTCAATGCACTAACGATATTTCTAAAGTCTTCTATCTTCTCTCAGGTATATAACTCCCAATTCGGTTTTTAGTTTTTCTTTATCTAACATTGGATAAAAACCAACGACCGAATAATGTTAGTTTTAGGAAGTTCTTCAAACAAGTCAAAAAGTTATCGGTAATTAGTAAATATGCAGCTTCTAAATGATCTCTATATGAAAATTTTTCTTTCATTTGAAAGATAATTATATCACAAATTTAATTTCTATTTCTTTAGCTAATAAGAGCCTCGAAAAATTACTTTTCAACATTGTTTTTGCCTATTTACGTAATATAATACTCGCCCGCACGCCCGCAAAGCAAAACGGCGCTGCATACGGTACACAACAGTGATATTGGGCGCTCAGTTCGAGCACCCGTTTACATGTTAAAATTGCGTATATTCTCGAAGATGTTCAGTGTACGGAAACGACCGAAGTGGTCCGATCATGATTATTGCAAGAGAACGTGATACTGAGCCAACTATCTCGTACTGGGCGCAAATATTTCGAGCCGCAGCGCGAGAAACTAAGTTGAGGGAACGTACAACTGAAAAGGAGCTGAATAACTGCATGTTTTTGATTTTATATATAAAAAATTAGATACATAATTATTTATCAAGAGATTGTTTAGATTAATTTGAAATATTGAATTTTTATTTTTCTCTCTTTGCGGTTTGGGAGGCTCGCGCCCTAGCGCCCTCATGGACCAGCCGCCACTGTTCTGACTTCACGAAAGAATTAATTTAACCTGCGACGCAAGCAATGTCGCGATTGACGCCGTGTTATCGCAAGACAGCCTAAGTAATGACCTTCCCGTTGCATATGCAAGTAGAACTTTAAATACAATCGAAATGAATTACTCAACGATAGAGAAAGAACTCTTATCCATTATTTGGGCGACACAATACTTCCGGCCCTATATTTTTGGACGAAAATTTAAAATTTACACAGATCATAAACCGTTACAATAGTTATTTTCATTAAAACAGTGCAGTTAAAAATTAGTTAGATGGCGTTTAAAGTTGGAAGAATTCGATTATGAAATTGTATATAAAAAAAAAGCAAATTAAATACAAATGCCGACCACAAAAAAATGAAACATCTATTCAAAATTCTTTAGAAAACATAGACACAAAATCACCTCTTGCTCAGTACCAAATGTACTTAGAAAGCAAATAAACTAACTTACCTAGTAATTATAAAAAATTTTAAGTAGAAGGTAACATCTTTTTAACGCACCTCGCGATGAGAGTCTTGCTCATTGTGTTAGCAAAGATTTAGAAATGTTTCGTGGTATCGCCAAACAATTTAGAGAAAAATTTCAAAATTTAAAGCACAAAACCCTGAATTATATAATTTAGTTTATTTAAAAAGTAAAACCAGATTTATAATTTATTTAATATAAAAAATTGATCATTATAATAAGCCATCAAATCAAGATATGTTTTATACACTTTTAAATATAAAATTATTTTGTCAAAAAAATAAAATAAAATATTAAAGTGTCTCAAAATTAGGATGTGGCAAAGACCTATTACACTGCTCAAATGTAAAATCAATGGTAGAGTTTATTTTAAAAAATACTGATATAATGATCACTGTTTACAAACAACCAATTGACAGTAAAATACCAGATTATGAACTCAATGCTATCGAAACTAATGACTGTGACGCATTCTTTAAATGTATGGATGACTTTAATCAGCAACTTGCAAAGGACAAAAACAATATACAGAACGATAAGTCGCTAATAGTAGAAGTAAAAAAGAGAACGCAAGTTCAAGATGACGATGACGATAGTGACAATACCATACATTCAAATTTAGAAAATCCAATTATTGGCTTACCAATAATTGAAAGTGCAGTAAATTATGGAAAAAACTAAATTATATCAGAAGTAGAACATAATCCCAGTGATCCTAAAGTTTTAAAAATTCATGAGAATAAACAAAAACTTTTAACACAATTTTCTAAAACAAACCCTGAGTCAGAAATGATAAAATTTATTAAAGAATTTATTGTACATAACGTTAAATATCACATATATTTAAAAAAAAGTTGTATGAAAAATTCAGTAGAGTACTTCAAACATACTTTTAAAATTTTAGTATAAAATTTGTAAAGTATACAAGAATGTTAATATACGTATACGACGAAGACGAAGTGATTCAATTAATTCAGAACTATCACGAACGAAAAACTAACCACCGCGGACTTGACGAGACAATAGCTCGAATCAAACTACAATATTACTAGCCAAACAGAGAACACTTATGCAATCTTATGGTAATAATTGTGAAATTTGTCATCTAACCAAATATGATAGAAAACCTTTTAAATTGAAATTTAATATCACTCCCACAGCTGTGAAACCTTTTGAAATTATTCACGTAGATAGCATTTCAAAGCAAAACAGTAATAGATTCATTTTCTATGTATTTCCAAGCATATAGGTTAAATTCAGCACAAGGGATAGAAATTGTAAATCATTTAATAAAATTATTTACTCACCACGGTACAATTGACACAATTATTTCAGACAACGGCTTGGAATTTAAAAACTCTCTAGTTAGGGAATTATTAGAATTACACAAAGTAAAGATCCATTTCGTTAGTTCACAACATCCCGAATCCAACGGCATCATTGAGAGATTTCACTCAACCTTAATAGAACACATAAGATTGTTTAACAATCTAGACGAATACAAGAAAGAAGCTATAGAGACAAAAGTATACTATGCGCTTCTAGCATACAATAACACAATACATTATATTACTAAATTGAAACCACTTGAAATAACACTTAATCACCTAGACATAAATTCCTTATTTAAATTTGAAATTGATAAACAATTAGTAAATAATTAGCGGTTCGACATGCTTTGTGATACTGAAAAAGATTACTACTGAAAATAAAGAAAAATAAATTCAGTAGTCTTAAATACTTTTCATTTAATATCAAACACTTCGTTCTCGTTTCCATTTGAGTGCACTGGCAAAGCAAGCTCCTCTCTTCTATACCGAACACAGTAGGATTTAAATAACATTTATTAAAAACAATTGACGATCGTCCAAGATAACTTTTTGACACTTGAGTTCAAATCTCTTTAATGAAACCTTTAATTTGATGCCAAACTCGGTAGAATTTAAATAATATTTCTAAAAAACAATTGATAATCCTCCAAAACAACTTTTCACACTTGATTTAAAATTTCCACCGTTAGACCTTCAATTTGATACTAAACATGGTAGAATTTAAACAAGATTTATAAAAAACAATTGACGATCATATAAAACCAAACATGATAGATTTTAAATGAAATTTATAAAAAACAATTGACAATTGACAATTGACAAAAAAACTTGTTGACAATTAAGTTCAAGTATTCTGCGAGGGACCTTTAATTTAATACCAAACACGGTAGGTTTTAAATATCATTTATATAAAAAAAAGAGTTGATGATCGTCCAAAATAACATTTAGACACTTGAATTTAAATCTTCTTAGTGACACCTTTAATTTGATACCAAACATGGGATAGCGCCGCTCATTCGAGCTCTCTAGATCCCTTATTTTAGGGAGGATCAGTCCCTCTTACATCTTTTATATTTTCTGACTAATTTTTTTCCAGAATTTCCTATCTAGGGTTTTTTCCTTCCAGTTGACGATTTTTGCTTTTTGTAAGTCCTGTTTTACTTCTTGTAACCAAGTAGATCTTGGCCTTCCTCTTCTCCCTCTCACCGGATCCCACTCTAGTATTGAATATATTGTTGTTTCTGCCCCTGCTCTCCATATGTGCCCCAGCCATTTCACCCTTTGTTGTTTAATCTTCTTTATTATGTCTTCACCTCCCAATTCATTTAATATTTCACTATTCATTCTTTACCTATGCTCATCATCTTCATTTTTGATTGTTCCTAATATTGCTCTTAATATTTTTCTTTCCGTTATTCTCAGTTGTTCCTCTTCTTTTTTTGTCATAGTTAGGGTCTCAGCGTCGTACAAGGTCTTATCAGGGTTTTATATATTTTCATTTTTGTTTTTTTTTTTTGATAATATTTTACTTTTCAACAATTTTTTGTTCATGTAATAAGCTCTATTTGTAGCAAATATTTTTTCCTTTATTTTCGCATCTCTTTCTGTATTTGTTATTGTTGCACCTAGATATTTAAATTGTTCCACTTCTTCAAATTCATGCTCCCCTATTTTTATCTTGTTTTCTTGCCTCTGTTTACCCAGTCTCATAAATTTTGTTTTCTCTTTATTTATTTCCAGCCCTATCTCTATTACTTCTTTGGCTATTTCTTCCAGCATCTTTTTCATTAGGTTCCTGTTCTTTGCTACTATGACAATATCATCCGCGTATGCTATTAATTGATACCCATTTGTTCTTATTGAGTTTTTGTTTATTTTTATTGTCACTTTTTCTAGTGCCAGGTTGAATAGGGTGGCTGACAAAAGCATCTCCTTGTTTTACACCTTTATTTGTTTTTATTTCACCGGTCTCCCCTTCTTTTGTCTTTATGCTAATTCTGGAGTTATTCATTGTCATTTTTATGAGTTTTCTTATTTTGGATTCCATCTTTACTTCTTCTAGGGCTATCAATAATTTATCTCTTTTTATCGAGTCAAATGCCTGTTTAAAATCTATAAATAACATTTGTATATCTATTTTCGAGCTTTACGCTTTTCCTATTATTTGTTTAAGTGTGTGGATTGCATCTATTGTTGATTTACCTTGTCGGAAACCACATTGGTATTGACCGATTTTGTTCTTTACTGCTCTTGCTAGTGTTTTTTGAATTATAGCAGATAATATTTTGTACGATGTGTTGAGCAATGTTATACCTCTGTAGTATATACATTCTGTGGGATCACCTTTTTTATGTATTGTTACAATTTGCCCTACTTCCCATTCTTTGGGCAGCTTTTCCTGTATCCAGATTTTTTAAATTAATTCATGCACTTGTTCAATGAACGTCTCGCCTCCATGCTTTATTAATTCTATAATTAATCCATCTTTCCCAGGTTGTTTTCCGTTTTTACAGATTTTGATAGCATATTTGACTTCATCTTTTGTGGGTTCGCCCACTATACCTTCATCTTCTTCTTCCTTGTCACTTTCCTGATCTTCCCTCTCTGCCATTGTTACTGTCATTGTCTCATTTAGAAGGTCCCTGAAGTGCTCTTCCCATACTTTTTTATATTCATGTTCATTTTCAGTTATTTTCCCTGCTTTATCTTTCATATTATTTTATGCTTATTTTATTGCTGAACTTCTGATTTTTAACTTTTTGATAGAATCTTTTCGTGTTCATATTTTTACTTTCCATTTCCATGTCGGTTATCATATCTTCCACCCAACTTCTTTTATTTCTGCTTACTAATTTGTTGTATATATTCTGATATTTTCGTATCCTTCCTTATATTTTTCATTGTTTGTTTGTAACCATTTTAATCTAGCCTTCTTTTTTTTCTATTATTTGCTTGCATTCCTCGTTGAACCATTCTTTTTGTTTTATTTTTTCTTGCTTACCCAGCTTTTCTTCTGCTGCAGTTTCTATGCACGTTTTTATTTTATCCCATTTTGCCTCTACATTTGGGTTACCATGTTCCATGTTTTTCCTTATGTTTTCTTCTACTGCCGCTTCATACTCTTTCCTTTCTTCTTCTCTGTTTAGCTTTTCCCTGTTCCATTTTACTTGCTTATTTTTTGTTGTAATTTTTCTTTTAACTTTCTGTTTAGTAATCGCGGTAACCATGTAGTGGTCGGAGTCAGCACATGCCCCTCTATATGTTCTTACATCCCTTATCGTTGTTTGCCATCTTCTTGTTATTAGTATGTGATAAATTTGTGATGTTTTCCTTTGATCTGCTGAAGTCCACGTTATCTTTTGTTGCTAAGGGTGTTCATAATTTATGCTGCTTATTATCATATCATGTTTGAGAGCTAGATTATATAATCTTTGCCCATTGTTATTTGTTTTATTATGTATTGTATGCTTTCCTGCCACGTCCTTTATGTACTCTTCTCTTCCGATTTGTGCATTTAGATCTCCTAGTACGAATACTATATCTTCTTTCGCTATATTTACTATTTCCTTTTCCATATTCTCATAGAATCTCTCTTTCTCTTCATTGCTCGCGTTTTCAGTCGGTGCATAAACATTCAGTAGTGACAAGTTACGTGGTGATGCTTTAATTGGTAAGTAAGCTAGCCTTTCTCTTATTGGTTTGAACTGTATTATATTTTCTTTCAACTTACTCTTTACTATAAAAGCTACTCCATATTGTCCTTGCTTATCATTTCCCGAGTATAGCAACGTAAAGTTCTTTTGGTTTATTTGTCCGTTTCCCTACCATCTTGTTTCTTGAATTGCTGCGATTTGTATTTCATACTTTTCTAATTCAGTATTTATCTCAAACATTTTTCCTGGTTCTAGCATTCTTCTTATATTCCAAATGCTGATTTTGATATACTTATTTTTGTTTTTCATTTTCTTTCGTTCTCTTTTTACTTTTCCATTGCCCTCTAGTAGAGTTCCAGGGGGCAGTTTTATTAGTTTTTTTCTCTTTATTATACTTTCTCTTTTTGTGCACCATTCAAACCATTCTCCTCCAATACTCAGCTTTTAATATTCCATTTTGACCTCCTTATTATTCGCTTTCTCTTCTTTATATATCTTTAATATTTCTTTTTGTATTTTAATTTCTTCTCTTGTTAGGTCATGTTCTATATAAGTATTTGTCCCTTTTAATTTGTTCTTATTCTTCATGACTTTCGCCTTATTTTCCCATGTGTCTACTGTTGCGATTGTGTGCTGCCACCCCTCTGCTTTCCCTATTTTATATGTGTTAACTACCTTAATTTCTACTTCTAATTCTCTTCTAACAAAATCTTCAACAGCTGTTGTGCTATTCTCTATCTTTATTCCTTTTATAACTATGTTATTCTTTTTCTTTATTTTTTCTCTTCTCTCTTCTGCTTTCTCTAGTTCCGTTATGATGCTATCCTTTTTTATTTTATCTTTTTCCATCTGCTCTATTTTTTTGTCCATTGCTTTTATTGTCCCTTGAATGCTTGATTCTCCCTCTCTCTCCTTTGCAATCTTCTCTTTGTTATTGTCAGTTTTTCTAATCGTTGTCCAATTTTATTGATTTCGTGTTGTTGCTCTGTGTCTTTTCGCTTCATTTCCTGTACTACAATACTATATTATACATATTATCTCACTATAAGAATGTGTTTTATTTGTATTGTTTTATTTCAAACAAAAATAACCGAATGAAATACCCAAAATTTTCACTTTTCTCAACATTCTAAACTATTCGGCATACGGTCAAATAATAGTTTACTATTCGGTATTCGGCCGAATAGTAAAAATGTGACCGAATAGGCCGAATACCGAATAGTTGCCGAATATTCGTTGCAAGCCTAATTCCTAGTACACCATGGAAACATTTAAAAATTTTAAATTTTTTACGAAATGTGACACATATCATTGTGATTGTGAAGCTGTTTTCTTAGTGAAATATATGTCAAAAAATTAAATAAATATACGAAAGAAAATTAAAATTCTCAAATATATATAGAAAATAAAAAAATAAGAAGGTATGTTTCTGTATTATCAAATATTACTTTGTACCGTTTAAGAGTAGTATTGGGCGGCAGGTTATGTGCCTTTCATCGCCAATTTTAAGTGAGGATAAGTTTTTAGAATAAGTTATTTAAGCAGTGAAATTGATTATTTTTTGACGTTTCTTTAAACCAATGAAATGCTTTAATGTATGTCACGTGTCTGCGTTTTAACCAATCCTGTCATTATTATACTGAGAATAATGCTCTTGTGATTATTTCCGGCAATATTCTCTTCAGCTTTTTGTTTTTGTTGACAGATGTCAAATATCAGATAGTTATCATCAACACAAGTAAAAATGAGCAAAAAAGATAGATTTAGTGACGTGCTTGATGATGAAATCAAAAAATAATCTAATTAAATATAACTGGAGAATTCGATAAATTAGAAAATAATTCTCTTACTCAAACTTGTCGCCATTTGGCAATAGTCATTACACAATACATTGTGTTCGGAAAAGTGTGTAATAAGCTTCAGGTAGAACGAATCTTTGATTAATTCTTAGTCGACAATCCTAATGCAAAAAAAATTGTAAGGCCCGTATTTCTTTTATTTTGTTTAATCAATGTATGAAAAGTGAAGTTGACGTTTACGAAATTTGACATTTCCAGAATTTGACGTTTATGGAAAATTTCTTTCATCCTAAATCCCGAGTAGGTAAAATACCCACTCGGAATTTTTCGTGTGGGTAGAGCTACCCACATTATCCGCCGGGCCTGTCCCTGAAACCTTTAATGATACCAAATACGGTAGGATTTAAATAACATTTACAAAAATCAATTGACGATCGTTCAAAATAATTTATTGACAATTTTACAAATTTAGATATTAAATGAATAGTATATTCTACAACAAGTAATGGAAGGGCACATATTCCACGAGAGCAAAAAGTTTGTTTGCAAGCGTGGGATAGGCCATTCCGTTACATGTTGTAGACTATACTTTCTATAAAAAGGTTTTGGAAATTATACAAAAATACAAATATAAAACTGTTGAAAACGTCAAACAGCGTATGGAATGTTAGTGATTCCATAACAATTTTTAGTAGTGGAATGCCCAGTTTCCAAAACAGTGTTATAGAAAAATCTGAAATTGATTATAAATATTTAAATCTATCTTGAAAATAGTTTTCAACCTTTTCATATTAGATTAGATTATTTAAATTTTACCGCCTAAAACGCTTAAAATCAACGAAGTTGACAACAATTAACCATCTATAAAGTGAAAGGTGAATTATAGTGAATTTGATAAGTATATATAAAAAATCACATTTAAAAATTTAAAAATAGTAAAAATGTTCTCTAATTTATCCTAAATACTAATAAATTTACCAAACTTATCTAACTTGTACACAATTAAAGTAATGTATCATGGCGGTAGGAATAAATAAGCAGGGAGGCTACTGCATGGCAAATGAAGCCAAGCTACCCACACTCCATGTCATTTTAAGTCAAACGAGAGCAGTATACAATAGAAGACTGCATCCGGAACTGACTTACATGATCTTTATTAAACTTTCAATATTAAACTTAATCTACAAGTCAACTTCCTGTTCTCTCTCGTAACTGTACTACCTTTTCTAATATACATAATAACATATTTGTACAAGTCCTAAGTCAGAAAAATAAGTGTCGCAAGTATACTACATTATTGAAACTATCTGACCTAATTACTTAATAATTGCGTGTACTGTAATGTGCTGTTTCCAATTAATGTAATTTTTAAATAAAATTTCAAATTGAACTGTCAACGGGTGTGATTCAACAAAAGTTACACAGTCATACTAGATTTAAAAATTCCCGCCTTGTTTATTTAATATCTCGCATATCATGTGTAATAAAAATGTGAATTCGTAAAAAGCACGTATCCCAAAAAATCTTAAAGTGCCATTGAAGGATTCACTCGAATCCGTCAAACCGACTATAGTCTATTCCAAATAGCGGTACAACATGGAACTAACTTTCAAATCGCGACAAATCATCCTATTGGTTAGGAGGGGATAATTAACGAGTAGGACTTACACAGCACAATATTCTGCAGCGTTCAGTTCAGTCTGTTTGCAACTCCTTGTTATGCACTCGAGGGTACATTATATATTTGTATTATATCAAATTGTACATGAAGCTTTAAAATAATGTTTTTATCTGTAAATATGTTTACTCTAATTTTTAAGAGCTTAAAAATAAAATTAAAACACTTATATATATATATATATATATATATATATATATATATATATATATATATATTTGTATCATTTTAGTTTTTTTATAAAATAACGTTCACAGAAAATATATCTTAAGTTGTTTCAAGGCGTAAAATTTTTAATAAGTAATTTAAATTTTCCCGCTTTGGACAAATTTGTAAAATAATCTGTGGGTACGTTCGGCATTAAAATCTACCGATCGCTCAGAGCTAGTAGGTCACGTGACAGATTTCATAGATGTTCAAGTTAATGCCGAACGCTCCAGATTCGTAGATAAGGCGGGAAATACAATAGAGCGATCGTTTGCATTATTAAAGGACGTTTTCGACGATTAATATATTTAAAAACCGCACGCATAGATTTGGTATATTACATAACATATGTATATTAGAAAATTATATTTTAGAAGAGTATTTCAAAGATGATATTGATTGTGACAATATCAATAATGTTGTACAAACTTTGTCATTGCTCTAAAATAAGTTTAAACATGTTTGAGATATAATATACTATTACGGTTTTTAATTAAATATAAATTTCATGTAAAAAATAAACTTATTCATTTATCAGTTTCTCCATAAGGTACAGAAACCGATCCTGTCTGACCATATTTTTCTTTGACACCTTTGTTTTTTTTTTAATGTCTACCATACAGAAACAAACAATTATCAACAAGTCTTTGGACGGATGACAGCTGATGAACGCTTATACGCATGCTCAGATTAGAGAGCTCGCTGTGCTCTGTGATTCTGCAGCGAGCACACTGAGCTCGCTCTGTGTGCTCAGCAAGTTTAATGCCGAACGCTACAAAACGCTGTGATGTCAATGCCGAACGCAAATGAGCGATCTGAGCGCTAAAAATGTTAATGCCGAACGTACCCTCAATTGAATAAGGCTTTTTTTGAATTAGTTCCAAGTTGTACCGGTATTTGGAATAGACTAGGCCCTAGTTGTAACCGATTATGGTTGCGAGATTGGCTAAACTATAGGTTACAGCGATTAATATATATAGGATTATATATCTTATCATAAAGATAAAATAAAATTATTATATAAAAAAAAAAAATTAAAAATTACACCATTAAGAAAAAAATATAAATAAACGAAATCAAGACCGCGATCAATTACCGGAAATTCCAGAATGAGTATATGTTAAAAACCGTCAAAACAACAAAAAACACGGAATATATACAAAGCCTAAATAGTTAAAAGCGTAAACCCGAAATTAAAAACCGCTAAAATAAATGTAAGACACGGTAATACAGCTAAGAACATTCACTCATCTAATATTTAAAAATTTTGGGCACCACATTATTTTCTTATACAAACAAAAAAAAACAACTGAACATGTATGAATTGTTCCTTGCATATAACTATTTTGACAATTATTAAACATATAGGATGCTATTCACGCCTCTATATTAAGGGCTACTAACTAGGGCATTTTAAGATTTAACAATCAATCAACAACTTTTGCAAAGTAACAGTACCAAATTTTAAAATGCCCTAGTTAGCCCTTGGTATAGACCTGTGAGTAGCACCTATAGATGTTAAACCTGTTTAATTTTGTGTTCTCAGCTCTGATTTTAATTTAAAGTATTAATTAATATCTAGCCTTTTAAATCTTTCTACAATAATACAAATATTGCTTTTATAATATTTAAAACGACATATATTTTTGACACTTCACCACTATTTGACACGTTTGACACATAGATATTAATAGTATATTGTGTATCAAGTGCCGAAAATAGCATCTTACATGCGAGTGTTTTATTTGTGGCACGACCCGAAGGGGAGTGCTGCAGAAAAACATGAGCATGTAAGAGCATTTTCGCACGTGGTGCACACTATACTTTTTCTACGATCATTTTTTTAAATTATGTATTAAATACGTTCTCCAAAAATGATTTTGTTCTTCTATAAATTTTCCAATCAATGAGTTTCCGATAAATGTCATCGTACCATTTGCGGGATTTTTCGGGCAATAAATTATTGCAGCTATTGCTGGCTGCTGCAATAATTTCTGGGGGTGTACATTCAAAAATTTCTTCTGTATCACTCATTTTCTTGTTATCTTGTTATTCTTATTTCAGTGAAAAGTTTTAAATTGACATTTAAATAAACAGGATATCAAGGTAACCTAGGTAACTAAAACAAAGCCTACAAAGATGAATAGATACACATGCATTTTCGTGCATTTTACAAGCGTCCATACATGCACTTTCGTGCATTTTACATTCATGCTCTTTTCTGTTGTTTGTAATAATCGATTTTCGGAGTGAGCAGTGATATTTCGAAAATGCGATTTTCGATAGTGAGCGTAGAAAAAAATATTTTAGTTTTTGTTCTCATTGTAACTAAGATTATTGAAATATATTTTTAAATATATAATTTAATTTTTCTCAAAATTAGAAGCATGCACAAGAAAAGTGCAAATACAATTTTATATTCCAAATATTTTTGCTAACATCTTTCATTTGAAACTTTTCTCACAGCTGATTCTATTTTTGAAAAAAATGGAATTTATTGTTTTGTGTGTTCAGTAAACTTCCTCTTCCGGTTTTTCAATTTCATTCAAAATCAACTCAGCTGTTCATTATTTCATGAAACTTATAAATTCCAAGTTTCGTTTACATATCTTGTCTCGTTCATGAGATATTACGCACACGGACATCCATCCATCCATCCTCACACACACAGACATCATTGAAATATTTTTCTTTACGGATTCAGTGGACGTCAAAATATATATTGCCGCAAAAATCTCGTCAGCGATTTTTTTTTCATGATTCCAATACTTCCTATACTTCGTATAACAAATTTAAAAATCTTCCACCTTGAAAATCAATTAAAACTGGCATATTCTGTTAATAATAAATTAATTAGAAATTTTGCTACAACGATTCAAAACTTTAGACACAATACATCTGTTTTAAAGGAAAAAATTGAACATTTGAATAAATTATTGAACTTCAATCTTAATTTGTATGAAATTCTTTTCGTAAAAGACCTGTATAGCCAATTAATAACACTTTATAGTACAATCTTGAATATTGTTCAAGATATTGAAAACTCAATAACATTTTGTGAGATGAGAACATTGCATCCATCTATTATAAATCCAGAACAGGTGTTATCATAATTATATAGAATCTCTCATTGCTACCTTTTGAACCAAAATTAGAAAAACAGTTAGATTATGACTCATTGCTGAAAGTAAATTGCAAAATTGAAATAATTTTGAGAATGATTTTGATTTATATTATTTGCATCCCACTAGATATCAGTCAGAATTCCTTACTGTAATGCCTGACGTGAATTACCTTTCAAAATCCAAAGATAATGAAATAAAACCTCTAAACAGATTTAACACTAAAAATAGTGTGGACTCGATGGTACACTACCTAGTGTTGGAACAGTGTACATATTTTTTTTGTGTGTACAAATATTAAAACATTAGTGGGTGTATACTTAATAAAAGGAAATAAGTGTATGATTATATTTAAACAAAAAGTATTAAATTACTTGAAGAAGACATCTGGAACCCCTATAATATTGCCAAAATTAAATTTTAAACTTAGTGAAAATAAAATTTCAGACATCACAATTCACAGCCTTACAATAATAACTAGTTTAACGAGTGACTATTCACATAATATTTGGACAAAATTATTATACTGTGAAATAGTTATAATAATTATTGATGTTTCATGTAAAGGTTTAACCTTAAAATTGAGTAAACGAAATCAACAACACCACCAAGCCGACCAACAAAAATCACTACTTCCCGGGGGAACTTGTTACTTGTTGGGAGGAGTTACATCGCCACAGAACATAGGAAGCCGCGCCGTCAGCACTGCTCCACGGAAACCCTTTATGAAGAGTTAGATTAGATTGTAGTTGTAGAATATTTTATATTGTATTATATTTAGTCTTAGAATACAAAATATTGTTTTTTTAAACAGCGACTAAAAATAAAACCAATATACAGGGTGAAGCAGCATACCTGTGTACATAGGCGATTAACATGAAAAAGCTGTTTTTCCGTGCGCATTGCTCCCCAAATTATTTTAGGCAAAAATGCTTCAAATACTTGTTGTAGAGCATAAAATTCTACATCAATAAACAGAATTACTTTTACTTGCTTTGTAACGACAGAAATTAAATATGAAAACATGGAAAATTACGATGAAAATATCAAATAGCCATGGAATTGAAACAGAAATAAATAAATGCTTCTCGTTTTTCTGTCTATTTGATATTTTACCCGTCAAATTAATCATTCACCTGTCAAATGTCAAGCACTTATTTATTTTTGTTTCAATTCCATGGCTATTTGATATTTTCTACGTAATTTTCCATGTTTTCATATTTAATTTCTGTCGTTACAAAGCATGTAAAAGTAATTCTGTTTATTGATTTATATGCAGAATTTTATGCTCTACAACATGTATTTGAAGCATTTTTGCCTAAAATAATTTGGGGAGCAATGCGCACGGAAAAACACATGTACACAGGTATGCTGCTCCACCCGGTATATATATATATATATATATATATATATATATATATATATATATATATATATATATATATATATATATATATATATATATATATTGCCTTTGGCTTCGTGTGCTAAAATTTCTCTCGTGGCTAATTCCTTGATTTGCCCACTTGTAAAGTAAATAACTATTAAATATGATCCTTAATTTAAAAATATTAATATAGGTAATTATAGATATAATATTAAAAACGAATAAATGTCAAGGGAAGCACTGTTTCTATGGACGCCACGCCACTGCTCAGTAGTTATATATCTACTTGATTAAATTTCTTAATGGATTGCAATTTTTTTTTTAAATTGCCATACACTTTTTTTATTTGAATAATATATTAAATATTGTTATTAAAAATCGTTAAATTAATGTTAGTGTCTTTAATTTTAATAATATCTATTAGTGAAAAAATTAAAAGAAAACAATTTTAAATGAAAAGTTACGGAACAAGTGTTCAGAGAATCATATCTATCAATTTATATTTTCAGGCGATGTATGTTATATATCGAAGATGAAACTAAGGAAAAAGTATATCAGTGGTTTGATAACTCTGTTTTTACATAAAATTAAAAAAAAAATGAAAATTAATAAAGCAAACTTTAGAACAGAAGGGTTAATGATTTAAGTTAAGGCTTTTAACATGATTTAAACAGTAAAATATATTTTAATTCATTATATGTTTGTGTAATGTATAATAAAATAGAAAATTATTGTAGAAATGTATCAAAACTTTATTTAAAACAACATATCTACAAGCATGTAATTTTTAGCATTGCTTTTAGTATATATATATATATATATATATATATATATATATGCTATAAAGCTAGTAAATATTTATATAATAATATAAATAATGTTGTCGGCTGTAATAATATTCAAATATCATTCAATGGAACTGACCGCGGATTTGCACTGAATAATATCTGTCATGAACTTAGGTAAATGCAATAATTTTAAATGATCTAAATAATCTTGAGTAGTTAAACAATGTTTAGCTAAACATTTTCTTATTACGTCGCGTGACATTTCCTTTAAAGTTGGTAATCTGTCTTTAGACAATAAATCTAGTACCTCATCATAAAGCTCTAATAATAAAACTTTTTCTTCAGCACTGAGATCATATTTAATAATTTTCTTACAAGGAATTTCTAGAGATGCAACTAAAATAGCATAGCAACAACAATTAGATCCTATAATGTCGAAAGTTTTTAAATATTTAATACATTCTTCCCTTAAATTTGCGTTGGGTGTACAAAACTTTAAAATATATTTTAGTAATTTTAACATTGGAATATCTAATCTTTTAGTATTATTTATACATTTTAAAATTTCTAAAGGCCCGTTAAAAATATAATAGGGTAGCAATAATATAGTGAGCTCAGGATCGTCTACAACCGACAAATAAATATAATTGAAATCATTGAAATTCGCGTCGTTATTAATTAAAATCTGTAGTAATTTATATTTATAATCTAAATTAAACCTAAAACACATGGAAATAAAACCTTCTAGATCTAAATCGATTAATGAAGCACCTTTTTCAAAAAATTTATTTATAATACCGCAGACATCTACTGACAAAAATTCATCGCGAGTTTCGAATTCAATCATAGTATCAGCAAGTATTCTTATATATCCACCAGAACTTAATTGTACTTCTGGATTATCTAGAACTTTATAAAAATATTTAATTTTACTAGGTAATATCCAATCCGCACTTAACATTGAATTTATTAAATTATATAATTCATCTTCTTCTCCTTTCAGTTTTTCAATATCTGTATGATCCCATAAATAATCAAAAATAGTAGGATCTTCTCTTTCTAAAGCTAGAACAACGGGCATGTTGCCATGCACATTAATATTGACATCGGCACCTCTTTCAACTAACTTTAAAATAATGTCCTTATTTACATTTATAACAGCAAACATTAAAGCTGACCAACCGCTGGAAGCAACAGAATTTAGTTCTTCGGTAAATGGTAGAATCTTCTCCGCGCAAGATTCGTGGTCGTGCAACGCCATCATCAAAGCATTCCAGCCATTGCAATCTGCAAGACTAGTATCAGCTCCAGAAAGTAATAGAAGGTCTATTAATTGCAAATCATCATTTTCTATGGCATAGTGTAGTGCCGTATATTCATAATCATCTTGATGGTTGATATTTGCATTAAATTCTAGTAGCAGTTTCACAATATCCATTTTTTGAGTCTTACAAGCAGCTAGCAAAGGAGTAAAGTTAACTTTGTCAGGAATATTGACGTCTGCACCAGATTGAATTAACATCTTTGTTATATTTGTATCCACACGGTGAAGACATGCTACTAAAAGACTTGTCATACCATTATTTGTTTGTGCGTTTAATGGTACATTGTTGTCCAAAAGAGTTTTTACTAAATTCAATCTAAAATATAATGGAATAAAAATATAGTATGATATGTTATTATGCAATTTATGTACGTACCTATTTTCTTTAACTGCAATATGCAACTCTGTAAAATTACTATCTTTTTTATGAAGACCTAAGACATTTATTATATTTCTGGTTTCAGGTATATAGTCGTAATCAAAGTCTGACATTATAAATAACTGTCAACTGTACACAGTATAGTTTTCTATAAATGATGCCACTATCAGCAAATAGTTTATTATGTAATTCTAACCTTAAAATAACCATTTGACATTGACAGTCAGTGTAGCCAATAGCTTAATTTCAAAATTTGAATAAAAACACTGTGCATTCAACAAAAGTTGAATGGCAGTTTATTTAAATAGTGATTTTGCGTATTTTGTGCATTTTATTATCACAATTATATAGAATAAATCAAGATTGATTTACTATAATTATAATACAATAAAACTAATTTACTGGCAAATACTGCATTACCGATATTCTTAGGGAAAACATACACTTCTCGAAAAAACTTTTCACGAAAATACATTTACCGAATATAGACAAATGTCGAAAATTTCGATGAGCAATTGTAGATTTACCGAATAAACAAAAGGCGAATGTTGGAAATATTACAAATGACGAATGTTAAAAATGTCGAAAATATATTTTTCGAATAACTTGGATATTACAAACCTCGAAAATACATTTCTCGAATATTACAATTGTCAAATGTTATAGATCTCGAATATACATTTGTCAAAAGTAAACAATGCTAAATGTCGTATTGAAATCATTGCTCACCAGATGGATCTATGACATTTGGTATTGTTCACTTTCAGGTTTACGGGCAAAACCCGAATACGGAAAATCAGAATGAAATATAACCGAATAGGCATGCACAAAATATTCATAATTTGAAAGGCTATAGAATGGCACAAGATATTCAAAAACGGAATGAAATGTAACAGAATATGCATTTCACGAAAAAGTGAGCGTGGCTATTTGGTTGGTCTACTTAGGACACTCACCGCTAGATGGTTGTGTGAAATTAGTTAGGTGCATTCACCAATAGATGTTACTTTATTAATAAATATGATAAAATCACAGACGTACGTTTTGAACTGCCAAAATGATAACTAAATTTAATGAAAACACAAATTTTTATAATTCAGTAAACTGTAAGTAAAAATCTTTAATGAACCTGCATTTTTGCGAGCACATTTACTATCTAATGAGAAATACATTTAATTAGGTAATTTAATTCTGATTTACCTTCAAATATGTAAATTAATATTTTTCATTGTTTTTAGTTATACAAGTGTCAATACTAATGCAGTAATCTATAACTTAGTGCTTGACAACATACCATGTCATATTAAATAGCTAATTTAATATAAACATACTTTTTTTGATTTTCGTAAAATAATCTATCAATTATATAATTATTTAAAAATGTTTGAATTGAATGTAAATTGAATAGAATTTATTGAAATAAGGGTGTACGGGCAAAACTCGAATACGTAAAAACAGAATGAAATGTAACCGAATACGCATGCACAGAATATGCAAAAACCGAAAGGTTACAGAATAGCACGAAATATTCAAAAACAGAATATGCATTTCCCGAAAAAGTGGGAGTGGCTCTTTGGTTGGTCTACACTCACCGCTAGATGTTGGTAGGAAATTAGTTTTTTTTGATTTTTGTGAAATAATCTATAAATCAATTATTTAAAAATGTATAAATTTTAAAATTGAATAGAATTTATTGAAATATGCAGCGTTCGAAAACACCCAATTTTTCGGATAATTACTTTTTAGATATTCAAAGTAGAAAGTCGAATCAAAATGTAACTTTTATTATATTGCAAATATTAACAATTATTAATAATTCATTATAAAAACCATATTGTTGATTTATATAAATCTTTCGATAATTTTAAATTATAGGAAATTTGAAGTTTATATACGCAAGTCGAAAAGCTAAGGAAAAGTCGAAGAAAAAACCTTAACAATGAAGTTATTATTGACAATATACAAAATTCCTTAAATCCATTTGGGAGAAAGGGATGAATGAATGAAATAATTAATTCTATTTGATAATACTGATCGACTTTATTAAGACAAACTGTTGTTATACGTTTTATTCATATCATTTCAAAATACAATTCAATATGAAAGAAGTGCTGTAAAATATTAAAGAAATTGTGACAAAAGCAAAAGAACCTCTTTTGTCGGTAAAATCGAAAGATTTATATAAATCAACATGGTTCTTATAATGAATTATTAATTATTGTTAATATTTGTAATAGAATAAAAATTACATTTTGATTTGACTTTCTACTTTGAATATCTAAAAAGTAATTATCCGAAAAATTGGGTGTTTTCGAACGCTGCATATTTCAATAAATTCTATTCAATTTTACAATTTATGCATTTTTAAATAATTATATAATTGTAATATAGATTATTTTACAAAAATCAGAAAAACGTATGTTTATATTTATATAAAATCAGCCATTTATTATAACATGGTATGTAGACAAGCACAAAGTTATAGATCACCACACTAATAGTGACAACTGTAAACAATGAGACATTATTAATTTATATATTTTAAGGTAAATCAGAACTAAACTATCAAATTAATTGTTTTTCTAATTTGATAGAAAGTAATTGTGCTCGCAAAAATTCTAATTTATCAATGGTTTTTACATACAGTTTACTGAATTATAAAAATAATTATTGGTTTTATTTAATTTAGCTGTCATTTTGACAATTCAAATCGTACGTCTGTGATTTTATCGACATAATTAATAAGTCACATCTATTAGTGAATGTACCTAACTAATTTCCTACCAACATCTTGCGGTGAGTGTAGACCAACCAACGAGCCACGCCCACTTTTTGGGGTAATGCATATTCTGTTTTTGAATATTTCGTGCCATTCTGTAACCTTTCGGTTTTTGCATATTCTGTGCATGCGTATTCGGTTACATTTCATTCTGTTTTTGCGTATTCGGGTTTTGAAGACATTCCCGTTCCTAAAGGGAATGTCTTCAAAATCCAAATACGCAAAAACAGAATGAAATGTAACCGAATACGCATGCACAGAATATGCAAAAACCGAAAGGTTACAGAATGGCACGAAGTATTCAAAAGCAGAATGCAATGTAACAGAATATGCATTTCCCGAAAAAATCTACTTTAGACTCTCACCGCTAGATGTTGGTATGAAATTAGTTAGGTACATTCACTAATAGATGTCATGTATTAATATGTTCATAAATCACAAACGTACGATTTGAATTATCAAAATGACAGCTAAATTAAATAAAACCAATAATTATTTTTATAATTCAGTAAACTGTATGTAAAAGCCATTGAAGAACTAGCATTTTTGTGAGCACATTTACGTTCTATCAAATTAGAAAAACATTTAATTTGGTAGTTTAGTTCTGATTTACCTTCAAATATATAAATTAATAATGAGTCATTAGGTCCCCAGGTCTTAATAAATAGCTGATTTTATATAAACATACATTTTTCTGATTTTTGTAAAATAATCTATATATCAATTACATAATTATTTAAAAATGTATCAATTGTAAAATTGAATAGAATTTATTGAAATATACAGCGTTCGAAAACACCCAATTTTTTGGATAATTACTTTTTAGTTCTAAGTAAGAAAGTCGAATCAAAATGTAATTTTTATTACATTATAAATATTAACAATAATAAATAATTCATTATAAGAACCATGTTGATATTGTTGATTTATATAAATCTTTCGATTTTACCGTCAAAAGAGGTTCTTTTGCTTATGTCACAATTTCTTGAATATTTTCAGCATTTCTTTCATATTGAATAGTATTTTGAAATGATATAAATAAAACGTATAACAACAGTTTGTCTTAAGGTCAAACATATACGTCAAAGAACGAATCCTTTATTATTTTTTTTTAAATAGCAAATTCTGTATTCTTCATTTATTTTTATGTTCTTTATGGTCCAACAACCTCCATCCGTATATTTCACAGGCTGGGTTCGTTCACTCCCATGAATTCAAATTGCAAATTCAAATTTGAATAAATTATTTCTTATAATTATTATTACCGAAAAACAAAACAATTATCACAGTGAGGTTCGTTGAAGTCTAGTTGGTCAAAAATTCAGAACTTTGATACTCTGTTTCTCATTTCCATGAACGATTACAGTAATGAAAATAATTCGTATATTTATAAGTATGGTCATCTATAACATACTAAGTTTATTTTCAATTTGAATTTACAGTTTTTGAGAAACAAATAAAAATATATCAAAAAACATTTTTTTGTATATTTTTATTTGTTTCTCAGAAACTGTAAATTCAAATGAAAAATAATCTTAGTATGTTATAGGCGATCATATTTATAAATATACAAATTATTTGCATTACTGTAGGCGTTTATGGGAACATGTGACATAATTTCATATATATATATATATATATATATATATATATATATATATATATATATATATATATATATATATATATATGCATCTTACTATCAACTGGGCGTCTTTTCGAAAACCGATTGTCGCGCGTCCGGTTATCTCTAAAATGGTATATAGTACTTTCATACATGTTCGTACAAGTATATTCCAGAATTAACTTATATAAATTTTTTAAAAAATATTAGTAATAGATTTTGATAAAATTATTTTCAATTTTAACATCTTTGAAGCGTCCTTCTACATAGCGAACATCAGAGCGTCCGAAATATACAGATACATTTCATTTTCTCGATTATACAGCGTCTGCGACATACATCTCAATATAATTAATAGGTATTAGAGCGTCCAGCATTGTTGCCAAAGATATTTCACGTACTTTATGATTTCACTACAATATTTGGTCTCGAATATCAAAGCTTTCTTTATTTGTTCGTATTCTTAAGAGATTTGCGATTAAATTTTTTATCAATCAATATTGACATAAAGTGATTGCACAGAGTGTTCTCGTATTAAGTAGCCATAGTTAAAATACAAATTTAGAACCTCGATATAAAATTCCCGCGGCGCAAATGCTTTAAATTTAGAGGATAATGACATATAGAAATTAATACAAATATTGTTTTGTTTAAGAAAATTACGAAATCTGGTATATGTTTTTATTTATAAATACTCTGGTTAAGACTTATGAATTCTGAAAGAAAATTTTCATGATTTAAGGTGCTAAATTATTATTTCCAGTTCAACCGCTTAACTCGGGGTAATAAATGGTTGGTAGCGTTACGCGCAAGACATTTAAATCAACATAGAATACCTTCTCAATAATTCTGAAATCAGGTAGAAGAAAAAACTACTAGCAATAATAATCGAATGTAATTGAAGTTTACATATACATACTACCAGACAGCTTTAAATAAAAATTATACGATCTTTTTTATATCTACTAGATAATAATAAATTTAAATAATTTTAAAATTTGAAATGGGCAATAGGCATATATTAGTACAAAAAGGTTTTTTTAGAATAAATTGAAAACAATCTTCGTAAGTTTTCGTCTAAAACAAACAGCGCTTTTTTGGACGAACTAATGACTTTAGAGAAAAATGTAATTTACAAAAAATGACCAGGAAAAATAACCTTGTTTAATAGAAGTAACAAATAAAAAAACGGTGGTTCTCAAACGATATAATAAAATTAGTAGTTGTAGTAACCTATACAAATTTTTAGCCCATTAGACACAGAATTTTTTTCTTATTTCAACGATATAAATATAATATGAGATTGTAGAACAATTATTTTAAGAAAAATGGTATTAAAAATAAGAAATAATTTTACAATATTGAAATATTTAATAAACAAATGCAAACTAATGATACAGGTGACAGATAGTTTTGTTACTTACGTTAATAATTTTTTGTTTTCGTAATTGTTTAATTATTTGTTAATAAATAATGGCTTCGCAGTTATAAGCATTAACAAATTTAGACTATGTTTATTTTATTATTATGTACGGAGAGTGTGGAAGAATGAAGAAATTTAAATTCAGCAATATTATGTAAATTTAGAGTCAAGTATATTTATAAAGACGATATTTATGCTTTTTTTTAATTTTCCATATTCACTTCGCATTGGCATTAGCAGCAAAAAATGCTAGCACAGCAATTTCAATATCTTCATCAATTATTCTGGGTTGACGTTCCCTTTTTAACTTATGAAATGACCCATCAGTTTGGACATTTCGAAAAATTGTTCTCAAAAATTCACGAGTGGGTTGCGCTTTTTGGGAATAAAGCCGTAAAAATCTTTGTATTGTTGAATTTAAATTTCTTCCACACTCTCCATACATAACAGTAAGATTAAAATTGTCTAAATTTGTTAATTCTTACAACTGCAAAGCGAATCTTTATTAATAAATAAATAAAAAAATTACGGAAACAAAGACTTATTAACGTAAGTAACAAAACTATATGTCACCTGTATCATTTGTTTGCATTTATTTATTGCATAGCCTATTTCAATATTGTAAAATTATTTCCGATTTTTAATACCATTTTTCTCAAAATAATTGTTCTACAACCTCATATCATATTTATATCGTTGAAATCAGAAAAAAATCTCTATCTAACGGACTAAAGATTTATATAGGTTACTATTTCAAAAAATATAGTTTTATTCTATCGTTTGTAGACTTGCAACGAATAGTGTATTCGGCCACAGGCCGAATACCGAATATTCGGCGGATTCCTTAGCCGAATAGCCGAATATTCGGCGAATAGTATTCGGCTGGTTTTTCTGTTTATTACTCAGTATTTTTAGTTATTATTGACAAATATCTTGTGTTAAATTAACAATTTTAACAAATATGACAAATTGTTAAATTAAAATTTTGTCATTTCTGAATTATTAACAACAAAAATTTTTGTTTTTATTTATTTGCTACATTTTTAAAATTTAATAAATAGTCTCGTCAATAATAAAAAGTAAATTTAGCTAATTTATCAAATTGAAATTGTTGTTCGTAACAACTTAATTTGTTATAATAACTATGATTTATTGTTCAGCTTCTATATAATTACTAAAATATTTTGTCAAAAGTACATAAAAATAAATGTTAATAATTACTATATTCACAAATATATTTTGTTAAGAAATACACAAAAATAATTTGTTACCTGCTAACAAATTTGAAACTTGTTAAATTAACATAAATTAACAGTGGATCGTCTGGGACTAAATAGTTTCATAAAATTTAAAATTTTGTCAATTTTGACTATAAATTTTTTACTGTATACCTATTTATCTTTATTTATTACCTATGTCCTCTATGTATGGGGCCTATTTAAATTAAATAATTATTTTAACTAATAGAAATGCGGCAAATGAAATTTTCAGTTTTTATTCAGTACCGTCTGTTATCATTGGTTAAAATTTTTAACAGGCCGTTAAAAATTAATAGGTAAATTACAGAATAGACACCCTTATGTGTTTTACATTTATTATTTTATTTCAAGCAAAAATTAGCGAATGAAATACCCTAAATTTCCACTTTTCTCTATATTTTAAACTATTCGGTATACGGCCGAATAATGCTTGACTATTCGGTATTCGGCCGAATAGTAAAAATGTGGCCGAATAGGCCGAATACCGAATAGTTGCCGAATATTCGTTGCAAGCCTAATCGTTTGAGAACCACGGTTTTAATTTTATGTTTGTTATTTCTATTAAATAGGGCTCTTTTTCCTGGTTATTTTTTGTACGTAATATTTTTTTCTAGAGTCATTAGTTCGCCCAAAAAAGCGCTGCTTCTTTTAAAGAAAACCACTGTATAATAAATAATTATATACACTAAAATATAAACGAACAATGACAAACGTATTGTTTAATATTTTTGTGTAATTATTTTCTTGTTTTCCTGGTGTACTTGTTTTGAATATCAACTTTTATCTTTACCAATCTCTGTTCCCTAAAATTTTACAAAATTGTTCTTTCACTTTCATGCATTTTCTTCTTTTCGGTACTTTTTATTTATATGTTCGGCAAAAAATTATTTAAAACTTTTTCTGTCTATCTTCCTTTTCTTTAATCTTTCGCGATCTGTTTTTTCCTCGACTTGTTCAGCGACACTGGCATCTTCTGCTTCGGGATACGGCGAGCAATTGTTAGGTTAGTTCGGTTACCAGCCGTCAAATCGCGGACTCCAAGGATGGTAGTGGTGGAGGAGCCACAGAGGTAATAGTATGTGGTAAAAATTTTCGGAGTTTATTTTCGAAAATTTGTCGGCTATGACGGTCGAACCGAGTATTTTATGATCCACAACTCAATGCGTTACAAGGTAGCTATTTACTCCATAAATAAAAAAATATGTTTAGAATTAAAATGTGCATCCAATCAGCACAAGTTAATTGATACAATGCGTTCCTGTCACAAAATAGACTTAAATTAAAATGTGCATATTCAAGCTGTTAACAAAGAACCAATATAAATTAAACAATCAAAAAGACCCAAATAAATATTAATTATAAGGTGCAACAATAAATATAATTTTGCATTGATAAAGAACATTTTAATTTGTGGTAAGTCGGTATATTATTTTAAATAAAATGAAAACAAGGTGAGAATAAAATTAAAATACAACTTAAATTATACAAAATAATTATTTGTTTAATTTCTACTGGCTTTGTAGAAACAGCTTGAAGGTGGCAATTTCACGTACGTCTAGTATTATTTCTTGTCAATTTTATGTAGGATAATTGATTGTACTTTTTAAAGCGTAGATATATAATAATCAGGTATACAGCCAGAGATCTTTATTTTTCTACGTTGCAAAGCTAGTAGAATAAGTTTATATTTCAGTATTTTTGGCTTGCCCAAGTACCATACGAAATTTGCTGACTTGTTTTATATTTTTTTGTTTTTTCACAAATGAAGCATTTAGGTACATTATTAGTAAATAAATAAATAAATTATTTACTAATAATGTACCTAAATGCTTCATTTGTGAAAAAACAAAAAAAAATATAAAACAAGTCAGCAAATTTCGTAAATTATTAGTAATATATGCATATGTAATATTAATATACCAACTTATTCTACTAGCTTTGAAGAAGACAGAAGTGGTGTCGAAAAGTCGACATTGTGGAAAATAAAGATTTTTGACTATATACCCGATCATTATTTATCCACATCACTTCTCCAGTCTAAAAATCATCTCTTCAGTACTTTTAAATTCTAAACATCTTGTGTATTAATAATTTTACCCTATAATTAATAGGGACATAATTTTACCATTGTATTAACCATGAAATAGAAAAATTATAGAAACGCGGAACATACGTAAACATAAGTGTAATGTTTACCTATGTTTGTTATATAAAAATAATAAAAATTTCTGAATGATTTTATTTTCTGTGGTTCAAATCAATTTCAGGCTGCTTTAAATAATTTTCTCCAGCGTCTTGGTCATAATGTAAAAAAACTGATGAGAGCAGCACATAACCTCCCTCTTAAACAACTTACAAACGGTACAACATAGAACATTAGGTTTCAAATTAAAAGTGTAGCTTATATAACTTAAAATCTTTTTTTATCATATAAAAATATACTTTAACTCCAAGATCTAAATATGAAAATTAGAAATGATATTATCATTTGAATCTGGTTTGGCCACCATATAAATTCCCGAAAATTTTAATTTCTAAACGGTACAAAATATAGAAAATCTAAAATCAAAATGAAAGCCAATACTATTCTACATTTTCTTTAATATTACAAAATTTACAGTAACTTAATTATTTACTGAGATACACAAAAAAACCAGTTAGGACTTCAAGTAAAATACCACTTACGGTTGATAAATTATTACCAAAAACTAATCAGCTTATAACCTTAACATGAATATTTTAAATATGAAATTCCAAGATGATGTATTTATAAGATATTGAATTATTGTGGATAAAAACGTCGTCACACACAGACGTCATCGTGAAATTAGTAAAATCGTATTCCAGGGACCCCAAAACGTACTCACTACCGAAAATTTGGACCCGTCGCAAGTATTTTATTTGTATTAAGAATAGATGAATATCATAGATCATACAATAATATTATTTACAATATTCAGAAACAATTTACATATTCCGGTGAAAAACAACATAACTATATTCCGATGGGAAATAGCGTCCGTTTGAGTACATGGTCTCAGTCTGAAAAACTTACTATGTGTTTATCTACAAACATTCATGTTACTCAAAATGTGTTGCCAAATGTACGGACGCCCGTTAATTGAAAATCTGTATGATTTAAATACTTTCTAAGATATACGCAATTCAACACTAGCGGCGCCAGTGAGTAACAGCAGAACTACAGTATACAGAGTACGATTGAAATTATCAATATATGTTACAATTGAGCGTCCAGTACAATTTTTGCTAAACAATAAGAGATGGCATAAGAAGTTGAAAAATGGCCACTTTAACAGAGATACATTAGAGCGTCCGTATACGGATGCTTCATTGGAGGGGGACGCTTCAATGATGGTAAGGGGCTAATTGACGGACGCTTTAATTAGTGATGGGCACTATCGAATAAAAACTATCGAATTATTCGATAGTTGACAACTATTCGAATAATTCGATATCTACAAAATTATTCGAATAAATGAATAAATATTTTTTTCGATTGATGTTTTTATTCAAATGTTCAAATAAATATTTACAGATTTAAAAAAAAAACTAAGTTACATGCAAACAAATAAATAATACATTTGTAGAAGTTATTAGCTACTTATTTATTAATTTTTATGTTAAATATATCAAGTAAATCACTGGTATATTTATTTTTTACCCTATTGTTATTAAATTGTTTTAGTTGACTTGGTAAATGAAAATAGTAAACCAGTCAGACAAGTTTTATATAAGTCGATCAGTCAACAGATATTTTATATCTTTTTCTACAATTTCATTGCCTGGATTCAAGGATTTTTTTTTCACAAATAAACGCTAGTACCAGCCTTTACACATGTATTAGCGAATTTTAGCTACTGAGTCATTAGCGTAAGCGAAATAATACAGGGAGTGCAGTAAAGTTTTTGGCACGTATTATATAACATTTTAAAAAATTCGGCAAACTAAGTCAACAGAGCCGACCTATAATATATATCCAGGATACAAGATTTTAAAAATAATTATTAGAATGAATGAATTTATTCGAATCATTCGATAGTAAAAATAGTAAAATAATTTTTTGAATGAATGAATTTATTCGAATAAATCATTCGATAGTCCGAACCATTCAGTTACTAATTATTCGATAGTCAAATGTATTCGATTGTGCCCATCACTAGCTTTAATGTCTTATAGATGTGTATATATATATATATATATATATATATATATATATATATATATATATATATATATATATATATATATATATAACCCCAATGTCGGTTATATTGACTTATTCGGTATTGATCTGGGAATGCCAGAAAAAAAATTCAGCCAATTTGAAGCAAATTGAAAAAAGTTATTGGCCAGAATCTAAAAAAAGTGCAAAAACCGCGTTTTGAGGTGCTCGGTGCTGCCTGGTTATTCATCAGAAAAATGTTTCAGCACATCTCCACAACTTTTAGGATGGAACTCTTTCATTTTAGACCCTAGAGAACGAAATCTATTTTTTTCGACCCACCCTAATATATAGGTATATATATATATATATATATATATATATATATATATATATATATATATATATATATATATATATATATATATATATATATACTTGGTTTTATTTTTAGTCGCTGTTTAAAAAAACAATATTTTGTATTCTAAGACTAAAAATAATACTACAATCTAATCTAACTCTTCATAAAGGGTTTCCGTGGAGCAGTGCTGACGGTGCGGCTTCCTATGTTCTGAGGCGATGTAACTCCTCCCTCCTTAGAACAAGCTCCCCTGGGAAGTAGTGATTTTTTTGGTCGGCTTGGTCGTTTACTCAATTTTAAGGTTAAACCTTTACATGAAACATCAATAATTATTATAACTATTCCACAGTATAATAATTTTGTCCAAATATTAGGTGAATAGTAATATATATATATATATATATATATATATATATATATATATATATACAGGGTGTTAATACTAAGTCGTTACACCCGAAAATGGTAGATAGAACTCATTAAAACAAACTTTTTTTTTAGCTCAAATTTTTTATTTGGAGCCCCATTTCATAGTTATTGGCGTTCTCTTGTTTTTCGAAAAATCGTCATAACTCCCTTATTTTAAGGAATATTTAAAAAATACAAAAACTTTAAGCATTTGCTTTCGGTTCTCTAAAACACTTGTATTAACAATTATTTTCTATTTCATCAAATAACAAAATGGCGACCAATCAAAAGTTTCTAAACAAGATATTTTGAATACCACCCATCGATTTTCGAAAACATTTTTTAAAATCCTTAAACTTTCTATTACAATATTTATCTATATATATATATATATATATATATATATATATATATATATATATATATATATATATATATATATATTATATGTTACCTAACGTCTACCTGCCGACATCAGCGATTCCCATCGGCCGCTATGTTCCCTCGAGCTGAGGAAGATTCATATTTCTTTTATCTGTATATATATGGTGGCATAAAACGCCCCTTGGGGGGCAGTGCCGCTTCTTTTGAAGCTCTCTGGATCCTTTTAACGGGGGGATCAGCCCCTCTTTTTTTTCTATCTTATCTTATTGTAGATGCTTCTCCAACTTTTCCTATTGCCTGCTTTTTCTTTCCAATTTTTGACTCCTGCGTTTCTTAGATCTTCGGTAACTTCTTTTATCCACGTAGATCTCGGTCTACCTATTATTCTTCTCCCAGGCTCCCATTCAAGTATATTGTGAATCATTGCTTCTCCTCCTGCCCTCCATGTGTGTCCTAGCCATTTTACTCTCTGTTGTTTGATCTTCCTTACTATATCGTCCCCGTCTATTTCTGTTAATATTTCGCTATTCGTTTTTCTTCTGTATTCATTCTCGTTAATTTTGACTGGACCTAATATTGTTCTTAATATTTTTCTTTCGATTATTCTCATTTGTTCTTCCTCTTTTTTTGTCATTGTCAGCGTCTCTGCGTCGTACATTAGCAAAGGTCTCATCATTGTTTTGTATATATTTATTTTGGTACCTTTTGTAAGAATTTTACTTTTTAGCAGCTTTTTGTGTATGTGGAAAGCTCTGTTTGTTGCGAATATTTTTCTTTTATTTCTGCTTCTCGGTCTCCTGTGTTTGTTATCATTACTCCTAAATACTTATATTTTTCTACTTCCTCAAACTCATTTTCTCCTATTTTTATTTTATTATTCTGTTTTTGTTTTCCATATCTCATCATTTTTGTCTTGCTTTCATTTAGATTTAGTCAATTTTTTTTCCTTCTGTCACTATTTCATTTATAATGTTCTTCAGTATTTCTCTTCTTTTGGTTATGATTACCACGTCGTCTGCATACGCAATGATTTGCCCTCCATTCTTTCTGATTGTGTTTCTGTTTATTTTCCTTGTTATGTGTTCTATTGCAAGGTTGAATAACGTAGCTGATAGTGCGTCTTCTTGACTCACTCCCCTGTTTATTGTGAATTCCTCTGTGTTGCCATTTCCCGTTTTTATGTATATTTTCGAATTTTGCATTGTCATTTCTATCAGTCTTCTTAACTTTGCTTCTATTTTTAGCTCTTTTAGTATTTCCATCAGCTTACCTCTTCTTATTGAATCCAACGCCTGTTGGAAGTCAATAAAGAGCATTTCAATTTCTATTTTAGCGTTATGTGCTTTTTCTAATATTTGTTTTAACGTGTGTATTGCATCTATGGTTGATCTTCCTTTTACAAATCCGCATTGATACTGTCCTATTTTATTACTCGCTGTTCTCGCTAATCTCATTTGTATTATCGACGACAGTATTTTGTATGCGTTATTTAGAAGTGCTATTTCCCTATAATTTTTACACATCTTGGGGTCTCCTTTTTTATATATTGTTATTTATTGTCCGATCTCCCATTCTTGTGGCATTTTTTCTTCACTCCAAATTCTAGTTAATAGATTATGTATTTGTGCAATTAATTCCTCTCCTCCGTACTTTATAAGTTCCATATTTATCCCGTCTATTCCCGGCGCTTTTCCATTTTTACTTCTTGCAACAACACTTTTTACTTCTTCAATTGTTGGCTCTTGCGTTATCTCTTCTTCCTTTCCCTCTTCCTCTTCTTTTTATACTTCTTCCTCTTTGTTCTCTTTTTCTTCTTCTGTATCTGTGCTTTTTTCGGTAAGAAGTTCTTTGAAGTAATCTTCCCATATTTGTTTTTGTTGTTCTTCTGTTTCAGTTACTTTTCCATTTTTATCTAACATGTTTGTTGTACTTATCTTATTCGAATGTTTTTGTCTTCGTATATCTTGGTAAAAACGTTTCGTGTTCCTATTCGTTCTTTCCTCTTCTATGGTTTTTAGCTTGTCTTCTATCCATATTCTTTTGCATCTTCTTAGTACTTTATTACATTGCTTCCTTATTTTTGTGTATTCTTTCTTGTCGCTTTCATTTTCCGTTTTGATCCACTTTAGTCTTATTTTTCTTTTTCTTTCTACTATTGTTTTGCATTCTTGATTGTACCATTCTTTCCTGCTTTCGATTTTTTCTGCTCCCAGTCTTTCTTCGGCGGTTTTCAATATACATGCTTTTATTTTACCCCATTCTTCTTCTATGCTTTCTTTTATCTGTACACATGTTTATTTTATCTTGTATATGTAGTTTTAGTATTCAGTCTTGTTGTAGTCTTAAAACAATAAACATCTAAAAAAATTGCCTCTCTGTTCCTGAGCAAAAATAAAGTTTTTAAAAACCAATATCCAAGTTCTGATCAATTAAGATATATATATATATATATATATATATAATTTGCAAACAATATTAGCTTTTCAAAATTTATTACTAAACTTTGGACTTTTATCTACAAATATGGGTATAAAACATGTGACGACAGAGATGCTGTCGGTAATAGTTAGCACCTCGTCGACCAGATTCCTCCCTAAAAAACTGTCAAGGGGAATATGTTTTCCGGAAGCTCTGTGGAGTCGGGTAGGGTTCTTGAAGAATGATTAAATTCTGTATGTGTTATAAATAATTTTATTTATAAATATATACAAACAATAATTAGTGGATCCAGTGCCTTTCGGCCAACGGATCTTCAGAACTTTAAATGCTATTTATTAATTATTTACCTGGAAGTATTTATTTTTACTTTATAACTGACGGTTGGTGACGGACAGAGACACGTCACTTATTTTGCTTTCAGCGGACACAACACACTGAGAGCTTAGGTTAACCTGTAGCGGACTCAACACACTAGGCCCAGTATTTCAGTACGAAGTTAAAATCTAGGTTACATGATCCCGGTTAACTTTTAACCGACATTTTAACCACGCATCTGTATATCAGTATCTAAATCCAGGTTAAGTAAACCAAGATTTTGTAACCAATAATATTGTTGTGTTGGTAGTAATTCTGAAGTGTCATTCATGTACGGCAAGCTTAAAATCAAGTAACCTGTCAGTTTTAATTTTTGCGTTTTAATATTATGGACGGTTTTATATCGACTTCAAGTGAATCTTTATCTGATTCGGATGATGAACAAATTATTCATTTTATTAATCGTTTGGGACGAGTGCGAAAAATCCCCAGACTGCAAATTCGAAAAGATAATTTTAATTATTGGGACGATAGTGAATTTTATTGCCGTTTTCGACTATCCAAGGAGTCTGTGACTGAATTACTGGATGAAATTAATGAAAGCATAAAACATCCCACTAATTGGTAAAATAAAATAAATTCATTTTCGTATCACATGTTTATAATATTTATGTGGTCAACAGGAACCATGCCCTTACACCAATGGAAATGTTACTTATAACATTGCGTTATTTTGCTACAGGAAGTTTTTATATTGTAGTGGGCGATCTGGCAGGAATACACAAAACTACTGTTGGCAAAGTGATAAATAATGTTACGAGAGCAATTGCCAGGTTAAGGCCCAGATATATTAAACTGCCCGAAAACGCAGCTGAGAGAGAAACTATTCAACAGGCATTTTATAATATTGCCCGATTTCCACGTGTTATTGCTGCAATAGACTGTACTCACGTCAAAATAAAATCACCTGGTAACTTATTAATTTTACACAACATATAATATGGTATATATTTTTTTAATTGATTAGGTGGGCCAAATGCAGAAATATTTCGAAATAGAAAGGATTTTTTTTCAATAAATGTGCAAACACTAGCAGACTCATCGTTAAGAATATTAGATATTGTTTCAAGGTGGCCTGGCTCAGTGCACGACTCAACAATTTTTAATAATTCGAGAGTATGTGGTAGACTCGAAAATAATGAAATGGGCAATGGAATTATTTTGGGAGATTCTGGATATCCAAACAAAAATTATATTGTTACGCCATTACGGGACACTAATACCAGGGAAGAAAATTTGTATAATGAAAGCCATATTAGAACTAGAAACCCAGTGGAACGGTCATATGGTGTTTGGAAGCGAAGATTTCCGATTTTATCTAATGGTATCAATGCCAATTTAAACAAAGTGCAATGGATAGTGGTTGCTACAGCAGTGCTATACAATATTGCTATCAAAAATAATGAACCGGAACCACCCGCACTGAATGATGCTGATGAAAGGAATTTTAATTTTGTGAACAACGTTCCTGTGGATGCTTTGAATGTTCTTAATAATAACAACAACAGAACTCGTGTTGGACTTATTAACTATTTTGGTACATTATTACAAAATAATAATAATAATACATAATAAATAATTTATAGTTAATTATTTTTACTGGTTTTTAATTTTAATATATGTTCTTCTTCTCGATGCCTGATTTTTTGATCATGTTCTTCTTGCATGTGTCTCATTGTTAATTTATGAAGTTCCTCTTTCCTTTTTTCTTCAGCTTCCATACATTGTTTTTTAAACTGCGTTAATTCCATTTTTTGGTCTGCGAGGTTACACCATTTTACGTTGGTGTCTGCACCAGTGGCTTTTCTTGCTGCAATAAAAAATATAATAACAAAAACAATATTACTATTATGATTAATTATTATTACCTTTCCGTTCATGTTGTAGTGGCTTAGCTGGTGTTGATTTTAACATTTTCGGAGTATAATTTCCCCAACATTACTGCGCATGAGTTGACCACGAAATTTTGGGTTAAACCGTCTACATAGGCAGGTTTAACTTTTCGGTTAAACTAAACTCGTTTAACATCTAACTGGAAACTGAAATACGCCTAACCAATAAAAAAAGTGGTTAACTATTTTTTTCTGGTTTAACCTTGTACTGAACTACCGGGCCTAAAAGGTTAGGTTGACCTGTAGCGGACTAAACTCACCACGGGTCTGACTCTCCGACGGTTTATAACTGACGGTTGGTGACGGACAGAGACACGTCACTTATTTTGTTTTCAGCGGACTCAACACACTGAGAGGTTAGGTTAACCTGTAGCGGACTCAACACACTAAAAGGTTAGGTTGCCCTGTAGCGGACTAAACTCACCACGGGTCTGACTCTCCGACGGTTTATAACTGACGGTTGGTGACGGACAGAGACACGTCACTTATTTTGCTTTCAGCGGACACAACACACTGAGAGGTTAGGTTAACCTGTAGCGGACTCAACACACTAAAAGGTTAGGTTGACCTGTAGCGGACTAAACTCACCACGGGTCTGACTCTCCGACGGCTGCGTGCCGCCTTTTATACCCAGAAGCCCAACCCCCACCCTGAATCTAAACCAATCAGTTTATAGAGCATCAACAATACCTCATTATTTACAAACTGTTTTTGTTTACATTAGAAATATAGTATTTTGACGTTTATGTGACATTTGAATATCTGTCAAACTTATGTCAGTATATACGTGAATTACCTTTGGACAATAGTTAATTTATACTATACAGGTGAGTTTAAACATTTTTACAAAACAACTGTCTTTACCTTTTCATATTGTAGGTTTGGTCAACAAGATAAATGTCATATTGAAGATTTAACAAAGATAAGAGTTGAAGCACTGAGCAAAATGTGATGACGTCAAACAAACAAACTAAGAAATCGGGACGGTTCATCACAAACATTATATGTCTCATTTATTATAATAATAATATATTGTTTCAAAAAAGTCATGTTCATGTTCAGCAATCTTAAGCCCGTATGGTTGACCTTAATAAAGTCGATCAGTAGATACTATTATCAAATAGAAATAATTATTTCATTCATTCATCCCTTTTACTTTCATCTCTCAAATTGATTAAAGGAATTTTGTATATTGTCAATAAAAATTCATAGTTTATTCTTCGACTTTTCCTTAGCTTTTCGACTTGCGTATATAAACTTCAAATTTCCTATAATTTAAAATTATCGAAAGATTTATATAAATCATCAATATCAACATGGTTCTTATAATGAATTATTAATTATTGTTAATATTTGTAATATAATAAAAATTACATTTTGATACGACTTTCTTACTTAGAATATCTAAAAAGTAATTATCCAAAAAATTGGGTGTTTTCGAACGCTGCATATTGCAATAAATTCTATTCAATTTTACAATTGATACATTTCTAAATAATTATATAATTGATATATAGATTATTTTACAAAAATCAGAAAAATGTATGTTTATATAAAATCAGCTATTTATAATGACATGGTATTCTGACAAGCACAAAGCTTACAGAAGTATTCAAAAAATTTTTTATCTAAACATTTACGAGTATCTGGTATCAACTTTTATTTTTCATATGGAGGTCATAACATTTTTGAATAGAGATTTTTTTTGCTTTACAATGATATAAAACAGTAAGTGCATTATAAGAACCATGTTGATATTGTTGATTTATATAAATCTTTCGATAGTTTTAAATTATAGGAAATTTGAAGTTTATATACGCAAGTAGAAAAGCTAAGGAAAAGTCGAAGAATAAACTATGAATTTATTATTGACAATATTCAAAATTCCTTAAATATATTTGAGAGAGAGAGAGATTCCCTTTTTTTATTTCAATTTTATTATAAATAACAAATTTCATTAATTATTCTATTAATTATAAAAAATATTTTATTAGTGTTTTATATCGTTGTAAAGCAAAAAAAAAATCTCTATTCAAAAATGTCATAGATTACTATCACCTCCATATGAAAAACAAAAGTTGATACCAGTAACTCGTAAATGTTTAGTACTTCTGCAAATTCACCATTAAAAGTGTCATAAGAAAGTGCAAACCAAAATCTCGTATTATCTTATACAACGAAGTTATCAGCAAAAAAAGAAAATCGCAAAATTTACATTTTAGACAATATCTAGTGACCTATGCATTCAATTAGAAAAACAAATACATGTTCAGACTACCCTACTAAAGAGGCAACTTTCGTCTAATTTAACCAACCTCGTATCTCTTACGGTTCTCGAGATCCCAATGCATTCGTACCTTAAATGGGACACTGTATAAATACTATAATGTTCAAAGACCTCACTGTGATAATTGTTTTGTTTTTCGATAAGAATAATTGTAAGAAATAATTTATTCAAATTTGAATTTGCACAACTAAATTCATGGGCGTGAACGAACCTAGCCTGTGAAATATACTTCATCTGATATTGCAATGTCCAAGTCACTGTAAAAAATCCATGAAATTTTGACGGATGGAGGTTGTTGGATCATAAAGAACATAAAAATAAATGAAGAATACAAAATTTGCTATTTTTTTTGAATAAAGGATTCGTTCTTTGACGCGTATGTTTGACCTTAAGACAAACTGTTGATATACGTTTTATTTATATCATTTCGAAATACTATTCAATATGAAAGAAGTGCTGAAAAATATTAAAGAAATTGTGACAAAAGCAAAAGAACCTCTTGTGACGGTAAAATCGAAAGATTTATATAAATCAACAATATCATCATGCTTCTTATAATGAATTATTAATTATTGTTAATATTTGTAATATAATAAAAATTACATTTTGATTCCACTTTCTTACTTAGAATATCTAAAATGTAATTATCCAAAAAATTGGGTGTTTTCAAACGCTGCATATTTCAATCAATTCTATTCAATTTTACAATTGATACATTTTTAAATAATTATATAATTGATATATAGATTATTTTACAAAAATCAGAAAAATGTATGTTTATATAAAATCAGCTATTTATTAAGACATGGTATTGCTGACAAGCAAAAAGTTGTAGAACTCCACACTAATAGTGACAACTGTATATCTAAAAACAATGAAACATTATTAATTTATATATTTGAAGGTAAATCAGAACTAAACTACCAAATTAAATGTTTTTCTAATTTGAGAGAACGTAAATGTGCTCACAAAAATGCTAGTTAATCAATGATTTTTACATACAGTTTACTGAATTATAAAAATAATTATTGGTTTTATTTAATTTAGCTGTCATTTTGACAATTCAAATCGTATGTATTTGATTTATCGACATATTAATGAATGACACCTATTAGTGAATGTCCCTAACCAATTTCATACCAACATCTAGCGGTGAGTGTCTAAAGTAGACTTTTTCGGAAAATGCATACTCTGTTACATTCCATTCTGTTTTTGAATATTTCGTGCCATTCTGTAAACTTTCAGTTTTTGCATATTCTGTGCATGAGTATTCGGTTACATTTCATTCTGTTTTTGCGTATTCGGGTTTTGAAGATATTCCCATTCGAAAGCTTACAGAATGGTAAGAAATGTTCAAAAAAAGAATGAAATGTAACGGAATATGCATATCCCGAAAACGTGGGCGTGGTTCTTTAGACACTCACCGTTGGTGTAAGTATGAAACAAGTTAGGTACATTTACTAATAATAATAATATTTATTCAGTTGAAATGAAATACACAAGTATTATAAACTAAATCAAAAAGGAAACATTGATAAAGTGATTACATACAATTAAAATTATTTTACAATGTATAAGCCTTATCTAACAATTATTTTTAATATATCTCTTATACTCTATTAGAGATAAACCACGAATTTCCAATGGTAATTTGTTGTACAAATGTCCCCCTACATTATAAGGTGAGGATTTAGCATTGCATTTAACGGGTTTTAAACGACTGTCTTCTTTTTTACGGATAGGGTAGTTGTGGTAATCACTGTTTGTTTTTAAGTTAACAATATTATCTTTCATATGAATTAAGACTTGCAAAATGTATATACTGGGCAGAATAAAAATATTTTCGTGAATAAACAAAGTTTTAGAATGTTCTCTGAAATGTGTCTTGTACAGTATTCTTTCAAATTGTTTTTGTAATTTAAAAAAGTCTTTTTGCAAATTTGAATTACCCCATAATACTATTCCATACAGCAATGTAGAATGAATTTAGCAAAATAGAGATTTCTAGCTACATCTTTGGATATTGTGTTTAAAATTTTTCGCAACATAAAGTTACTTGTGTGCATTTTGTTTTGCAATATAATTTATTTGTTTATCCCATAACAGCACCGGTGTAATAAAGAAGCCAAGAAATTTAACACTAGCGGCATTATCATGGAAAGTACTGTTGTTTACACAGCAATTTTTGCTAAAAATAGAATTTGTGATTTGCATTAAGTTTGCGTAAATTTTTAAAACCATTTATGGGATTCGAAGTAGCACCACAATTCAGAGTTTGTTTTAAGTATTTGATTTGAGCCAAACCAAGATGGTGGACGGTCAACAGGTGCTTAATAAAAGTGAAAAGATTCCACAGAACAGCGAACAGTGGCTTAAAATGTATTAAGTGCAGTACTGTTTCCCACAATAATTGTGTAAATAAAGTTAAGTGGCCTATATATTCTGACAATAAGACAAACTGTTGTGCACATGTTATAACGGACAGTGATGGTGATTCAGACACATCATTCATAAGTGTAACAAATTATAAAAGTAATAGTGAAGTGTATTATCTTAAAGAGCTCATTAAACAAAAAGACAAAACTATTTTAAATCAGAAAAATACAATTAATATTCTAAAAGAACAATTGGACATTGTAAATAAAATAATTATTAGCAACACTATACATATATCGCCATCTAAACTTAATGCAGAAAAACAAATTAAAAATAATAAAATTTTAAACAAAAATTTACTGGCTGAAACAAATTTAGGTAATAACGTAACCGGTAAGAAAGTAAGCAGTAACATTGACAATAACAAAAATAAACAACTAAATATAGTAATTGACAAAACTGAGGTTACTGAAACTAAAATAACGGAAAAATATAATTCTGGGCCACCAGCACAAGAAATAAAAATGCTTGATGCAGATCGAAAATATATGAAACGCGATAACAGGCCAATGTACGGAAAAAAGGAATACAACCAAAACAGTGTTTCCTTAAAGACGGTTCCAAAATCAGCATATATTCATATATACGGTTCAAAGGTGTTTTTAGGGGAGTCAACTACGTGCATGAAGGGTGGGCTAAGTGTCAGAAAGTGGTCTGTCAAGGTGATGTATGAAGTATAAGTGTTGTGGGATGAGTAGTAACGGATAAATGATTTTTTTAAAAATATTTTTGAACTGTCAATATTTTATTTCACATTTATATTTCATGTTATACTATTATTTCAAGACAGTTATATATTTTTATTATACTGCTGTTAAGTCCACTTATTAAGTATTTCTATTACATTGATGTTATTTTATATTTAATCTCAACTAAATGTAAGTCTTATTGTTATCTTTGTGTCTCTTTTAATTTCTATTTTGTATTTATTGTATTATAGTGTCCTGAAGAAGGAATAAATATTTCCGAAAGCTTGACTATTTAAAAAGAGCGTTTTAATTTTTTGCCCAAACGACTGCTATACCTGCTAAATAATTTCCTACAACATAACAGTCGCGAAGCTTGTATTCAATATATATATATATATATATATATATATATATATATATATATATATATATATATATATATATATATATATATATATAAATATATAAATAAAGAAACCTTTCCGAAAGCACAAACTCAAAAACTTCAAGCTAAATTCCCTGACCAGTACGCATCCTTCAAGGTCACCATACACGCGAATAATCTCGAGCAGGCGATGAATCCAAGTACGTGGCCAGGAGGGGTAGGTTTCAATCGTTTTTTATACCCAACGAGGAAGACACCGGTAACAAAATAACGAGCTATTCATAATTGCGACCAGAAGACGGCAACTACTACGATCTTCTAGCACTCAACTGTCATGCGCTGACATTGAATAAAAAAGACATTATTGAATCAGAATATATAAACAATTGTAAGAATCTTAAATTTCTGTGTTTGACAGAAACTTGGTGTAGATTACAAAATATAGCCAACTTCGAATTCAACGAATTCAATAATATCTCCTCTTATTGTAGGCCACACTGCCGAGGAGTAGGTGTTGGAGTTTGGTGCCATTATAGCTGAATCCTGGTCTAATGTCTATCAACATGACGAAGTCAATAATGCTTTTAAATGTTTTTTGCAACAATTCTACATTTCTTTAATTTACATTTTCCCTTGAAAAGAATAAGCAGTAGACGTACCAAGTCATGGGTAAATAATAATATTAATAAATCAAGCAAAAATCTAAAAGATTTGTTCGAATTAAAGAAATATTTCCCAGAACTAATATCTGTTTACAAACTAGCTAAAGAGGAACATTTTCCTTTAATAGCTGAAACCAAAATACTTTACTATCAAAATCAAATCGAAAACTTCAAAGAGTGTTTGGGGTATCATAAATAAGGACAATCAAAATACACAGTAATAAAACTAACCTGACAATTTCTCATGACAATAATATTATAAAAGATCCTCATGAGATAGCAAATTCATTTAATTTTTTTTTTTCAAGAAGCGCCGAAAATAATTATTGATAAAATCCCTAAACTAAGCACGAGTAATCAAAATAAAATAGGAGAGAGGCAAGGTGCTAGTATGTTCTTAAATCCAATAACCACAACAGAATCTATGACAATTTTAAGTACAAAAATAAAAAATCATCAGGTACCGATGATATTTCTAGTTTTTTTTTTTTTTTATTAAGATTAGCAAATTCATACATTGCTGTTTCATTAACTTATATTGTTAACATTTCTTTTGAGTCTGGAAGTTTCCCAGAAGCAATTAAATGTAATAAAGTCATTCCAATTATAAGAAAGGAAATAAATCCATAATGGATAACTATAGACCTGTATCAATGACCTCAGGTTTTTCAAAATTCTTTGAGTATTGCTATCTGAGCAGATTACTACCCTTTTTAAACAAAAACAATACCATTCCACGCAATCAGTTCGGGTTCAGATCTAAATGCTCTACCACAAACGTTATACATTTTATCTATGTTTAAACAAAGGAGAATGTCCAGTGGGAATATTCTGCGATTTGAGCAAGGCTTTTAATTGCATGGATCATGACCTCCTCCTAAAGATCAAGCTTGAATCTATAGGTCTTCGTGGTGTGGCACTCAACTGGATTGAAAAATTCTAGCAAAATAGAAAACAGTTTGTTTCCATAGCACATTGGGATAATAATACGCAGTGTGTTACTGTTGGAATTAGCGACAGACCACTACGATCCAACCATATAATATAATTTACATGATCATGTATGTGTCAATAGACTTTGGTTTACATAATAATTAATTCTGACAGTCAATTCAATGTACTGAGTTTGTTTTTCTAGTTTAATAAAATCAGTCCTTGTATTGTATTTATTTATTATTTCACTGCACACCCAACCTTTACTAACAGGTTATGGGCCCAGGCAAATTGCAGTAATAAAGAGATTGTTGAGTACGCGGTTTGAAAAATGAAGATTTCGAGAATTTCCGGTGCGCGATGTCATCGAGGGATGAATTACCTGATTTGGAAACGCTTCGAATCAAAATCACGGAGGAATTTGACGCGCGAAAAGAGAATCGAAATGCAGGGCAAAATGCAATGTACCCAGGTAAATGGAAACAGTATAAAAAGCGAGACGAAAAATCGGAAAAGAATCGTTCGGTAAATAAAGACGCAAAACTTAAGTGCTACAAGTGTAACGCGATCGGGCATCGAGCGAAAAATTGTAGAGTACGGGAAAAATCGAACAAACAATTCACGAGTAACGCCGAAAACGTTAGTTTGTTTACAACAATTGGGAACGCGGTAAATAACGCTCTCGGAACCGGAATTGACGCGAATCGCCGTGCTTGGTGTTTTGACAGCGGATGTACATCTCATATGTGCAACGACGCCGAAATGTTCGCTAAAATTGATGTAAAAACTGATCGTGAAAAACTGAATTTAGCCAATAGCTCTTGTACGGACATTGCGGGAAAGGGTACAGCGTCGGTCGCGACACGCGTGGACGGTAAAATAAAGGTTGTTCATTTCGGAGACACCTTACATGTGCCGGATCTACGAACGAATCTCGTTTCGGTCAGTAAAGTTACGGACAAAGGTCATAAAGTTATTTTTACAAAATCGAAAGGAGAGATTGTTGATTCGAGTGGTAATGTACTACTCGAGGCGAAGCGTATCGGCGGACTGTACTATTTTCAAGATTTTGGAAACGTCGAGCGGAATATTCTTGAAACGCCGAAAGCGATGTCGGCATTGAAGAAAAACTCTATCGAAGATTGGCACCGTCGGATGGGACATTTAAATATACAGTATTTTAGACAAGCTGTCAAATTGGGAGGCATTCAAGGTGTCAACATCGAAGAGATCAACGACAATTTCGAGTGCGATGTTTGCGTGCAGGGGAAGATGTGCAGAACTCCATTTCCCAGAGTTTCGGAAAGGGTGACAACTTTGGGCGAGATTATTCATTCGGACGTGTGCGGCCCGATGCGTGTTGCTTCACATGGGAAGAATCGTTATTATGTCACATTCATCGATGATTTTTCTGGCTGGTGCGAAGTGAGATTTTTAAATCAGAAGAGTCAAGTAATCGACGAATTCGAGAAGTACAGGGCTCTGATCAACACGCAGCACGAAATAAAAATCAAACAATTTCAATCAGACAATGGGTGTGAGTATGTTAATAAAGATTTTGATAAAATTTTGCAGAAACACGGAATCACCCGGCGCCTGACGGTTCCTCATAACCCCGAACAAAATGGTGTTGCGGAACGACGGAATAGAACGCTTGTAGATATGGCCAGATGTCTCTTGATTGATTCAGGCTTACCTCCGATTTTCTGGGCTGAGGTTGTCAACACAGCAAACTTTATTCGGAACCGATCGCCGACAAGCAGATTAAACGGAAGAACTCCGTATGAGGCATGGTTCGGCAGACCCCCGAACGTGTCGAGTTTTAAACGTTTTGGCAGCGACGTTTTCATCATGGACCGGGCACCAGGCAAGGGAAAACTTGAGCCACGGTCGAGACGTGGTATTTTCCTGGGGTACAGTCTGGAGTCGAAGGGTTATAGAATATGGTTACCAAATGAAAGAAAAATGTCCAGAGATGTAAAGTTTAAGGAGGCGACTCAGTTTGAATCTGAGAACAGGTATGAAGATTTCTATTCGGAGAATGGAAATTGTACTGGAGAATCCTCGAATCCTCCAGGTGATGAGCATAGCGCGAATCATCCAGGGATGACCATTGATGTCGATCTTCATCGTCCTCAAGGCTCACAAGATCAAACGAACGACATTATTGAAGAAGACGATGAGGAATCTGACTCTGAAAATTTATTGGATGTCTCTCAAGCGCGCCAACCCACTCAAGAAAGAAGAGGACCTGGGAGACCTCGCCTGCATCGTACTGGACAGCCTGGAAGACCTCGGAAAATATACGCGACTACGAGCTACATTGATGAACCAGACAATCACCTTGCTTTTTCTACGGAGATTTCTGTCACTCGTGCTTTAGCTAGCGAAGAATCAAGTGAATGGATGAAGGCGATGGCGAGAGAAGTGAGGTCTATTTTAGAAAAGAACACGTGGCTATTGACGAATCGTTCTGAGGCACCACAGGTAATCGGAAGTCGTTTTGTATTATGCAATAAATTTGGTGCAAATGGAGTTTTGGAAAGGCGTAAAGCCAGAATAGTAGCTAAAGCCTACACCCAGCAATATGGGAAAGACTTTCATGAAACGTACGCACCGGTCGCACGTTTGGGATCAATTCGTACGACGATTGCTTTAGCAGCACAAAAGGGAATGTTTATCAGACAATACGACGTGGAGACTGCCTACCTCAACGGTGACATGGACGAGGAAATATACATGGAGCTTCCGAATGTTTTCGAAGATGTCCTAGAACACATCATCGACAGAGAAAAGAACAATGAATCATACGTCAGGAAAGCTAAAAACATGTTGAGCGACCTTCGAGTTGGTGATAAGGTATGTAAAATGAAAAAGGCCTTATACGGTTTGAAACAGGCCGGTCGAGCCTGGTACAAGAAATTTGACAAGTAACTGCGAAGTCTGGGAGCAAAATCTACGAAAGGAGATGTGTCTACTTGAGAGGTCAGGGAGACAATATCATGATTATTGTGATTTATGTGGATGATATTCTTGTGATGTCTCGAGATCCAGACGCGATTCTAGTCTTCGGCAGCAAGTTGGGACGGATTTTTGAAATTAAAGATCTTGGCGAGCCCAAGCGATGTTTGGGAATGGATTTTTCCAGAAGCAGAGAGGGTATTCTTGTCAGCCAACAGAATTACATCACAGATCTACTTGAACGTTTTGGTATGCAGAACTGCAATCCGGTGTCAACTCCCCTGGACATCGGAACTAAACTGACAAAAAGTGAAGGGTGGTGCGAGTTAGATGGCGAGAAACCTCCTTACCGAGAATTAGTGGGATGCCTCCTGTACTTATCAGTGGCAACCAGGCCAGATATCGCACACGCAACTAGTTCGTTGAGCCAATTCAACATTAATTTTGACAAGACCCATTAGAGCGCAGCCAAGAGGGTTCTCAGATACCTGAAAGGAACACAGAATCTGGGAATTTTTTACAAGTTCGGCGGAGAGTCATTAAAAGGTTTCGTCGATGCAGATTGGGCAGCCTCCGTTGACGACAGAAGATCGTACACGGGGTATTTATTTGGCTTGAGCGGCGGCCCAATTGTTTGGGATTCTAGAAAACAGCGTACCGTGGCTCTTTCAACTACAGAGGCCGAGTACATGGCCTTGAGCGAAGCGGCCAAAGAAGCGGTATAGCTAAGACGTTTTCTACGTGAACTTGGAGTAACGGGTTGCGATTCCGTTAAATTGTACAATGACAATTTCGGGGCGCAAAAATTGGCAACCAATCCGGTGTTTTATGTGCGCACGAAGCATATCGATATACGACATCACTTCGTTCGCGAGATTATCGAGTCAGGTGATGTTCATTTAGAACATTTAAACTCTGAAGATATGCCAGCCGACATATTAACTAAAGGATTGTCGAAGTTCAAGCAGAAACGGTGCATCGACCTCCTGGGACTACAAAGGACAGAAAATTGAGCATACAGCGGTTGTCTCGAGGGGAAGTGTTGGAATTAGCGACAGACCACTACGATCCAACCATATAATATAATTTATATGATCATGTATGTGTCAATAGACTTTTGTTTACATAATAATTAATTCTGACAGTCAATTCAATGTACTGAGTTTGTTTTTCTAGTTTAATAAAATCAGTCCTTGTATTGTATTTATTTATTATTTCACTGCACACCCAACCTTTACTAACAGTTACTAACTCAACTTTTTTAATTTCAACATTGGCCTGCCTCAAAGCACTTGTCTCTCACCTATTTTATTTACGATATACACAGCAGATATGCCCCGCTATTTATCAATTGATTGTACTCCGGTAATGTACGCTGATGACACATCCATAGTCGTATCGGATAGGGACGGTGATGTATTGCGGGACAAATGTAACAGTAGCATGCAATATCTATCAGAGTGGTTTAGAAACAATAATCTATATTTAAATGAATCTAAAACTAAATTATTACGTTTCCACACTTGGCAAAACAGAAATAATTTACAATAAGATGTCAACACACTTAATAAAACAATTCAAAATTTGGAAACCACGGAATTTTTGGGTTTAAATGTAGAGGACATCCTACAATGGAAATTACAATGCGAAAAGATTATTAAACAGCTTAATATTTCATGCTACCAGATTAGACATTTGAAAGGTAGCACGCATACAAATTATCTTCTCTGGTACTACTATGCGTGTGTCGAATCAAGGCTGCGATACGATATATGTTTCTGGGGTACAACACGCAACACCGCAGCGGCACAAGTTTTCATCGCACAAAAATGAATTATCCGAACCATAGCAAATGTGACTAACCGGGAACATTGTAAACAGATATTTATTAATTTAAAAATCTTAACGCTCACGAGCTTATTTATTATGGTAATGACTTGGTACATTTTCTGTAATAAAAATAATTTTGAATTACAAAAAGACATACATGAGCATAACACACGTCATAAATAACAATTTGCAATACCTAAATACAAATTAAATGTGGTTGAATATTCACCTCAAATTTATGGACTAAAAATTTTCAATAAACTGCCAGATCATATTCAAAAGTATGGTCTCCTTCTACTTTCAAAAGTTCAATTAAAACATTTTTAATATCAAAAGCTTCCTACAATATTAATGAGTTTTTTAATGATATGTTATTATCATGTTACTGTTTCATGTTATTTATACTTTTTTATATGTGACAAATTCTATACACTTTTGTGTCAACTGAATGTATAATAATAATAATAATAATTCTACGGATTTATCCGGATTAAATTTCGAGCAAGATAATTCTCTACACTTTAAAACCACATAAGATCACAGGTTCTCATATGGTTCACATATTCTTCATCGTTCATTCGTATTCAAATTAACTTTTACGAGTACGAATAATTATATTGTCCACCTTGCGAATGACGTAAACTGCGTGATGTCACCCTGATTCGAACATCTTTCCATTGCTACGAGCCTTGCGCCAATTTGGAAACCATTTGTCAGGGGATTGCCACTTCGGGAAGTTTCGAGTTCTTCCGCCACGCGCCACCCGGCCGAATAGCCTCGTCGACCGTAGCGATGTTTGCCGTCGACGTCTGGACCTCAGCTCAGCTAAGCGAATTATTTCATTTCTTTTGGATTGTTCATTATTATTATTATTTATGTTCGACGCTCATCGTCCATTGACGGACTATTGCGCTAATTGTTTTATGTTAATTTACTCACCGATTGTTAGGTCTAGTCAAGTGTTTGATATTGATTTATTATATTAATTTTGTTTGTGCGTTGATGCACGGTTAGTGTGTTGTTCGTGCGTCGGGTTTAGGCTGCGTTTGCTCTAATTTTGCGCTCGCGTCGCGTTCGCTGGTACCACCGAGCCGCCGTGATTTTGTTATTAGCGCCTTTTGATCATCTAGGCAACTGCGCCAACTCAGCCGGCCTGGACACTACAGGAATACAACGACACTTACTCCAGCTTACTTTCTTTTGTTCTTCCTATAATTCATTTTCCCCTTGACTATATTTGTTACTGAAAAGTTTAATAGTTTGTTGAACGTTCTGTATACATACCTAGTTTTTTTCTAAATTAATATAGCTGTCAAGTTTACTCGTGAATGCGTATTTTTATTTTTATTGCCATTTTCTCGCCCCTTCCTAGTCCGAGCTCGATTGACTCGTCGGTCAACGAAATTAGGTTGGACCGCTTGAGGCTCTGGCCGACTAGCGCCCACAACAATAACATCCTTCGACTCACCCCATCTTCACTGAGTTTAGCCGAGGTTCAACCCTTAAGATCCGGGTTCGATATAGTACCGGTGGCACGCCGATTGCACACGTTGCAATTTGCTGTAAACCAATTTGAGGCTTCAGTTTGTTTCCAATTCATGACAGTATGAATGTTGTCTAGTGATTTATAAAAGTAGTATCATCAGCTTATAATATTGTCCCTACATTGTTGATACAACATGATATATCATTTATATAAATTATAAAAAGTACTGGCCCTAGTATCGAACCCTGTGGCACGCCATGACTAATTTCCATTGGATCAGATGTAGTATTATTGACATAAGTAATTTGAGACCAGTAGTAAGTGATCATTCCCAGCGCGCCCCATTCATTATCAGGATTGGCGATCTTAATGACATTTTAATTAGTTTTGAAAAATTTATCAGGATTGGCGATCTTAATGATCATATCTTAATTAGTTTAAAAAATGTGTGGCATTTATAATATGTAATATTTATTTATTTTTAGAAAATTTAATATTATTGAACCAAAAATATGTTTCGGACCAGAATTAGAAGATATATGTTTATGATAATATACTTTGCGATGATGATTATCAGGACTGGTATCCTTAATGATCATTGCTTAATTGGTTTGAAAAATATTTTGCGATTTCAGTTATCCAAAGTTAATATTGTCAGCTTTATTTCAAGATATGACATTATGCTATTTTCAATATATTTTGTGTTCCATTACTTTTAATATTTTAATGATCCTTTTAGAAATTATTTCCTTGTTCCATTAGTTATAAATACGTTTCAAGAAAACTTACGAAGCGAGGCGAAACTTGGAAAAAGAAGAAACGCATATTAGTACAGACTGGTGGAGCGTTTCTGTCATTTTTATTAGCACCACTTTTAACCGGAGTTCTAAGTAGTTTACTTAAAAAATAATATGGAGCACATGGCAGCTATTGGTAATGAGGTTTAAATGTATTTTAAAAATGTATTTATTTGAAGGTAATTGTAATGTAATGTTGTTCTGGTTTGCTAGTTTTCCTCATTTAGGGAAATAAAATGTTTAAAAGTTGCGTTTGTACTGTGACGAAGCTTCTCTTCGTCACTATTTCTGTAACACCCAGCATAGTATTTTTTACATTACCGAGACCCGGCTGTAAACTTTAACTGTGATAATTCTTTCTACCTCCTGTGAGATACCTGTAAACCTGAAAACATGTTTCGTACACTGATTGATCTAGATAATAATTTTTGCTCTAATTTCAATTGTTTAGTCTAAATAACTTCGCTACCGGTTATCCGATCGACGTAAATTTATATTAGCCGTGATCCGTTTTTTGAGGGCTCGCGAATGCAATTAGTGTCGGCCGCGTTTATACATTCGCAATCCCTTTTCCATTTTAAACCACCACTGCCCATTTAAAATACACAGTAGTGACCGCGAAGATCAAGTTTAGTTCCGAAAAATTAGTAAAAAGAGTATATAAACCGAGGTAAAATCACAAATGAGACACTTGATTTCCGATCATCAGCTCTAAGCGTTGACTCGTCTTCAAGATTTACTTTTTGAGCATCCGTTCACACCGTTTCAGCCGTTTCGATACTGTGCTGAGTTTCCGTTTTATTTTTTCCTGTTTACCGTCTTGCAAAATAGCGCGACTCGTTGAGCTGGCTTTCAGCATCCTCGACGAGTATACCTAGTTTGCAAGAAACCGTCACCGTCCGTTACCGTCCTTTAAAGACCTTCTGGCTACCGTTTCCGTCTTGCAAGGTAGTGCGACTCGTGGAGCTGGCGTTTAGCATCCTCGACGAGTATACTTAGTTTGCAAGAAACCGTCACCGTCCGTTACCGTCCGTTAAAGCCCTTCCGGCTACCGTTTCCGTCTTGCAAGGTAGTGCGACTCGTGGAGCTGGCATTTAGCATCCTCGACGAGTGTACCTAGTTTGCAAGAAACCGTTACCGTCCGTCACCATCCGTCCCCGCTCGTTAAAGCCCTTCAGGCTACCGTTTTCACCGCGTCACCTGGTGCAGTAGCGCGACCTGCTGAGTTGGCTTTAGCATCCTCAAAGGGTACACCTAGTGCACAAGCGTGAGGTTCAAGACGTACCGTGACGTCACCCGACGTGACGTCATCTCCGCATTTCACCGCGTTACGCCTTACCAACGCATCCTCCGTGAGTACGGCTTTCGCGAACACCATCAGGGTTGGCCCCCTCGTCATATACTCCAACCCCACCGCCGCGACGCTGGGCGTCGAAGTTGAGTTAGCCCCGGGGGTCGATACTAACGACTGTCAGGAGTCAGCGACGACGATCGTTTTCGAGTTAACGGACGTTTTTAATTTCACTACTCGGGAATCGACTCTGACGGCCATTACCGGGTGTTTACACCGACTAACGTCGCGACGCCTCGCGTCCTTCTGGTCGAAGACGACTTTTTACCGCAAAAACACCAGGGACGCTTCGGGGACCTCAGATAACGTCTCCGGACCACCGACGACCGATTTCCAACAAACCGTCGCCAGGCGTCGTTTTTCTAAAAACGCGTGTTCCGACGTTAGGCAGTCTGGGGAAGTCATCCCCGACTATTGACCGGTATCTCCGACCGTCACCAACCGAAAATCTAGACACCGTGACCGTAACTGCACCAGAACTTCGCTTTGACTACAATTGTAGGGAAGTTAGGAACCTGTTACACATCTGTAGACGACAAAATACACATAAATAAATTACACCATCATACGTCAACACTATTCTTGTCATTTGTACTCTGGACTATCCCGATCCCGCTATCCGGACCGTTTGGCGCCCGAGCAACCTACGGCAAACACCTTGCAACATACGAAAGTACGTCACAGTGCATGGTTTCAAAATTTCATATTTTTTTTTTTTTTTATTACGAATATGGGAGGCGAACTAACTACTATGGTCATATGCCGCCTCATGAGTAGATGATAATGAATTTGTGTGAACACAAACAACCATGCTCTTCAGTGGGATTCGAACCCACGACCTCTGGCGTGCTAGGCTAGTGACATAGCCACTACGCCACCGAGATCGGCATTTCATAATTTATTTTGAAAATTATCGATTCGAGTGTTTCGGGGAATTATTATATTTGCATGGGAAGCATTTGAAACTGAAATATTTAAATTTTTGGCAAAATATGCCATATTGGTTACTCTTTCGTACGTCACGTGATGGGGTGATGATTTGAAAGACACTGTGAAAACTTCGTAGTATATTTTCCAGGGTGATTCGATTATTTATGCAATGAAGAAATAGATTATTTGAAATATTCTGTAAAAATATAAGTCTCTAAAACATTTCAGGAATAATTGACTATGTTTCCGGTAAACAAGTGGGTTTAATAGAGTTTGTCCAGTTGTAGCATTGTGAAATTTTCCTGTATATGATATTTGTTTATAAGCATAGTAAAGTTATTTGATATTTTATTTATATATCTTGAATGTAAATAAATCCAAATATACCTGTCATTTTGTTTATAAATAATTACTAGAAAAATATTTGATTTAAGGCTTGCAGGTCTTAAATAATTTTAATGAGGAAAACAGAAAATAAATCTCTGTACATTCTTGGATAACTTGGCTTTAATTATAATTTATTAAAATTTTTTGTCTATATATAATAATTTTAATGATCAAAAAATTTTCTAATACCGTACCAATGGCTGAGACTTGTGAAAATATTCTTCGATTAAAAGACGAAGAGACTAAATTTTGTAATACAAAATATATACTTGCATTTTCAAAAATATTCGAATATACGTACACCACGTGATAGGTGATAATTTGTAAGGCAAAGATATTTTTATATTTGTTTTAAACTAAGGTAATCCGTATTTTACCGTTTGAATTTCTGTATAAGAAAACCTCGTGAACAGTTGCAGGTTTTAAAATTTTATAAGATTACAGATTGATTTGAATACTTTTATATTGATAATAAAGTTATATAAAGTTAAAAAATATTATTTAGACCGCATTGACCATAATTAGTTAGTCAGTAAAAAAATTATTATTATATTATTAGACTACCCATGGTATAAATGTAAGAAAGTCCGATAATACTATTTGAAATTGAAACATTTGCAAACGGCTTTTAAATCAGTAATACATAGTGCACACAATATAAAATGTATTACAGTTACATTACTTTTAACTATTAATTTCAAAACAAAATTTATTTGTTAATATTTACTTGCGACAATAGGGTCTCAGTAACCCATACACCATGAAAGCAGTATAATTATGATAATAACAATTTTCGCAGGAATTGTAAAATATTTATTTCAAAGAAATGACAAATATTAGCGAGTACACATATTTTATATTACAAATCAAAAATTTATTTTGTAATACCAAATATTTATTTGAATTTGGGAAATATTACTAAGTATATTACATTTTGGTACTGTAATTCATTAATTTTTATTAAAATTACTGACCATAACTTTAAAGAAAATTATGTTGTAGACTGTTTCAAGCAAAATACTTGTTTGACAATCATGTAGTGCAAAGTTCTTGTTTCTGATAATTAGTGAATTTAGTTAAATGACCGAAATACCAAGAACTATTTAATTCACAAATTCCCAGAATTCACCTACAACTAATTACATTTCTCTTTCTAATACACCTGTAGATATGGAAAGATTATTATCTGAACCTATATTCCAAAACTTTTGTTTCTCAAAATTTTTTTAATAAAATTAAATATATTCTTGGTGTTTTTATGTTTTACATTATTGAATTAGATTATAGTTTAAAATAAATACTTATTTTATTAAACCAAATTATAAAAAAAAAAATTACCATAACTTTTAAGTTTTCGTAACGGATTTATTTCCGAGGGTTTTTCCCCAACGAATAATAAGAAATACATTTTGTTGTATATATATATATATATATATATATATATATATATATATATATATATATATATATATATATATATATATATAGTCTAATACCCTTTTACCGTTAGGCGTAGGGTTTTGTCCTTAATCTTTACTCGTGCACAAACTTAGCCCACTTTTTTCTGTCCTTTGCGCACTGCTTCGCTTCTTGTAGTGACGTTCCTTTTTCCCTAAGTATCTTCTCTATTGTGGTATCCCATTCTTCTTTTGGCCTTCCTCTGTCTCTTCTTATAATTGTTTTAGCTGTCCAGATCTTTTTCACTGGTATTTTATCGTCTAATCTTATCAGGTGTCCCCACCAGCTCAGTTGTCTTTGTTCGATAAACTCAGATATGGCTTTACTTCCTATTTCTTCTCTTATGTCTTGGTTTCTTATTCCATCTAGTCTGTTAACTCCTATCACTCTTCTTAAATATTTCATCTCCATCGCTTGTATTTTATTCTTCATTCTTCTCGTTAAAACCCAGGATTCACAACCATATGTTAGTATTGCTCTGTATATTGTATTAAATACCGTCATTTTAGTTTTTCTACTAATTTCATTTTTACCTATGAAACTATTTTTCATGATATGGAATAACTTTGCAGTTTTATCTATTCGTCTATTAATATCTTCTTCTTGATTTCCCTTTTCATGTAAAATTACTCCTAGGTACTCAAAGCTTTGTACTTGTTCTATTTTCTCATTATTAAGTCTTATGTCAATATTTATTCTTTCTTTTGCTATCACCATTGCTTTTGTTTTCTTTATATTAATTTTCATTTCGTATTTTGAAAGTTTATCGTTCCATATGTTCAGGTTCTTTTGAAATTGTGTTTCACTATCTCCAAAAATGACAATGTCATCCGCAAAAGCGCATTCTCCTATTTCAACTCTTTGTAGGTTTCTGTGTCCAACTTGTAATTTTCTCGTTTCTAGTTTACATTCTTTAATTATCTCATCCATAAATATTGTAAACAGCACAGGACTTAGAACTCCGCCTTGCCTTAATCCTCCTTTTGTTACGAACATATCGGATTTTCTATTTTTACTGATAACACAGTTTACATTTCTATTATAGAGGCTTTTCATTGCTTTTATCAGTCTGTCGCTCACTCCTCTTCTTTTACAGCTGTCCCATATTGTTTCTCTATGTACTCTGTCAAAGGCTTTTTCCAAGTCTATAAAGGCCAAAAAAGCTTTTCTTTTACTTAATATTACTTTTTGGGTTATCTGCTTTATAGTGAAGACGTGGTCTTGGACACTTCTTCCTTTTCTAAAAGCGCTTTGGGATTGTTCTAGTGTCTTGTCTGTTTTTTCTCTAAGCTTTTTTTCTAAAATTCTCTCGTACACTTTTAGTGCGGAGCTCAGTAATGATATTCCCCTGTAGTTGGCACAGTTTCGAGAGTCTCCCTTCTTGTATATCGGCATAATAAGACTTATTTCCCAATCCTGTGGTATTTTTCCTTCTCTCCATGCTTGGTTAATTATACTTAACAGCAGTAATCTTCCTTCTTCTCCCATATTTTTTAACATTTCTGCGTTTATTCTGTCATGTCCAGGTGATTTTCCATTTTTTGGTGCTTTTATCGCTTCTAATAATTCATTCATCGTTATTTCTTCTCCATCTGTGACACTTAATGTTTCATTTACTGTTTGTTCTTCTGTTATATTCAGAAGTTCCTCAAAATACTCTTTCCAACAACTCATTACTGCCTTATCTTCTGTTAACAAATTACCATTTTTGTCTTTAATCGTCAAGCTTTCCGTTGTATTTTCTTTTCTTAATGTTATAAGAACTTTATAAAATAGCTTTTGATTCGATTTGCTATTTTCTTCCATTTGTTTGCCAAAATTACTCCAGCTTTTTTCTTTTTCAATTTTTATTATATCTTTAACCTTTTTTCGCTGCTTTTTATATGTGTTATAATTATCAGGTGTTTTATTATTTAAGTATTTCAGCCATGACTCTTTTTTACGATTTATTTCTTCTTTGATTTCATTGTTCCACCATACTGTTTGTTTTCGATTTGTTCTTACTTTATAGATACCACATACTTTGGTCGCAGTCTCAGTAATCAGTGATCTGAATATCTTCCATTTTTCATCTATTTCAGTTTCCTCATCTATTGTAAGTTCTGCTATTTGTTTCGAGATTTCCTCCGCATATTTTTTTGCAACTTCTATTTCTTTTAATTTGTATGTTCTTATTGTATCATACTTTATTTCTTTAATGTTTTTCTTATTCTTCTCTGCTTCCGTTATATTATTCTCACTTATTATTTTAGCTTCAACTAAGAAATGATCGCTATATATTTCTGGTCCTCTTCTCGTTCTTACATCTTTGACTAATTTTCTATTTTTTCTTTCGACTAATATATAATCTATTAATGATTTACCTTCAGGTCCTTGTCTGGTGTACGTATGTATCAGTTTATGCTTATAGAAAGTATTTGTTATGATTAAGTCATTTACTGCGCAGTAATCTATTAATCTTGTTCCATTATTATTAATTTTATCCTCTCCGTAATTGCCTATAACTTCTGTATTATTTACTTGTCTTCTCCCAACTCTAGCGTTAAAATCTCCTGCTATATAGATTTCACCGTTACTTCTTTCAGTTTCGATATTTAGTCGTTCCCAGAATATATCTTTTATTTCAGTTGCTTCATTTTCATCAGGTCCGTATACTACTATTATAGTTTTGTTGTGAAAATAGTAATTACAAATATCTATATTCAATTGACAAGTACTGTACAATTGTGAATAATTATTATTTGTGAAAAGAAAATGTAACTTATATTACAGCATTATTGACTTGGAAAATATTTTAAAATACAGATTTGCTTCTCAATAGAACTACGGATAATAGTACAATTGTCATTATATCAGACAGGGTAAAAACTATAACAAATTTCTGCAGGAAGTATATTTACTTAATTTAATTAAATATGGTTATAAATACAAATTCCAGTTCCAGTAATACCTGGTATTACAAAATTTAGAACAATTTTTTAATCGGAAAATATAGTAAGATATCGAAATCATTGTTACTGCCTTAGAACATTTTGGATCAATCATATAATTTATTTTCAGAAGATAACTAATAAAATATTTCCTATATCGAAAAAGTAAATACACGTAGTGGTATTGAAAAGCAAATGTGACTAAATATTCTAAATCAGTACAGTTTTACAATTTTTAAAAAGAGTTAGTCTAAAAGAAAAGTGCAGCATGGCGAAAATGGACAGAATTATTAATATAAATAACATAGATTTTAGTATTTTACCAAATAGACAATTAAAGTGTAGGTTAGGAAATACATTTATAGTTTTAAGTAGCGAAAATGTACAAAATATTATTAAATTAGAATTAGTTAAGTATTTAAAATACGTGTACATTTGTTTTAATATCAAAAATTTACAAATAAATATAGACTAATAATTTATAACGTACATAGTGTTATATTTATTAACTTGTGTGAATAGAAAATAATTGTTTTCATATTATTGAAAACTATTTTTTTACACTGCAAATATAATTTTTGAATCTAAGCGAGTTAAAGAAAAATAAATACTGCAACTCATTAAAATGGCATTAAGTTAATTGGTATGTGAGTTGTAATACTAGTATGAACATATATAAGTATTCCGAATCATTTTTCTCTTATAAAAATTATGTAGCCCTTGTTCTTGAACTTTTCGATTTCCAACTATTACAATTTAACAACACTCACTCCGTCATGTACAAAGTAAAGAATTTGAAAAACGAAGACAATACTGAAATCAAGATATATAGATCCAGTGCAACATTACTACGTTGAATTGGCCGAAAATTGGGACGATAACGATAATGAAGGCAACACGAAACCAGTGCAGAATCACCATGTGAAATCACTGGCAAACTTGGACGCTGACAATACCCAACCCCAGGATCCGACCCCCATTATACAATATCACGTTGAAAGTACAGATTCCTGGGACGACTTTGAAAACGAAGGCATCGCCGCGGGGTCTGACGCAAAGCAAACCATACAAGGTTGAGTCAGTCGAATGTTGGGATGAATGTGACGAGCCATCCTATAATCCGACAGAGTACGTGGAGAATAACCCAGTAATTGTACCTCTGATGGGTTATAAAATGACGAAGACGGAGAATAAGCCCTACTATCTCAAACAACGCGAACGGTTGGCCCGTCTCATCAATAAGAAAAAAAAAAAAACCATAGCTAGTTATGTTATATTTATATTGTAATTTCAAAATAAAATAAATATTTTATTTATATTTTCCGTTTTATATATTATAAATAAATAAATAAATATATCATCACGCCTTTTACCCATTACGGGTGTGGCACTCTGCTTACGCAGATCTCGGTAGGTGATATATTTTATCGTATGAAGTGCCGTCAAATCATAGCCCCCAAGGATGTTAGTGGAGGGGGAACCACAGGGGTAAATTTAAATTTGTAACTGTCGGCAGTGGGATTCGAACTGAGGATCTCACGATCCACAGTCCGACACGTTACCACGGAGCTATTTACCCCATTTGCTGGTGATAGGTAATGTTACTACATTACCTATCACCAGCAAACTAAAACTATAATTAGCTAAGAAAATTAGTTTTCTACAATGATTATTGTGCTTCAATTTGTAGTGTCCCCTGATGGAAGTTAAGAGATTTAAGAAAACAATGATAGTTAGGATTAGTTTTTGGTACATCAATTTGGAATAGAATTCCATCGTGGAAGCTTTCAAAATCAATACTATGAAAATATATTATAAGTTAATATTATGGAATATTTTCTCTAAAAATGCGAATTTGCCTCTCATACAGCACCAAGTTTAAGGGTAAAGTACAACCCTCCTACGGGTTTGTTTGTAAAATTGCTGTATAGGGGTGATTACTTGGATCTCTTTTATCAGTAATAAATAAATAATAAAGTGAAACAAGCTTCCAATTATTAATAATAAATTATAAACTCAATGCGAATTTGCCTCTCATACAGCACCAAGTTTAAGGGTAAAGTACAACCCTCCTACGGGTTTGTTTGTAAAACTGCTATATAGGGGTGATTGAATGGACCTCTGTTAACAATAATAAATAAATAATAAAGTGAAACAAGTTTCCAATTATTAATAATAAATTATAAACTAAATGCGAATTTGCCTCTCATACAGCACCAAGTTTAAGGGTAAAGTACAACCCTCCTACGGGTTTGTTTGTAAAACTGCTATATAGGGGTGATTGCATGGACCTCTGTTAACAATAATAAATAAATAATAAAGTGAAAAAAGCTTCCAATTATTAATAATAAATTATAAACTAAATGCGAATTTGCCTGTCATACAGCACCAAGTTTAAGGGTAAAGTACAACCCTCCTACGGGTTTGTTTGTTAAACTGCTATATAGGGGTTATTAATAGGACCCCTGAAAACAATAATAAATGAATAATAAAGTGAAACAAGCTTCCAATTATTTATAATTAATTATAGTGAGTGCAATCTAACGGGCAAGGTCTTCTTGACAGCGCATCGGCATTACGATGACTAGTTCCAGCTCGGTATTCAATTTCAAAATCGTACTCCTGTAGTCTTTCGACCCATCTGGCCACTTGTCTTTCTGAATTCTTAAATTGCAGAAGCCATTTCTTGCGGCATGGTCCGTTCTTATCAGGAATTGTCGGCCATATAGATATTTGTAATAATGTTCAATGGCTTTGACTACAGCCAGCAGCTCTCTTCTAGTAACGCAGTAATTTCGTTCAGGGTTTGACAACACCTTACTGAAATATCCGATAACCTTTTCTTGACCGTCTTGTACTTGGAACAGCACTCCTCCAATGCCAACGTTGCTAGCGTCAGTATCCAGGATAAACTTATCGTCTGGCAGTGGATAACTTAGAATAGGAGCACTTTCTACTGCATGCTTTAGGTGTTCAAAAGCATTCTTGCAATCTTGATCCCATTCGAATTTTCGGCCCTCTTCTGTCAGTCGAGTTAATGGTTTTGCAATTTTTGCAAAACCCATGACGTATCTTCTGTAGTACGTACATAGACCAAGGAAACTTCTGATGTCAAGTTTATCATTGGGCATTGGCCATTCTTTAACAGCTATTACTTTCTCTGGAACTACAGCTACTCCTTTTCTAGAGACAATGTGGCCAAGATAATGAACTTCTTTACGAAACAGTGTAACATTTCGTCCCTCCTTTTACATTTTACGTTCACCCGGTAGTGGTTAAATTGTGTAGTTTACTTTAATTTTGTAATTTACCGTTTTTTCTTGTTCTGCGCTGCGAGCATTGGTGTACCTGTTTTGACCCCGCGCAGCGCGCTGGCGGCTCTCTTGGCCTGGGACTGTGGAAACGAATGGTTCAGCTAAAGTTGTGTTTAATATTTTTTTATTTATGCCACGTGTGGTGGATTTTGTAGTTTGTTTTGGATTTAATTTCTATGAATATTGCGTGCTTTTGGAGAACCTGAAAAGTAAGTACATAGTTCTCTCTTTATTTGCTTCCGCTTGCTGTTTTTTCTCTGCGATGGCAGAGGTTAGTTTTATCGAGTTTAGCATTTGTGATACTGCTTTTGCTTTTAACATTGTTGTGTATTGCTTTGGCAAATAAGTTGTAGAACACAGTATTTGCTTCCTCAGGTAAGCTTCCATAATCTTGAGCCAAGAGCTTCTTTTCTTCTTCGTTCATTTTTATATCATATTCTTCATGTTCCCCTCTCTCATCCTCATCCATAGTATAAATGTGCGAGTGAATGCGATAATTTTAGAAATTTGGTAGACCCTCTGTTACGGTACCGGTAAATTTAGAGTCGTTTGGATTGTTCATTGTTGAACTTTCTCTTTCAGTTACGATTTAAGTGATTTCAGTTTGCGATTATCGGTTTTTTTTGGTAATGTTTGGTTTGGCTCGATTATATTTGATTTTGAGTTTATATACTGAATCGAGGCCAAGCTGTGCGAGACTGATTTTTCAGCCGGTACCTTTTTGAGTAAGTCGCTCTTACTCCGTCGAAGCCAGTTCTAGTTATCGATCATCATCATCATCATCCGTCATCATTAATTTACGTGTTCTTATCTCTAAGTCTCCTTTGTGTCTGTCTGTCCCTATTGTGTAAGTATTTTTGTGATTTTTGCTAAATTTAATTTTTGTGATATTTAATTTATTATATAAGTTTTTGCATACTATTGTACTACAATTTTTGATCTCAGTTTGATTTTTACCGCTACAGTATTTAAATTTTGTTTGAGCTTAATATTTTGATTGAGTAGTGGTTTTGCTTTCGCTTAATGCTTAATATTTTGTTTGTATTGCTAGGCTTGCTGCTGGTTTGGCTGAGCCCGGTAGAGACGAGCCTGCAGCCAGCCTGCACCACAGGATTTCCCTGGGCTGTGTTTATTTTTTGTGCTAAGAGTTCCTGTTATCTACCGAGCATCGAGGAACGGTGGTTAGTCGTATCAGTGTTTTACCGACCTCCGTGAATTTGGCCCCCCAAATTAAAGCACTAATTTTGTAATTTAGCTGAAACAATAGTGCTACATTAGTGCTTAGGTTAGGTTAGGTTAGGTTTGAGGTTGTAACGTGGAAGTGTGTAGACGTGTACGTGTATGTGCTCCGTAGTTTTTTAACTCTAACTAGGGTATGCTAGGAGCAAATAATAATAAGTAACAGATTTACCGTATATACCAGAACAGCTGAGTGTTATAAGACATAGTAAACAAACAGTGAACTCGAGATAAGAAACAAAAGATAAGAAAGACAACACGTGTCAGGATAGAGGTTAGTTATCCGAAGAGTTGATTTGTAGCTACCTCTTACGCCTAGACGAAGGCAACCTAGTATGCACTCAGGTTATTCGGACAGCGAATCTAACACTGACGAAAACAAGCGTAAGCGAGGAACAGCTGATCAAAACGAAGTTTTCAAAAGAAGCAGAAGAACGCGAAGGACTCCTCCAAAAACAGATAAGGACACTGACATGAGTGACATTAAAGAATTAATGAATACTTTGTTGCAGGAAATTAAGGAAATACGCAAGGAAAACCAGGAATATAGAGAAATGCTAAATAAGGTTATGGAGGAAAATGCTGCGATGAAGATGGATATTGTGGCTTTAAAAACAAAGCTGGACCAACTAGAAATTAGTAATAATAGAATGGAGAAAATAGATAGGGCTAATAGGAAGAACAATATAATAAGTGGCTTAAATATTGCAGAAAAAGATGAAAAAGATATTATACAAAGGGTAGAAAACTTCTTATTTCTACATATGCAGATTAATGCTAAAGTGAAACGAACGGTAAAAATTAGAGAAAATATATGTTTGGCAGAAATAGAAAATTTTGAGAAGAAGATAGAAATCTTAAAAAATAAAGCAAAATTGAAAAACGGGCTATTTAATAAAGTTTATATAAATAGCGATATGACAGAAAAGGAAAGGGAAATACAGAGGAAGATTAAACTAATAGCAGATAGAGAAAAGAGGGATAATAAACAAGTCAAAGTAAGGTACCAACAACTTATAATAAATGGAGAAAAATACGTATGGAGCGAAAGAAATAATAAGTTAGAAAAAACAGAAGCAGATCCAAAAAACGATGGAAAATAACAAAGAGTAGAATACATCAAGTGGAAACAAAAGAAACAAAAAGGCGTGAAAACGGACATGATTATTGGAAACTGATAACATGGAATGTAAGAGGTTTAAATGGAAAAGAATGGGAACTATATTATGAACTTAATAAAATACAGGCAGATATTGCAGGAATCACAGAAACAAAGAAAAAAGGCAAAGGCGAAATAACGACAGATGAAGGACATCTACTGATCTATAGTGGAGTACCGTATGATAAAAGAGCAGCTGCAGGGGTTGGATGTATAATAAATAAAAGATTAACAAAATATGTGCAAAATTAGGAAGGTTGGTCAGAAAGAATATTGAAAGTGGAATTAAAAGACAGCAACGAAGGGGTGAGAACCATAATAGTAGCTTACGGGCCTGACGAATGTGAAATAACGGAAGTGAAAGATAAATTCTGGGAGGAACTAAGCACAATAACAGAAAGTAGCGAAGGGAAAATTTACGTTGTAGGTGATTTTAATGCGAGAGTCGGAAGGAAGGACGAAAATACGACTAACGTTATAGGGAAGTATGGGGAAAATCACAGAAATAATAATGGCATAAGACTAATGGATTACTGTAGCATAAATGACTTAATAATAGCTAATACGTTTTACGAACATACTGATATACATAAATACACAAGACAAGGCCCAATTGAAACCCAAAAATCGCTGATAGATTACGTACTAGTAGAGAGAGAGAACAGAAATATAGTAAGAGATTGCAGAACAAGAAGAGGACCAGAAATCTTTAGTGACCATTATGTAGTAGAAGCAAAAATAAAAAAAGAAAGAATAACAGAAATAAAATATAAAGAAAATAAAAAAGAAATAACATATGAAACAATTAAAACATATAAGTTAAAAGACGTTGCAGTAGCGAAAAGGTACAATGAAGAAGTTGTAAAACAAATAGAAAAACTAAAGATAAAGGAAGGAGCAGACATTGAAGAAAAATGGCAATTATTTAAAGCATTAATAAACCAAGCAGCAAAGGATATCTGTGGAACGATTAAAGTAAAAAGTAATAAAAAGCAAACAGCGTGGTGGAATCAAGAAATTAAAAATGCAATAAAATGTAAAAAGACAACATGGATGAAATATCTGAACGATAAAACCCAAAATAACTATAATGCATATAAAGAAGAACGAAAAAAGTCAAAGACATGGTGAAAACAGAAAAGGAAAAATGTTGGAATAAATTTGGAGAACAGCTAGAAGCAAACAGTAAGGAAAACCAAAAGTTATTCTATAAGGCACTTAAAACAATTAGAACTGGAGAAAGAAATGAAAATTTTGTAATAAAAAATAAGACAGGAGCTTTATTAACAGAGGAAAAAGAAGTCATGGAAAGATGGAAGGAATATTTTCAAGAACTCTTGAATGAAAGTGAAGAAAATATGAATATAGGATCAGAATTACATGAAAGAACAGAAGAAAATCTGCAGGAAATAACGATGGAAGAAATTAAAGAAGCGATAAAAATTCTTAAAAATGGAAAAGCGGCAGGTCACGATAGAATAACGACTGAAATGCTAAAGTATATGGGAGAAGGAGGAACTATATTACTGCTAGATATCTTTAATGAAGCTTGGAAACGAGGAAGAATACCAAAAGACTGGGAAGTAGCCGTTGTTATGCCTATATTCAAGAAAGGAGATAAACGTGATTGTAATAATTATAGAGGAATCTCACTATTGAGCACGGCATTGAAAGTATACGAGCGAATACTAGAAAGAAGACTGAGAAGGATAATAGAACCAACACTAGAAGAAGCCCAGAGTGGATTTAGAAAGGGAAGAAGTGTCCAAGACCATATATTCACAATCAAGCAGTTGACTCAGAAGACACTAGTAAGTAAAAATAAAGCATGTATGGCATTTATAGACTTAGAAAAAGCTTTTGATAGAGTACAAAGACAGAAGGTATGGTAGATCCTAATAGCAAGGAAAGTAAACACAATATTAGTAAATGTAATCAAAGGTCTATATAACAAAAATTTGAATTACGTAGTTAGTAAAAATCGAAAATCTAAAACATTTGAAACAAAAGGAGGCCTTAGACAAGGGGGAGTAATGAGTCCGGCGCTCTTCACAGTCTTCATGGATGATATCATAAAAAAGTGCAAACCGGACATGAAGAAATTGATAGTAGGATATCAAAATTTACAGAGAGTTGAAATTGGAGAATGTGCTTTTGCAGATGACGTTGTCTTATTCGCACGTAATGAAGCAAACCTTCAGCATAACTTAAATGTCTGGAATAATAAGTTAAGGGAAAGTGGAATGAAAATAAATGTGAGCAAAACAAAAGTGATGGTTATATCTAATGAGAGTCAAGCGATTAATATACAAATCGAGAATGAAAGAATAGAACAAGTTGAAAAATTTCAATATTTGGGGGTATGGATTAAAAACAATGGAAAACAGGAAGATGATATAAACGACAGAATAGACAAAACAGCGAGAATATTCCATATGATGAAAAACAGCTTTATTGGTAAAAAAGAAATCTCACGCAAGACAAAAATGACAGTTTTCAACACAATCTACCGATCAACATTGACATACGGCTGCGAATCCTGGGTGTTGACAAGAAGAATAAAGAGTAAAATACAAGCACTAGAAATGAAATATCTAAGAAGAGTGAAAGGTATTACGATGCTAGATAGAGTAAGAAATGAAGATATAAGAGAGGAACTCGAAACGAAATCAATAGCTGAATTTATTGAACAGAGGCAACTGAGTTGGTGGGGGCATCTAGTGAGAATGGATGACAGACCAGTGAAGAAGGTATGGACAGCCAGAATAAAAGAGAAGAGAGGACGAGGCAGACCAAGAGAAGAATGGAACGGAATTGTGGAGAAGACGTTAATTAAAAAAGGAACTACAGTGCAAGAAGCAAAAGTGTGTGCAAGAGACAGGAAACGGTGGTCAAAGTTCGTACACGATTAAAGACATAAACCCTACACCTAACGGTAAAGGGGTATTTGACTATATATATATATATAAATTTAAGTCAAATCAATAGTGCTAAATTAGTGCTTTCCTGAATAAGAGGAATAAAAATTAGTGCTCTTTTAATTATAGTAATTCTTATATGAGGGGCTGATTTCCCGTTAACCCCCCTTAGCAAGCACTTAATTTTAAATTAACTTATATAAATAGTGCGAAATTAGTGCTTTCGCGTATAATAAGAATAAAAATTAGTGCTCTACTAGAAAACTGTTATTTTAATATTTTAATTATAATTGGCTGATTTTTCAGTAGCTCCATCATTTAGTAACACTATTATAAAAGCAGTTTCTTTTTAAATTTAGGATGTAGTAATGATCATTTAAATCTAGAATACGATGTTTTAATAATTTGTAGGGCAATTATGAGATTTTTCTTTCAAAGGTTTATAACAGCATATAGACAAAATGGTATGTTTTTTAAACAGTGCTTCACGACCTACCCTTTTGCGTCGGCAAATTGAAACGAATCGGAAATGAAAAACGGTTCTTTGAAATTAATGAAAAAGATGTAATTTTTAAAATTTTAGTTTTTATGAATATAGCAGGCATTTAAAAAAAACGTAAATTTAGCTTGCAATTTGAATATTTTGCTTGCAAAAATTTAAATGATTGACTGACTGCATAATTTAGTTGTAATGTTAAGTTTTAGAAAAATCGAACAAAAATTGTAGTTGTGAGTGAGAAGAAATAGAGTATTAAAATTGGTTTTTCAATTACTATTTAACGTTCTGGTAAGTAGTAACTATAGATATTTCAGTGATTATGTAAGATTTGCGTTTTTCTATCTGTAGTTATAACTAAACCTGTAGTTTTACTACAGTTCTGAGGTATGGTTAACTATGAAGCCGTAGTTAATTTGAATTGTAATTTATCATCTGTTTGGCCAGGGGTAGTCTTCTAGGTGATTGACGAATGGGTCTAGAATCGTCAGTATCAATCCTGTGTTGGACAATAATTGTCCTGCCCTTAGTACCATTTTTTAACTCAACGACGTGAGAATATCGTTTTATTAACTCTTCTACTTTCGTCTTCTGCTTAGATGTTAATCCCTCACTAGCAATTAAACCGTCAAGTTGTTCTGACGATGCTGGAGGTTCCTTCTTCACATTTTCTGTTATTTTTGTGATCGATGTGAATGTTCCAACAGTAGCTTAGAACTGTAGCTTCCTTCAGTACTGCTGGGTAATAATTGATGTTCATCAGTCGCACTGGTATTCTTGTGTTTGTTAGAATAACGCTTTTCGCAACCAACACACCTCGTCCTGTTTCTGTGTCTCTGCATTCTGGTTCTAATGGTGTTAAAACTGACATTTGCCTATTATACGTATGCTCTTCTATTCTTCCTTCTACGAGCACCCGAGCCCGCACGTCGTCCTTATGTTGAAGAATAATTTCTTCATTGCCGATTTTCAGTGTTCCGGCTTGCAAACAGTTTAAAGCCGTGTTTCTTCATGTCCATGCCGAGAATCATTTCTTCTTCTATGTCTGCCACCAATATTTGATGTTTGAAGGTGACATTTCCAATGGTGAGTCTGGCATTCATCTCCCCGGGTATAGTATTGTTCAGAAGTTATGCCCCATAACTCCTCCACTGGTACCAAAACTGGACTAAAAACCGACAAACGTTCTCGCTAGTCGAATGAGAAAGATAAACGACACGAAATGAAGGACAGATATATAATCCATTGTTTACCTGAGCAGGTAAACACCATGTAGAGATTATAAAATTTCACATTTCAGATATTACAATATTTGGCAAATACAAGTGAATATTGGATGCTATACACAAGTTCGATGAGGCATCCAAACTTTTTGAAATCCAATAATAATAATAATAATATAATGAAACAAACATCAAATATTTATGACTTAAAATAAAACATTAATCAATATAAATACAAATAAAGGCCGATATTTCCATTTTCGAATAAAGTACCGGATAAATTATTCGCTGAATAAATGAAAAATGTCGCATTGAAATCATAGCTCAAATGATACTTATTGTTCTAGATGTCATTTTGTTTTCAGAATATATTGTTAATACTACAATGTTACATGGAAACAAACATTTAATACTCAATGTTGAAAGATCTAAAAGAATTAGTAAACTTATCGCTAGTTAAGTTTTCAAGTTTCGAAAGAGAGTTTTTAAAAAATTTCAAAGGTTCTTTTATTCTAACAAGTGTTGATTACAAATGTCAAGAGACAAAAGACAAGAGAGTACATGATATTACATCTTTTATAACATTTAACTTATCTACTCTAACACTATCCTATTTCATGCTGAGTTAGTTATTCTCGTTGGCATAACTCCTCTCGTCTAAGTGAGAACTGTGGGGCGTTTTGCCACAAAGTTCGGTGACATTTCAAATTCTTCCTTTTGTTCGGATCTGGACCTAGGCTTGGATATTTTCCTTTTAACAAAATACAAATACAAACAGTACAAAGCAATTAAAATTATTATAATATACAAAAGGATAGTATAAATACCAATTCTGTTATAATAAACTGGTTCAGTATCAATCATTTCTAATTTATTTTTATGATCATCAATAATTGAATTCAAATTTTTTGTTTCATCCAGATTAATAGTATCTAATTTTAATATTTTAAAGTTAAAATTGTCTTTATCAGGAATGTCACTTTCAAATTTTAAGTTGGGTAGTTCAATGTTCTTAAAACTTGATTTATTATTTTGATATGTCTTAATTAGGGTATTTTTCACTCTCACTTCACATTGATTATTTAATTCAACTAAGTAACTTCCATTTAAGGGGACATTGTCTATGTTTAAACCACATTTTTGAGTTGCGACCATGCCATCGGGGGCGATGATGATCCATTGGTTCTTCTCCACTTTTTGGATTTTGACGTCCGGTACTTGGGTGGATATTTGTTTGCAGTTTGTAGTATTATTTAAATACTTTAGAAGTTGGATTTCACAGGGGGCAAAACTGTTGATCTGAGATGTGTGGACTTCTTGGCACAGGAATGCTTCTGGTATTATTTCTTGACAGCTGGTATCGAAGAATGCGTATGTTTGGTCGTTGGATATAAGGTATTTTGAGTGTGGAATAATAGTTTTAAAGGTGTTTTGATTTGGTTTGGGTAAGGAATATAAATGGTAGTAATTAAAGGTATCAGTTTCAACAATTGGGATTTCTAATAAAAATATTATTTGATTACCTTTACTATAACTTTTAATTTCAATTGTTTTTTCTGCAATTTCAGAGAGTAAATCATTTGGTTCAATAATAGAATTGTGAAAAGTATTTAATTTAGAAAAGGTTATTGCTACTTCAATTTTTTCTAATAAATCATACATGATTTGCAAACTCAGTGTATATTGAGAGATAACTGATTGTAAGAATACGGAATCGTTCAATTCAACATTTTTTATGTAACTGTTGTTAATAAATTTTACCAATTGTTCAATCTTAGAGTCAAGTATTAATTGATTGTGTGAAAGTGTTTTAAGGTTGTCATTAAATTTTTGAACAGATGTTTGAAGGATTGTCATTTGATCTTTAAGAATTGTTTTAACTTTATTTTGATCTTCAGATATTTTTGTGATAATTCTATCATATTTTTCGGCATCGTTATGGTCGAGGTTTCCGGTTATAGATTTTATAATTGATCCAAGTCCGTCAATAAGACCTCGTTTAGTTCTTTTAATAGAAAATAATGGGTTTAATTGTTTAATTTGATTCAAAACTTTATTTTCAAGAATATTACTTATTTGATGAGAATGAACATTATTTGTCAAGTTTTTGAATTCATTTTGGACTTTGAAAAATGAGTTACGCAATGATGTAAATTCGTTGATTATATCAGTAATGTCATATATTTGTACGAATGTCCAAGAGTCAGTTTTAATTTGGGCGTTTCCTAGTTTCAAAGGAAGGGGGCCGGGATTTTTATTCAGGTTGTGGAATTTAGGTAATTGTAAGCTTGTTACGATGACGAGGAAGGTTGATCTGTAACAACAGATGGTTTTCTTAATTCTTTTATATGAATAATTTCTTTCTTATCTTTCTTACGTTGGTTACAAATTTCTACTCGATTTCTTTCTAATAATTTTGTAATTTTATAAGGGCCTAAAAATTTTAAATTCTTTTTATTTCTATTCATAGAATTTTGTTTGTACACGTTTTGACCAATTTTAAATTCATTATTTGTATCTCCTTGTGTATTATTTTTAGCAATAATTTTTTGTTTTTGAGTTTCTAATTTTTGTGATACGGTTTGGTAGACATGTTTTAGTTTTTCTTTATGGTTCTCAACATAGTCATTATAAAATGAGTTTGGTAAAAATATTTCATTTGGATTTCTAGAATTTGTATGTCCAAAAGCTAGTTCAAAAGGTGTATAGTTAGTGGAACTGTGAATTGAATTGTTATATCCGATAATAGCATAATTCATCAGATCGTTAGAGTCGTCTGGATACATTTCTTTTAATATTCTTAGGTGTTCTATTATTGTTGAGTGAAATCGTTCAACAATAGAGTTGGATTCGTGGTGCAAGGGAGTTGTAAAATGTACATTTATTTTATGTAGTTTCAAGAATTCTTTTACGGTACTATTATTAAATTCTTTACCATTATCAATAATTAAATTTTCGGGTACACCAAAAGATGTAAAATATTTTATTATAGCATTACTAATATGAATCGCTGTTTTACCATCAATATAAATTGATTGGGCGAATTTTGTAAATGCATCTACTAAGGTGAGATAACATTTATTATCATAAGCAAAAACATCTATGTGAATTATTTGGAAAGGTCTTGTTGCAGTTTCCGTATTCATTAATGGTACATAAGGTTTTTTTCTGGCATATTTTGTTCTTTACAAATGTCACAGGAATTGATATAGTTGATAATAGTTGTTTTCATGTGTCTAAAATAATAATTTCGATTTAGGTATTCTATTGTTTCTTTTATGCCTCGGTGATTTGTTTTACCTTCGTGGTGGTGTTTTATCAAAAGAATTTGTTTTTCTTTATCTGTGACTGTGTTTACTCTTTTTGTACATTTAATTAATTTTGGACCTCTTTCAGAAAATTTATCTAAGTAAACTTTGCAGAAGTCTTTATACAATTTCTCTTTATGGAAATACATATGGTAAATATTTTTTGAATCTGTGTAATTTCTTAAGAATTCAAAAATGAATTTCTCATTATTAATTTCGGGGATCTTTACTTTAACAATTTTTTGATTTTCATACTTTTCGTGAGAAACGTCTAAATTTGATATAAATTAGGAAATACAAGAATCTGATTTGTTTTGTTATTTATAATTTCATCGAGTATTTTAATTCCGTCATTTGTTGTATCATTCGCGGTGGAGTGTTGAGTGGATGACTCAGAACTATTGTTATCGGAGTCGTTATCATATAGGTTTTGTTCAGTGTTAGAAGTATGCGGTGGTCTTATCTGTACGTTAGATATGATATTAAACTTGGGTTTCTTTTTAAGATCAGGGTCTTTACTACATGAAGGCTGTGGTTCATCGGAGTTAAAATTTTCTGCGATGTTTCTTAAATATTCTACAATATCATTATTTACTTCTCCGGGATTATTTATAATGGATTCGTTTTCTATTGCGTTTATAGAAATACGAGAGAGACAATCGGCGTTAGTATTACATTTGCCTTTTTTAAAGATAATATCATAATCATATTCATCTAATTTTATTTTCCATCTAAGTAATTTTGAATTTTGATCTTTGAATTTAAACATGTGTGTTAAGGGACGGTGATCGGTAACTATTGTGAATTTGCGACCGTATAGATAGGGACGAAAATGTTTACATGCCCATACAATTGCGAGCAACTCTTTCTCAATGGTAGAGTATCGGGTTTCGGTGTCATTTAAAGTTCGTGAGGCGTACGCAATGGGTCTATCGTTAGATATCTGACCTTGTGAGAGGACAGCGCCTATCACAAAATTACTTGCATCAGTTGTGAGGATGAATTGTTTTTCAAAGTCAGGATATTGAAGTATCGGTTCATTAATTAATAATTCTTTACCAGTATTAAAACAGTCTACAAATTCTTTATTATGAATAATTTTTACGTCTTTCTTTAAGCATTTTGTCAGGGGTTTCGTAATTTTTGCGAAATCCTTGATAAATCGTCTATAGTAGCCTAATAATCCAAGCAAACTCTTAATGTCTCTTTGGGTTTTTGGGATAGGAAATTTTTTTATTACTGAAATTTTATCCGGATTTGGTTTTACTCCGTCTGGTGTAATTATGTGTCCTAAATAATGAACTGATTTTTGCAAAAATTCCGACTTGTCCAATTGAGTTTTGAAATTACTTTTTCTAAGCCTTTCGAATACAGATTTTAATCTTTCAATGTGTTCTTGCAAGGATGTACTAAAAATGATAATGTCGTCTAGATAGACGAGGCAAGTTTCGTGTTGTAGTCCTCTTAAAACGTTATCCATAACCCGTTGAAAGGTTGATGGTGCATTTTTAACGCCAAAAGGCATACGTTTAAATTCGTAGTGACCGCCTTCTGTTGAGAATGCCGTTTTTTGTATGTCGTCTGTGTCTACTTCTATTTGGTGAAAACCGCTAGCTAGGTCTAGGGTTGAAAAATAATTAGCTCTGCCTAATTTGTCTAATATATCCGTGATGTTTGGTAAGGGATATTTATCGTCAATGGTGCGCTCATTTAGTTTACGATAGTCGATGACGAGTCGCCATTTTTTCCGTCCGGAGGCGTCCATCTTTTTAGGAACGATCCATATTGGACTAGACCAGGGTGATACGCTATGTTGAATGATACCTTGATCTAACATTTTCGATATTTGTGTTCTAACTTCCTGTCGCTGAATTTCAGGAAAACGGTATGATTTTACATGAATCGGGGAGTCATCTTTTAATTTAATTTTGTGAGTTATTTCGTTTGTGAAATTCAAAGGTATTTTTTCGCAATAAAATATATCACGATAGTCATAGCAAAGTTGTCTAATAGCATTCTTTTCTTCATAATTACAGTGATCGACTCTAATATTTTTTAAATTTTGTTTAAGTAAATTTTCTTGTTCAGTATCCAATTTATCATCAATTTCCATTTTTTCAACAAAATTTAGATCTATTGGGTTCAGAGATTCAATTTCGAGAGGTTCTGTTATATTTATTTGTACTGGATTTACATTTATATTTGTAATAGTTGTTATAGCAAAGTTATTTATTACATTCACAAGAGCTTTCGGCATTTCCACACCATTTCCGAAATTTGTGTGATTTAGAATGCCTATGCCATTATTTAATTTGACAGGTAATTTAATTACTTTTTCTATGCGAGGTGGTACAATGATTGTGTAGTTTGCGATATGAGTTCCAGGGTCTTTTTCTTTATTATCTGGTTCAAAGATAATGGGGATGTTTGCATATGGAGTTAATAATTGTTTTTTATTAACATTGAAGTTGGCGTTTAATTGTTTCAGCAAGTCAACTCCTATTAATCCGTCATATTTTTTACTAAATTTGAAAAGATAAAACTTGTGAAATTGAGGGACATTAAAAATTTGGAAAACTGGGATTTTTGCAACTTCATTATGAAATGAAATATTGTGTGCAGTTTGAATATTGAAATTTTCTTCTGAGATATAATTATTATAAAATTTTTAAGCTAATTCTGGATTAATTAAGCTTTTAATACTTCCGGTATCGATTAAGAAATTTGCATTAATTTCGGGAATATAAATGTATGGTAGATTTGCCTTTAGAACATTGACTTGTATTATGTCTGATTCGTAGTATTGGGGGCCTGTGGAAAATTTATCTCAGTGTTATGAGATGCTAGTTCGTCGTTGGTGTTATCATAGTTGAAATCTGATATTTCATTCTCGGCGTGAGAATTGTTATAGTTGGTGTCATAATTATCGTATACAGGGTGTTCATGGGAATAATTTTCAGGTTGTTCGTATTCATAGTAATTTTCAACATCATGTTTTTCATGATTTCCGGTATCGTATACGTTTTGTGCGAACAAAGCGGTCGAGGTAAAATGATTTTGAGACCGTGCTCTGGAATGACCAGATGACGTGTCCATGGGTTCTGGTTTGTATTCTCTGTGTTGATTTTGATTGGGACGATTATAATTTTGATTGAATATGGGTTTTTGTTGTTGGGGTACAAAGTTACTAGGACGCATTTGGAATTGTTGTGGTCGTTATGCGAATTGCATTGGTCGGTAATTTGGTTGGTTATTTGTGTTATAAAATGGATTTTGTTTAGGATGCATTGGTTGAGGTGGTGGTCTCGGTTGGGAATGAGACGGCATTTGTGGGACAGGGTTGTTAAATCGTGAATAGTACTGTAGTACATATGAATTATTGGTTGGTGGATTTTGTCTAGTCGGTGTCAGTCTTTGTGCTGATCTATAACTCATTTGTAGGTTTAGGGTATTTTGTCGTTGAGTTGAATAGAGGAAGTTTTCTTCTTCTATTACGTTACTCATAGCTTTTTCGAGGGAATCGGGGTTTCTTAGTCTTACATTGGTTTGAATATTACTGGGCAAGCCACGAATGTATGTTTTTAATGCAAGATTATTATAATCTGCTTGTCTAACAGTTCTTTCAACAACTGCTAGGTTTAATGAATTTAATTTTGAAATGATTAAACTTCTTGCATCTTGACAACGCATTCCAAAATTGTAGGGTGTTTCGTTTTTGACAGGTCTTAATGAAATCAAATCTTGTACTAGACAATCGATATTTCTTTGGTCTCCAAAACTTAAGGTTAATGCATCTTTAATTTCTTGCCACGTAGTTAATTCTGTTCTAGATCCAATTAAAATAAGGGCGCGATCAGTTAATTTACCCAAGATTGCACGTATTAGAAAGTTATTTAAAGCTGCGTCATTAGGTTGAGCAAAAGTTTGAATTAAATTTTGACAGTTATCCATAAATATACCCAAGGTGTGCGGGTTTCCTTCATAATGAGGTATTGAGTCAATATATAATCGTAGCAATTGATAGTTAATTGGGATCTGAGCTTGTTGTTCTCCTTCCATGTTAGGGTTGTTGTCGATATTTATATTATGTAATAAATTTATAAGGTTATCAATGTCTATTTCCGACATAACCTATTTTATATATTCGAATTTATTACTCTTATTTACTCTACTTTATTATTTAATTGTGAAACTGAATCAGGGATGTAAATAAGGATGAGCACTTACATGCAAATTATGTTTTTCATTCTTCGTTTTCTTATCTCTAGTGAGCCTATAGGTTCAGACGATGCTTGTTCTTCTCCCAGGACTTCCTATGCTAGATAGGCTGGCTTCAGTGATTTTTGTCGTCCACCAGGTACGATGAAGATCTTCTAAACGCTCTCGTTCTGACTTGAAGTTGTTGGTATCGGTGTTGAACTTCTCGTCGATGCAATTAGATATGCACTCGAATTCTCGCACTTCGGATTGTTCGTTTCCGACCCATTCGTGATTCCTGATTAATCGACGATACGAAAATTTGCACATACGATATGTACTAATTTCAGGAATCCTAGCCGACTGCGCCAGTTAAGTTTTCAAGTTTCGAAAGAGAGTACATAATCATTATGTAATATAAGTTCTAAAGAACTTACGTGATATTGAATTAAGTTCATATGCGTTTTTACAAGTGCCTTTAGAATACGAGATTTCAATAAACAGTCAAAAACAAATTTTGTACTACATTTCTCGAAGCGTGGTGTTACCTAATGGTAGCTACGAGGTTTCACAATAAAATATATATCCAACTTCCGTTAATGGAAAATAAGCAATTTTCTTCAGTGCTAATCACACAACTTTCCTCAATGGAAAACACATAACTTCCATTAATGGAAAGCGCACAACTTCCCCCAATGGAAAACATACAACTTTCTACAATGGTAAACACATAACTTCCCTGAATGAAAAACATTGAATACACATAACTTCCCGCAATGAAAAATATGGGAGACACGAAAATTCCCATAGTGACATGTAAGCGAAGAACAAAGTGATGATATTCGTCAATGTTAATGAAACGAAAGCGAGGAACGAAGTGACGAGCTTTCTTCGCAAATTTAGTTAGGTACATGAAAGGGAGGAACGAAGTGATGACCTTTCTTCATCAATTGCATGGTCTCATATGAGATATGATTAACAAAGCACTATGAATCATTATCCCTAAATTAAGTTGAAATCTTCTTCAGGGTCGAGGAGCATAAGGATTATATCTGCGAAGTAGGTCGAACCACTATCCAGTACAAATCACCCTTTCTCCTATTATATTATTATAACTACATAAGTTTTGTGAGATTTTCAGAGATGGCGGAGCCCTAGCTGAGACCCCCGCCGTAGGCGGGGTCGACGCTAGTATAATACTAAAATTAAAAGTAACCCATTGGCATAGTGGATATGACACATTAGCCCAGCAGGCCAGAGATTGTGGGTTCGAATTACATTGAAGAGCATGGTTGTTTGTGCTCACATAAATTCATTATCATCCGCTCATGAGGCGGCATATGACCATAGTAGTTAGTCCGCCTCCCATCTTCGTAATAAAAAAAAAGTGACCCATATAATATCACAACAGCTCATGGTACCTCTGTAGTAATTTTAGCTTATCTTTACCGTGTTCAAAATTATTTAATAAACCTAACACTCTTTTAAAATATTATTTTTGCCGATTCATATTAAAGGTGACATTTTACGGATTGCTAACAGTCTATAAAGTCTCTCTTTTATGCCTAAGCTGTAAAAATATTTTCATAGCAACCGTTCAATAAACGCATAGTAACCGTCAACAAAAGCAAAGCAACCGCTTAATAAACCCATGGCAACGTTAATTGACAGCGATAACCTTTAAAATATGTATATATAATAATAACTATATTAAAATTAATTCCAAATCGCTTCGGCAGCATTCATTGCCTAGGCTTCGCCTCGTCAATGAAACGGCAGCCTCTGCTGTAAATCTGTTATTTTGGTGCCTACTTCTACAAATAACTATTATGCGATTTTCATAGTCAATTTGATATTTTAATAGGTCTTGATAATTTAAAACTTTTAGAAGCTATTTATGTCCTTACGCGAGACATTATTATTACTGCAACTCGTGAAATAAAAAATGCAGTATCACAAAATTATATCTAGACCACATCATGTCAATATATCACCTAATTCTGAAACAATTACACAATTTCACGTTAATAATATAAAAAAATGGAGACATATATGTGAAACAAACCCAAATTGAAAACCTAATAATTCCCGAAGGTATTGCAAATATTAAAAATGACAAAATTTATTATTCTATCATTAATACCTGTGATAAGGAATTTATCATCGACGCAACAAATAAAATTGTTTCTGAATCATTAGATAAGTTTGATAAATAGTTTAAATTTATTTCAAAATTCTAAGAATTAAACTGTAGTATGCAATCAATAAAGGATTTACTATTTAACATGGAAATTAAAATTATACAACTCTCGTCATTAATAAAAATACACAATTGAACAACAGATTTTCAGTAGTTTTGTTTTAAGTATATGTTACGTTTTAATTGTTACTGTGGAATTATTTATATTTTTAACTTTATTTATTTATTTTAGTGTGTTGTGCAATTGTGTATTTGTATTATTATTATAATTTCCATGTTAACTGTAAATTTTCATCAACGCCACATTTTCCATGATGGAGGTCATAGTAATGACCGAAACGTTGGATTTTAAGCTTTAATAAATAATTGACTGCATTCCGAAGAAATTTTTTAAATTTTATTTACCATCACAGTCGATCATCGCTCTTTCCTGATAAAATGATACCCCGACATTTTTCATACAGATAAGAACAAAAGTCGAACTCCCTATTTACAATAAGGCAAACAGATACCCCGAAGTACATAAAAAAGAAGTTCTCGACCAAATTTCAAAAATGTTAAGTCAAAAAATTATTAGACCCTCGCATTCACCATGATCATCCCCTGCGTGGATAGTGCCAACGAAATATAATGTGTCCGGCAAAAAGAAATGATGCATTGTTATTGATTATAGAAAACTTAATAAAAAAACAATAGACGATAAATATCCAATTCCAAAAAATAACATACTATTAGACAAATTTGTAAGATGTCAGTATTTTACAACAAAATATTAGATTTAGCTTCGGGATTCCATCAAATTGAAATGTCCAAAGATGATATTTAAAAAACCGCATATCAAAAGTCTTTGAAAGACTAAAAAAAAAAAAAATCTGAAAATTCAGCTAGACAAGTCGCTTATTTAGGGCGTCTCGTTACCCCCGAATGTATTAAGCCTAACCCAGACAAACTCGAAGTAATAATATCTTACACTATAACAAAAAACAACCAAACAAATAAAAGCATTTCTCGGAATTTATTAAAAATTTTGCACAAAATACCTTAAGAGAGACGCGGAAATAAAATTAAATGATTTTGGAATATGTCGAATGTTTCAGTACATGTAAAAACGTTCTTGTACCCAAATTTCGAAAAACCATTTAATCTCACAACAGATACCAGTAATCACGCTATCGGTGCCATTTTATCAAAAGAACCGATTTGTTCCGGTTTATTCTACTATAGAAAATGAACTTCTTGTCATTGTGTGGACAACGAAATATTTTAGGCCTTATTTATTTGGCAAAAAATTTAAAATTATTACTGAACAAAATCTATTGCATTGGTTATTTTCATTGGAAGAACCAAATTCAAAATTAGTAAGATGGAGATTAAAATTAGAAGAGTTCAATTATGAGATCGTTTATAAAAAAAAAGAAAATTAAATACGAACGCAGATGCACTGAGTCCCTTGTAAAAATTTAGATACTATTCAAACCGTCCCTGAAATTACAGAAAGTCAACCCCTGATAACTCAATATAAAATTTATTTGGATAGTAAGAATACAATTTTAGACAATAATTATGTAATTATTGAAGTTGAAGGAAACATCTTTTATGCACCTTCGACGATACGAAAATTTGCACATACGATATGTACTAATTTCAGGAATCCTAGCCGACTGCGCCAGTTAAGTTTTCAAGTTTCGTAAGAGAGTACATAATCATTATGTAATATAAGTTCTAAAGAACTTACGTGATATACATCCAGCTATTCACATACCACAGTATCTGCGCATTGAATTAAGTTCATATGCGTTTTTACAAGTGCCTTTAGAATACGAGATTTCAATAAACAGTCAAAAACAAATTTTGTACTACATTTCTCGAAGCGTGGTGTTACCTAATGGTAGATACGAGGTTTCACAATAAAATACACAAAAAAACTCAATTTAAATTTTTTTTTCTTATCCGTGGTTTTACCATAGCAACGACGATATATCATGGTATTTTTCTGATACTTTTTTTTAATTAACCATCTTAGGTTGTAGTTTCTTATTCTGGTGTTCGTTCTTTTTGTCTTATTAGTTTGATGATCAGCTTTCTCTTACCATATTATGATCTGAGTTTATATCGGCCCCTCTCATGGCTTCTACATCTATTAGCATTTTCTTCTATATACGGACAATCACTATTTGATCTATCTGGTTCCCTATTGTTTCTTTATTTGTGTATTTTTTGTATCTTTGTGTAAATTGGCTACCTCCAATCACTAGGTCGTCTGCGCATAAATTCACGAACAATTTGCCATTTTCAATTCCTGTATTGTCCTTCTATTACTTCTTTTTTTTTTTATTTGAAGATGGGAGGCTGACTAACTACTATGGTCATATGCCGCCTCATGTGTGGATGATGTTGAATTTATGTGAACATTACAAACGACCATGCTCTTCAGTGGGATTCGAACCCACGACCTCTGGCATGCTAGGAAAGTGACGTAGCCACTACGCCACCGAGATCGGCTTTACTTCTTTTATACTGTTATTTTTTGGCGCGTATATCACAACAGTTATGTTAATAAACCTAAAAGTATGGCCGTCAGACAATTTATAAATATTTTATTTACATATTTGTTATCTAAACTAATTTTTATTTATATTATAGTAGTGTGATAAAACAATTCTTATCTTTCACCAGATATGTAATCAAATTCCCCGTTACTCATTATTCTGTAAAATTTAGATAAGATAGCGAAAGTCGCTGCAAGTTCTATAAGACATGCAATTATTAGTAGTGTGTGAATGCAAAACAATGAAACTTATAATATTGTGTTCTTTTTTTGGTAAGTAAATATTTACAGTGTTTGTACAAGAATGTATTTTCTCTTTAAGCTATAAAATTGTGTAATTATATCTACGCGTACAGTTGACCTGCGCGATTAATGAATTTTACTATATATTTCTAAATCGGAGCAAATGGCACAAGATTAAAGCAACGTTTGTAGGTTTGTGTCAATTTATGAACTCAGTTTTTTTCTATCATAATGTTATACATTGCTAAACTATTACTTGACACTATGACTTAGCACAGAGATTCCCAAACTTATTTGGTCTACTACCCCCTTTTCTAAATAATTACTTAGCGCCCCTCTATTTTTTTGTAATTTATTAGATTGTATTTAAATAAACAAAATATTTGATTGTACATGTCTAAGAGTTAAATTTATTTTGATATCTGTTGAGTTACATTAAAAATAAAATCAATAAGTTCATTATTGCTATTCTAGTCTATGCGAAAATTATGTTAATCGTCAATATAGAAAACCGCTGAACAATGCAGAATGTAAATTTTCAATGATTTTCTTAATTATGAACCACGAAAAATTTAACTTTTTAAATTTTTTTATTATGAATTATTCTATTTATTAACGCCCAGCGCCCATTGCTAGGCATTATCGCTCACTTTGGGAACCACTGACCTGGCTGGAAGAAGAACTGTATCCTATAGAATATAGATGGAAACCAAGTTTAAATATAATATATACAAGCGATTCTGATATGTGTACTCTCAAGATATGTGGAACTGACTTTACTTCTCTAATGATCAGAGCGACCATAACTCAACCGGTACTTTTCTTTCCAACCCATCAGACTAGGATTGGTAAAAATCAAGAATTCACTTTCTATAATTAGTATGTTAGGAACAGAAATTAGATTTTCAGAAGTTATTAGAAAAGCACTGCCTTTATGTAACGTGGAATTTAAAACCATGTTTCAAAATGTGGCAGCAGTTGTTATAGTTATTTACATTACAAGCATGGTAAAACAATTTTTACTGCTAAATGGAGGAAATGACCGGCGGCTAACAATGCAGCTATCTATTAGCAACTTGTAAACATTCATTTTCAAAGGTAATAGAGTTCTTGGGTAAATGGTGTTTATAAGTGAGTAACAAGTAAAAGATTTAACTGATTTAATTAATTTAAGTTAATATTACTGTATGTATGTAATTCTATGTATACTCTTGGGATTTGAAATTCTACAGTTTATATACCTTGGGTAAACCGCTACACACATCTTAATTTTACTTTATCATTGTCATATACGTTACATTATTATCATTTGTGTTGTCCACCCGATGCCAGCTCTTGTTACGACTGGTAGCCAGTGTAATAATTAATATTATTTAATCAAAAATTGCACTTACCATGTGTCAAGTTACACCCAACAACGATGTTAGTGGAGGTGGAACAACGTGGTAAAGTCAAAATGATATCTCATGATACACAGTCCAAAGTGATACCACGGAGCTATTTTCCGAATTAAAAATTTAATTTAAGAACAACTATTTCTTCCTCAACCCTCAAAAAACATTTTTTCCCTTTTATACATTTAGAGAATAAATATAGCATTGATATTCGGAATAAAAGTGACTTTGTGTACTTCATAAGTAATTATTAGAGATGAAACGCATCGTTATTTTATCGGATACCGAATACCGAATATCCGGTCACTCTAAAGGCTTAAAAGTCGGATTATTCGGAGATCCAGAGCTTTCTAGCTCATTTATTTTTTTGACTTATACCGGACTTTTGATTAAATATACATACATATTCTTATAGGGAATTTTCCCAATTATCAATTTTGGCGCGAACAGCCAACAATCCATTTTTACATAAAAATTATAATTTATTAGAGCTAATAACCCCACTTCCTATAATGACTTACGTTCCATTAGTATCCTGCCTCTATTATCCAAGGTTTTAGAAAATATAGTACACTCACAAATATCAGCATATATTTACAGTCAGAAAATTTTACCAGACACACAGTCAGGATTCCGCCCTGGATTTAGTACCACTACTGCCCTGCTTAAAATCACTGACGACATTGTACAGTCCATAGATAACAAGGAAATGGTGCTTCTTGTTCTTCTGGACTTTAGCAAAATTTTATACCATCAGTCATGAACTGTTAATAGATAAACTAAAGTATCTTGGTTTTGATGAAGCTAGTCTGAGTTTTATTCATAGTTATTTTTATAATAGGAAGCAAAAAGTGGTGAGCGACGGAAATAATTCCGAATATTTAAATATTGCCAGAGGTGTCGCACAAGGGTCTATTTGTGGTCCCTTATTTTACTCTATAAATACCTTTGATCTACATAAGTACGTTTCCTCTTCATCTATACATATTTATGCCGATGACACGCAGATTTACCTTCCATTTACTCCTGATAATTATGATTAAGCTGTAGCCTCTATTAATAGTGATCTGGTCGAGATTTCAACTTATGCACTGAATAACTGTCTTCTTATTAACGAAAGCAAATGTGCAGCTATGCTCTTTGGAAATAAAAGATGTAGGAGTTATTTATTAAATAGTAATCTGTTGAAGGTGAAACTAAATGCAACATATATAAATTTCAAACCATCTTATAAAAATTTAGGTCTGTTAATTGATTGATAGCTGAGATTCTCACAAAACTTACTAATCAAGAAAGCTTATCCTATTTTCGTTTCATTATAAAAGATTACTTTTACAAAATTAATTGATTACTATTATGTATTAATGTAGTTTTTGAATTAAATAATGTATGTACAGTTCAATATTTAACACTTTATTTATTTCAACTGACGTTCGTTATTTTTATTTATTTATAATATATTGTTTTTATTTACAAAACTACGTAACTAGATTTTCATAATGTAAACTGGATGAGTGCATTCTTGATTATTTTCAACACTCCCCCTCACGAATGCAGTTTACAATCCGCCTCGAGTAAACCTAATTGACACCTGTGATGGATGAACTTTGATGTTGGTAGAGGTTTAGTAAAAATGTCTGCATGCATGTCTTCTGTAGGTCGAAAGTTGATGGCTACGTCACTTCGGGCAACAGCTTCTCTTATGAAATGTTCTTTTATACTAATATGCTTTGACCTGGAACTAATTACAGAATTTTCAGACAAATTTTTAGCTGCTTGGTTGTCATTAAATAAGTTGACAGTTTTAATTGACATGCCCATGTCATTTGCCAATTAACATGAATTGCTTCCTTGGCCGCCTCTATCAATGACATGTATTCTGCTTCGGCTGTGGATAGAGCTACAGATTTTTTTGTTTTCTTGATTCCCAGCTTATGACAGCTCCACCAAATTTAAAACAAAATCCTGTGTATGAACGACGATCTAGAGTGCATGATGCCCAGTCTGCATCTGCAAATCCAATTATTTCTTCATTCATCTTTTGAAAAACTAATTCCAGATTTTTCGTTCCTTGTAAATATCGAAGAATTCGTTTCGCAGCAATCCAATGTTCTTTACCAAAAATTTGCAAATGTCTGACAGATGGCAATCTTCCAACCCATCTATAGAAAGGAGTTTCTCCGTTTATGCTTCTCGATGGCGTTCTATTGCAAATATAATTTGCAGTATTTATTGCTTCTGCCCAAAAGAATAAATGTAATTTCGATTCTATTAATAAACATCTTGCCTTTTCTACAAGTGTTCTATTTTTTCTTTCAGCCAGACCGTTTTGCTGTGGCGTGTACGGGGCAGATAATCTTCTTTTTATGCCACATTCCTTTAAATATGTTTCAAATTCTTGATTCCGATATTCGGATACATCATTGTCACGTTGTAGATATTTAATTTTCTTTTCTAGGATTCTTTCGCTTTCATTCTTGAACTCTTTAAATTTTTCTAAAACTTCATTTTTATATTTTAAGAAGTAAATTTGACAATAACGTGAATATTCATCTATGAAGGTTACAAAATATTTTGCACCTCCATGCGAAGGCAATCTTACTGGACCATATACGTCTGAATGTATAATTTCGAGGACTCTAGTTGTTCTAGTAGCTTCTCTAACTGGAAAATTAGAACGTATCATTTTTCCTTTGATACAAATTTCGCAATTTTCTAGTTTATCGTTTCTATTGAAACTTAATCCTCTCAAAATTTTATTTTTATTTGCAAGTTTTAGATCATTTTCTTCCCAGGCAATTCTTTCATTTGGTTCTAAGGGTATTTGTTTTGTTCCAGATACGTAACCCCATAGACCATTCCTTATTAAAATAGCTTTAGCTTGTACCTTCCATGTGTCGTAATTGTCTCTTTTAAGAGGTTCAATTCTGTAATTTATGTTTGAAGTACTCATTTTATGTTTTTACTTTTTATTTATCTTTATTGGCACAGTGGAAGCGTGCTGGGCCCATAACTTGTAGTTTTTGAATTAAATAATGTATGTACAGTTCAATATTTAACACTTTATTTATTGGGATATACAATTTCAACTGACGTTCGTTACTTTTATTTATTTATAATATATTGTTTTTATTTAAAAAACTACGTAACTAGATTTTCATAATGTAAACTGGATCATCTATTTTTATTGTTGTTCTGTTGTATTACATTTGAATTTATACTGTAATATTTATTTATATTTTTCTTATTATTCTTAAGTGTTTACATGGTGTACAAGACTTATGAAATCTAATTTATTTATATTTTATTATCTCTAAATCTAATGAAAATTAATAAAATTTGTGTAATCAAAACCCATGTAAAATTAAATATTCTACAACTTTCAAAATAATATAAATTGATGAAAAAGGAAATTTAACCGTGTTTTTCACGAAAAACTGTAAGGGCTTCAAGTAAACTACTACATCTAGTTGGCTAATTTTATCCAAAATCTAATCAGTTCTTCATTTAAACATAAGAAGCAAAAATTCATAAAATTGTATTTTTTGGTATTATAGTATTTGAGTTATGCCAGACGAAAAAATTACCACAGACTATACACACACACATATTACGTCACTCAATAAGTCCGTAGGATGACATATGTATGGCACCACTATTGACAAATCAATATGACTTTTAGGAAGTACCAACCTTAGAACGAAACGTGTCAAAATTTAAGACAATCTGACGTTTATTTCATTTGTTACAGTTGTTTTAGTGACGCTACTTTTGTAATTTTCACAACAATGAAAAAATCTGAATTTCGTGTGTTGATATAGTATGGCTTTTTGATGGAAAAAATACCGTTTAAGCAAAGCAATGGTTTGACAAATGTTATTTGGACTCTGCTCCATTGAGACAAATGGCAGAGAATTTTTTTGCTGATTTTAAACGCGGCCGTACAAACACCGATAATGTTGAACGTTCTGGTCGACCAAATTTGGCAGTTGTTCCAGAAAACATAAAAAAGTCCACAAAATTATTATGTGCGATCGTAAATTGAAGTTTCGTTAGATAGTTGACACCTTAAAGATATCAGAAGGCAGTTTATTCACCATTTTGCATGAACATTTGAGCATGAGAGAGCTCTGTTCGAAATGGGTACCGCGTTTGCTCACATTCGATCAGAAACAACAACGCGTCGACGATTCAAAGCGTTGTTTGGAGCTGTTTTAACACAATAAAAAGAATTTTTCATGCGGTATATGACAATGGATGAAACATTGTTCCACCATTACACTCCAGAGTTAAATAGGCAGTCAGCGAAGTAAACAGCAAAGGATGAAGACCGTCCAAAGCGACCAGAAACGCAAATGTCAGCTGGTAAGGTTTTGGACTGCGTATTTTGGGATGTGAACGGTATTTTATTCATCGATTACCTGGAGAAAGGAAGAATCATTAATAGCGCATATTATATTGCATTATTGGTGCGTTTGAGTGAAGAAATTATAAAAAAACGACCCCAAATGAAGAAGAAAAAAGTGCTCTTTTATCAAGATAATGCACTGTGCCACAAGTCGATTGCAACAATGGCAAAATTGCACGAACTACACTTTGAATTGCTTTCTCATCCACCATATTCACCAGATCTGGCACCCGGCGACTACTAACTGTTTCCAGGCCTAAGAAGAATGCTCCAGGGAAAGCGATTTGGCTCTAATGAAGAAATGATTTCCGGACTTGAAGGGTATTTTGCGGCCAAAGATATTTAGTTCTACAAAAACGGCATCGAAATGTAGAACCGTAGGAATGAATGTGTCATCCTTCAAGGGGACTATGTTGATGAATCTAAAGTTGAGAAATATTGTAAACGTCCAAGTCTGTCCATTATATCGGTGATATTAGGTATTGGGTAACGATCACCTGTAGTTTTTTAGTTATCTTTCGATAATCGACTACAATGTGCCACTTCTGCGTTGCAGAAGCATCAATTTTTTTAGGTACGATCCAAAAAGGCGATGACCAGGGTTAATTATACCTCGTTTTAACATATCGTTAATTTGTCGTTCAACTTCCAATTTGTGGATGAAGGGATATCTGTATGAAAAAGTTCAACCAGCCGCTTTCTGGAAATACACACATGGGCCATGGGTATAAATTTGTTACTATTGGTCGCATTAGTAAAATCTACATAATCCACATATTTAATATGATTTTAATGCCTTGTTATTATTATAATACCTACAACAAATATTTCAAAATGAATACAAAAAATGGAATCATACACCAAGCACCTGAACGTTGCAGATTAAATTTGATAATTTGAGTAGAAGTAAAATGTGTTGCAATGATGGAACATTACATTCATCGAATTTAACAATGAGATTATTTGACTGTTAAATTTAATTTACAAATAAATTATAAAAAACTAACGTTAAAAATAACTTTTCTCCAATTGGTTACGTCAAAATATAAAAATAAAATCCTTTTCAACTACCTTCACCTAAACTTCTTGAAATTTCTTCCACAAATGTTTTTGCTATCGTATTTCACATTAAAAAATGCCAGTATACACATTTTAAAATACCAATTTTCTATTTGTGTAATAGCTTATCTTTTTGTAACAAGTTATTATCTAAATATTTTAATTCATAACAATACATTGATTACTGTATTTACTAATTACAACAAAGAATTATTGCAATATCAACCGTCTATCAGACTATTTCCTGAAGAATAACCGCATATAATGAAATTGTTGGACTTTATTAAAACCTTGAAGTAGCGGTGAATTCTAGACATTACGAAATTTTTCAACTTTTGTAGAAACATGTTTTTTTTTTAAATTTAGAATATAGTAAACATCTCATTTATTGTAAACACAAATAAATTTACAATAATTTTCTAGTATGTCTACAATTATTGTAATTTATATTTAAAATTTCAAACTGAACTGTCAAAAATGACAAGTAGTTATTCATTTACCTTATTCACACGTCATGTATGTACAATCAAAACGAAATATTTTATTTGAAATTATTTTCATTTTCTTTAAATTTACAAAATAAAAGCATATTTGCTCATTTACTCTAAACACAAATAAATATACAAAAATTGTCAATTTTGTCTACAATTAATGTAATTAATATTTCTAATTTACACTGAACTGCCAAAAATGACACGTAGTTATTCATTTATTGAAAAGATATGATCGTATAAAATTAAAAAATCACACGTCGCTTGGATCCTTAAAAAAATCGCCTATTTTGACCTTTTTAAACGATAAAATGAGGTAAAATAAAAAATCTGCTCCGAAAAGACACTAAATGAAAATATATACCATCTATTAGTAGCATATTGGCTTACCGGCTATTTAACCAGCGTTTATAATATAGGGCCTTAGTTTATATACAGTTGCTTATCAGGTTTTGTAATAATTAATGGGTCGAAGGGATATCTTGAAATTGTAATTTTCGTAAATCTATTGTTACATTTGAAACCTTATGATCTAGAAGTTTAGAAGTTATTTTTGGTAATATGAATGGTGTCGCTTCTGTTTTATCGAGATAAGTCAATGTGTTTTGTTGGAATTGAATATCACAATTATTTTTTTTATTTGATAAACTCCAAATTAATTTTTATCACTAACACTATCTGCGCACTTCACACTTAACTTTTCTTCTTTGGGGAAAACTGACAAATTCTGATTAATTTCTGGTATAATTTCAATATGATTTCTCTGAACGTTTAATGTAGTATAATGGCACTGGCTGGAGTTGATTCCTAGTCCAATATCTTTTTCACATGATGGGTTGTGATGCGGATGATATTCATTTGGGCATTGGTGGTTAGCACTTTTAGTATAATAGTTAAATATTCAGACTCATATTCAGTTGGGATCGATTGCAATCGGTAAAGCTCAAAATTATTTTTAAAATTAATAGGTACTGATAAAAGGTAGGTAATTTGAGTTGGTTCAATTTTACAATTTACTTTCATTATACTTTCATAATTTAGAATATTTTCTAATTTTAATTCAAAAGCTAGTTGTCCGTGGTAAAAATTTGATATTCTATTTAATTCTTGTAAGATCTGGTTTGGTTTTATAAAGAAGGGTGCATGATGTCCATTTTACAAATTGTAATAGAAGTTTCTATGTCTTGCAAAATATCCAAAATAATTTCAAAAAGAATAGTTATCTGTGTATATAAGTCTTTTATAATCAGAATTTCGTTTGTGCCCAAATTATGTTTTATTTGTTTGTTAATATATTCTATCTTAGATTTTAATACTTCTTGATTATGTTGAATATTCTGAACAGTATTATTAAAACTTGTAATTTTTCGGTGGATAACAGAATATGATAATTTTAACTGATTTTGAATGTTATTTTGTTCCAAATGTCTTAGGATTACATTATATCTTTTTCCATCTTTGGCATCCAGGTTTCCGGTAATTTGTTTAAATATTGATCCCTAACCATCAATTAAACCTCGCTTTGTTCTTATTTTTTAATTTAACTTTATGTAGTCTAATTTTTCTTGTATATTTGTGCGAACATATTCTAAAATTTTATCATTATTCTCAAATTCTTTAACGAATTTTGTATAAGTACTATTAATTATTCCTGATTTAAGGCGTTTTTACTGGTTGTTCAGGGTTTCGTACTCGTTGTCTACTGAGTTTAAATCGTATTAGTGAATAAATGTGTATTTTGTTTAAGTTTTGCCGCTCCTAAGGTAATGGGTAATATTCCTTTGTTTTCCGTAATGTTTCTTATTTCTGATCCTTTGCAGATCCAGAACAATCTGCAATATTTTGAAATTCATAAATATTCGTTCTGCTGCTTTTAATTTTGAATGTATTTTAGTAATTTTCTCTACCTTGTATTTGTTTCGCGTTTTTTGTTGTTTCTGCCGATTTTTTACAAAGACGCGTTTTAGGATTTCAGGCAATTCTTCTCGGTTCTCGTTTTGTTTATTTATAGTTTCCTCTTTATTTTCTAATAATTTGTCATTTACTTTTTGATACAGTAATTTAACTTTATTTTTATGATTTGCAATATAATTGTTTACAAGCTGATTTTCTATTTCTATATTAAATGGACATTTTGTATCTAAATGGGCAGAAATTATCTCAAACGGCAGTGGCGTCTCGTGGATTTTATTATAAGGCAAGCAATGACAAATAGATGATAGGTAAAAAGAAAATTGTGAAAAATAATGTAAATATTTTATTGTATTTTTAACAGTAGTTAATAACTTGATACGAGGAACAGGTCTACTATTTACAATGAAAGCTTTTTCTTCAACTACCGAAGTGTATTTATAGCAAGTTTTTTTATTGCGCAAATGTCGTTCATTCTATTAAAATACAAGAGTTAATATTACTTTCAAAATCTATTTATAACAAATTTAATTCAGCAATATATCTTATAAATAAAATTTACTTTTATTCTGTCCTTTCTTAATTTTTACCAGTAAATTATCTTCATAGAAGTACTTTAAAAACTGCTTTCAACTGAACGTTTACGGCGCATTATTTCCAGTATAGAAAGCTACACGTTCGACAATGTTCGGTGTACTGTAAGCATGCGCGGCGAAAGCACTCGAAGTTGTGCTTGCAGGTTTTGAACAACAGGGTAAGATCCTAATATTTCATACGTCATTGAATGTACTCGGGTTGCATTAGCGGTGCGGTAGGCAATTTGAAACATAATTGTGTATTTCTGTTTGCTTTTAAGTTTTGAAATACTAAAATTCTAAATAAATAATTATAAACAAATATATTGTTGAAATATATTAAAAATTATAAAATATAAAGGCAAGCACTGCTTGCCTTGCTTGCATGGAGAAGACGCCACTGTCAAACGGTTTTAGTTTAGTCACAGAGTGAATACTATTATTATACGCAAATAACGCATAATTAATTTTTGTCTCTATTGCTTCATTATTATATTCTTTTTAAATATTTAATAGCCTAATGTGTTCAATTAACGTAGAATGAAACCTTTCGATGATTCCATTCGATGTTGGGTGTTGCGAACTTATATAATAGATATTCATAGAATAAGTTAAATTTGGCGTCTGCGTTGTGTGAATTAGAAATTTCTTCAAAATATATTGTTTTTATTAAATATTTAAAGTAGTATATATTATATTGGTTATAGGAGCGACCAAAACGGTAAAATTTACAATTTGTTTCGATTAGAACATTTTGTATTTTAAAATAAAGGGCATTATGATCAAACACACAGTTTTTTGGTAAAACTCCTGCTATAAAATCTTTGGACTGTATATTAGTTATGAAGTAATCGATCAATGTCGCACTGTGATTCGTTTCTCTAGTGTAAGTTTTTGTGTTTGCTGATGTGAACACTCCGGGATGATAAGGTGTTCGGTACGATTAATAAGTACAGGTCCGGATTCTTGGTTTACTTTAACTTTTATATTTTTTTTCTGAGTTTGGTTCAATAAACACACTCGAACTTACGGATTTATTAGGAGAACATTGTTTTTCGGCTGAATAATATTTAAGGGAATTTTTACTTAAGGTGTTATTATTTCATTTTTACATAAATCTATGATAGCGTTTAGATTTTTAAATTATCCATTCCTATTAGAATATCAAAATTTGGATGGAAGTCAAAAATATGATATTTCAAATTTTGTGATTTATTTGATAATTTAAAAATTGATGACACTGGTATGAGTGTACTAAAATTTTGAATTGAACTGCCGTGTGCGGTTGTTATTTGGAAAGGATTTTTGTAGGTAGAATTTTGAAAATATTTATTTTCTACTGTAAGCTTAACAAATGATCTTGTATTGCCTGTATCTGTTAATACTTTTAATTTATTTTCAGGGAAAATAATACAGGGAAGGTCGCTTTTGGTATTTGTAAAATTCATTAATTGTATTGAGGGATGTGATTTTCTTCCGAGGTTGTTTCACATAACAATGGTTTTCGTCTTGATGCTGAGAATTATATGAATCATTATTTTCTATTGGATATTCAACAATCGGCTCTAAGATTTCACTGTAATCGTTTTGTATATTAAAGTTTACGGGTGATTCATTTTGCGCATTATCTTCAATATTAAAGAGTTACTCAGCTATCAAATTTTGGTTTAATTGATTAGAAAAATTTTGAGACGGTCCTGGACGGGGTTGATATATATATATATATATATATATATATATATATATATATATATATATATATATATATATATATATATATATAGAAAGGTTTTGTTTTTGACCGTGAATATTATAGAGGATAGTAAAATTCTTGGGAAACGGTCAGGGCAGAGTATACAGTTGTTTTATTACTTAATTTTATTTCAAAGAATTCCAATATTTCGGACAGTAATTGTGTCCTTCATCAGGGAAACTGTCGAACACATAATAAAATTTTTTATGTGTTCGACAGTTTCCCTGATGAAGGACACAATTACTGTCCGAAATATTGGAATTCTTTGAAATAAAATTAAGTAATAAAACAACTGTATACTCTGCCCTGACCGTTTCCCAAGAATTTTACTATCCTATATATATATATATATATATATATATATATATATATATATATATATATATATATATATATATATATATATATATATATATTGGGTAGAAATACTCAAAGGTGTTGGTTGATAATTTTGACTTGATTGTCTAGGAATATTTTGAGACTGTCCAGACGGGTGTTCGCAGTTATGGATCTATTTCTAAAGAAAGGTTATTGTTGTTGGTAATTTTTAAGGAAAATCTGTTTTGTACGAACTGTGGGTTATGTATTATTCTAGGCGGGTTTACTGTTTTAATCGCGCTTATGTTCATGGCATTTATTGTTTTGGGAACAATTTTTAAATTATTTTGTGTAGATTTAACATTTTTATAAGTTTCGTATTGGAAATCGTTTGATAACATATTTAAAGCTTCATTCAATGAGCGGGGGTTCTTTGCTCGCATGAGTTGCCCTATTAGATCTTTTAAACCGCGTAATAAAATCATATTCACAGAATTACCGACACAAGATTTCGCTCACTTCTTATTCTTTGTGTGTTTTAATATAAGATATTAACAAGTTTAATATGTGTTGTATCCTATGATAAAATTCAAACATAGTTTCATTATAATTTTATTTAAGTTCTGTTAATTCTATGTTTAGTGTATACATATCTCGTTTATCTAACGCTTTTTTTAAATCGTCCCAGGTTTTTAATGTGAAGGATGCAATATTAACAACGGCTTCGCTTTAAATTTTGGCAAGAATACTCGACATTAAATATTCGATTTGAAAATCATTTACATATATTCTATTATAAAACTTGACTACTAATTACTGACTTATTTCAATAAATCTCGGGAGGAGTTCTCTCTCATCATGGAACTCTGGTACCATGTCGAGATACTCTTTCTTCAACAATGGTATAGCCATTGTAGTTGAATTTAAATTAAAAATAGGGTTTGCAGTAATATTAGGATCAAGTGTAAATTTTCTATTAATTTTGTAATAGTATCTACGAATTCTCAGTCAGAATCTGCACCTAAACTATCTGAATTGAATAATTGGGAACCTCTGAATGACATTAAGTGTACTCACAGTAAGATGATCCAATATATTGGTCGGCTCTGAAGTACTGCGATGTCTATTCCTGGAGTTGCTGTGTACTCGTTGATGTGCGCTCAACGGTTGGTGGGGTTGGTTCTTTGGGTTTCGTTGATTTTTGAGCTGCTGGCGCTCGATATGCTCTCGAGCTTGCTGATTTGCATTCAGCTGATGCGGCACCAAGTCACGACGTATTGTCACACACGACGGCAACTTATGTTCGATTCAGCGGGAAAGCCGTGTGACGATGATATAACTTGTATTTAGTTGCTCAGGATGTGTTTATAAGTAGAAGTGTTGCATAAACTGAGCTAGAGGGAGTCCTGTTACTGTATCTCAACCCTGTTTAATATGTGACAACTGTAGCATGAGAATGAGCGAAATTCTCACGCGCGAGTCGCGAGTTCTGCAAGGTTAAAATATGTTCAAAGTCAAGTGTATAGTGTTCAATTATAATATAATAATACAGGATTGACTTTGTAACACAGTATACAAATCTTCTTAATGCACCCCTTTGTTAGCAGCAGCCAGGACTCATTGCTGAGGATGGTAAAACCTACCTATTTTAAGAAATGAAATAAAAAGTGTATTAAATTTATTTCGAATATTAATTTATTATAAGACCAGTAAAGCGTTTTTCCGAATATGTGTTGCAAAAATACGATGTAAACAATAATTAGATACATATATTTTACAGTGTTGCTGTATCGCGCAGTGCTAGCACTGCCCGATAGGCCAGACTGCTCAGAGAGCCCCGTGGAGGGTAACGCACTGTGCGATGTACTTCCACCCGAGTGCCGCTTCCCGAAGTGTGGCCGTGATTACAACTACCAGAAACGCATGTGGTTTGGCAACGAGTGCTACATGAATCAATACAATAAACTATGTCACACTAGTAAGTAACAACTTGATATTATAACAGAATTATAATAATACAAATGTTTAGTAACACACGTTGAGGCATATTTTAATAAATATTCTTAAATATTCCTCTCCCGTTTATTTTTTTGAATATATATTTATCATATAAATTTGTAACAGCAGAATATTAACGATAAAATCCTATAGTGTTCTTATACCGGGTGGAACATCATACCTGTGTACATAGGCGATTAACATGAAAAAACAGTTTTTCCGTGCGCATTGCTCCCCAAATTATTTTAGGCAAAAATGCTTCAAGTACATGTTGTAGAGCAAAAAATTCTGCATCTAAATCAATAAACAGAACTACTTTTACTTTCTTTGTAACGACAGAAATTAAATATGAAAACATGGAAAATTACGTTGAAAATATCAAATAGCCATGGAATTGAAACAAAAATAAATAAGTGCTTGACATTTGACAGATGAATGAATAATTTGACGGTTAAAATATCAAATAGACAGAAAAACGAGAAGCATTTATTTATTTTTGTTTCAATTCCATGGCTATTTAATATTTTTAACGCAATTTTCCATGATTTCGTATTTAATTTCTGTCGTTACAAAGCAAGTAAAAGTTATTCTGTTTATTGATTTAGATGCAAAATTTTATGCTCTACAACATGTATTTGAAGCATTTTTGTCTAAAATAATTTGGGGAGCAATGCGCACGGAAAAACAGTTTTCTCATGTTAATCGCCTATGTACACAGGTATGATGTTCCACCCGGTATAAACTTCCGTGAATCTGGCCCACCAAATGAAAGCACTAATTATGTAATTTAGCTGAAACAATAGTGCTATATTAGTGCTTTGTCATGTAAAAAAATCACTTCTATAGTTCTCTTTTCATTAATATCTTTGGAAGCTGTGATTATATAATTCACCGACATCTGCTACATGAAGTATAATGCCATTTCCAGAAATGAGTAAGCGTTGTGATTTTTTCCGTTTAAATAAATGTGTACCGAAATCGTTAGTAAATTTTTCACCATATTACCATAACCCAGTTAGCTTAAAAATATAAATAAATAAATATATCATCACGCCTTGTATCCACCATTGGTGTGGCACACTATTAGGATACTATCATCTGTAAACAAGATATATTTTCGGGGATAAATGACATTAAAAACTTATTTTAGATAAATATTTAATAATAAAGGGCTTAAAATAGATCCCTGTGGAACTCTATGTTCATTTGAGAGACAGAGAATGAGTGATGTAAGTTTCGTAGTGTTGTCATATCTTGTTCAGAGTATACTGTGTTGGTATTCAATATTTAGCTCCGTTGGTATTTAAGCACACTTCAACAATTGTTAGACTTGCTTGGCCCAATACATCACTATATTGCATTATATAATAATATTACATGTGCATACTACAAACGTGTATATATATATATATATATATATATATATATATATATATATATATATATATATATATATATATATATATATATATATATATATATATTTATATATATATATATATATATATATATATATATATATATATATATATACTCGAGGCACTTATCTCTAAAAAATTATTATCATGATTTGCTTCCTCGAAATCCGTGATAACAGCAACATTTGAATCAGTATTTTGTTCAGATTGGCATTCATTATATATTTCATCGTTTACTGCTTCTACATCGCTTATGTTATATAATTCTTCCGCGATATATTTTGGAAAGTTAGAAAAATTATTATTTCGATTATTTTTTGACGTTTCTTTAAACCAATTAAATGCTTTATTGTATGTCACGTGTCTGCGTTTTAGCCAATCCTGTCATTATTATACTGAGAATAATGCTCTTTTGATTATTCCCGGCAATATTCTCTGTAGCTTTTTTGTTTTTGTTGAAAGATGTCAGATGTAAGATAGTTATCAACACAAGCAAAATGAACAAAAAAGATAGATATAGTGACGTGCCTGATGATGAAATCAAAAAATAATCTAATTAAATATAACTCGAGAGCTCGATAAAATAGAAAATAATTCTCACTCACTTGTTATATTATTACTGATTATTATTCTGAGTTTGCCGGGATAGTCCGGGGCTTTGTCTAGTTAGATAAGGTGAAGTATTTCGTATGGAGATACTCATAGGAATTGGTTTAGAAAATCTTTGGTTGACATTTGGGTTTCTCTTCACCGTATTTGGATGGTTAGGTTTGGGTAGAATACTAGGTATATTATGAGTTCTTGCAGAGATGGGATTAATTGTTTGTTCATAATAATTATTGAGAGTGATATGTTGGAACGGTTTAAATCTATTAAATGTTTGAGTGTTTTGTTTATTTGATTTTTGTATTGGCTTTTGAGTGTTTGTAGAGGTGGTTTTAGACGACTTTGAAACATATTCGAATTAAAAGTCATTTGCATGCATCCGTAGTGCGGAATTTAGGTCTGGTGGGTTCTTTGCCCGCATTAATTGGCCTATTGGCTTTTTCAAACCTTTTAATAAAACTCTGAGAGCATAATTCCGAAAATAATCTATTATGACGGAAGCTTCAGGGGTTGCATTGGTACTTATATAAGATATTTGTATGTTTAACAAGTGTTGTAACCTGCTATAAAAATCAAATACGGATTCGTTTGGTTCTTGTTTCAATGCAGTTATTTCAATATTAAGAGAAAACTAGTCTCTTTTTTCTGCGTACGTGTTAATTAACGCCGCTTTTAAATGGTCCAATGTTTCAATGGTGCAACTAGCAATATTTACAGCTGCCTCACCTTTAATTTTGGACCTAATTGTACTCATCAAATATTCATTTTGAAAGTCATTAGGGTCAGCTACATTATAAAATTTTGTTACTAATTTTTGTGATATGTCTAAAAATCTAGATAGTAATTCTCTTTCTCGGTGAAAATCTGGGATCATGTCCAAGTATTCTTTTTTTAAAGGGAGAGCCATATTTAATAAGGGGTTTCTTAATAAGTTTCGATTATTTAATGGAGATAATGGATTTAAATTACGATCTTCCGGACCGGAGTCAGATTCAGAACTCGACTCTGATGAGTTTAATAAAGGAATTATTTCCCGAAATGACATAAATGTGTACTCACAAAAGCGTCAGTGTCCACGACATGTGTGTTGAAAATGGTCACTGGCGTTGTAGTCGAACAAGACGGTCCCGTGCTCGCTGATGTCCTCTCAGTGGATGGGAAAACGTTCTTGTGCTCGTTATTCTCGGCAGTTGATGTTCGCTCAGCTGGCGTGAAGATGCAGGATGTCCAATGAAGTTGTCTCGAAGTGTTGATTTCACAACACGTAGAATTTGTTCGATTGTCGAATAAATCACAATGTGAAACAAATTATATTCGTTAATCTGTTTCGACAATCCTACCGACTGCGCCACTTATGTTTCAAAACTTTTCGATTGGGTTTTAAAAAAATTATTTATTTTACTTAAAAAATACAATAATTACTGAATCTAAACTGAACTTTCTTACAATACATTTATCATACATCATCTACAAACTAAGTATACTATTACAGTTTATGGTATCATGGAAAAGTACTAAGAAGTATCCGACTCAGCACTTTATGGTGGCCCAGTGTGTGTATATATATATATATATATATATATATATTACATTACTCGTACAATTATGTTACTCTTTTATTGTTTAATAAAAAGTTATTATTTTTTTTTTAATATCTTATAATACATAGGTATGTACTTTTTAGAATTTGCAAATTTATTGTATTATTTGTTTCAGATTATATGAAAACTGCTGATGCAATGTGTGACAGGAACGAAAAGCCGCCTCCAGTTTTGAAACCCTGTCCTTGGCCCATCAAACCATAAATAAATATTTACTGGAAAATTTTTTAATAATCATATTAGAAATATCGTTTTTAAATATAATGGCAAACTTTTTGTTTTACACAAGAATATTATATATGAATTTATTATAATTTAATAAAATAAGTGCATTAAGCAAACAACAAAATTGATAAGTTGAAAAAACTTGAAAAATTCGTAATAATAAATGAAAAGATTTTACAGAATTTTAACCAAAAATCTTTTCATTTAATAAATTTGTAAATTCTGAAAATAATGACCGTCAAGCGGGCATATATGGAAAGAAAGTTTTACGGTTTTGCACACAACTTTTCTAATATAATTTTATAAAATTTACATTAAATTTTTAAAAATGATTCAAGTTTATCTACAATTAAACAAAAAAATATTTTTCTATTTATCAGCATAATCCGGATTTTTAAAAATTTTTGCGTTCCATACTACCACAAGGTTTGGGGATGTATGAAACGATAAAACTTTTGTTAAAACTTCTCTATTTTAAAATATGTTTTATGATGGAGTATATATGTAGAGGATGTAACAAGATTAGCGAGCCATAGGCGTTTAACATGGGAAAACAGTTTTTTCGTGCGCATTGCTTCCCAAATTATTTTAGATAAAAATGCTTCAAATAAATATTGCAGAGTATAAAATTCTGCATATAAATCAGTCAACAAAATTTATGTACTATGGTTTGTAGCCTCAGGAATTAAATATGAAAAATTACAAAATTACTATTTAATAGTGTTCGTCATGGAATAAAACAAAATGACAAACAAATTTGTCATGTTTTCCTGTCAAATATTTTGTGTTTGCTTGGTTCACGAAGTGAATAAAGAAAATTTTTTAAGTGTGTAAATTTCACATTATTTTAATAGTATATTATGATACAAGTGTATAAGTAAGTTTTTAAAGCACGTACGACAAGTTTAAGAGCACGACGCGAAGCGGAGTGTTTTTAACGTCACTAGCGCTTTAAAAGCACTTATACACGTGTGTCATACTCTATTTTTTATTATACCTGCATCATATTGTGGAAAATACTGGAAAGCAAGATTTTGATTTTGATTCAATTCATAATTTTGCGCGTGTGTGTTTGACGTATGTCGTTTACATGGAGATTGGTTAGCACTTATTGTTTTCGTTTCCAGTTTTAACAGATATTAATAGTAATTATTTTTGTTGTTGCTTAGCAACCTTTAAAGCATGGAATGTTTTAATCTTGCGTTTGCGAACGCTGTAGCGTGTTTTAAACACGGATTATGATGCAGGTATAAAAAACTTTATTAAATATGGAAAATTATACTAGAAAATCAGGTTATTAATGCAGCTGAATATTTCCATAATTATTTTATTCTATATTTATTTTATAAATTTGTTCAGAAATATTGGCGATAGGTATAAACAACTTTTTATTGTTGAATTTATTCCCACCAAATCTCAACAGAAGATCAATCTAGAAGAGAACTACCAGATGAGTACCGGATACGTGCAATTCCATTCCATGATATTCCAATCCAAATTGATGCCAATTGTCAAGTTATGAAAAAAAAACCCACTTTGACTTTAAATACGAAAAAGAAAATCCAAAGTCAAAAATTTCAGAATATTACAGAGAATAAAAATTTTATTTTATTTTAAGAGACCCAATAAAAAAAATCACACGTATTTAAATCCGACGATCGTGATTGCCATATCGTCCGATCCAGGTGTTTGGAAACGCAAGGTTTAAGACTGCGTTACGATTCGCTATGAAAACGTACGATAAATTTTCGAACTATACCCGGGAAGGACACACTATTTTACTCCAAACGATTCTCCACTGTAGGATTTAAATTTGTATACTGTACGACGCCATCTATTAGTCAATGGATTATTAAAGTTTGTGAGGTTAGATGAATTTTATGAATTGATTGTAGTTGTATTTTCAAATTTTTCTAACGTACCTAATTATAAACATTAACAATACAATTATTTATATTTTTCTGCTCAAATGAGATGGAAAAAATTAAATTCGAAACGAGTTTATAGTAAATACTTTATTTTGTACAATTTATCTTAATTTAATTCAATCAATAATATTCCGAAATAAAGCAATAAAAATGTTGCTGACGAAATTGCCAAATCTACAAATAATAATGTTTATCCAACACCTCTCAATAAATGCTATATTACTACGGCGATTTTAAACAAGCAAAGTAACAGATTATCCACTAGTGGGTATAATTTTGAGGAAAGCCACTAGTGAGTATTTTTTTATTTATAACAATAGTAATAACACACAACACCTTGGTAACTACTTCGATTGACATTTTAATTTAAAAATTTAAAGCATATGTCACTGTCAAATAATATTTCTTTAATAAATTTTTCATTTATTAAGAATTGTTGGATAAAACGTTATACTTCACACGTGGGCAAAGTGGAATTACCCACGAGAGAAATCTTAATACAAGTAAAAAAAATGAATTTAAATTATTACTTATATTTATAAATATACAATATACTTTATACTATTTTTATACTAAAATGATAACAATATTATGTTAACGTTCAAATTAAAAAAAAAAAATCGCAAAATTGGCAAAATTGCTCAAACTTTGCCCACTTGTAAAGTAAATAACTATTCTTCTATGGAAAATGAAAAAAGCTTCATTGATATGTCAAGGTAAATAAATCTAAATAATTTATGAAAATCATTAAATTTATATATATTTGTTTGTATAGAGATGTACACCAATTACAATTAATAAAGTAATAAATGATAATTCTGATTATAACATTGATTTAGATAATGCATGGGGATCCCAAGAAGAATATGAATCGTAAGTTTCGCTTATTGTACCAAACTAATTATTTATTTATTTCTGCAAATAAAAAAAAAGTAGGTACATTCATAATCTCTATCAGAATAAATACTTGTTCAACCAGCTCTTCTAAGTAATTGTATAATATAAACAAAAATAAATGTAGGAAAGACGCAATAATGTGTCAGTAGTCACTGTATACTGCATTGTTCACGAAAGCTAAGTGATTAACGCTTGACTCTCGCAGAGGCTGGACTTATGTGACGTCACGAGTTCTGATAATTTGTTATCAAAAGATTCATTCCTTTAATTCTATCGTTTTTTATGTATTAGTTTTATAAGTTACATAAGTTGCCAATGCATTTAATTTAGATTTTGTCATTTCTCTATATTTTTATATTTTTTTTAAATAACAGCTCATATTTCTGGAATGGAATTACAATTTATTTTCTATTCATCTACTACATAACAAAATATGAGATGTCAAAATCATATGTTATAATGTAAAACTTCTTCGCTACTGCTGTTATTAATATTGTCCAATTTTAATTCATGTACTCTTGTCCGTTAATAGGTATTGTCAGGATTATTAAAAAAAGAAGCAAGAAATACACATTTTCTCAACTACAAATGAAAACGCTTCCAAAACAATCTACAAACCTTAAAAACATACCTCTCACACCGCACTACTTTTCAGTCCAATATTCCAAATTCGGCGTCAGTCAGACCAGCCGTAGTCACACTTGAATATAAATTATTGCTTATAAACTTACCCTTATGACTCACTTATAATTACTCTAAAACTAAACATAACCATCAACTGACAAAAACAAAACAGAACACATAATAACACAGAAAATATAATCAAAAGGCTAAACTAAACCGCAGTTTTACGATTACAACACATTCTTTCAATATCTATGTACATATTTTCAGCGTACTACAACACGAATTAACAATTGAAAGTATTCCAAAACCGCAATCTTCTATATTGCTTGGAAATCGTATTGTTGAAATTAATTATGTATTAAACTGGGCAATTAATTTACAATACGAACCTTCCAAAATATGTACACTTGATAGATTATAACCTATTGGCAAAGAAAAGTATGGTCTCGGAGTAGTATAAAAAAAAAATTTAAATGTAATATGTGTGAAAGAGAAATCTATCACATGACAGAAGATCCGGACAAACATAAATCGGCAATTAATACAGGCGCGGTATGGTGAACTCTCTCTACTGGAAGTACTTACGGGCATTTAGAAGTGTTATGGACATTCCGTCAATATCTTAGTAGCTTTTTCCAAAATTGAACAAGATCTAGCTAATGTAAGTTATTTGAATTTATTACATACTTTATTATTAAATTTAAATATCTACTCGTAGATTTGGAAAGATGAACTTTGGGAAGAAATGGAAAAAGCTGGTAAAGAAGAGTTACAAGTAGCTATAGATAATAATCAACTAAAGAATAATTTTACCTGGATTTGAATAAAGGTGGGTGGGGGGTGGAGTAACTTTCGGATGGCTACAATTATAATGCAACTGGCAAAGTACTGTTCGTTAGCGTTAGAAATAAATATTGCAGTGTATGTGCTAGTGCACCAAATAAAATCCTTGTAGGAAACCATGTATGCTTCCGAAATTGGTCAGGCTCCTCGTCAGCCATGGAAGCAGATATTGTTGTTGAGGGTTTTAATCAAAGCGAAGAAATGCATGGTTACCAATTCTAACACCCCCTAAGAGGGTAGAAAATAAAAAGGGGTCCTGTCGAGACTGGGAGTCAGCAACAATAAAACGACTGATTTCGTAGCTTAACTTACATATTCTTTATTAAACGACGAACGTACTCTACAACTGGCTTTACTGTGTACTCTCTACTGAATACTGAATACTGAATACTGAATAGTGAATACCCTACTGTCTTACATCCTAATATTTATATGTGTTACTACAAATTCTACATCAACAAAATAAGTGCTAACTAAATAAAATTACTCAACCAATGTAACCTAATTACTCAATAATTAATAATTCTGTCAACGCTAAGTCAGCAAACATGACATATATTACCAGTTTAAATTTAGACAATTACTTACACATGCATTTTTATTTATTACACTATCGAGTATTGAACTCTCTCTACATGCTGACATTACTTATTACGTTATTAAATTTTGGAATCTCTGTGTGGTGACTTAGCGTTTACATACCTCCCTTTTTTTAGAAAATTTGCTTCCGCATGGAGCACAATTTTATACATAAAAAAAACACATATTAAAAATTAATACCACAATATAATTACATAAATATTAATACCTAAATATCACTAAAACCAAAACACTTCACGAAAGTTTATTAACAATGTTCATCTCCACAAAATTGTCCATATAAACACCACCACCTTCTAAAGTTTATATTGTGATGCACAATATTCTTTGGCACATGCTTTCTTCCTGGATTTGTGTAGTGTTTACCATGAATGGGTTGGTTCCGCTTGGATTTTTTGTACTGCTTGTCTGCCTTTTTGGAAAAGCTTTCTTTACTCGGACCTGTATGGTGCTTGCCTGTAACTTGATTTATTTTCCGGACTTTGAACTCTTTTTTCTACTTTTTCCTCTTCTGTCCTTTACTGCTGCTGCCCTTGGAATCTCTGATGATCCACTCAACCTGGTCTTGGCTAACGTTTATCGCTACATCTTCTTCTTTGATTGGGGTACTCTCGATTTTTGTGCTCTCTACAGCACACTGTTGAAATTGCGGGGCAGAATATTTCATACGTAGCGAGCGTAGATAAATAAATAGATCACTTTTATGTTCAAGCAAACAAGACTTTATTTTAATAATATATCAATGAACTAACTGTACTGGAAAAATTATATAATACAATTGAAAATCGACTAATGTCAATAAATTACAACGCCAACGTAGACTATGAATCAGCGCCAGCTTCGAAGACGAGATGAAATTCCCCTCGAATCGTGCTTCGGACTCAGTTATGGTGTATTTTCCGCATCCCAGCTTTTTCAAGACAATCTGTGTGCTTCTTCTTTTGTAGTCCCTTGGTCAAAATGTCTGCCACCATGTCCGCAGTTGGAACATGTTGAAATTTAATCTTACGATCCTGAAGAACCTCTCGAATATAGTGATATTTAATATCAATGTGTTTGCTTCGTTGATGAAAGACAGGGTTCTCAGCCAACTTGATCGCTCCAAGGTTATCTCCGAATAAAATAACGTTGCCCAAGCTGTCGAATCCTAATTCTTACAGAAAACGCTGCAGAAATATCGCTTCCTTGGTACCTTCAGTAATTGCCATATATTCTGCTTCACATGTTGAAAGAGCAACTGTTTTCTGCTTCTTTGAGTCCCAAGTCACTGCGCACCCTCTCAGCATAAAAATGAATCCAGAATGTGAGCGTCGATCCACTCGACAATTTCCCCAGTCAGAATCTGTATAACCCATTAACGGTTTCGAGTCAGGACGGTAGACGAGGCCAATATCCTTTGTGCCTTTTAAATATCTGAGCACTCTCATGGCTGCTTGCCAATGTGATTTATCGAAACAATTATTAAATTGTCCGAGATGACTTGCTGCAAAAGCTATGTCTGGTCTGGTAGACGAGCCTAAATATGTCAGACATCCCACGAGCTCTCGATATGGTAAATTCAGCTCCTTGTCCGATGACCCTTCAACTCCTTTCTCCAACTTTATACTTGAATCAAACGGAGTATTAACCGGGTTACATTCCTCCATTCCGAAACGTTTCAGTACATCGTTTATATATCCCTTCTGATTTAACATGATTTTATCTCCTTCTCGAAAGAATTCAATTCCAAGACAATGATGAACTTCTCCGAGATCCTTTATTGCAAATTGTTGCGAAATGAAATTGGTGATACTTAGTATTTTCTTCGTATCTTGCGAGGCTATAAGAACATCATCCACGTACACGACAATCAGTACAATATCCTCCCCCTGCCCCACGCGATACAGGCATGTGTCAGCGTTTGTAGCAACAGCGCCATAATCCTTCAAAACTTTGCCGAATCTACGGTGCCAGCTTCGTCCAGCTTGTCGTAAGCCGTACAGTGCTTTTTCTAGCTTACACACCTTATTGCCAGCATGCAATTGTTGAATCATTTTCTGAGCCTTCCTGCATACGTCATCGTTTCCTTCAGTGTTTACGATAATTTCTAGGAGTTTAACCAATTTTTTCGGTGGTTCCATTAGAACGTCTTCTTCCAGGTAACCGTTAAGGTACGCTGTGGTGACATCTAACTGATGAATTTTCATGTTGTATCGAGCAGCTAAACTAACCATCAATCGGATTGATCCCAGCCGCGCCACAGGAGCAAAGGTTTCATTGAAATGAATTCCGGGTTTTTGACTAAAACCTTGAGATACTAATCTTGCTTTGTAACGTTGAATTGATCCATCAGGGTTGAATTTGTTCCGAAGTATCATTCGGCTTCCCATGATCGTACAATTGTCAGGTCGGTCGATAAGTTTCCAGGTGTCGTTTCTGATGATTGATTTCAATTCTTTTCATTGCGGAGCAGAATATTTCATACGTAGCGAGCGTAGATAAATAAATAGATCACTTTTATGTTCAAGCAAACAAGACTTTATTTTAATAATATATCAATGAACTAACTGTACTGGAAAAATTATATAATACAATTGAAAATCGACTAATGTCAATAAATTACAACGCCAACGTAGACTATGAATCAGCGCTAGCTTCGAAGACGAGATGAAACTCCAACACACACTCCTCAACTTTGAAATCTTCAATTATTTCTTCCTTCACTTCAGCCTCTTCTGCCTCGGAGTCCTCCGCTCCTTTCTCGCAGAATTCTTCACTGATAAGGATACTCACGATTGGTGCCCTCTCTAACGCACCCTCAGCTTTAAAATCTTCTAATATTTCTTCCTCCAATTCAACCTCTTCTGCTTCGGAGTCCACCGCTCCTTTCTCGCAGAATTCTTCTTTGGCAATCTCTTTTGGTTCCTGTTGTTTTTCTTTCTGTTCTGCTCAAATGCAGCAATCCCGTTTTGGGAACAGACAACTAACACACTCGTGAATTACCTCAGTACCGCTTTCAGGTTCTGTTTCGTGTTCATCTTCCGTATTTTCTAATACAGCAACTTCAATTTTATCTGTTTGTTCTTTAGTTCTTTTGCAAACGCAGTAGTTTTTCTTGGGCATCCGATATCCGAAACATCTTAAAACGCCTTCAGGGGTTGGGAAGCCGCCAAGATGTTCACAAATTCTATATGTTTCTTCCTCCTGACCTAATAAATGGGCATTTTATTGTCTCTTTTTCTATATCGAATGGCATTATGTGTTTTCAGTTGATAGTTGGTTCTATCATGAATCATGTTACTCTCATGGAGATCTTTAACTAACATATTGTTTAAATTTTGAAACTTATTCGTCGGATCTTTTACAATAAAAAACTTATAAGTAAGTGAGTCATTCAATAGCTCGTCCATTTTACTTTTATAATCATAGGCGCCGACTACGGGGGGGCTTCAGGGCCCCCCGAGCACATTGTCGAGGGGCTTAGCCCCCCCCCCCCCCGAGAATTTGCATTTTATAATTGCGCGCATAAAATCTGACATGAACGCAGCAGTAATTATTATTCTTCAGGTAACTTTGATTGAATGATTGAAGAATTTAGTGGGGTTTTTACTTTTTAAGGTGTGTACATAGCATTAGAAATATTGTTTCATGAAACAAAAACACGACCGAAAATATAACCTAATTTTTTATTTACCGTTTTATTTGAATTTTCATTTACTTATGTTTATTTTTCATCTCTGTAGATGTCGAATAACACATTTTTTTAATAATTCTCAGCCCCAGAGAATCATCTTTATACATTACAATAGTACACTTACTTTTATCTGAATTAGTTACAATTAAATTTGGATTCTGTTTCAAAAAGGTTTTGGTTTCATTGTAAACTTTATTAATTAAACTAAAGGATTTCATATTTATTTATTTACTGATGTGATTTGTTATAGCATTAATAGTCCTATCTCTCAATACATGTCTACGATCTCTTTCAGAGCAAATAGGAGTCTTCCTCTTTTAATGCAATCAAAGGCTTGCTTAAAATATATAAAGAGTATTTCCGTATCTATATTGTACTAAAGTGTTTTTTCTATTATGTTTTACTGTGTGTATTGCATCCACCGTCGATCTACCTTTAGTAAAACCACATTGAAGTTTTCCTATTACGTTTCTAGTTTCATCCGGTATTCTTCTTTGTATTATTGTGGACAATATTTTGTACGCCGTGTTCAATAGCGTTATGCATCTACAATTTTCGAATATTTGCTGGTTACCTTTCTTATGCATTGTCACTATTTGACCTGTTTCCCATTCTCTTGGCATTTTTTCATTTCTTCATATTATCTTAATAAACTCATATCTACATATGTGTCTGTAGTTCCTCGCCTCCATATTTTATCAGCTCTATATTGATCCCATCTATTCCTGGGGTCTTTCCATTACGGCTTTTTCTTATTATCTCCTTAATTTCTTCTAATGTTGCTTCCATTACTTCTATTTCTTCTACTGTTTTTTGTGTTTCTATTTCTACCCTCCTGTGTTCTTCTGTTAAAAGGTCCCTGAAATGCTCTGTCCATACTTGTGTATGTTCATGTTCGTTCTATGTCAGCTTGCCATTTTAATCCTTTATTCCACACGACTTTTAAACATGGTTGAACTTAAAAAAAATTATTTTATAAATAGAATTAAAAATTTAAGTATTCCAAGAATTGCTTGCTGATTAGACGAATTGAATTGGGATGAAGTTAAAATTATGTTAGAATATATTTTTAATGAAACTTATATACTCATAACTGTTTTTAATAAACCTGATCAGGAAATTGCCCCCATGGAATTATTATATAAATGAATCAGAAAATTTTGAATATCTTAATATATTCATGGATAGCTTTTACACCGAATTAAGAAATAATAAAAAAAAAAATGATTAAAATTATAATCATTCACCAGCGGTAGAAGTAGATAAAGCGCTAAGACATGATAGCGAAAGTGATGAATTGCAAGATGATAGTGATGCAACAGTACATTCCAACCATGAGAATCCTATCGTTGTAATATCGATAATGGAATCCCCAGTTATTACGGAAAAAACAAATAATAGTATCGAAGTTCAGTATAATCCTAATTTTCCCAAAATATTGCAATTAATAATAAAAAATATGATTTTCTAAAACTGATTATGAAAAAGAAATGATAATATTTAATAAAGAATCTATAGCTCCAAATGTTAAATATCATATTTATTTCGAAGATGAACGATACGAAAAGCTTAGTTCAACACTCCACAAACACTTTAAAAATTCACAAATTAAATTGTTAAATGCACACAATACTTAACTGATGTTACTGACGAGGATGAAATAATTCAAATAATGTCAAATTACCACTACGGTAAGACAAATCATAGAGGAGTCGATAACATAATAGCTCGTGTCAAACGAAATTGTTAGTGGCCAAGTTTAAGACATTCTATACAAACATTTATTAATAATTGTGAAATATGCCAAGTAACCAAGTATGAGTATAAGTTTGAAAAGAATATTGGTCCTAGAAGAAGTTCTAGTTTCATTAAATGAAATGTTTGCAAGACTAAATGAATCATCTATATTCCCATTTAAAAGTTTATACAAGTACATGGTGCATTGAATCTTGCAGCTGGATGACAGGCTAAGAAAATTGAATTGTTTAAGTAGATCACTGTAATTATAATCATAACTAGGGTAATGTCCATTAATTTGAAAGAAGCAAAATTTCAAGAATTTTCGCTGAATTGATTCGAGGTTACAAATATTTTTATTGTATATTGGCAGCCAGACCTGAAGGCTGTACTCTAGTGTTGATCTTACAAATGCATAATATACATTTTTAGGGTTAATATATTTTTAAATGATTTGCTATTTCTTATAATAAAATCTAAATTTCTATAAGCGCTTGTAATGATATAATTAATGTGATCATTGAAGGATAATTTAGAGTCAAAAATTAAACCAAGGTCCTTGTACTGCGTTATTGCATCCAGGAATATTGGAATCTGACATGGGGGCGTGGCCTATTCAAGATGGCGTCAATTAGGGTGCTATGCCCCTTAAGGGTTATCCCGCGCAAGCAGCGGTTGAACCACGGCCAGCTAACAGTGAAGACGGGTCGTGGGTCTCCAAATCTGAAAATAGGGGTGGGCGCCAGTCGACCTTAGGCCTTCGGTTCAACCTAAATCAGGTTGGTCAACTAACCTTCGGGAAAAGGGGGGTATTCAACAATCAAGCCCGATAATTAACAATAACAAAATGTATTGAATAATAAAATATGTACTGAAATTAAAGTTGTTTCTTAAACTTGACCCGTAGACTAATGCATACCAGATCAGCTCGCGATGCAACAAATGAAAATAAACGGAGGATCACGTAGGAGGTGGTCCGCGACAAGCGAAGAGAACAACGCGGGGTCCAATGAGTAGCGCACAACAGATCACGGTTCGCCGATGGTACCAACGTCGTTCGTGACGCGCGAAATGGAATGACCGAAACTGGGCTTCGTCCTACCCGCCTACACGTCGTACGCACGAGCTACGGTTTTCCGAGTGCAACGAGCACTCCAAATTAACAAAAAAACAACTGATCCGATTCTTATCAGACTTTTAGGGAACAAGTCAACAATAACAACAATTTAAATACAATAAAGATCACCGAGGTGAATGAAAACAATGAACAAAAATCTTAGTTGCACGCTGGCTGGAGTGTAGCGTCTTCCCGCTGACGGAGTGGTGGAGTGGTGCCTCTGGTTCTGCCAAACGTAGGCTCGTACAAGATCGGCTGCCGAGTGTCCCCGAGGTTCGAATGGTATCAGACGCAGCGTTGTAGCGGGGGGAGCCCAAATTCCAAGATGGCCGCAACTGAGCTCTCCAAAATGAGCTGATGAGGTGCGGCGAATTCCCGCTCAGTTCAAAAGCTTACCAAATCTACCCGAATGGTAGAGTGAGAATTAAACGATAACCAAAAAAAAAAAAAAAGCCCAGAAGAATACGAACGGGTTAGGATATTTTGCGAAGTCGGTACGCCACTAATTAAGTTAAGCCAAATTAATAAAACTAGAGCGATTTCAACAAGACTAATTAATGTACTATCTTAATACAAACTGACTTATAAAATTTCTACTTTATTTACAAGTGATTATTTCTATAATTACGTATTTAAATTTACCTTAGTTGTAGGGCGGCATAAAAGTAATAGAAAACTGTGGTAACTTCAAATCCGGCACAGCCGATGAATATATAAACTTATAATTCAAATTGAGCACGCACTAATAAAATCCCACAATGGATATAGTATCAAACCAACGCAAAAAAATGCAACAAAATTAGTGCGTGTACTCTCACCAACAGTCAATTTAAAAATTAACGTATTTTTTTTGCAAAAATGTGAAAACTTGTAAAGTCGCGAAATCGCTGATTAATCCGACGACTTAAGTCAATGGCTTAACCTTCGCAAAATCCCTTCACCGTCCTATTCCGAGGACCACCTAAATATCTACTTAGACGTAGGAGAAGTTGCCTACAGAGCGGTAATAGAGGAGAAGAATAGGACGTAACAGGGGTGAAGATTCGAATGTGACATTAGTACTGTTCGCGTATAAAATATAAAAAATTAGTCTCACAACAGATCCTGCAAACTAAATTTTAAAGGAGCTGAACGCATTTTATATACTTGAAAATTGATTAAATGTGGAAAAATATTAAATGAAAGTGACAGTGGCTGTGGGTGTAACGGCTTTCTGTATGTCAACGTCGAATTTATGAGGTGATCCCCATCAAATTAATAGGAAAATTGCAGGAGATGAACAAGTGATGAGTGTTGTGCTACACTTCTTTCGTCGCATTGGCTGCCGCGGCTAGCTTGAACAGTGGAGACGGTCGTGCGGTCAATTGTGTGCAGCAAGCTATCAAAATAATTTTTATAGGGCGCCAGCTGGCCGTGCAGCTCACGAAAATGAACCTCTGGAGACTGGCCAACAATTCTCCAGAGTGGCCAAGGGACGTAGCGATCGGTCGTAGGCAGTAGTAAAGGGGGGGGGGGGTAGCAACGAATAACAACTCCAAAATATGCTAATGATGAGTATATTGCGACGTGAAGAACGTATTTATTATCGTCCGAGTTAGGACTGCTCTGATCGGCGTGGACTAAATCGAGTTGTGGTTGAATTACTTCGCGCGGCTCGATGACGCAGTGACAGTCAGGGCACAAACTTAAAAAGGTGTTAAAAGCGCTCAACAGGATCACGATGGTTTCGTTGGTCGACCAAGGATACACGTGACGCGCGTAAGTAGAATCGGTGAACCCAACCGCCGGAGACGTACGTCGTGCCACGGAACAATAAGCGCTAAACAGCACGCAAGTGTTATATTCGCGACGATCAGACCGAATCGCAATCGGTTGATAATTACTGACGACAAATGAGTAGTTTATACAAGATGCAAATATCGACCGCGTAACAATGATAACACGTAAGTATTGATGATATAAGTAACAAATCAAATTTAGCATAACATCAATATAACCATAAATAATAAAACAAATGAATGGCTTAGCTGCGGCCCAAGGGGGGTTGCGGGGTTCCTTCCTCACTGCTGGGCAATGTGGCTATCTCTCGTCCGAGATGGAACGGCGCAGGCGTAGCGTGACGCGTTGGATCGCAATCGCGCCAAATCCAGTGGCGGCGACTTCCCGTTTCGCGACGCACAGCAAACCAATGTGGAAATGGACGGTGGTACTCCACGTTCCACGATGCTCCGTATTCACAAGTCAACGCAGACTTGGAGATGATTCCAGGTTCCCAAAATACGGAGTACGATACTCCCGTAAATGTTTCCAATAATAACGGAACAGCGGACTAACTTGGTCCCAGTAATACCAATCCCAATGGTAAAACAAAAACGTAAAACGTGAAACGTTAAAGTGCAACGTAAAAGTGCAACGTAAACGTAAAACGTAAAAGCCTAAAAAGGAAGTTTGTGATCAGACTCATAGCAAGGTACGTACGCCACTGACTATTTATTCAACTACGTGGCAATCTGTTATACTTTGATAAAAACAGAACAATGAAATTACTATTGACTCTAATTTATGTGACTGACTCTACGTTAAACTAATTGACTTTATTTTAACTAGGAAACTGCAAAATTAGATTATCATGTGAATATAGTTACCTGAGATGTAGGACGGCTTAAAAGTATGAGAGTTTGAGATCTATAAATCCGGCCAACGGCCGCAGAATATAACAATTCCAAAATGGTTTAAATTACCAATAATCCAGATACTAATCTGATACAATTCTATACTGAATTTCTTCACACAAAAAAGGTAACACAACCAGATCTCTTCCAAAACTCAGTAACGACTCTTCTAACGTGAAAAATCCTTTTTACAGGTCAAAGCAAGGAACAATTAAACTAACTGCAACAAGTACCTTAGCGATGCGCACCTGCCAGTAAGCTGAAATCACAGCTTCCGACGACCAGAGCTACACCGTCGCGTAGTAGGTGGTGCACTCAAAAGGCGAAACAAAAATACAAGCAAAATAATTAGAACTAAACCGTAACAGTTGTTTGTTCCTGCATGGCTGGTTTTGGGTGAAAAATGCAAAAACTGCATTGGTACGTTGTTGTACTGTTATAAGTTAGTTGTACGTTTCTGGATCTAAATCAACTAAATAAACAAATAACTAAAAGTGAACAAATATAATAACAGATTTAATTTATGAACGTAGTTAACTACAAAGTGAAAAGATTTCGGAGAAAATTCGTATTATAACCTTAAATTTTTCTTACTTAGATATACGCATACATAACCGTCTGGTACAAAATATACAGAGCATTCATTTTATTTACTTTTGTTAGTTTTCTCCAAGGTTTTTTCGCACTCAAAATTTTATATTACTTTATAAATAAAACGTTTGTCCAGCTTCGGAGAATAATGGAATGTAACGTCCAAATTTTTACGGGACTTATTATTACACCCTTTTCCTGTATATTACACTTCATTTTTCGATTTTTGGCGGTGTTTAACTACAATTTCGGTCATTTATATATCAAAAATCGTTATTCCCCTTTGACGTAATGTATTTCTAACGGAATCTTCACCCTACTTTGTGTTTGAAAATAATCCGCGAGATGGCATATCGCTACATGTCAGATCCCAATAGTTTCCATTTTATATGTATAAGTGTATACATTTTAATATCTGTAGGTAATTTATTATACAATTTTGATCCAACGGTTAAAGGATTATTTAACGTCAGTGATAATTTACAATGTGCTACAACAATATCTCTTTTGTTTCGTGTGTTATAAGTGTGAACACGTTCATGCGTTAATAACATATCTCCATGTGTTCTTATAAAAATAATGGCATTACACATATACAAATATGGTAAATTCATGATATGTTCATCAACAAAAACAGTTCTACAAGACGCATTATATCCAAAATTGTACATATATCTAATTGCAAATTTCTGAATTTTTTTTTTTTTTTTTTTGAAATTAAGCGGATCGACTGCCACGGTCATTACCGCTGTAAAAAAAATTAATTAAAGCCAACCAAAATTAAATATATAAATAATGGTGGTAAAAAAAACAAAAGAAAGAAATGAACTATAAAATATCATTTATCAGTCCGGTGGTATGAATAAACTTTAAAAGTTTCTCAACACTATCAGTCTCATTGGAGAGAACTGACGGAAGAGTATTTGCGAAATTGAGAAGGTTTCTGACGTTGTGATATTTAGCACAATGTAGAAGAAGATGAAAAACAGAAAGGCGAGTATCACATATATCGCACATAGGTACGGGGTCCCGAACAAGAAGATAAAGATGAGTGGCTTTAATGTGACCTATTCTCAAACGCGTAATCGCTACTTGCTCCTTCCTCGAAACATAAATAGGTAGTTTCCACTTTTGAACAGAAGGTTTAATGGATCTAAGTTTGTCGGTGGAGCGATTCCACTCGTCCTGCCACGAAGTTAAACAAAATGAAGATATACGTTGAAGCATATCGTCTGGCCTGAGAGCGTGCGTCCTAACATAATCAAGCAGAGCAGCTTCACGTGCAGCATGATCAGCCCTGTGATTACCAGCGATACCGATATGTCCAGGAATCCACAGAAAAGTAACACGGATTTGCCTAGATGAAAGTAGGCACAGACTATAAAAAAGCATCTGAATTAGAGGGTCAGTTGAAAACCGGTTACATAGACTCGTTATGGCACTGAGTGAATCCGTACATAAATCGATATGTTGTTCACGTTCGATGACGTGTAAACAACGTTGCAAAGCAGAGTAAATGGCATACAACTCAGCACCAAAAACAGAGGAAGAAGGCGATAACGTGATAATATGTTCTTCATCTCGAAAGATGAAAGAACATCCGGTTCCGGTGCTATTTTTAGATCCGTCAGTGTAAATAAATATAGAGTCTGTGTACCTTTCTTTAAGGAGACAGAATTCCTGGACATAAAGGGAAAGCGGAGTAATATCCTTCTTATACTTAGTAAGAACTAACTCAGTACTTATTTGAGGAAGACACCATGGTGGTGTATCCGAAATAAGCTGAGGTAAAATATCTTCCTTGCCTAGTGGAAGTTTATCAAACTTTTTGACCAGTTGAACTGCCAAAGGACAGAGAGAGGTGGAACTGCTGAGGAATAGATTATGAGCACGCTCGTCTTGGAAAAGAGAGTTAAACATGAAATGCCAAGGTTTGGACATAATTCGAGCAGTATATCTCATGCATTGTCGTGTTCTACGGATAGATAATGGAGGCAACCCTGACTCACAGTATAAACTGTGAACTGGAGAAGTACGAAAGGCACCAGTTGACAAACGGATACCCGTATTATGGACAGCATCTAAGCGGTTGAGATGGAGTTGTTTAGCGGAACTGAGTGCGATTGCTCCAAAATCAAGTTTTGACGTTACAAGAGAATTTTAAAGTCGTAGCAAACAGTCTCTATCTGCACCCCACTTAGTGCTTCCGAGGCATTTTAGTGCATTCAAAACACGACGGCAGTCTGCAGCAAGTTCTAGAATATGCGACTTCCAGGTCAGATACGGATCAAGAGTTAAACCCAAAAATTTAACCCTATCGACGCACTGAATTGGAGAACCATACAAATAAAGTGAAGGATTGTTGTGAGGAGTACGTAAGCGACAGAAATCTATACACTTCGTTTTCTCAACAGAAAAACGAAAACCCCTAGCGGTAGCAGCATTGGTAATGGTGTTAATTGCATCCTGAAGTCGAGATTCGCACTCAGGAATGCTAGATGCTGAAGTGTAAATGACCAAGTCATCGACATAGAGACAATGGCGGACGGTCGGAGGAAGATTTAGTGCAATGCTATTGATAGCAATTAGAAAAAGGATTACACTAATGGTAGAACCTTGCGGAATACCGTTTTCTAAGGCGTGAGAAGATGAATAGATATCACCTATACGTACTTTGAAAGTGCGTTTTTCAAAAAAAGAAAATATAAAAAGTGGTAGATTACCACGAAGTCCCCACTCATGTAGCTGCTTGAGAATGCCGTAACGCCATGTCATATCAAATGCCTTCTCCAGGTCGAAGAAAACAGCAACCAAATGTTTTCGTTCGAGGAAATTACAATGAATGTCATTCGTTAACTGAACATGGAGATCAGTGACAGAATGACATTTTCTAGAGCCACACTGAAAAGGATCTAAAAGGCGATTATGCTCTAAGTACCAGCAAAGCCTGTAGTTTACCATACGTTCGTAAATTTTACCCAGATGACACGTTAGTGATATGGGCCTGTAACTAGTAGAATGTGTGGCATCCTTGCCCGGTTTCAAAATAGGAACGATGGTGGCTTCTCGCCAGGTATCCGGGTACGTACCGCTACGCCAGAGAAGGTTGAAAAAAATTAAAATATGAGTTTTCATCTCAGAAGGTAGATGCTTTAACATGCAATATGAAATGTTGTCAGGACCGACAGATGTATTTTTTGTTTTGCTAAGTGCAAAATCAAATTCAAAAATTGAAAAAGGAAGGTTATATACTTCATCGCCATCAGAAGAGAAATCAAGAGGGGCTTCACTCGTTTCTTTGACATTAAGAAATCTTAAAGAGTAGTTTTCTGTACTACTGACAGACTCGAAATGTGTAGCTAAACATTCGGAGATGTCATTAAGATTAGTGCTTAAAATGTTATTGATATGAAGAAGATTGACAGTGTGAGACTTTTGATAACCGTGCATGTATTTAATTTTATTCCACAGCTCATTCGATGGACGCTCAGGTGTAACAGAAGAGACATAATTCCGCCAGGAGACAGACTTAGCTTGTAGAATAACACGTCGAGCATGAGCTCGGGCCTTCTTAAAAATGATTTGGTTATCAAGAGTTGGTGAACGTCGATAACATTTTAATGCACGTTTCTTTTCACGAATAGCACTAGCTACATTCGTGTTCCACCACGGGACCTTTCTTCTAATGAAACGAGAAGATGTTAACGGGATATTATTGTTTGCAGATCGTAAGATACTGCAATTAATATCGCCAAGAGAAACATGAATATTTTCTGACATAACTGGGACGATTATTTCCGCGGAAAAACTGTCCCAATCAGCAGACTCAAATCGCCATCTTTGGAGAAAAGATGGCTCTGAAGAAGAAAGAGAACAAGAGATCAAAATAGGTAAATGATCACTGAAATGTGCATCATCAAGCACTTTCCAGGAGAAGTGCGGAGCTAAAGAAGGAGAACAAATTGATAAATCAATGGCTGAAAAGAAATTTGAACGTAAATTCAAATAAGTGGCGTCCCCTGTATTCAGGAGCACTGCATCTATGTTATCAAGAAGGTTCTCAATAATACGTCCTCTACCGTCAGACTGATTGGATCCCCATAAAAAACTGTGCGCATTAAAGTCACCTACAAGAAGGAATGGTGGCTCAAGCTGGTTTATAATATTCTCAAGATCATTCATATTCCAATTAAAATTTGGCAAATAAATATTACAGACTGTAAACTTTCTAGGCGAATATAATTGAACTGCAACCGCTTGAAGTTGCGTTTGAAGGTTACATACTGTATATGGTGTAGAAGATAAAAGAATCGCTACACCGCCATGTGCTCGTCCGTCCGGATTAACATCATGACGAATGATGTTAAAGCCGCTTAGAGAAAATGAATCTTGAGGTTTAAAATGAGTTTCTTGAATGCAAACACAGCTGGGGCTCTGATCAGCTAATAGCAATTTAAGCTCTGGAAGATGAGTGACAATACCATTGCAGTTCCATTGAAGGAGTTTAAACATTGGAAGTGGGAAAAAAAGAAAGAAAAATGATGCTATATAAATAGCTGAAGAGCTCAAAGGTAGAATACAAGCTCTAAGAACGAGGCTTGCCCTTAGGCCAACCTCTTCTATCAATTTTCTTCTTATTGCGGGCAGAAGAATTCCCGTCGACAGTTGCAGTACTGTCATTCCCAGAATTGTCAGTATCTTCCGAACGAGGAACGATGGGATTGTTCGTCGTAGGAAGGCTGACTTGGGGAGTGTTACTTGTTGGTACACTTGGCAAATTAACAAATTTAACACCAGATGAACTGGGTGTAGAGGCAGGAGACGAAGCGGTTGGAGTTTTGAATTGACTTTGAGAAGCAAATAATTGAACAAATTCAGAAAAAACATTTTTTACGATTTTTGCGATCTCTGGCATAAGCAGAGACGCGATGTCGCCAACGTTTAACGGTGGAGGAGAAGCAGGTTTTGCTGCAACCTTAGCATAAGAAGTGGTGAAAGTCGTATTACGCTGTACATGCTGCCTTGCTTTCGGGAAGCTACATTTATGAGTAGTTTTATACTCTAAAATAGCGTATTCCATTTTAAATTTCGGACAGTTTCTGGAGCTAGCAGGATGGTTACCTTGGCAATTGATACAATTGACATCACCGCATTCGGTTCCGTCATGTGGAGGTTTTCCGCAGATGCAAATTTTAGAATTTTTACAATTGGACGAGGAGTGTCCAAATTGTTGGCAATTGAAGCAGCGAAGTGGGTTAGGGATATACGGACGAACAGGGAGACGATACATGGCAGCATATATATATATTTTGGGACATCACAACAATTAAAAGTTAGCACAAGGGATGGGGTATTCTCCTCACGTCCATTTTTCCTACTAATAATCCTTCGCACTTCAACCACACCTTCTTTTTTTAATTCACTCAGAATTTCATCGGTCGTACAATTCAGCAGATCCCTACAGTAGATAACACCCTTAGAAAAATTAAAAGTGTTATGTGGCGTGACAGTAACAACATAATCACCTAGGGTCTTGGCTGCAAGTAATTTTCGGGACTGATCAGCATTTTTTGCTTCAATAAGAAGACCGTCTTTAATTTTCCGGATGACTTTAACGTCTCCGGCAATGGTTTTCACTAAACGAGAAATAAGGAATGGGCTAACTTTACTAAAGTCACCGCTTGCTCGTTTCACTTGCAGAAACATTGGTGCAGGGTCCTCGTCGTCGGAATTGACGCGAGGTCGCTTCTCCCTAGGCCCCGGGACCGAGTCCGAAGCCATTTTTAATGTCTGGTGGGCCGAAGCCCCCAGACGAAACCAAAGAAACGAAAAGTAAAAATATGTTTTTTATTTTATCTAAAAAATTTAAATTAAATAAATTGCAGCACTAAATGCCAGAAAAGTAATAAAATAAGGCTCAGAAGCCTTTAATTAATTTATTAAAATAAATTAAAAAATAAAAAAGTAAATGAAAACAAAAAAACGCACCACAGGTGGGCGTGGCCAAGGAGTGAAAATTTTTTCAAAGTTCAAAAAAGAAGTAAATCAGACCTGACCTTAAAAATTTTTTCACTGCACTAGTTCACAACACTGCACTTAAGCACCTCACACTAATTTCGTCAAATATTTTACGAAAAAAACCACTTTTTCAAAAGATAACTGCGGACGGCTCGCTGACAGGTGTTACCGCTGACAGGTACGTTCGCTAACTGGTGTTTCTGAAATTTAAACACTTAGTTATCCGCAGATGAATTGCCCCTTAAAATTATGGCATAACTCATTAGTGAGAAGAACTTAGCATAATAGAATATTTTTGCAGTTTGTATATCAGAAAAACATCTCAACCTTTTAATCATTTAACAAATTGAAGCAAGTTTAGAAGATAACTCGTTAATATGGTTTTCGGCGTTTAAATTTTCGTTTGTATTAAAGTCAAGTACCTTACAATTTGACACTTGTGGCAATGCTTGATTGTCACATTTAACAAGACAACTGACGTCACGCTTGGTTGTGCTGAATTTAATCATAGATGATTTTTTTACATTTAATTTTAGACTCAGTGTGGAAAACCAGATTGACAGTTTATTTATCTGCATAGATAATATATCAATGTAAATTTCTTCGACATATAGAATTAAAATAGATATATCATCCGCATAAGCCACAAAGTTGTATGGATTAATTAATGATTTTATGTTATTGATGTACAAGGAAAACAGGATAGGGCCGAGTACAGAACCTTGGGGCACGGCATACAAGACTGCTACCAGATCAGACTTACTGTTATCATAAAATACAATTTGTTTTCTATCTGAAATATAGGAGTCCAACCACTTGGCGCAAGTGCCTCGTAAACCAAATAGCGAAACTACATCTATTAATTTTAAGTGATTCACACAGTCGAAAGCTTTAGATAAATGATGATGTATCTCGTTCCTTTCGAAAACCGAATTGTTCGGCAATTACTATCTCATGTTGCTCCAGGAAAGATGAAATTCTATTCAACAAAATTTTTTCAAAAATTTTGTGATAAACTGACTTATTGGTCTATAATTCGACGCATTGTCTTTGTTACCTTATTTATGTAGCGCAATATCCACTTTTAGTGCATTTGGAAATACTCCAGAAATAATTGAATTATTGATACAATCTAATAAAGGTGCAATGGTGCAAGAACTACATTGCTTTAAATGATTTGTAGATATTTCATCAATTCCGGACGAAAATGAATTTTTAGTGATAGTATTACCGATATCAATTCAGCTTCGAGGACAGGACTTAAATAAATTGAATTGCTTACATACATTTTACTAGAAATATTCTAACATTCTATAACATTAGAGTTTTGGTTGTTAATAATTTCTGATATACTATAGGTGAAATATTTGTTGAATAAATTTGTAATTTTTGTGAGCTTTCAAATTGTTATATTTAACACTACTTTACAGTATTACGTGACTCAGAGATATACAAGTTTTTATTTATATTTCTCCATACTTTTTTAGTGTTATTCACAGAGTTTTGAAGGGTCCGTTAAGCTAGCACAACCATTGTAGCTCAATCAAACAAAACCTATCAGAAAATTTAGTACTCATTAATTACTAATTAATTACCAATGAACAAAATTAATAACTGTAATTTTAAAAAAAAATTAGGAAGGTTGGGCTAGCTTAACCGTTAAGCTAGCACAACAACGCAAAAAATATATAATAATAGCTAGCGTCATAATAATAATTGATTACAAATTAATTACTCGATAATTACTGATTAAGCATCGGAAGCACGGAGCATTGTGTGTGTGCGCGCGTGGGTGTGTGTGTGTGTGTGTGTGTGTGTGTGCGTGTGCGTGTGCGTGTGCGTGTGCGTGTGCGTGTGTGCGTGTGCGTGTGCGTGTGCGTGTGCGTGTGCGTTTGCGTGTGCGCGTGTGTGTGTGTGTGTGCGTATATATATATATATATATATATATATATATATATATATATATATATATATATATATATATATATATATATGTATATATATTTTAAAACTGATAAACAAAATAATAACATTCAAGTTCGTTCAGAACACTTTAACTAAATTGAAAAATCAAAATTAAAAACACTTATTAATAACTTTGAAGATTTATTTCCAAATCCAAACGAACCCATTATCTTGTACAAATTTATGTGAACTGTGACGATACCTCCGTCGAGGGTTGGGGCGTCACTTCCTTGGCTGCTGTACTTGCTCGGGCGCCTTCGGTGACGGTGTCAGGTCCAGCAGCTGAAAGGGCTGGATAGCTTCAGTGGAGACGGGAAGGGTTCGATTTTCGGGGATTATTCAGTGATAACTACCGAAGTAAACTAGATGTATTTAAATTTATTGCTTAACTTCAAATTACAGCACGAAGAAAAATAAAATAAATATATCACACAAAACTGTGAATACGAGCAAAAAGGCTAGACTCCCCTTTTTAAAAATGCAATTATAAAAATTTCAATAAACGCGGTAGCGGTGACGGAACGAGAATGTACGGAGGATTGAGGTGGAGAGAGGGGAGCAGGATCGTATGCAGCAACCGCGTAGTACACCACGGCGGCTACTGACATACACGGGAACCGGATACACCAGACGCTTGGTAAACCACTGCGCTGGTGCGACCGGGGGAAAATGTGGGCGACAGAAGGCGTAGTAGACCACGGCCAACTGTCGACACACGGGAATGGAACAGCGGCGTAGTAAACCACGGCCACTGAAACCAATAAAGGCGGAAAGAAACGGTGACGTAGACGGAAAGTAAAAAAAACAAACGGTGACAGAGACGGAAAGTAAAAAAACAAACGGTGACAGAGACGGAGAGTAAAAAAAAACAAACGTTGACGGAGACGGAGAGTAAAAAAAAAAACGGTGACGGAGACGGAGACGTTAGAGAGCTAACTCACCTACGTGATACTCCCAGGGAACTTTGCTCCAGGTAGACGCCGGAGCAACTCTGTCTGAGCTGCCGTAGAGCTCGGCTTATATAACCGGACACGCTGCCACTCAGCCACGCTGGCTGCTACGATAGCATAAACGGGCTCGGACATAAAAAATGTAACTATGTTACACCCTCACCTTACTTAAAAAAAACAATGAAAAAAAGAACTTTTACTTGCTCGTATTCACATACATAATTAATCATAATTCTCTAATAACAGATAATAACGGACTTTATTATATTTACAAAATATACAAGGACAAAAGCATATACAAAAATTAAAGATATTCATAAAAGGAAAAAAACATTAACATAAAACAATAATTTATTTACTTCTTCTTCCCCCTGGGCTGGGTCGGGTCGCTGTAGGTTACCCACATCACTCCGTTGCCATCGGGACGGGGCACCAGGATGACTGACGTGGTACCGGGGCTCTTCATGGCTCTGCGCTCAGGTCTTCGGGAGTCGACCTTCGGTGAGTCCGGTGGCGGCCCCCATCTGCTTGGCGGTGTCTTGGGTTCCTGGGTGGGTAGCTTCCAACAGAGGAACTCATTGAAAAGCCGTTTTTCCCTGGCGGTCAGTGGCGACAGAGTTTCTGTTCCCGACGGCATCTTTCACACTAAATTAAACATGAGCTTGTTTTAGGTCTTTAACATGTATTCGTTTCAGTGTTTTACCGCGTCCGTCTCGCAAATTATATACTAAGGGAGAAACGCGTTTCGCGATTGACCAAGGACCGGAGTATCGCGGTGAAAGTTTTGCGGCTACCCCTTTCGCGGCTGACGACAAAGGATGCTCTCGGCGCATCACTTGATCCCCAACGTGGAACGTAGCATTTCTCCTCCTCAGGTTGTAGTAATGCCCTTGTTTTGTGGCGGCACGGGCTATGTTGATGCGGGCTAGTTCCTGGGCGTCATTCAGTGCTTTCATCCTTCGAAGATGATCTTCAGAGATAGGTTCAGTGTCGCTTCTTATGGGATCAGACTGTGGTTCCCTCGTATCAGTGGGCATCACAGGTTTTCGACCGAAGTTTAAATATGCTGCCGAGTAGCCTGTCGAACTATGCCGGCAGGTATTCCTGGCCAGCATGATAGCAGATAGCTGTCCCAATTCTTGTGGTTTGTGCAGAATTGCGCTATCATCGGTTTTAAAACTCTATTAACCCGCTCCACTGGGTTAGCTTGAGGCGTGTACGGGGGTGTAAATTGATGGCGGATCTTGTATGAGTCGATGAGGCTTTTGACGACCCGGTTGTCGAACTCGGTTCCGTTATCTGAAATGATAACCCGCGGGCAGCCGTATCGACTGATGACTAACTCGCGCAGCGATTGAACGACGGCGCTTCCGGTGGCTTTTCTTAGCGGCCGACACTCCACCCACTTAGTGAGCCGGTCTTGGAAGACCAACACGTACTCGTACCCTCTGGGCGTTCTGGGAAGTGGCCCCATCATGTCCGCGGCTACAGTTTCCCACGGCTGACCTACTTTCGGGGGTCCCATTTTCCCTGCTGCACCCTGTTGATTGGCTTTGTACTTCTGGCAACTGGAGCACTTGCGTACGTACTGCGTACCTTCACGAAACATTCCCGGCCAGTAGTACCGCAATGCTAGACGAGCCAAAGTCTTCGCTATTCCCATGTGCCCTGCTTCAGGACGGTCGTGACATTCTTGAAGGATTTTGGGTCTGAGGGGCGCAGGAACGCAGAGCTTCCACTCTCGTTCTGGTTCGGTATCGGAAAGGTCGGTAGGGTCCCAAAATCTGCGGAAGAGTTTTCCGTCGATCACTCTGAATTCTTTATGATCTCCGGGCCTCTCTTGGACCTCAGCCATCTTTCTCTCGTACCGCGGACAAGGTTGAGCGACAGTGTTAATTGCCGGATGCGGAAGCATATCGGCCATGTGGTTTAAGCTCCCTTTGCGGTATACGACCTCGAAATCGTATTGTTAGAGCAGCATAATCCACCTCGCTATTCGTCCGGTTGGGTTTTCCATAGTGCCTAGCCACTTTAACGCTGAATGGTCCGTCACGACCACGAAGTGGTAGCCCTCCAGGTAGGCTCGCATTTTCTTTATGGCCCATACTACTGCTAAGCATTCCTTCTCCATGGTATTATAATTCTTCTCGGCGTTGGAGAGGGTTCTGCTAGCGTAGGCAATAGCGCGAGGTTCCTCCAGTTTCCCTTGGATGAGGGCGGCTCCGATTCCATAGTCGGACGCGTCGGTTTGCAGTATGAATGTCTCTTGGAAGTCCGGGCATGATAACGCTGGAGCGGATGTGAGACAGTTTTTCAAGTCTTCGAACGCTTCTTCCTGTTGCGTGTTCCATTCCCATTTCTTGGACTTCTTCAGGAGCTCGGTGAGTGGTAGTATCTTTTGGGAGCAGTCTGGTACGAATCTCCGATACCACGAGGCGGCTCCCAGAAATCGCCTGACCTCCTTGGGTGTTCTGGGGGCGGGCATTTTCGTTATTGCCGCCACCTTCTCAGGGTCGGTGTGGATGCCTCTTTCTGTCACGACGTGGCCCAAATATTTGATCGATTTCACACCGAATTGACATTTGTCGGCATTTATTCGTAAGTTTGTTTCTCTAAGCCTTCGGAAGACTTCTCGCAGGTGCGTCAGATTGTCCTCTAAGGTGGCACTTGCAATTACTATGTCATCCAGATAGGCAAATGCATGGGGCTCCATCTCGGCTCCAATAATCGTGTCAAGCAGCCGCTGGAATGTCGCGGGAGCGGCGTGTAGCCCAAACGGCATGACTCGGAATTGGAATAATCCCTTTCCAGGAACGGTAAAGGCTGTTAATGGTTTGCTTTTTCGGTTAACGCCACCTGCCAGTAACCGTTCTTGAGGTCGATCGTCGAGAAATATTTGGCCGGTCGCAGCTTGTCCAAGATGTTGTGTATGAACGGCAGCGGATACGCGTCCTTCTCGGTGGATTTGTTCAATTGTCGGAAGTCAATACAGAACCGTGGCCGTCCGTCCTTCTTCCTAACAATCACTGCGGGGGAGCTCCAGGGACTGTCTGATTTTTCGATTATTCCGTCGCGCAGCATTTGGTCAACCTCCTCATTTATAATCTGCTGCATCTTGGGGTTTCTCGGGAAGTACCTCTGCTTAATTGGGGTCGCGTCTCGCAGTTTTATGTGGTGTCTAACAGCGGGAGTGACTCCGTTGAGATTGGTAAATTTTGACAGCTCTTCCTTCAGAAACTCTGCCATGATTTGTGATTCGGTGTGGTCGGTCGGATTGGTAGGCATCATGCTGACGGCGGGTATCGTACATCGGGCTACCTTGTTGACGGCGTCTATCTCCATGTGAAATTTATGAATGGCGTCCATCCCTAGAACGATAGGCATCGTCAAGTTAGGGAGGCAGAGCAAGTTAATTTGTTTCCAGACACTCTGTATAATGCATCCTACAGTCATTGCTCCTGGAGTTGCAACAAGGGTTCCATCTGCTAGTTGAGATTGCGGGTACTTTGCTAAGCTGATTTTTATCCCTTGAAGGCGGCAAAACTCGGTGACTTCGTCATTAGCATAGGAATAAGTTGCCCCTATGTCGACCAGTGCTTGGAAGTTTTGAACCTGAATGATGACAGTGACAAACAATCTGCTGTCTCTCCAGCTTGGGTTGTTGACGACTGGTAATGAGGCCGTTTCCGAGGTAGGTTGCTCGTGAGTTTGGGATACGGTTGGTTCTAGTTTCTGGTGGTGTTGGGGCAATTCGTTATTGAATTGTTCCGGTCCCTTGGCGGCGCAACTCACTTCTCGTTTCCCGGTTTCTTGTTTCGGCCAGCAGTACATCCGCAGTCTCGGGTGAAGACATTCTGGCGGTTACATAGCCAGCAAAATTTCTTTGCCTTGTTGCGGCAATCCGACCGGTAGTGGCCATGCTCTCCGCATCTCCAGCAGAGGATCGTGTGATCTGCCTGTTTGGTTCGCGGTGGACCCGGTGGATTGATAGTCGCTGACGGATTTATAGCGGTTAATCGGTTCGGTTGAGACAGCCGAATTTCTAGCTCGTACTCATCAATCTCGCGGATGAGGCTTCTAATGTCTGGTACGTCTTTGCGTCGGATATACTGTCGATATTCCGGCAGAAGATTGCTGTGAATCCGGAACAGCTCTTGTTCCGCGTTGAGTCCTCCTTGCCGTCGGATAAGCGTTTGTAGCGCAGTAACGTATTCTCGCCCCTGTTCGCCGGAACGCTGCTTCCGACTGATTATTTCTTGTTCCAGTCGCAGCGAGTAGTCAGCGGAGATGTAAAACTCCTTAAAGTCTTTTAAGGAATTGCTTCCAGGTGACCAATAATCCCGGTTGTTCTGCAGCCATTGTAGCGGTGCACCGCGGAACAATTCTGGTAGTGCAATAAGGAGCTGGTCGTCCTTGATCCTGTAGCTTTCCTTGAGCTCCGCGAGTCTTTCCAAGAAGGCGATGGGATCTGATTTCCCGTCAAAAGTGTTATTCCACTTGCGAACGGTCTCGCATACGTGAACCGGTGCCTGCACCTCGAGTGGATAACCCGGGGTTTTTGGTTCCGTTTTCCGGCCAGACAGTTCAGCTTGTGGCTCTTTACCGGGTTTAGAACATAATTGTTTAAGTGCACGAATCGCACCCACCATGCGTTTCCGTAGCTTGGACACGTTACCGGCTGTGTCCAGACCGATCTTCTTCAGCTCCTTCTGTAGGTTCTTTTTCCTGAGCTCGTACACCCAGGAGACGGAAGGATCGGGGGTCGGGATTTTCTCTTCCGTATCGGATTGTGAGATGTCGCCGTCGGTTGACATCTTATCAAGATGTCTGTGTCGATATCGGTGAAAATAACGGTATCGGTATCGATGACGGAACGGGTCCCTGTTCAGGCGCCAAATTTTGTGACGATACCTCCGTCGAGGGTTGGGGCGTCACTTCCTTGGCTGCTGTACTTGCTCGGGCGCCTTCGGTGACGGTGTCAGGTCCAGCAGCTGAAAGGGCTGGATAGCTTCAGTGGAGACGGGAAGGGTTCGATTTTCGGGGATTATTCAGTGATAACTACCGAAGTAAACTAGATGTATTTAAATTTATTGCTCAACTTCAAATTACAGCACGAAGAAAAATAAAATAAATATATCACACAAAACTGTGAATACGAGCAAAAAGGCTAGACTCCCCTTTTTAAAAATGCAATTATAAAAATTTCAATAAACGCGGTAGCGGTGACGGAACGAGAATGTACGGAGGATTGAGGTGGAGAGAGGGGAGCAGGATCGTATGCAGCAACCGCGTAGTACACCACGGCGGCTATTGACATACACGGGAACCGGATACACCAGACGCTTGGTAAACCACTGCGCTGGTGTGACCGGGGGAAAATGTGGGCGACAGAAGGCGTAGTAGACCACGGCCAACTGTCGACACATTGAAAAAATGCTAAAAGAAAAATTTATATAGCCTTCTCATTCTCCATGGAACTCTCCCATTTGGATCATTCCAAAGAAACTAGATGCTTCTGGTAAACAGAAAACAAGATTAGTAATTGATTTTAGGAAATTAAATACTCAAACAAAAGACGACAAATTCCCAATCCCCAATATCGACATCTTATTGGATCATATCGGTCATTCAAAATACTTCACGACGTTAGATTTACATTCCGGTTTCCATCAAATTCCCATGAACAAAAACGATATCGAAAAGACCGCATTCTCTACTCCATCCGGTCATTACGAATTCTTGCGCATGCCTTTTGGTTTGAAAAACGCGCCCGCTTAAAGTAGCGGAAAGCCAAAGAATGATGAATATTGCATTAGGAGAATCGGTAAACAAAATTTGTTTAGTTTACTTAGATGATGTAATTATTTTTGGTAAAACTCTTGAAGAACATTTAAATAATATTAAATTAGTTTTCGAAAAATTAATAGTCCGTGAGCCAGCTTCAAAAACTGCAACCCATTTGACCAAAAGTTTCAGTATGTTCTATGGAATCTACCCGTTTAGGTACATCGAAAAACGCACGTCTGCCATTTAGATCTGGGTGGAATTAAAAATGGCGTCCATTAAAGAAGGAAAGTAAAAGATGGAATGTTGAATAATGTGACCAAAATTTTCTTTTTTATCACATGATACTAGACGAAAATACAAATCAAAAGATACCAGTCTGCCACTCGTATGTGGCCGGGTTGCCTCAGCAGACGAATTTCAAAATTTAAAATTTGTTGCTCGAAATTTGACTTAAATGACCAAAATTTTCTTTTTTAGTTCATGATACTAGTAGAAACGACACCAGTCTGCCACTCGTACATGGTCGAGTAGTCCTGGCAGACGAAATTCAAAATTTAAAATTTATGGCCCAAAATTTCACTCAAATGACTAAAATTTTCTTTTTATCCGATACTAGACGAAAATGCAAGTCAAAAGACACCAGTCTGCCGAGGCAACCCGACCACGTACGAGTGGCAGACTAGTGTCTTTTAATTTGTATTTTCGTCTAGTATCATGGGATAAAAAGAACATTTTGGTCATTTGAGTCAAATTTCGAGCAATAAATTTTAAATTTTGAAATTCGTCTGCTGAGGCAACCCGGCCACATACGAGTGGCAGACTGGTGTCTTTTGATTTGTATTTTCGTCTAGTATCATGTGATAAAAAAGAAAATTTTGGTCACATTATTCAACATTCCATCTTTTACTTTCCTTCTTTAATGGACGCCATTTTTAATTCCACCCAGATCTAAATGGCAGACGTGCCTTTTTTGATGTACCTAAATGGGTAGATTCCATAGAACATACTTAAACTTTTGGTCAAATGGGTTGCATTTTTTGAAGCTGGCTCACGGGCTATAAGAGAAGCAAACCTGAAGATCCAAATTGAAAAATCAGAATTTTTGAAATCACAAACAAAATATTTAGGATATATTATCACTCAAGATGGAATAAAAACAGACCCTTCAAAGACAGAAAAAATAAAAAATTTGAATATTCCCAAAACAAAAAAAGAAATCAAACAATTTCTAGGTACGATAGGATGGTACCGTAAATTTATTCCAAATTTTGCTAAACTTACTAAACCTCTTACCTTATGTCTAAAAAATGGTCAAAACATAGACATTTATAACGAATCGTACAGAAAATGTTTTAATGAATGTAAATAAATTCTTACTTCATCTCCTATATTATAATTTCCAAATATCCTAAAAGACTTTATACTAACCACGGACGCCTCTGATTATGCCATTGGATCTGTTTTACTTGAAAAAGATGAACACGGCAAAGAAATGCCAATAGCTTATTTTTCAAAAACATTAGGTAAGCTGAGCAAAATTATAGTACCGTTGAAAAGGAACTATTAGCAATAATAGAATCTGTAAAAAAAATTAGACATTATTTATTTGGAAGATAATTTCTTATAAAAACAGATCATAGACCTTTATGTTGGTTATTCAATATGAAAAACCCTAACTAGAAACTCATGCGTTGGAAAATAGAATTAAACGAGTATAATTTTGATATAGAATATTTACAAGGCAAAATGAATGTAATTGCAGATAATCTTTCTAGTCAACGTGATAAAACACAAACTCACAATAAAATCGGTGACGTAACAGAAACAAAAATATTCGCTCATTGTATTTTAGAAGATTTCGAAATGAGTCAATGATTAGCAGATCAAGTCAATAGAAAATTTGATAGTAGAAATTTTTGTAAAAATATAAATGTAATAAACAAACATATTATTATTCAAAATTGTAATAATCAAAGAATTATCCATTTAATTATAAAAAAAAAACTTTTTATGAGAAACTATCAATTAAAGACTTAGAGAAACCATTAAAGGAACTCCGAGATTATCTCATTCTTAATGAAATTTTTGAAATTAATATACCACTCTTAGCACGTGGCAGAGATAAATTAAAATGGAATCAAGTATCGGAAAAAATATTAAAAATATTTGAAGACACAAATATATAAATAAATGCTTATTCCTTACCCACAATAAATTTACATAGTAATGATAATGACTCAATTTCGTCAAATCAAAATAAGGTCCACACAGATCCAGAAAATTTAGTAAACGGAATTAAATACATAGAAGATAGAATAAATATTGCCGATAATCAACTAATATTTGAAATTCATAATTTTGAAACTGAAATAGAAATTACAAAATTATTTGAGAATAAAAAACAACGAATTTACTGTAAATTAAATAAACAAAATCTTGATGACGAAATATTAAACTTTCTTAAACAATGTATAGTTCCAAAAATAAAATACCTAGCAATTTTTAACGAAAAGGACCTAGACTTAAAATTCTCAAAAATTATAAAAGAAAACTTTGAATGTAATACCATAAATATAATCGCTTGTAATAAAATAGTCGAAGATGTAGAAAAATGAAGAGGAACAAATAGAAATAATCCGCGACTTCCATATAGGCTTAAGTAACCATAGAGGAATAATCGCAACACTCAATGATTTAAAAGAAAAATATTTCTGGCCCAAAATGATCAGTAATATTACTGAATATATAAATAGATGTGAACTCTGTAAATTAAACAAGTATAATAGAATACCAATTCCGGCAACAGATAATCTTACACCCACACCTTTAAAACCATTTGATATAATAAATATTGACGTACTTTGCTTAAATAAAAATAATTTTCTTACAATTTTTTATCAATTCTCTAAACATGGTCAAGTTTATCCGTTAGAAAATAAAAGTTCAAATAATATATTACAGAAATTAATAAATTATTTCCGAATTTATACAATACCAAATAAAATAATTATGGACGCAGGACCTGAATTCAAAAGTAGTGTTTTACAAGATTTATACAAACTCAGGAATATAGAAAGTCATATAATAAAATATAAAAAATAATGAAAAATTGTTACAGGATCAAACTAATCAAAATTTAAAAACTAATAAAGAAATGATTGATAAATCCAATAATCAAATCAAAAATATTATAATTAATGAAAATAGACTAAAAATGCAATTAGATGGAATTCAAGAAACCTTAGAGAAAGATATCAATTGGGTAGGAAAAATTGACGTTGAAAATAAATTTCAAAAATTATTATTTATTGTTCAAAGTTTAAATGATTTTATTAAACAAATAGAAATTAGTTTAACCTTTTGTAACTTGAGAAAATTACACACAAGTATTATTGACCCGAATAATATTAGAAAAATTACACATAATAAAGGCATTTGGCAACTAAACGAAATTATAAAAACTTATTGTCAACACGACAATGAACAGATACACTACCTTATTAATATCCCAATTTTTTCTTCCCAAACCTATGATTTATATCGATTTACACCCCTACCTTTCATAAAAAATAATACAATTCTTCAATTGAATGTAAAAAAAACTATGTATTATATAAATAATAATAATAATGTTAAAATAAATAATTGTATTTTAGTTAATAAGATATATTATTGTAAAACTGAGTATATTGGTTTAAATAAATGTTTACTTAATATTTTAAATATTCAAAAGAATGATGATTGTAAATATCATACTCTAGAATTAGAAAATACTTGGGAAAAGATTCAAAACACAAATGAATTACTTATAATAAGCCCCAAGGAACAACAAATTCAAATTAGTTGTGAAGGTAATACACTTAATAAAAGAATTAAAGGTATATTTAAATTAAAACTTATATATAATTCATGTTTTCCACACTTAAATTTAATGAAATTAGTGAAGTAAATATAACAATTAAAGATTTATCACAAATAAAGGAAGAAAATTTACAAAATAATAATAATCATCACTTTTATATTATTTATATTATGTTATCTTTAATAATTTCTGTTGTTTTATTATATAAGCTAGGAAGTAAGTTTTTAAAAATTTATAAAAGAAATAAGAAATTGAAAGGTAATAAAGAACGTATTGTAGAATTAAATACTATTGCATAATAATTATTGTAAAATCTCAGAAGGGAGGAATTATGTATTGTTGTAATCCTATTCTACAATATTATTATTATTATTTTTGGGTACTTTGAGGATTTTTTCTTCGCCTTTAGGAAAGGGTAAACCCCAATGTCGGTTATATTGACTTATTGGGTATTGATTTGGGAATACCAGAAAAAAAAATTCAGCCAATTTGAAGCAAGTTGAAAAAAGTTATTGGACAGAATCTAAAATTAGTGCAAAAACGGCGTTTTGAGGTGCTTGGTGCTGCCTGGGTAATCATCAGAAAAATGTTTCAGCACATCTCCACAACATTTAGGATGGAACTCTTTCATTTTAGACCCTAGAGAACGAAATCTATTTTTTTCGACCCACCCTAATATATATATATATATATATATATATATATATATATATATATATATATATATATATATATATATATATATATATATATATATATTGATAAAGGGTACGTTGTCGCCTCCAAAGTAGATACTGAAGAAACGTTGTCACCTCATATATGACGCTGTCACCTCCGACTTCGGAGGCGACAACGTTTTTCAATATTCTCGTCGGTTTTGGCCTTAGTACGCCATCTAAAGCCCTAAAACAAAAAATATGTCGGAGGCGACAACGTAGCTTCCATACCCCCAAAACAATCTTTTAGTTCCTGTATATACCGCTGGCGCTAGTGTTGCACAAAATATATAAGGAGGGCACGTTGTCGCCTCCGATTATATAAATCTCATTTTTGTATCACATATGTTACTTTATCGCCTCCGCTAAATGGCAACGCCGTAGAAGAGGTGATAACGGTGTCTTCATATGGTTTCATTTCATATTTGCAGCTCGCGAAAAAAAATTCGTGCAGTGATAGTGTAATCTGGTTATGATGTCATGAAGGACTAAGTTGCTCTTAAAACTGTGCAGTAAGTATTACCAACAAGCCTTTCAGTATTACGCCAACAAATTGGACATGTGTATATAAATACTACACTATTTAAAATATTTCACAATAACGTCATACGGTGTCTGAATGTTTTCATAATTCCCATTCGTTTTTAAATTAAAAGGCATTTAAATATTTATTAATTGATAATTTGTAAGGCTTTAATTTAAAACTGGTCGCTCGGTCCGTGCGCACCATTATTTGGGAACGCTTTAGGCAATCATGATAAAATTTTGTACGCAGTTTCGGAAAAAAATTCGTAGATCTAGGTTTGTGAATGGACCAAATTGGCCCAAGATATAGATAAGGCAATTTGTTATTACTTAGTCATTTATTAACCGATTGAAACCTTTTTTAAAACGTACTTATTGTGCTCGAATACCAAAGACAACTATATTTTATTTACAAAAAGTTTTTTGGTTGTTTTTAAAATTAAAAAACTTGATGGGGCCCGATACTACTCTCAAACGATATACAAAATACTATTTGATGATACTGAAATATACCTTCTTATTTATTTATTTTCTATTTATATTTGAGAAATTTAATTTTATTTCGTATTTTAATTTTATTTATTGACTAAGAAAACAGCTTCACAATCAAAATGACATATGTCACATTTCCTAAAAAAATTTTAAATTTTTAAATGTTTCAATGGTGTACGAGTACAAGGAATGCAAGATTTGTGAAATGTAATTGCTTTATATTTTATTATTTCTAAACCTAATGAAAATTTATAAAATTAGTGTAATCAAAACACATGGAAAATTAAATATTCTTCAACTTTCAAAATAACATAAATTGTCGAAAAAGGAAATTTAACCGCGTTTTCCACGAAAAACTGTAAGGGCTTCAAGTTAACTGCTACTTCCGGTTTACCAATTTTATCCAAAATCTAATCAGCTCTTCATTTAAATATAAGAATAATAATAATTAGCAATAATTCACAAAATTGTTCACACACACACACACACACAGTAAAACCCTAAAACGTGCTTATTCATTGAAAACTCACTATCCAAAAACAATACCTCCCAGTTAATTATAAACCGATTGTGACCAACTTCGCGGCATGTTCATTCAATGTGAAACCATGGCCGTATAACAATTTCAATAGCAATATCTTCATTAGAAAGTGTTCTTTCAGCATTTTTCAAAAAGCTGCAATTTCTTGAAAACCCCTTCCTTAGACTATTGCCACAAACTTTTATGGGCAGATTCTAATTTAATTATGGATTACCATTCAAATGATATATTAAAGGAGATGAAAGAAAAAATTTTAGAATTACGAAAACATAACACAAATTATTTCGGTAAGGTATTTGAAAACAATAATATTGACATAACACAAAAGTACGAAGAAGAAAAAAAAAGCGATGATGATCCAAGTAACTTAGTTAAGGTAACTGATATATAATTTACTTCTATTCAAAAATATTACGCAATTTTCAGAAATGGGTCGAATTTAGTGACTTCACACTTTTTCAAATTCCAAAGATCCCAATGATAATGACGAGTCAAACTCAGATGAAAAAGAATATGAGGAGCTTTTGCCTTTGTAAGATCATGTTATTCAAACACCTAAGATATGTAATATAAGTGAAGCATCTAATTCATTCTGCATAGAAGTCCGTAATGCTAAAATTGGATCAAATTCTTCTTAGCGGTCAAAAGAAATTAATGTACGTTAATCATGTAATTTGTTCAAAAATTTGATACACTGCCAGCTATATAAAGGAGCTATGTCTTATAATTTAAGTAATTTACTTAGCTAGGTTTATTTTTACATACTTATCTACTACTTTTGCTACAAAAACACTGATACTGTCAGCGACACTCACATGGGGAGGGATCGCATAAATAATTTGATCTTCTATGAATTTAAATTGGTTTAGTTACGCATTACAAATTTTAGTGGCTACTTTTCTATGGCCAGCAGTATGCATAACAGAATTAAGTGTGAATTAAAATGCAGAAAATTCAGGCCCTTCCATTACTAATATACAGCCTTTTCAGTCTAATCAACTTCCAATTACAAAAAGCAGTATGGACTTTTTTACGAACAATAGTTTTATTTCGTGTATATTTACGGGCATATCATTGTTAGTCCAGTCAATAGAGACGAAAAAGACATTTCCTTGCAAAAGGTCGGTGAAAGTTTATACTTGGCAATTTTGTTTATTTTGGGGCCCTAATGAAATCCTGAAATTTGTAAACCCAAACCTAACCTAACCTGAAATTTGTAAACCCAAAAGGTTGCCGCTGACGCCGCCATCTTGGATAATGTCGGCCAAAATTTGTTTTTTCAAAAATATTTCGTTTCCGCTACATTTTACTGTAAAAATTGTTATATACAAAGTTGTATAGAATAAAATTCCCTATAACTTCTGAATAAAACAATTTTTTCTCAGGTCAACGGTCTACAAGTAATGGCAGAAGAATAGTCCAAGAAATCTACGATTTTACATAAAGAAATTGCAATAAAAGTTTTTTTTTACGGAATCCTGTTCAGAAAAATGCGCTGAACAACTTAGCAAAAGTTTCCGGATATCGGACCATGGGAACCTCCCGCAAATTGCTAAAAATGGCGGAATTTTTATGACTTGCGGGTTTTTGACCATTTACTCGATAACAAGTATACAAAATTAAAGCACAATATTTTTTACACAAAAAAAGATTCTTACACTTTTTACCTAGGACGAACTGTTAAAGAGATAAGTTAAAAAATATTTAACCAAAATAACAATGTATGAAAGAAATTTAAATTACTCAAAAATATACAATATTACGAATTGAATACCTGGTCTAACAGGTTTCACTGTTTATAACAGATTTCATTCATCGTGGCATCAAAAGAAGTAAATTGTGTATGTGTTTTTATATTTAAAATCCAGAACGCATATAAAGAAGTGTCTATGTGACCTCCGATAATGTGGCAACATTGTCGGAGGCAACAACGACTACAAGGTGTACGCATATATACGGTTTTCGGAGGTTACAGCGTACTTTCAGTGCTCCCCATATATGACCCCAAAAAAACTTTAAAATCTTTACCCCTCTCAAGGAATTCGGATTAATTATCATTTCAACACCCCATATATAAATTTTTTGTCGATGTAGCTCAATGGGAAGACCCGGAGGCCAGGTCGCCTTTTCCATATACCGGAGGCGACAAGATACCGTGCATATATGTACATATATATATATATAAATTATGAAATGGAATTATCTTTAAAAAGCTGATTCAGTTATAAACTTTACACAAGGTAATATAAGCTCTGTAGAATGCACTGATAACTCAGTCTTCATATGTTAGACAAGCTTGTAACGTTGTTCCCGCTTCAAATAAACTTTTTAAAAATAAATTCAGCGATTTGAATTATATAATTGGCGCAGTCTTGGTAGGATAGCCAACAATAGTTTGTAACAGTGAAAAACACAAAGTTACTCATCTAATTGTCGTATTTCAATACGTAAAGTGGCTATTCGAAATTACTACAAAGTGTGCAACACAAATCACACATAATCAATAAGGCCTTATCACTCAACATCAACCATCTGAGAAAGGGTTACCCATCTCACGGCTAAACAGTGCCCATCAGGGACTATTCAAACGTCCCATCAGACCGGACCACAACCGTCTCAAGCGATTCTTCTTGCTGTTCCAACCGATCACGAGAATCCAGACGACAAGCTTCAAGAACTTCACATCTCGTCTAATTCGTTCTACGAGAAACAGTTCGAAAACCACACCAGAAGACTCCTTACAATGAAAATCTTAGTCATAAGTTTATTCTTGTAAGTAAAACTATTTTGTATTAATACACAGGGTACTCTCTAGCTAGTACTAGTAATAAAGAGTACGAGCCCCGGCACAAGGCAATCACACACATTTATGACAGATTCTGAAAACTCTGATAGTGACGAATTCATAAATACTGTTCAAAACGATATTAACAGTATCTTAGTAATATCAAATAATATGGCGACTTTGCAAGATATCAAATGTTACGTTGATATGGTCCCAACATACGAAGGGGACATAACAACACTTAATAATTTTATACAAACTGTAGATGAGGCATATGCCATCTTAAATACTTTACAATTGACAGCAGCACAAAAAATGTATGCTTTTAATTTAGTTAAGAATAAATTAATTAACAATTCAAAAAAGATTGTTTCACAAAATAAATTTGCAAACTGGGATGATTTAAAAAGGTACTTAACTACAAATTTCTCAGACAAAACAACGTCCGAGACATTGTTAGGAGAATTGTTTGAAATTAAATTTAAACAAAATACAGATACTACATTGAAAATAATGTTAGATAAATTTGAACTGTATAAGTCTAAAATACTTGCAAAAAATTACAGTTTAGATCAGAAAAATGCTATTATTCAAGAAAATCAAAAAGCAATTGTAAATAAATTCATCTCATTATTACCACCCTTAATAAAAGGATCTTTCATTGTGAAACAACCTTCAACTCTAGAACAATGTGACATATTATTGAAAAATGAATTTAGCTTCGCTAATTCCTTACACAACAGTCCATTGACACGAAATGATAATAAACAAAATGCAAACACATCAAAGAACCCAAACTTTACATTTAATCTTCCACCTAAACAATTCCCTGGTCAATACTTCCCCTCAAAACCAATTAATGTTCATGCCCAACCAACTCCAGGACCAAATAGATTTAAAAGACAAAATCTAGTAAACAGTTTTGAGACACGTAAATTCCAACCACAACCCATGTCACTGCAGACACGTAATACGCAACCTATGTCAGCATCAACAATAAAACAAAACTATCATACTGAAACTCTAGACGATAATACTGATAATGACGAACAGAATTTCGAAGAATGCGGAACAGAAAATGAAAACAATACCGATTCTTTTTTAGAGGTAGGCCCAGACACGATAGAACAAAATACGTAATGACATCAAAATTAAAATCTATTCCCCTAATAAAATATAATGATTACCTTATATTAATCGATTCAGGCTCTGATATAAATTTAATATCTCCAAATATTGTTGAACAAAGAAAGTTAAAAATTATTGACAAACCAATTACCTTTAAAACAGCTCAAGGAAAAGTAAAATGTAAAAAATGTGTTGAAATTAAAATTCAAAATAAAAATTTTGAGTTCTTTATACATGATTTTCACAAAGAAAGTAACATGTTGTTCGGCGTAAAAATATTAGAACATTGTAATGCATTAATGGATTTTAAAAATAAAGTTATAACACTTGGAAATAAAAAGTTTAAATTATTATCATCAGAAACATTAAATAATTCTTTCGTTCAATTTAGACACGAACATCTCACGTATGGTCAAAAGGAAAAAATACAAAATTTGATAGAAAAATATTCAATCTTATTCCCAAAGTCAGACGAAGAATTATCTGCTACAAACGTAACTACTCACAAAATTCGTACAACAGACGATACACCGGTATTTCAAAAAAATTATAGACTCCCTCAAATTTACGAAAAAGATATAGAGGAACATGTTCAAAATTTATTCAAATCAGGCGTGATTCAAAATTCAAAAAGTCCATATAATTCACCTATATGGATTGTTCCAAAAAAAATTGACGCGTCGGGAAAACGCAAGACAAGATTAGTAATCGATTTTAGAAAATTAAACTCGAAAACAGTTGAAGATAAATTCCCTCTGCCAAATATTGACACATTATTAGATCATATTGGAAATCCAAAATTTTTTACAACCTTAGATTTGCATTCTGGCTTCCATCAAATATTAATAGAAGAAAGAGATAGACCGAAAACAGCCTTCTCTACTGCCTCAGGACATTACGAATTTGTCCGGATGCCCTTTGGATTAATTAATGCCCCCGCGACGTTTCAAAGAATGATGAACGAGATCTTATCAGAATATATTAATAAAATTTGCTTAGTTTATATGGATGACATAATAATATTCGGAAATACTTTGGAAGAACATTTACAAAACATAGAAATAATATTTTCAAAATTACAAGACGCGAACCTTAAAATTCAAATAGATAAATCGGAATTTTTAAAAACCGAAACAGAGTATTTAGATTTTATAATATCAAAAGAAGGACTTAAACCTAATAAGAAAAAAATCGAGGCAATTGAAAAAATAATGATTCCAAAAACAGTAAAGGAAATAAAATCCTTTTTAGGTAAACTCTCCTGGTACAGACGTTTTATCCCTAACCTGGCTAAACTCACCAAACCTTTTACGCAGTGCCTTAAAAAGGGAAATCAAATAGACATAACTAATAAAGAATATCAAGATTCATTTAAAACTGCTAAAGAATTAATAAGTAACCCACCAATTCTAGAATTTCCTGATTTTTCAAAAAAAATCATTCTCACTACAGACGCATCCGACTTTGCTATGGGATCTGTACTCTCCCAAGTCATAAACGGACAAGAAAAACCAATCGCTTACGCATCAAAAACATTTAATGCCGCAGAACAAAATTATAGTACCATAGAAAAAGAATTAAAATCAATCATTTGGTCAATAGATAATTTTAAACCATACCTATTTGGAAGAAAGTTTACTATCCGTACTGATCATAAACCCCTCACGTGGTTATTTACCATGAAAAACGCGAATCAAAAACTAATGCGATGGAAGGTAGAATTAGGCGAATACAACTTTGATATTGAATATTTACCAGGAAAAACAAATAAAATAGCAGATTTCTTATCAAGACAAAGAGATAAATTCAAAATAGAGAAAAGAATAGGAGACGTAACGAATACTGATATTTTTGCACATTGTATATCAAAAGATTTAAAATTTGGAAAAGGTCTTGCTAGACAAATAAACTCTAAATTTGATAGTAAAATTTATTGTGAAAGAAATGTAACTAATAAAAATATTATAATTCAAAATGTAGAAAATAAAATAATTTTTCATTTAATTACAAAAGAAAATCATTTAGAAAACGTAAATAGAAAATATTTTAAGAAAACACTTACCGAATTACGAGATTATTTAATTAAAAATGATATATACGAAATTAATATCCCTTACTTATCATGTGGATTAGATAGATTAGAAAAACCGGAATTAATAAAAATCTTGGAAAATATCTTTAATAATACTCAAATAAAAATAAATTTATATGAATTACCAGAAAATTTTAGTTTGGAAACAGATGAATTGGATCAAATTGTAAACGAAACATTAACCACAATTTATGGTAATGAGAATAACGAACAACAAAGTATAATCGCAAATAGCTCAGATTCAGGAAACACGATTCATAGTTCTAATGAGAATCCAATTAATGGATTAAGATTTGTCGATAATAGATTGAATACCGCAAAAAATCAAATTATACTTCATTTCTCAAACAACCCATTTGAAATAAAAATAAAAAAGTTATTTAATCATCAAAAACAACGATTTATTATTAATATTAATATTGATAAAAAAGAAGAACAAATATTAGAACTGTTAAAAAATTATGTGGTACCAAAAATTAAATATTTAATATTAATACCTAAACAATATGAACAAACATTGAATCAAATAATTCAAAGTAAATTTGAAATAAATACAATAAATTTAATAAAATGTAATAAACTTGTAGAAGATGTCGAGGATGAAGAAAAACAAACTCAAATTATATTTGACAGTCATAATGGTTACCTAAATCATAGAGGAATAATGGCGACATACAACGAACTTAAAGAAAAATATTTTTGGCCAAATATGGTTAAAGATATTACAGAAATTATTAATCAATGCAGAATATGTAAAGAAAATAAATATGACCGACACCCAATACAATTACATGACAACTTAACACCTACACCACAAACCCCTTTTGAAATTATAAATATAGATCTTCTTACATTAAATAAAGAATGCTTCCTGACTATATTTGATCAATTTTCTAAATTTGGTTTTATCCACCCCACTTTTAATAAAACAGGAAAAGAAACAATGCTAATAATAGAAGATTTCATAAAAACTTATAAAAAACCAAAAATGATCATCGCCGATCACGGACCAGAATTTAATAATGCTTTAGTAAAAAACTACTGTAATAATCATGACATAAAATTACACTTAACTAGTATAGCAAACCCAAAATCAAACGCAGTAGAAAGATTTCATTCCGTATTAATAGAACATTTACGAATACTACACTCAACAAGAAAAAATAAAGACCTTCAAACCATTATAAATAAAGCAATAATAGCGTATAATAATACTAAACATTCCATAACAAAATTAACTCCTTGCGAAATACTTTTCGGACAAAATGAACATAATAAATATTATAGAGAACAAAAAGCTGATGAAGAAATCATAAACGATTACTTCATTAATAAATCTGATACAAATAAAATAATTAATGAATTAATTGAAAAAGATAAAACAAAAAGAGTAAAAGAAAATGAATTACCGTTAAAACTACCAGATAAAGTTTATGTTAAACAAAATAATAGACTAATGCATAAATATAAAAAACCCATATTTAAACGAGTTACAGTTGAAAATTATAACCCCATATTAGGAACAGTAGAAATAAAAAATAAAAGACATGTTCGAAAATTCAAACTCGATAAAATCAACTTTTGATTTCAGGGCTTTTACCACCGCTCAGTTGATGAACATCTCGAATAATAACGGATTTCTCTTATTTGGGATCGGAAATTGTAAATTAAAAGAAGGAGAAATAATACATTACTTTAATTATAATATCACCCCAATTTATAAAGAATATTCAAAATTAAAAAATATTACAATTAATGTTATAAAACAAATTCAAAATAATCCTCATTTCGAAGAACAAAATAAAGCATTGTCTTACTTTCTTGACGACTTGACGCAACAAATTAAAAAACTCTTTAATAGTAAAAGAACTAAACGCGGCCTGATAAACGGATTAGGAAATATAATTAAGTCAATCACAGGCAACTTAGACCAGAATGACGCGGAAAAATACGATAATTTAATAAATCAATTAAAAGATAATCAAAAGATTCTTCAAAATCAAAATCAACAAATAATAAAGAACGAAAAACATTTGACAAATAAATTTAATTCAAAGTTAGAACAAATAAAATTAAATGAAATTAAAATATCAAAAACTCTTGATAGTATAATACAAATACTTCATGAAGAACAAAACTGGGTAAGCCTAATGGAGGCAGAAGTAAAAATTAATCAATTATTGATTATTATCCAAAATTTAAAAGAATTCTGTAAACACATAGAATTGACATTAATAATTTGTTCATTAAATAAATTAGATACCACTATCATAGACCATGACGACTTAATTCAAATCACAGGTAAAACTGATATTTGGTCACAAATAAACGAAATAACTACATACTGCCGACACGAAAACGAACAAATCCACATACTGCTAATTGAGCCAGAACTTTCAAAGAATTCTTACCCATTGCATCAACTCTATCCAATCCCTTTTATCCACCATAATAAACTATATGAATTTATGGAACCGCCCACATATTTTATAAATAGAGGAAATAAAAATATATTGATAGAAAGATTCAATAAAGAATCTAATAACGTAAACTTTTGTCAAACAAAAGGAATAGAAGTTAGTAATTGTATTAATAATATAGTATTAAGTGAAAATAATGATGACTGTGAAATAGTTGAAAAATATAATAAAAATAGTGTTGTGCAAATTCCAAACACTAATAATATAATAATTGTTTCTCCAATTAATCAAGAATTAATAATAAATTGCACAAATAAATTTATAAAGAAAAACTTTCAAGGAATTTTTAAACTTATTAATTATGGAGATTGTAAAATTAATCAATGGTCATTTAATGAATTATCTAAGGCTTATAAGGAACTAGAATTTGATAATGTGCAACTTCAAAAATTTGATATAAAAATAAATAAGATTAATTTGAAACCATTACAAGAATTAAATATATCATTTTCTCAATTAGAAAAAATAAAAGAAATTCGAAACCCCGAAAGTAACACTCATCATTATTATATAATATATGTTATACTTGCTGTAATAATATCTGTATTAATTGTAAGAATTGTTTTTAAATATTATATGGTAAAGCGTTTGAAAATTAATAGAAATTTAAAGAATTTAGATAAAATAGCTGAAGATTTGTAAATCTTGTGCAAAGTTTAAACTTGCTGGGGAGGAATTATGAAATGGAATTATCTTTAAAAAGCTGATTCAGTTATAAACTTTACACAAGGTAATATAAGCTCTGTAGAATGCACTGATAACTCAGTCTCATATGTTAGACAAGCTTGTAACGTTGTTCCCGCTTCAAATAAACTTTTTAAAAATAAATTCAGCGATTTGAATTATATAATTTATATATATATATATATATATATATATATATATATATATATATATATATATATATATATATATATACATGGATAAAAAGTATAGATATAACATTAAACTACGAGTATAAAAAATTATTAGTTGAAATCTATTTGGACAAAAATTCAGAACTTTGGTACTGTGTTTCTCATTCCCGTGAACGACTACAGTAATACAAATAATTCGTATATTAATAAATATGGTCATCTATAATTTTAAATTTACAATTATACAAAAAACACTTTTTATTTCTTTTCTAAAAATCTGTAAATTCAAATTGAAAATAAATTTAGTATGTTACAGAAGACCATATTTATAAATATAAGAACTATTTGCATTACCGTAATCGTACATGGGAATGTATGACATGGATTACACAACTTTAAAAATTATGTTCTTTTCTAATTTGCAAACAAAATTAGCTTTTTAAAATTTACAAGGGTCATTCAAATATAAACAAGCCTTTTGCAAAAAAAAATTTACATTTAGGCAAAAAACACACTTTATAATTATTTTTCTACATAGTTCCCCTCCTTAGTTATGCATTTTTCCCATCGAACAGGTAATTATTTCATGCCCATTTCGAATAATGACTTCGGGCGGGTACACAACCAATTGCACACAAACTGTTAAACTTTTTGATCGTTCGCAAAACTGTCTTCTCCAAGTGCTTCCTTGAGAGGACCAAACATGTGAAAATCGCATGGCGAAAGATCAGGGCTATAGGGAGGATGGTCAAGGATAGACTAGTGTATTTTTGCCAATTTTTGGGTTGTTAAGACTGCTATGAGGGATCTAGCATTATCACGCAGGCACAGGACGTCTCGGCTGGGCTGATGACACCTTTTTTGACCGATATGCAGCTCGTACCTGGTCAGGAAGCTCACATTATTAGACAGCGTTTATTGTGCAACGATTTTGAAGAAAATCAACAAGAAAAACTCCTTGAGAATCCCAAAACACAGTTGACATCACCATCCCGTCTGACAAGCGAGTTTTGGCTTTTGATGTTCCTGGCTCCTCTTTTTCTCTCCACTACATACTGGCCAGACTTTTACTCGCGGCTATGAAAATGTGTTTTCCCCGAACTGTGTACGCAGTCGGTCCCGAATTTCGGCTGGTTTAACGCCCTCATACGCCTCTCATTTTGAGGACAACTCAGGGAACAGGTCGGGCGGTCGGATGGGCCTTTAGTCATCTGGAGGGGATCCCCATCTATCCTTCCTGATGCTCCGCCAACCTCCGACATTCTTTCTAAGTCCTCAGAAGCTCAAAAGGCTCTTTTATATTTGAATGCCCCTCGTACTGGAAAACCTTGAACTTTGATCTACAAATGTAGATATATTATATTATAATAATGACATAGTGTTTTAAAAAAGTTATGTACATGTTGAGCTATCTTCAGCCGATATGGTTCACTTTAGCATAGCGTAAAATCTCGACACCCGGAAGGGTATAAAGAGATGTAAAAAGACTATAACAATATTAATAGGTAATTATTGTTCTCCTTATTATCATAAAGTTTTGTTAGTCCATTCGTGAGTTATCTATCCACACAGATGTCATTGAGAAAATGGTCAAAACACAATCAGGGAACCTCAAAACATGTTTTTCCGTAAAAGACTCGCAATATATTTTTTCTTGAATGCAATACTGCCTTATATTAGGTGTAAGAAATACATGGTACATAAAAATCAGCTTCTTTCGATTTCCCTATAAAAATGGAAAGAAATGTAAGGTAAATAATAATTAGTAGATTATAATTTTTATTAAACATGATATTTACATAAAAAAGTAACTTGCATATGGTAAACAGCCTAACCAAAAGTAAGTAAATAAATCAAAAATTAATAATTATGTTCTTTTTAAAAGGCGAGGAGATTATTTGCATTACATTTTGAATCTTTTCTTTTAACTTTAAGTTAGCTATTACATTTCACTTTATAAATTTAGTTGTACAACGATAGCCTAAATTGTGGACAGGAATAAGTCTAGTAATTTAAACTGCATCTGGTGTTATTACATTGTTTTGACTGCAAATGAAAAAGAAAAACAGGAATATAGTTTAGTTATCAGTAATTTCATATTAAAACTCACCTATTAATGCATTCATAATAAACAGACAAATATTTTATAGTCCCAACACAAGGATCGCCAAATTCTGCGTTAGATGCTCCTATACTACATGATGTTTTACTATTACACCTGCAAAATGAATAATAAATATATTTTCAAAAAAAAATTTTAATTGATACTATTCTACAGCATTAATAAATTATTTATACTAATAATAGACTATAATATGTAATTTGTATAAATAAAAAATCATCGCAATTTTCAGAAAGAATGGTAAAGTAACAACAAAAATGATTTTACCTTGACAAAAATTGCTACCCAGTTTGTTAATATAAATAATTTTTTCTATATTTTCTGGCTGAACCTAGTAAGTCCGTTTGTTAATTTTGTTACATTGGCTACGTCAAATCCCTATCTATACACAATGATTCATGACACCCGGTGGAGATTAATTGTACAGTTAGGAGGCTCAAAATAGTGCCTTTTCCTTAATAAACTCAATAACCAGAAAGTTATAGCAGTTCCATGTCCAATTATTAAATACCGCTGAGTTTAATAGGGAAGAATAACTAATATTTATCAGAAAATATTGGGGAAGATTGCCACCCTGGGATTTTAACCGAAGCGCCTTATATGTTCCGTAAAAGTCAGTCTCATAAGTCCCCTATAACGGTAAGTATTTTCAGTGATCATTGCCCAAAGTACCATGAAATGATAGTGTGAACAAATATGACAATTTCAAGTATTCTTGCAATGATATAGTACATGAATTATTTTATAACATTAATAATGATATTATCAGAAGTGTATTGCTACTTTTTATCAGTAAACTTGATATTCTAGAAAAATCAAATTCAGCAATTTAGGATCTAATTTGCAATTATATTCACGATATTCGCAAAAAAATTGTGGTGCATAATCAGTATATTATGTAGTACCTATCTGCCATTTATTATTATTATTTCAGTATTAAAACACCTTTATACAATATCGGCGTATTCGGCGACAGATTAAAATTTCACCATTGTAATAATCGGGAATGTTAACAATTTTTTTATTGAACTATTCTAACTATTTGACATTTTAATAAGTTGGCAATTAACACAGAAATCAGTTTGTAATCAAATAGCATCTGTAGTTCAATTTATGTTCACTCAAAAAATTAAAAAATCAAGAGTAATCTTTAAAGGTTAAATTAGGAATATATGTTTATAAACACTTTTTGACTTCAAGTGATTCCTAAACTATTTCTGATATGTTTTCAGATTCTACAGTAATTTGTAATACCTTATATAACGTGCACGCTATTAAAATTTATTTTCAGATTTCTAATAAAGATATCATTGATATTTGTTTTGCACAAAAAAGTACAAGTTGAGCACATAAATATTACTAGAAAATTTGTATTGATTTTCTAAATGACACTAATTGCGGTTACAGAGTTGGAATGTCATTTATATTAAATAATATTAAGATTTCGAAAATATTTCATACAGCACAAATAGAATTAGATATAAAAATAACAAAAATGCACAAAAAAATGTGGTTCCACAGCGAAGTTGTAACCCCATATTGCTATAATTAATATTAGTCGAAGTAAACTTTTTTGAAGTAAAATATTTTTTTTCACAATGTAAAACAAAAATTGTATAACATCGATAATTAAATTATAGACTATGTGGAAGAAATAACATACCTTGTACAAACTATACCAATGCAAAACAGACAATGAAAAGAGATTGATAGAAGGATAGTTTTAGGCTGTAGAATATACAAAAAAAATAATTCAGAGTAAATTAAGTTCCAATATAAAACGAGATGTTTTTAATACGTGCGTTATTCCTGTTGTCACTGATAAAATGACAAATACAAAAGCTTCGAATGAATCAAAACAAGATGGAACGACATATTTATTGAAAGTCTAACTACAAGACCGAGTTAAATTAACAGAAATTAGGAAGAAAAGGAGTTGCACGATATAATAACATATTCAAAATTAATTAATTGAAAATGAATGGGACACATTATGAGAAGGAATGATGAAAGATGCACCAAAGAACTAACAGACTGGCTACCTAGGGACAAGAAAAGAAGAAGAGGAAAGCAAAGGGTCGGATGAGAAGATGAGCTAAGAGAAACTTCCAAAATATAGAGCAGAGAGCAGCATACAGAATTATGGAAACAAATGGGGGAGGCCTATACCCAGAAATGGGTTTCTTGAGGAACGTTAAATGTGTAATTTAATTTAACAACTCGATATATAACAAAATATTTAAACTTAATTAAATTATTTAATGATAATGAAAGGCTTTTTTTACCTTTGCAGTATAAGTGTGGATATATTTTAAACCGCTTTGTCATGCACCTTTATGCAATTATATGGTAAAATGCAAAAAAATTCCATTTTCAGGGCACTTGAGGGAGCTGTAAACAAGCTTAAAATAGCTTAATTAGGCTGTAGCACATAACATTTTGATGAAAACTATTCAATTTTTAAGAGCCGTCGAAATCGTTTAGCCTGCTTCTAGATAGTGTACTAGACAACAGTATATAACAGTTTTAACGGAATCGAAGGTTCAGATGAAAATAATAGATGTAATATAGCTACTATTTCAATCAGAACTAAAGGGGAGTTCTTGAAGTCCAGAACCACTGGAGATTTTTAGATGTTACAAAAAAAAAAAATGTAATACAGGATGCATATTTTATATCAGGTAGTTGAATTCGTAAGTGAAAACTTGTTTAAGTAAATAGCTTTAATAACTTTAACACATTGCTGAGGCGTCAGTTCAGCCATAATAAATTGTCATCAACCATTCTCTATAAAAGTCAACTGCAAACTGCCAAATGTCAGCTGAAACTAAAATGGCGGCCAAACTACCTGATATATAATATTTACTCTGTATAGCAATACCTGTCCTCCACTTTCTTTTTTGAAACAGATGCGATACAATTGAGAGTCGTCTGGTAAGTGCAGATATGAGGTACCTGCCGTCCGTAGTTTGCTCCAATAATTTTTATCACGTGATTTTTCTTACATTCGATTGTCAAAGATGAATGTTCACAAGCAGTTTCGGTTAAATACGCTAAAAATAAGAATATACATTTAGAACAATTTTAATTCCATCCATTGAAAAAATTAATTACTGAAATGGCACCGCTAGTAACATCTATGATTTTTTTTTTTTTTGTAAAGCGGACTGAACTACTGAGGTTATATGCCGCCTCGGTTCCTCGTTTTTGGTGGTGTGACAACGACACGCAGTGGTCGTTGGTATGGGTTTTAGCAAATCGGTCACCCATCCAACTACTAACCGCGGGCAGCCTTGCTTAACTTGCGTTATCGAGTGAACCAGAATAAACGCTTGCAGCCATGTCGTTGCCATCTATGATTATTATTAATATATTTATAGGATAATGTTGGCAATAGTAATACATCAGAGGTAAAAATTTTAAAACAAGTGATTCTAAAATCTTAGAAAAAGCACACTGAATAGATATTGGTCTATAATTTGAGATTTCATTCCTGTTTCCATTTTTAAAAACCGGTGTTATATATAATTTTTTCCATATATCAGGAAATTTACCGACATTTAATGACAAGTTAAATAAAATGCATAAAGGTTGGGCAAGGGTTGCGCTACAGTTTTTAATAAAATATGTAGGTATATTATCTGGCCCAGCGCCTTTACTATCATCAAGATCTAGTAGATTGTTAAAAACAGTGTCAATATCAATTTTAATTTTATTAAGTACCACATTGGTGTTACTATTTTGATAATTGAATTTAGATTTCAATTGATAACTATGTGATACATACACTGATTGGACAAAATCTGCGAACATATTCATAATTGTTTGACTATCGCTTGAGGTAACATTATTGTAGGACATATTACTCGGTATATTAAGATTGCTATTCTATTTTTCTTTCACATATTTCCAGAATGACTTAAGATTATAATTTAAGTTACTTTGAGTATTGTTCAGAAACAAATTGTAATCATTTTTAATTTTAATTTTCGATTCAGTTCTTAATTGTCTATATAAACTTAAAAAATAATAATTATTAGTTTTCTTATACTTACTATAGGCGTGATTTTTCATTTTTATTAATCTTTGTGCATTTGAGGAAAACCAACATGGATACTTGTTACAATTAATATAAATTTTTGGAACGAACATTTCAATAGCACTATATATAATATTATAAAATACATTTAAATTAACATCATCATCTTCTACAAATATGTTGTTCCACTCATATTCATCTAAATATTTATTAATATCATCATAATTTGCTCGTTTAAAATTATACTTCCAGTAATTATCTACCACAAGCGAAGAGTTATTTACAACTAAAGGAAATTGAATTTGAATTTGCGGATTATGATCATCAGGTTTTACAAGATAATTGCAATCATTACTTATTTCTACATTACTATGATTACTAAAAATAAGGTCCAAAATTACATTGTTTTTATTTAGTATATTATTATGCTGTTTAAGATCTAAATACGCCGAACTGTCACAAACGATTTCTTCTGCTGTAGACGTGATGCCAGTCGGGACGAGCGCTGCATCATCAGTGTCGTACTCCCACGCGATACCTGGCAAGTTGTAGTCACCGGCAATACAAATCTTAACACAAGGCGAGTGTTCCATGATATTTTCAATAGTTTTCATATGTTCTAAATAGTGACGCTCGTCGCACTGAGGGGGTAAATATACTCCACCAATTATATACTCCTTGGAGTCAATCATTATTGATACAAAAATCTGTTCAATACCGACATCGATATTAGTAAATTTAGCAGAATGCAAATTTGAGTTCACTGCTATAAGTACACCGCCGCCGCGACATTTAGAACTAGATGACTTATTTCTATCGTATCTGTACACAACAAAATCAGTTGAAAATAGTTCAGAGTCCAATATTCCGTCGCATAACCATGTTTCTGTTAAAACGATAATATTATAATTGTTATTAACTGTTTCATTAAAAAAATTTATAGTATTTGACGTTTGTTGACAATATTTGACAGGCAGCAACAAAATGGCATCTATATCAAAAGGTATCGATTGTGATAGTGGAAATCGTTTAAACGCGACAGATTACAATGTTTCAGTGAAAAGATTTAGCGAGTCAAATGAAAAAGGCTGAAATTTAGTATACGTTCAGTATTTTTACGCATCAATAAAATTAGTTTTTTATGCAAGCGATAGGTAAATATATGTTATGGATACAACAGTACCAAATCAATGGGTCGCTTTATTTTCATTAAACCAAGTACTGTGATCTCAATTTATGGAGCATGAGTTCTGGACTTAGCCGCTGACGCCCTTGACGCCCCTGAAGTTGACTTTCTGGCCGTAAATGCGTAATATTGATACTGTGTTCTAATGTGGTATGAATGAGCGACATTTAGACCCGAAAAGATAAGGTTTGGTATTAGCATAAACGGTGAGCGCCAAGGAGCGCGATCTCAACTACCTACTGACCGTATACAAAAGTTTTAATTAAAAAAGAAGAGTTCTATGTTAAATTGAAAGAATTTTATGATGATAAAGAGCAATCGCTGCAGAAACCATGGAATAAACAGCCTATGTTCAAATTTATGAATGACTTAAACCAACTATAAAGGCAGGAGGACAGTAAACGTCATCACAATACCATATTAGCACTAAGTATAATTTTTTTTTATTATAAAGCGTAAATAACAGAATGAGTTAATAAAAAATAAAAACGGCATCGAAATGTAGAACCGTAGGAATGAATGTGTCATCCTTCAAGGGGACTATGTTGATGAATCTAAAGTTGAGAAATATTGTAAACGTCCAAGTCTGTCCATTATATCGGTGATATTAGGTATTGGGTAACGATCACCTGTAGTTTTTTAGTTATCTTTCGATAATCGACTACAATGTGCCACTTCTGCGTTGCAGAAGCATCAATTTTTTTAGGTACGATCCAAAAAGGCGATGACCAGGGTTAATTATACCTCGTTTTAACATATCGTTAATTTGTCGTTCAACTTCCAATTTGTGGATGAAGGGATATCTGTATGAAAAAGTTCAACCAGCCGCTTTCTGGAAATACACACATGGGCCATGGGTATAAATTTGTTACTATTGGTCGCATTAGTAAAATCTACATAATCCACATATTTAATATGATTTTAATGCCTTGTTATTATTATAATACCTACAACAAATATTTCAAAATGAATACAAAAAATGGAATCATACACCAAGCACCTGAACGTTGCAGATTAAATTTGATAATTTGAGTAGAAGTAAAATGTGTTGCAATGATGGAACATTACATTCATCGAATTTAACAATGAGATTATTTGACTGTTAAATTTAATTTACAAATAAATTATAAAAAACTAACGTTAAAAATAACTTTTCTCCAATTGGTTACGTCAAAATATAAAAATAAAATCCTTTTCAACTACCTTCACCTAAACTTCTTGAAATTTCTTCCACAAATGTTTTTGCTATCGTATTTCACATTAAAAAATGCCAGTATACACATTTTAAAATACCAATTTTCTATTTGTGTAATAGCTTATCTTTTTGTAACAAGTTATTATCTAAATATTTTAATTCATAACAATACATTGATTACTGTATTTACTAATTACAACAAAGAATTATTGCAATATCAACCGTCTATCAGACTATTTCCTGAAGAATAACCGCATATAATGAAATTGTTGGACTTTATTAAAACCTTGAAGTAGCGGTGAATTCTAGACATTACGAAATTTTTCAACTTTTGTAGAAACATGTTTTTTTTTTAAATTTAGAATATAGTAAACATCTCATTTATTGTAAACACAAATAAATTTACAATAATTTTCTAGTATGTCTACAATTATTGTAATTTATATTTAAAATTTCAAACTGAACTGTCAAAAATGACAAGTAGTTATTCATTTACCTTATTCACACGTCATGTATGTACAATCAAAACGAAATATTTTATTTGAAATTATTTTCATTTTCTTTAAATTTACAAAATAAAAGCATATTTGCTCATTTACTCTAAACACAAATAAATATACAAAAATTGTCAATTTTGTCTACAATTAATGTAATTAATATTTCAAATTTACACTGAACTGCCAAAAATGACACGTAGTTATTCATTTATTGAAAAGATATGATCGTATAAAATTAAAAAATCACACGTCGCTTGGATCCTTAAAAAAATCGCCTATTTTGACCTTTTTAAACGATAAAATGAGGTAAAATAAAAAATCTGCTCCGAAAAGACACTAAATGAAAATATATACCATCTATTAGTAGCATATTGGCTTACCGGCTATTTAACCAGCGTTTATAATATAGGGCCTTAGTTTATATACAGTTGCTTATCAGGTTTTGTAATAATTAATGGGTCGAAGGGATATCTTGAAATTGTAATTTTCGTAAATCTATTGTTACATTTGAAACCTTATGATCTAGAAGTTTAGAAGTTATTTTTGGTAATATGAATGGTGTCGCTTCTGTTTTATCGAGATAAGTCAATGTGTTTTGTTGGAATTGAATATCACAATTATTTTTTTTATTTGATAAACTCCAAATTAATTTTTATCACTAACACTATCTGCGCACTTCACACTTAACTTTTCTTCTTTGGGGAAAACTGACAAATTCTGATTAATTTCTGGTATAATTTCAATATGATTTCTCTGAACGTTTAATGTAGTATAATGGCACTGGCTGGAGTTGATTCCTAGTCCAATATCTTTTTCACATGATGGGTTGTGATGCGGATGATATTCATTTGGGCATTGGTGGTTAGCACTTTTAGTATAATAGTTAAATATTCAGACTCATATTCAGTTGGGATCGATTGCAATCGGTAAAGCTCAAAATTATTTTTAAAATTAATAGGTACTGATAAAAGGTAGGTAATTTGAGTTGGTTCAATTTTACAATTTACTTTCATTATACTTTCATAATTTAGAATATTTTCTAATTTTAATTCAAAAGCTAGTTGTCCGTGGTAAAAATTTGATATTCTATTTAATTCTTGTAAGATCTGGTTTGGTTTTATAAAGAAGGGTGCATGATGTCCATTTTACAAATTGTAATAGAAGTTTCTATGTCTTGCAAAATATCCAAAATAATTTCAAAAAGAATAGTTATCTGTGTATATAAGTCTTTTATAATCAGAATTTCGTTTGTGCCCAAATTATGTTTTATTTGTTTGTTAATATATTCTATCTTAGATTTTAATACTTCTTGATTATGTTGAATATTCTGAACAGTATTATTAAAACTTGTAATTTTTCGGTGGATAACAGAATATGATAATTTTAACTGATTTTGAATGTTATTTTGTTCCAAATGTCTTAGGATTACATTATATCTTTTTCCATCTTTGGCATCCAGGTTTCCGGTAATTTGTTTAAATATTGATCCCTAACCATCAATTAAACCTCGCTTTGTTCTTATTTTTTAATTTAACTTTATGTAGTCTAATTTTTCTTGTATATTTGTGCGAACATATTCTAAAATTTTATCATTATTCTCAAATTCTTTAACGAATTTTGTATAAGTACTATTAATTATTCCTGATTTAAGGCGTTTTTACTGGTTGTTCAGGGTTTCGTACTCGTTGTCTACTGAGTTTAAATCGTATTAGTGAATAAATGTGTATTTTGTTTAAGTTTTGCCGCTCCTAAGGTAATGGGTAATATTCCTTTGTTTTCCGTAATGTTTCTTATTTCTGATCCTTTGCAGATCCAGAACAATCTGCAATATTTTGAAATTCATAAATATTCGTTCTGCTGCTTTTAATTTTGAATGTATTTTAGTAATTTTCTCTACCTTGTATTTGTTTCGCGTTTTTTGTTGTTTCTGCCGATTTTTTACAAAGACGCGTTTTAGGATTTCAGGCAATTCTTCTCGGTTCTCGTTTTGTTTATTTATAGTTTCCTCTTTATTTTCTAATAATTTGTCATTTACTTTTTGATACAGTAATTTAACTTTATTTTTATGATTTGCAATATAATTGTTTACAAGCTGATTTTCTATTTCTATATTAAATGGACATTTTGTATCTAAATGGGCAGAAATTATCTCAAACGGCAGTGGCGTCTCGTGGATTTTATTATAAGGCAAGCAATGACAAATAGATGATAGGTAAAAAGAAAATTGTGAAAAATAATGTAAATATTTTATTGTATTTTTAACAGTAGTTAATAACTTCATACGAGGAACAGGTCTACTATTTACAATGAAAGCTTTTTCTTCAACTACCGAAGTGTATTTATAGCAAGTTTTTTTATTGCGCAAATGTCGTTCATTCTATTAAAATACAAGAGTTAATATTACTTTCAAAATCTATTTATAACAAATTTAATTCAGCAATATATCTTATAAATAAAATTTACTTTTATTCTGTCCTTTCTTAATTTTTACCAGTAAATTATCTTCATAGAAGTACTTTAAAAACTGCTTTCAACTGAACGTTTACGGCGCATTATTTCCAGTATAGAAAGCTACACGTTCGACAATGTTCGGTGTACTGTAAGCATGCGCGGCGAAAGCACTCGAAGTTGTGCTTGCAGGTTTTGAACAACAGGGTAAGATCCTAATATTTCATACGTCATTGAATGTACTCGGGTTGCATTAGCGGTGCGGTAGGCAATTTGAAACATAATTGTGTATTTCTGTTTGCTTTTAAGTTTTGAAATACTAAAATTCTAAATAAATAATTATAAACAAATATATTGTTGAAATATATTAAAAATTATAAAATATAAAGGCAAGCACTGCTTGCCTTGCTTGCATGGAGAAGACGCCACTGTCAAACGGTTTTAGTTTAGTCACAGAGTGAATACTATTATTATACGCAAATAACGCATAATTAATTTTTGTCTCTATTGCTTCATTATTATATTCTTTTTAAATATTTAATAGCCTAATGTGTTCAATTAACGTAGAATGAAACCTTTCGATGATTCCATTCGATGTTGGGTGTTGCGAACTTATATAATAGAGATTCATAGAATAAGTTAAATTTGGCGTCTGCGTTGTGTGAATTAGAAATTTCTTCAAAATATATTGTTTTTATTAAATATTTAAAGTAGTATATATTATATTGGTTATAGGAGCGACCAAAACGGTAAAATTTACAATTTGTTTCGATTAGAACATTTTGTATTTTAAAATAAAGGGCATTATGATCAAACACACAGTTTTTTGGTAAAACTCCTGCTATAAAATCTTTGGACTGTATATTAGTTATGAAGTAATCGATCAATGTCGCACTGTGATTCGTTTCTCTAGTGTAAGTTTTTGTGTTTGCTGATGTGAACACTCCGGGATGATAAGGTGTTCGGTACGATTAATAAGTACAGGTCCGGATTCTTGGTTTACTTTAACTTTTATATTTTTTTTCTGAGTTTGGTTCAATAAACACACTCGAACTTACGGATTTATTAGGAGAACATTGTTTTTCGGCTGAATAATATTTAAGGGAATTTTTACTTAAGGTGTTATTATTTCATTTTTACATAAATCTATGATAGCGTTTAGATTTTTAAATTATCCATTCCTATTAGAATATCAAAATTTGGATGGAAGTCAAAAATATGATATTTCAAATTTTGTGATTTATTTGATAATTTAAAAATTGATGACACTGGTATGAGTGTACTAAAATTTTGAATTGAACTGCCGTGTGCGGTTGTTATTTGGAAAGGATTTTTGTAGGTAGAATTTTGAAAATATTTATTTTCTACTGTAAGCTTAACAAATGATCTTGTATTGCCTGTATCTGTTAATACTTTTAATTTATTTTCAGGGAAAATAATACAGGGAAGGTCGCTTTTGGTATTTGTAAAATTCATTAATTGTATTGAGGGATGTGATTTTCTTCCGAGGTTGTTTCACATAACAATGGTTTTCGTCTTGATGCTGAGAATTATATGAATCATTATTTTCTATTGGATATTCAACAATCGGCTCTAAGATTTCACTGTAATCGTTTTGTATATTAAAGTTTACGGTTCATTTTGCGCATTATCTTCAATATTAAAGAGTTACTCAGCTATCAAATTTTGGTTTAATTGATTAGAAAAATTTTGAGACGGTCCTGGACGGGGTTGATATATATATATATATATATATATATATATATATATATATATATATATATATATATATATATATATATATATATAGAAAGGTTTTGTTTTTGACCGTGAATATTATAGAGGATAGTAAAATTCTTGGGAAACGGTCAGGGCAGAGTATACAGTTGTTTTATTACTTAATTTTATTTCAAAGAATTCCAATATTTCGGACAGTAATTGTGTCCTTCATCAGGGAAACTGTCGAACACATAATAAAATTTTTTATGTGTTCGACAGTTTCCCTGATGAAGGACACAATTACTGTCCGAAATATTGGAATTCTTTGAAATAAAATTAAGTAATAAAACAACTGTATACTCTGCCCTGACCGTTTCCCAAGAATTTTACTATCCTATATATATATATATATATATATATATATATATATATATATATATATATATATATATATATATATATATATATATATATATATATATATATATATATATATATATATATATATATATATTGGGTAGAAATACTCAAAGGTGTTGGTTGATAATTTTGACTTGATTGTCTAGGAATATTTTGAGACTGTCCAGACGGGTGTTCGCAGTTATGGATCTATTTCTAAAGAAAGGTTATTGTTGTTGGTAATTTTTAAGGAAAATCTGTTTTGTACGAACTGTGGGTTATGTATTATTCTAGGCGGGTTTACTGTTTTAATCGCGCTTATGTTCATGGCATTTATTGTTTTGGGAACAATTTTTAAATTATTTTGTGTAGATTTAACATTTTTATAAGTTTCGTATTGGAAATCGTTTGATAACATATTTAAAGCTTCATTCAATGAGCGGGGGTTCTTTGCTCGCATGAGTTGCCCTATTAGATCTTTTAAACCGCGTAATAAAATCATATTCACAGAATTACCGACACAAGATTTCGCTCACTTCTTATTCTTTGTGTGTTTTAATATAAGATATTAACAAGTTTAATATGTGTTGTATCCTATGATAAAATTCAAACATAGTTTCATTATAATTTTATTTAAGTTCTGTTAATTCTATGTTTAGTGTATACATATCTCGTTTATCTAACGCTTTTTTTAAATCGTCCCAGGTTTTTAATGTGAAGGATGCAATATTAACAACGGCTTCGCTTTAAATTTTGGCAAGAATACTCGACATTAAATATTCGATTTGAAAATCATTTACATATATTCTATTATAAAACTTGACTACTAATTACTGACTTATTTCAATAAATCTCGGGAGGAGTTCTCTCTCATCATGGAACTCTGGTACCATGTCGAGATACTCTTTCTTCAACAATGGTATAGCCATTGTAGTTGAATTTAAATTAAAAATAGGGTTTGCAGTAATATTAGGATCAAGTGTAAATTTTCTATTAATTTTGTAATAGTATCTACGAATTCTCAGTCAGAATCTGCACCTAAACTATCTGAATTGAATAATTGGGAACCTCTGAATGACATTAAGTGTACTCACAGTAAGATGATCCAATATATTGGTCGGCTCTGAAGTACTGCGATGTCTATTCCTGGAGTTGCTGTGTACTCGTTGATGTGCGCTCAACGGTTGGTGGGGTTGGTTCTTTGGGTTTCGTTGATTTTTGAGCTGCTGGCGCTCGATATGCTCTCGAGCTTGCTGATTTGCATTCAGCTGATGCGGCACCAAGTCACGACGTATTGTCACACACGACGGCAACTTATGTTCGATTCAGCGGGAAAGCAGTGTGACGATGATATAACTTGTATTTAGTTGCTCAGGATGTGTTTATAAGTAGAAGTGTTGCATAAACTGAGCTAGAGGGAGTCCTGTTACTGTATCTCAACCCTGTTTAATATGTGACAACTGTAGCATGAGAATGAGCGAAATTCTCACGCGCGAGTCGCGAGTTCTGCAAGGTTAAAATATGTTCAAAGTCAAGTGTATAGTGTTCAATTATAATATAATAATACAGGATTGACTTTGTAACACAGTATACAAATCTTCTTAATGCACCCCTTTGTTAGCAGCAGCCAGGACTCATTGCTGAGGATGGTAAAACCTACCTATTTTAAGAAATGAAATAAAAAGTGTATTAAATTTATTTCGAATATTAATTTATTATAAGACCAGTAAAGCGTTTTTCCGAATATGTGTTGCAAAAATACGATGTAAACAATAATTAGATACATATATTTTACAGTGTTGCTGTATCGCGCAGTGCTAGCACTGCCCGATAGGCCAGACTGCTCAGAGAGCCCCGTGGAGGGTAACGCACTGTGCGATGTACTTCCACCCGAGTGCCGCTTCCCGAAGTGTGGCCGTGATTACAACTACCAGAAACGCATGTGGTTTGGCAACGAGTGCTACATGAATCAATACAATAAACTATGTCACACTAGTAAGTAACAACTTGATATTATAACAGAATTATAATAATACAAATGTTTAGTAACACACGTTGAGGCATATTTTAATAAATATTCTTAAATATTCCTCTCCCGTTTATTTTTTTGAATATATATTTATCATATAAATTTGTAACAGCAGAATATTAACGATAAAATCCTATAGTGTTCTTATACCGGGTGGAACATCATACCTGTGTACATAGGCGATTAACATGAAAAAACAGTTTTTCCGTGCGCATTGCTCCCCAAATTATTTTAGGCAAAAATGCTTCAAGTACATGTTGTAGAGCAAAAAATTCTGCATCTAAATCAATAAACAGAACTACTTTTACTTTCTTTGTAACGACAGAAATTAAATATGAAAACATGGAAAATTACGTTGAAAATATCAAATAGCCATGGAATTGAAACAAAAATAAATAAGTGCTTGACATTTGACAGATGAATGAATAATTTGACGGTTAAAATATCAAATAGACAGAAAAACGAGAAGCATTTATTTATTTTTGTTTCAATTCCATGGCTATTTAATATTTTTAACGCAATTTTCCATGATTTCGTATTTAATTTCTGTCGTTACAAAGCAAGTAAAAGTTATTCTGTTTATTGATTTAGATGCAAAATTTTATGCTCTACAACATGTATTTGAAGCATTTTTGTCTAAAATAATTTGGGGAGCAATGCGCACGGAAAAACAGTTTTCTCATGTTAATCGCCTATGTACACAGGTATGATGTTCCACCCGGTATAAACTTCCGTGAATCTGGCCCACCAAATGAAAGCACTAATTATGTAATTTAGCTGAAACAATAGTGCTATATTAGTGCTTTGTCATGTAAAAAAATCACTTCTATAGTTCTCTTTTCATTAATATCTTTGGAAGCTGTGATTATATAATTCACCGACATCTGCTACATGAAGTATAATGCCATTTCCAGAAATGAGTAAGCGTTGTGATTTTTTCCGTTTAAATAAATGTGTACCGAAATCGTTAGTAAATTTTTCACCATATTACCATAACCCAGTTAGCTTAAAAATATAAATAAATAAATATATCATCACGCCTTGTATCCACCATTGGTGTGGCACACTATTAGGATACTATCATCTGTAAACAAGATATATTTTCGGGGATAAATGACATTAAAAACTTATTTTAGATAAATATTTAATAATAAAGGGCTTAAAATAGATCCCTGTGGAACTCTATGTTCATTTGAGAGACAGAGAATGAGTGATGTAAGTTTCGTAGTGTTGTCATATCTTGTTCAGAGTATACTGTGTTGGTATTCAATATTTAGCTCCGTTGGTATTTAAGCACACTTCAACAATTGTTAGACTTGCTTGGCCCAATACATCACTATATTGCATTATATAATAATATTACATGTGCATACTACAAACGTGTATATATATATATATATATATATATATATATATATATATATATTATATATATATATATATATATATATATATACTCGAGGCACTTATCTCTAAAAAATTATTATCATGATTTGCTTCCTCGAAATCCGTGATAACAGCAACATTTGAATCAGTATTTTGTTCAGATTGGCATTCATTATATATTTCATCGTTTACTGCTTCTACATCGCTTATGTTATATAATTCTTCTGCGATATATTTTGGAAAGTTAGAAAAATTATTATTTCGATTATTTTTTGACGTTTCTTTAAACCAATTAAATGCTTTATTGTATGTCACGTGTCTGCGTTTTAGCCAATCCTGTCATTATTATACTGAGAATAATGCTCTTTTGATTATTCCCGGCAATATTCTCTGTAGCTTTTTTGTTTTTGTTGAAAGATGTCAGATGTAAGATAGTTATCAACACAAGCAAAATGAACAAAAAAGATAGATATAGTGACGTGCCTGATGATGAAATCAAAAAATAATCTAATTAAATATAACTCGAGAGCTCGATAAAATAGAAAATAATTCTCACTCACTTGTTATATTATTACTGATTATTATTCTGAGTTTGCCGGGATAGTCCGGGGCTTTGTCTAGTTAGATAAGGTGAAGTATTTCGTATGGAGATACTCATAGGAATTGGTTTAGAAAATCTTTGGTTGACATTTGGGTTTCTCTTCACCGTATTTGGATGGTTAGGTTTGGGTAGAATACTAGGTATATTATGAGTTCTTGCAGAGATGGGATTAATTGTTTGTTCATAATAATTATTGAGAGTGATATGTTGGAACGGTTTAAATCTATTAAATGTTTGAGTGTTTTGTTTATTTGATTTTTGTATTGGCTTTTGAGTGTTTGTAGAGGTGGTTTTAGACGACTTTGAAACATATTCGAATTAAAAGTCATTTGCATGCATCCGTAGTGCGGAATTTAGGTCTGGTGGGTTCTTTGCCCGCATTAATTGGCCTATTGGCTTTTTCAAACCTTTTAATAAAACTCTGAGAGCATAATTCCGAAAATAATCTATTATGACGGAAGCTTCAGGGGTTGCATTGGTACTTATATAAGATATTTGTATGTTTAACAAGTGTTGTAACCTGCTATAAAAATCAAATACGGATTCGTTTGGTTCTTGTTTCAATGCAGTTATTTCAATATTAAGAGAAAACTAGTCTCTTTTTTCTGCGTACGTGTTAATTAACGCCGCTTTTAAATGGTCCAATGTTTCAATGGTGCAACTAGCAATATTTACAGCTGCCTCACCTTTAATTTTGGACCTAATTGTACTCATCAAATATTCATTTTGAAAGTCATTAGGGTCAGCTACATTATAAAATTTTGTTACTAATTTTTGTGATATGTCTAAAAATCTAGATAGTAATTCTCTTTCTCGGTGAAAATCTGGGATCATGTCCAAGTATTCTTTTTTTAAAGGGAGAGCCATATTTAATAAGGGGTTTCTTAATAAGTTTCGATTATTTAATGGAGATAATGGATTTAAATTACGATCTTCCGGACCGGAGTCAGATTCAGAACTCGACTCTGATGAGTTTAATAAAGGAATTATTTCCCGAAATGACATAAATGTGTACTCACAAAAGCGTCAGTGTCCACGACATGTGTGTTGAAAATGGTCACTGGCGTTGTAGTCGAACAAGACGGTCCCGTGCTCGCTGATGTCCTCTCAGTGGATGGGAAAACATTCTTGTGCTCGTTATTCTCGGCAGTTGATGTTCGCTCAGCTGGCGTGAAGATGCAGGATGTCCAATGAAGTTGTCTCGAAGTGTTGATTTCACAACACGTAGAATTTGTTCGATTGTCGAATAAATCACAATGTGAAACAAATTATATTCGTTAATCTGTTTCGACAATCCTACCGACTGCGCCACTTATGTTTCAAAACTTTTCGATTGGGTTTTAAAAAAATTATTTATTTTACTTAAAAAATACAATAATTACTGAATCTAAACTGAACTTTCTTACAATACATTTATCATACATCATCTACAAACTAAGTATACTATTACAGTTTATGGTATCATGGAAAAGTACTAAGAAGTATCCGACTCAGCACTTTATGGTGGCCCAGTGTGTGTATATATATATATATATATATATATTACATTACTCGTACAATTATGTTACTCTTTTATTGTTTAATAAAAAGTTATTATTTTTTTTTTAATATCTTATAATACATAGGTATGTACTTTTTAGAATTTGCAAATTTATTGTATTATTTGTTTCAGATTATATGAAAACTGCTGATGCAATGTGTGACAGGAACGAAAAGCCGCCTCCAGTTTTGAAACCCTGTCCTTGGCCCATCAAACCATAAATAAATATTTACTGGAAAATTTTTTAATAATCATATTAGAAATATCGTTTTTAAATATAATGGCAAACTTTTTGTTTTACACAAGAATATTATATATGAATTTATTATAATTTAATAAAATAAGTGCATTAAGCAAACAACAAAATTGATAAGTTGAAAAAACTTGAAAAATTCGTAATAATAAATGAAAAGATTTTACAGAATTTTAACCAAAAATCTTTTCATTTAATAAATTTGTAAATTCTGAAAATAATGACCGTCAAGCGGGCATATATGGAAAGAAAGTTTTACGGTTTTGCACACAACTTTTCTAATATAATTTTATAAAATTTACATTAAATTTTTAAAAATGATTCAAGTTTATCTACAATTAAACAAAAAAATATTTTTCTATTTATCAGCATAATCCGGATTTTTAAAAATTTTTGCGTTCCATACTACCACAAGGTTTGGGGATGTATGAAACGATAAAACTTTTGTTAAAACTTCTCTATTTTAAAATATGTTTTATGATGGAGTATATATGTAGAGGATGTAACAAGATTAGCGAGCCATAGGCGTTTAACATGGGAAAACAGTTTTTTCGTGCGCATTGCTTCCCAAATTATTTTAGATAAAAATGCTTCAAATAAATATTGCAGAGTATAAAATTCTGCATATAAATCAGTCAACAAAATTTATGTACTATGGTTTGTAGCCTCAGGAATTAAATATGAAAAATTACAAAATTACTATTTAATAGTGTTCGTCATGGAATAAAACAAAATGACAAACAAATTTGTCATGTTTTCCTGTCAAATATTTTGTGTTTGCTTGGTTCACGAAGTGAATAAAGAAAATTTTTTAAGTGTGTAAATTTCACATTATTTTAATAGTATATTATGATACAAGTGTATAAGTAAGTTTTTAAAGCACGTACGACAAGTTTAAGAGCACGACGCGAAGCGGAGTGTTTTTAACGTCACTAGCGCTTTAAAAGCACTTATACACGTGTGTCATACTCTATTTTTTATTATACCTGCATCATATTGTGGAAAATACTGGAAAGCAAGATTTTGATTTTGATTCAATTCATAATTTTGCGCGTGTGTGTTTGACGTATGTCGTTTACATGGAGATTGGTTAGCACTTATTGTTTTCGTTTCCAGTTTTAACAGATATTAATAGTAATTATTTTTGTTGTTGCTTAGCAACCTTTAAAGCATGGAATGTTTTAATCTTGCGTTTGCGAACGCTGTAGCGTGTTTTAAACACGGATTATGATGCAGGTATAAAAAACTTTATTAAATATGGAAAATTATACTAGAAAATCAGGTTATTAATGCAGCTGAATATTTCCATAATTATTTTATTCTATATTTATTTTATAAATTTGTTCAGAAATATTGGCGATAGGTATAAACAACTTTTTATTGTTGAATTTATTCCCACCAAATCTCAACAGAAGATCAATCTAGAAGAGAACTACCAGATGAGTACCGGATACGTGCAATTCCATTCCATGATATTCCAATCCAAATTGATGCCAATTGTCAAGTTATGAAAAAAAAACCCACTTTGACTTTAAATACGAAAAAGAAAATCCAAAGTCAAAAATTTCAGAATATTACAGAGAATAAAAATTTTATTTTATTTTAAGAGACCCAATAAAAAAAATCACACGTATTTAAATCCGACGATCGTGATTGCCATATCGTCCGATCCAGGTGTTTGGAAACGCAAGGTTTAAGACTGCGTTACGATTCGCTATGAAAACGTACGATAAATTTTCGAACTATACCCGGGAAGGACACACTATTTTACTCCAAACGATTCTCCACTGTAGGATTTAAATTTGTATACTGTACGACGCCATCTATTAGTCAATGGATTATTAAAGTTTGTGAGGTTAGATGAATTTTATGAATTGATTGTAGTTGTATTTTCAAATTTTTCTAACGTACCTAATTATAAACATTAACAATACAATTATTTATATTTTTCTGCTCAAATGAGATGGAAAAAATTAAATTCGAAACGAGTTTATAGTAAATACTTTATTTTGTACAATTTATCTTAATTTAATTCAATCAATAATATTCCGAAATAAAGCAATAAAAATGTTGCTGACGAAATTGCCAAATCTACAAATAATAATGTTTATCCAAAACCTCTCAATAAATGCTATATTACTACGGCGATTTTAAACAAGCAAAGTAACAGATTATCCACTAGTGGGTATAATTTTGAGGAAAGCCACTAGTGAGTATTTTTTTATTTATAACAATAGTAATAACACACAACACCTTGGTAACTACTTCGATTGACATTTTAATTTAAAAATTTAAAGCATATGTCACTGTCAAATAATATTTCTTTAATAAATTTTTCATTTATTAAGAATTGTTGGATAAAACGTTATACTTCACACGTGGGCAAAGTGGAATTACCCACGAGAGAAATCTTAATACAAGTAAAAAAAATGAATTTAAATTATTACTTATATTTATAAATATACAATATACTTTATACTATTTTTATACTAAAATGATAACAATATTATGTTAACGTTCAAATTAAAAAAAAAAAAATCGCAAAATTGGCAAAATTGCTCAAACTTTGCCCACTTGTAAAGTAAATAACTATTCTTCTATGGAAAATGAAAAAAGCTTCATTGATATGTCAAGGTAAATAAATCTAAATAATTTATGAAAATCATTAAATTTATATATATTTGTTTGTATAGAGATGTACACCAATTACAATTAATAAAGTAATAAATGATAATTCTGATTATAACATTGATTTAGATAATGCATGGGGATCCCAAGAAGAATATGAATCGTAAGTTTCGCTTATTGTACCAAACTAATTATTTATTTATTTCTGCAAATAAAAAAAAGTAGGTACATTCATAATCTCTATCAGAATAAATACTTGTTCAACCAGCTCTTCTAAGTAATTGTATAATATAAACAAAAATAAATGTAGGAAAGACGCAATAATGTGTCAGTAGTCACTGTATACTGCATTGTTCACGAAAGCTAAGTGATTAACGCTTGACTCTCGCAGAGGCTGGACTTATGTGACGTCACGAGTTCTGATAATTTGTTATCAAAAGATTCATTCCTTTAATTCTATCGTTTTTTATGTATTAGTTTTATAAGTTACATAAGTTGCCAATGCATTTAATTTAGATTTTGTCATTTCTCTATATTTTTATATTTTTTTTAAATAACAGCTCATATTTCTGGAATGGAATTACAATTTATTTTCTATTCATCTACTACATAACAAAATATGAGATGTCAAAATCATATGTTATAATGTAAAACTTCTTCGCTACTGCTGTTATTAATATTGTCCAATTTTAATTCATGTACTCTTGTCCGTTAATAGGTATTGTCAGGATTATTAAAAAAAGAAGCAAGAAATACACATTTTCTCAACTACAAATGAAAACGCTTCCAAAACAATCTACAAACCTTAAAAACATACCTCTCACACCGCACTACTTTTCAGTCCAATATTCCAAATTCGGCGTCAGTCAGACCAGCCGTAGTCACACTTGAATATAAATTATTGCTTATAAACTTACCCTTATGACTCACTTATAATTACTCTAAAACTAAACATAACCATCAACTGACAAAAACAAAACAGAACACATAATAACACAGAAAATATAATCAAAAGGCTAAACTAAACCGCAGTTTTACGATTACAACACATTCTTTCAATATCTATGTACATATTTTCAGCGTACTACAACACGAATTAACAATTGAAAGTATTCCAAAACCGCAATCTTCTATATTGCTTGGAAATCGTATTGTTGAAATTAATTATGTATTAAACTGGGCAATTAATTTACAATACGAACCTTCCAAAATATGTACACTTGATAGATTATAACCTATTGGCAAAGAAAAGTATGGTCTCGGAGTAGTATAAAAAAAAAATTTAAATGTAATATGTGTGAAAGAGAAATCTATCACATGACAGAAGATCCGGACAAACATAAATCGGCAATTAATACAGGCGCGGTATGGTGAACTCTCTCTACTGGAAGTACTTACGGGCATTTAGAAGTGTTATGGACATTCCGTCAATATCTTAGTAGCTTTTTCCAAAATTGAACAAGATCTAGCTAATGTAAGTTATTTGAATTTATTACATACTTTATTATTAAATTTAAATATCTACTCGTAGATTTGGAAAGATGAACTTTGGGAAGAAATGGAAAAAGCTGGTAAAGAAGAGTTACAAGTAGCTATAGATAATAATCAACTAAAGAATAATTTTACCTGGATTTGAATAAAGGTGGGTGGGGGGTGGAGTAACTTTCGGATGGCTACAATTATAATGCAACTGGCAAAGTACTGTTCGTTAGCGTTAGAAATAAATATTGCAGTGTATGTGCTAGTGCACCAAATAAAATCCTTGTAGGAAACCATGTATGCTTCCGAAATTGGTCAGGCTCCTCGTCAGCCATGGAAGCAGATATTGTTGTTGAGGGTTTTAATCAAAGCGAAGAAATGCATGGTTACCAATTCTAACACCCCCTAAGAGGGTAGAAAATAAAAAGGGGTCCTGTCGAGACTGGGAGTCAGCAACAATAAAACGACTGATTTCGTAGCTTAACTTACATATTCTTTATTAAACGACGAACGTACTCTACAACTGGCTTTACTGTGTACTCTCTACTGAATACTGAATACTGAATACTGAATAGTGAATACCCTACTGTCTTACATCCTAATATTTATATGTGTTACTACAAATTCTACATCAACAAAATAAGTGCTAACTAAATAAAATTACTCAACCAATGTAACCTAATTACTCAATAATTAATAATTCTGTCAACGCTAAGTCAGCAAACATGACATATATTACCAGTTTAAATTTAGACAATTACTTACACATGCATTTTTATTTATTACACTATCGAGTATTGAACTCTCTCTACATGCTGACATTACTTATTACGTTATTAAATTTTGGAATCTCTGTGTGGTGACTTAGCGTTTACATACCTCCCTTTTTTTAGAAAATTTGCTTCCGCATGGAGCACAATTTTATACATAAAAAAAACACATATTAAAAATTAATACCACAATATAATTACATAAATATTAATACCTAAATATCACTAAAACCAAAACACTTCACGAAAGTTTATTAACAATATTCATCTCCACAAAATTGTCCATATAAACACCACCACCTTCTAAAGTTTATATTGTGATGCACAATATTCTTTGGCACATGCTTTCTTCCTGGATTTGTGTAGTGTTTACCATGAATGGGTTGGTTCCGCTTGGATTTTTTGTACTGCTTGTCTGCCTTTTTGGAAAAGCTTTCTTTACTCGGACCTGTATGGTGCTTGCCTGTAACTTGATTTATTTTCCGGACTTTGAACTCTTTTTTCTACTTTTTCCTCTTCTGTCCTTTACTGCTGCTGCCCTTGGAATCTCTGATGATCCACTCAACCTGGTCTTGGCTAACGTTTATCGCTACATCTTCTTCTTTGATTGGGGTACTCTCGATTTTTGTGCTCTCTACAGCACACTGTTGAAATTGCGGGGCAGAATATTTCATACGTAGCGAGCGTAGATAAATAAATAGATCACTTTTATGTTCAAGCAAACAAGACTTTATTTTAATAATATATCAATGAACTAACTGTACTGGAAAAATTATATAATACAATTGAAAATCGACTAATGTCAATAAATTACAACGCCAACGTAGACTATGAATCAGCGCCAGCTTCGAAGACGAGATGAAATTCCCCTCGAATCGTGCTTCGGACTCAGTTATGGTGTATTTTCCGCATCCCAGCTTTTTCAAGACAATCTGTGTGCTTCTTCTTTTGTAGTCCCTTGGTCAAAATATCTGCCACCATGTCCGCAGTTGGAACATGTTGAAATTTAATCTTACGATCCTGAAGAACCTCTCGAATATAGTGATATTTAATATCAATGTGTTTGCTTCGTTGATGAAAGACAGGGTTCTCAGCCAACTTGATCGCTCCAAGGTTATCTCCGAATAAAATAACGTTGCCCAAGCTGTCGAATCCTAATTCTTACAGAAAACGCTGCAGAAATATCGCTTCCTTGGTACCTTCAGTAATTGCCATATATTCTGCTTCACATGTTGAAAGAGCAACTGTTTTCTGCTTCTTTGAGTCCCAAGTCACTGCGCACCCTCTCAGCATAAAAATGAATCCAGAATGTGAGCGTCGATCCACTCGACAATTTCCCCAGTCAGAATCTGTATAACCCATTAACGGTTTCGAGTCAGGACGGTAGACGAGGCCAATATCCTTTGTGCCTTTTAAATATCTGAGCACTCTCATGGCTGCTTGCCAATGTGATTTATCGAAACAATTATTAAATTGTCCGAGATGACTTGCTGCAAAAGCTATGTCTGGTCTGGTAGACGAGCCTAAATATGTCAGACATCCCACGAGCTCTCGATATGGTAAATTCAGCTCCTTGTCCGATGACCCTTCAACTCCTTTCTCCAACTTTATACTTGAATCAAACGGAGTATTAACCGGGTTACATTCCTCCATTCCGAAACGTTTCAGTACATCGTTTATATATCCCTTCTGATTTAACATGATTTTATCTCCTTCTCGAAAGAATTCAATTCCAAGACAATGATGAACTTCTCCGAGATCCTTTATTGCAAATTGTTGCGAAATGAAATTGGTGATACTTAGTATTTTCTTCGTATCTTGCGAGGCTATAAGAACATCATCCACGTACACGACAATCAGTACAATATCCTCCCCCTGCCCCACGCGATACAGGCATGTGTCAGCGTTTGTAGCAACAGCGCCATAATCCTTCAAAACTTTGCCGAATCTACGGTGCCAGCTTCGTCCAGCTTGTCGTAAGCCGTACAGTGCTTTTTCTAGCTTACACACCTTATTGCCAGCATGCAATTGTTGAATCATTTTCTGAGCCTTCCTGCATACGTCATCGTTTCCTTCAGTGTTTACGATAATTTCTAGGAGTTTAACCAATTTTTTCGGTGGTTCCATTAGAACGTCTTCTTCCAGGTAACCGTTAAGGTACGCTGTGGTGACATCTAACTGATGAATTTTCATGTTGTATCGAGCAGCTAAACTAACCATCAATCGGATTGATCCCAGCCGCGCCACAGGAGCAAAGGTTTCATTGAAATGAATTCCGGGTTTTTGACTAAAACCTTGAGATACTAATCTTGCTTTGTAACGTTGAATTGATCCATCAGGGTTGAATTTGTTCCGAAGTATCATTCGGCTTCCCATGATCGTACAATTGTCAGGTCGGTCGATAAGTTTCCAGGTGTCGTTTCTGATGATTGATTTCAATTCTTTTCATTGCGGAGCAGAATATTTCATACGTAGCGAGCGTAGATAAATAAATAGATCACTTTTATGTTCAAGCAAACAAGACTTTATTTTAATAATATATCAATGAACTAACTGTACTGGAAAAATTATATAATACAATTGAAAATCGACTAATGTCAATAAATTACAACGCCAACGTAGACTATGAATCAGCGCTAGCTTCGAAGACGAGATGAAACTCCAACACACACTCCTCAACTTTGAAATCTTCAATTATTTCTTCCTTCACTTCAGCCTCTTCTGCCTCGGAGTCCTCCGCTCCTTTCTCGCAGAATTCTTCACTGATAAGGATACTCACGATTGGTGCCCTCTCTAACGCACCCTCAGCTTTAAAATCTTCTAATATTTCTTCCTCCAATTCAACCTCTTCTGCTTCGGAGTCCACCGCTCCTTTCTCGCAGAATTCTTCTTTGGCAATCTCTTTTGGTTCCTGTTGTTTTTCTTTCTGTTCTGCTCAAATGCAGCAATCCCGTTTTGGGAACAGACAACTAACACACTCGTGAATTACCTCAGTACCGCTTTCAGGTTCTGTTTCGTGTTCATCTTCCGTATTTTCTAATACAGCAACTTCAATTTTATCTGTTTGTTCTTTAGTTCTTTTGCAAACGCAGTAGTTTTTCTTGGGCATCCGATATCCGAAACATCTTAAAACGCCTTCAGGGGTTGGGAAGCCGCCAAGATGTTCACAAATTCTATATGTTTCTTCCTCCTGACCTAATAAATGGGCATTTTATTGTCTCTTTTTCTATATCGAATGGCATTATGTGTTTTCAGTTGATAGTTGGTTCTATCATGAATCATGTTACTCTCATGGAGATCTTTAACTAACATATTGTTTAAATTTTGAAACTTATTCGTCGGATCTTTTACAATAAAAAACTTATAAGTAAGTGAGTCATTCAATAGCTCGTCCATTTTACTTTTATAATCATAGGCGCCGACTACGGGGGGGCTTCAGGGCCCCCCGAGCACATTGTCGAGGGGCTTAGCCCCCCCCCCCGAGAATTTGCATTTTATAATTGCGCGCATAAAATCTGACATGAACGCAGCAGTAATTATTATTCTTCAGGTAACTTTGATTGAATGATTGAAGAATTTAGTGGGGTTTTTACTTTTTAAGGTGTGTACATAGCATTAGAAATATTGTTTCATGAAACAAAAACACGACCGAAAATATAACCTAATTTTTTATTTACCGTTTTATTTGAATTTTCATTTACTTATGTTTATTTTTCATCTCTGTAGATGTCGAATAACACATTTTTTTAATAATTCTCAGCCCCAGAGAATCATCTTTATACATTACAATAGTACACTTACTTTTATCTGAATTAGTTACAATTAAATTTGGATTCTGTTTCAAAAAGGTTTTGGTTTCATTGTAAACTTTATTAATTAAACTAAAGGATTTCATATTTATTTATTTACTGATGTGATTTGTTATAGCATTAATAGTCCTATCTCTCAATACATGTCTACGATCTCTTTCAGAGCAAATAGGAGTCTTCCTCTTTTAATGCAATCAAAGGCTTGCTTAAAATATATAAAGAGTATTTCCGTATCTATATTGTACTAAAGTGTTTTTTCTATTATGTTTTACTGTGTGTATTGCATCCACCGTCGATCTACCTTTAGTAAAACCACATTGAAGTTTTCCTATTACGTTTCTAGTTTCATCCGGTATTCTTCTTTGTATTATTGTGGACAATATTTTGTACGCCGTGTTCAATAGCGTTATGCATCTACAATTTTCGAATATTTGCTGGTTACCTTTCTTATGCATTGTCACTATTTGACCTGTTTCCCATTCTCTTGGCATTTTTTCATTTCTTCATATTATCTTAATAAACTCATATCTACATATGTGTCTGTAGTTCCTCGCCTCCATATTTTATCAGCTCTATATTGATCCCATCTATTCCTGGGGTCTTTCCATTACGGCTTTTTCTTATTATCTCCTTAATTTCTTCTAATGTTGCTTCCATTACTTCTATTTCTTCTACTGTTTTTTGTGTTTCTATTTCTACCCTCCTGTGTTCTTCTGTTAAAAGGTCCCTGAAATGCTCTGTCCATACTTGTGTATGTTCATGTTCGTTCTATGTCAGCTTGCCATTTTAATCCTTTATTCCACACGACTTTTAAACATGGTTGAACTTAAAAAAAATTATTTTATAAATAGAATTAAAAATTTAAGTATTCCAAGAATTGCTTGCTGATTAGACGAATTGAATTGGGATGAAGTTAAAATTATGTTAGAATATATTTTTAATGAAACTTATATACTCATAACTGTTTTTAATAAACCTGATCAGGAAATTGCCCCCATGGAATTATTATATAAATGAATCAGAAAATTTTGAATATCTTAATATATTCATGGATAGCTTTTACACCGAATTAAGAAATAATAAAAAAAAAAATGATTAAAATTATAATCATTCACCAGCGGTAGAAGTAGATAAAGCGCTAAGACATGATAGCGAAAGTGATGAATTGCAAGATGATAGTGATGCAACAGTACATTCCAACCATGAGAATCCTATCGTTGTAATATCGATAATGGAATCCCCAGTTATTACGGAAAAAACAAATAATAGTATCGAAGTTCAGTATAATCCTAATTTTCCCAAAATATTGCAATTAATAATAAAAAATATGATTTTCTAAAACTGATTATGAAAAAGAAATGATAATATTTAATAAAGAATCTATAGCTCCAAATGTTAAATATCATATTTATTTCGAAGATGAACGATACGAAAAGCTTAGTTCAACACTCCACAAACACTTTAAAAATTCACAAATTAAATTGTTAAATGCACACAATACTTAACTGATGTTACTGACGAGGATGAAATAATTCAAATAATGTCAAATTACCACTACGGTAAGACAAATCATAGAGGAGTCGATAACATAATAGCTCGTGTCAAACGAAATTGTTAGTGGCCAAGTTTAAGACATTCTATACAAACATTTATTAATAATTGTGAAATATGCCAAGTAACCAAGTATGAGTATAAGTTTGAAAAGAATATTGGTCCTAGAAGAAGTTCTAGTTTCATTAAATGAAATGTTTGCAAGACTAAATGAATCATCTATATTCCCATTTAAAAGTTTATACAAGTACATGGTGCATTGAATCTTGCAGCTGGATGACAGGCTAAGAAAATTGAATTGTTTAAGTAGATCACTGTAATTATAATCATAACTAGGGTAATGTCCATTAATTTGAAAGAAGCAAAATTTCAAGAATTTTCGCTGAATTGATTCGAGGTTACAAATATTTTTATTGTATATTGGCAGCCAGACCTGAAGGCTGTACTCTAGTGTTGATCTTACAAATGCATAATATACATTTTTAGGGTTAATATATTTTTAAATGATTTGCTATTTCTTATAATAAAATCTAAATTTCTATAAGCGCTTGTAATGATATAATTAATGTGATCATTGAAGGATAATTTAGAGTCAAAAATTAAACCAAGGTCCTTGTACTGCGTTATTGCATCCAGGAATATTGGAATCTGACATGGGGGCGTGGCCTATTCAAGATGGCGTCAATTAGGGTGCTATGCCCCTTAAGGGTTATCCCGCGCAAGCAGCGGTTGAACCACGGCCAGCTAACAGTGAAGACGGGTCGTGGGTCTCCAAATCTGAAAATAGGGGTGGGCGCCAGTCGACCTTAGGCCTTCGGTTCAACCTAAATCAGGTTGGTCAACTAACCTTCGGGAAAAGGGGGGTATTCAACAATCAAGCCCGATAATTAACAATAACAAAATGTATTGAATAATAAAATATGTACTGAAATTAAAGTTGTTTCTTAAACTTGACCCGTAGACTAATGCATACCAGATCAGCTCGCGATGCAACAAATGAAAATAAACGGAGGATCACGTAGGAGGTGGTCCGCGACAAGCGAAGAGAACAACGCGGGGTCCAATGAGTAGCGCACAACAGATCACGGTTCGCCGATGGTACCAACGTCGTTCGTGACGCGCGAAATGGAATGACCGAAACTGGGCTTCGTCCTACCCGCCTACACGTCGTACGCACGAGCTACGGTTTTCCGAGTGCAACGAGCACTCCAAATTAACAAAAAAACAACTGATCCGATTCTTATCAGACTTTTAGGGAACAAGTCAACAATAACAACAATTTAAATACAATAAAGATCACCGAGGTGAATGAAAACAATGAACAAAAATCTTAGTTGCACGCTGGCTGGAGTGTAGCGTCTTCCCGCTGACGGAGTGGTGGAGTGGTGCCTCTGGTTCTGCCAAACGTAGGCTCGTACAAGATCGGCTGCCGAGTGTCCCCGAGGTTCGAATGGTATCAGACGCAGCGTTGTAGCGGGGGGAGCCCAAATTCCAAGATGGCCGCAACTGAGCTCTCCAAAATGAGCTGATGAGGTGCGGCGAATTCCCGCTCAGTTCAAAAGCTTACCAAATCTACCCGAATGGTAGAGTGAGAATTAAACGATAACCAAAAAAAAAAAAAAAAGCCCAGAAGAATACGAACGGGTTAGGATATTTTGCGAAGTCGGTACGCCACTAATTAAGTTAAGCCAAATTAATAAAACTAGAGCGATTTCAACAAGACTAATTAATGTACTATCTTAATACAAACTGACTTATAAAATTTCTACTTTATTTACAAGTGATTATTTCTATAATTACGTATTTAAATTTACCTTAGTTGTAGGGCGGCATAAAAGTAATAGAAAACTGTGGTAACTTCAAATCCGGCACAGCCGATGAATATATAAACTTATAATTCAAATTGAGCACGCACTAATAAAATCCCACAATGGATATAGTATCAAACCAACGCAAAAAAATGCAACAAAATTAGTGCGTGTACTCTCACCAACAGTCAATTTAAAAATTAACGTATTTTTTTTGCAAAAATGTGAAAACTTGTAAAGTCGCGAAATCGCTGATTAATCCGACGACTTAAGTCAATGGCTTAACCTTCGCAAAATCCCTTCACCGTCCTATTCCGAGGACCACCTAAATATCTACTTAGACGTAGGAGAAGTTGCCTACAGAGCGGTAATAGAGGAGAAGAATAGGACGTAACAGGGGTGAAGATTCGAATGTGACATTAGTACTGTTCGCGTATAAAATATAAAAAATTAGTCTCACAACAGATCCTGCAAACTAAATTTTAAAGGAGCTGAACGCATTTTATATACTTGAAAATTGATTAAATGTGGAAAAATATTAAATGAAAGTGACAGTGGCTGTGGGTGTAACGGCTTTCTGTATGTCAACGTCGAATTTATGAGGTGATCCCCATCAAATTAATAGGAAAATTGCAGGAGATGAACAAGTGATGAGTGTTGTGCTACACTTCTTTCGTCGCCTTGGCTGCCGCGGCTAGCTTGAACAGTGGAGACGGTCGTGCGGTCAATTGTGTGCAGCAAGCTATCAAAATAATTTTTATAGGGCGCCAGCTGGCCGTGCAGCTCACGAAAATGAACCTCTGGAGACTGGCCAACAATTCTCCAGAGTGGCCAAGGGACGTAGCGATCGGTCGTAGGCAGTAGTAAAGGGGGGGGGGGGGGGGGTAGCAACGAATAACAACTCCAAAATATGCTAATGATGAGTATATTGCGACGTGAAGAACGTATTTATTATCGTCCGAGTTAGGACTGCTCTGATCGGCGTGGACTAAATCGAGTTGTGGTTGAATTACTTCGCGCGGCTCGATGACGCAGTGACAGTCAGGGCACAAACTTAAAAAGGTGTTAAAAGCGCTCAACAGGATCACGATGGTTTCGTTGGTCGACCAAGGATACACGTGACGCGCGTAAGTAGAATCGGTGAACCCAACCGCCGGAGACGTACGTCGTGCCACGGAACAATAAGCGCTAAACAGCACGCAAGTGTTATATTCGCGACGATCAGACCGAATCGCAATCGGTTGATAATTACTGACGACAAATGAGTAGTTTATACAAGATGCAAATATCGACCGCGTAACAATGATAACACGTAAGTATTGATGATATAAGTAACAAATCAAATTTAGCATAACATCAATATAACCATAAATAATAAAACAAATGAATGGCTTAGCTGCGGCCCAAGGGGGGTTGCGGGGTTCCTTCCTCACTGCTGGGCAATGTGGCTATCTCTCGTCCGAGATGGAACGGCGCAGGCGTAGCGTGACGCGTTGGATCGCAATCGCGCCAAATCCAGTGGCGGCGACTTCCCGTTTCGCGACGCACAGCAAACCAATGTGGAAATGGACGGTGGTACTCCACGTTCCACGATGCTCCGTATTCACAAGTCAACGCAGACTTGGAGATGATTCCAGGTTCCCAAAATACGGAGTACGATACTCCCGTAAATGTTTCCAATAATAACGGAACAGCGGACTAACTTGGTCCCAGTAATACCAATCCCAATGGTAAAACAAAAACGTAAAACGTGAAACGTTAAAGTGCAACGTAAAAGTGCAACGTAAACGTAAAACGTAAAAGCCTAAAAAGGAAGTTTGTGATCAGACTCATAGCAAGGTACGTACGCCACTGACTATTTATTCAACTACGTGGCAATCTGTTATACTTTGATAAAAACAGAACAATGAAATTACTATTGACTCTAATTTATGTGACTGACTCTACGTTAAACTAATTGACTTTATTTTAACTAGGAAACTGCAAAATTAGATTATCATGTGAATATAGTTACCTGAGATGTAGGACGGCTTAAAAGTATGAGAGTTTGAGATCTATAAATCCGGCCAACGGCCGCAGAATATAACAATTCCAAAATGGTTTAAATTACCAATAATCCAGATACTAATCTGATACAATTCTATACTGAATTTCTTCACACAAAAAAGGTAACACAACCAGATCTCTTCCAAAACTCAGTAACGACTCTTCTAACGTGAAAAATCCTTTTTACAGGTCAAAGCAAGGAACAATTAAACTAACTGCAACAAGTACCTTAGCGATGCGCACCTGCCAGTAAGCTGAAATCACAGCTTCCGACGACCAGAGCTACACCGTCGCGTAGTAGGTGGTGCACTCAAAAGGCGAAACAAAAATACAAGCAAAATAATTAGAACTAAACCGTAACAGTTGTTTGTTCCTGCATGGCTGGTTTTGGGTGAAAAATGCAAAAACTGCATTGGTACGTTGTTGTACTGTTATAAGTTAGTTGTACGTTTCTGGATCTAAATCAACTAAATAAACAAATAACTAAAAGTGAACAAATATAATAACAGATTTAATTTATGAACGTAGTTAACTACAAAGTGAAAAGATTTCGGAGAAAATTCGTATTATAACCTTAAATTTTTCTTACTTAGATATACGCATACATAACCGTCTGGTACAAAATATACAGAGCATTCATTTTATTTACTTTTGTTAGTTTTCTCCAAGGTTTTTTCGCACTCAAAATTTTATATTACTTTATAAATAAAACGTTTGTCCAGCTTCGGAGAATAATGGAATGTAACGTCCAAATTTTTACGGGACTTATTATTACACCCTTTTCCTGTATATTACACTTCATTTTTCGATTTTTGGCGGTGTTTAACTACAATTTCGGTCATTTATATATCAAAAATCGTTATTCCCCTTTGACGTAATGTATTTCTAACGGAATCTTCACCCTACTTTGTGTTTGAAAATAATCCGCGAGATGGCATATCGCTACATGTCAGATCCCAATAGTTTCCATTTTATATGTATAAGTGTATACATTTTAATATCTGTAGGTAATTTATTATACAATTTTGATCCAACGGTTAAAGGATTATTTAACGTCAGTGATAATTTACAATGTGCTACAACAATATCTCTTTTGTTTCGTGTGTTATAAGTGTGAACACGTTCATGCGTTAATAACATATCTCCATGTGTTCTTATAAAAATAATGGCATTACACATATACAAATATGGTAAATTCATGATATGTTCATCAACAAAAACAGTTCTACAAGACGCATTATATCCAAAATTGTACATATATCTAATTGCAAATTTCTGAATTTTTTTTTTTTTTTTGAAATTAAGCGGATCGACTGCCACGGTCATTACCGCTGTAAAAAAAATTAATTAAAGCCAACCAAAATTAAATATATAAATAATGGTGGTAAAAAAAACAAAAGAAAGAAATGAACTATAAAATATCATTTATCAGTCCGGTGGTATGAATAAACTTTAAAAGTTTCTCAACACTATCAGTCTCATTGGAGAGAACTGACGGAAGAGTATTTGCGAAATTGAGAAGGTTTCTGACGTTGTGATATTTAGCACAATGTAGAAGAAGATGAAAAACAGAAAGGCGAGTATCACATATATCGCACATAGGTACGGGGTCCCGAACAAGAAGATAAAGATGAGTGGCTTTAATGTGACCTATTCTCAAACGCGTAATCGCTACTTGCTCCTTCCTCGAAACATAAATAGGTAGTTTCCACTTTTGAACAGAAGGTTTAATGGATCTAAGTTTGTCGGTGGAGCGATTCCACTCGTCCTGCCACGAAGTTAAACAAAATGAAGATATACGTTGAAGCATATCGTCTGGCCTGAGAGCGTGCGTCCTAACATAATCAAGCAGAGCAGCTTCACGTGCAGCATGATCAGCCCTGTGATTACCAGCGATACCGATATGTCCAGGAATCCACAGAAAAGTAACACGGATTTGCCTAGATGAAAGTAGGCACAGACTATAAAAAAGCATCTGAATTAGAGGGTCAGTTGAAAACCGGTTACATAGACTCGTTATGGCACTGAGTGAATCCGTACATAAATCGATATGTTGTTCACGTTCGATGACGTGTAAACAACGTTGCAAAGCAGAGTAAATGGCATACAACTCAGCACCAAAAACAGAGGAAGAAGGCGATAACGTGATAATATGTTCTTCATCTCGAAAGATGAAAGAACATCCGGTTCCGGTGCTATTTTTAGATCCGTCAGTGTAAATAAATATAGAGTCTGTGTACCTTTCTTTAAGGAGACAGAATTCCTGGACATAAAGGGAAAGCGGAGTAATATCCTTCTTATACTTAGTAAGAACTAACTCAGTACTTATTTGAGGAAGACACCATGGTGGTGTATCCGAAATAAGCTGAGGTAAAATATCTTCCTTGCCTAGTGGAAGTTTATCAAACTTTTTGACCAGTTGAACTGCCAAAGGACAGAGAGAGGTGGAACTGCTGAGGAATAGATTATGAGCACGCTCGTCTTGGAAAAGAGAGTTAAACATGAAATGCCAAGGTTTGGACATAATTCGAGCAGTATATCTCATGCATTGTCGTGTTCTACGGATAGATAATGGAGGCAACCCTGACTCACAGTATAAACTGTGAACTGGAGAAGTACGAAAGGCACCAGTTGACAAACGGATACCCGTATTATGGACAGCATCTAAGCGGTTGAGATGGAGTTGTTTAGCGGAACTGAGTGCGATTGCTCCAAAATCAAGTTTTGACGTTACAAGAGAATTTTAAAGTCGTAGCAAACAGTCTCTATCTGCACCCCACTTAGTGCTTCCGAGGCATTTTAGTGCATTCAAAACACGACGGCAGTCTGCAGCAAGTTCTAGAATATGCGACTTCCAGGTCAGATACGGATCAAGAGTTAAACCCAAAAATTTAACCCTATCGACGCACTGAATTGGAGAACCATACAAATAAAGTGAAGGATTGTTGTGAGGAGTACGTAAGCGACAGAAATCTATACACTTCGTTTTCTCAACAGAAAAACGAAAACCCCTAGCGGTAGCAGCATTGGTAATGGTGTTAATTGCATCCTGAAGTCGAGATTCGCACTCAGGAATGCTAGATGCTGAAGTGTAAATGACCAAGTCATCGACATAGAGACAATGGCGGACGGTCGGAGAAAGATTTAGTGCAATGCTATTGATAGCAATTAGAAAAAGGATTACACTAATGGTAGAACCTTGCGGAATACCGTTTTCTAAGGCGTGAGAAGATGAATAGATATCACCTATACGTACTTTGAAAGTGCGTTTTTCAAAAAAAGAAAATATAAAAAGTGGTAGATTACCACGAAGTCCCCACTCATGTAGCTGCTTGAGAATGCCGTAACGCCATGTCATATCAAATGCCTTCTCCAGGTCGAAGAAAACAGCAACCAAATGTTTTCGTTCGAGGAAATTACAATGAATGTCATTCGTTAACTGAACATGGAGATCAGTGACAGAATGACATTTTCTAGAGCCACACTGAAAAGGATCTAAAAGGCGATTATGCTCTAAGTACCAGCAAAGCCTGTAGTTTACCATACGTTCGTAAATTTTACCCAGATGACACGTTAGTGATATGGGCCTGTAACTAGTAGAATGTGTGGCATCCTTGCCCGGTTTCAAAATAGGAACGATGGTGGCTTCTCGCCAGGTATCCGGGTACGTACCGCTACGCCAGAGAAGGTTGAAAAAAATTAAAATATGAGTTTTCATCTCAGAAGGTAGATGCTTTAACATGCAATATGAAATGTTGTCAGGACCGACAGATGTATTTTTTGTTTTGCTAAGTGCAAAATCAAATTCAAAAATTGAAAAAGGAAGGTTATATACTTCATCGCCATCAGAAGAGAAATCAAGAGGGGCTTCACTCGTTTCTTTGACATTAAGAAATCTTAAAGAGTAGTTTTCTGTACTACTGACAGACTCGAAATGTGTAGCTAAACATTCGGAGATGTCATTAAGATTAGTGCTTAAAATGTTATTGATATGAAGAAGATTGACAGTGTGAGACTTTTGATAACCGTGCATGTATTTAATTTTATTCCACAGCTCATTCGATGGACGCTCAGGTGTAACAGAAGAGACATAATTCCGCCAGGAGACAGACTTAGCTTGTAGAATAACACGTCGAGCATGAGCTCGGGCCTTCTTAAAAATGATTTGGTTATCAAGAGTTGGTGAACGTCGATAACATTTTAATGCACGTTTCTTTTCACGAATAGCACTAGCTACATTCGTGTTCCACCACGGGACCTTTCTTCTAATGAAACGAGAAGATGTTAACGGGATATTATTGTTTGCAGATCGTAAGATACTGCAATTAATATCGCCAAGAGAAACATGAATATTTTCTGACATAACTGGGACGATTATTTCCGCGGAAAAACTGTCCCAATCAGCAGACTCAAATCGCCATCTTTGGAGAAAAGATGGCTCTGAAGAAGAAAGAGAACAAGAGATCAAAATAGGTAAATGATCACTGAAATGTGCATCATCAAGCACTTTCCAGGAGAAGTGCGGAGCTAAAGAAGGAGAACAAATTGATAAATCAATGGCTGAAAAGAAATTTGAACGTAAATTCAAATAAGTGGCGTCCCCTGTATTCAGGAGCACTGCATCTATGTTATCAAGAAGGTTCTCAATAATACGTCCTCTACCGTCAGACTGATTGGATCCCCATAAAAAACTGTGCGCATTAAAGTCACCTACAAGAAGGAATGGTGGCTCAAGCTGGTTTATAATATTCTCAAGATCATTCATATTCCAATTAAAATTTGGCAAATAAATATTACAGACTGTAAACTTTCTAGGCGAATATAATTGAACTGCAACCGCTTGAAGTTGCGTTTGAAGGTTACATACTGTATATGGTGTAGAAGATAAAAGAATCGCTACACCGCCATGTGCTCGTCCGTCCGGATTAACATCATGACGAATGATGTTAAAGCCGCTTAGAGAAAATGAATCTTGAGGTTTAAAATGAGTTTCTTGAATGCAAACACAGCTGGGGCTCTGATCAGCTAATAGCAATTTAAGCTCTGGAAGATGAGTGACAATACCATTGCAGTTCCATTGAAGGAGTTTAAACATTGGAAGTGGGAAAAAAAGAAAGAAAAATGATGCTATATAAATAGCTGAAGAGCTCAAAGGTAGAATACAAGCTCTAAGAACGAGGCTTGCCCTTAGGCCAACCTCTTCTATCAATTTTCTTCTTATTGCGGGCAGAAGAATTCCCGTCGACAGTTGCAGTACTGTCATTCCCAGAATTGTCAGTATCTTCCGAACGAGGAACGATGGGATTGTTCGTCGTAGGAAGGCTGACTTGGGGAGTGTTACTTGTTGGTACACTTGGCAAATTAACAAATTTAACACCAGATGAACTGGGTGTAGAGGCAGGAGACGAAGCGGTTGGAGTTTTGAATTGACTTTGAGAAGCAAATAATTGAACAAATTCAGAAAAAACATTTTTTACGATTTTTGCGATCTCTGGCATAAGCAGAGACGCGATGTCGCCAACGTTTAACGGTGGAGGAGAAGCAGGTTTTGCTGCAACCTTAGCATAAGAAGTGGTGAAAGTCGTATTACGCTGTACATGCTGCCTTGCTTTCGGGAAGCTACATTTATGAGTAGTTTTATACTCTAAAATAGCGTATTCCATTTTAAATTTCGGACAGTTTCTGGAGCTAGCAGGATGGTTACCTTGGCAATTGATACAATTGACATCACCGCATTCGGTTCCGTCATGTGGAGGTTTTCCGCAGATGCAAATTTTAGAATTTTTACAATTGGACGAGGAGTGTCCAAATTGTTGGCAATTGAAGCAGCGAAGTGGGTTAGGGATATACGGACGAACAGGGAGACGATACATGGCAGCATATATATATTTTGGGACATCACAACAATTAAAAGTTAGCACAAGGGATGGGGTATTCTCCTCACGTCCATTTTTCCTACTAATAATCCTTCGCACTTCAACCACACCTTCTTTTTTTAATTCACTCAGAATTTCATCGGTCGTACAATTCAGCAGATCCCTACAGTAGATAACACCCTTAGAAAAATTAAAAGTGTTATGTGGCGTGACAGTAACAACATAATCACCTAGGGTCTTGGCTGCAAGTAATTTTCGGGACTGATCAGCATTTTTTGCTTCAATAAGAAGACCGTCTTTAATTTTCCGGATGACTTTAACGTCTCCGGCAATGGTTTTCACTAAACGAGAAATAAGGAATGGGCTAACTTTACTAAAGTCACCGCTTGCTCGTTTCACTTGCAGAAACATTGGTGCAGGGTCCTCGTCGTCGGAATTGACGCGAGGTCGCTTCTCCCTAGGCCCCGGGACCGAGTCCGAAGCCATTTTTAATGTCTGGTGGGCCGAAGCCCCCAGACGAAACCAAAGAAACGAAAAGTAAAAATATGTTTTTTATTTTATCTAAAAAATTTAAATTAAATAAATTGCAGCACTAAATGCCAGAAAAGTAATAAAATAAGGCTCAGAAGCCTTTAATTAATTTATTAAAATAAATTAAAAAATAAAAAAGTAAATGAAAACAAAAAAACGCACCACAGGTGGGCGTGGCCAAGGAGTGAAAATTTTTTCAAAGTTCAAAAAAGAAGTAAATCAGACCTGACCTTAAAAATTTTTTCACTGCACTAGTTCACAACACTGCACTTAAGCACCTCACACTAATTTCGTCAAATATTTTACGAAAAAAACCACTTTTTCAAAAGATAACTGCGGACGGCTCGCTGACAGGTGTTACCGCTGACAGGTACGTTCGCTAACTGGTGTTTCTGAAATTTAAACACTTAGTTATCCGCAGATGAATTGCCCCTTAAAATTATGGCATAACTCATTAGTGAGAAGAACTTAGCATAATAGAATATTTTTGCAGTTTGTATATCAGAAAAACATCTCAACCTTTTAATCATTTAACAAATTGAAGCAAGTTTAGAAGATAACTCGTTAATATGGTTTTCGGCGTTTAAATTTTCGTTTGTATTAAAGTCAAGTACCTTACAATTTGACACTTGTGGCAATGCTTGATTGTCACATTTAACAAGACAACTGACGTCACGCTTGGTTGTGCTGAATTTAATCATAGATGATTTTTTTACATTTAATTTTAGACTCAGTGTGGAAAACCAGATTGACAGTTTATTTATCTGCATAGATAATATATCAATGTAAATTTCTTCGACATATAGAATTAAAATAGATATATCATCCGCATAAGCCACAAAGTTGTATGGATTAATTAATGATTTTATGTTATTGATGTACAAGGAAAACAGGATAGGGCCGAGTACAGAACCTTGGGGCACGGCATACAAGACTGCTACCAGATCAGACTTACTGTTATCATAAAATACAATTTGTTTTCTATCTGAAATATAGGAGTCCAACCACTTGGCGCAAGTGCCTCGTAAACCAAATAGCGAAACTACATCTATTAATTTTAAGTGATTCACACAGTCGAAAGCTTTAGATAAATGATGATGTATCTCGTTCCTTTCGAAAACCGAATTGTTCGGCAATTACTATCTCATGTTGCTCCAGGAAAGATGAAATTCTATTCAACAAAATTTTTTCAAAAATTTTGTGATAAACTGACTTATTGGTCTATAATTCGACGCATTGTCTTTGTTACCTTATTTATGTAGCGCAATATCCACTTTTAGTGCATTTGGAAATACTCCAGAAATAATTGAATTATTGATACAATCTAATAAAGGTGCAATGGTGCAAGAACTACATTGCTTTAAATGATTTGTAGATATTTCATCAATTCCGGACGAAAATGAATTTTTAGTGATAGTATTACCGATATCAATTCAGCTTCGAGGACAGGACTTAAATAAATTGAATTGCTTACATACATTTTACTAGAAATATTCTAACATTCTATAACATTAGAGTTTTGGTTGTTAATAATTTCTGATATACTATAGGTGAAATATTTGTTGAATAAATTTGTAATTTTTGTGAGCTTTCAAATTGTTATATTTAACACTACTTTACAGTATTACGTGACTCAGAGATATACAAGTTTTTATTTATATTTCTCCATACTTTTTTAGTGTTATTCACAGAGTTTTGAAGGGTCCGTTAAGCTAGCACAACCATTGTAGCTCAATCAAACAAAACCTATCAGAAAATTTAGTACTCATTAATTACTAATTAATTACCAATGAACAAAATTAATAACTGTAATTTTAAAAAAAAATTAGGAAGGTTGGGCTAGCTTAACCGTTAAGCTAGCACAACAACGCAAAAAATATATAATAATAGCTAGCGTCATAATAATAATTGATTACAAATTAATTACTCGATAATTACTGATTAAGCATCGGAAGCACGGAGCATTGTGTGTGCGCGCGCGTGGGTGTGTGTGTGTGTGTGTGTGTGTGTGTGCGTGTGCGTGTGCGTGTGCGTGTGCGTGTGTGCGTGTGCGTGTGCGTGTGCGTGTGCGTGTGCGTTTGCGTGTGCGCGTGTGTGTGTGTGTGCGTATATATATATATATATATATATATATATATATATATATATATATATGTGTGTGCGTATATATATATATATATATATATATATATATATATATATATATATATATATATATATATATATATATATATATATATATATTGATAAAGGGTACGTTGTCGCCTCCAAAGTAGATACTGAAGAAACGTTGTCACCTCATATATGACGCTGTCACCTCCGACTTCGGAGGCGACAACGTTTTTCAATATTCTCGTCGGTTTTGGCCTTAGTACGCCATCTAAAGCCCTAAAACAAAAAATAGGTCGGAGGCGACAACGTAGCTTCCATACCCCCAAAACAATCTTTTAGTTCCTGTATATACCGCTGGCGCTAGTGTTGCACAAAATATATAAGGAGGGCACGTTGTCGCCTCCGATTATATAAATCTCATTTTTGTATCACATATGTTACTTTATCGCCTCCGCTAAATGGCAACGCCGTAGAAGAGGTGATAACGGTGTCTTCATATGGTTTCATTTCATATTTGCAGCTCGCGAAAAAAAATTCGTGCAGTGATAGTGTAATCTGGTTATGATGTCATGAAGGACTAAGTTGCTCTTAAAACTGTGCAGTAAGTATTACCAACAAGCCTTTCAGTATTACGCCAACAAATTGGACATGTGTATATAAATACTACACTATTTAAAATATTTCACAATAACGTCATACGGTGTCTGAATGTTTTCATAATTCCCATTCGTTTTTAAATTAAAAGGCATTTAAATATTTATTAATTGATAATTTGTAAGGCTTTAATTTAAAACTGGTCGCTCGGTCCGTGCGCACCATTATTTGGGAACGCTTTAGGCAATCATGATAAAATTTTGTACGCAGTTTCGGAAAAAAATTCGTAGATCTAGGTTTGTGAATGGGCCAAATTGGCCCAAGATATAGATAAGGCCCTTTGTTATTACTTAGTCATTTATTAACCGATTGAAACCTTTTTTAAAACGTACTTATTGTGCTCGAATACCAAAGACAACTATATTTTATTTACAAAAAGTTTTTTGGTTGTTTTTAAGATTTAAAAACTTGATGGGGCCCGATACTACTCTCAAACGATATACAAAATACTATTTGATGATACTGAAATATACCTTCTTATTTATTTATTTTCTATTTAAATTTGAGAAATTTAATTTTATTTCGTATTTTAATTTTATTTTTTGACTAAGAAAACAGCTTCACAATCAAAATGACATATGTCACATTTCCTAAAAAAATTTTAAATTTTTAAATGTTTCCATTGTGTACGAGTACAAGGAATGCAAGATTTGTGAAATGTAATTGCTTTATATTTTATTATTTCTAAACCTAATGAAAATTTATAAAATTAGTGTAATCAAAACACATGGAAAATTAAATATTCTTCAACTTTCAAAATAACATAAATTGTCGAAAAAGGAAATTTAACCGCGTTTTCCACGAAAAACTGTAAGGGCTTCAAGTTAACTGCTACTTCCGGTTTACCAATTTTATCCAAAATCTAATCAGCTCTTCATTTAAATATAAGAATAATAATAATTAGCAATAATTCACAAAATTGTTCACACACACACACACAGTAAAACCCTAAAACGTGCTTATTCATTGAAAACTCACTATCCAATTTTTTTACCCAAAAACAATACCTCCCAGTTAATTATAAACCGCTTGTGACCAACTTCGCGGCATGTTCATTCAATGTGAAACCATGGCCGTATAACAATTTCAATAGCAATATCTTCATTAGAAAGTGTTCTTTCAGCATTTTTCAAAAAGCTGCAATTTCTTGAAAACCCCTTCCTTAGACTATTGCCACAAACTTTTATGGGCAGATTCTAATTTAATTATGGATTACCATTCAAATGATATATTAAAGGAGATGAAAGAAAAAATTTTAGAAGTACGAAAACATAACACAAATTATTTCGGTAAGGTATTTGAAAACAATAATATTGAGATAACACAAAAGTACGAAGAAGAAAAAAAAAGCGATGATGATCCAAGTAACTTAGTTAAGGTAACTGATATATAATTTACTTCTATTCAAAAATATTACGCAATTTTCAGAAATGGGTCGAATTTAGTGACTTCACACTTTTTCAAATTCCAAAGATCCCAATGATAATGACGAGTCAAACTCAGATGAAAAAGAATATGAGGAGCTTTTGCCTTTGTAAGATCATGTTATTCAAACACCTAAGATATGTAATATAAGTGAAGCATCTAATTCATTCTGCATAGAAGTCCGTAATGCTAAAATTGGATCAAATTCTTCTTAGCGGTCAAAAGAAATTAATGTACGTTAATCATGTAATTTGTTCAAAAATTTGATACACTGCCAGCTATATAAAGGAGCTATGTCTTATAATTTAAGTAATTTACTTAGCTAGGTTTATTTTTACATACTTACCTACTACTTTTGCTACAAAAACACTGATACTGTCAGCGACACTCACATGGGGAGGGATCGCATAAATAATTTGATCTTCTATGAATTTAAATTGGTTTAGTTACGCATTACAAATTTTAGTGGCTACTTTTCTATGGCCAGCAGTATGCATAACAGAATTAAGTGTGAATTAAAATGCAGAAAATTCAGGCCCTTCCATTACTAATATACAGCCTTTTCAGTCTAATCAACTTCCAATTACAAAAAGCAGTATGGACTTTTTTACGAACAATAGTTTTATTTCGTGTATATTTACGGGCATATCATTGTTAGTCCAGTCAATAGAGACGAAAAAGACATTTCCTTGCAAAAGGTCGGTGAAAGTTTATACTTGGCAATTTTGTTTATTTTGGGGCCCTAATGAAATCCTGAAATTTGTAAACCCAAACCTAACCTAACCTAACCTAACCTAACCTGAAATTTGTAAACCCAAAAGGTTGCCGCTGACGCCGCCATCTTGGATAATGTCGGCCAAAATTTGTTTTTTCAAAAATATTTCGTTTACGCTACATTTTACTGTAAAAATTGTTATATACAAAGTTGTATAGAATAAAATTCCCTATAACTTCTGAATAAAACAATTTTTTCTCAGGTCAACGGTCTACAAGTAATGGCAGAAGAATAGTCCAAGAAATCTACGATTTTACATAAAGAAATTGCAATAAAAGTTTTTTTTACGGAATCCTGTTCAGAAAAATGCGCTGAACAACTTAGCAAAAGTTTCCGGATATCGGACCATGGGAACCTCCCGCAAATTGCTAAAAATGGCGGAATTTTTATGACTTGCGGGTTTTTGACCATTTACTCGATAACAAGTATACAAAATTAAAGCACAATATTTTTTACACAAAAAAAGATTCTTACACTTTTTACCTAGGACGAACTGTTAAAGAGATAAGTTAAAAAATATTTAACCAAAATAACAATGTATGAAAGAAATTTAAATTACTCAAAAATATACAATATTACGAATTGAATACCTGGTCTAACAGGTTTCACTGTTTATAACAGATTTCATTCATCGTGGCATCAAAAGAAGTAAATTGTGTATGTGTTTTTATATTTAAAATCCAGAACGCATATAAAGAAGTGTCTATGTGACCTCCGATAATGTGGCAACATTGTCGGAGGCAACAACGACTACAAGGTGTACGCATATATACGGTTTTCGGAGGTTACAGCGTACTTTCAGTGCTCCCCATATATGACCCCAAAAAAACTTTAAAATCTTTACCCCTCTCAAGGAATTCGGATTAATTATCATTTCAACACCCCATATATAAATTTTTTGTCGATGTAGCTCAATGGGAAGACCCGGAGGCCAGGTCGCCTTTTCCATATACCGGAGGCGACAAGATACCGTGCATCAATATATATATATATATATATATATATATATATATATATATATATATATATATATGTATATATATTTTAAAACTGATAAACAAAATAATAACATTCAAGTTCGTTCAGAACACTTTAACTAAATTGAAAAATCAAAATTAAAAACACTTATTAATAACTTTGAAGATTTATTTCCAAATCCAAACGAACCCATTATCTTGTACAAATTTATGTGAACTGTGACGATACCTCCGTCGAGGGTTGGGGCGTCACTTCCTTGGCTGCTGTACTTGCTCGGGCGCCTTCGGTGACGGTGTCAGGTCCAGCAGCTGAAAGGGCTGGATAGCTTCAGTGGAGACGGGAAGGGTTCGATTTTCGGGGATTATTCAGTGATAACTACCGAAGTAAACTAGATGTATTTAAATTTATTGCTCAACTTCAAATTACAGCACGAAGAAAAATAAAATAAATATATCACACAAAACTGTGAATACGAGCAAAAAGGCTAGACTCCCCTTTTTAAAAATGCAATTATAAAAATTTCAATAAACGCGGTAGCGGTGACGGAACGAGAATGTACGGAGGATTGAGGTGGAGAGAGGGGAGCAGGATCGTATGCAGCAACCGCGTAGTACACCACGGCGGCTACTGACATACACGGGAACCGGATACACCAGACGCTTGGTAAACCACTGCGCTGGTGCGACCGGGGGAAAATGTGGGCGACAGAAGGCGTAGTAGACCACGGCCAACTGTCGACACACGGGAATGGAACAGCGGCGTAGTAAACCACGGCCACTGAAACCAATAAAGGCGGAAAGAAACGGTGACGTAGACGGAAAGTAAAAAAAACAAACGGTGACAGAGACGGAAAGTAAAAAAACAAACGGTGACAGAGACGGAGAGTAAAAAAAAACAAACGTTGACGGAGACGGAGAGTAAAAAAAAAACGGTGACGGAGACGGAGACGTTAGAGAGCTAACTCACCTACGTGATACTCCCAGGGAACTTTGCTCCAGGTAGACGCCGGAGCAACTCTGTCTGAGCTGCCGTAGAGCTCGGCTTATATAACCGGACACGCTGCCACTCAGCCACGCTGGCTGCTACGATAGCATAAACGGGCTCGGACATAAAAAATGTAACTATGTTACACCCTCACCTTACTTAAAAAAAACAATGAAAAAAAGAACTTTTACTTGCTCGTATTCACATACATAATTAATCATAATTCTCTAATAACAGATAATAACGGACTTTATTATATTTACAAAATATACAAGGACAAAAGCATATACAAAAATTAAAGATATTCATAAAAGGAAAAAAACATTAACATAAAACAATAATTTATTTACTTCTTCTTCCCCCTGGGCTGGGTCGGGTCGCTGTAGGTTACCCACATCACTCCGTTGCCATCGGGACGGGGCACCAGGATGACTGACGTGGTACCGGGGCTCTTCATGGCTCTGCGCTCAGGTCTTCGGGAGTCGACCTTCGGTGAGTCCGGTGGCGGCCCCCATCTGCTTGGCGGTGTCTTGGGTTCCTGGGTGGGTAGCTTCCAACAGAGGAACTCATTGAAAAGCCGTTTTTCCCTGGCGGTCAGTGGCGACAGAGTTTCTGTTCCCGACGGCATCTTTCACACTAAATTAAACATGAGCTTGTTTTAGGTCTTTAACATGTATTCGTTTCAGTGTTTTACCGCGTCCGTCTCGCAAATTATATACTAAGGGAGAAACGCGTTTCGCGATTGACCAAGGACCGGAGTATCGCGGTGAAAGTTTTGCGGCTACCCCTTTCGCGGCTGACGACAAAGGATGCTCTCGGCGCATCACTTGATCCCCAACGTGGAACGTAGCATTTCTCCTCCTCAGGTTGTAGTAATGCCCTTGTTTTGTGGCGGCACGGGCTATGTTGATGCGGGCTAGTTCCTGGGCGTCATTCAGTGCTTTCATCCTTCGAAGATGATCTTCAGAGATAGGTTCAGTGTCGCTTCTTATGGGATCAGACTGTGGTTCCCTCGTATCAGTGGGCATCACAGGTTTTCGACCGAAGTTTAAATATGCTGCCGAGTAGCCTGTCGAACTATGCCGGCAGGTATTCCTGGCCAGCATGATAGCAGATAGCTGTCCCAATTCTTGTGGTTTGTGCAGAATTGCGCTATCATCGGTTTTAAAACTCTATTAACCCGCTCCACTGGGTTAGCTTGAGGCGTGTACGGGGGTGTAAATTGATGGCGGATCTTGTATGAGTCGATGAGGCTTTTGACGACCCGGTTGTCGAACTCGGTTCCGTTATCTGAAATGATAACCCGCGGGCAGCCGTATCGACTGATGACTAACTCGCGCAGCGATTGAACGACGGCGCTTCCGGTGGCTTTTCTTAGCGGCCGACACTCCACCCACTTAGTGAGCCGGTCTTGGAAGACCAACACGTACTCGTACCCTCTGGGCGTTCTGGGAAGTGGCCCCATCATGCCCGCGGCTACAGTTTCCCACGGCTGACCTACTTTCGGGGGTCCCATTTTCCCTGCTGCACCCTGTTGATTGGCTTTGTACTTCTGGCAACTGGAGCACTTGCGTACGTACTGCGTACCTTCACGAAACATTCCCGGCCAGTAGTACCGCAATGCTAGACGAGCCAAAGTCTTCGCTATTCCCATGTGCCCTGCTTCAGGACGGTCGTGACATTCTTGAAGGATTTTGGGTCTGAGGGGCGCAGGAACGCAGAGCTTCCACTCTCGTTCTGGTTCGGTATCGGAAAGGTCGGTAGGGTCCCAAAATCTGCGGAAGAGTTTTCCGTCGATCACTCTGAATTCTTTATGATCTCCGGGCCTCTCTTGGACCTCAGCCATCTTTCTCTCGTACCGCGGACAAGGTTGAGCGACAGTGTTAATTGCCGGATGCGGAAGCATATCGGCCATGTGGTTTAAGCTCCCTTTGCGGTATACGACCTCGAAATCGTATTGTTAGAGCAGCATAATCCACCTCGCTATTCGTCCGGTTGGGTTTTCCATAGTGCCTAGCCACTTTAACGCTGAATGGTCCGTCACGACCACGAAGTGGTAGCCCTCCAGGTAGGCTCGCATTTTCTTTATGGCCCATACTACTGCTAAGCATTCCTTCTCCATGGTATTATAATTCTTCTCGGCGTTGGAGAGGGTTCTGCTAGCGTAGGCAATAGCGCGAGGTTCCTCCAGTTTCCCTTGGATGAGGGCGGCTCCGATTCCATAGTCGGACGCGTCGGTTTGCAGTATGAATGTCTCTTGGAAGTCCGGGCATGATAACGCTGGAGCGGATGTGAGACAGTTTTTCAAGTCTTCGAACGCTTCTTCCTGTTGCGTGTTCCATTCCCATTTCTTGGACTTCTTCAGGAGCTCGGTGAGTGGTAGTATCTTTTGGGAGCAGTCTGGTACGAATCTCCGATACCACGAGGCGGCTCCCAGAAATCGCCTGACCTCCTTGGGTGTTCTGGGGGCGGGCATTTTCGTTATTGCCGCCACCTTCTCAGGGTCGGTGTGGATGCCTCTTTCTGTCACGACGTGGCCCAAATATTTGATCGATTTCACACCGAATTGACATTTGTCGGCATTTATTCGTAAGTTTGTTTCTCTAAGCCTTCGGAAGACTTCTCGCAGGTGCGTCAGATTGTCCTCTAAGGTGGCACTTGCAATTACTATGTCATCCAGATAGGCAAATGCATGGGGCTCCATCTCGGCTCCAATAATCGTGTCAAGCAGCCGCTGGAATGTCGCGGGAGCGGCGTGTAGCCCAAACGGCATGACTCGGAATTGGAATAATCCCTTTCCAGGAACGGTAAAGGCTGTTAATGGTTTGCTTTTTCGGTTAACGCCACCTGCCAGTAACCGTTCTTGAGGTCGATCGTCGAGAAATATTTGGCCGGTCGCAGCTTGTCCAAGATGTTGTGTATGAACGGCAGCGGATACGCGTCCTTCTCGGTGGATTTGTTCAATTGTCGGAAGTCAATACAGAACCGTGGCCGTCCGTCCTTCTTCCTAACAATCACTGCGGGGGAGCTCCAGGGACTGTCTGATTTTTCGATTATTCCGTCGCGCAGCATTTGGTCAACCTCCTCATTTATAATCTGCTGCATCTTGGGGTTTCTCGGGAAGTACCTCTGCTTAATTGGGGTCGCGTCTCGCAGTTTTATGTGGTGTCTAACAGCGGGAGTGACTCCGTTGAGATTGGTAAATTTTGACAGCTCTTCCTTCAGAAACTCTGCCATGATTTGTGATTCGGTGTGGTCGGTCGGATTGGTAGGCATCATGCTGACGGCGGGTATCGTACATCGGGCTACCTTGTTGACGGCGTCTATCTCCATGTGAAATTTATGAATGGCGTCCATCCCTAGAACGATAGGCATCGTCAAGTTAGGGAGGCAGAGCAAGTTAATTTGTTTCCAGACACTCTGTATAATGCATCCTACAGTCATTGCTCCTGGAGTTGCAACAAGGGTTCCATCTGCTAGTTGAGATTGCGGGTACTTTGCTAAGCTGATTTTTATCCCTTGAAGGCGGCAAAACTCGGTGACTTCGTCATTAGCATAGGAATAAGTTGCCCCTGTGTCGACCAGTGCTTGGAAGTTTTGAACCTGAATGATGACAGTGACAAACAATCTGCTGTCTCTCCAGCTTGGGTTGTTGACGACTGGTAATGAGGCCGTTTCCGAGGTAGGTTGCTCGTGAGTTTGGGATACGGTTGGTTCTAGTTTCTGGTGGTGTTGGGGCAATTCGTTATTGAATTGTTCCGGTCCCTTGGCGGCGCAACTCACTTCTCGTTTCCCGGTTTCTTGTTTCGGCCAGCAGTACATCCGCAGTCTCGGGTGAAGACATTCTGGCGGTTACATAGCCAGCAAAATTTCTTTGCCTTGTTGCGGCAATCCGACCGGTAGTGGCCATGCTCTCCGCATCTCCAGCAGAGGATCGTGTGATCTGCCTGTTTGGTTCGCGGTGGACCCGGTGGATTGATAGTCGCTGACGGATTTATAGCGGTTAATCGGTTCGGTTGAGACAGCCGAATTTCTAGCTCGTACTCATCAATCTCGCGGATGAGGCTTCTAATGTCTGGTACGTCTTTGCGTCGGATATACTGTCGATATTCCGGCAGAAGATTGCTGTGAATCCGGAACAGCTCTTGTTCCGCGTTGAGTCCTCCTTGCCGTCGGATAAGCGTTTGTAGCGCAGTAACGTATTCTCGCCCCTGTTCGCCGGAACGCTGCTTCCGACTGATTATTTCTTGTTCCAGTCGCAGCGAGTAGTCAGCGGAGATGTAAAACTCCTTAAAGTCTTTTAAGGAATTGCTTCCAGGTGACCAATAATCCCGGTTGTTCTGCAGCCATTGTAGCGGTGCACCGCGGAACAATTCTGGTAGTGCAATAAGGAGCTGGTCGTCCTTGATCCTGTAGCTTTCCTTGAGCTCCGCGAGTCTTTCCAAGAAGGCGATGGGATCTGATTTCCCGTCAAAAGTGTTATTCCACTTGCGAACGGTCTCGCATACGTGAACCGGTGCCTGCACCTCGAGTGGATAACCCGGGGTTTTTGGTTCCGTTTTCCGGCCAGACAGTTCAGCTTGTGGCTCTTTACCGGGTTTAGAACATAATTGTTTAAGTGCACGAATCGCACCCACCATGCGTTTCCGTAGCTTGGACACGTTACCGGCTGTGTCCAGACCGATCTTCTTCAGCTCCTTCTGTAGGTTCTTTTTCCTGAGCTCGTACACCCAGGAGACGGAAGGATAGGGGGTCGGGATTTTCTCTTCCGTATCGGATTGTGAGATGTCGCCGTCGGTTGACATCTTATCAAGATGTCTGTGTCGATATCGGTGAAAATAACGGTATCGGTATCGATGACGGAACGGGTCCCTGTTCAGGCGCCAAATTTTGTGACGATACCTCCGTCGAGGGTTGGGGCGTCACTTCCTTGGCTGCTGTACTTGCTCGGGCGCCTTCGGTGACGGTGTCAGGTCCAGCAGCTGAAAGGGCTGGATAGCTTCAGTGGAGACGGGAAGGGTTCGATTTTCGGGGATTATTCAGTGATAACTACCGAAGTAAACTAGATGTATTTAAATTTATTGCTCAACTTCAAATTACAGCACGAAGAAAAATAAAATAAATATATCACACAAAACTGTGAATACGAGCAAAAAGGCTAGACTCCCCTTTTTAAAAATGCAATTATAAAAATTTCAATAAACGCGGTAGCGGTGACGGAACGAGAATGTACGGAGGATTGAGGTGGAGAGAGGGGAGCAGGATCGTATGCAGCAACCGCGTAGTACACCACGGCGGCTATTGACATACACGGGAACCGGATACACCAGACGCTTGGTAAACCACTGCGCTGGTGCGACCGGGGGAAAATGTGGGCGACAGAAGGCGTAGTAGACCACGGCCAACTGTCGACACATTGAAAAAATGCTAAAAGAAAAATTTATATAGCCTTCTCATTCTCCATGGAACTCTCCCATTTGGATCATTCCAAAGAAACTAGATGCTTCTGGTAAACAGAAAACAAGATTAGTAATTGATTTTAGGAAATTAAATACTCAAACAAAAGACGACAAATTCCCAATCCCCAATATCGACATCTTATTGGATCATATCGGTCATTCAAAATACTTCACGACGTTAGATTTACATTCCGGTTTCCATCAAATTCCCATGAACAAAAACGATATCGAAAAGACCGCATTCTCTACTCCATCCGGTCATTACGAATTCTTGCGCATGCCTTTTGGTTTGAAAAACGCGCCCGCTTAAAGTAGCGGAAAGCCAAAGAATGATGAATATTGCATTAGGAGAATCGGTAAACAAAATTTGTTTAGTTTACTTAGATGATGTAATTATTTTTGGTAAAACTCTTGAAGAACATTTAAATAATATTAAATTAGTTTTCGAAAAATTAATAGTCCGTGAGCCAGCTTCAAAAACTGCAACCCATTTGACCAAAAGTTTCAGTATGTTCTATGGAATCTACCCGTTTAGGTACATCGAAAAACGCACGTCTGCCATTTAGATCTGGGTGGAATTAAAAATGGCGTCCATTAAAGAAGGAAAGTAAAAGATGGAATGTTGAATAATGTGACCAAAATTTTCTTTTTTATCACATGATACTAGACGAAAATACAAATCAAAAGATACCAGTCTGCCACTCGTATGTGGCCGGGTTGCCTCAGCAGACGAATTTCAAAATTTAAAATTTGTTGCTCGAAATTTGACTTAAATGACCAAAATTTTCTTTTTTAGTTCATGATACTAGTAGAAACGACACCAGTCTGCCACTCGTACATGGTCGAGTAGTCCTGGCAGACGAAATTCAAAATTTAAAATTTATGGCCCAAAATTTCACTCAAATGACTAAAATTTTCTTTTTATCCGATACTAGACGAAAATGCAAGTCAAAAGACACCAGTCTGCCGAGGCAACCCGACCACGTACGAGTGGCAGACTAGTGTCTTTTAATTTGTATTTTCGTCTAGTATCATGGGATAAAAAGAACATTTTGGTCATTTGAGTCAAATTTCGAGCAATAAATTTTAAATTTTGAAATTCGTCTGCTGAGGCAACCCGGCCACATACGAGTGGCAGACTGGTGTCTTTTGATTTGTATTTTCGTCTAGTATCATGTGATAAAAAAGAAAATTTTGGTCACATTATTCAACATTCCATCTTTTACTTTCCTTCTTTAATGGACGCCATTTTTAATTCCACCCAGATCTAAATGGCAGACGTGCCTTTTTTGATGTACCTAAATGGGTAGATTCCATAGAACATACTTAAACTTTTGGTCAAATGGGTTGCATTTTTTGAAGCTGGCTCACGGGCTATAAGAGAAGCAAACCTGAAGATCCAAATTGAAAAATCAGAATTTTTGAAATCACAAACAAAATATTTAAGATATATTATCACTCAAGATGGAATAAAAACAGACCCTTCAAAGACAGAAAAAATAAAAAATTTGAATATTCCCAAAACAAAAAAAGAAATCAAACAATTTCTAGGTACGATAGGATGGTACCGTAAATTTATTCCAAATTTTGCTAAACTTACTAAACCTCTTACCTTATGTCTAAAAAATGGTCAAAACATAGACATTTATAACGAATCGTACAGAAAATGTTTTAATGAATGTAAATAAATTCTTACTTCATCTCCTATATTATAATTTCCAAATATCCTAAAAGACTTTATACTAACCACGGACGCCTCTGATTATGCCATTGGATCTGTTTTACTTGAAAAAGATGAACACGGCAAAGAAATGCCAATAGCTTATTTTTCAAAAACATTAGGTAAGCTGAGCAAAATTATAGTACCGTTGAAAAGGAACTATTAGCAATAATAGAATCTGTAAAAAAAATTAGACATTATTTATTTGGAAGATAATTTCTTATAAAAACAGATCATAGACCTTTATGTTGGTTATTCAATATGAAAAACCCTAACTAGAAACTCATGCGTTGGAAAATAGAATTAAACGAGTATAATTTTGATATAGAATATTTACAAGGCAAAATGAATGTAATTGCAGATAATCTTTCTAGTCAACGTGATAAAACACAAACTCACAATAAAATCGGTGACGTAACAGAAACAAAAATATTCGCTCATTGTATTTTAGAAGATTTCGAAATGAGTCAATGATTAGCAGATCAAGTCAATAGAAAATTTGATAGTAGAAATTTTTGTAAAAATATAAATGTAATAAACAAACATATTATTATTCAAAATTGTAATAATCAAAGAATTATCCATTTAATTATAAAAAAAAAACTTTTTATGAGAAACTATCAATTAAAGACTTAGAGAAACCATTAAAGGAACTCCGAGATTATCTCATTCTTAATGAAATTTTTGAAATTAATATACCACTCTTAGCACGTGGCAGAGATAAATTAAAATGGAATCAAGTATCGGAAAAAATATTAAAAATATTTGAAGACACAAATATATAAATAAATGCTTATTCCTTACCCACAATAAATTTACATAGTAATGATAATGACTCAATTTCGTCAAATCAAAATAAGGTCCACACAGATCCAGAAAATTTAGTAAACGGAATTAAATACATAGAAGATAGAATAAATATTGCCGATAATCAACTAATATTTGAAATTCATAATTTTGAAACTGAAATAGAAATTACAAAATTATTTGAGAATAAAAAACAACGAATTTACTGTAAATTAAATAAACAAAATCTTGATGACGAAATATTAAACTTTCTTAAACAATGTATAGTTCCAAAAATAAAATACCTAGCAATTTTTAACGAAAAGGACCTAGACTTAAAATTCTCAAAAATTATAAAAGAAAACTTTGAATGTAATACCATAAATATAATCGCTTGTAATAAAATAGTCGAAGATGTAGAAAAATGAAGAGGAACAAATAGAAATAATCCGCGACTTCCATATAGGCTTAAGTAACCATAGAGGAATAATCGCAACACTCAATGATTTAAAAGAAAAATATTTCTGGCCCAAAATGATCAGTAATATTACTGAATATATAAATAGATGTGAACTCTGTAAATTAAACAAGTATAATAGAATACCAATTCCGGCAACAGATAATCTTACACCCACACCTTTAAAACCATTTGATATAATAAATATTGACGTACTTTGCTTAAATAAAAATAATTTTCTTACAATTTTTTATCAATTCTCTAAACATGGTCAAGTTTATCCGTTAGAAAATAAAAGTTCAAATAATATATTACAGAAATTAATAAATTATTTCCGAATTTATACAATACCAAATAAAATAATTATGGACGCAGGACCTGAATTCAAAAGTAGTGTTTTACAAGATTTATACAAACTCAGGAATATAGAAAGTCATATAATAAAATATAAAAAATAATGAAAAATTGTTACAGGATCAAACTAATCAAAATTTAAAAACTAATAAAGAAATGATTGATAAATCCAATAATCAAATCAAAAATATTATAATTAATGAAAATAGACTAAAAATGCAATTAGATGGAATTCAAGAAACCTTAGAGAAAGATATCAATTGGGTAGGAAAAAGTGACGTTGAAAATAAATTTCAAAAATTATTATTTATTGTTCAAAGTTTAAATGATTTTATTAAACAAATAGAAATTAGTTTAACCTTTTGTAACTTGAGAAAATTACACACAAGTATTATTGACCCGAATAATATTAGAAAAATTACACATAATAAAGACATTTGGCAACTAAACGAAATTATAAAAACTTATTGTCAACACGACAATGAACAGATACACTACCTTATTAATATCCCAATTTTTTCTTCCCAAACCTATGATTTATATCGATTTACACCCCTACCTTTCATAAAAAATAATACAATTCTTCAATTGAATGTAAAAAAAACTATGTATTATATAAATAATAATAATAATGTTAAAATAAATAATTGTATTTTAGTTAATAAGATATATTATTGTAAAACTGAGTATATTGGTTTAAATAAATGTTTACTTAATATTTTAAATATTCAAAAGAATGATGATTGTAAATATCATACTCTAGAATTAGAAAATACTTGGGAAAAGATTCAAAACACAAATGAATTACTTATAATAAGCCCCAAGGAACAACAAATTCAAATTAGTTGTGAAGGTAATACACTTAATAAAAGAATTAAAGGTATATTTAAATTAAAACTTATATATAATTCATGTTTTCCACACTTAAATTTAATGAAATTAGTGAAGTAAATATAACAATTAAAGATTTATCACAAATAAAGGAAGAAAATTTACAAAATAATAATAATCATCACTTTTATATTATTTATATTATGTTATCTTTAATAATTTCTGTTGTTTTATTATATAAGCTAGGAAGTAAGTTTTTAAAAATTTATAAAAGAAATAAGAAATTGAAAGGTAATAAAGAACGTATTGTAGAATTAAATACTATTGCATAATAATTATTGTAAAATCTCAGAAGGGAGGAATTATGTATTGTTGTAATCCTATTCTACAATATTATTATTATTATTTTTGGGTACTTTGAGGATTTTTTCTTCGCCTTTAGGAAAGGGTAAACCCCAATGTCGGTTATATTGACTTATTGGGTATTGATTTGGGAATACCAGAAAAAAAAATTCAGCCAATTTGAAGCAAGTTGAAAAAAGTTATTGGACAGAATCTAAAATTAGTGCAAAAACGGCGTTTTGAGGTGCTTGGTGCTGCCTGGGTAATCATCAGAAAAATGTTTCAGCACATCTCCACAACATTTAGGATGGAACTCTTTCATTTTAGACCCTAGAGAACGAAATCTATTTTTTTCGACCCACCCTAATATATATATATATATATATATATATATATATATATATATATATATATATATATATATATATATATATATATATATATATATATATATATATATATATATATATATATATATATTGATAAAGGGTACGTTGTCGCCTCCAAAGTAGATACTGAAGAAACGTTGTCACCTCATATATGACGCTGTCACCTCCGACTTCGGAGGCGACAACGTTTTTCAATATTCTCGTCGGTTTTGGCCTTAGTACGCCATCTAAAGCCCTAAAACAAAAAATATGTCGGAGGCGACAACGTAGCTTCCATACCCCCAAAACAATCTTTTAGTTCCTGTATATACCGCTGGCGCTAGTGTTGCACAAAATATATAAGGAGGGCACGTTGTCGCCTCCGATTATATAAATCTCATTTTTGTATCACATATGTTACTTTATCGCCTCCGCTAAATGGCAACGCCGTAGAAGAGGTGATAACGGTGTCTTCATATGGTTTCATTTCATATTTGCAGCTCGCGAAAAAAAATTCGTGCAGTGATAGTGTAATCTGGTTATGATGTCATGAAGGACTAAGTTGCTCTTAAAACTGTGCAGTAAGTATTACCAACAAGCCTTTCAGTATTACGCCAACAAATTGGACATGTGTATATAAATACTACACTATTTAAAATATTTCACAATAACGTCATACGGTGTCTGAATGTTTTCATAATTCCCATTCGTTTTTAAATTAAAAGGCATTTAAATATTTATTAATTGATAATTTGTAAGGCTTTAATTTAAAACTGGTCGCTCGGTCCGTGCGCACCATTATTTGGGAACGCTTTAGGCAATCATGATAAAATTTTGTACGCAGTTTCGGAAAAAAATTCGTAGATCTAGGTTTGTGAATGGACCAAATTGGCCCAAGATATAGATAAGGCAATTTGTTATTACTTAGTCATTTATTAACCGATTGAAACCTTTTTTAAAACGTACTTATTGTGCTCGAATACCAAAGACAACTATATTTTATTTACAAAAAGTTTTTTGGTTGTTTTTAAAATTAAAAAACTTGATGGGGCCCGATACTACTCTCAAACGATATACAAAATACTATTTGATGATACTGAAATATACCTTCTTATTTATTTATTTTCTATTTATATTTGAGAAATTTAATTTTATTTCGTATTTTAATTTTATTTATTGACTAAGAAAACAGCTTCACAATCAAAATGACATATGTCACATTTCCTAAAAAAATTTTAAATTTTTAAATGTTTCAATGGTGTACGAGTACAAGGAATGCAAGATTTGTGAAATGTAATTGCTTTATATTTTATTATTTCTAAACCTAATGAAAATTTATAAAATTAGTGTAATCAAAACACATGGAAAATTAAATATTCTTCAACTTTCAAAATAACATAAATTGTCGAAAAAGGAAATTTAACCGCGTTTTCCACGAAAAACTGTAAGGGCTTCAAGTTAACTGCTACTTCCGGTTTACCAATTTTATCCAAAATCTAATCAGCTCTTCATTTAAATATAAGAATAATAATAATTAGCAATAATTCACAAAATTGTTCACACACACACACACACAGTAAAACCCTAAAACGTGCTTATTCATTGAAAACTCACTATCCAAAAACAATACCTCCCAGTTAATTATAAACCGATTGTGACCAACTTCGCGGCATGTTCATTCAATGTGAAACCATGGCCGTATAACAATTTCAATAGCAATATCTTCATTAGAAAGTGTTCTTTCAGCATTTTTCAAAAAGCTGCAATTTCTTGAAAACCCCTTCCTTAGACTATTGCCACAAACTTTTATGGGCAGATTCTAATTTAATTATGGATTACCATTCAAATGATATATTAAAGGAGATGAAAGAAAAAATTTTAGAATTACGAAAACATAACACAAATTATTTCGGTAAGGTATTTGAAAACAATAATATTGACATAACACAAAAGTACGAAGAAGAAAAAAAAAGCGATGATGATCCAAGTAACTTAGTTAAGGTAACTGATATATAATTTACTTCTATTCAAAAATATTACGCAATTTTCAGAAATGGGTCGAATTTAGTGACTTCACACTTTTTCAAATTCCAAAGATCCCAATGATAATGACGAGTCAAACTCAGATGAAAAAGAATATGAGGAGCTTTTGCCTTTGTAAGATCATGTTATTCAAACACCTAAGATATGTAATATAAGTGAAGCATCTAATTCATTCTGCATAGAAGTCCGTAATGCTAAAATTGGATCAAATTCTTCTTAGCGGTCAAAAGAAATTAATGTACGTTAATCATGTAATTTGTTCAAAAATTTGATACACTGCCAGCTATATAAAGGAGCTATGTCTTATAATTTAAGTAATTTACTTAGCTAGGTTTATTTTTACATACTTATCTACTACTTTTGCTACAAAAACACTGATACTGTCAGCGACACTCACATGGGGAGGGATCGCATAAATAATTTGATCTTCTATGAATTTAAATTGGTTTAGTTACGCATTACAAATTTTAGTGGCTACTTTTCTATGGCCAGCAGTATGCATAACAGAATTAAGTGTGAATTAAAATGCAGAAAATTCAGGCCCTTCCATTACTAATATACAGCCTTTTCAGTCTAATCAACTTCCAATTACAAAAAGCAGTATGGACTTTTTTACGAACAATAGTTTTATTTCGTGTATATTTACGGGCATATCATTGTTAGTCCAGTCAATAGAGACGAAAAAGACATTTCCTTGCAAAAGGTCGGTGAAAGTTTATACTTGGCAATTTTGTTTATTTTGGGGCCCTAATGAAATCCTGAAATTTGTAAACCCAAACCTAACCTAACCTGAAATTTGTAAACCCAAAAGGTTGCCGCTGACGCCGCCATCTTGGATAATGTCGGCCAAAATTTGTTTTTTCAAAAATATTTCGTTTCCGCTACATTTTACTGTAAAAATTGTTATATACAAAGTTGTATAGAATAAAATTCCCTATAACTTCTGAATAAAACAATTTTTTCTCAGGTCAACGGTCTACAAGTAATGGCAGAAGAATAGTCCAAGAAATCTACGATTTTACATAAAGAAATTGCAATAAAAGTTTTTTTTTACGGAATCCTGTTCAGAAAAATGCGCTGAACAACTTAGCAAAAGTTTCCGGATATCGGACCATGGGAACCTCCCGCAAATTGCTAAAAATGGCGGAATTTTTATGACTTGCGGGTTTTTGACCATTTACTCGATAACAAGTATACAAAATTAAAGCACAATATTTTTTACACAAAAAAAGATTCTTACACTTTTTACCTAGGACGAACTGTTAAAGAGATAAGTTAAAAAATATTTAACCAAAATAACAATGTATGAAAGAAATTTAAATTACTCAAAAATATACAATATTACGAATTGAATACCTGGTCTAACAGGTTTCACTGTTTATAACAGATTTCATTCATCGTGGCATCAAAAGAAGTAAATTGTGTATGTGTTTTTATATTTAAAATCCAGAACGCATATAAAGAAGTGTCTATGTGACCTCCGATAATGTGGCAACATTGTCGGAGGCAACAACGACTACAAGGTGTACGCATATATACGGTTTTCGGAGGTTACAGCGTACTTTCAGTGCTCCCCATATATGACCCCAAAAAAACTTTAAAATCTTTACCCCTCTCAAGGAATTCGGATTAATTATCATTTCAACACCCCATATATAAATTTTTTGTCGATGTAGCTCAATGGGAAGACCCGGAGGCCAGGTCGCCTTTTCCATATACCGGAGGCGACAAGATACCGTGCATATATGTACATATATATATATATATAAATTATGAAATGGAATTATCTTTAAAAAGCTGATTCAGTTATAAACTTTACACAAGGTAATATAAGCTCTGTAGAATGCACTGATAACTCAGTCTTCATATGTTAGACAAGCTTGTAACGTTGTTCCCGCTTCAAATAAACTTTTTAAAAATAAATTCAGCGATTTGAATTATATAATTGGCGCAGTCTTGGTAGGATAGCCAACAATAGTTTGTAACAGTGAAAAACACAAAGTTACTCATCTAATTGTCGTATTTCAATACGTAAAGTGGCTATTCGAAATTACTACAAAGTGTGCAACACAAATCACACATAATCAATAAGGCCTTATCACTCAACATCAACCATCTGAGAAAGGGTTACCCATCTCACGGCTAAACAGTGCCCATCAGGGACTATTCAAACGTCCCATCAGACCGGACCACAACCGTCTCAAGCGATTCTTCTTGCTGTTCCAACCGATCACGAGAATCCAGACGACAAGCTTCAAGAACTTCACATCTCGTCTAATTCGTTCTACGAGAAACAGTTCGAAAACCACACCAGAAGACTCCTTACAATGAAAATCTTAGTCATAAGTTTATTCTTGTAAGTAAAACTATTTTGTATTAATACACAGGGTACTCTCTAGCTAGTACTAGTAATAAAGAGTACGAGCCCCGGCACAAGGCAATCACACACATTTATGACAGATTCTGAAAACTCTGATAGTGACGAATTCATAAATACTGTTCAAAACGATATTAACAGTATCTTAGTAATATCAAATAATATGGCGACTTTGCAAGATATCAAATGTTACGTTGATATGGTCCCAACATACGAAGGGGACATAACAACACTTAATAATTTTATACAAACTGTAGATGAGGCATATGCCATCTTAAATACTTTACAATTGACAGCAGCACAAAAAATGTATGCTTTTAATTTAGTTAAGAATAAATTAATTAACAATTCAAAAAAGATTGTTTCACAAAATAAATTTGCAAACTGGGATGATTTAAAAAGGTACTTAACTACAAATTTCTCAGACAAAACAACGTCCGAGACATTGTTAGGAGAATTGTTTGAAATTAAATTTAAACAAAATACAGATACTACATTGAAAATAATGTTAGATAAATTTGAACTGTATAAGTCTAAAATACTTGCAAAAAATTACAGTTTAGATCAGAAAAATGCTATTATTCAAGAAAATCAAAAAGCAATTGTAAATAAATTCATCTCATTATTACCACCCTTAATAAAAGGATCTTTCATTGTGAAACAACCTTCAACTCTAGAACAATGTGACTTATTATTGAAAAATGAATTTAGCTTCGCTAATTCCTTACACAACAGTCCATTGGCACGAAATGATAATAAACAAAATGCAAACACATCAAAGAACCCAAACTTTACATTTAATCTTCCACCTAAACAATTCCCTGGTCAATACTTCCCCTCAAAACCAATTAATGTTCATGCCCAACCAACTCCAGGACCAAATAGATTTAAAAGACAAAATCTAGTAAACAGTTTTGAGACACGTAAATTCCAACCACAACCCATGTCACTGCAGACACGTAATACGCAACCTATGTCAGCATCAACAATAAAACAAAACTATCATACTGAAACTCTAGACGATAATACTGATAATGACGAACAGAATTTCGAAGAATGCGGAACAGAAAATGAAAACAATACCGATTCTTTTTTAGAGGTAGGCCCAGACACGATAGAACAAAATACGTAATGACATCAAAATTAAAATCTATTCCCCTAATAAAATATAATGATTACCTTATATTAATCGATTCAGGCTCTGATATAAATTTAATATCTCCAAATATTGTTGAACAAAGAAAGTTAAAAATTATTGACAAACCAATTACCTTTAAAACAGCTCAAGGAAAAGTAAAATGTAAAAAATGTGTTGAAATTAAAATTCAAAATAAAAATTTTGAGTTCTTTATACATGATTTTCACAAAGAAAGTAACATGTTGTTCGGCGTAAAAATATTAGAACATTGTAATGCATTAATGGATTTTAAAAATAAAGTTATAACACTTGGAAATAAAAAGTTTAAATTATTATCATCAGAAACATTAAATAATTCTTTCGTTCAATTTAGACACGAACATCTCACGTATGGTCAAAAGGAAAAAATACAAAATTTGATAGAAAAATATTCAATCTTATTCCCAAAGTCAGACGAAGAATTATCTGCTACAAACGTAACTACTCACAAAATTCGTACAACAGACGATACACCGGTATTTCAAAAAAATTATAGACTCCCTCAAATTTACGAAAAAGATATAGAGGAACATGTTCAAAATTTATTCAAATCAGGCGTGATTCAAAATTCAAAAAGTCCATATAATTCACCTATATGGATTGTTCCAAAAAAAATGGACGCGTCGGGAAAACGCAAGACAAGATTAGTAATCGATTTTAGAAAATTAAACTCGAAAACAGTTGAAGATAAATTCCCTCTGCCAAATATTGACACATTATTAGATCATATTGGAAATCCAAAATTTTTTACAACCTTAGATTTGCATTCTGGCTTCCATCAAATATTAATAGAAGAAAGAGATAGACCGAAAACAGCCTTCTCTACTGCCTCAGGACATTACGAATTTGTCCGGATGCCCTTTGGATTAATTAATGCCCCCGCGACGTTTCAAAGAATGATGAACGAGATCTTATCAGAATATATTAATAAAATTTGCTTAGTTTATATGGATGACATAATAATATTCGGAAATACTTTGGAAGAACATTTACAAAACATAGAAATAATATTTTCAAAATTACAAGACGCGAACCTTAAAATTCAAATAGATAAATCGGAATTTTTAAAAACCGAAACAGAGTATTTAGATTTTATAATATCAAAAGAAGGACTTAAACCTAATAAGAAAAAAATCGAGGCAATTGAAAAAATAATGATTCCAAAAACAGTAAAGGAAATAAAATCCTTTTTAGGTAAACTCTCCTGGTACAGACGTTTTATCCCTAACCTGGCTAAACTCACCAAACCTTTTACGCAGTGCCTTAAAAAGGGAAATCAAATAGACATAACTAATAAAGAATATCAAGATTCATTTAAAACTGCTAAAGAATTAATAAGTAACCCACCAATTCTAGAATTTCCTGATTTTTCAAAAAAAATCATTCTCACTACAGACGCATCCGACTTTGCTATGGGATCTGTACTCTCCCAAGTCATAAACGGACAAGAAAAACCAATCGCTTACGCATCAAAAACATTTAATGCCGCAGAACAAAATTATAGTACCATAGAAAAAGAATTAAAATCAATCATTTGGTCAATAGATAATTTTAAACCATACCTATTTGGAAGAAAGTTTACTATCCGCACTGATCATAAACCCCTCACGTGGTTATTTACCATGAAAAACGCGAATCAAAAACTAATGCGATGGAAGGTAGAATTAGGCGAATACAACTTTGATATTGAATATTTACCAGGAAAAACAAATAAAATAGCAGATTTCTTATCAAGACAAAGAGATAAATTCAAAATAGAGAAAAGAATAGGAGACGTAACGAATACTGATATTTTTGCACATTGTATATCAAAAGATTTAAAATTTGGAAAAGGTCTTGCTAGACAAATAAACTCTAAATTTGATAGTAAAATTTATTGTGAAAGAAATGTAACTAATAAAAATATTATAATTCAAAATGTAGAAAATAAAATAATTTTTCATTTAATTACAAAAGAAAATCATTTAGAAAACGTAAATAGAAAATATTTTAAGAAAACACTTACCGAATTACGAGATTATTTAATTAAAAATGATATATACGAAATTAATATCCCTTACTTATCATGTGGATTAGATAGATTAGAAAAACCGGAATTAATAAAAATCTTGGAAAATATCTTTAATAATACTCAAATAAAAATAAATTTATATGAATTACCAGAAAATTTTAGTTTGGAAACAGATGAATTGGATCAAATTGTAAACGAAACATTAACCACAATTTATGGTAATGAGAATAACGAACAACAAAGTATAATCGCAAATAGCTCAGATTCAGGAAACACGATTCATAGTTCTAATGAGAATCCAATTAATGGATTAAGATTTGTCGATAATAGATTGAATACCGCAAAAAATCAAATTATACTTCATTTCTCAAACAACCCATTTGAAATAAAAATAAAAAAGTTATTTAATCATCAAAAACAACGATTTATTATTAATATTAATATTGATAAAAAAGAAGAACAAATATTAGAACTGTTAAAAAATTATGTGGTACCAAAAATTAAATATTTAATATTAATACCTAAACAATATGAACAAACATTGAATCAAATAATTCAAAGTAAATTTGAAATAAATACAATAAATTTAATAAAATGTAATAAACTTGTAGAAGATGTCGAGGATGAAGAAAAACAAACTCAAATTATATTTGACAGTCATAATGGTTACCTAAATCATAGAGGAATAATGGCGACATACAACGAACTTAAAGAAAAATATTTTTGGCCAAATATGGTTAAAGATATTACAGAAATTATTAATCAATGCAGAATATGTAAAGAAAATAAATATGACCGACACCCAATACAATTACATGACAACTTAACACCTACACCACAAACCCCTTTTGAAATTATAAATATAGATCTTCTTACATTAAATAAAGAATGCTTCCTGACTATATTTGATCAATTTTTTAAATTTGGTTTTATCCACCCCACTTTTAATAAAACAGGAAAAGAAACAATGCTAATAATAGAAGATTTCATAAAAACTTATAAAAAACCAAAAATGATCATCGCCGATCACGGACCAGAATTTAATAATGCTTTAGTAAAAAACTACTGTAATAATCATGACATAAAATTACACTTAACTAGTATAGCAAACCCAAAATCAAACGCAGTAGAAAGATTTCATTCCGTATTAATAGAACATTTACGAATACTACACTCAACAAGAAAAAATAAAGACCTTCAAACCATTATAAATAAAGCAATAATAGCGTATAATAATACTAAACATTCCATAACAAAATTAACTCCTTGCGAAATACTTTTCGGACAAAATGAACATAATAAATATTATAGAGAACAAAAAGCTGATGAAGAAATCATAAACGATTACTTCATTAATAAATCTGATACAAATAAAATAATTAATGAATTAATTGAAAAAGATAAAACAAAAAGAGTAAAAGAAAATGAATTACCGTTAAAACTACCAGATAAAGTTTATGTTAAACAAAATAATAGACTAATGCATAAATATAAAAAACCCATATTTAAACGAGTTACAGTTGAAAATTATAACCCCATATTAGGAACAGTAGAAATAAAAAATAAAAGACATGTTCGAAAATTCAAACTCGATAAAATCAACTTTTGATTTCAGGGCTTTTACCACCGCTCAGTTGATGAACATCTCGAATAATAACGGATTTCTCTTATTTGGGATCGGAAATTGTAAATTAAAAGAAGGAGAAATAATACATTACTTTAATTATAATATCACCCCAATTTATAAAGAATATTCAAAATTAAAAAATATTACAATTAATGTTATAAAACAAATTCAAAATAATCCTCATTTCGAAGAACAAAATAAAGCATTGTCTTACTTTCTTGACGACTTGACGCAACAAATTAAAAAACTCTTTAATAGTAAAAGAACTAAACGCGGCCTGATAAACGGATTAGGAAATATAATTAAGTCAATCACAGGCAACTTAGACCAGAATGACGCGGAAAAATACGATAATTTAATAAATCAATTAAAAGATAATCAAAAGATTCTTCAAAATCAAAATCAACAAATAATAAAGAACGAAAAACATTTGACAAATAAATTTAATTCAAAGTTAGAACAAATAAAATTAAATGAAATTAAAATATCAAAAACTCTTGATAGTATAATACAAATACTTCATGAAGAACAAAACTGGGTAAGCCTAATGGAGGCAGAAGTAAAAATTAATCAATTATTGATTATTATCCAATATTTAAAAGAATTCTGTAAACACATAGAATTGACATTAATAATTTGTTCATTAAATAAATTAGATACCACTATCATAGACCATGACGACTTAATTCAAATCACAGGTAAAACTGATATTTGGTCACAAATAAACGAAATAACTACATACTGCCGACACGAAAACGAACAAATCCACATACTGCTAATTGAGCCAGAACTTTCAAAGAATTCTTACCCATTGCATCAACTCTATCCAATCCCTTTTATCCACCATAATAAACTATATGAATTTATGGAACCGCCCACATATTTTATAAATAGAGGAAATAAAAATATATTGATAGAAAGATTCAATAAAGAATCTAATAACGTAAACTTTTGTCAAACAAAAGGAATAGAAGTTAGTAATTGTATTAATAATATAGTATTAAGTGAAAATAATGATGACTGTGAAATAGTTGAAAAATATAATAAAAATAGTGTTGTGCAAATTCCAAACACTAATAATATAATAATTGTTTCTCCAATTAATCAAAAATTAATAATAAATTGCACAAATAAATTTATAAAGAAAAACTTTCAAGGAATTTTTAAACTTATTAATTATGGAGATTGTAAAATTAATCAATGGTCATTTAATGAATTATCTAAGGCTTATAAGGAACTAGAATTTGATAATGTGCAACTTCAAAAATTTGATATAAAAATAAATAAGATTAATTTGAAACCATTACAAGAATTAAATATATCATTTTCTCAATTAGAAAAAATAAAAGAAATTCGAAACCCCGAAAGTAACACTCATCATTATTATATAATATATGTTATACTTGCTGTAATAATATCTGTATTAATTGTAAGAATTGTTTTTAAATATTATATGGTAAAGCGTTTGAAAATTAATAGAAATTTAAAGAATTTAGATAAAATAGCTGAAGATTTGTAAATCTTGTGCAAAGTTTAAACTTGCTGGGGAGGAATTATGAAATGGAATTATCTTTAAAAAGCTGATTCAGTTATAAACTTTACACAAGGTAATATAAGCTCTGTAGAATGCACTGATAACTCAGTCTCATATGTTAGACAAGCTTGTAACGTTGTTCCCGCTTCAAATAAACTTTTGAAAAATAAATTCAGCGATTTGAATTATATAATTTATATATATATATATATATATATATATATATATATATATATATATATATATATATATATACATGGATAAAAAGTATAGATATAACATTAAACTACGAGTATAAAAAATTATTAGTTGAAATCTATTTGGACAAAAATTCAGAACTTTGGTACTGTGTTTCTCATTCCCGTGAACGACTACAGTAATACAAATAATTCGTATATTAATAAATATGGTCATCTATAATTTTAAATTTACAATTATACAAAAAACACTTTTTATTTCTTTTCTAAAAATCTGTAAATTCAAATTGAAAATAAATTTAGTATGTTACAGAAGACCATATTTATAAATATAAGAACTATTTGCATTACCGTAATCGTACATGGGAATGTATGACATGGATTACACAACTTTAAAAATTATGTTCTTTTCTAATTTGCAAACAAAATTAGCTTTTTAAAATTTACAAGGGTCATTCAAATATAAACAAGCCTTTTGCAAAAAAAAATTTACATTTAGGCAAAAAACACACTTTATAATTATTTTTCTACATAGTTCCCCTCCTTAGTTATGCATTTTTCCCATCGAACAGGTAATTATTTCATGCCCATTTCGAATAATGACTTCGGGCGGGTACACAACCAATTGCACACAAACTGTTAAACTTTTTGATCGTTCGCAAAACTGTCTTCTCCAAGTGCTTCCTTGAGAGGACCAAACATGTGAAAATCGCATGGCGAAAGATCAGGGCTATAGGGAGGATGGTCAAGGATAGACTAGTGTATTTTTGCCAATTTTTGGGTTGTTAAGACTGCTATGAGGGATCTAGCATTATCACGCAGGCACAGGACGTCTCGGCTGGGCTGATGACACCTTTTTTGACCGATATGCAGCTCGTACCTGGTCAGGAAGCTCACATTATTAGACAGCGTTTATTGTGCAACGATTTTGAAGAAAATCAACAAGAAAAACTCCTTGAGAATCCCAAAACACAGTTGACATCACCATCCCGTCTGACAAGCGAGTTTTGGCTTTTGATGTTCCTGGCTCCTCTTTTTCTCTCCACTACATACTGGCCAGACTTTTACTCGCGGCTATGAAAATGTGTTTTCCCCGAACTGTGTACGCAGTCGGTCCCGAATTTCGGCTGGTTTAACGCCCTCATACGCCTCTCATTTTGAGGACAACTCAGGGAACAGGTCGGGCGGTCGGATGGGCCTTTAGTCATCTGGAGGGGATCCCCATCTATCCTTCCTGATGCTCCGCCAACCTCCGACATTCTTTCTAAGTCCTCAGAAGCTCAAAAGGCTCTTTTATATTTGAATGCCCCTCGTACTGGAAAACCTTGAACTTTGATCTACAAATGTAGATATATTATATTATAATAATGACATAGTGTTTTAAAAAAGTTATGTACATGTTGAGCTATCTTCAGCCGATATGGTTCACTTTAGCATAGCGTAAAATCTCGACACCCGGAAGGGTATAAAGAGATGTAAAAAGACTATAACAATATTAATAGGTAATTATTGTTCTCCTTATTATCATAAAGTTTTGTTAGTCCATTCGTGAGTTATCTATCCACACAGATGTCATTGAGAAAATGGTCAAAACACAATCAGGGAACCTCAAAACATGTTTTTCCGTAAAAGACTCGCAATATATTTTTTCTTGAATGCAATACTGCCTTATATTAGGTGTAAGAAATACATGGTACATAAAAATCAGCTTCTTTCGATTTCCCTATAAAAATGGAAAGAAATGTAAGGTAAATAATAATTAGTAGATTATAATTTTTATTAAACATGATATTTACATAAAAAAGTAACTTGCATATGGTAAACAGCCTAACCAAAAGTAAGTAAATAAATCAAAAATTAATAATTATGTTCTTTTTAAAAGGCGAGGAGATTATTTGCATTACATTTTGAATCTTTTCTTTTAACTTTAAGTTAGCTATTACATTTCACTTTATAAATTTAGTTGTACAACGATAGCCTAAATTGTGGACAGGAATAAGTCTAGTAATTTAAACTGCATCTGGTGTTATTACATTGTTTTGACTGCAAATGAAAAAGAAAAACAGGAATATAGTTTAGTTATCAGTAATTTCATATTAAAACTCACCTATTAATGCATTCATAATAAACAGACAAATATTTTATAGTCCCAACACAAGGATCGCCAAATTCTGCGTTAGATGCTCCTATACTACATGATGTTTTACTATTACACCTGCAAAATGAATAATAAATATATTTTCAAAAAAAAATTTTAATTGATACTATTCTACAGCATTAATAAATTATTTATACTAATAATAGACTATAATATGTAATTTGTATAAATAAAAAATCATCGCAATTTTCAGAAAGAATGGTAAAGTAACAACAAAAATGATTTTACCTTGACAAAAATTGCTACCCAGTTTGTTAATATAAATAATTTTTTCTATATTTTCTGGCTGAACCTAGTAAGTCCGTTTGTTAATTTTGTTACATTGGCTACGTCAAATCCCTATCTATACACAATGATTCATGACACCCGGTGGAGATTAATTGTACAGTTAGGAGGCTCAAAATAGTGCCTTTTCCTTAATAAACTCAATAACCAGAAAGTTATAGCAGTTCCATGTCCAATTATTAAATACCGCTGAGTTTAATAGGGAAGAATAACTAATATTTATCAGAAAATATTGGGGAAGATTGCCACCCTGGGATTTTAACCGAAGCGCCTTATATGTTCCGTAAAAGTCAGTCTCATAAGTCCCCTATAACGGTAAGTATTTTCAGTGATCATTGCCCAAAGTACCATGAAATGATAGTGTGAACAAATATGACAATTTCAAGTATTCTTGCAATGATATAGTACATGAATTATTTTATAACATTAATAATGATATTATCAGAAGTGTATTGCTACTTTTTATCAGTAAACTTGATATTCTAGAAAAATCAAATTCAGCAATTTAGGATCTAATTTGCAATTATATTCACGATATTCGCAAAAAAATTGTGGTGCATAATCAGTATATTATGTAGTACCTATCTGCCATTTATTATTATTATTTCAGTATTAAAACACCTTTATACAATATCGGCGTATTCGGCGACAGATTAAAATTTCACCATTGTAATAATCGGGAATGTTAACAATTTTTTTATTGAACTATTCTAACTATTTGACATTTTAATAAGTTGGCAATTAACACAGAAATCAGTTTGTAATCAAATAGCATCTGTAGTTCAATTTATGTTCACTCAAAAAATTAAAAAATCAAGAGTAATCTTTAAAGGTTAAATTAGGAATATATGTTTATAAACACTTTTTGACTTCAAGTGATTCCTAAACTATTTCTGATATGTTTTCAGATTCTACAGTAATTTATAATACCTTATATAACGTGCACGCTATTAAAATTTATTTTCAGATTTCTAATAAAGATATCATTGATATTTGTTTTGCACAAAAAAGTACAAGTTGAGCACATAAATATTACTAGAAAATTTGTATTGATTTTCTAAATGACACTAATTGCGGTTACAGAGTTGGAATGTCATTTATATTAAATAATATTAAGATTTCGAAAATATTTCATACAGCACAAATAGAATTAGATATAAAAATAACAAAAATGCACAAAAAAATGTGGTTCCACAGCGAAGTTGTAACCCCATATTGCTATAATTAATATTAGTCGAAGTAAACTTTTTTGAAGTAAAATATTTTTTTTCACAATGTAAAACAAAAATTGTATAACATCGATAATTAAATTATAGACTATGTGGAAGAAATAACATACCTTGTACAAACTATACCAATGCAAAACAGACAATGAAAAGAGATTGATAGAAGGATAGTTTTAGGCTGTAGAATATACAAAAAAAATAATTCAGAGTAAATTAAGTTCCAATATAAAACGAGATGTTTTTAATACGTGCGTTATTCCTGTTGTCACTGATAAAATGACAAATACAAAAGCTTCGAATGAATCAAAACAAGATGGAACGACATATTTATTGAAAGTCTAACTACAAGACCGAGTTAAATTAACAGAAATTAGGAAGAAAAGGAGTTGCACGATATAATAACATATTCAAAATTAATTAATTGAAAATGAATGGGACACATTATGAGAAGGAATGATGAAAGATGCACCAAAGAACTAACAGACTGGCTACCTAGGGACAAGAAAAGAAGAAGAGGAAAGCAAAGGGTCGGATGAGAAGATGAGCTAAGAGAAACTTCCAAAATATAGAGCAGAGAGCAGCATACAGAATTATGGAAACAAATGGGGGAGGCCTATACCCAGAAATGGGTTTCTTGAGGAACGTTAAATGTGTAATTTAATTTAACAACTCGATATATAACAAAATATTTAAACTTAATTAAATTATTTAATGATAATGAAAGGCTTTTTTTACCTTTGCAGTATAAGTGTGGATATATTTTAAACCGCTTTGTCATGCACCTTTATGCAATTATATGGTAAAATGCAAAAAAATTCCATTTTCAGGGCACTTGAGGGAGCTGTAAACAAGCTTAAAATAGCTTAATTAGGCTGTAGCACATAACATTTTGATGAAAACTATTCAATTTTTAAGAGCCGTCGAAATCGTTTAGCCTGCTTCTAGATAGTGTACTAGACAACAGTATATAACAGTTTTAACGGAATCGAAGGTTCAGATGAAAATAATAGATGTAATATAGCTACTATTTCAATCAGAACTAAAGGGGAGTTCTTGAAGTCCAGAACCACTGGAGATTTTTAGATGTTACAAAAAAAAAAATGTAATACAGGATGCATATTTTATATCAGGTAGTTGAATTCGTAAGTGAAAACTTGTTTAAGTAAATAGCTTTAATAACTTTAACACATTGCTGAGGCGTCAGTTCAGCCATAATAAATTGTCATCAACCATTCTCTATAAAAGTCAACTGCAAACTGCCAAATGTCAGCTGAAACTAAAATGGCGGCCAAACTACCTGATATATAATATTTACTCTGTATAGCAATACCTGTCCTCCACTTTCTTTTTTGAAACAGATGCGATACAATTGAGAGTCGTCTGGTAAGTGCAGATATGAGGTACCTGCCGTCCGTAGTTTGCTCCAATAATTTTTATCACGTGATTTTTCTTACATTCGATTGTCAAAGATGAATGTTCACAAGCAGTTTCGGTTAAATACGCTAAAAATAAGAATATACATTTAGAACAATTTTAATTCCATCCATTGAAAAAATTAATTACTGAAATGGCACCGCTAGTAACATCTATGATTTTTTTTTTTTTTGTAAAGCGGACTGAACTACTGAGGTTATATGCCGCCTCGGTTCCTCGTTTTTGGTGGTGTGACAACGACACGCAGTGGTCGTTGGTATGGGTTTTAGCAAATCGGTCACCCATCCAACTACTAACCGCGGGCAGCCTTGCTTAACTTGCGTTATCGAGTGAACCAGAATAAACGCTTGCAGCCATGTCGTTGCCATCTATGATTATTATTAATATATTTATAGGATAATGTTGGCAATAGTAATACATCAGAGGTAAAAATTTTAAAACAAGTGATTCTAAAATCTTAGAAAAAGCACACTGAATAGATATTGGTCTATAATTTGAGATTTCATTCCTGTTTCCATTTTTAAAAACCGGTGTTATATATAATTTTTTCCATATATCAGGAAATTTACCGACATTTAATGACAAGTTAAATAAAATGCATAAAGGTTGGGCAAGGGTTGCGCTACAGTTTTTAATAAAATATGTAGGTATATTATCTGGCCCAGCGCCTTTACTATCATCAAGATCTAGTAGATTGTTAAAAACAGTGTCAATATCAATTTTAATTTTATTAAGTACCACATTGGTGTTACTATTTTGATAATTGAATTTAGATTTCAATTGATAACTATGTGATACATACACTGATTGGACAAAATCTGCGAACATATTCATAATTGTTTGACTATCGCTTGAGGTAACATTATTGTAGGACATATTACTCGGTATATTAAGATTGCTATTCTATTTTTCTTTCACATATTTCCAGAATGACTTAAGATTATAATTTAAGTTACTTTGAGTATTGTTCAGAAACAAATTGTAATCATTTTTAATTTTAATTTTCGATTCAGTTCTTAATTGTCTATATAAACTTAAAAAATAATAATTATTAGTTTTCTTATACTTACTATAGGCGTGATTTTTCATTTTTATTAATCTTTGTGCATTTGAGGAAAACCAACATGGATACTTGTTACAATTAATATAAATTTTTGGAACGAACATTTCAATAGCACTATATATAATATTATAAAATACATTTAAATTAACATCATCATCTTCTACAAATATGTTGTTCCACTCATATTCATCTAAATATTTATTAATATCATCATAATTTGCTCGTTTAAAATTATACTTCCAGTAATTATCTACCACAAGCGAAGAGTTATTTACAACTAAAGGAAATTGAATTTGAATTTGCGGATTATGATCATCAGGTTTTACAAGATAATTGCAATCATTACTTATTTCTACATTACTATGATTACTAAAAATAAGGTCCAAAATTACATTGTTTTTATTTAGTATATTATTATGCTGTTTAAGATCTAAATACGCCGAACTGTCACAAACGATTTCTTCTGCTGTAGACGTGATGCCAGTCGGGACGAGCGCTGCATCATCAGTGTCGTACTCCCACGCGATACCTGGCAAGTTGTAGTCACCGGCAATACAAATCTTAACACAAGGCGAGTGTTCCATGATATTTTCAATAGTTTTCATATGTTCTAAATAGTGACGCTCGTCGCACTGAGGGGGTAAATATACTCCACCAATTATATACTCCTTGGAGTCAATCATTATTGATACAAAAATCTGTTCAATACCGACATCGATATTAGTAAATTTAGCAGAATGCAAATTTGAGTTCACTGCTATAAGTACACCGCCGCCGCGACATTTAGAACTAGATGACTTATTTCTATCGTATCTGTACACAACAAAATCAGTTGAAAATAGTTCAGAGTCCAATATTCCGTCGCATAACCATGTTTCTGTTAAAACGATAATATTATAATTGTTATTAACTGTTTCATTAAAAAAATTTATAGTATTTGACGTTTGTTGACAATATTTGACAGGCAGCAACAAAATGGCATCTATATCAAAAGGTATCGATTGTGATAGTGGAAATCGTTTAAACGCGACAGATTACAATGTTTCAGTGAAAAGATTTAGCGAGTCAAATGAAAAAGGCTGAAATTTAGTATACGTTCAGTATTTTTACGCATCAATAGTTTTTTATGCAAGCGATAGGTAAATATATGTTATGGATACAACAGTACCAAATCAATGGGTCGCTTTATTTTCATTAAACCAAGTACTGTGATCTCAATTTATGGAGCATGAGTTCTGGACTTAGCCGCTGACGCCCTTGACGCCCCTGAAGTTGACTTTCTGGCCGTAAATGCGTAATATTGATACTGTGTTCTAATGTGGTATGAATGAGCGACATTTAGACCCGAAAAGATAAGGTTTGGTATTAGCATAAACGGTGAGCGCCAAGGAGCGCGATCTCAACTACCTACTGACCGTATACAAAAGTTTTAATTAAAAAAGAAGAGTTCTATGTTAAATTGAAAGAATTTTATGATGATAAAGAGCAATCGCTGCAGAAACCATGGAATAAACAGCCTATGTTCAAATTTATGAATGACTTAAACCAACTATAAAGGCAGGAGGACAGTAAACGTCATCACAATACCATATTAGCACTAAGTATAATTTTTTTTTATTATAAAGCGTAAATAACAGAATGAGTTAATAAAAATTATTTTACCGCTTGAAGAGCATTGCGAGAATCTACTCTAGGTCCAGAAGCCTTGCGGCCATGGAGACTTTGACAAAACGAAATATGCTTTGAAATGTAAGTTTTTAATACCAACGCCTTATTGAAATATTTTTTCTCTGTGTCGAGTTTGCTTGAAGAACAGACCCCAGTCTCGCAAGCGTGTCGTTATAAGACTGATTATCTCAAAAGATTTTAAATTAGACAATTAGAGGACAAGTTGATTTAATTAATCTTCAATCATCCGCTGATAGGAAATTTTAATAGCTTACAAATTATCAAAACAATACTAGAAAACTCCTTCAGTTAAGACAAATAGAGTCTAAAACAGAAGCAAAAATGGTTTTGGAACTTCTAAAATATTTCTTCTGTTTGGGCCGTCAAACATGCTACAAGGTGTAGTTGTGAATTTGTTGCAGAATTGCGCACCACATCGGATCATCTGGAGGTCGCATTACCGAGTTCTATTTGGCTGCGATAACAAAATCGGGCAGGTGACCACCGAAGAAAAACAAAATTCGAATTTTAAAGTAAGACAAGAAAGAACCTTCGACAAATACACAGTGTGTCCCATTTAAGGTACGAATGTATTGGAATCTCGAGAACCGTAAGAGATATGAGGTTGGTTAAATTAGACGAAAGTTGCCTAATTAGTAGGGAAATTTTAACATGTATTTGTTTTTCCAATTGAATGCGTACGTTATGTGGCAACGCCATGTAAGATTTTGGATAAAGAAAAAATATCAGGGGAGTCGAGAAAAAAGAAGAAGGAGACACTGTCAGATATTTTATTGATATTGATTATTGTAATTATTTTTGGTTGAAAAATAAAATACATTGAATCGTAAATAAAGTGTCGAGTGATTTATTTCACTACCCCACATTGGTGACCCCGATATTCCAATAGCAATGCTTACTGACAGAGTTCCAGAAATGCCTATCAGACCAGAGATTTCAAGAGTTGCGGTTAAAATTCCACCCTTTTGGAGAAAGAATGTCACAATATGGTTTCTGCAAGTAGACTCCCAATTCATAACGGCTGGTATTTCAAATGAAGAAACTAAATACCATTAGGTTATCGGTTCTCTTGACAGCGAAGTGGCTGAAATGATCAGTGATCTCATTGCCAGACCTTTATCAACTACTCCTTATACCAATCTAAAAACTCGTCTTATTGCAGAATTTGAAGAATCAGAGGGTCGTAAAGCTAAAAAATTATTGTCAGAAATTGAACTAGTAGATAAGAAACCATCAACTTTACTACGTGAAATGCGTTCACTTGCCGGTAGCCAAGAGACAGATGAATTTTTACGCACAATATTCCTTCAACGACTTCCAACAAATGTTAGTTCGATCCTCGCTACCAGTCAAGACGATCTAGATAAGCTGGCGACAATGGCGGACAAGATTTTGGATATAACATCTCCAGCAATGCCATTTATCTGTTCTTCTACTTCAACTCCTCCCACTACCCGTCAGCTAGACAAATTAAATTGTCTTGAACAACAAATCAAAGAACTCACGACTTCTCTACATAAACTTCGAAGTCGTTTTTGCAGTAGAAACAATGGTCCGACCCGTCCTCGAACCAAATCACCAAAATCTCACAACATTTGTTGGTATCATTTTAATTTTAAGGAAAACGCCAGAAAATGTGTGAACTTCAAGTCGAACGTGCCGAAATCTTCGGAAAACTAATTAGCCTTCACTTTTTGGCGGCTGGTGATGGGGTTACTTTGTGTTCATACCGCCTTTTTGTTGTAGACAGAACTACCGGTCTTCAACTACTAGTTGACTCTGAAGCGGACATATCAGTTATACCTGCGTCGCTTCAGGAAAAAAGAAACCTCACTAAACGAGAACTTTACGCAGTAAATGGTTCCACAATCAAGATCTACGGAGAAAAATTGCTGAATCTGGATCTAGGCTTGAGAAGACAATTTCGCAGGCCATTCACACTAGCAGATGTTCGTCACCCCATCATTGGAACTGATTTTCTCAATCATTTTGGGATTCTGCTAGATTTAAAGAACTACTAGACAGCATAACTAAACTTACATGCCAAGGTTCTGCAACTCAATCAAAAGTATCCTCAATTCATTTGATCTCCCAAGTTTACTTCGAGAAAAACCAAATTTTGAACATTCTTCGCACAATCATTACCATATTATAACAACGGGAACGCCAGTTACTTCTAAACCACGTCGTTTACCACCAGCTAAACTTGCAGCGGCTAAACTCGAGTTTCAACATATGATAGACATGGGTATTTGCAAACCTTCTGATAGCTGCTGGTCGAGTCCTCTACACATGACACCCAAAAAAGATGGTACATGGCGCCCTTGTGGAGACTACCGTGCTCTAAATGCTGTAACCACGCCAGATCGTTACCCAATCCCTCATTTACAAGACTTCAATTGTCAACTTGAAGGTAAAACAACTTTCTCTAAAATTGATTTGAGGAGAGCATTTCATCATATACCAAAAGCTCCAGAAGACGTAGCAAAAACTGCTGTTATCACGCCTTTGGGACTTTTTGAATTTGTCAGATTACCATTCGATCTCCGAAGTGCTGCTCAATCATTTCAACGTTTCATACATTCCGTACTCAGAGATTTCTCATTTGCTTTTGCTTATACGAGTATTGACGACATTTTAATTGCTTCTTCGAATGAAGAACAACATTTAATTCATCCAATATACTATTCAGCTTAACTTTTTGGCTACCTAGAAACCATTTGTGCGCAGCTCTAGAGCCTACACGGTTTGATATATTCGAATGAAACCTTTACAGGCATCTACAGTTTGATTGGGAATACGTGCTTTTTATGAATTCACATTTTTATTACACATGATGTGCGAGATATTAAGTAAATAAACTAATTTTTTGTTTCGTGTAGCTTTTGTTAAATAACACGCGTTGCTACTTCTGTTAAAAATTCAAAGATAAAGGGTATTGACAGTTCACTTTCAAATTCATTTTTTTATTTTTAAATTGATGTTTTAAAATTTTACAAAGTATTAAGCATGTACGCCCATTTATTCTAAACAGAAATAAATTTACCATACTTGTCTAACTTGTCTAGAATTTAAGTAATTTATTTTTAAAATTTCAAAGTGAACTGTCAATACACTTTATCTTTAATTTTTTAAAAAAAAGAATGACAACTTGTCATTTTTGACAGTTCAGTTCAAAATTTTAATTATACATTACTTTAATTGTAGACAGATTAGATAAGTTTGCTATATTTATTTGTGTTTAGAATAAAGGAGCGAACATGAGTACTATTTTGTAAATTTTTTAAAGTGGTAGAAATGATTACATATTTTGACAGTTGCAATTAATTCAAATTGATTTGTAAACGTCAATATTTTATGAAAAATAGTTTTGGTCACGTACTAAATTACAAATACACTGAAATTAAATGAAATTCATGGTAAGTGTATAATTTAATTATAGAATATCATTTCTCCTAATAATTTTGCAGGAAATACATTACGAACTTCATTATAAATGTCATATATAAATTAGGTTATATGAACAAAGAACAAATTAAATTTGAAAATACTATAGAATTTCGGAAGAAATTAATAAATACTTATAAAACAAATTATATTGGATGAATTAGGAGCAGTCAAAATGAAAACATACAACTTTTTAATTCAAAATCCTTGTACAAATTGAAGTATCTTGTATTGATTAAAAATGTTGTTTTTTACATAAACAACCAAAAATTAATTATAATTTATGGTAAGTGTGTATAATTTAATTGTACAATATACATTTTCCCGATTATATTGCAGAGAACTCATATTTCAAGAATTCCATTAAAAAAAAAATCAACCATAAGTTTGGTTATATTTTCACGGAACAATTTATGAAATACTATTCAATTATGTACGAAATGATTAAATACCAATGAAACTAATTTTATTCGATGTATTAGGGCTATCAAAGTGTAAACATAATGTATTCCTGAATTTGTGAAAAATTTTGACATTTCACGGTATATCGAGTGAGGGAATCGTTAAAAAAGTTGATTCTTCATTTATAAATAGTGAAATTAAATATAATACATAGTAGGAAGATATATTTTTATTTTATGTTGTAGAGAAAAACATATACAAATAAATCAAGCATCAATGATAAAATGAAATTTTGTTGTATTTACAAGATATCAACTATAGAATTACGCATAAAATTATTAAATACTAATGAAGCAATTAGCTGTATTATATAATATAAGAAAAATTCATGAAGAGGAAGATTACAGTACATATGTCAACAGTTTTCTTATTAAATTCAATTAAATTATCTTACGTAATTATTTAAATCTCAAACAGTTGATGACGAAAGTTGTCATATTCATGATGAAAACTATGCTACTCTACCCGGTCAACAACCTGCTAATATTCCAAGAAGAAATATTTTTCGGCAGTAATTTATACGGACACATTTTGACCAGGATCAGTTTAAAAATATTGGTATGGAGATTAGAATAATAATATACTTTTATTGTTTTAAATAATTATTTATTGTAATGAAAGAGTTTCATTGTTGTAATCAAGTATTTTCATTATTGTAATCAAATATTTGCATTATTGTAATCAAAAATTTATATTGTAGCTGTCACTTCTTACAAATTTTTGTGCAACGTGTTATTTTTGACAGATGTGTTTGAAATTTTAATTACAAATTACATTAATTCTAGACAAGTCAATTAAAATAATTAAAAATAATGACCAATAAAATTTTTCATTTTGTCTGCATTTTGAAGTTTATATGTTATGGTGACGCTAAATCTGTATTATACGATCAAATTTACTGAAAATAAAATAAAACCGGGAAATTTAAATCAAATTATTATTTCCAATAAATTTTTTTGCTATGATTATACTTCAAAGTATAACTGTCAAACTGACGTTAGACTGAAGAAGGACGGTATTACACGACCAAATTTTATAAAAATGAAGAAAACCGCGAACTTGACAGGAAACAATTATTTCGAATAACATTTTTTAATTTGCTGCTATTTTGACGTTAAACTAAGAAAAGTCGGTATTACACGATCAAATTAAGTAAAAATAAAGTTAATCCGCCAAATTTGTTGAAAATATAGAATTCTAATTATTGTTTATTATTATTGACGGTATTTTTAAATTGACAAGATAATAATAGAAATGTCAGATTGACAGAATTCTTTATTACATTATCAAATTTAATAAAAAATAAAAAAAAACGCGAAATTTAAATGATAAAATAAATTCCAATAAAAAATTTTCATTTTTATGCTAATTTTACTGTAATAATCCTCCACATGTAGGCATCTTATTTAAAAAAATCGTCATCCGGAATCACCTATATGTGAGCAGCAAATAGCATTCATTTATATTGTCCAATTTATTATTTTTTTTGTGTACATAATAGACATATATTTATTATGTAAAATATATATTAAATAAAATATACATATTTCTTCTTAAACTTTTATTTCAATGAATGTTTTTAATTTTGAATGTACAAAATAGCAATGAAATCGCTACCTGTCATTATATTTCTTCCACTTAGTAGTGGTGCGCTGCTGTCAACACTTAATACATTGAGTTTTGTCTCTTCCTATGTTAATACTTTGTGCTTTAAACTAGAAAAAGTCGGTATTACACGATCAAAAGTAAATGCGTTAAATTTGTCGACAATGTAATATGCAAATTATTATATATTATTATTGACGGTTCTTTTAAATTGACAAGATAATAATTGAAATCCCAGATTGACAGAAGTATTTATAACATGACCAAATTTAATAAAAATAAAATAAACTTTGAGATTTTAAAAAAAATTCCAACTTAATTTTTTTTATATTACTGGACGTTAGATTATGTAAAGTTGGTATTACACGATCAAATTTAGTAATAATAAAGTGAATCCGCCAAATTTGTTGACAAAGGAGAATGCAAATTATTGTACATTATAATTGATAATTTTTTTAAATTACCAATAGAAATATCAGATTGACAACAGCCTTTATCACATGATCAAATATTAATTAAGTTGTTTTTGATTAAATTTTTTTTAAATCAATTTTTTGGTATCCAAAGAAAGATGTCGAATAGACGGGACAAATGAAAATATAGAAAATGGCGGCTGTCGATTATTTTCATAAAGACATCAGAAAAATATAGTGTTTGGTATCAAATGAGAATTTTGAATAGACAAGTTTAAATTTATTCGCTTCGGTTGTACTTTGAAGTGTAACTGACAAGATAACGTAAGACTGGGTAAGGTTGATATTACACGATCAAATTTTATAAAAATTTAAAAGACCGCGAAATTTAAAGGAAAAAAATTTCCGTTAAAATTTCACGATTTTATTCTACTTTGACGTTAGATTAGGTAAAGTCGACAATATGGAATGCAAATTATTATACATTATTATAAGCGGTATTTTTAAATTGCCAAGAAGACAATAGAAATGTCAGATTGGCAAAAATTTTTATTATATGATCAAATATTATTGCACATTGTGTTTAATTTAAATTAAATTATTTTTTTTAGGTATCTAACTTGTGGGGTATGAAATGAAATGTTTTCGGAGTTCGCAGATAATCATTTTTTTAAGTCACTTGAAATATATTGCAGGGTTAAAATTAAAACACTTGGTCTTGGTAATATCCACGGAAAATTTATTAATTGTGTTTGTCATATTTTTTTTCGCAAACCAATTACGATCGGCAAATATTTTCCTTCAAATTTATGAATATTTGCGACCTGTGGGGTATCTAGTAAAATGTTTCAGAAGTGATATATTGAGGAATTTAGTAATGACCGATCTTTATTATAAATCAGTATGATTGGTAATTGCTTTTCTGATAATTCCCCTAAACCTAGCTTGTGAAGTATTGAGTGTAACGTTTCAAGTTCAAAAAGTTGGAAAAAGTAGTGATGAACCTTCTTTATCATAAATAATTACGATCAGCAATTGTTTTTGTGGAAATTACTAGAAACTTAACTTAGGGGTATTAAATGAACTGTTTTAGAGACGGGAAGTTAAGAGACACTGACATGAAAGTGAGGAACGCAGTGACGAGCTTTCTTCGCTTATGTATTGACATGAAAGCGAGGAACGAAGTGACGAGCTTTCCTCGCCAATGTATTGACATGAAAGCTAGGAACAAAGTGACGTGCTTTCTTCGCCAATTTACTGACTTGGAAGCGAGGAACAAAGAGACTGCTTTCTTCTTCAGTGTCGCGGAGCCTAGGGGTCAGACCTGCGAAGCAGGTCGGACCGCTAGTCCCATATACTAAAAGGCTTATTCACTTTCTATATATCTATACTTTCATCTGCCTAGTAACCAAATTTGTGCGCAGCTCTAGAGCCTAGACGGTTTGACGGATTTCAGTGAAACCTTTACCGGCAGTTAGAGATTTTTTCAGAATAGCGCCTTTTTATGAATTCACATTTTTAGTACACATGATGTGCGAGATTTTAAATAAAAAAGGTTTATGGATCAAAGTGTGCGGTTGCTATGAAAGTGGAGTTTGTTGATTCTGGTTGTAACTTTACAAAAATTTATGTTCAATTTGTCATTTCTGACAGTTCTGTTTCAAAAATTAATTATAAATTACATATATTCTAGACAAATTGAAGATGTTTTGTAAATTTATCTGTGTTCACAATTAATGAACAAATATGTGTACTATTTTGTAAATATTTTAAAAGTTAATTAAAAAAATAAAAATTGTAGCTGTCACTTTTCACAAATTTTTGTGCAACTAGTTATTTTTGACATTTCAGTCTGAAATTTCAAATATAAGTTCCTTTAATTGTAGTTCAGTTAGACGAATTTGGTAATTTATTTGTGTTTAGGATAAATTAACCAACATGATTATTATTTTGAAATTTTTTTAAATATGAATTTTTTTCCATATTATTTTCAAATTTAAAATAAATATGACAGATGTCTTTGTTCGTCAACCACGATTCTTTTAAGGATTTTAGGCGGTAAAATTCAAATGAGTTAACTTCTAATCTTACACAAATAAGTTGAAGATTATTTTTCACTTCATAGATGGTTTCATTTTCTTTTCAAAAAATACAACAGATGTCTCTGCTTGACAACATCTAAGTATTTTAGGCGGTAAAATTTAAATAAGTTAATTAGTTATCTAATATAAAAAGATCGTTTTAAATATTTATAATCAATTTCAGAATTATTATTTTTATCATCAGTTGTTTTTTATTTCTAATCCTTCCGTGTTTAAAAGTTTCACGTTAGAGATTTATAATGAAGTATCATAAAGGTATTTTGGACGATTGTCAATTGATTTTTTATAAATAATATTTAAATCCTACCGTGTTTGGTATTGAATGAAAGGTCTCGCAGTAGAAATTTGAACTCAAATGTCAAAAAGTTGATTTGGACGATCGTTAATTGTTTTGTATAAATGTTATTTAATTCCTACCGAGTTTGGTATCAAATTAAAGGCCTCGCGGAGGAGATTTGAACTTAAGTGTCAAAAAATTGTTTTGGACGATTGTCAATTGTTTTCAAAAAATATTATTTAAATCCTACCGTGATTGGTATCAAATTAAAGGCCTTGCGGAGGAGATTCTAACTCAAGTGTGAAAAAGTTGTTTTGGACGATTGTCAATTGTTTTTTATAAATATTATTTAAATCCTACCGTGTTTGGTGTCAAATTAAAGGCCTCGCGGAGAAGATTTGAACTCAAGTGTCAAAAAGTTAATTTGAACGATTGTCAATTGTTTTGTATAGATGTTATTTAATTCCTACCGTGTTTGGTATCAAATTAAAGGCCTCGCGGAGGACATTTAAACTCAAGTGTCAAAACGTTGTTTTGGACGATTGTCAATTGTTTTTTATAAATATTATTTAAATCCTACCGTGTTTGGTATCAAATTAAAAGTCTCATGAAGGATATTTCAACTCAAGTGTCAAAAAGTTATTTTGGTAAATCGTCAATTGTTTTTTAATAAATGTTATTTAAATACTAACGTGTTTGGTATTGAATTAAATATCTCACGGAAGAGATTTAATCTAAAGTGCCAAATAGTAGTAACACAAAAGCGAGAAACGAAGTGACGAGCTTGCTTCGCCATGCACTGACTTGAAAGCGAGGAACGAAGTGACGAGCTTTCTTCGTCAATGTACTGACATCGAAGCGAGGAACGTAGTGACGAGCTTGCTTCGTCGATGCACTGACATGGAAGCGAGGAACGAAGTGACGAGCTTTCTTCGTCAATGTACTGACATCGAAGCGAAGAACGTAGTGACGAGCTTGCTTCGCCAATTGTTTGGTATAAATTGGAAATTATTTAAGACTACCCAATTTATTTTTCTATATTTTCAGTTGTAATCTTCTTCAGTGACGCGGAGCCTAGGGGTCAGACCTGCGAAGCAGGTCGGACCGCTAGTCCAATATACTAAAAGGCTTAATTCACTTTCTATACTTTCATCTGCCTAGTAACCATTTGTGCGCAGCTCTAGAGCCTAGACGGTTTGACCGATTTCAGTGAAACCTTTACCGGCAGTTAGAGATTTTTTTGGAATAGGGCCTTTTTATGAATTCACAATTTTAGTACACATGATGTGCGAGATATTAAATAAAAAAGGTTATGGATCAAAGTGTGCGGTTGCTATGAAAGTGGAGTTTGTTGATTCTGGTTGTAACTTTACAAAAATTTATGTTCAATTTGTCATTTCTGACAGTTCTGTTTCAAAAATTAATTATAAATTACATATATTCTAGACAAATTGAAGATGTTTTGTAAATTTATCTGTATTCAGAATAAGTGAACAAATATGTGTACTATTTTGTAAATATTTTAAAAGTTAATTAAAAAAATAAAAATTGTAGCTGTCACTTTTCACAAATTTTTGTGCAACTAGTTATTTTTGACATTTCAGTCTGAAATTTTAAATATAAATTACTTTAATTGTAGCTAGACAAATTTGGTAATTTATTTGTGTTTAGAATAAATTAACAAACATGATTATTATTTTGAATTTTTTTTAAAAATATGAATTCTTTTCCATTTTATTTTCAAATTTAAAATAAAGATGACAGATGTCTTTGTTCGTCAACCTCAATACTTTAAAGGATTTTAGGCGGTAATATTCAAATGAGTTAACTGCTAATCTTACACAAATAAGTTGAAAATTATTTTTCACCTCATTAATGGTTTCTTCTTCTTCTCAAAAAATACAACAGATGTCTCTGCTCGACAACATCTAAGTATTTTAGGCGGTAAAATTTAAATAATTTAATTAGTTATCTAACATAAAATGATCGTTTTAAATATTTATAATCAATTTCAGAATTTTTTTTATCTAAATTCGTAGAATTGTCAAAAAGTTATTTTGAACAATCCTCAGTTGTTTTTTATTTCTAATCCTGCCGTGTTTGTTACTAAGTTAATAGTTTAACGTTAGAGCTTTAAAATAAAGTGACGATTGTCAATTGTTTTTTATAAATATTATTTAAATCATATCGTGTTTGGCATTAAATTAAAGGTCTCGCAGAGGAGATTTGAACTCAGATGTCAAAAAGTTGTTTTGGACGATCGTTAGTGGTTTTATTAGAAATATTATTTAAATCCTACCTTGTTTGATATTGAATTAAAGGTCTCGCAGAAGAGATTTGAACTAGAGTGTCAAAAAGTTGTTTAGGACGATTGTCAATTGTTTTTTATAAATATTATTTAAATCCTACCGTGTTTGGTATTGAATTAAAGGTCTCGCAGAGGAGATTTGAACTAGAGTGTCAAAAGGTTGTTTAGGACGATTGTCAATTGTTTTTTATAAATATTATTTAAATCCTACCGTGTTTGGTATTGGATTAAAGGTGTCGCAGAGGAAATTTGAACTAGAGTGTCAAAAGGTTGTTTAGGACGATTGTCAATTGTTTTTTATAAATATTATTTAATTCCTACCGTGTTTGGTATCAAATTAAAGGCCTCACGGAGGAGAACTCAAGTGTCAAAAATTTGTTTTGGACGATTGTCAATTGTTTTTTATAAATATTATTTAAATTCTGCAGTATTTGGTATCAAATTAAAAGTCTCATGAAGGATATTTTAACTCAAGTGTCAAAAAGTTATTTTGGTAAATCGTCAATTGTTTTTTATTAATGTTATTTAAATCATAACGTGTTTGGTATTGAATTAAATATCTCACGGAAGAGATATAAACTAAAGTGACAAATAGTAGTAACATGGACTCGAGAAGTGACGAGCTTGCATCGCCCATGCACTGACTTGAAAGCGAAGAACGAAGTGACGAGCTTTCTTCGTCAATGTACTGACATTGAAGCGAGGAACGTAGTGACGAGCTTGCTTTGCTGAAGCACTGACTTGAAAGTGAGGAATGAAGTGACGAACTTTCTTCGTCTAGGGCTGATATGGAAGTGAGGAACGTAGTGACGAGCTTGCTTAGCCGATGCACTGAAATGGAAGCGAGGAACGAAGTAACGAGCTTTCTTCTTCAATGTACTGACATGGAATTGAGGAACGAAGTTATATAAGTCTACTCAATTTATTTTTCTACATTTTCGGTTGTAATCTTCTTCAGTGACGCGGAGCCTAGGGGACAGACCTGCGAAGCAGGTCGGACCGCTAGTCCTATATACTAATCGGCGTGGGTCTGAACTGTCACTCTATAGATTAGCCAATCTAACAACCACTTTTGCCCATTTTTACAGCCTAGACGGTTTGATGTATTCGGGTGAAAATTTTTTTGGGTGTAAAAGGACCCGGTGGAACAGTGCCTTTTTTATGTCTCATATTTTTCTTACACATGATGTGCGAAATATTAAATGTGAAAGACATTAAATTTTTCCATCAAGGGGGGCCTCGGGTTGCTACGAAAGTGTACTTTGTTGATTATAGTTGTAACTTTTCACAAATTTTTGTTCAATTTGACATATATGACAGATCTGTTTCAAATTTTGGGTAAAAATTACATGTATTCTAGACAAGTTGAAGATGTTTTGTAAATTTATCTGTGTTTAAAATAAATGATTGAACATGTGTACTATAATGTAAATATATTAAAAGTCAATATAAAAAATTAAAATTGTTGCTGTCACTTTTCACGAATTTGTGTTCATCCTGTCATTTTTGACATATCTGTTTGAAACTGTAAGTATAAATTGAATTAATTCTAGACCAAATGAAAAAGATTTGTATATTTATCTGTGTTTAGAATAAATGAGGAAACATGTTTTCTATATTGTAGATTTTTTAAATGTGAATTTTTTTCTTATATTTTTTCCATTCAAAATAAATATGACAGATGTCTCTGTTTTCAACCTCGATTCTTTTAAGGATTTTAGGCGGTAAATTCAAATGGGTTAATTTCTTATCTAATACAAAAAAGTTAAAATGTATTTTTCACTTCATATATAGTTTCTTTTTCTTCTCAAAAAATAAAACAGATGTCTCTGCTCGACAACCTCGATGCTTCTAAGTATTTTAGGCGGTAAAATTTAAATAAGTTCATTACTTTTCTAATATAAAAAGTTCGTTTTATATATTTATAATCAATTTCAGAATTTTTTTTATCTAAATTCGTAGAATTGTCAAAAAGTTATTTTGAACAATTCTCAGTTGTTTTTTATTTCTAAACCTGCCGTGTTTGTTACTAAGTTAATAGTTTAACGTTAGAGCTTTAAAATAAAGTGACGATTGTCAATTGTTGTTTATAAATGTTATTTAATTCCTACCGTGTTTGGTATTGAATTAAAGGTCTCGCACAGGAGATTTGAAATCAAGTATCAAAAAGTTGTTTTGGACGATTGTCAATTGTTTTTTATAAATATTATTTAAAACCTACCGTGTTTGGTATCAAATTAAAGGTCTCGCGGAGGAGATTTGAACTCAAGTATCAAAAATTTGTTTTGGACGATTGTCAATTGTTTTTTATAAATATTATGTAAATCCCACTGTGTTTGGTATCAAATTAAAGGTCTCGCGGAGTAGATTTGAACTCAAGTGTCAAAAAGTTGTTTTGGATGATCGTAAATTGTTTTGTATAAATGTTATTTAATTCCTACTATTTTCGAACGACTCAATTCATTTCATATAAATATTAATCTTTCTAAATGTGTTTCGGCGTAAACAAAGTGTCATTTTTGGGATATATTCATAATCATTACTAACTATCCTATTCTTAACACTGTTTTGGAACTTCGTCGATTTCTTGGTCTTGTTAATTTTTATAGACGATCCCCTCCACATTCAGCTGCCATTAAAGCTAAGCTTTTTGAAATCACTAAAAATTGTAAAAAATAGGACAATAGAAAAATAACTTGGAACAATGAAACTCTAGAAGCTTACGAAAGGCTCAAAATGATCTTTCGTCAGCAACTTTACTTGCTCATCCTTCCAATACTTTGCCTATTATTTTAATGGTGGATTCGTCCGATTTTGCAATGGGTGCATCACTGGCACAAATTAACAATGGTATCACTGAACCACTTGCTTTCTTTTCGAAAAAACTGAGCCCCGTTCAGGCCAAATATAGTACATATGACCGAGAATTACTAGCTGCTTATTCTGCTGGTAAACATTTTTTTCTACGACCACTTAGAAATCTGTTCATTGTATGTTTGTTGTTGCTAGGGATATGAGGTACATTGTAAGCATCGTGCGAAATGAATTTGTTTTGTGAGTATATCGATACAGGTCAGCTCATAGAAGTACAGGTGCCATTGCTAGGATACTTATTTAGAATTGTCAAATATTGGAATGATGAAAACGAGACAACTTTTTAATTAATATTAAATGAATTAAGAAATAATATCGTGGTCGTAGAAAAAGTATAGTGTACAACTCGCATGGAATGTCCATTTCATACTCGTATGATTTGCAGCATTCGCCTTCGGCTCATGCTACAAACTTTCATACTCGTAGGAAATGAGTACCATTCCATGCTATAGATTTATGTTGGAAGGTAGAAATAAAGTGTTGAGTGATTTATTTCACTACCCCACAGTTACTATACTTCATTCGGCAAGAAGATTCCAACTTTATTGAGGTAATATTCACGTGAACAGAAAGGAACTATTTAGTGATTGGTTGTTTAAGTTCGTCCCGCCCTTTCGTAAGTACCGGGGAGGTATAAATATTGCCCTTGTTCCGAGGAGTGCCTTAATACGTAAAATACGTAAGTAACGATTAACATTATTTTGTGCAGAAATAAATTTTGTTGTCCCAAAGTTATATACAGCGCGCGCTAACAGGTGATCTAGGTATTGTAGACAGGTGATCGAAGCGTCAGCATGTAGATTGAAGTCTTAAGCCGGATTTATGGTCGTACGTAAAACGGCGATGACGCAGAAAGTTCGGCTAACGTCGGTAAATGAGTCTGTTTACGCTCATGCGTAGAAATGTACGCTGATGACATGTGGTCGCAGAAGTTTGTATGGTTCATACTTTGGACGCAGAAGTCATCGAAAATATTTTTGAATGAGTTTCATCTAATTCAATTAATTCATGTACGACCTGAAGTGTGCAAAATAACCTTGTTATTTTTAGCTTAATGTTATTGCTAATCGTTCTTTCATAGTTACAGTATCAATGCAACTTCTTTTGTGTAAGTATGTTTCTAATAATTTAAATAAAGCATTAAATTCTCCTACACGCAGCATTGTATATTTATATAATGCCTCCGGATCTTCAAATATCATAACGTTGAAAGTATTGAGGAACCTTCCAAATTGTCGTCTATATTTATTTAGTGGTCTTACGGACCATATTTTCACCTCAACTCATTACATATAGATGTTAATAATAGAAGTTACTTCAATTTTTGTCTCTTTCGTTTCATAGTAAATCTATAATAATTACAACAATTTCTTCAATAGAATACGATAATGACTGATATACCTTATTGTAGAAAACTGCAAACAAATAGGTACACTACTGGAAATAAATACGTACCAGTATAAGTATAAACTCTATAAATTTATTGTTCACCAACGCGTATATATGCGCACTTCCACGTTACGTATGTCTGCGCAACCGCCGTTCTACTTACGAGAGTAAACCCTCCTTTAGGAGCACGTTGGTATTGTATAGTAGTGGGATTCGTTTAAAGGAAAAATGCTAAAAATTCGTAAGACAACGAGACAGTTCGTCGGGTCGGATTTAAGCAATAGAGCAACGTACGTATTGAAAAAAACCATCGTAGCACATTACAGATGTGGCACACGAAGTTTCGAGAACGTCGATAAGCATCCAAGACAATCTACTGTAACATCTGAGAACACAAACGATAAACGGGGCGTAATCGCCACAGATCAGGTTCCGATAGGTACTATTATCAATGAAGTGTACTACAAAAACTTTCTTCAGAATACCTTGCCCCCAAAAATTCGTATAATGCTTCCAGAGATGTTGATTTTGCACGATAATGCGCGCCCGCACATCAGTGCACCGAACATAAAACTTCTCAAAAGATACGACTGGGAACAGCTCCGCCACCCGGCTTATAGTCTTGATCTGAGACCCCCCTAACTTCAATCTCTTACCCTAACTGAAGGAACTCCTCCGGGGAGTGCATTTTCTGACGCTGGAAGAGCTCCAAAGAAAAGTGACCCGACACATGCTCAATAAAAACGGGACGCTGAACGGCATACAATCCAAGCACTACTACGTGACTGTCAAAGGTACATTGATAAGAGAGCGGATTATATTGAAGGCCTGTAATCGCTTGTATTTTCTTTAATAAATATTTTTTGAGTTAGAGCCAACTTTGCATTACTTTTGGGACATCCCTGGTATGAAAAATAATATATTCTACAATAAGTAATAAAATGGCACATATTCCACACAAGTTAAAAGTTTGTACTACGGTTTGCGAGTGTGGGATATGCCATTGCGTTAAAAGTTGTAGACTATACTTTATATAACAAAATTTTGGAAATTATACAAAAAAAAAACAAATACAAAACTGTTGAAAACGATAAACCCAAATAAATAAAATTAAAACAAACAGACTTAACCATAGTAACTGAATCAAGATAATTAATATATCGCGCTAATATGCGGCTCTGATTCTTCCATACGCGGCGTATGGAATGATAGTTGTTCCAATACAGTTTTAGTTGTAGAATGTGTAGTTTCCAAAACAGTGTTATAGAATAGTATATTCTACAACAAATAATGGAATGGCACATATTCCACGCGAGCAAAAAGTTTGTAGTCCGAGCCGAAGGCGAGGGCTACGGTTTGCGAGTGTCAGATATGCCATTGCGTTACATGTTGCATACTATACTTTCTATAACAAGATTTTGGAAATTAAACAAAAAATACAAATATAAAACTGTTGAAAACGTCAAACTCAAAAAATTAAATTTAAACAAACAGACGTAAAATTATTCGATGAAAATATTCCATACGCAGCGTATGGAATGTTAGTGATTCCATAACAATTTTTAGTTATAGAATGCGTAGTTTCCAAAACAGTGTTACAGAAAATATATTCTAGCATTTCTCTCCGTCAACTATAGCAGGCAATTTTAAAATGATTGCGGTGCGCTATCCTTGTCTCTAGGTATCTTAGATATAACAATGAAAAAGCAATCGAATATATCTCAAAAACCCTAATTGATAATTATTTGACAGTCCATTTAAAAAAAAAACTTTTATAATTATATAATGTTTGAAAAGAATTTAACAAGTGCAATTATAGTAAAACAAGAATAACAAAAGATGAAGGGAGTATGGGCAAATTAAGATTGAGAATTCCTTTTGTATATGGTTTGTCATTTTAAACGGAGATGGTTAGCGGATTAACTACTTTGGTCACATGCCGCGTAGTGAGTTGTTTTTGAATTTATGTAAACAACATAAACGAAGCGACGATCTCTGGTGTGATATGCTGATAACATCGCTTCTATGCCACCGAGGTAGGCATACAGTTTGTTAATAGTTCTTTTAAATTTCAAAGTATGTTATTTAAAAATATAATTTTTTCTTACAGCACGCAGCTTCATCTTCGCCTCCGGCGCAGTCCCATTTACCATCGCAACGCAGCTCGGAATCTATGCAATGTCCATGTGTGCACTGGAACTCGAACTTCGTACACTTTGATTCTGAAAATCATGTCAAATAACTTAGCTTACTAAGCTGCATTCAGAGCAACTAGATTATTATTTAAAATTACCTCTTACTATTAACAATCGATAAAAAAGCCTTCAATACACACACGAACATATGAATTATAAGTACTTAGAATTACCAGTTAGTGGAAGTGACATGTATTGAAGTATTGTTGAAGTAATTAGTTACAATTTCGATCATTTAATTAGGGGGCTCAAAATGATGATTTTTCTTAATAAACTTTTGACGAAAACTCAATTACCAAAAAGTTCTGCAAATGAAAGTTTGTTTTATTGAATACCGTTGAAAATAATAATTATTTTTTTATTTCCATAGAAATATTTGCTTTCATTTTAATTTTGAATTATGCACCCAACAAAAAATAATGGCAAAAGCAGTAAATTGTAGAAATATTTTAATAAATGAACTTATTCCATAAACCACATGTCTACATATTCCTCGATACTGAAAGTATTAACCATTTTGCACTTAACTATATTTTGACATTTACAAAATTGACATTTAAATGAATTTCAACGGCAACTAGTTTTTGTTTTTTTTAAGTGGCTCTCAACCATGTGGACAGCAATTTTTGAACAATTAAAGAAAAATTTAAATAGCCCTAACTTTTATATTAATCCAATACTATTAATTTTAACTAAACATTGTTCAACTAACTTTAAAGTATTCCCAGTTTCTATTTAAATCATAATTAACTACCGTAATTTATAACAAGTGCTCAATATTTGATTCAATTTTAATGTGCCGTAACTTTTTTGTTATTAAGTTTTTGCCAAAAATTTATTAAGCGACATTTTAAATCTTTTCCGTAGGTTATGAATCAGCCTGTATGAAAAATAATATTTGTTCAAATTTCATTAATATCATCTTCCTCATTTTAAAATTATAAAAATAATAATTATTCTGGTCTTACTATGATTGTAGTCTTTGATAAATATTACAATTCGTAATTGCAGTAATGAATATGCCGTCTTGAACGAATGCCGAATGAAAGGTTGGTGAGCGTGAAGAATTGCTTGTACAAATGATTCCGAGTATGAGAATAAACGAGTATGTATGAATCACACTATGAATATGGAAGAGGCTAAAATATTTTGAAAGAAGTGTTTGTTGGTTAATGATACCCCACTGAATGGGATATAGCGTGTATGTGGGTCTGCCCCAAAATCCCGAATTAGTTAGATACCTACAAATAAATAATTTACTGAATCTTGTGATTTTTCTCACTTTTCGTACGATATCATATTTCTGCTTAAATTTTTCATGTTAATCTGAAAAAATAATTTACTTGACTTTATTTCTGAAGCTTGTTTATTTTATTTCTTTTTTATTTTTTGTATTATTGAGAACATAAAAGTGAAAAATGAATACTTACTCAATTAAGTGCAGTTAGTCTTAGTATAGCAGGCAATCTTACTAATTTTGTAATTTGGTATTCTAAGCGTACATTCAGGTTGAAAATAAGAATTAGACAATAGGCACTAAACCCATTGGATTTTAACAGTAAAACAATTTCATTGTACTTACGCATTACAATTTTTTCCGAATTTAAAAAGCGGTAATATTAGTTTCTAGATAAAATTAAAAATTAATAACGTTTTTGTGCATATAGGGCTAGTTCTTATTTCAGTCATTTGCAGTGGCGGATTTACGATTTTGCCGCCGGTAGGCTGAAATATTTTGCCGCCTATTCTCAGGGGCGCATTTTAACTCTTTTGGGCCATAGGCAAAATCTTTATTTCGGACCCATACGTTAAAACATAAAATACATTTTATACATGTATATAAATAGTTCGTATCAATTGCCTCTTTCACCTACACAGTAAAAAAATTGATTTACGTTAGTAAGTATTTTTAGTAAATATTGACAAATATATTGTGTTAAATTAACAATATTAACAAATATGACAATTTGTTAAATTAAAATTTAGTCAATTCTGAATTTTTAACAAGAAAAATTGTTGTTTTATAAGCAAATTTAGCTAACTTTAAATTTGAAATTGTTAAAGAATAGTATATTGTACAACGAGCATGGAATGGTACTAATTTCCTACGAGAATGAAAGTTTGTAGCACGACCACGATATTTTTTCCGAATTCATTTAATTTTAATAAAAAATTTGTTCCGCTTTCATATTTCCAATATTTGTCAATTCTGTATCCTGTATTGAATACTCACAAAACAAATTAATTTCGCATGATACTTTGCAATGTACCTCATATCTCTAGCAACAACAAACATACAATGAGTAGATTTCTAAGTGGTCTCAGAAAAAGTTTGTATCCTTTATAACAACTTAATTTGTTATAATAACTATGTTTTATTGTTCTGCTTCAATATAATTACTAGAATATTTAGTCAAAAGCATATAAAAATAAATGTTTATAATTACTATATTCACAAATATATAAAAAAATATATATATCATCACGCCTTTTACCCATTATGGGTGTGGCACTCTGCTTACGCAGATGTCGGGAGGTGATATATTTTTGCGTATGAAGTGCGGTTACCAGCCGTCAAATCATAGCCCCCAAAGATGTTTACTTATGAAATACACAAAATTAATTAGTTACTTGTTAACAAATTTGAAACTTGTTAAATTAACAAAAATTATTGGTGGATCATCTAGGATTAAAAATTTTGTTAAAATTTTGTCAATTTTGACTATAATTTTTTTACTGTGTAGGTCAAAGTCCGACTCTGCCTATTCTTTTCAGAAGGGTAAGATTTTAGCTCATTTTTGAGCCTCTCTAGAAGCCGTGTACTTTGTAATTCTCCTGTTATCTACGAATATTTACTAAGGTAAACCATCTGAAGTAAATCTAAAAATTTATACACAACACATAAAATAGAATGTAAAAAAAAACTTTATTAGAATTATAAATCCTAAAATTTGCCGCCGTTAAAAATTTGCCGCCGTAGGCTTCAGCCTACTTAGCCTAATAGGAAATCCGCCACTGGTCATTTGAACGCACGCCAGATTATTCGAGGAGAATTCAAATCATTGTAATACAAAATTATTAACAGTTTAAACTATTTTTTTTCAAGAACATTATTAAAAAACATTTAAAAAGATGCATTATGACATATTATTGCTCCCTTTTCCAGTCGAAATACTGAAACAGTCTCCGATTAAAATTTCCATGAATGAATTTAACGAATAAAATTTTACACATTTTAGTCTCCGAGAACTACACTAGTAATATTGTAATACTTGTACATGCACAAATATAAAATCGTGCAATTAAGATAAAGCACAAGGGTTAGTAATTTATTTCAGTATGAAGATAATTCGGGATTTTGGTATTCGTGATTTTGGGATTCGGGATTTCGGGCCGCTCCTCGTGTATGTAAATGTGATGATTTAAGTGGGATTATCTGACAACACGTGTATTTTCTGTAATTTTTGTTAAGCTATACATTAAATAAAATTAAAATAAATATATCATCACACCTTTTACCCACCACGGGTGTGACACTCTGCTTACGCAGATCTCGGTAAGTGATATATTTTTGCGTGTGAAATGCGGTTAGCAGCCGTCAAGTCATAGAGCCCAAAGATGTTAGTGGAGAGGAGACCACAGCGGTTAATTTTAAATGGCAACTGTAGGTTTTGAGATTCGAACTGAGGATCTCACGTTTCACAGTCCGTTACGTTACCACGGAGTTATTTACACCATATACGAATAGAAATAAAGATACCATTATAAATAACGATATCACAGATAACCATAAAGTGACACATTTTCATAAAATTATTTTATAATCTTATTTCTCTAACGGAAAGAGATGAGAATAGTAAAATACAAGTACGTAAATTTTAGAGTTTTGCTTTCGGTAACGAAAATAACGTTAAATTAGCTCATATTTATGAAATTTTTTGGGGTAGAGATCTAACTTTTTTTTTAATATTATCAATAAAGTTTACAAATGAAATAGAAACAGTTCATTCTAAATATAAGAGTGAATATAATGAATTTAAACCAGTTGAAACAAATAAGTAAAATTTCCCAATAAGAAATTGAAGAATCGGAAGGAATAGAAAAGGAAATCAGTATTTTATACGCTAGTTTTCGTATTAGATCTTCAGTTTCAACTTCAGTAGTCGTAATATGATTTAGAGATATAGAGGATTTGCCCTGTTGAAAAGTGCAATTTTTGAAATATTTCAAAGACATGACATGACAAGTGGTATCATGGAGTGAATTACATACCTTATTAAAACTATAAAGACAATAAAAATTGTCAAATGTTTCATAAAATACAGCCTCAGAATAATAACAAAGTTATTAATTCACAGAGACATGAAACATTTGACAATTTTTATTGTCTTTATATTTTTAATATACAGTGTGTAATATAAATAAATACATTAAATACCAGCTATAGAACTCGTCGAGAGGAACAATATTTCTTAATAACTTTTTTCCTATCTCATCTATTTTTCGAGTTAAAATTCATTAAATATTTATTACAAATTAGCTTACCCGCTAATGGAAAATAAATGCCTGTTGCTACATTTCAAAATTAAAAGAACTGAAGTTAGCTTCAATGACTTCAAGCAGTTTTCTTGTTATCAGCCAGATGGCGTTAGTGTATATGTATACACTGTCAACTAAATCTGTAATAGAAAGTTATTCAAACGATATTGAAGCTGAAGAACAAATTAGAATCCATCCGAAATTACATAAGTAATAACTGTTAATTTCTTAGCAAATTTCAACTTAACCTTAATGTTCAAATAATTAATAATACCTTTTTCAGCATACAGAAGCAAAAGCAAATATTTTCCTGTGAAATGAATTCACAATAAATGTTCAAATTGTTCACCGTTGTTGGCAATACAACACTAAAGACGTCGATAAAATTACGATTTGGAAAACGCTCCAAATAAATTTGACGGGTTTGAACTGCGTTTCCCTGAGCTTCGCCATAAGCCAGCACAATGTCAATCACTATTCGTAAAATCACCCATTTTTATAATTATAACTTTTGTAATTATTATTAATCGATTTGACTATATCAGCTTCAGAGTAATAATCTGGACTAAGTCTGAAGTTGGCCGCAAAATTTCAACTTTATTCTGCGTGGTACCAACCATTTAATGGAAAATATGTTTTTCTTAGTTTTGGTTTTGGGCAATGGAATAATAAAAATAGATAGTTTCCTATATTTTCCTGCCTTCTTATTAGGCTCTTGTCTATCGGGCAATGTAAATTAAATAAATATATAATTTATCTGATCGTATTGTATTTGTCCAAATACCAATTTTTCCGCAGCTATCTTCTGGGGACTATTCGCCACATAGTGGATAATTTTAAACTACTATAGGGTCAACGCCCATTACAAGACGCGTTTGACAGTGTTAATAAAAGTTATTTTTACGTAGCTATTTAGTGTATTATTATTATGTCTAATCCATTTTTCATTATTTCTTCTTATCATATTAAATTTGATTTGTGGTATAATGAGTTTTACAATCAAGAAAGAAAAATACACAACAGTTACTGCTATGTATGTAGCTGCCATTCTTGTACTGATTCAAGTTTATTTTACCAGAAAAGGATGCAAGTAAGGTGCAAATAATAAACAAATATGAAGTACTCGAATTGGAAGATAAAAAAGCAGCATAGATAAAGCAAATTCAAACTGAAAAATCTGTTACTGAGCATATGAGAATTATGTTCTCTGTTACCAAGTTTATTGTGTATGTGGTACATGTACAAGATTATTTATTTAATGTTATTTTTTGGTGAATCATGAAAATTATAGTAAGTACACTGCTGACGCCATCCGCCATCCGCAAATAGTCAAAATGTTCACAAGTGACATTTGTCAACATCAATAATGTCATTACTATTGCCATGGATACTGCTACAGGATCAAATTATAAAAATACCTGAACGACTCGTCATTTTGTGGGGTGGTAAAAATGCGAAAAAAAATGCGACTTGGAAGAAAAAGTTATTAAGAAATATTGTTCCTCTCGACGAGTTCTATAACTGGTTAAATTTAATGTAATTATTTATGTTACACACTGTATATGTTTCGTAGACAGTTTTCGATTTTTGATAACACACCTTAATTTTTCCAATAAGTCCCCGAGCGGTTTGACAAAAATAATTGTTCAATATAAGTAAAGAAGTTAATCCGGGGACGTTGCTACTTAATGAATTATCATCCAAAATTAGTTAATAATACTCAACTTTATGAATTGATAGTTAAAAAACTAAGAAATTATAAGATTTTAAAATAAAATTTCAAAATCTATATCGTAGTAAGATGTGGCAAGAGGAATAAAAAAATATTTTTAATATCAATCAGAAGAAATATATGTGTGTAGATTTGCCAACCGGAAATCATCCGAAATGATGTGCAATATTGTTAAACTATTAAAGAAGAACACTAGTTTACTCTGGTTGTTGCGTCAATATTATAACAGGGGACATCGGAAAAGTACAAAACTCGATTGATTCTAGATAGCAAAAACAATGGATCAGACACGTTTCCCAAGCTATTGTTGTCATGGATCACGGTAAGTGGCAGCATATCTTTTACGTTGTTCCAGATAACGCTACGGTTATAAAGAGTATAATAGATGCGATATTAGGCCAGATTAATTTAACAATATGTTTATATGGTATTAACTTAAAGACTAGTTTTCACGACGCATTTTTAATGAAGACAGTTGATGTCGAGTTGAATAAGAACTAAAATATTAAGAATTAGAAAAAAGAACTCAAATTATTGTAAAACAAACTTCAGGGTTTAATAAAGGAACTTCTTAATTTAAACGAAATTCATTTTAGTCATTAATCAGCTTCAATATTTGAGGAGGGAGGGTTAAGTTTATTGTACATAATTTCGATATTATTTTTTTTTTACAGAAACACACGCTAATAGTTCTGATTCACCCCTTATATTTGGTGTAAACTTAGAGCTTGTTACTGTGTTTCTTAACAGTTTAAAATAAAATAAATTTTTGCATATTATGAAACACAGAAGGGAGCGGTTTTGTTTCCAAGTATCAAAAATAAATCCTAAATTATATTGGAATTGTTACACGAGTGAAATTCAAAACACGTAGCTAGTGAAAATTAGGAAAGAAGATCCACTGATAATAAAAAAAAAAACGAGGAATAAAGTGAGTTAACAGAGGTTATTGCAGCATTTAACTTAATTGTAGATTAGTAGAAACATGAGCTAAGTCAAGGGTCAAATAACACAAGTAGTTACGCCGCGCCGCCGCGAAGAGACAGCCTGGGCGTACTGCTTTACGCTAACAGACCAACAACCTGTTATGATGGAAATGCAGGCAACATAACCGACAGGGACAGCGAAGATTACGAACGAAAGTAAACGTAGAAGCGATAGTGATCTAGAAGAAGATACAAAAGATGAAACAAACTAAAGGAACACCACTTGAAGACCAAAATAGAGAAATAGTTGAGCTCAGAAACTTAATGACTGATGTGATGAATAAAAAAATATGAAGAGAAAACCACGAGTTCAAAGAAGAAATAGAGTAGATCAGAGCAGAAATCACCCAAATAAAACAAGATTTAAAGCAGCTTAAAAAACAAGTAGAGAAGCTAGATGAATTAGAGAACATATTGGAAAAAATGAAGAAACCCATAAGATAAAACAATAATATTAAGTGGAAAAAGCTTTCAGAACTCATAATAACGAAATATAAAACTTTTGGATATAGTATATTTAGATATACAGAAGTCCAAAAGTCTTTTATGTCATTAAAAATAATATTGTTATAAGCGGTATTAAAATACTGGGCAATGCGGAAGAGACAATGTCTCGAAAAAATAGAGCATTTCCTGGAGCAACATCTAAAAATCAGAACGCTAGTCAAACATCTTATAAAATAAAGGAAAACGTCATAATAGCAGAAATTGAAAGGTTTGAGAAGAAACTATCTATAATGAAAAACAAAGCGATGCTGAGGAACAAATAAATAATAATGGCTTAATAGATTATTTTATACTCAACTACTAAAAAATGAAGAAGAAAAATCACCACAAAATTTTATTTTTTATTAGAACTCCTATCGAAACAACTATATTCTTACGTAATTTTCGACGCTGAATCCGAATCCGATGTCAAAAAAATCGTACATCTCCAAAATCAACTCCTGTCACTAAAAAATCTCAACAGGGTACAAATAACTTAACGCTAAACGAACAGCCTTAAATCTCAATAAATCGAATTAAATATAAACATTCAAGTATCTCGTATAACGCATAAACTCAGAGTTTACCCTCAAATGCCAAGGCTGGCGTATATAGTACGCTGGAAAGACCGTTTCAGTGTGAATGTTTATATACAATTATTTTTACATTTTTAATCCAAATTTTATTTTAAATATGTTTAAAGTAAATTCTGCTGAGAAAGGAATAAAAATCTATTAAATATTTGGTTCAGATATCAAAAAATGAACTGGCGTATCCAGTCCACCACGGTATTTGAGGGTTAACAACAACTAGAATTGTAGGAATACATACAAAGAATGGAGGAAGATATGGGAAGCAAGAATCCAAATGAGAAGAAGTAGAGGAAGACCAAGTGAAATATGGGAAAATGTAGTAACCACAATAATTAAAGCGAAAGGGAATACCATAGCAGAAAGCAAAAAGAGTCGCAAAGGACATAAATATGGAAAAATTTTGTAATAAGCTGAAATGTAACAGAAATATATAATATACAGGATGTTCATTTTAAGTGGTACACTATTGCTATTTCGAGAACTATAAGAGCTACGAGGTCGGTTAAATTAGCAAACAATTTCTATATTATAAGACAATTAAAATGAGCGAAAAAAGAAATTTTTTAGACCAGTGGTTCTCAAAATGCGGGGTACAACTTTCTTATTTTAAATTATTTTATATATATATATATATATATATATATATATATATATATATATATATATATATATATATATATATATATAAATATATGTATGGTTCCACTATTGAAAATCAATATGATTTTTAGGAAGTACCAACCTTAGAACGAAACGTGTTAAAATTTTATGACAATCTGACGTTTATTTCATTTGTTACAGTTCTTTTAGTGACGCTACTTTTGTAATTTTCACAACAATGGAAAAATTTTAATTTCGTGTGTTGATAAAGCATTGCTTTTTAATGGAAAAAATACCGTTATTTGGACTCTGCTCCATTGAGACAAATGCAGAGAATTTTTTTGCTGATTTTAAACGCGGCCCTACAAACACCGATAATGTTGAACGTTCTGGTCGACCAAATTTGGCAGTTGTTCCAGAAAACATAAAAAAGTCCAGAAAATTATTTTGCGCGATCGTAAATTGAAGTTTCGTTAGATAGTTGACACCTTAAAGATATCAGAAGGCAGTTTATTCACCATTTTGCATGAACATTTGAGCATGAGAGAGCTCTCTTCGAAATGGGTACCGCGTTTGCTCACAGTCGATCAGAAACAACAACGCGTCGACGATTCAAAGCGTTGTTTGGAGCTGTTTTAACACAATAAAAAGAATTTTTCATGCGGTATATGACAATGGATGAAACATGGATCCATCACTACACTCCAGAGTTAAATAGGCAGTCAGCGAAGTGAACAGCAAAGGATGAAGACCGTCCAAAGCGACCAGAAATGCAAATGTCAGCTGGTAAGGTTTGGGCTTGCGTATTTTGGGATGTGAACGGTAGTTTATTCATCGATTACCTGGAGAAAGGAAGAATCATCAATAGCGCATATTATATTGCATTATTGGTGCGTTTGAGTGAAGAAATTATAAAAAAAACGACCCCAAATGAAGAAGAAAAAAGTGCTCTTTTATCAAGACAATGCACTGTGCCACAAGTCGATTGAAACAATGGCAAAATTGCACGAACTACACTTTCAATTGCTTTCTTATCCACCATATTCACCAGATCTGGCACCCAGCGAGTACTAACTGTTTCCAGGCCTAAAAAGAATGCTCCAGGGAAAGCGATTTGGCTCTAATGAAGAAGTGATTTCCGGACTTGAAGGGTATCTTGCGGCCAAAGATATTTCGTTCTACAAAAAAGGCATCGAAATGTAGAAGCGTAGGAATGAATGTGTCATCCTTCAAGGGGACTATGTTGATGAATCAAGTCAAATTTTGCCAAAAAGTTGTTGTTTCTTTACGAACTTATTGAGTGACGTGTTATATATATATATATATATATATATATATATATATATATGTATATATATATATATATATATATATATATATATATAGGTATGCAGCGATATCGACCGAAAAAATCAATAAAAGGAAAAAATCGTGGGAAATTCGGTCTAGCAAAAGGTTAAATAAAATTAAAAAGACATTTTTATTTCAAAAACCAATATATTTTATATTTTATATTCTTAGACATTATTTTTCTGTAATTAGTAACGTTTGTATAAGTTGTGTTTCATTTTTAGTTTTATATCTTAAGAACCCTGATGAAGGACCGAAATGAGGTCTGAAATATATTGGTTTATTAAATAAAAAAATCTTTTTAATTTTATTTAACCTTTTGCTAAACCGAATTTCCCACGATTTTATATATATATATATATATATATATATATATATATATATATATATATATATATATATATATATATATATATATATATATATATATATTAATACTACCAATGCTCTGTTTAATAAATGGACAAAATATGTTGGTTATTTCTCGGTAAAGAATTTTTCATTATTGTTAACTATAACATGACTCAAATTATTAATCACAAAATAAAATGAACTGCAAATGCAACCGTGATTTTAAATTTCATTTTCTTTTTTAATAATTGTCATAGTTATTTGTCACGAATGCATTAATTGATTTAAAACAGAATGTAGAACTATGGTGAATAAACTTACACGACAAGCATATAAGTTTTTTATCAGTAATATTAATGCAAATATAGTAGATTGATATGTATAAAGTTTCTTTGCACAAAAATTTGCTTTAGGCCTCTAGATAACGTTGATTTATTATGTAATTACATCACCATAGTTCATTTTACACGTGGTTGTTTTATAAATTTAAAAAATAATAATTTGTAACATTACTTCTAACACATTCGTAGTGAACTTCAGTATACTTGTATGTATTAACACAAGGATCGCCAAATACTTGATTTGTTGAAGGAATGGAACAGACTCCTTTTTCGTTGCACCTGAAATTATATACAAAATGATATATTAGATAAAAGTGTACCGTGACTTTCATTTCAGATGAATCATTTATTTTCCTGGTTTTAATGTATGGTTACCAGTTTAAGTATAATGAGATGGGTAGACCCGTTTGCGTAGCTGATCCGGTTCTTTCGAATCGGTTCACAAAAAAGACACGTTCAATGAGACTCGTTCAAATAGAACACTGAACAATATTGTCCGGAGCGAACGAAGTAACTTGGCGAGTTGAAATAATTTAGAATTCTCGCGGTAAGTATTTAAGTTTAAAAAACCATAATTGTGCCAGAGAATATTCAATTTGAAAGTACAAACATTAAAGAAAGAAAAATTTATTTACTGGGTACAAAAAAAAAATTGCTACAACAATGTAAGTACGAAATGCAAAAAAAAAAATTAAAGAAAATTTTTGTACGCCCATGTGGAAACAGAAGTGCTAGATTGTAAATTTATTAAAGTAATCTATTCAGTCGGATTATGCTTTGTGTTGCTCAATAAAAAGTTGTAAACTCAGTATTTCATTTTACAAGCTGTGCGTCATCTAAGTAAAAGCATATTTTTGATAAAACGCGTCATAGGATTAGGGGACCAAATTACATTCTTTTCGTTCTCCAAGTTAAGTTAATGTACGAACGACGTTTTTTAACATATTTTGGCCTGTAGAAAGAATGCATTCAATATTCCTACGATGCGTTTCGTTAAATATACACTTTTTCTTAGATGCCGCACGGTGTTAAACATGATATAGGGATTTTACAATCTTTATTAATCAACATAATACAAATAGCAGTTCTGTTTTAATTGGTTATGGGCGGTAGCCGATGATCGACATTCGACACACAAGGGCGTTTGGTTACCTGGTAGGCTAGGGTACCTCTATATACAAGGGTATAGACATGGTCAGGGTCGCCGCCATTAGTCTGCCAAATATACTGACAGAGAATAGGATAAATACGTTGTTTTTACATTTCCCTACTTACTTGCAGCAAAATTAATGTTATATTATAAAGAAATATGAAATTATTACACTATATATTATAAAGATAATATAAATTTAGTTATTATCAAGAGTTAGGTTATGAATAATAAAATGACTTACACTGTTAATAAAAACAAATTCCGACTACTACTTTGTTTCTAATTCATCTTCTGGACACGATTCGATTCAACTATAAAACTCACAAATACATACACATTTATGCGAAAAACAACACTTAACACGAACCAAACAATGCAATACACGCTATTCTTGGCAGAATAATGGCGGATGCAAGCAGAAAAGCGTACCACGCCATGTCTTTACCCTTCCATATAGAAGTACCCTATGGTAGGCTAGGGTGAGCTAATTTAAAATCTTGTATTTCTAAACATATAATATTGAATTTTCTAAAAATGTAATTTGTATAATTTTATCTACGAGAAAAACAAAATTTATAATCTAAAAAGAATTAACGGTAAATAGTAGTTTGCTAGTACTATATAAAGAATGTATTAAGAAATTTTATATTAGTTACAATTTTTAGGGATAACAAATTTTTACTGCTTTTAAATACGTGTTTGTATTTTCAATCACTATAATCTTCTTAACAAGTACCTGCTGTGTGGATCTAGTAGATAAGTAACCGAGCACTATAACATGTTAGTTGTAGCTTAGAAGTAAAATGTGATTTTAATTTTCATATTATAATGTATGAATGATAATAATCGTACCAAGAAATGATAGTTACTCAAAATATGCTTATAATTACAGTGTAAAGGCGATGATTTAATTACAATTTGCAAGAAATATCCATAAGTAAATTAGGCAAGGCGACTTTTAAAGGAACATAATATTAAAAAAAATAAAGACAATAAAAATTGTCAAGTGTTTCATAAAATACAGCCTCAAAATAATAATATTAATTCATTGAGACCGGCCAAGCTAATCAATCGGGAACTACAGACGCGTTTCGCTCTTATTGGAGCTTATCAGTGTAGTGAACCCGCCAACTGAGGATGTATTTTATGGAACACTTGACAATTTTTATTGTCTTTATATTTTTTTAATATATATGTTTCTTAAACAGTTTTCAACTTTTGAGGAACATAATATTAATATCTCTCTCCCAATAAGCAAATATTAAGGTAGAAGAAGCTAAAAACATTACAGGCAGATTCATAAGAGGGATTAGCGCTAACTTCATTTTTATTATAACTCGTAACTGCATTTTCCATTATCAGAACAAAATTATTTTAACTAAGGTTGTAATAAAGATGGGTTAGCAAAAATTTGGTACATTTAGAAACGAAATTACAGATGATGGAAAAAATTGAGTTAACTCTAATCCCTTTTATGAATCTGCCTATTAAAAATTAATGAGATAATATCTATAGGTAGATTAGAATTAAATTGTTCTTTTCCCACCCCTAAAAATCTGGTTACATTTATTATAAATATTGGCGATGATGTTTCTACTATAGAATCAGAATCTATTAGTGAGGATGATGCAGAAAGTAATTAATTACATGTTTTCTTTGGATCTATATGGTTTTCCAATAAGGGCGGGTCGATTTTCAAATGGAATAAAACAAGCTGTATGTGAGGTAATAACGAAATTCTTTTTTTTATTTGAAAGGCCCATATATGCCATTTTGTATGGAATATAACAGTGTAAAAATTTCCGCCGCGGTTCCTCACGGCGGCACGGATCCGAGTGGTCCAATTTTTAAAGACTCTCCGCATAGATCCGGCTGAAGTTGAGCGATGGCCTTGGTTATATTGACTTTAAGGGTATCGGTCCACTGCGGCTTATTGGTATTGACTTGCGACTTCAGGAAACCCCACAAGAAAAAGTCTGCAGGGTCAAATCGTATGATCTTGGTGGCCAATTAACTTCACCTCTGTGAGAGATAACCATACTCTCAAATCGTTTATACAGATTGTCCATCGTGGCCTCCGTTGTGTGGCACGTAGGTTCGTCCTGCTGAAACCGCATGTCGTTTACGTCCATATCGTTCCATTTGGGTCAAAATAAATCGGTTATCGTCGTTCTGCAGAGTTCGCCGTTGACGGTGATGGTCTCAGCAACATCGTTTTCTGTAAAGTACGGACCAATGACGCCGCCGTCCTAAAATTCGCACCAAAGAGTAACTTTTTGTGGATGCATTGCCACTTGATAAACCTTATGTGGGCTGTCGTCGTCCCATATATGGCAATTTTGCTTGTTAACATAGCCATTCATCAAAAAATGCGCCTCATCGCTGAATATGTTTCTTCGGCCAAAATTGATGTCCTCTTCCAAACGCTCCGAAGCCCAGTTTAGACGTGCTGCTCAGTCGTGTAACATGCCATGGTGATTTGGTATCAGTAACAGAATAATATACAATAGATTAGACAGACGCCACCAAAACAACATGGCAACCACAGGCTGCCAACATCGACCCGCCCTTATTGGAAAACCCTATATTTATTGTTCAACATTTTTCATTAATTTTTAATGTGTCTGACTTGCTGATATATTTATACGGCGCAATGTACAAAATAATAGTATGTATATTACTATATGAGGGTTTATGATAGTTCACGAAAATGAAGTTTTCGTTGCAAGCCGTAGGCGAGTGATACAAATCATCCAGGTGAATAATGACCATAATCCCGAATATAATACTATACTTTTTCTACTCTTGTAAATTCGAAAGTCACTTTTGAAAATAATCGAAATTCGTTGAAAACACACGTTGAAAAACGTCAATACACAATGATAACTGAATACGTGCCAACTGTCAGATGTCCATTGCTCGATGATCTACGTCACGCCTTAAAACTAACTGTAAATTATGGATTTCTGGCTCTTAGTCCAGGCAATGAGTATTTTCAGGGTTACAAAAGGTCAGGGAGTGTTCGTTTTTAGTAGATTTTTACAGGTCGGTGTCCTAATTAATATTCTGTGTTTGCGATCTTGAGCGACCGCCGCTCGCGCCGCCATATTGAAAAAAAGGTATTAAAAACAGTTTTTCGAGAATATCTTCTCTCCAGCGCCACCAAAGTTGAAAATAGTTATTACAAAAATTATAGACCATGAAATTCTCTAGAGAAACGGTTCTTAATAGTTTTTGTGTAAGTGTTATAGTTTTCGAGAAAATCGAGAAAATACAAATATAAAATTCTCAGTCTGTGTAAACCAAATCATAAATTTGTGTTAATACACAAAAACGGCTGACATTTTTTAACGGACTGAAATATCGACTACCGGTTATCAACATTCGATTGCCTGGACATTTTTGTATTGGCATCATTATTTTTACACTTTAGGGAAGTCTAGTTCAGTTGTAATATATACATATTTCCCGAGGAAGCATAAGTAAATTAAAATAATTTTCTTAAAATTTTGAGTTTAAATTACTGTAAATCTTGAACGGAATAAAATATCGACTTCCGGTTCTCAGCATATTATTGCTCAGACATTTATCTATTAGCACCATTATACTTACATTTTTGGTAAGTCTAGTTCAGCTGTAATGTATACCGGGTGTTGACCGCGACCCCGGAACATAGAACTTTAACATGTAAAATCATAATTTCGTAATTTCCTGCTTAACAAATTATATTAGACAAAAATGGTTCAAATAAAGATGAGAGATCATAAAATTCTACATCAGAATCAATAAACAAAATTACATTTACATGCCCCATAACGCCAGAAATTCAATTTGAAAATATTAAAAATTAGCTCAAAAATCGAGTTAGCCTTGGAAATGAAACAAAATTCCTGAAAAAAATAGTCAATTATGCAATTTATAATAATAATTAATACAAAATACAATTTTCATTTCCAATTGAATACAATTTTGTTTCATTTCCAAGGCTAACCCGATTTTTGAGCTTATTTTTTATATTTTCATATTTAATTTCTGGCGTTATAGGACATGTAAATGTAATTCTGTTTATTGATTCTGATGTAGAATTTTATGATCTCTCAACTTTTTTGTCTCTCAACTTTTTTGTCTAATATAATTTGTTAAGCAGGAAATTACGAAAGTATGATTTTACATGTTAAAGTCCTATGTTCCGGGGTCGCGGTCAACACCCTGTATATATATATATACATATATATATATATATATATATATATATATATATATATATATATATATATATATATATATATACGTAAAAAAAAATAAATTTAAGTATTTTTTTTTAAATTTTATGTTTAAATTACTGTAAATCTTGAACGGAATCAAATAGCCACTTCCGGTTTTAGGCATTCGATTGCTCGGACAATTATCTATTTGGGCCATTATTTTTACACTTCTGGGAAGTCTAGTTCAGCTGTAATGTGTACATATTCTCCGAAAAAAGGTAAATAAATTTAAGTAATTTTCTTAAAATTTTATATTTAAATTACTGTAAATCTTGAACGGAAACAAATATCGATTTCCGGTTTTCATCATTTGATTGCACAGACATTTATCTATTAGCACCATTATTTTTACATTTTTGGTAAGTCTAGTTCAGATGTAAAATATACACATTTCCCGACAAAACATAAATAAATTTAAGTAATTTTCTTAAAATTTTTTGTTTAAATTACTGTAAATCTTGAACAGAATCAAATAGTGACTTCCGGTTTTTGGAAATCGATTGCTCGGACATATATCTATTAGCATCATTATTTTCACACTTTTGGTAAGTCTAGTTCAGCTGTGATATATACATATTATCCGAAAAAACGTAAATAAATTTAAGTAATTTTCTTAAAATTTTGTATTTAAATTATAGTCCAGGCAATGAGTACTTTCGGGGTTATAAAAGGTCAAGGAGTGTTTGTTTTTGGACGATTTTTACAGTTCGGTGTCCTAATTAATATTCTGATCTTGCGACCTCGGGCGGCCGCCGCTCGCGCCGCCATATTAGAAAAATGGTACAAAAAATAAGTTTTTCAAAAATATCTTCTCTCCAGCGCTACTTAGATTGAAAATAGTTATTACAAAAATTAAAGAGCATAAAATTCCCTACAACTTCTGTTATAAACATTTTCCAATCAGATGAAAAAAACGTTAGTATGTATTATGTAATCGATATTTGCTTAAATTTCGTGAAAAAATATAGCGATTTTGCGAATTGTAGAAATTTGCTAAGTTTGACTTCGCTGTAACTCGTGAAAAACTCATCTCATTGGAAAATGTTTAAAACAGAAGTTGTTGTAAATTTTATGCTCTATAATTTTTGTAATAACTATTTTCAACCTAAGTGGCGCTGGAGAGAAGATATTTTTGAAAAACTGATTTTTGGTACCATTTTTCCAATATGGCGGCGCGAGCGGCGGTCGCCCAAGGTCGCAAACTCAGAATATTAATTAGGACATCGAACTGTAAAAATCTACCAAAGATGAAAACTCCTTGACCTTTTGTAATGAAAGCCCATTTTTATGTCTTCATTGCCTGGACTATCTATGATTGGTCGAGAAGAGTAAATTATTGGTACTAATTCTGCGTGTGTTTTCAACGAATTTCGATCATTTTCAAAAGTGATTTCCGAATTTACAAGAGTAGAAAAAGTATAGTATTATATTCGGGATTATGGTCATTATTCATTATTATAGTACCCATAATTCACGACGGTGAATTATGATTCATAATTCACTCTTCTCGACCAATCGCAGAGCCAGAAATCCATAATTCACGGTTATTTTAAAGACGTGATAAAGATCACCAAGCAACGGCCGTTTGACAGTTGACATGTAGTCAGTTGTCATTGTGTATTTTTATGTTAACTTTTTCAACGTGTGATTTCAACTAATTAGATCACTTTTAAAAGTGATTTCCGAATTATAGAAGCAGAAAAAGTATAGTATTATATTCGGGATTATCGTTATTAATCACTCGGATGATTAGCATCACTCGCTTTCATCAGCTCGTGACGCAAACTTCATCTTCGTGAATACTGACTGTCATAATCCCTTACATAATACACTTTTAAACACTTACTGTCAACGTGTGAGTAAAATATGAATTAGTATTTTACGGTTCCGAGTCAAGTACGGACATTTTACTGAAGAATTGTATATTATTTTTTTTCTGAAATCATAGATAATAATAGAAATTAATTTAAATTGGAAAACTAAATCTGATTTTCTACATAGAATTTTCTAATAGAATGTTTAAATATGTTGTTACTCACTTGTAAACACCATTTACCCAAACCCTCTATTGCTTTTGAAAATGAATCAGTATAAGTTACTAATTGACAGCTACATTGCAAAATTTTTACAAGTTAGTAAATAAGGTGAACAATGCACGTTGCCACAGTAATGCTAACAAGGCTTATGCCAAATCATAAAAATAATTTTTAACAGAACAGTTGTGTGTAACTGACAGGACTTGATTATAGTTTTAATAGCTTTTTGAAAGATATGTCACATATAATATTCCAGAAAAGTATAGAACTTTCGCGAAGTTTATAGAACTTTCTAGTAGATTTATATAGAATACCTTTGCACATTCCCGAAGTTTAGTGAAAGATCTATGTAAATGGGGCTGCTATATATAAATCTAAAATGAACATCCAACACTGAGTTGAAATACTGTAAGAAACCATATTCTTTCTGCGACAACCTATTAATGCGAAACTAGATTTTTAGCTGCAGCTCTAATAATAAGCAAATATCGCTCATAAATCGATGTGGAGCGAGAAATGAGGGTGGTAGTTTCAAATATTTTTTCGCGTTTTAAAAAATCTGTGGGGATCAGGATGCTCACCAATTAGCTTACTTGTTGTTGAAGACAAAAATTTTAATTCAGGTATACCAAAAGAGGATCTCTAACATGATCTTTACTACCCACCAATCCAACCCATCCAGTATACAGCCTAACTTGGATATCACCAGCTTCATAATGTCGTTACCTAATAAATGTTTCCGTAAATCCAGTAGAGTATCCCACAACGCGCGATAGTTTGGCTTCTGATATGAGCGTGACTTGATACAGATAGTAAAGGTATCGTTTGTGCTCCGTGTTTTTATCCCTAAGGTGTAGCCTTTTCCCGACAGATGGACGTTGGTTGGTCAGTTTTTCAAGCCGTCCATATTTCTACTTCCTCGGAATATCTTCATATCAATCGCCACTTTTTGATTAGTTGCCAATGAATTCTTCAAACGTAGGTTCCTGTTCCATAACTCATCGAACCATTGCCCCATGACAGTTTTCATGGTTGCTACCGGCGAATGGAGCTAGTCGATTAAAATGAACCACTTTCGGCTTACCATTTCACATTATCCGTATCCGGTAAATATCGTCATTAATCCTCATTATAATCTAGTAAGGGTCTTCCCAGTTACTCTGTAACTTTGGTGATATACCCCACAGCTTCTGGAGATTATAAAGCCATACTAAGTCCCCATATTGATAACGGCCCTAATTCCATAGTAGTCATTTATCCTGTCGCTACCATCCTGAATATTTAAACGAACTCGTTCGTGGATGTTGTCCAATTTTCTTGGCAGTCAGTGGCATAGTCTTCCTCCATTAGGACATCCCCGAGTTTACTACCGAATACCAAGTTGCATGGCAAGGACAACTCCAAATAAAATATTCGCTGGAGTCTGCCCGGTTGTCTCATATACAGTTCAATGAAGAACAAGTTAAGGTGTCGGTCCCAGTCTCATTGAGAGTCAGAGACAACCTTCAACAGACATCGGTTGATAGCTCTCTACATTAATTTACACTTTAACATTATAACTACATTTATTTTCACATTTAATTATATTGATTATTTATTTGCAGACACTGGCGGTTTGTAATAGACTGTCAGTTATTCGATCGGCAATCCCTTATATTTCTTTGTGTTGCGGCTCTCTAATATTCCAAACATCTTCTCTAAGCTTCGCGAGACTGCGTTTTGTATTTATCGGGCGTGACTTCATCCGGCAGTTTTCAACCAGTTTGTGTTCGTTACAATAGTAAACAAGTAAACCTATAAATACGCCGCGGTCTGATCAAGTTTGGGAACCCCTTACTTAAATTATACAGCTTCTTTGAGAAGTCGGCTTTCTTCTGTTCTCTCTACATGGTGTTCCCATTTTTCTTTGTTTTCATCTATTTTCTTGACGACATATACGCTTAATTTATTATTTCAAACTATTATTTTTCCAATGTAGTCGTCTATAAGTATTTTAGATCATATGGGATATTTGCCGCAAAATATCATCATCTTTGTGTTACCGACTACGTATGCTAAATAATTTTTTTAATTTTGACAGCGGCAGTTATGGGCAAAATTCTAAGTTACTAGTATTTTCTAAATTCAATGCATAACTTTAAAATAGTATTATGAAATTAGAAGTTATGTTTTAAATAACTTTTAAAATAATTTAACTTTAAATATCTTCTAGCGATTAATTTTTATGCTTACCTACTACATATGTAAAATCGCAATAAGTAATTTAAAGTTTATAGTTTTTGTTGTTCAGAAATATTAAAATTTTAACTATTATTTTTTTTTTAATCAAATAAATATAATTACAAATATTTAAATGCAATTACCTGTCTTGAACAATTTGCAGGGAAGTAGCAGCTCTACAATTTTGATTACTCATCAAATTATGTGTACAGATTTTGGGTGAAAGTCTTCCATAATTTGCACTTATTACAGAAATTATTTCGTCTCGTTTGCAGTACAAGTTTAGAGTATGTCCTTCGCACGCATATGCACTTTCATAATCTGAAAAATGTAAAATTAATTAATATGTCTGTTGCCAAACTTAAGTCTAACCATCTAACCGTGCACACTATGTACTTTTGAGCGTATAAATTATCAATTTTAATGTGATTCAAGTGAATTAAAAAATATTGATTGGTATCTTCATGATCGCCTTTGTGAGTAATCTGTAATTTACTTATCTTTGTACTGTTTTTAATACATTTACCTTAAATCAATAGTTTAACAACTTGACTTAACTGTGCGTACATGCTTAATTAATAACTGTGCGTTCAATGTCAAAAATTAAACCGATTTTTAATTAACACATCTGACTGAATACAGTGATTCTAAACATTTTGTTTAAGTTTTATATGTTTAACTATTCAGTAAGTCACAATGGCTAGCTGCGCTAAATGCAAAATCAAAAAGAGTAATGATTTAGTTGAATGTGAGGGATCATGTGGACGTTAGTTTCATACGTCATGCTTGAGAATCAACGTTCAGTAATTTAAATTATTTGAGAGATCACCGAACATATTTTATTTGCGCAATATTTGCAAATCAACGTGTGAAATTATTGATAAGGCCAAAAATTTAGGCATTAAATCTACTCTTGTTGAAATAAATAAAAATATTAGTACAATTTCAACGTGTTATAATTGTAATTCTCCTAATAGTCTCTTTGCTAAATTAAAGTCTGAATTAAACTCTATAATAAACAAAACTTCTATTGATATTAAGACCGAAATTAATAACACTTTTGAGTCTAAAATAAATGAGATTTTGAAAACTGCTCCTGTACGTCAACAATCTGAAACAGCACCATCATATTCGATGGTAGCTCAGAGTTCCAAACCACCAATCATCTAGAAACCTAAAAACTTATCTCAATCTTCATCTGCCACATAGTCGGAAGTTTTGAAAACCATCAATCCGATATCGATATATGAACAGTAGTAATTAACTGTAAGAATTTAAATGAAATAAAAATGTTTAAAGAATTAGATACGAATAACTTAGGCGACAAATATGAAGTTAAACAACTCAAAGCATTAAATCCACGAATTAGAGTAATGTGTATGTCAGTAAACCTGCAAAACGATGTATTTCTTGAGTATTTAACGACTCAAAACGAATCATGCTTTGAAGCAAACAATTATAAATGCGAAATAATAGGTTATTCGTCCACTAAGAAAAATAAATTTGTCTATCAAGCCAAAACCGTAGCTGTGGGAGGGGGCCAGGGGGGGCTTAGCCCCCCTGTAACTTTTAGAACCCCCTAGCATTTAAAATACATAAATATAAATTATATTTGAATTTTTAATATTTGTTATAAAATTTGCAATTACGCATGTAAAACATGTTAAGGAAAGTATAAAATATAATATAAATTAGCTTTTCATTGTTAGGTGGAAAATGGTAACTAACAGAATCATTCTGACCGTGTTCGTTATTTAGCAAACCATTACATAGTTCGTTCTTATTCTTCGAAATATATAAAGAAGGTAATATTATTATAAAATACAGTGCAAATTCATCCTACAGTAGTAGTTAAAATGGTGCCGCCTATGGAGTAATTATAGGATATGGAAGATGTTTTCTTGTTGTAAGACATGAAAGAGCACTTGTTCAAGTTTAAAGAAAGATGATTGAAACTGCATTATTGAGATAAACGATCAGGATCACCCAGTTCCGTGAAGTTGGCCCTACGTAAATGCGTTTTACTAAAAAAATATATGTGTACATAATGTACACTTTACAAATATTTTTGTACCATAAAAATTTATTTTTGTACATCTTATAATTTCTTTTAATTAGTAAAACTAATTTATGTAGGGCCAACTTCACGGTGCCCTACATTTATTTCATAAAAAAGTAAACTATAGCTAATAAAAATGTACACATTAGGTTTGTTCCAAGTAGTCATTTCTGACAAGTTTGTGACATGTTTGTGACAAATTTCAATGCGCCTGCGAAAAATGTAAACAAGTTTACTTCAAAACATTTCTTTTTTGTGGCGAAAAATGTATGAATTTCTTTATTTATATTTATATTTAAGGTTAGCTGTCAAAACAGAATATGAGCATGCACATGCGCTTCATTGCATTCGCCGTTCCAGTCTATGTTTCAAACTTAACTTGTTTACATTTTTCGCAGGCGCATTGATATTTGTCACAAACATGTCACAAACTTGTCAGAAATGACCACTTGGAACAAACCTATTATGTACAATTTTGTACAGCAAATATAAATTTTTGTACGCGCTCAGTTTCTGATTTATTTTCATAATAACTTATGTAGGGCGAACTTCACGTAGCCCTACATTTAGGGATTTATAAAATTTAATTTAGCTTATAATATTGTGTAATTTAAATAATAATGAATGAAGTACTCGCTTCTGACAACCGTAACTCTATATATTTCAAAATGACTAAATATACCAGCACATTTATTTGCATAATATATAATCTATTTGTTGAATAAATAAATAAATATTAAATGTAATAATGAATTAAATGCAGAGACGTAATTTTGTGTATTATTATATAGTGAAATTTTATTTTTCTAATACCATAATAAGTGCAGGTATACTTTGTCCGCGGTGTGGTGGCCGCTACGTCATCAAAAATATTCGTATGGGTTAAGAATTGAATGGTGGGCGAAAATTCATGACGTCATACTGGTTCTCAAACAGTTATGATGAACAAGTTATTATACAAATTAAGATTTATTAAAGACAAAAGTTAAATAGTATTTTTTTCATGCTAGTATCATTATAAATTACTTCAATATTGAATACTTATGATAATGAATTAATTTAATAATTTCAAACGAAGACCATTGTTTTAGAATCAACGATCTGACACTATATATTTTGATGTTTGAGTTTGACAGTTCGAGATCGAAGTGGTTCAAGGTAACAATAATATAGTACTCCTATGTGGTTTACGATACTGTATATATCTTCTTATTGCATATGATTTTTTTTGAAGATTTTATGATTATTAGTACTTATTATAATTACTATTAAATATGAAACTGTAGTTATAACCTAAAATTAATAATGAAATGACAGATTGAAGTTTGACATTTCCGTCCGTCATCTATTATTTTTCTTTTTAAGTAGTGGAAAAGAATTAGATATATAACAATAATAGATCTTTATTTAACATAAATAGTTACTACATGATCAAAGAAAAAAGAAATTACATTCTATATATAATTTTTCACTTGAGTAATACATTTCTTTTTAAATAGCGATATTCTTTTTGCATTCCTAATACTTATACGAGTATCTAATGAATTATATATTTTAAATCCGTTGCAATATAAAGAATTCTGTGTTGAAATTTTTGATGCGAATCTTATATCTTATTTCTTAAATTGTATTTTATCATTTCATGTTTAAATGTACATCCTTTGCTTAAATAACTAGGTTATAAATTGTTCGTGATTTTGTATATTAATACTTATGTCAAATAATTTATTCTTTGTTATTCTGAATCTTTTTCCGTAGATAATTCTCTTAATTTCTGATTCAGTGCAATAAGTTTTTTGTGTTCATGTACTTTTTATCAATTATGTATGCACAGTTTACTAATTGAACCAATTAGCGCAACATAATACCGCCCGTTTTTCGAGTTTCCCAACCACAGGGGTTTTTTTTTTAAATGATATTTATACTTTTCTGGATTCAGTGTATTAAGATCTGCGTGGATATATAAAATTTAAACATTTTTGAACAACTTTAAGAAAACTTATTTAGAGCAAATTTCAAAAACTTGAACTTGTAATTTTAAAAATTTCTATTGATGTTTTCCGAACTTATAGAGCTATATTGTCACATTCCTCCTAATAAGTGTTTTATTTTCAATTTTTAATTTTCCTTTAAAGTGTTTTATATTTGTACTAAACTATTTTTAATCAACTTTCCTAGTTCTGAATCTGAGAGGTTGTTTTCTGAAGCAGCAGTTCTAAAACCTAGTTCCCATAGCTAATCTATATGGTAGGGTTCTAGGCTAGCTAATTCATTACGGTAGGAGTCTAATGGTATAAGACCATTAGCATATTTGGACACTCTGTCTTGAGCTGCCTGCTTTCTAAACCCTCAACTTTTTATATTTCAGCTAGTATTTTTTTTATTTATTCATTATAATTTCACAAATTATGTTCTATAATGTCTGGATGCGCAAAGTGTAGATATAAAAGACCCGATCAAGGTCTAGTTCAATGTGAAGGTTCATGCAATAAATCGTTTCATGCCTTAATTTTTCAGATGATGAATATAAGTTAACTGTAAAAAGTTATAACATTTTTTTTCTATGCGATGATTGTAAGCACAGTTGTGAGATGGTGAATAAATCCGAATCTCTTGCTTCGAAAGCAAAATTAGATGAAATACAAAATTACTTGTCTAAATTAACAAAGAGTATTAATATTACTGATTTTAGTAAATTGTTTGACAATCTCGAGGTAAATATTCAATCCAAGTTTGATTCTCTATATTCTGCTTGTAAATCTGAATTTCAAAAACTCGTCGATTTACAATCTAATTTTAGACCTGCCGTTAATCCTAATTATAATTCTGATTTTGATAAATCCTATGCAAATGTTGTCAAAAAAAATAATATTGAACCGCCTATTATTGTTATACCTAAACTCGGTGTCCAAAATACTCGTGTAACCAAATCAGATATGCTTCGAACTTTGAATCCGATTGAGTCTAATATAAATATAACTAATATTACAAATACACGCAGTGGTAGTCTAGTCATTAGTTGTGAGTAAAGAAAATTCAACCAAATTGAAGCAATTAGCTACGGAACAACTAAGTGACAAATATGAAATTAAACAACTGTCTGTTTTAAATCCTAGACTCAAAATTGTTGGATTATCTGAAAATTTGGAATCTGATTCTATAACTAATTATCTAAAAACCCAAAATAAATCTTGTTTTACTGATAACAGTACTTGTGAAGTCATTCTCAAGAAACCATTACGGAAAAATAAAAATCTTTACCAAGTAATTATCCAAGTTGATCATAAGACAAATCACCAAGCGTTAAATGTTGGGAAACTTTTTATAGGTTATGATTACTGCACTGTGTATGATGCTATAGACTTGCGTCGCTGCTATAAATGTTGTGGATTCCATCATCTTGCTTCGCAGTGTACTAAACAGCATCCAACATGTCCTAGGTGTGCAGAATCTCATAAGTTAGAAGATTGTAAATCTACAATATTAAAATGCGTACACTGTGACCAGCTCCAAACGACTCAAAAATTAAATATTTCAAGTGATCATGCTATATGGGATAATGATTGTCATGTTTACAAAGAGACATTAACTAGATTCAAAAAAACTGTACTTGGTAATTCATAGCAATTAAAGAATACCAACTTACATGACAGACAATTACAAAATAATATAATGAAAAAGTCCGCTGTATTTAATTCCTATTATGAAAATGTTCGTGGACTTAATTCAAAATGTAATGATTTATACTTTAATTCATTAGCTGCTTCACAATATGATTTATTTGCATTTACTGAAACTTGGTGTCATGAAGGCTTAGATAATTCTGAACTTTTTGACGTCATTTATTTTAATGTGTTTAGAACCGATCGAAATTTTACTTCATGTAACACAAAACGAGGGGGTGGCGTTCTTCTAGCAGTAAAAAATACCTATAAAGCTATAAAGATTGATATTAATTCTCACAGTGATCACAAATTCCTTTTATAGATATAATACTAATAAAAGTAATGTTGTCCCACAAATCTATATATGTTATGAGCATATATATTCCACCATCTTGTTGCAACAAAGATTATATCGACTGTTTTGAATCATTGTCTTCTTTAAATTTTTTACTCGATTCAGACGTTATTATATTTGGAGATTTTAACATTCCTGAGTATTTGAACTGTCTTACTAATAATTTTACATCTCCAAATTTTACTACTTTATTGAACTATACAGATTTTCATAATTTGAAACAATACAATTTCGTTCATAATAATCTCAATAAAATTCTAGATTTCGTTCTTAGTAATCGCACTTGTTCAGTTAATCTTGCTTTAGATTGCATTTTAAAACAGGATATACATCACACAGCGTTGTGCATTGAGTTGAATATTGATCATAATTCTAATAAGTTTCAATCAATCAGCAATTCAGGTATCAATTTTAAAAAAGCAGACTTTAAAACACTACAATGATTTACTTATTATTAACTGGAATTTTTTAAATAAATTGCAGGATATTAACTTAGCGTTAGACGAATTTTACACGATTCTAAATAATATTTTATTGAAAAATGTTCCCTTAAAAAAACAATGCGGTAAATCATACCCAACTTGGTACAATGGTTCCATAATTTACAAGATTAAAATGAAACACAAAGCTTGGAAGAACTACAAAAATCATAATAATTTAGAAAATAAAGAAATGTTTCATTCATTACGATCACAAATCAAATTAGAGATTAAGGAAGTATATAAAAATTATTACACGTCTATTCAGAATGATTTAATTGAAGATCCCAAACGTTTCTGGTCGTTTGTTAATAATAAACGTGAAACATCCACCATTCCATCTACTTTAATATACAAGGACAATATTCTTGATGATCCTCAATCAATTGTTGATAGTTTTGCCAATTTTTTCTCTAGTTCTTTCAAAAATTCATCTCTGACACTCCAGACTTTGTCAGTGACATTAACTGTCCAACCTTCACATTGAATTTTATTTCAGAAGATGATGTGAAATGTTGCAATTTCAAAATTAAAATAAAAAATGACTATGGGACCAGATTTTATACCATCATTGATAATTAAAGATTGTGCGTATGTTTTTATTAAACCTCTTTCGATAATATTTAATTTAATGTTGAAACAATCAATTTTTCTGGATATCTGGAAAAATTCCCGTATAAATCCAGTTTACAAAAAGGGTGATAAAAACAATATAAATAATTATAGGCCAATTTCACTAATATGCAATTTTAGCAAAATATTCGAATTAATTTTGCATGGCAAATTATACAGTCACGTATCAAAACTAATATCTCCTAATCAACACGGTTTCATTAAAGGGCTACAGCCTCAAATTTAATATGCAAAACACAATTCATTTGCGAAACGATTGACCAACAGGGTCAAGTAGACGTCATATATACTGACTTCTCTAAAGCGTTTGACAAACTAGATCATTCGATACTGTTAAAAAAGCTTGAGGCATATGGTTTATCAAATTTATTAATCAAGTTAATTACATCTTACTTGCACAACAGATGTCAATTCGTCAATGTTCACGGCTATATTTCACAAAAGTTTATTCAAAAATCTGGCGTACACCAGGGATCTATTTTAGGTCCTTTATTATTTAACATATTTATTAATGACATAACTTGGAATATTGATGTAAAACATTTACTGTATGCCGACGATTGAAAAATCTTTTGCAAAATCTCATCTTTGAGCGATTGCGAATCTCTTCAACGAAATCTGGATGAAATCAATGCCTGGTGTATTACAAATAAACTTTACTTAAATGTTGAAAAATGTAATATTATGACATTTTCAAGAAAAGTCGCTCCATTTCAATTCCATTATACTATGGATGATTATCAGCTACGAAGAGCGAAATTATTTACAGATCTAGGTGTCATTTTCGATCGGATACTAACGTTTGCTCAGCATGTAGAAACGAAAATTTCTACTGCATTCAGATGTTGCGGTTTTATTATTCGTAATGCTCAAATGTTTGTGAATGTTAATGTTTTCAAATTATTATTTACGTCTCTAGTACGTCCTCATTTAGAGTACTGTTCTGTAATCTGGAGCCCAATTTATAACAATCAGTCCGGAGGTATTGAGAGAGTTCAACGACGATTTATAAAATCTGTTATTTGTATAATTGAAGGGACCTACCCACAAAGAGGTACTCCACATCATATTTTATTGGAATATTTAAATATGAATTATATGTACCAACGACGTAATATGCATGCTGTAATAATGTTATATAAGATAATTCGTAACATCTTTGACTGTCCGTTCATAATCAACAAACTAAATTTTAGAGTACCTAGGACATCTTGTCGTCTCAATAATACATTTTATATGCCAATGGCTCGCTCGAATACGGTGACAAAATCACCTTTGTACCAGATGATGAAAGCATACCACATAATAGAAGAACACATTGACATATTTTATAGTAGCATTAAAGATATTAAGAGTTCCCTTACATTGTTCTGATCTATGTTACTTTTCTTCTTACTCTCTAATTGGGCGTTGCCTGTTGAGTGAAGTAATAAATAATAATAATAATAATAATAACATTTAACCAATACAGTGCATTCAGCATCTTATCTATACTGGTGTATTTGTTTACTTTCAAGATACAACGCATAGTTCTATTTTGTAAGCGTTGTAATCTTTGTAATTGATTTTTATTACAAAGGAATAAGATTGTAGCACAGAAATATATATGTGAAGCTACCATGGTTTTATAAAAATTTACTGCTTGTATAAAATTCAGTTTATTTCTAATTCTTTGTAAAAATTGAATTTTTTCGCAATTTTTTTACAAATATAATCTACATGTTCATGGAATTGTAATTTACTGTCTATTAGAGGTACCTAGGTATTTAATATTGTCAACTTTTTCTAATATATTGTTTGATAATTTTAGTATTGTTTCACATTTAGATCTATTTTTTACAATCATATATTTCGTTTTAGATACATTTAAAATTAATTTATTTACATTCAACCATTCGTGTACACTATCTAAATCGTTTTGTGTTTCATGTATTTCTTTTTGAATAGGCTCTACTGGTAGATATAATAAGGTATCATCTGCAACTAATTTAATCTTACAATGTTTTATAACTTTACTAATGTCATTTATGTAGAAAATAAAGAGTAAAGATCCTAATACTGTTCCTTGTGGCAATCCTATATCTAAATTAACTTCATTAGATAATAAATTATTAATTTTAGTTTTCTGTTTCCTTTCACTTAAATAACTGTTAAACCATTGAATACTAATTTCATCAAGTCCATAATATTCAAATTTCTTTAACAATATATTCCTATCTATCGTTTCAAATGCGCGACTTAAATATACAAATATTGCTACAACAGACAATATCCAACTTCCAATCATTAATGACAAAGTTCAGTGCACTTTCACATGAATGTTTCTCACTGTATCCCGACTGTTCCAAAATAAGAATGTCTTTTTCACTTACATACGTTTTTAGTTGTTTTAACACACAAGTTTCCAAATTTTTTTCAATTATGCTCACTGTGTATATTGGTCTCATTTCTTCACATTTGTTCGTACCTTGCACTTTTTTCACTGGTGTTACAATGGGGTCTTTTACCATTAAAAAAAAAATTACGAAACTTTATCTATATAGAAGACTATCTACACTTTTAAAAAGTCTTAATTGTTATTCCTTAAGCAACAATGATTTTTTTAAAAATGTTGTGACGTCATAGTAGAGTTGTTGCTGGATCTAAAACAGTACAGATTGTAAATAATTGTAGTCATATATTTTTTTATTATTATTACAATAAAATAAAACATTTATGTAACAAAAATTATTTAAATCTACTGTTTTAGATCCAGCAACACCTATACTATGACGTCACAACATTTAAAAAAAAATCATTGTGGCTTAATGAATAACAATTAAGACTTTTTAAAAGTACAGTACAGATTGTAAAGAATTGTAGTCATATATTTTTTTATTATTATTACAATAAAATAGAACATTTATGTAACAAAAATTATTTAAATCTACGGTTTTAGATCCAGCAACACCTCTACTATGACGTCACAAAATTTTTTAAAAAATCATTGTAGCTTAATGAATAACAATTAAGACTTTTTAAAAGTGTAGATGGTCTTCCATATAAATAAAGTTTCATAATTTTTTTTTTTAAATGGTGTAAGACCCCATTGAACATTTAAGACAGTTTGATACAACACCATACTTTAATGAGTCATTTATAATGCTTAATAATGTTTCTCCTATAATGAGAAAATTATTTAAAAGTTTGTTCTTATCTAGAAAATCATTATCACTTTTATGGTTGAATTCACTTATTATATTTATTAGTTCATTTAAGTCTATCGGTGTAAAACTAAATGTATCTTTTTTTGCTATGTTGCTTTTAAGATCTTTTTGTGTTTATTTATATTAGTGATATCATCTTTTATTGAATTATTTAACACCTTAATACTCTTAACAAAGTAATTGTTTAAGTATTCTGCAATTTAACTGCTCTCTGTAATAACTTGATTATTAATAATTAAGCTATTAACTGAGCAACTGCTTTATTATTTGTGAGTTTTTTAAATATCTTCCATGTTTTTTTTATCACCTTTCGCCATTTCTAATTTATTTTTAAATTTATTATTTTTCACTTGTCTAATGGTGTATAGATATTTATTTCGATGTTCCTTATATTTATTCCAATCTTCAATATTATTTGTATTGTTTGCAATTTTATAGCAGGTAATTTTTTTTTTGTTTAAGTTATTTTAGGGAATCATTCATCCATTCTATTGAGATTGTTTTGCTGTAGTCAATATTTTTCTCAAATATGAACTTTTGCATATTATTTTTTAATGCATTGTATAGATTTTGTGTTCTCTCGGTTACTTCCATTGATTGCATTTCTCTCCAATTATATTTTTTCCTTCCTTCCTTCCTTGAATGCACCTTGTGAGTAATTTCGTATATAAATTTTTTTGACAATATTTTTCTCTTTTTCTAATATTTCGGTTTGTAATGATATTTCTCTTGTAATTTGTAGTAGTTTCTTCTTGTATGTGTTGCCTTTCAGGACGTCTATGTTAAAATCACCTGTTAATATGGCATAGTCGCAGTGATCTGATAAGTTTTCACACCAGTCTTCTAGGCGTAAAAGATATTCTGCATCGCTGGAGCTTGGTGAATGATATATAACTCATAAATTCCATTTGGCTTTGTTTAGGTTACAACTAATGATTACAATCAAGGCGTTTTTATTATATGATTGATTTAGAATTATTTTATAATTTATATTATATTTTATGTACATAGTTACTCCTCCTGTGTGCTTTGATTCTGAGTATGCATGTATAATTATATAGTTTTTTAATTTTATTTCATTTTCTATTATGTCGTTGGTCATATGAGTTTCGCTTAGCGTTAATATATCTGGATTATTTTTGTGAATTAAATATTCTATGTTCTCAAAATTGTTAACTAGGCCCTGTAAATTTAAATAAATTATTTTTAAATCTTCTTTAGTCTGTAGTTGCTATGTAGAATCAGTATTGTACATTGTTTTATTTCTGATTACTTGCACAATCCTTTTATAATAGTTACAATCTAAATTACTTGTTGAATGATTAACAGAGAATTTTGTATTAAATTTAGCATTATAATTTATGCAATTTATGCATTTTAACGTATTTGATGTACACGATCTAGTGTCATGGTTCTCCGAACATTTACCGCAAATTGCTGATGTTACTGTACATTTGTTTAATTAATGGACAAACTTATTACATTTAAGGCATTTTAGTATATTAAATGATTCTTTTACAGAACATCGTCTCCATCCAATATATATTTTATTATTCTTAATTAGATTATTCCATGACTGACTATCCACTTCTAATATAACATGGTAATTTTTATCATCCAACTTGATATTTTTGAGAACTTTAATTGTTGGAGAAATATTATTTCCCTTTATATTGTTTTGCTCTATTAAATTGATTATAAATACCTCGATATTCCCTATTTCACTTGGGTCAACGTTAGTTTAGCATTAATTTTTGGTGCAATTTCAGTGGATATTTGATTTTTTAATTTTATCATCATTATCTAGAGTAGTTTTAATCTTGGGCTGAATTTTCATTTCCGCAACGGACTTTTTAATATCATTAGTTAAATTATCTGATTTGATATTTCCTGTTTGTTTAACTAGTAGCGCCGCTGTATTTGTTTTTAGCACGTTTGAGTAAGATGATTCCATCTGTTTACTTAAGTTTAAATCATTATTGATATGTTCAGTTGGTTTAACAGATGACTTTATTTCAAATTGTTTAATTTTTTCATCTTGAAGTTTATTAACTTTTTCTAACTCATTCACTAATTTTTGTAAGGTTAATATTTTCTGCTTCAATAGATCATTTTCTGCTACATACTGTGTAATATAATCATTAAATACATCTTGACTGTTACTTATATTATAGTCTAAGGCACACCCATTTTGACGTTCATCACAATTCCAGTTAATTTTCTCTGATTCTGATGCAAAAGTAGTATCTGCACATTTTATATGAAAAGAACTTTTGCACACAACACATTTTACTAACTTTCTTCTGAACAATTTACACTTAATCTCACTGCTCATTTTGACGTAAACATCAACAGGCCGCCATCACATTCACATCTCTAAGCATATTACATATACGTTAAAAGACAGACTATACATACAACTGTTAATTTATTAGTTCGGAAACTAATGACGTAGCAGCCACCACATCGCGGACAAAGTGTAGGTACCTTTAATTTATACTTAAATAATTGTGAATCCAGAAGCAGCTTATATCACAGCAACCCTGATTTCGCTTATTTATTTAAAAATTAATAGGTTTAAATTCGTGTAGGGTGTATTATATATACTTACTAAGTTTAGGTAATAAAGTGTAGAATATCTGTTACCTATACAGGGTGTTAAAAAAAAGTAGAAATAAATTTCAATTTTCAAAATTTGCAAAATTATGGACATGCTACTAGAAGAGTAAATTTCTAGTGCCACTGGTTGACAGACGTCAGAATAAAATTGATTAATTTGTTATTCAACATCAGTTACGTGGTTAAAATCCATGATTATTTTTATTGAAAATTACGTGTCAACCAGTGGCACTAGAAATGTACTCCATAATTTTGCGAATTTTGAAAAAAAATCTTTTTGACTGTGAATCAATGTACCATGAAAATTGTTTACCCTTTTTACCTCCCGCCTATTGTTTTAGGTCAAAAAATTCAATTTTGTGTATTTTTGCTTCTTATATTTATATGAAGAGCTGATTAGATTTTGGATAAAATTGGTCAACCGGAAATTGTTCACTAGAAGCCCTTAACAGTTTTCCTTGAAGAAACACGATTAAATATAATTTTTCAACAATTTATGCTATTTTGAAAATCGTAGAATAATTAATTTTACATCTGTTTTGATACATTAATTTTATTAATTTTCATTAGACTTAGAGATAATAAAATTTAAAGAAATTAGCATTCCGTGTACACCATGGAACACTTAAAAATTTTAATTTTTTTTGCGAAATATGTCACATGCCATTGTGATTGTGAAGCTGTTTTCTTAGTGAAATATGTATCAAACAATTAAATAAATATATGAGAGAAAATTAAATTTCTCAAATATAAATAAAAAATAAACAAATAAGAAGGTTTTTTTCTGTATCATCCACATGTACACATCAGATTTTTTAACACCCTGTATAGGTTGTAAAATTATATTAATGCAAGTCGATCAATTTTGCTCTTTATTTTAATATTGAATACGAATTATATGAATTACAATTATGACTAAAAATTTAAGTGTAGCGATATTATAATATACCTTATTATGAAAATAATGCAGAAAACAACAATTTCCATTGGAGTAATATATGTTAATAAATGCGATAATATTTTTCAATTTATGGTTGCAAGAGAAGTTCGAAATTATTTAATAATTTTTTTTTTGTATTGGTATTTTAATCGTAGTACTACGTGTCTGTGCTTTTCTGACTTCATTGCCTATTTCATTTCGGTTATTCCTCAGTATCCATTCCTATTATTTACATTATAATTGCTGACGCGGCTGTCAATGGTAACAATTCGATAAATAATGAATTGTATTATAAGGGTATGCATTAATTACCTTGCTGCGTAAATTATTGCCCATAAGAATTAATATTGCTAAATTTACTCGTAAGGATAATGTTTTCATTGCGGAATAATTACGCATGTGCGTTTCTATTTTGAAAGAGTCCTGTGAGAAAATTAAAATTAAATTCGTATACTTTTGTCGCATTCAGCATAAGAATACATGAATGTAAAAAAGTTAATGTATTAATTTTAGGAATAATAAAAAACAATTACGAAAGGTTAAACGCAGGAATTCCAACTAAATAGAATCAACAGCTACTTCAGTTGAATTTATTATTAAACAAATAAGCGAAATTAGGGTTGCGGCGATATATGCCTCTAGATTTACAATTATTTAAGTATAAATTAAATTACACTTCTGGGTTTAGAAAAAATAAATTTCACTATATAATAATACACAAAATTGCGTTTCTGCATTTAATTCATTCTTACATTTAATATTTATTTATTTATTCAACAAATAGGTAATATATAATGCAAATAAATGTGCTGGTATGTTTAGTTATTTTTAAATACATGGAGTTACGGTTGTCAGAAGCGGGTACTTCATTCATTATTATTTAAATTACACGAAAACTAAGGCTGTACAAAAATTAAATTTTGATTTAAAAAAATGTACGTAATCTGTACAATATTATAAGCTAAATTAAATTTGATAAATTCCTAAATGCAGGGCTACGTGAAGTTAGCCCTACACAAGTTATTATGATTATTTTTTGACGTTTCTTTAATCCAATGAAATGCTTTATTGTATGTCACGTGTATGCGTTTTAACCAATCCTGTCATTATTATACTGAGAATAATGCTCTTGTGATTACTCCCGGCAATATTCTCTACAGCTTTTTTGTTTTTGTTGACAGATGTCAGATGTCAGATAGTTATCAACACAAGTAAAAATGAGCAAAAAAGATGGATTTAGTGGCGTGCCTGCTGATGAAATAAAAAAATAATCTAATTAAATATAGCTTGAGAGTTCGATAAATTAGAAAATAATTCTCCAGTATCTTTCTCAAACTTGTCGCCATTTGGCAACAAGTTTTAGAAAGATCTGTCAAATTATTTTCAATTTATTCTCACTCTCTTGTTATATTATTACTGAAAATAAATCAGAAGATGAGCGCGTACAAAAATTTATATTTGCTGTACAAAATTGTACATAATGTGTATACTTTTATTAGCTATAGTTTATTTATTTATGTATTAATCAATCTAACAGGATACAAGATCCCAATTAAAGGACGATTTAAAGATAATTTACAAAAATTAAATGGTTGCAAAAAACTAAGAATTATAAAACCAAGTTAATAAATATATCAGACTTAAAAAAATAATAAATAATAACTAAGAGTAAACAAATGTATATAAAATGATAATATTAATTAACTATTTAACCAAGTAATGTAACAAAATGCGCTTAAATTTATCAAAGGATTCGCCAAATATGTCAATATTACAAGATATATTATTATAAGCAATATTATAAGCAATTATGAAATAAATGTAGGGCACCGTGAAGTTGGCACTACATAAATTAGTTTTATTAATTACAAGATATTATAAGATGTACAAAAATTTATTTTTATGGTACAAAAATGTACATAAAGTGTACATGGAATGCAAGATTTATGAAATTTATTTATATTTTGTTATCTCCAAATCTAATGAAAATTAATAATATTAGTGTAATCAAAAGAGATGTTAAATTAAATAATCTACAATTTTCAAAATAACATAAATTGTTGAAAAATTTAATTTAACCGTGTTTTTTTATACATAAATAAATATAAGAAGCAAAAATACACAAAATAGTATTTTTTGGTATTATAATATTTGACACACACACACACACACACACACACACACACACACACACACACACACACACACACACACACACCTACACACACAAACACACACACACACACGCACACCTACACACGCTCGCGCACACACACAAACAAACACACACACACACACACACACACATCATCCAGACATCCAGAATGCCCGACGTAGCCAAATAGGGAGAAGATTTATTCCTGAAAATTTGGTCGAAAAGAGAGTGATTGGTCAAGTAAGAAGAAATAAGGGAAATAAGAAGTGAAGATAAAGAAAAGGAGTGAAGCTTATTGATAAATAAATTCGTTAGCAAAATCGGTAGAGATACAATCAACTTTTTTCATCAAGATACCGATGAAACAATATGAGTAAAATATGACAAATTTTTAATTTTGGAATAAATAGACAAAAATCTTTAATTATTATTGGGCTGGGGATAAGGTGGAGATCACACGATAGATTAGATTTTAATTATTTTTATATACAAGTTGATATTACCCCTAGAAATATTAGTCATGGCAATGAGATTGAGATTAGGAATTTGGTTAGAGGTGAGAGGAGTGTTTATAGAGAGAGAGAGAGAGTAAACGGAATGAAAATGTGAAGCAAATATCATAACGTTCGGTAAGGCTGAAGACTTATTTGGATTATCCTTAATTGTGCATTCACAATTCGACACATATGTAGTATAAGCATTTTAAAGAATACGGCAGTCTTAAAAGATCGTAGATACAGTTGTAGTAACTGATTGCCGAAAATGAAGGAATATAAATAACAAAAATGTACGGACAATTATTGAAGATGATATGAGCACAAATAATATCTAATTCATATTATTAATTGTAGAAATATTTACTTACCTTGCCCCTGTTCGTCTTCGCCACTAGGACAATCTCTAAACCCATTTGAAACAGCAGACTCAGGGATACATTTGCCATTGTTACACTGGAATTCTTCTGCTTTGCAGGGAGATACTAAAAAAAGTGTATTTATAATTTGTTGTAAATTATAAAAATGTTTTTATCTACGACGGTTGCTTAGCAAGTCAGAAGATTCGCTTTCTAACAGTACTGTTAAAAGTAACATAGCAACGTGTTAAAAGTGATTTCATTGTTATTTTAAAAACGTTGCTAACGATTTTTATCAATAAATCAACAAATCCTGTCAAAATAACTTTCTATTTTTTTTAGTATCTACTAACATACTTGGAAGATCGTTGATAAAATTTTGTATGATATACGTGTTAAAAGTGATTTATTTCGTTCGTGGAGTTGTTTTATTCGGCTTCGCCTCGTTTCACAAACATCTCCACTTACTCATAAAATGTCACTTTTAACACTTATATCATAAACAACAATTTCATTCTGATTCGGTGTCTTATAGCACGTAGTTCTGTTATAAAATTAGAAGGTAAAGGAATATATAGACCACTGAATTTGATTTTATTTTATAGTATTGACCATACTATTAATAATTTTAAAAATACGATAAAATCTTATTAAATTGTTAAATTAATGCGATAATTTATTAGTTCTAATTGAGAAGCTTGGAAAGTTCATTTTCCAGCCAAATAAGTGATATATGTATCATGTTCTCTCTTTTATTGTCAGAAAAAGTTGCTAATTAACAAATTCAAAATATTAAAATAAAAATGGTAACACAAATATTTAAGTTAGTTTTATTACATGCATTTACAATTCTATTCATTAGTGATTATTACCTGCAATACACTGATATTGTACAGTTAAGTACTTATATGTCCCAACACAGGGGTCTCCAAAAATTCCATTTGTTGCATGAATACTGCATGATTGTTTATTGTTACAACTGTAATATAAATTAAAATTTATTAGCAATTGTAAAATGTTTATTATACTCATAAATAGAAAAATATTCATTTTATACCATAGTAATTGAGATTCATGTCAGACAACAGAAATATTGCGCCAGCTATAACCTTGCCCTGTTTGGCGAGATTCTCATACAAAATCGTCAATATATTTTTTTTCTAATATTCGTCACTTTACTATTAATTTCTTATAAATTCCCATATATTTAATATTCTGGTGATTAAAGTAAGAACATTCAAAATGAATAATTTTGAGGAAAAATCAGTTGTCACTTTTTCAAATATTTTGTTTCAAATGAACATTATTTTGTTTCAAAATTATCTGTTTTCGATGTTAAATTGTACCAATTTGAAATAAAAGCATATTACTTTCATGTAACGTTTACTCGTAATATGAAGAAATATAAAAAATACTTTACTTTTTAAAATTCATACTTTCGTTTCATGAACAAGGTATGGTCAAACTTAAAGAAAATGCTTTTAAAGATAAGACTTTAAAAAAAAATATATATGCACATTATAATTTTAAAAAATATTGCTTTTATTTTAAGAAAATATGTCTTTAAAATTAAAGTACATTTACTTAAAATAAAATCATATCTTTTCTTTTAATTATGATGATTACAATTCAACTATAAATTTTTAAATTGAAAGCAATTACTTTTGGTCCTATAAATGGACAATCTGCATCGGAACAAGGTTGTGGGTCTTGTGCGTCTGTTCTTAGGGCATGTCGGGATTGAGTTAATTTAATATATTGTTTTTTCTGAAGTGAATAATTTATTAAGTAAGTAAGATGATATATGTACTTATAATATGGAAGATGATATCGAAAACGAAAATGTTTTCTTCCTCAATGACGAGTATTTATTCCCGAAAGAAAATCCGGTAAATTTTAAACAAAACAATACCTGCAATTAAAATTCTTTATTTTATAGGACTTTTATTATTATTATTCTGGAGGGAAAAGGAATCAGCAAGGGAGTGTTTTGAGCACAAGTTACATAAATGAAAGACATACATTTAAAGTAAAGAAATATTTTGATGCAACACCAGTATCATCGGTAGTAAATACCAAGGTAAATACAGAAATTGACGTAAAATTGAAAAAAATCTGATGTGGTCAACACATAACCTCCCGCCCAATACTACTCTTATACGATACAAAATAGTATTTAATGATACAATACAGAAACATACCTTCTTATTTGTTTATTTTCTATTTATATTTGAAAATTTTACTTTTCTTTCGTATATTTATTTAATTTTTTGACGTATATTTCACTAAGAAAACCGCTTCACAATCACAATGACATGTGTCACATTTCGTACTCGTACTCTTAAACGATATAAAATAGTACCTACTTGATGGTGCAGAAACATACCTTCTTATATATTTATTTTCTATTTATATTATAGATATTTAATTTTATTTCGTATTATTATTAAATTTTTTGACATATATTTCAATAAGAAAACAGCTTCACAGTCACAATGACATGTGTCACATTTCGCAGAAAATATTTAAATGTTTCCATGGTTTACTAGGAATGCAAAATTTGTGAAATCTAATTTCTTTATATTTTATTATCTTTAATCTAATGAAAATTAATAAAATTAGTATAATCAAAATACATGTAAAATTAAACATTCTTCAACTTTCAAAATAACATAAATTGTTGAAAAAGGAAACTCAACCGTGTTTTTCATGAACACACACACACACACAAAAGTGACGATCAAATTGTGAAGAAAAAATTTCTATTTTTTATCGTTTATACGAGTTATTAATAATACAGCTGAATAATTTCGACAATTTCCTTTGCGATAATAGAAATCATCCGACAACAATGCAATTAAATCTCAAACATTGTGAAGTAGCGCAAGATCTACTAGTTAAAATCGTGCGAGACCTCGATAGAGATATCGCTATTTTGTCAGAACAGTATAAAAACATTGAAAATTCGCGCGTATGGATTTCCGATGCTTCAAGTCGTGCAGCTATTTGGGTATGTGGGAAAAAATTTTTGCAAGAAGCGCCGCAAACACAAAGGTCTGGATTTGCTTGGGCCAAGGTTGAAGGTATCTACCTATACAGTATTTATGCCTCACCAAGTATTTCGCTGCGAGAATTCGAGGATCTATTGAACGACATTGCAGAGGATGCTAGAAATCGACGACCGCACATCATCGCAGGCGACTTCAACACATGGGCCACGGAATGGGGTAGCAGAGAAACTAACAGAAGGGGCGAGATGCTACTTGATTTCACCGCCTCTCTAGAATTAGCTCTTCTTAATAACGGAACAGCTCCTACGTTCATAAGAAATGGCAATATCTCCTTTATTGACGTGACTTCTGCTAGTGAGAGCTTATCTCCACGAATAACATCATGGGTAGTCAGTGATTACTACACCTACTGTGATCACCAGGCTATCATTTTCGAAATTGCTGTACAGAGAGATCGAAGAACAAAAGATATGCTAGCGTCAATCAAATGGAACACAAAGACATTTGATGTTGATTCTTTTAATGTTATGATGGAAGAGAACATTGAGTTAACGGGCTCTTCCGAACACATGTCCTCGCAGCTCATGTTATTAAGTTCCAATACTTGTGACGCAGCAATGAATAAGGGTTCAACTAAAAGTCACCCTGCACCAGTCTACTGGTGGAATGACGAGACGATGTCATTATACTCGGCGTCAGGCACGGCGCGCTAGAGGTCGTGCGGACCATGACACCCTGAAACTGCGACATCATGAAGCAAGGGGGACTTTGAAATAGGCTATTAAGAATAGTAAGCACCGCAGCTGGCGTGTGAGCTCTGCGATTAAGTCGATGATGACCCCTGGGGTAGACCGTATAGAACGGTAATGGACAGGATTAAACGACGCACTATAGTTCAGCCATCCTGTCCAGTCCTCCTTGCAAAGATAGTGGCCACTCTGTTCCCCAAACAACCGGGAATTATTTATCCAATAAATGTGCCAGCCACTCGTTGCAATGAAGTACCACCTATTACGGAAGATGAACTTCTGAAAGCCTGTAATAGGATCAAAGATGCTAAGGCCCCGAGTCCGGACTGTATTCCGAACATTGCCCTTGAAGCAGCCATCAAAGCACGACCAAAATTCTTCTTGGAAATATATAACGCGTGCCTTTACGAAGGAGTTTTCCAAGCCGATGGAAAGAGCAGAAGTTAGTCCTTCTTCCGAAGGGCAATAAACCGCCAGAAGAACCATCATCATATCGGCCAATTTGCCTGTTGGATACGGCTGGTAACGTCCTGGAGAGGATTATCTTTAATCGGATGGATGAATTTAGCGAAGGGGCTCGTGGTTTGTCTAATAATCAGTTTGGATTTAGGAAGGAAAAATCTACAGTGGATGCTATTAAAGTCGTTGTATCCACTGCTCGCAATGTCATCGAAGGGAAGCGTTGGAAAAGAGGTGCTAAAAAGTACTGCACCCTAGATGTGAAAAACGCATTTAATTCGGCGAACTGGAATTGTATTCTGAAGGCGCTGAGATTGATGGAGGTCCCTGACTACATTTTGAACATAATTATAAGCTATTTTAATGACAGAACGTTACTATACAATTCAGATATTGGATCTAAGACTTACAAAATCACAGGAGGCTTTCCACAAGGTTTGGTACTCGGCCCTCTCTAGTGGAACATCATGTACGATGCGGTTTTGAGGTTGCCAATGCCTGCAGGGACAAAGATGGTTGGCTTCGCAGACGATGTTGCGGTGGTTGTCGTCGCAAAGTATTTGGAAGAAATTCCTCAGAAGGCAAACGAAGCTGTCTCTACAATACGCCAGTGGCTCTCAACAAATGGTCTACAGCTGGCAGATCACAAAACAGAAGCAGTCCTGCTCACAAGCAGAAAAAAGTTGGAGACTGTAACGATTACTGTTGGAGGCTGCAATATACCTTCACAGCCATCATTGCGATATCTCGGGGTGCAGATAGATGCCAGGCTGCGTTTCGACGAACATCTGCAAATCATGAGTACGAGGGCCGCAGGAGTAGCTAATGCCTTGGTTAAAATTATGCCTAACATTGGAGGATCTAAACAGAGTCGCAGAAAGCTACTATTCAAAGTCGTCAGCTCCATGCTGTTGTATGCAGCTCCGATCTGGTCAAAAGCCGCGTCAGTGGCATCGTACGCATCACAGATGACCTCAGTGTATCGTAGGTGTGCATTGCGAGTGGCGCGTGCGTATCGCACGGTTTCTTATGATGCCGTGCGTGTTATCGCCGACATGCCACCAATTCATCTGATGGTAGAGGAAAGGACCGAGATATATCAGCGCAGAAGCGAAGACGGGCTGAATAATCGACGCATCATTGCCCAAGATGCGAGGTCTGAGTTGTTAGCACGATGGCAGCGGCTCTGGAATACATCCTCAAAGGGACGGTGGACCTACCGTCTCATACCAGATGTTGTTGCCGCATGGATCGGAAGAAGACATGGAGAGGTAGAACACTACCTCGTACAATTGCTAACGGCCCATGGCTGTTTCAGGGTGTATCTGCATCGTTTTCATTTGGATGATGACGCGTCATGTGCGACCTGCTTAATGGTGCCTGAGGATGCGGAGCATGTGCTCTGCCATTGTCCGCGCTTTAATGAAGAACGCAAGATCCTGCGTGATAATCTCCAACTGCATCTGTCCCCAGAAAATATCGTTGGTGGGATGCTTGCGTCCCAAAACACCTGGAATGCGGTATCTGATTTTGCAGCCAAAGCCACGAAGAAACTTAGAATTGCCGATAAAGTAAGAAGAGGCTTAGAAGAATAGGACAAATAGTCAATCTATAGGGCGTATAACAGCCAGTTCACCCTTCGCGAAGTAATGCTTGACGGCGGTCCCGCGGAGCGGTGGGTTGCAACGGGAGGTGGTTTTAGTGGGTAGAAATCCCACACACCGTGGAGTACGGGCTCCACGGCGTCTTTTGAAGATTTCCACCTACCCTCGTTAAAAAAAAACACACACACACACACACAATAATCTAATGAATGAGAATCAGTTTGGCTTTATTAAAAACAAAGGAACGACAGAAGCTATTTTGAAATTAAAGGATTTTGTAGAAGATAGTGTAAAAGAGAAAAAGGTGGTATTATTTACTAGCCTGGATGTGAAAGGAGCTTTCAATGCTGCATGGTGGCCAGCCATACTAAAAGCTATGAAAGATGTCGTCCTAAAAATTTGTACAAATTGACTAAAAATTATTTTAGTGAAAGAGAAGCTATCTTAGAAGCTAATGGAGTTAAAGTACAGCGATCTGTAAATAGAGAATGCCCCCAAGGTTCCTGCTGCGGTCCGGGATTCTGGAACTTACACTACAATTCTCTGCTTAATTTAGAATATTCAAAACATACTGACTATTGCGTTCGCTGTTGATTTATTATTATTTACCAAAGGTAAAAATATATTAGAAGCAGAAAATTGTGCAAATATCGATTTGGTAAAAGTAATGCATTGGGCCAAATATAATAAGATACAATTTAATGAAAAAAAAAATCGCAAGTAATGTTGGTAACACGAAAAAGATCTCTATTGAACAAGGAAATAAATATCTTTCTAAATTGCCAAATTTTGAAGCAAGTGTCTGTATTAAAATATTTAGGAGTACAAATTGACAATAAATTTCATTACGATAAACATATAAACTACATTTCGGAAAAGTGCAGTTTACTAATACATATTTTATCAAAGCCCGCAAGAGTAATCTGGGGAATAAGATAGGAGTCAACAAATACTATTTATAAAGGTGCGATACTGCCGATATTAACCTATGACGTACCTGCATGGAAGAATGCTTTAGAAAGGAAAAATTGTCAAATGAAATTGAAAAGGGTGCAAAGGCTCATAAATATTAAAATATTAAAAGGATACCGAACTATTTCTTACGAGGCATCATGCATTCTGACAGGAAATACTCCAATTATTTTAAAACTATATGAAATTTCAAGAATATACGAAAAATTAAACAGTGACATAAAGCCCTGATCAGACATAGACACACAGAGGACACATTCAAGCCACACACAGGCAACAGTTGCTTAATGAAGAAGAAGTACGGAGACACACGGAAGACACAAAAATTTGAGCCGTTCACATATGGAATTTGTTTGTGACCTCAAAATTAAAGCAAAAGAGGCACTCAAAATTATTTTTTGTTATTTCTCTATTTTTCTTTATACAATCAAACGTAAGATTATACTCAAAAACTAAGCCAAATTAATAAAACCAAAAGAAAAATTACAATCGACAATAATCAACAATGCCAAAAGAAATGGCAAGTGACAGAAGAAATAAATTTTTAAGCCTACAAACAAAACATTTCAATGATTTGAAGTTATCAGTGAATTTGAACTTGTACTTTTCCAAGACACTTTGAAGCCACAAATTAGCGGCGCTGCAATTTGACAGGCGACACACACCGCACTTCTTCTTCATTGTGCTACTGTTGTCTGTGTGTGGCTTGAATGTGTCCTCTGTGTGTCCATGTCGGAACAGGGCTTAATGTATAACGCAGAAGAAAGCATACTAGGAAAAAAAGTATTGACAAAGGAGGAACAGATGGTTAGCCAAGAACAATGGCAAATTGAATGGACTAGAACAAATAAAGGAAATATGACAAAAATATTTTTTCCAAGTATTGAAACTAGATTAAAAACTAAATTACCATATTCTCATTAATTAACTCCAATTCTGAGTGGTCATGAAAAAACTTAACAGTTATTTTTATAATTACAATATTAGTGATACAGCTGAATGCGAATGTGGTGCCGAAGATCAATCAGTCGATCATCTTATATACGACTGTTTAATGTTAGATACTGAACGCGACAAACTTATTGAACAATTACGACAATGTAATAAAAATTGGCCAGTTACGCAAACGGATCTAGTAGACAGTAAACATATATTATATTTTGTTGATTTTGTTAATTCAATTGACTTTGACAAACTTGTTGTAGTAGAATAATTTATATTCAATTGTTATATTTCATAGATATTTAAGTACTTTGTTAATTATTTATTGGCCGATCTCGGTGGCGTAGTGGCTATGTCACTAGCCTAGCACGCCAGGGGTCGTGGGTTCGAATCCCACTGAAGAGCATGGTCGTTTGTGTTGTTCACATAATTTCATAATCACCCAGTCATGAGGCGGCATATGACCATAGTAGTTAGTCCGCCTCTCATCTTCATAAAAAAAAAAAAATATATTTATTGTAGAATTCAGCATGTAATATTTTTAGTTAAGGATTTTCATAGTTATATAATGTATTTGATAGCATGTAATATTGTAATGGGGCATGCTGAATAAAAATATTTATTAAAAAAATAAAACACACACACACACACATACAGACATCATCGCGAAAATAGTAAAATCGTATTGTAGGGACCCTAAAACGTGCTTATTCATTGAAAACTCACTACCCAATTTTTTGACCAAAAACAATACCTCCCTTACCTAGAGGTAGGCGGGAGGTAAAAATATTACGATAATGGTTGAAATACATTTCAAACTATTCAAGGTGTCCTGTAGCAATGTAAAAGAACAAGAACACCGAAACAGGAAACTAATGCAACTAATGAGCAATATTTTAAAGACATGCATATAATAACAAGTGTTCATGGACATGAATTGGTAAATATTTTTAAAAATATTTGATTTAATATTAATAAAAGTTATTAATTAAAATTTTGTTGTTTCTGCTAACTACAGACTTTAATCGTTCCTACTTTTAAAAATAAAATTAATAGTTCCACATATGGCAGAAAAAAAAAATTATACCATCTTTTGAGTAACATTCGAGACGCGTACTACTAAAATATTTTACAAAATACCAAAGTAGAAACAAATGAAAGTAAGAAATACCATAAATACTATGTCAAATAACATAATGAATATATGTGACAATAATTAAACTATTGACTGCTATTAAATAGTTTAATTATAGTCATAAACATGTATCCAGTCAAGAAGCATCAGATTCATAATAAATATAAATTATGTTTTAGTCATCCAAGATTACATTCTGTCAATATTGTTAAATGATGTACTAGATCTAACAGGGAGACATCAAATTAAAGACACAAGAAATAAGCAGAAGTAAAAGTGTACAATATGCTAATAAAAATCACATTATTAGAATTCATGATTATCTATTCAATAAAAACAATAATTTATCTCTTATCGTTTGAAGAAGGACATGTGTTTGAAAGCAATAAGTTACTTTACAAGTCCTCCATTACATATTTGCCGGGTTTCAAAAAAGAGTTTTATTCGAAACAAATTTCTCTAACATAGCTTTACAATAGTTTTATATGTTTGTAAACTGTTCAGTTCCGGGTTATATATATATACATATATATATATATATATATATATATATATATATATATATATATATATATATATATGTGGAAAATCGAGCCATTTTTGGGTTTTCCACCAAAGGAAGTGGATTGCATGCAAATGGTCACGGAAAAACGCGTGATGGAGTGAACCATGAAATAAAAAACATTAGATAGAATATTTGTCAGAAGAAAACAGATTATTTTTGTATTACATATTCTAAATATATCTTCATTTCAATTTGCTAAATACGTGGTGTATTTTACTTAAATAACTGATGGAATAATTCCCCACAATTTTTGGGGGCTCGTCCGGAATATTGTGAACATAGTCGGTGCGGGAATAGTATTTGAAAAGTGAAAAGTCGTGTCCCGCAACGAAAGAAAATTTGAAGACGAAGGCGAAGATCTTTGAAATTTTAAACGACGGCGTGCAGCAGTTCTCGTGTTGATACGAAGAACTGGGTCTGCTGAGAAGACAAAGTTACAAGGATTCAAGCTTTACGACGAAAACGCAGTGATAGGTGACAACGTAGTACACGCTTTGAAGACGCCATTTGCGAAGAACGAAGAGATACACGCATAGCTTTTGAAATGATGAGTTTACAGAGCATTGAATGTGTAAACAAAAATATTGGGTCTGCATCAGTAAAGGCTATTTGCGCAGTGCTCAAATTGATTTTTGAAAATGTACCGAGTGACTGAAAAAATAGACAACGATTGAGAGAGTATACTGGTTTCAAGTTTCAACGCTATTCGGAAGCACATACGGCAAAGATCGAGTATATTGACAACGCGTTTACAGAAGCTGATTTGATAGCTATTTGCAATGTATTGTGTCTTGATTATTTTGGATCAAAGGCGCCGTTAATGGACCGGATTTGCCATAATTTAATGGACCTGGAAGAATTAAAACACATGTGCGAAATTGATCAAGAAGACGATGACAGCGAAGATGAAGAAACTACATCAGAGGTAAGTGAGATTACAAAGAGGCTCAAATCCCTGCACAAACCTGGCGATGGTGACAGTCAATCGAGAACCACGTCGGAAGATGACAAACAAAATCCGAAGTTGAAAAAAAGAACATCCAAAATAAGTTCCAAAGAGAAGAAAAGCAGGAAACATGACAGAAGACGACTTCAGAGCGACAGCTCAAGTAGCGACGAAGAAGATGATGACACCCAGTACAACGATGGCAGAAGACGACGATCAGACCGCGAAGGAACTAATAGATTCAGATTGACTTTCGAGATCTCGAGGGCTCAATACGACCTTTTGATGCTAGCGAGGGATATCCAATTCGGAAGTGGATAAACAAATTTTTATTCAGAGCGAAAGTGGAATTTCGTCGTGGAAAAAGTTAAAGAAAGCTCTGAAAGATTAATTTGAAATTCAAACGAGTAGCGCACAAATCCACAGAATGTTAAGTAAACGACAGAAGAAGAGAGAAGAGTCCTTACAAGATTTTGTATTGGTGATGAGGGAAATTGCCAGTAGATGTAACAATGATGACACTTCACTGATTCAACATGTCATTGATGGAATCGATGACAATTCTGGAACAAAGCTGATCTTATATGGGGCAACCTGCATGAAGGATTTCAAGAACAAGTTGCGTAATTATGAAACTGCCTATGAGAGAAGTATTCGGATTCAAAACAAAAAAGGGAAAGCACGAGAAGAATGGAAAACCTAATGAACAGTTTAAATGGAAAGGAGACAATTTAACGTCGGAGAAAAAAGTATGTTTTAACTGTGGTGGTAAAGATGGACACAAGGCAGCAGACAGCAAGTTCAAGAACAAAGGACCGCGATGTTTTCGATGCAACGGTTCTGGATACATTGCGAACAAATGTCCAGAGAAAGACAGAAAAGAAGACAGGAAAGCAGATGTGAATGTAGCAACCAAATCGACATCCAGCGTCAAGACTGTTGAAATTATAATCAAGGATCAGAAAATTGATGCTCTGTTGAACACAGGATGCCAGTTGAACTTACTTCGAGATGACATTCATGCGGAAGTCGGAAGTCCTTCCTTGAAGACGATGGATTTGGTGCTTACTGGTTTCGGGAAAAATTACATTTCACCACGAGGCTATTTTTCAACTGAAGTCGTAATAGATGGCGACACTTTTCAGACAGACATTTACGTTGTTTCTCAGGACGTACTGAAGATGCCTGCTATAATCGGCAACGACTTATTGGATCAAGCAGAGGTCCTGATGAACAAGAATGGGATCAAAATTACCAAAGTAAAATCAGAGACAATATTGATGCAAATAAACATAATTAAAGAAGATGAGCTAGACATAGGACAAGCAACATTATCTGAAACCAGAGAGAAAACTGCGACCATGATTGCCAACTACGTGCCCATTAAGGAAATGAGTACCGAAGTCAAGTTGAGCATCGTCATGAAGCAGGAGCAGCCTATACACAGCCGACCAAGACGTTTAGCGCCAGCGAAGGAGGAGGCTGTAGATAAGCAGGTGCAACAATGGCTTAAAGAAGATGTGCAGAAAATTGTTTTTGGTTACCCTGTTCCAATCATTTCCGACAGAGGAACAGCATTCAAGTCAATTGAATTCAAAGAATATTACAATGCTGAGTACATCACTCACTATCTGATTACCACTGGACTTCCAAGCGCCAACGGACAGGTAGAAAGAGTTAATTCAACATTAGCGTTACGACGCCTACCGCGAAGGAGTTCACGAGGGACCCAGTAGAACTACGACATGCGCTGAGCTTATGAAACCGTGGGAAATGGTTATTCATCATCCGAGGCGGATGATATGCAGGATGGCCGAATGTGGGAAATCGATGAACTATTTTTGGGTTTTCCACCAAAGGATAGGTATGCAAATGGTCACGGAAAAACGCGTGATCGAGTGAACCATGAAATAAAAAACATTAGATAGAATATTTGTCAGAAGAAAACAGATTATTTTTGTATTACATATTCTAAATATATCTTCATTTCAATTTGCTAAATACGTGGTGTATTTTACTTAAATAACTGATGGAATAATTCCCCACATATATATTATTATATTATTATAAGTAAAGTAATTGCTTCATGAGAATGTAAATATACGAGACAGCGAATGCGAAAGAAACATAGATATTTGCTACTGCTACTATTACTACTATCAGTGTGGCAATTTTTATTTAATTTAACTGAAGTGGTACTTTTTATAGTTCTCAAGATTCCAATAGTGAGACTTTCATATATATGCGTATCTCATACTGTATACCCGTATATGTTCCTATAGCTATTTTGTGTTAGTTTAAACTGATAACAATACTTACTTATTGCTGACTACATTAAGCGAAGATCCTGCATAACAGTTACGATTGGTCATGGCTGAATGAGGACAAGTGTGTCCGTCTGTGCGACCGTAGTTCGCAGATTTTACAATGATGACTTCTCCAACAGCACATTGCAAGCTGATCGCGTTCCATTCACATGCTGTAGATGTTTTGATATCTAAAAGTACAAAAATTATTTATACATTTTCGTTTAAATTTTACATTAAATAGTGCACATTCGTAAAATGAGAGAAGACTGAATTTAATAATCTTTAGCTCAGTATATTATTTCAACTATTTCATTTAATAAAACAATTATTTTGTATTTGCACAAAACTAAGATTATCAGGACAAAGTCACTTCTATACACGGAAGTGCTGCTTAACCTCCTTCTGCTCACATAAGAGTTTGAAAGTAAGGACGGGTCTTATTTACCAGTATAGTACAAAAGTTTATTGAAAATATTGTAACGGGCCAGTACGACCCTAGACAATCAACGCGCAACGATGACTCATCGTTCTAGTAGGTTCTGGACTGTTCCAGGTTAGAAGCATCGAGGCTCTTCTCGATTACCAACCCAACATATATTAAAAAAACCGCTAGCCTACCAAGCGGCTCAATTCGACCCTGATCGCTGTTCAGTACAAGTGGAAATAAATAAAACGTTTACGTAGTGAATATAAATAGTGTAAATAAATATTTCTTGTGTAATATTCTTAGTTTAGTATTGATTATTATTTATTTTGTAATTATTAATAAGTGTATAAAAATAAATAAGTAGTTTAAATAAATGAAAGTGTTAGTGAATAAACATTTTGTGACTTTTAATAGTTGTTTTAATTATCGATTATTAAACTTCGCAGAACCCGTCTGTTACAAACGTAACAATATTTTGATATATGCCATGCGACTTTTAAAATTGAATCTTGCCAAATTTCACAGTGATAGGAAATTCCCTAATGAAGTCATCAGTATTACCGTCTCACTATTACGTTTGGTTTTTTAAACCATAAAAATTGCAATAGGTTTGCCAATATAAAAAGAATCATAAAATAAATATAGCATTATTGTAAAAAAAAATATTAATATATATATATATATATATATATATATATATATATATATATATATTAATTTTATATTTGATTGACTAAAAAGCTTTTCTTAATAATTCACATTGTTTATTGAAATAAAAGAGGATTTTTAAAAATGGTTGAATACAAAGAAAAAAAAAAGAGCTCTACTCAAAATTATCACAAGCTACTACAAGCTCCATATGAAACATTAAAGATACGACTTGAAAACGGTACGTGAAAAAAAATTTGAGAACCCCAGTAATATTCTAATAAAAAAGTTTATGAAGAAGGTGCAGACTAAAATCAATTAATCTTTTAATTTTGAAAGTTATGGGCAAAAATTAAAAACTGTAAAATTTATATTTTCGTTCATGTCTTGTAAGCTATGCATTTTATTAGGAAAACAAAGCCATCATTAAAATGATCCCTTAATGTAGCAACTTTGGTCTAATTTAACCGAACTCGTATCTTTTACCATTGTCGAGATCCTAATGTTTTACAAGTTATTTGAGATATCATGACTAGTATAGAGAAACATAGATAAAATTAGTTATTAAATAATGCGGCAATAGAGCAAGAACACTTCTTTATGGTTGGTAATTAAATAATTTAATTCACAAGTACGTAATATTGCCGTGGATATCTTTAGTCTTTAATTTAGGTATATTCAAATTATCAACAATACGTGCCATAAAATCCTATTGTTTTCTTTTCACTGAAACATTGTTGTGATGAATTATTCTTAATATGGGCAGCACACTGGTAAATATATATGCACATATACATATGGCTAAGCTATTCAGATTTCTTATTTTTTGCCCTTATTACATTCTTCTGAATCTAAAAAACATTAGTAGTTTGGTGTTACCCTAGTTGCTAGTAAATAATAAAGTAAGATGTGTGAAAAATGGGCGTCGTCCATGTGTCAAAGGCGCCGAAGTGCCTTAAAAATGCATATAAACTAAAAATTCGTTATACGTTCTGAATCTGATTAAAATAATTCAATATCGCCTTATTTTATTATTATTCTAGTAATTTATTTACGATCAGTATTTATTCGTGTTCTAACATGGCTAGTTCGTTTAGTTGTGTTGAAACATACACATATTTTATAGACTACATAATAAGTACATGTTTTATTAAAGAGAGTCTATATAATATGTACAGATTTTAACACATGCCCAGTTGCACCACGCTCACTTAAACGTTAAGAGTTCCTTAAAATTCTAAGTAATTAAATAAAATTTGTTTTTGTAGTAAAAAAAGGTATTTATGATATAATTGTTAAAAGTGACATTTTGAGTAAGTGGGGAAGTTTGAGAAATGAAGCGAAACCGAATGAAACAACCCTACGAACGAAATACATCACTTTTTAACACGTATATAGTACAAAATTCCTAGTGTATTAGTAAATAATATAAAATTTAGGGCCGGTTTATCAATCGTTTGTTAAGAGTGATTTATGTTCTTGGTAAACATCCTGGTAAGATTATTCTGTCTATCGTACATTTTACATGTTCCTGGTAGTTAACAAGAAGTATAAGTATTTACTAAGACAGTCGGTATTACTATTTCTGACATTTGACATTTACAAGTGACAATTGTGAGATTATAGCTCTATATTTAGAGACAATATGAGTAAAATGGCGCATAAAAGGAAAGAGCTAGTAATTTTTCACCAAGTGAAGTTGAATTGCTAATTAATTTAGTAATGAAACATGCTAAAATTATTGATTCAAAATAAAAACGGATGTTGCAACTTGGAAAGATAAGTGAAACAACTGGGAGAAACTGATAGATGAATTTAATGCCTCGAATAGCATTTGCCAGCGCACGGTAAAATGCTTGCTAAGGAAATATCAAGGTATGAAAAAAGACATTAAAAAGAAAAGGCTTTATAGAAACAAAACTTATATAAAACTGGTGGTAGTAAATTTGAACATGTAGTGTTTAAACCTGCAGAAGAAAAGCATCTTAATTAATTTCTACTGAATATTGAACGGTTCCCTTTACTTGACCTAATTCTATTTACAAAATCGGTGTCGTCCCAATGTTCTAAGTGATTAGGCTGTTGTCTAATAATATATGGTCTTCTATGAACTATGTAGTCTAATAATTCTTCATCCCTATACTTGAATCTGAAAAATTATCTACGTCGATTTCAGCCATCATTTTAATAATCAAAAAACACTTTGTTATCAAAATACTAAAACTACTTATATCTTTCTGTTAAGCCTTACCAGTCACATATTCTCTAGTCCAAGTTCTTGGTAACTACCAGTCAGTTAAATGACATTTATCCTCCCGGTAAATATTAACAGTCGATTGATAGACAGAAAAACATAGTTAACAGGTAGATAAGTTTAACAGAATGTTTAACAGTCGATTGATAAACCGGCCCTTAGAAATATATTTTGACAGATAGAGTTATTTGTTAATTTATTGTTACAAATCGTTAGCAACTTGTTAAAAGTAACATTGAAATTACTTTTAACAGGTTGCTATATTACTTTTAACTTACTAAGCAATTGTTAGAAAGACCATTTTTAACAACGTTCAAATATAAAATTATTTTTATAAAACAATTTGTTGTAAAAATTTAAGAAACAAACGCAATACCTACAATAAAAATCTGATGTTTCCAGCACATAACCTCCCGCCAAATACTACTCCTGAACGGCAAAATATAGTATTTAATACAGACACATACCTTCTTATTTGTTTATTTTCTATTTATATTTGAGAATTTTAATTTTCTTTCGTATATTTATTTAATTTTTTGACATATATTTTTTAGTGATTAGGGTGCAGTATTGGAATTAAAAGCCAGATTCAGTGAAAACAAGATGAATTTATTTTTATAAACAGTGAAAGACTATTTCAAAATTATTATTAACAAAAGAATCCTTATTTCTAAGTAACTGTATAATATTGTATATATAAAATCAGAGAATGCGTGTATGTGTATGTGTGTGTATACATGACAGGCGCTACAGTACTCCCCTGCCCATGATGAAGATCATTAAATACCAACTTGTAGAGGATCTGGAAAACGGACAACTCTATTTGATCTCGTAGTGCGTCCTTGAGGGTGGACGATATTTTCTGGAACTGGACTGGCAATGAAGGTATCTTCAGGCTCTTCAAATTCGTTGTCATCGTTGCTTTCTTTGTTTGCCATAATATATGCCGGTTTCAGTCTATCAATAGAGACTGTGACATCTCGGCCACGGATATGAACCACAAACGTTTTCTCAAATCTAGCAACAACTTTATACGGACCTTCATATGGTTCTTGTAATAGTTTTTTGGGCCCGTCTCGTCGGACAAATACATGTTCGGTAGTTGTTAAATCTTTAAAAATAAATGTCGACTTTTCTCCATGCCTGGAACCGTTGACAGGGCGCAGTTGTTGCATATGCTGGCGTAGAACTTGCACAAAGTTGGCTGTATCTTCGTCGCCTGCTGCCTGTGTTGAAGTCAGAAATTCTCCAGGTAACCGAAGGGGTTCTCCATACAACATCTCTGCTGTTGTTGCCTGAAGGTCGTCCTTCCATGCTGCCCAAATTCCAAGAATGACAGATGGTAGAATCTCGGTCCATCTAGAGTTTTTGTGACACTTGATTGCTGCCTTAAATTGACGATGGAAACGCTCCACCATGCCGTTCGCTGCTGGATGATATGCGGTAGTTCTGTAGTGGGTGTTTCCTATTAGACGGTTTAGTTGCTTAAATAGGTGTGACTCAAACTGCCGTCCTTGATCTGTAGTAATGCGTAACGGTGTACCAAATCTTGAGATCCACTGATCGTAGAATGCGCGAGCAACAGTTGAGGCTTCTTGATCTACAATAGGAATTGCTTCGGGCCAACGCGAAAATCTGTCAACGCAAGTAAGACAATATCTGCAACCTTCTGAGATGGGCATGACAACAATATCCAGATGAACATGCTCAAATCTTCTTGACGGTGGTGAGAATGTACCTGATGCGGTTGACACATGACGAGTGATTTTCGCACGCTGACATTCTATGCAGTTGCGAGACCATTCCCTACAATCATTTTTGATAGACGGCCAGACGTAGCGCTGGGTTACAAGTTTGACTGTTGCCTTGATTCCTGGATGAGAGATACGATGTATGCTGTTGAATACAACATGACGAAACTGCACCGGAACAAATGGACGTGCTGTTGCTGTAGATACGTCACATTGTAATTCAACATCTGTCTCAGGGATTCTGATCATCTTGAAATGCAGACTTGATGTCCTGTCGTTTAATAGAGCTTTGAGCTCCTCGTCATTCTTCTGTGCGACAGCTAGCAACGTAAAATTCAGCGCAGGTTCAATTTCTTGAATGCGTGAGAAAGCATCTGCAACAATATTATCATCTCCCGAAATATGTCGCAGATCAGTGCAAAATTGGCCAATAAAATCGAGATAGCGAAATTGTCGTGGAGTTGATTGATGACTTTTCTTGCGAAATGCGTACGTAATTGGCTTGTGATCGGTAAAAATAGTAAATATTCTCGCCTCCAGCATATGTTGGAAATATTTTACTGCTTCATAAATGGCTAGCAGTTCCCGATCATACGTTGAATATTTGCGTTCTGAAGTACTCAATTTTCTAGAAAAGAAAGCTAAAGGCTCCCATGCGTCATCGACTCGTTGCTGTAGTGCTGCGCCGATGGTAAAATCTGAAGCGTCACTGAAGACAGCAAGTGGTGCATTCAATTTAGGATGAGCGAGTAATGTTGCTTGGGCTAATGTCTCTTTGCAGCTCTTAAAAGCATCTGCTGCTTCCGGGGTCCATACGACTGGTGTTGAGCCTTTGACATTACTTTGGAGTAAGTCGTTTAATGAAGCTTGTATCTGAGCCGCCTTAGGGATAAACCTCCTATAAAAATTTACCATCCCCACGAATTGTCGAAGATTTTTCACGGTTTTTGGACGTGGATAATCTCAAATAGCTTGAACTTTCTCCGGCAGAGGTTGAGTACCACAACCGCTGACCAAGTAACCAAGAAACTTGACTGTATCTTTGCCGAAGACACACTTCGCAGAGTTTATTACAACTCCATATTTTCCCAGGCGCTCGAACAGAATCTCCAGGTGCTTCTGGCGTTCTTCTTGTGAAGATGACGCTACCAAAATATCATCGATGTAGGCATAGCAGAACTCAAGGTCGCGAAGCACTTCATCGATGAATCTCTGAAAAGTTTGTGCCGCATTGCGAATTCCAAAACTTATAAATGCAAACTCAAACAATCCAAAAGGAGTAGTTATCGCTGTCTTTGGTATGTCTTCTTCAGCAACCGGAATCTGGTTGTATGCTTTTACAAGATCTATTGTAGAAAATATTTTCTTACCAGCGAGAGTTTGTGAAAAATCGTGGATGTGTCTGACTGGATAACAATCTGGTACCGTTCGAGCGTTGAGGCTGCGATAATCGCCACACGGCCTTCATTCGTCGTCGTGCTTAGGGACCATATGAAGAGGAGATGACCAACAACTTTGCGACGGTCGGATAACTCCCAATTTTAACATGGCGTTAAATTCCTTTTTGGCAGCTTCCAATTTGCCCGGAGCTAGGCGGCGTGGTCTGCTAGTGACAGATGGACCTGGCCTAGTTTTAATATAATGTTTTACCTGATGTTTCGCCTGTCTCACTGCGCCGTCAGGTCTTGTGATTTCCGGAAACTTTGCAAACAGTTCATGATAAACTGTTGTGCCAGCAATGATCTTCACACAAGGTGTCTCGCCATTAACTGGCATGCCCTGTTGTAAAGGTTGTAAAATGCAAGAAAATCGACGCCTATGACGGGTTTTGATACATCTGCGACCACAAAGCTGCAAGTGAAATCTCGGCGAAGTCCAACGCTCAACGTGAGCGTGATGATGCCGTACGTCGCGATTGGCGTACCGTTGGCTGCAGAAAGCTCATATTGTGACTTTTCTCGTAGCCCTCGGAGATAGGAGCGCGGAAACACGCATAAGTCAGCGCCAGTGTCCACTAGGAATTGTCTTTTTTTGTGCTGAAATCTGTAACAAAAATGCGGCGTCGTAGATTTGGGCAAGTGTAGTCTGCCGCCATCAACGACTGCCCAGAAAGTTTTCCTGGTCGTTTGATGTTGTGTAAATGCATGGCTTTGTGCACTTTCTTGCATTTTCACCGAATCGGTCATGATACCAGCATATTCCAGTTCGCCGGTTCCTGGAACGTGAATGTGAACCTGAACGTGAACGTAAACGTGACCGCTCTTGTGGATGAGCTTGAGTGCGTCTTAATTCCGACATTTCTTGGCGAATTGAAGCAATTTCTTGTTGCACCGTGATTGTCAAGTGCTTGAGCTGTTCAACTAAAATGTCACTTGGTGGTGCGATTTCCATGACTGCTGATCGCTGTGACATTAACTCACTGATGGAATCAGCTAACTCGGCGACCTTTTGCAAGCAAGAAGAGATCTCTATGTGCAACTAGAATAGCCTGCATATTGGCTGGAAGCCGACCGAGCCAGAGAGTTCTCAGCATGGTTTCTGGGACTGATGTACCTGCGAGACCCTGGAGATGCCGTAGGAACTGTGAAGGTTTTCTGTCTCCCATTTCTTCAAGTTCGAGCAGACGTCGTGTCTTCTGTACTTGCGACGAACTGATACGCTTAATTAGCTCCGTCTTTAATATCGTATAAGCGTTTGTTGCGGGCTTATTTACAATAATATCACGGACTTCCAGTGCATATCGCGGTTCCAAAACTCCCGTTATGTATACAAATTTGGTGGCGTCGGTTGTAATTCCAGCTTGTGCGAAATTTTCTTTAACGGCAATGCATTCCCCAAAGCGTTCACGAGTTGATCTGTATCAACCATAGATTCATTCGGCATGTCTATTTGCGTGACACTAAGTTTTTACAAAGCAAAAATGGGTACCGAAACAATGTTCTGCACTAATCACAAAACGTTACAACAGTAAATCACGTCGGTGTCACCACTTTAGTGATTAGGGTGCAGTATTGGAATTAAAAGCCAGATTCAGTGAAAAAAAGATGAATTTATTTTTTATAAACAGTGACAGACTACCTCAAAATTATTATTAACAAAAGAATCCTTAATTCTAAGTAACTGTATAATATTGTATACATAAAATCAGAGAATGCGTGTATGTGTATGTGTGTGTGTACATGACAGGCGCTACAATTTCACTAAAAAAACAGCTTCACAATCAAAAACATGTGTCACATTTTGTAAAAAATTTAAAATTTTTAAATGTTTCCATAGTGTACTAAGAATGCAAGATTTGTGAATTCTAATTTCTTTATATTTTATTATCTCTAAATCTAATGAAAATTAATAAAATTTGTGTAATCAAAATACATGTAAAATGAAATATTCTTCAAATTTCAAAATAACATAAATTATTGAAAAAGGAAATTTAACCATATATTCAAGAATACTGCTACTTCCGGTTGACCATTTTTATCCAAAATCTAATCAGCTCTTCATTTAAATATAAGAAGCAATAATTCACAAAACTGTATTTTTTGGTATTATAGTATATACTCAAACTCACACACACACACACAAACTCACACACGCATACGTACACGCACACACACACACACGCACACGCACACACGCACATACACACACAAACACACACACACACAAATTGTGCAAAAAATCATAATCTTAAAGATTGTATAGAAAAAAAGGATTCATACGCCTGTGTTAATTGTAGTAACTGGAAAAAATATTGCAAAACTGAGAAATTTCCCACAAATCATTCAGCACTGGATAAAAATTACCCTTGTTTCCAAAATGCGATCAAAAAGCTTATACAAAATACTAATTATTAATGTCACAAAATATATATGAAAGAAGAGATAATACGTGCAATACAATTAGAGTAATATAAATTAATTTACAACATTCAAGGGCAACAACAAACAATTTATTGGATTATTTGGAAAGTTATCAAATTGATATTGCTTTAATACAAGAACCCTACATAACCGATAATAAAATAAGAGCAATACCAAATGTATTCTGGCAATAATGGTCATTTAAGAGCGGCAATCATAGTAAGAAACAAACTTATAAATATATTACAAATAAGTCAAGTAAAAAATGTAGATGTTGTAGTTATACAAATTAAATATAAAAATTTCCAAACCTATTTAATATCAATATATTTTGACGGATCACAATACATAAACACAAATCTAAAGTATATGACCAATAACAAAGCGTATTTGTTAGCTGTTGATAGCAATTGCAGATCAGAGTTGTGGCATTATGTGATGACGAGTTCAAGGGGGAAGAAAATGGAGGAATTTATTATTTCAACCGAATCATACTTCAAAAATGAAGAAAGTGAATTAACTACATTCGATAATGGAAGAGGAAAAAGCAATATAGACTTAACAATTGTAAGTTATCACCTATTACATTGTGTAACAAATTGGAAAATAGAAGATGAAGAAAGTTGTTCCGATCATAAATTTATTTCGTACAAAATAGAAGTTTCTGGAACCGACCAAATAAAAATACAAAATCCGAACACTAAATACATTGTCAGTGAAGAAACATTTGATGAATTTAATGAGAAGATAATAGAGGAAATGGCGATATTATTAGGTTCTAATATCAATGGACAAGAGCAAATTGACGAAGAACTAAAAACTAAAATGGAAAATGAGGAAATTTTTCACTATTTATAAAAAAATATATAACTGCTGTTGATGTTGCATGCAGAAGAACATTTAGAGTTAGTAGCACCAAACCATATGTTAAAAAGGGAAGGATAGTTCTATGGTGGATTCAGCAGCTTACCATTATGCGTAAAAATGTAAATTCATTACGAAGACGTTACCAAAGAACTAAAACCAACGAAGAATTGAAGGAAGCAAGAAAACAAGAGCATATCCAAGAAAAACAAAAATATATACAGTCAAAAATGAAGAAAAAATTAAGTCGTGGAAAGAATTTTGCAATTTTTCAAGTAAAAAAATTCCATGGAACGCCGTGTGAAAACTAGCAGCAGATAAAACTAAAAAAAACTTCATACTTACGACAATCAAACGAGACACTCAAAATTACACTACCGATATAGAAAGCACATTAAACCGCATAATGCAAGAATTCATTCCAGAAGACAACACGGTAGATGACAATGAATTTCAAAAACAAATTAGAACTGAAATTAAAGAACCAATCTCTACTAATGACGACGAAAATTTCACTAAAGAGGAAATTGAAACGATTCTACTTAATATGAACCCGAAAAAGTCAGATCCATTAAGTTGGCCCCCCAGTTATTAAATTTGAAATATATTATTACGCTAATACAATGTGCTTACTATGTGCTGCAATGTGCTGTATGTTATTAAAAATGTGCTGGTTCCGTTTACCTGTTTTTTTAAAAATTCATAATGAGGGGCCAACTTAACGACAGCCCCCCGAACTAGAAATTTTGATGTTTCGTTGACGGAAAAATAATGTGCTTGGCATGTGCTAGGATGTGCTGTATATTATTTAAAATGTGCTGGATCCGTTTACCTGATTTAAAAAAATTCTTAATGAGGGGCCAACTTAATGACTGCCCCCCAACTAATAATTTTGATATTTTTTTTTGACGGAAAATGAATGTGCTTGGAATGTGCTGGCATGTGCTGTATGTTATTTAAAATGTGCTGGTTCCGTTTACCTGATTTAAAAAAATTCTTAATGAGGGGCCAACTTAATGACAGCCCCCCAACTAATAATTTTGATATTTTTTTTGACGGAAAAAGTATGTGCTTGGAATGTGCTGGCATGTGCTGTATGTTATTTAAAATGTGCTGGTTCCGTTTACCTGATTTAAAAAAATTCTTAATGAGGGGCCAACTTAATGACAGCCCCGCAACTAATAATTTTAATGTTTTGTTGACGGAAAATGAATGTGCTTGGAATGTGCTGGGATGTGCTGTATGTTATTTAAAATGTGCTGGTTCCGTTTACCTGTTTTTAAAAAATTCTTGATGAGAGGCCAACTTAATGGCCGTTCCCCACTAGATGTTTTGTTGACGGAAAATGAATTTGCTTGGATTGTGCTGTAAGTTACTTTAAATGTACTGGTTCTTTTTTCCCGTTTTTCAAAATTTCTTATTCGATGTATTGCTGCTGAAGAAGGCAGAAGTGGTTCTGCCGAAACGTCCAGATTTAAGATTCTGTGTTAGATAAATAATAAAACTTCTTCAGAAGGCTACAAGAGTTTTCATTATAAATTTATATATTATAAAAAACAATTAGTTATGCATGTGCCAAATTTGTACGCATTCGGTTGAGTAGTTTTCAAGTTAGCTGTCTGCCATTTTGTTCCAAGATGGCGAAATGCCAATAATATATGTTCATGTATTACAATAATCTCTCAGCTATGCATGTGCCAAATTTGAACTCATTCAGTTAAGTATTTTTCAAGTTAGCTGTCCGCCATTTTGTTTTAAGATGGCGGATTGTCAATAATATATGTTTATATATTATAAAAAACAATTAGTTATGGATACGCCAAATTTGTACGCATTCGGTTGAAATTGTTTGCGATATGGCAATTCCGTTATTGTCTGGAATAGCAAAATCATTTGGCAACGTTGCATCATTGACAGAACATGTTAATCTATGCTATGGGATACTTTTTAATAATGTTTCTAAGAGGCCATCTACATACATCAGATTAGATGTTGCCCATTTAATACACATGTTTTTAAGTTGTAAACATCTGAGTAACCAAAGACTGAGGACTAGACATTTCTTCGTGCGTTCACTATGATTTCTTATATTATGCAATGATATAGTAATTGCAAAAAAAAATTTAACTGCGATTATTTCAGTAGCAATATGTGAAACCGACGGTGTTGACAACTCAGGAGCTCAAACATTTTGTGACAAACAGAAAAAATGGCTAAAAAATTTAATAGCCTTTGGAAACAACAACTTCTGAACAAATAATTTTAGATACTATAACAGCAGAGGACAAGAATTTGGAGCCAGAAAATGAAAATATTTTTATTTCGCATGAATGTAACGACAACGATTCTCTATTTCTCATGTGGATATACAATATAATAGAAGAATGTGAAAATTCTATCGACAGCCTGGCAGGTGACATGGACAACATGCAGTTTGTTCCTGACATTATTCCGTACATCAAAAATTTATGCAAACTTTTGCCACTTTGGACTGCAGTCATGAATCCTTACATGGTAAATTCAGGGACAGTTTGTTCAAGTTCAACTGTCGAGAGTAACTTCAACGTAACAAAAATAGAATTTTTCATAATAAGAATTTGCCACTAAGAATTGATGATATGGTACTACACCATATTAAAATTTTAGAAGGTACAATGAAGTTATGTGCTTCCAAAGATAAATCAAATGAAAATAAAATGAAGAATGAGTTAAATACATTTAATAATATACAAGAAAACAGTATTAAAAAGAGCGATGTAAGTATTAGCTTGTATAGCGACAAATCTGCTGAAATTAAAGTATGTATACATTTTCCGTTTCATTAACATTTCTAGAAAAAGAGCTTGCATTTTTTTATATTTAATTTAATTTTAAATTTGACATACAATTAAAAAATATATATTTTTTGATAAAATATACTATTTATGAAGTAAATTTCAGGATTCTTTAAAATATATTTTTATATTGTAGTTGTCGGCTGAAGAAAAAGAACAAAGTACGCCATTAAAATCATTAGAAATAACAGAAATTGAAAACTGGAGAGGAGAAGGAGTTATAGCACCAAATAGACCTAGAAAATCATATTTAGAACCTCAAGCTGAATATCAAAATATTGATTTAAATGAAAATTGTAATATTGTACCAATCGCCCTCTTAAAAAATGGAAATAAATTTAATCTAAAATCAATTCCAATTGGCAAACAAAAATTGGTAGTGACGAATACTTGCGGTCTTGACGCCCTTGTACAAATATTTTGTGTCGCTTATTGTGATCGACAGCATATGAAAGATTATATAGACAATTTGGATGACGATAATGCTATAAATTATTTAATTATTCAGTTGACAATAAAAGGAAAAGTACATCGTAAAATGTACGTCGAAAGAGCCAAATTATTAAAATCTATTTTGCCAGTAACAAGAAATCCAAATTCTGTAATAAGCGTGAATGCAGCGTGTACTATTAAACACCTATTGGACGTCAGATATTTTTATTTATTTTATAATTAAGTTAATTGATTATAACCAGTGTTGTTATCGATATGAAAATTACCATGTTTACATTAAAAAAAAAACACTATTTTTATTATTAATTGAATTACATGACCAAAAATGCTGCTATTTAGATATACCTACAGCTGTGGTTATGACATACAATAATAAATAATATTCTGCAATAATGTTTATAGACTTTTCATGGTATACAGGATGTAAATCAAAAAGCGGGCCATAGGCGCTTAACATGGGAAATCAGTTTTTCCGTGTGCAAAAGTTCCCAAATGGTTTTGGACGAAAATGGTTCAAATAAAAATTGTAGAGAATTTAATTCTGCATCTAAATCACTAATCAGATTTTATTTTACATGTCTTTTAATCCGTAAAATCGACTTTAAAGTTTTATAAATATTGCTTATTTGTAGTGATGGCCATGGAATTGAAACAAAATTACAAACAATTACATATCACTAGCAATATTTATAAAACTTTAAATTCGGATTTACAGTTTACAAGACTTGTAATATTAAATCTGATTAGTGAATTAGATGCAGAATTAAATCCTCTACTATTTTTAATTGAACCATTTTCGTCTAAAACCATTTGGGAACTTTTGTGCACGGGAAAACTGATTTCCCATGTTAAACGCCTATGGCCCGCTTTTTGATTTACACCCTGTATATAAAATTGAATGGCTTTGTTGCAGGTTTTAATGAGAAATAATTTATTAAAATGGCCTTTCATTGAAAAATCCATGTTTCTCACAAAAACTTGTAGATACACTACAGATTATGAAAATATTACTTTCTCATTGATAATGACGACTGAAGTTAATCCTGAAAATATTACTAGACAATTTAGTTCATATTTTAATAAGGCTCCAAAAATATGTTCCATGTGTAAAAACAAAACCTTAACTTCCGAAATTATTGTAAATAAACATTACATCTTTCTGGAAATTCTGTTAAGAAATGGAGAAGATATTACAAGTAAATTAAATGAAATTCCTCAAATCTAAAAAAATAAGCACCCAGTCGGAAAGTACATCATATTATTTGCAAGGTTTGGTACACAGTCAGGGCGGAAGTACCAATGATTTGAAAAGTATTGGCCATTTTGTTGCTTATGTATTAAGAAAGAATGGCAAATGGGAAATTTATGACACTTGCTTAAAAAACCATTAAGTAATTATAGTGCTGAACGAGTTGTGAACTGTGTTGTTGTTGTATATGCCTCATAATATGTATTTTTTATTATTTTTTATCTATTTTGTTAATGAGTCTTTTTATTTTGTAAAATAGATGTACAAGAACTTTATTTTGTTTAAATAAAACAAAACTAATTATGAACTGTGTCAATATTATATGTAGGTAATACAATACTGCAAATATCTTATTATTAACTTAAATTAAACATTATTTCATTTATAAATACTTTCACCGATTCCCACACCATTGATAGCTAATTCGTATTACGAATCTTGTGGGGTTACATTTGTTTTTCAGGCAAATACAACGTAGGTACATAGGTAAAGGTAGGTGAGCCTTTATTTTATTAGACATTAGACGATTGTTGCGTTGCAGTAATAATTATACATTTTTTATGTAATTGATCGCATTCAGTTTTATTAAAAACATTTATACATAATCTCGCCTGAAAGCCAGTGTCTTTTAAATTGGTTTTATTGTGGATTTGATTGAAAAATATAACTCTTAAATCTGAAGTATATAACTAGATGATGCACCACTGCAGCACTGTATCTATATTATGTCACCAAATATAAATAATAATTCATAATTTAGTTGGAAGGGCTAACATTAAACTGGCCTTTTTGCGTTACTTTTTGGCGTTAGTTTTTTGAATAACATTGATTAATGGCCGAACTACTCAACCGAATAAGTTCAAATTTGGCAAATGCATAACTAATTGTTTATTATATTACATAAACATATATAATTGACAATCCGCCATCTTGAATAAAAATGACGAACAGCTAACTTGAAAACTACTCAACCGAATGCGTTTAATTTTGGCACATGCATAACTAATTGTTTATTAATACATAAACATACATTATTGACAATCAGCCATCTTGAAACAAAATGGCGGACAGCTAACTTGAAAACTACTCAACCGAATGCGTACAAATTTGGCGTATCCATAACTAATTGTTTTTTATAATATATAAACATATATTATTGACAATCCGCCATCTTAAAACAAAATGGCGGACAGCTAACTTGAAAAATACTTAACTGAATGAGTTCAAATTTGGCACATGCATAGCTGAGAGATTATTGTAATACATGAACATATATTATTGGCATTCCGCCATCTTGGAACAAAATGGCAGACAGCTAACTTGAAAACTACTCAACCGAATGCGTACAAATTTGGCACATGCATAACTAATTGTTTTTTATAATATATAAATTTATAATGAAAACTCTTGTAGCCTTCTGTAGAAGTTTTATTATTTATCTAACACAGAATCTTAAATCTGGACGTTTCGGCAGAACCACTTCTGCCTTCTTCAGCAGCAATACATCGAATAAGAAATTTTGAAAAACGGGAAAAAAGAACCAGTACATTTAAAGTAACTTACAGCACAATCCAAGCAAATTCATTTTCCGTCAACAAAACATCTAGTGGGGAACGGCCATTAAGTTGGCCTCTCATCAAGAATTTTTTAAAAACAGGTAAACGGAACCAGCACATTTTAAATAACATACAGCACATCCCAGCACATTTCAAGCACATTCATTTTCCGTCAACAAAACATTAAAATTATTAGTTGCGGGGCTGTCATTAAGTTGGCCCCTCATTAAGAATTTTTTTAAATCAGGTAAACGGAACCAGCACATTTTAAATAACATACAGCACATGCCAGCACATACTTTTTCCGTCAAAAAAATATCAAAATTATTAGTTGGGGGGCTGTCATTAAGTTGGCCCCTCATTAAGAATTTTTTAAAATCAGGTAAACGGAACCAGCACATTTTAAATAACATACAGCACATGCCAGCACATTTCAAGCACATTCATTTTCCGTCAAAAAAAATATCAAAATTATTAGTTGGGGGGCAGTCATTAAGTTGGCCCCTCATTAAGAATTTTTTTAAATCAGGTAAACGGATCCAGCACATTTTAAATAATATACAGCACATCCTAGCACATGCCAAGCACATTATTTTTCCGTCAACGAAACATCAAAATTTCTAGTTCGGGGGGCTGTCGTTAAGTTGGCCCCTCATTATGAATTTTTAAAAAAACAGGTAAACGGAACCAGCACATTTTTAATAACATACAGCACATTGCAGCACATAGTAAGCACATTGTATTAGCGTAATAATATATTTCAAATTTAATAACTGGGGGGCCAACTTAATGGATCTGAAAAAGTCACTCGGTAATGATGGTATTACAAGTGACATTATGCTAAAAATATTTAGAATATTTCCTATAACCATCACAGAATTGTATAACCAATGTTTAAAAAGAGCATATTTTCCTAAAGAGTGGAAAGTTGCAAAAATAGTACCCATAACAAAACCAGGTAAAGAAAATTCAGATGAACCTAATAAATTTCGTCCTATCAGTTTGATAAATATTCCCGGAAAAGTTGTAGAAAAATTATTAGTTACAAGAATTATGAAATATATGAATAATAATAATTTGATGAATAACAACCAGTTCGGCTTCATCTAAGGTAAGGGTACAACAAAAAATGTGTTCAATCTATTGAAGAATTACTTTTCTGACAGATATGCATCGCTTGAAGTGAATGAATTAAAAATTAGGAAACCAGTTAACAGAGGATGTCCACAGGGATCTTGCTGCGGTCCGGGATATTGGAATATTCAGTATGATCCATTGCTAAATTTAAAATACAACAAAAATATAATTTTAGTAGCATTTGCAGACGACTTACTAATTGTAACGAATGGGAAAAATGTATTAGCAGCCGAAAATAAAATTAATATAGAATGAATTGGGCGAACAACAAAAAGATGCAATTTAATGAAAATAAATCACAAACAATGCTTGTGACCAAGAAAAGATCCCTTGTAAATAAAGAAATAAATGTATATTTAAATTACAGAAAACTAAAACAAGTTAAGAAGTTGAAATATCTGGGAATTATAATAGATAACCAATTTAATTTTGATAACCACATACCAACATCACAGATAAATGTTGTAAATTAATACATACTATAATGGTCGTATCCAAAAGCATGAGATAACTGGAAATAGTCCGCTTCGTGTTTGACAGTTGATCTTACACTGTCGACTGGAATACATGTCATATCATCTGGTTACGTTTGACCTACATATCTCACAGGTGATTATCAATTATGTTTAACTTATTTATTAGTGGTTATTTACAATATCGTAATTTGTTCTGTGTTTCTTGTAATTATTTTATAGCACTGATGAAAGTAAAATAAATTACCGAAACGTTTGCAGCGAGGAGATGTAAAATTATTTATCTACTTTTTATCCATCATCCGACGACTATTTCCAGTTATATTAATACATACGTTATCAAAAGCAGCTAAAATAACGTGGGGCTTACGGCAAAAAGCATTAAACACCATTTACAAAGGAGCAATACTACCAATTATGTCGTATGGTATTAAAGCATGGGAGATAGCCTTGAAGAAGAAAAAAAACCAGAAAAAAATTAAACGAGTTCAAAGATTAATTAATATAAAATTTTTAAAGGGGTATAGAACAATATCATATGATGCTTCATGTATACTTACAGGAAATTTACCTATTTTATTAAAATTAAAAGAAATATCAAGAATATTATGACGAACAAAATTATCAGCTGAACACACAACTAAGTATACGAGTAGAAGAGAGAAGATTAAGAAAGTGTGTAGTTAGTAAAGTGGAAAGTGAAAAAAGTATACAAAAGTGGGAAAATGAATGGTCACAATGCGAAAAAGGGAGAATAACAAAATGCATCTTTCCCAATGTTAATGCAAGATTAAAAATAAAATTACCCTACTCTCCTAAATTAACATTAATTCTTAGTGGTCATGGAAAAATAAACAATTATCTTCACAAATATAAAATTAGTGACAGTGCCAACTGTGGTGCAGAAGATCAGACGGTGGAAAACTTATTGTTCCACTGAAGCGAACTAACCCCTGAGAGACAGATATTTATTAATAATATTTTGCAACAAAATGGAAAGTAGACTGCGACTGAGAGCGAACTGGTTAATAAACATCTGAAAGACTTTTGTGACTTTGTTAATTCTATAGACTTTGAAAATTTAGTATAGAATAATATTAATGTAAAAATGTTTATTTTGTTAGTACATAGTTATTAGGTAACATGTATATACGATGTATGAAATATTTTAATTTATAGCATGCAATATGTATAATGGAGCATGCTGAATAAAAGGCTTATAAAGAAAAAAAAAACACACACACACACACACATACATACATATATACAGACATCATCGCGAAAATAGTAAAATCGTATTGTAGGGACCCTAAAACGTGCTTATTCATTGAAAACTCACTACCCAATTTTTCGACCAAAAACAATACCTCCCTTACCTAGAGGTAGGCGGGAGGTAAAAATGATTAAATATAAAAAAATTATAAAATAAAAATCACTACAATAATAATCCAACAGCCAATAACGGCCTTTGTGCTTTTATTTGCTTGCACACCTGTGTATGTAAGCAATTTCTATTATGTTTTTTTTTTCTGAGGAAAGATGGTAAAATATTGTTAGTTTATGTGAATGTATTAAATAAAAACGATAACAAAGCTTGGTGTATGGTTTTCTTATAGATTGGGGTAGTGATAACTGTGAAGACCTAATTACAAAAAAATCTAACAATGGGCTCGCAATTTAAAAATTTTACAATAGGCTCAGCACACCGCTGGTTGCATCTTTCTTACTTTAAATGGGGACCTATTTTTTTTATTCGCTTATTTGATTTAGTATTTTCTTTATGAATTGAACGATATACAGTTCCATACATAGCAAAAACATTGAGAAAAATGCAAGTAAAAATTATCATAATTATAATCTGATTTGGAGGGGCTACATTTCACTAGTCCCTCACACTTAAATGTTTATTATAAATTGCAGGTGACAAGCAGAAAACTTGTATTACATCGCACAATTTAGCACATAACTAGTACAATGTAATAATGAAATAAAAATATGTAAAATCGCTTTGGGGACTAAGCATTTCACTAGCCCCTCATATTTAAATGTTTATTCTAAACTGCAGGTGACAAGCACAAAACTTTTATTATAGCGCACAATTGAGCACATAATTAGCATAATATACTAATGAAATTAAAATACTAAAAAATAGATTTGGGGGGCTAAGCATTTCACTAGCCCCTCATACTTAAATGCTTATTTTAAGCTGCACGTGACAAGCACAAAACATATAATGTACTGCACAATTTTGCACATAACGAACTCAATACCACAGTGAAAAATAAACATTAAAAAAATGATATGGGGGACCATTGAAATAGATCTGAGAAAAACCAACAATCAGCACACGAAATAAGAAACGAAATAGGAAATGTTTCAGTAAGTCGATGAACATTCCGAATTTTTTTGGCGACATCTTTGTAATTACCATAAATTTAAAAATGAACATCCAACTCTTGTTCGTTTCATAATCTCAATCAAAGACGATGGTCCCTCTTTCGAAGGCCTGACTAGGTATTTTACTGGAACGAATATATTATAAATAAACAGATATTAAATTTATTGTTCATTTTCTCTTTATAATCTGAATTTATTATATTTCTATTTCTACGCTACTCATGTCATTGCCATCTAAATATTTTCTACGGATTCAGTTGTACGCTTCAATGGTTAACGATAGTGCTATTTACATAGAGCGACTAGTGGCCGGTTCGTCGAGCTCAATTCTGGCTAACGGCACAACAAAAACGTGCAATATTAGGCAAAAACCTATAGTATAGGATTACTCTGCTCCAAAAATAATGGTGCAAAATAAATGCGCGAGAAATGATTGACAGGTCCCTTTCTATGTGGCACGAGCTAACATAGTTGTTAGCCGGAAATTTTTAAATTCTACCGCTACAGAAGATACAGCTATATTACATTCAATATTAAATTTTAATTTTACTTCGTGCTTTTTGTTTTCACGTTTTATACAAATATAAATTCATCAGACCGGAAACAAATTTAGCTTTATTACATTCGATATTAAAATATTCGAACTTGCTACGATACTGGGAAGGAAATGGATGTTTTATATTAAGTGTTAATATATAAAAATGAGAGTTATAAATAGGGCTGTTCTATATCTTGTTTTGAATATCGATGTTCGATGTTAGAAAAATATCGATAATATAGATGTATCGATGTATCAATTATATGAGTGTGTCGATGTTTATATTTAAAAAATGCGATATCGATCAAACATATTACGCAATAACCCGAACCACCACCACATTCATTTTGTTATTTATTCATTTACAGCATTGTATTATTTTTATTACTATAATTGATTTTAAATTTACATTGATATTATTTTTGCATATTGAATCATTTCCATGACAACTATGCTTAATCTGGTTTTAGAATATAGAGATACAGTGTTATTCAAAAGCGGGCAGTAAGCATTTAAAATATGAAATCAGTTATTACACGCCGTTGCTTACACCTCAATTTTAGAGAAAATAATTTTACAATTTGGTTTGAATTAATTTATGCTCAGCTCTGTCGGCATAATTACCGAAATAATTTTATTTTTAAGGTATATTTAGTTCAGGACACAAAACAACGGACAACGGAGGTACATTTTTATACAGTCTGGACTATACAATACAAAGTAGATAGATTTTATTGAGAAATTAAACACTGGTTCAGGATGTCGACAATAACTAACGAGAAGTAAGAGTGTTACAAAAACGAAGACACAAATTTTAACATTTGGGGTATTTGTACAATTTTTTATAGTGGTAGGCACTCCTTTGAATACATTTAATATAATTTGCTGTGCATATTCATACAAAAATTGTTTCAATGAACTCTTTTCATAATAATTATAACTAATCTTTTTATATCTCTTATACCCTTTCAAGTGTCGAGATTGAGTTCTTGTCTAATATAACATTTTCTATATTTTTCTGTTGTCCGCTTTTTTCTTTACTTCTTGTCCGTTGATATTGTTTCTGCTTAGTATTTCTTCTACGTTGTCTTTCCACGTCTTCGTTGGTCTTACTCTTTTTTTCTCTTTTCACGATATTCAGAAATATTACTTTCACTACTACTGCTCTCCCACGGTCGAAACATTTTGCCGAAAATAATAATTATGAACTGTATAAGTTATATGTCACAATTATAAAGGTCAAGATAAGACTCTTTATTCCAAGTAAAGATAGTGATAAGTTCAGATAGAATAATGCTGTATGTTGTATTTTGCTATGAGATAGTTCTTGGTTAGAGAACGGATTTCTCAGTCTTCTTTGTCAAGTTCTTATTGTAACATTCATGTAATATTTGTCTTAGCAAATAAAGTTTGTTTTTAAAAACGCAATTCTCAAGTAATAATTCATAAGTGGCGCAGTCGGCAGGATTACCGGAAACGCGAAAATTTACACGGTTCGTTTTAACGATTTATTCCTGGAATCGAACACAAATAAAAATTTAGAATTGTGAAACGAAAAGTATCGCAAGTGCCAGCAAAGCTAGTGCCGTCGAACATTCGTTATAACAACTACGAAGAAAATATACAGAGCCCGCAGAGCGAGAGCCCAGATTCCTCACACGCAACGACAAGTTCAACCACGGAGACGAGGTCCGCAGTGCCAGCAAGTCTAGTGCCAGGTCCCCAGCTCCAGCAAGGCAACAAAGGAACTCAACTCAACATCAGCGCAAATGTTGAAATACATCTTATTACGGTAATTGAATTTAAAATTCTTATAAGGGAAGTGAAGTGCGCGAATTCGTTATTATAGATTTAATAATATTATTATTATTTCAACTTAATATTAAAATTTTTGTAAGATCCAAATGATTTTCAAAATGATTATTTGTTGACAAGTATTTCATCTAAAATTAAAGGAGACGCTGCAGAAAAAATTAGTTATTATTATATTAAAGTATGACAAGCCCCAAAAAAGGCTCTTTTAAATGCATATTCAGATAAAAGAAATGACATAACAATATTAATAGAAATTGCACACTCAACAAAGTAATCTTTCATGTTTCGATTATACTGGTAAATTACAAGAATTACTAAATTATTATTCATCTTATATTGACACTCATAAAGACAATTCCATTGAAGCCGAGACTTTAAAAAAGAATGGAAACGAACTTGCATTACGAACATTAATTTTAAATTTGAAAGATCCAGTCAGTCCTTTAATTCGTACTCGTAACCCAAGAAATTTTAATGATGCATTTAATATGCTTACAAATATTTTTCAAATGGACGTACAAAAGAGCCAAGGCCCTAGTAAACCAACAAACTTTCAAAAACCTAGTAATAAACCTGTATTTATACCACAATTTTAATACAGACAAATAACAAATCCTACTCCAAATTATTCATACAATAATCCCAGACAATAAAACGTCACTCTAAAATCCGAAACAAAACAAATTTTACCTAAACCTACACCAATGAGCTTCTCGACAAAACAAACTTTTACCCCATGAACTCAATTCACACGTCCAAATTATCAATATACTAGAAATCAACCAAATTATCAACAAAATTTTATTTCGGAAGAATTATTTAATCAAGAATCAGAATTAAAAGAAAACAACGGAGTAGACGAAGAAATAAAATAACAAGTCGATGAACCTGAATCCAACGACGAGGAACCTTTTTTAGACAATCCCAGCCTCGAACTACTGGAAAAGTGATGAATTGTAATACAATTAGTAAATTACCTTATCTGAAATTAAAAGATTTTATTTGTTTAATAGATACCGGTTCAACAAAATCATTAATTAATAAAAGTTTAGTTTATAAAAATAAAGATAATTATAAAATTTATAAAGAAGAATTTATATTACATACAGCTAATGGGTCTTCTAAAGGAAATGAATATGTAATAATAACATTTAAAGATAAACCCGTTTTGATATATTAATTGGATTAGAAACATTAAAATTACTGCAAGCACAATTAGATATAGTTCGTGATGAAATAAAAATTTTAAACAAAAAATATAAATTACAATATTTTAATAAAAGTAATAAAATTGAAACTCATACTAATGAAATAAATACTGAAATTGACTTTAATCAGTTAACATTAGATCATTTAAATGAAATTGAAATATCAAAATTAAAACAAGTAATTACTGAGTTTAAACAAATTTTCCCCAATAAAGATGAAAAATTAACATTCACAAGTGAAATCAAACACGGTATAAAAACAACGGACGATATCGTGATATATACAAAAAGTTATAGATATCCGGAAGTATTCAAAGGAGAAGTGGAAAAACAAATCAAAAATTTATTAGGCAACGATATCATCCAAAAATCTTACTCCCTATGGTCAGCACCTATATGGGTGGTACCGAAGAAAGCAGATGCTTCTGGACAGAAAAAATTTAGAATGGTAGTCGATTATAGAAAATTGAATGAGAAAACAATCGACGATAGATTTCCAATCCCTAATATCACTGAAATACTAGATAAACTCGGAAAATGTAACTATTTCACGACATTAGATTTAGCTTCTGGTTTCCACCAGATAGAAGTCGAAAAAGAAGATATTCCTAAAACTGCGTTCAGCACAGACCAAGGACATTTCGAATTTAAACGAATGCCGTTTGGGCTAAAAAAATACACTGAGTACATTTCAACGTCTCATGAATCATGTTTTGGAAGAACATACAGGAAAAATATGTTTAGTGTACCTGGACGATATCATTATCTTGGGCACTAGCCTAGAAGAACATATACAAAACATCAGGAAAATATTTAAGAAATTAGAAGAAGCAAACTTGAAGATCCAACTGGACAAAAGCGAGTTCCTGAGGAAAGAAGTAGCTTACCTTGGTCATATCGTCACTAACAATGGAGTTAAACCAAATCCGGATAAGATCCAGGCGATAAAAGAATATATAATTCCAAAACCCAATAACGAAATTAAGTCCTTCTTAGGATTACTCGGTTATTACCGAAGATTCATCTCAGATTTCGCCCGTATAACTAAACCATTAACAAACTGTTTAAAAAAAGGAAAATTTATTAATATAGAAGATGAAGAGTATAAAAATTGTTTTGGAAATTGTAAAAAGTTATCGTCTATGACCCGATTCTGCAGTACCTTGACTTTAACCAACGATTTATACTAACCACCGACGCAAGCGATTAGGCACTAGGTTATCACAAAAAATTGATGGAAAAAACGACCAATAGCATATGCCAGTAGAACATTGAATAACCACGAATGTAATTACTCAACCACTGAAAAAGAATTACTCGCCATCATTTGGGCAACGAAACATTTTAAATCATACATTTATGGAGTTAAATTCACAATCGTCACAGACCATAAACCACTTACTTGGCTATTCTCATTAAATGAACCAAATTCAAAACTTATTCGTTGGAAATTGAAGCTAGAAGAGTATAATTATGAAATTGAATATCAAAAAGGCACAAAAAATAATAACGCTGATGCTCTTTCCCGTATTAAACATAAATTCCAGATTCAATATAAAAATGATAATATTTTTGATTCAAATAAACCTTTAGTTCATTGTATTTCACAAGATGCAAAATTGGGTAAAGGATTCGCTAAACAAGTAGATGAAAAATATGATAATAAAAATTTTTTTAGAAATTAAAATATTAAGTTAGGAACTTATATTGTACAAAAATATCAATCTAAATTATATTCCATTAAGTTAATAAAATAAATTATTTTGATGAACCAGATCTCAGTACAATAGAACAAGCTATAAATAATTTAAAACAATTCCTCGTCTTAAATGAAATTAAAGAAATTAATATGCCAAAAATTTGTACCGGATTAGTTCATAAAAACTGGCAATTGATAACCAGATAACCTTATAGTAATTCAACACAATGATTTGGATAGCGTAGCAACAATAAATGACAACTCAGCCTTACAAACAATTCATTCAGCTGATGAAAATCCAGTAAATGGAATAACGTATATTGATTCACCAATTAATATTGGTCGTAATCAAATTATTATAAAAGGAATAAAAAGTGAAACACAAATTAGATTGGTAATAAAATTCAGAGAATTTATTTGAACATTGATACGAGAAATTTAAATAATGAAATCTGTAAATTTATAAAAGAATATTTAGTTTCAAAACAAAATTATTATTGTATATTCGATGATAACTTAGAGTTAAATTTTAATGATATTTTACAAAAATATTTCAAATATAATTCTTTTAAATTAATTTAATGTTATAATATGGTAAGGGATATTCAAAGTAAAGATGAACAAATAGACGAAATCCAAAAATATCACGAAGGTAAGACAAATCATCGCGGTATCACAGAAACCTATAATTTATTTAAAAAAAATTATTATTGGCCAAATATGGCAAAAGATATTCAAAATTTTACTAACCATTGTGATATATGTCTTTTGAACAAATATGAACAAAAACCATAGCTAGCAAATATAAACTTAACACCTACTGCAGAAAGACCGTTAGAAATAATTCATTCAGATACTGTTACTATTGAAAAAACTAAGTTTTTAACTATAGTAGATAGTTTTTCTAAATTCGCACAAGCATATAAAGTAAATAGTTTAAATGCAACAAATATTGCTGATAAATTAAATAAATACTTCGCTCATTTCGGAACACCGAATAAAATTATAAGGTATGTGAAGCTGGAACAGCCATCTTAGCACACTTAAACTAAAATACTAGTAACATTTAGAACTAATTAATTACTAATTAATTACCATTACAAGAAATTAATTACCGCATCCTTTAAAGAGAAATCAATGGCTGTGCTACCTACTGAAGGAAGCTGGCACAGCCATGTATTTTTTTTATTGTTTCAATATGGAATGTCATAATAATTCATTACTAATTAATTACTAATTAATTACTAATCAATTACTAATATATAACTCATTAATTATTATTTAGTCATGAATTACTTCACCATTGAACTTCGTTGGCGTTTTTAATGATGTTTCTGCACAACAAAGCAGAAAAATGTTTCAATTTCTATATAATCGTTAGGCAGTATTGAATAATACATTGATCGAGTACTTTCTAATATGTACACTCGAGTTTCGAATTGATAACTCGGACCAACAAGTTGTGATTCATTTTAAAATGAATTTTTTGATCAAGTAATTAGAAACTCTAGTCTCGAATTAATAAATCGAGCACAACAAGAGGTACTGCACAACTGGTTGTGGTCGGGTAATTAATTCGAAACCCCTGTTTTGATATAAATTCGTCAATAAATACATTCCAAGATGAATCAAAACTGGTACAGATAAAGATATGTTCAGATTACTGATTTATTGTCTAAGAAAATTATAAATAAATTTTATGTTATTGATTTGTTGCTTAAAAAATTTAAATGTGTTCAGTTTATTCAATTTTTGCGGATTTTACTTCCAATTACAATCACCATTATTATTATTTTTATATAATAAAATTAATCATTAATCAAATGATTTTTTTTCAAATATATTCACAGAAAACGATAATTTCTAATTTCGGAGACGTTACGATAGTTTATGTTTTCAAGACAAAGTTGAATCGATAAATTATTATATATATAATAACTGATAAAGTTCATTTCCATAAGACGCACCTAAAATTGATTACGCTATTAATCCATTCTAATATGCATCACCTCTGGTTATGCTAGAGTAATTTCGAAACTCGAGTTTTATCTATATTAATTGGTCGAATAATGCATTCCAAGATGCAGTACCTCTTGTTGTGCTCGATTTATTAATTCGAGACTAGAGTTTCTAATTACTTGATCAAAAAATTCATTTTAAGATGAATCACAACTTGTTGGTCCGAGTTATCAATTCGAAACTCGAGTGTACATATTAGAAAGTACTCGATCAATGTATTATTCAATACTGCCTAACGATTATATAGAAATTGAAACATTTTTCTGCTTTGTTGTGCAGAAACATCATTAAAAACGCCAACGAAGTTCAATGGTGAAGTAATTCATGACTAAATAATAATTAATGAGTTATATATTAGTAATTGATTAGTAATTAATTAGTAATGAATTATTATGACATTCCATATTGAAACAATAAAAAAAAAATACATGGCTGTGCCAGCTTCCTACAGTAGGTAGCACAGCCATTGATTTCTCTTTAAAGGATGCGGTAATTAATTTCTTGTAATGGTAATTAATTAGTTCTAAATGTTAGTAGTATTTTAATTTCAGTGTGCTAAGATGGCTGTTCCAGCTTCACATACCTAAAATTATAATATTAAGTTAGGATCTTATATTGTACAAAAATATCAATCTAAATTAATATTCCATTAAGTTAATAAAATAAATTATTTTGATGAACCAGATCTCAGTACAATAGAACAAGCTATAAATAATTTAAAACAATTCCTCGTCTTAAATGAAATTAAAGAAATTAATATGCCAAAAATTTGTACCGGATTAGTTCATAAAAACTGGCAATTGATAACCAGATAACCTTATAGTAATTCAACACAATGATTTGGATAGCGTAGCAACAATAAATGACAACTCAGACTTACAAACAATTCATTCAGCTGATGAAAATCCAGTAAATGGAATAACGTATATTGATTCACCAATTAATATTGGCCGTAATCAAATTATTATAAAAGGAATAAAAAGTGAAACACAAATTAGATTGTTAATAAAATTCAGAGAATTTATTTGAACATTGATACGAGAAATTTAAATAATGAAATCTGTAAAATAAAAGAATATTTAGTTTCAAAACAAAATTATTATTGTATATTCGATGATAACTTAGAGTTAAATTTTAATGATATTTTACAAAAATATTTCAAATATAATTCTTTTAAATTAATTTAATGTTATAATATGGTAAGGGATATTCAAAGTAAAGATGAACAAATAGACGAAATCCAAAAATATCACGAAGGTAAGACAAATCATCGCGGTATCACAGAAACCTATAATTTATTTAAAAAAAATTATTATTGGCCAAATATGGCAAAAGATATTTTACTAACCATTGTGATATATGTCTTTTGAACAAATATGAACAAAAACCATAGCTAGCAAATATAAACTTAACACCTACTGCAGAAAGACCGTTAGAAATAATTCATTCAGATACTGTTACTATTGAAAAAACTAAGTTTTTAACTATAGTAGATAGTTTTTCTAAATTCGCACAAGCATATAAAGTAAATAGTTTAAATGCAACAAATATTGCTGATAAATTAAATAAATACTTCGCTCATTTCGGAACACCGAAAAATTATAACTGATAATGGCGGCGAATTTAATAATAAAGCTATGAAAGAATTATTAGCTCTTCATAAAATTGAAATACATATAATTAGTGTGGATAACCCTAAATCGAACGGCATAATTGAACGATTTCATAGTACATTATTGTAACATATTAGAATATTTATAATCGACCAGAATTTCGTAATTTAGTATTAAAACAAAAAGTTTTATACGGAATTATAGCTTATAATTTATCTATTCATAATACAACACAGATTAATCCATATGATATTTTGTTTGGTCATTTTAAAGATAAATCTATAGAAATGGAAGAAAATTTTAGAATATGTCAAAATTATGTTGAAGAACACAAAAATAGATTGCAAAATTTATATAAAACCGTAGTACGTAACAGAAGTTAAAAACCCAGAAAAAATACCATCAGAAATTCTTGTTAAACAACATAAACGACACGCGGATTAAACACAGACAAACAAAATTCGAGTTGATAAGATTAAACGACCTCGAATAAATGTTTCAGGTACCTCGGAATCCTCCTCAGCGACGGATTCAACGTAATGAATGAAATATATATATATATATATATATATATATATATATATATATATATATATATATATATATATATATATATATATATATATATTAGGGTGGGTCGAAAAAAATAGATTTCGTTCTCTAGGGTCTAAAATGAAAGAGTTCCATCTAAAAAGTTGTGGAGTTGTGTTGAAACATTTTTCTGATGAATACCCAGGCAGCACCAAGCACCTCAAAACGCCGTTTTTTGCACTTTTTTTAGATTCTGGCCAATAACTTTTTTCAATTTGCTTCAAATTGGCTGAATTTTTTTTCTGGTATTCCCAGATCAATACCGAATAAGTCAATATAACCGACATTGGGGTTTACCCTTTCCTAAAGGCGAAGAAAAAATCCTCAAAGTATCCAAAAATCGGGTTTTTCAGGTATTTTGTTATTCCGTCCGTACTTTTGTTTCTGTGTACATCCAAAACATCAGATTCATTAATTGTATGATCTAAAGAATAGTTTCAGATCATATAAATGTGAAGATAGATGGCAGCATCTAGTTAAATCCAATATTTATAGCCTATTTAAAATAGTTCAAATGAAATAAAATTAGTAATTTCCAATCTACAATATTATTTTTCTAAACGGGAATTGTTTTATTTTCGATATGTTGAATTTAAAATTTAAGAAAGTCGAATTTTCTTTCTATTATATTTCATTTGTTCGACACCAATAGCAGCAAACCCGATTTTTGGGTACTTTGAGGATTTTTTCTTCGCCTTTAGCAAAGGGTAAACCCCAATGTCTGTTATATTGACTTATTCGGTATTGATCTGGGAATGCTAATTTGAAGCAAATTGAAAAAAGTTATTGGCCAGAATCTAAAAAAAAGTGCAAAAAACGGCGTTTTGAGGTTTCAACACAACTCCACAACTTTTTGGATGGAACTCTTTCATTTTAGACCCTAGAGAACGAAATCTATTTTTTTCGACCCATCCTAATATATATATATATATATATATATATATATATATATATATATATATATATATATATATATATATATATTGTATATCAAGTAGAAAATAAACTTTTAAAATTTCAAAATGTTAAATCCAGATTATCTGGAAATTTAGACGCGGATGACAGTAAGAGATATGATGAATTAATTCATACATTAACAGAAAATCAAAATAAATTGAAGGAAGGATTGAATAAAAATATTATAATTAATGAAGAAATAATATCAAAATTTAATAAACAAATTAATACCGTACAATATAACGAACTGGTATTAAAATCTCGTATTTCATTAATAGAAAGAATTTTGAATCAAAGGGAAGATGATCTCGATATACTTTACGTTTAAGATATATTTAATCAGTTAACGTTATTATAAAATAATGTATTAATACTTTTAAGTAACTTAGAGGAAACATTTACGTTTTGTACCTTAAATACTTCGTATTATGGATTAATTGATAGAGAGGAAAATTTAGAAAATAAATTTATAAAACAACTCGTAATAAATAACTGGGAAAATATTGAATTAATTAAAACGTATTGTAAATTATTAAATAAAGAATTGAAATTAATTATTGACATTCCTATCGCAGTAAATACGGAAAATAAGATATTTCAATTTACTCCTATACCTACTAAATTAAATAATAAATACGTAACTTTGGAAATTACTCCGGGAACTTCTCTAGTCGACGGAAAGGAAATATTTTATGTTGAACATTGTACAAAATTATAAGATAGAGAATATTTTTGTAGAAAAGAAGTCACCATGAAAACAGTTGCCTATCTAATGTTTATTTTAGATCAAATAATATTAAAGATTGTAAAATGATGAATGTAATAGAACAAAGTGAAAATTTTATTTTTCCACATTCAGATTTTATATATATATATATATATATATATATATATATATATATATATATATATATATATATATATATATATATATATTTCCCCTCAAAATAAATTGTGTAATATTAAATGTGGTAACGAAGAACAGAATTTATAATTATTAGGTGTTTTTATGGTAAAAGGAAATTTTGAAATTAATAAACAATTATTTAAAATAAAGAAGGAAAGTAGAACTATTTTATTCAAGAATGTAAAATTACAAGATCATGAAATACATATAAGAGATAATAAAACTATTAATTTAAAAACATTTTAAGAAATTCATATTCCTCGTCAATTAGAAATAAACTATGACAATAATGATATAAATAAAATAAATTATCATAATATTTTTATATATGTATTACTTGGTTTTGTGATTGTTGTAATAATTATTAAAAAATATAATGAGAGATTTTGTAATAAAATTAAGGAACAAAGAAATTCAAATTTAACTACTATGAATCTTCCAGGAGAAGCTTCAATTTAGGGATGGAGGAGTTATATGTCATAATTATCAAGGTCAAGATAAGACTCTTTGTTCCAAGTAAAGATAGTGATAAGTTTAAATAGAATAATGCTGTATGTTGTATTTTGCATTGAGATAGTTCTTGGTTAGAGAACGGAGTTCTCAGTCTTCTTTGTCAAGTCCTTATTGTAGCATTCATGTAATATTTGTCTTAGCAAATAAAGTTTGTTTTTAAAAACGCAATTCTCAAGTTATAATTCGTAAGTTATACACTGACAGTTAAGGCAAGAATACTTTTAAATATTTTTGCTATTGTAGTCGTATTGCAGGGATTATAGAAGTCACTATACCTTCTCAGACACTTGCCAGATATCTAGCCCGGCCGTCAGTTTGCAATAAATTCTTGCATATTTATTAGTAGCGCTTTCCGCTACAGAGATACATCGACACACTGATATATTAATACATCGAAACTTTGATTAATCGATAGGTACATCGATATTTTTTGTGCTGAATATTGTCATTTGATATATCGATATAATATTGATACCTCGATGTAAACGCACAGTCCTAGTTATAAATCCTGTTATTCATCTCGTAATCATTAAATCCAAATTCTTGAAAATGTTCACATTAAGATAAAATACTGTTTAAGCTATACAGTTACCCGAAAAATGATTGCTAAGCAAACTAAAATATAGAGAAACAATTATTTCTATTAATAATCTGCGATTGATTAAGAAGAATATTTTTACATCATAATTTATTCTGTATAAGTATATATTAATAGCACATTTTGTTTTTTTTTTTGTAGCAAGGCTTATGCGAAATCTTTTAAAAGAATTTTTGACAGAACAGTTTTGTGTAACTAACAGAACTTGGTTATAATTTTAATTTTACAAATGAATAAGAAGCAAAATGTTCTACAATAGACACATGGTAACTGTTTTTACTTTTTCAAATAGGTGATAGGCTCGCCTCATCGGCTCGTCGGTCATTTCCGTCATTCAATAGTACAAACTGTTATACCTTGCTTGTAATGTAAATAACTATTAATGTCTTGTGTTATTAAAAAATAGTGGTGTAAAAATACCTTACCTGTAATACAATTAATGAAAGATAAACACTCAAAAATTAAAACACAAATGTTAAATAAATTTAATAACATCTTGAAGAAATTATTTAGTTGACTCTGCATGTACAAAACACTAAATATCAGTAGAATAACTAATTTCACCATATAAATAGCTTTGACTTGAACACATGATAGGTCATAATGATAATATTTTGTTTATAATTGTAAGAAAATATGTGCAATACATTCAAACTTAATTTGTTTGCTCATATCTTTTTGTTTACGAACATTTAATTTAACAAATATGACCTATTGATACTGAATTTCCTAGAAATTTTTTATTTCATAATGATTCACATTTTAAATTTAGCCATTTAACATTCATACACTCTATGTATAAAATATAAACAAATTTGCAGCTCGTCCACCACTACCATCTTGGAAGGCCATGATTTGACGTATGGTAACCTCACTTCATGCGGAAAAATATATCCTAATTCCTAAATCTGCTTTGAGCTGAGTGCCACACCAAATGGATAAATGGCGAGCATGAGTGTTAAAATTATATTCTAGTTTAATACAGATTCAATATTATTATTTAAAATAAACCGTTTCCTGCTCTCTTTTAACTTTACCTCTGTGATATCTTTAGCGCCATCATCTTATGATAGCTTGAGTTAAGGGCAAGTAACCGCAATAATGTGCAAAAATATATAATATCTACGGAAGCAAAGTCATCCAAAATAGGTAAATGATGTGAGGATATTTAATTTGTATATTTCTCAAAATTTTAATTAATTATAAAAGAAATGTATTAAGAAATCCAAAATTCATTATTATTTAGTGTAATGGGGAATTACAAGTTTTGTATCTGATAAATATGTGCTAACGCAATGAGAAGAGATAACAAAATCTGCGATTTGATTTTTTTTTTTTTTCGTATACACATAATTAAAGTGATGCTGTTCTTATTTCGTAGTTATAAACAATTTAAAAATGTAACTCAACTACACGTCGGAGGCAAGGGCGCCCGCAAAAATTTTTGTAAGATGGGGCCCAATTTTTTATTTGCAAGCGGACGCGAAATAACCATTTTGCAGCCGCAGTATAGATCGCAAAATTGAATTTCGCGGCTGTTGTCATGGCAACGGCCGCGAAATCCAAAATGATTGTTTTCTAACTTATTTCGCGTCCATTACCAGTAACAACGGACGCAAAATAGGGTATAAAACAATCATTTTGACTTGAGAATTGGTATTATTTTTTCAAAACTAGGCACACCTTGGCCGCGAAATCTTTTATCGCCCTCGAGATTGTCTTGCCTCGACGACAATTTTTCTCTCGGTACGCTAACGAGTGATTTCGCGGCCTTGGTATACAAATAACTATCATGCTTGTGAAATGGAAAACGAAACGGTTACTGCATAAACGCGTTTTCATGTACTTGCGCCATCTTTATCAACGCAAAAGCACTGCAAAATTTTGAATGCAATTTTTCGTCTGTAATATTATTACTGGTATAAGTTTTATATGTTAAAGTGTAATAAATGTATATGTTAAATCGTAAAACGTGTAATCTCAATCTCTATTAAAATGATTTGTTCCTTTATCCTTCAAAATAATAGATGGGGGCTGAGCCCCCCCCCCCCCCTGCGGGCGCCCTTGGCCGGAGGTTCCACAAAAACAAATTAAGAAAGTTTAACATATTATTTTTTTGCTAATTATTGCTGTATGGTAAAAATAATAATGTTTATTTGGTATTAGCTGCACATAACATACATATGTAATATATACAATGCTAGTGAATACACAATAAAAAAAACAGCATATTATACAAAATAACTTATAATTATTGTGACAAGAGCAGGTGTTTTTTTTTTTAATTTTCTTTTAAATTGTCCAATAGAAGTTGAAGTTTTTATATCAACAGGTAGTACATTAAACTTTTTAAAACCTTCGTAGTATATATAACCTTTCCCAGTAGTATTTTTAAATCAGTTACATGTATATCATCTTTAACTCTCGTATTGTAAGTATGAATATCCTCATTTTTTTAACAATATCTTTAAAATATTCTGGTCCTATATTATTAATTATTTTATAAACAAAGGTTAATGCATTCATATCTATAACTTTTTCAATATTAATCCATTGTAATATATTTAAAATGTCGTAAATTCGGCTGTATTTGTTACAGTTGAGAATACACATCATGCATTTATTTTGCAATTTCTGTAAGAAATTAAGTTGGGCTTTATTACAGTTACATAATATTGAACCGCAATAATTGAAATGCGGTACTACTATAGTATTATAGACAGTTAATTTTGCATACTTAAATAATCCATTACTGATTCTGTACATGAAATTACATTTCTCCACTATTTTTTTAGTAACATAATCAATATGCGTATGAAATTTCAATTCGCTATCAATAATTACCTAAGTATACCTAATACCAGAAGTTCCTAAGTTCCTAAGTATACCAAATACCTAAGTATTTCATACAATCTACAAAGTCAATTTTTTCTTTATTTATTTCAATGTACAAGTTCTTCTTACAAAATTTATTTATATCTCCTTTTTTTGCTATAAATAGCGCTTTTGTTTTATCACTATTTAATTTTAGTTTATTTTCATTATACCTAAGTATTTCAACAATCTACAAAATCAATTTTTTTCTTTATTTATATCAATGTACATGTTCGTCTTACCAAATTTATTTATATCTACTTTTTTTGCTATAAACATCGTTTTTGTTTTATCACAATTTAATTTTAGTTTATTTTCATTTAACCACTTATGTAATTAATTAATTTCATTATTTATGGTCTTGATTAATTCATTTTCGTCCTTATGATAATAATACAGCAGAGTGTAATCTGCAAATAGATGTATATGACACTTTGATGTTACTGTGGGCAGATCATTTATATATAATATAAAAAGTAAAGGTCCGAGAACACTTCCTCGAGGTAGTATTATTATATTTTACTTTTTGTTTTATTTTCTAAATAAGAAGAAGACCAATCTAGAACTATGTCTTTAATACCTAACTGCATTAATTTATGTAGCAATTTACTCCTATCAACAGTTTCAAACGCATGTTTTAAGTGTGAGAACACAGCGGATTTTTTATTATTTTGATTTAAGGCTTCTTTCCAGTTCCTCACTGTATACTGTATAGCTCTGCCCTCCTAAACAATGCCGCAGTAAGCAACAAAATGGTAGTTTTGAGAAAATGAAGCATATTAGTTCGATTGATAGCTCTGTTCAAATGTTATGGTTGAAAAATTTCAAACTAGGTTTTTTTTACATAAATTTACTGTTTACAATTAATGCCCACAATTTATTTTGAAAAAAGATTAAGTTTATTAATTAAAAATCTACATACTTTTATTTCCTAAAAGTATTGTTGGTGAAGTACTTTTAAAAAACGCAGTACATGCGTAAACTGTGATTTTAGTAAGACCCTCTAAAGTGAAAATTACAAATATACTTGTTAAAAATCGGTATATATTAAGTTTTTGAATTGTTGGGTTAATAAGATATACATATGATTATTTAAAATTTTATTTTGTGGAATTATAATATACAAAAGAAAAAAATCAAGCATATTTTAAACTTATTTTATATGAAAATGAGGCTACATTCTTGTAAAAAAAAATGTACGTTCGTCCTAAGAGTTCTTAGTCAGAGTCGTATCAAAAATGTAATTATATTTAAATTAAGTATTATCAATTAATCAATAGCATGACAATCAGGTTGTTTTTAATTGTTCCCAAAATGCTATTCGGTTTGTGGGTAAAATTTGCTTTAGGTTGTTCGGATTCATTGCCAATGTCATAATTAAATCTGTACGTTTAGAAGTCATTATCTTTAGGAATAAAACTAGACAATAAACTAAATAAAATACGTACATAACCTTCAAGAAAAATAAATAATGACTTTTGTAGATACTACAGTCACCCTCAACGCCTTCCTAGAAAAAAACGCAGCAAATGTGGTTCACTAAGTAACAATGCAGTATGTCCAAATCGTATACTGCATTTTTGTGTAGTAATCAGTATATACTGCTGTTTTACGTAGGAATAGTAATATTATATGTAGTTACTGCATGTAATAAAAAGCTATTTTACTAATTTTCGGTTGGGATACTGCGTTTTTGTTAAGTAAATATGTATAAAAACGGTCTAACTTCTAAATAATATCAAAAGCCCATTTTTCCAAATTTTTCAGATACTGCGTTATTTCTTAGGAGGGCAGAGCTGTTTCACACGAATGTCGTTCTCTGAAACCTGATTGCTGTGACGAAATCATGTTGCTACAATTTATATAATTCAATAACTGTATTAAACTACTATTTCTAAGATTTTTTCTACAGCTGGTAAAACGTTAATAGGTCTGTATTCTTCTATTTTGTTTGTGTTTGTAATCTTAGGGATGGGTGTGATTACAGATTCCTTAAGTGTGTTTGGAAATACACCTTTTTCTAGGGACATATTGACTAGATTAAGTAATGGATATCCAATAACATAAAATAGCTGTTTTATGAGCTTAAAGGTCAAACCATCTGGACTAGATTTATTATCCTTTTGTACATTAATTATATTTTTAATCTTTTCAAGCGTTGCGGGATTAAATCATCTCAAACTATCTTCTACATTATTTGCACTTGAATTTAAGTTAAGGGAATCATTATCATTAATAAAATTGATAATTTCTATAATGCTATTAACATAATAATTATTAAAACAATGAGCCATGTTTTTATTTCCCTTAATTTCATTCATTCATACTATGAAGAAAAAGACCGTATTAAGGAAGTCTAAAAATCATATTTTGAAAGCAATAAAATATATATGAAAACTTTGACAGCGAAAAGAAGATTGATTCAAAATAAACAAAAAATGACTGCTAAATTAAAAACGTTGAGGGATAAATTTAACCAGATATCAAAAATAGATCTTCTCGACAAATTAAAAGAGCATAATATTCCTGAAACACAACAGATATTAATTAAAGAATGTTTTAATTTAGGCCAGTGTTCATCAAAAAATTTACAGCGTTATAGTTCAGATTGGTTGTTGCAATGTTTACTTTTAAATATAAAGAGTTCGGCAGTTTACAACTTTTTAAGAAATAATGAAATATTACCTTTACCTGCAACATCTACTATACGTCGCTATTTACATGCCGTAGACTTGAAGTGTGGAATTGATCGAAAATTTTAAAAGAAAAATATTACGATTGTCCGAAAGGAAACGCCACGGTATGCTAATTTTTTATGAGATTCAGGTAAGAAAATTCAATGATAATATTAAGTTTTAGTAGTTTGTTTTAAGTATATGTTACGTTTTAATTGTTGCTGTGGAATATTTATATTTTTAACTTTATTTATTTATTTATTTTTTAATGTGTTGTGTAATTAGTGTATTTTTATTTTTTGACGAAATTGTACAATTGTAAATTTCATGTTACATATTAAGGGTCTCGTCTCCACGTAGCTCAACTTCGTATTAGATCTTCTGTTTGAGAAGTGTTGCGTGGTGCGGAGATCTTTAGACCGGCCTATTTGTAGTAGAACATTTGTATTACGCACGAAGATATAGAAGAAAAACGCGTTGGGCTACCGAATGACAGCTAGTAATTACACTAGAAACTGGCAACTGATTTGAGTCTACTTTAAAATACGTAAAAGTGGTTTAGAAATTTCTAAATTATATGCACATTTTTAGCAAAATTTTAAAAACGACTTTAAAGACGAAAGATGAAACTTGGTTTGTGCCGAATTACATTTTCTAATAACTATATCATTAATGAGATATATCGTGTTAAATATTGCTTAAAATGGACAGTTTTGGAATTTTTTAATAATGAATTTAAACATTTTTTCAAAATTCTAACACGGCATAAACTTAGATTCATTCTTCAGGAAAACATTGTTTATTTTTTTGTTGTTCTAAAAATCATATATCATTAATTATACAGAAACTGCTACACCTCTATTCGCGCAATATTTTATTGCGGAGACGAGACCCTTAAGGTCAACACTAAATTTCCCTGAGGGAGGTCATAGTTATGACCGAAACGTCGGATTTTTAGTAATTTTAATAAATATATGACTGCATTCCGAAGAATAATATTTTAATTGAATAATATTAAGGATGATAATATTCGGTTTTCTAATAACAGGTTCGCACAAGTGTGGACGTAAACGTTCTTAATATGAAGCTATCTGGAATAATTGACTTTGGCACTGAAAATATAAATGAAGTGCAAAATGTAACTAATAAAAATTTAGTGGATCATGCCCTTGTTTTTATGTTCTCATCATTATGTGATAAATACTGCCAACCTGTAGCCGTATATGGGTGTAAAGGTGCTACAAATGGTCAACCACTCGCTAAGTTGTTATTGCAAGTCATGGGTGAATTAGAGAAGCATGGTGCGATAGTGGATGGAATTGTTTGTGACGGAGCATCAACTAACAGAAGCATGTGGCAATCATTCGGAATTAGTGGATGTTATAACGTCACTAATAAGTTCAAAAAACCTTATAATGAAAATCGGTATGTATAAGTTTTCTCTGGCGCACCACACTTCGTAAAATGTATTAGGAATCGATTATACAAAGATAATTTAAACGTATATTTATAAAAATATTTCATATACATAGATATTTAATTTCAGATTTACATTTGTTTTGTTTAGGTTGAAGGGGAATCTTTTAAATGGGATCATTATAGATCGTTATTTGAAGAAGATTCCAAATTAATGGGCCAATTAAAAGTTTGCCTAAAGCTGACAAGTGTACATATAAATCCAAAATCGATGTTAAAATTGAGGGTAAAGCTGGCCACCCAGGTTTGAATTCGAAATAGTATATTACTAGGGTCTCAGCTAGGGCTCCGCCATCTCTAAAAATCTCACAAAACTTATGGAGTTATAATAATATAGGTAATAGGTGAAAAGTGATTAGTACTGTATAGCGGTTCGACCTACTTCGCATATCTAATCCCTATGCTCCTCGACCCTGAAGAAGATTTCAACTTAATTTAGGGTCCAACTAAAAGTATTGGTTAATGAATCATAGTGCTTTGTTAATAATATGACATATGAGACCATGCAATTGGTAAAGAAAAGTCATCACTTCGTTCCTCCCTTTCATGTAACTAAATTGGCGAAGAAAGCTCGTCACTTCGTTCCTCGCTTTCATGTCAGTAACATTGACGAACATCATAACTTTGTTCTTCGCTTCCATGTCACTATGGGAATTTTTGTGTCTCCTATATTTTCCATTGAGGGAAGTTGTGTGTTTACCATTGAAGAAAATTGCGTATTTTCCATTGCGGGAAGTTGGGTGTTTACCATTATGGAAAGTTGAGTGATTTTCATAGAGAGAAGTTGTGTGTTTTCCATTGAAGGAATTTGTGTATATTCCATTGAGGGTAGTTATGTGTTTACCATTGTAAAAAGTTGTATATTTTCTATTGAGGAAGTTGTGCGCTTTCCATTGAGGGAAGTTGGAAATTTGAGTGATTTCCATAAGAGGATGTTACGTGTTTTTTATTGAATACCCTATAAGTTAGCTTTATAGTAATTTCTACAAAAACAATTGCCGGTCGTAATGATTTGTGATAATGAATGTTCCTCACTAATGTTCCTCAACTTACTGCTCCTAAAATTTCATTTAATACCCCACAAGTCAGGTTTCTATAAAACAAAACAAAAAAACAAGTGCCGGTCGTAACGATTTGGAATAAAAAAAATTCGTCACTGCTGCCCTTCATTTCCTGTCATCAAAAAATTTCATTTAATACTTTATAACTTAGCGTTCTAAGCATTTTTATGAAAACAATTGACAATCGTAATGATTTGTTTTAAAGATGGGTCATTACTACGTTCTTCAACTTCCCACTTTTATAAAATTTCACTTGATACCCCACAAGTCAGGTTTCCATAAATGCAAATGGCGCATCGTATTTCATTTCATTTCACTTAAGAAAAAAATATATCAGTTGTTCCATATTTTTCACAAATCGTTAGAACATGTTTATTCAAGACTTTTCATTTGATACCAAACACGATATATTTTTGATGACTTTTAGTAAAACAATCGACAATCGGCCAACTTCCATTTTTTTATATAATCATTTATCTCGTCTTTTCGAGAAATTTCTTTTGATACCCAATAAGTGATTTTAAAAAATAATTAAATCAAACACATTTTATATTAATATTTGATCATGTAATAAAGACTTCTGTCAATCGGACACTTTTATCGTAATCTTGTAATTTTTAAAAGTATCTACAGTCAATAATAATTTGCATACTACGTTAGCTTCAAATTCCGCGGTTTTACTTTATTTTACTAAATTTAATCGTGTAACACCCACTTTTCTCAGGTCGTCAATATACAATCAAAGCAAAAAGTTTTATTCGACATTTCTAAAAAAATTTAAATTAACGTTTAAAAAATTTGCAAAATATCAAACACGTTTGTTCATTTATTCTAAACACAGATAAATTTACAAATCTTCTCCAACTTATCTACAATTAATGTAATTTATATTTAAAATTTTAAACTGAACTGTCAAAAATGACAAGTTGTCTTAGACGTTCATCTTAAAAATTCCACGGCCGCCACACTCTTAGTTGATTTTGGCCCAAAAATGTAGGTTTTTTCAAGTTTTCTCGCACATCGTGTGAAGGAAAAATTTGAAACCATGAAAAGGACCTAATTCTGATCAAACTCTAAATATCTATGAAGGTTTCACTCAAATTCATCAATCCGTCTAAGCTCTAGAAAATGGCAAAGTTGCGTGATGAATCTATAGATATATCTATATATAGGCCCCGATTAACCAAAATAGTATATGGACTAGCGGTCCGACCTGCTTCGCAGGTCTGACCCCTAGGGTCCGCGATTTTAAAGATGATAGCAACTAAAACTATAGGAAAATAAATTGCAAGTTTAATCAAATACCTTAAATTTGTTAGCAAGCAATTGTCGAAGAAAATTAGTCTCTTTGTTTCGCGCTTCCTTGTTAGTAAATTGGCGAAGAAAGCTCGTCACTTCGTTCCTCGCTTTCATGTCAGTGCATTGGCATTAAATACCCCTAAATTAGGTTTCTAGTAATTACCACAAAAACAATTGCTGATCGTTATTATTTATGACAAAGAGGATTCATCACTATTTTTTCCTTTGAGCCTAAACCATTACATTCAATACTCCACAAGCTAGGTTTAGGGAAATATTCAGTAAATTAATTGCCAATCGTACAGATTTGTAATAAAGATGGGTCATTTCTAAGTTCCTCAATATTTCACTTGTAAAACATTTCACTAGGTATTCCACAGGTCGCATATTTATAAATTTTAATGTAAAACAATTGCCGATCATAATTGGTTTGCGGAAAAAATTACAACAAATACAATAGATTTTTTCGTGGACATTTTCAAGCTAAAGTGTTTTAATTTTTGCTCCTTCAATAGATTTCAATTGACTTTAAAAAAATAGCTATCTGCCAACTAATAAAACATTTAGTTACATAAACTACAAGTTAGGTATCTACAAAAATTTTTAAAAAAGTTTAAACAATTGTCGATCTTAACGATTTTTGACAAAATTACGTCACTTCGACCTTTCTTTCGATACCGAATAAGTGATTTTTAAAAGAAATTTATATTAAATACAACTTGCATTAATATTTGATCATGTAATGAAGATTTTTGTCAATCTGACATTTCTATTGTCTTCTTGCCAATTTAGAAATACCGTCAATAATAATGTATAATAATTTGCATTCCATATTGACAAATTTGGCAGATATACATAATTTTTACTACATTTGTTTTTGTAATACCAACCTTATCCAGTCTTACGTCAGCTTGTCAGTTACACTTCAAAGTACAATCGAAGCAAAAAAATTAAAACTTGTCCATCAAGATTCTGATATGATACCAAACACAGTTTTCTAAGGACTTTTATGAAAACAATCGGCCAGCCCCCATTTTTTATATTATCATTTGTTCAGTCTATTCGACACCGTTCTTTTGATACCCGCGTCACTAAAAAAGATTACAACGGTAGAAAAATAAAATGAGTAGTCTTAAATAACTACCATTTAATCACTTCGTTCCTCGCTTTCATGTCAATACAACGGCGAAGCAAGCTAGTCACTTCGTTCCTCGCTTCCATGATACTACTTTGTGACACGTAATTAATTACCAAACAATTGACGATCGTGCAAAATAACTTTTTGATACTTAAGTTGAAATCCGCTCCTTGAGACTTTTAATTTAATATCAAACATGGTAGGATAAAAATAACATTTATACAAAACAATTGATAAACGCCCAAAACAACTTTCTGACACTTGAGTTCAAACCTCCTCTGCGAGACCTTTAATTTGATTCCAAACACTGTTGGATTTAAATAACATTTATACAAAACAATTGACAATCACCCAAAACAACTTTTCGCCACTTGAGTTCAAACCTCTTCTCCGAGACCTGTAATTTGATTCCAAACACGGTAGGATTTAAATAACATTGATAAAAACAATTAACGATCGTCCAAAATAAATTTTTGATACTTGAGTTTAAATCTCATGATTGAGACATTTATTTCAATACCAAACACGGTAGGTTTTAAATAACATTTATAAAAAACAAACGACTATCGTCCAAAATAATTTTTTACACTTGAGTTTAAATCTGATGAGTGAGGCCTTCAATTAAATGCCAAACACGACAGGATTTAAATAACATTTAGAAAAAACAATTAACGATCGTGTAAAATTATTTTGGGACACTTGATTAGAAATAAAAAACAACTGATGATTGTTTATAATAACTTTTTGACAATTCTACGAATTTAGATAAAAAAATCTGAAAGATCTTGAAAATAATTTTCATCCTTTTTGTATAAGATAAATAATTTATTTATTTAAATATTACCGCCTAAAATGCTTTAAATCTTCGAAGTTTGCGGGCAGAGACATCTGTTATACTTTTACTTAAAATTTCAAAATGAACTGTCAAAAATGACAAGGTGCACACAAATTTGTGAAAAGTTACAGCTATAATTTTAATAATTTTGACTGACTTTTAAAATATTTACAAAATAGTACACATGTATACTCATTTATTTACTCTAAACACAGATTAATTTAAAAAACTTCTGAAACTTGTCTAGATTTAATGAAATTTATACTAATTTTTTTTAAAGAAATCTGTCAAAAATGACAAGATGAACACTTTGTGAAAAGTTACAACTACAATACAGTTATTCATTTAAAATCAACAAATTTCACATTCATAGCAACGCTCGCATACTCTGATTTCCGCCTTATTTATTTAATATCTCGCACATCATGTGTACTAAAAATCTGAAACACCCAAAGGGCACATCTACAACAAATTCTTTACATCCCCAAATAGGTTTCAAGCGAATCCATCAAACCGTCTAGGCTCTAGAGGGCGGCACATATTTGGTTACTAAGCAGATGAAAGTATAGAGAAATACTCCAGCCGATTAGTATATAGGACTAGCGGTCCGACCTGCTTCGCAGGTCTGACCCCTAGGCTCCGCGACCCTGAAGAATATTTCTACTTTTTTATGGTTCAACTAAAAGTATACGAGTAAAACAATTTACAGTCGACCTGAAGGTTTCATTTGTTATCTTCCATTATGCTACAGAACTCATATGACCCCGTTCGATTCCGCCATCTCTGAAAATCTCATAAAACTTTTGTAGTTAAAATAATTTATTAGGAAAAAAGCAAATGTTACTGAAGTACATATTGAATTTTTGTTTTGTTTTTGATGGAACGGATGATTTGGTGTGATGTGTTTCATCAATCTGTTGTTTCTGGATTGTAAAAGATATAATTTTTACTTTGCTATTATGCTCCTCTTATTCTTATGCGTATATTAAATTACACAAATGTCCAGCAAGAACCACGTGGAGGTGGGAGCATTCTCTTGCCAGTAAGGAATAGGGTTGAAGGATGTAGAGGTTGGGAAAACTTATAGGATACCTGGAACTTAAAAGCTGTCATTTTGTACCTAACTAAGCCGCAATTTCATGAAACGCCAGACGCGAATTTGAAAGCTGTCATTTTGTACCTAAGTTGCATTTTTATGAAACACTGCACGCGATTTTGAAAGTTGTTATTTTGTACATAACTAAGCCGCAATTTTATGAAGCACCGCACGCGAACCTGAAAGTTGTTAATTTGTATATAACTAAGCCTAAATTTTATGAAACACCGCACGCGAACTTGAAGCTGTCATTTTGTACCTAACTAAGTTGCAATTTTATGAAACACCGCATGCGATTCTGAAAGTTGTTATTTTGTACATAACTTAGCCGCAATTTTATGAAACATCACACGCAAGCCGAAATCCCCTTCTCTAAATTTTTTTCCAACCAAAGTTTCTTTCCTTTACGGAAAAATCCTCTTCTCTTGAATCCATTCCAATTTACTTAACTTATCCTCCGTTATAAAAGTCTTTTGTACCTACATTACTATCTTCTGCTTCGGTTCAGTTTTTCGGTAGCAAAATACCGCACTGTTCCAACAGCATTAGATATCCTATCATTTATATTAAAATATTATGGAAGACCAATCCACGTATAAATTATAAGCCGCAACACATGACTCCAAGTAAAATAATTTTTTAAAGATATTCTTCGCATATAAATCTTCTTTTCTCAAATCATTTCCAAAATAAGTTTGTTTCCCTTTCAATTTGCCTAAGTTATCCTTTGCTAAAAATTCTTGTTCTTTTAAATCCTTTCCAATTACCTAAATTAGACTCTGTTATAAAAGTCTTCTATGCCTACATTATTATCTTCTGCTTAGGTTCAGTATTTCGGTAGCAAAATACCGCACCGTTCCAACAGCATTAGATATCCTATTATTTATATTAAAATATCATGGAAGACCAATCCACGTACAAATTATAAACCGCAACACATGACTCCAAGTAAAATTAAATTTTTTAAAGATATCCTTCTCATATAAATCTTCTTTTCTCAAATCATTTCCAAAATAAGTTTATTTCCCTTTCAATTTACCTAAGTTATCCTTTGCTAAAAATTCTTGTTCTTTTAAATCCTTTCTAATTACCTAAATTAGACTCTGTTATAAAAGTTTTCTATGCCTACATTATTATCTTCTGCTTAGGTTCAGTTTTACCGAAGCGCAATCGTGACCTTTACAGAAGTATTTGCAAATGTATTTAATACTTTTCACCGATGAACAAATCTCGACATTGATGTGAGTTCGATATTTTTTCAATAAGTACGGATTGAATGGAATAATCCAACGATTGTCTACTGTGTACTTGGTGGTTCCGTTTCTAAATAAAATGTATATTTTCGAATTATTGTCACGCCGTTTGTAAAGCGGATAGCCGTTTATGTTTTCATACGTTTCATTGCGAAAATCTTTTGGATATTTTTTTGTGCATTTATTGTCCGCCATGCAAGGCGAATTTTTATTGAAAATACCGCAAGGACCGTGTATCATGTGTGTTTTGACAATTTGGTACAATTCTGGCTCTAAGTCTTCGTCTGGAATTTCTGCACTTACTATGGTATCGATGTCATCTTTGTTACGAATCTTACTTTCTTCATCGAGTGTAAGTAACAAATGCATATGTGGTAAACCGCGTTTTTGAAATTCAATTACGTACATGTAGGCCACTACTTTACCGAAAATATCATCGTGAAGAAATTCATGTAGCATGTTTTTAATTTTACCGTAAAATACGCGTGTAACTATGTCGGGCCTGTCTGATGCCGTTTGACCTTCACGTAATTGTGCGATAATTTCAGGCCATTTTGGATTGCATGTTGTAGTAACAAACAAATCTGGTTTCCCGAATTCACGAACTATAGCCATTGAATTTTGATACATTTTTTGCATGAATCTACTGCCGCCTTGAAAACTTGATGGTAAAATAATCATTGTACCGGGTTTTGCACCTTCTAAATTAGCCAAATTATTAATGTGATCCATTAACCCACTGTACAACTCTACTCTAAGTGTGGGTTGATTGAGCCGAATGTACGATAGTCGTTCGCTTTCAATTTTTACATACGCATCTACAATGTATTGCTGTGTTAGTTTGCCGGCTTGTAAACAAGGATTGAAGTCACCCCGGTCAGCTAAACGATTTGTATAGAATTGGAGTGGTGTCATTTTTTTAATACCGTCAGCTTGGCGCAAATGCATTCCCCAACCAGCGTTGCCCCGTGGAAACAATAGTGGGTAGCACATAGGGTCACAGTTTGCACTGTACTGATTAATTCGAACGCTATTTTGACCCCTAGGATGTATAGCTATGTCACGTTGACATGGGGGTTCGCCGTTATTTGAATTGAACACGACAGCTACTTCATTGCAAGTGGGAACGTTGTACGTGCGTTTGTCTTTCGTTCGATCATTTAATAACCACAGCTGTATTTCCGGTACAGCTTGATTATTTTGACCGGCTTTGGCAATTTCAAGAGTTTCGACCTCTTTCAACATTTTGAACGCCTCGTAATATGGATTTTTTTTTTTTTTTGGCGGATCGAGATATGGATTTATTACTCGAATTATTAAATCCAATTTTTGCATAATATCTGGTTTACACTTTTTGTTGTGGTCATCGTTCATTCGTTTATTTAATGCGTCAGCTGTGTCGATTATGTACAATTGCGCATATTTTTCAGATTCGCCGTTTGCGGGGTACAAGGATGTAGTACTGTGGTAAATTTGACCATGAATACGGAAGGTGTATGGGCCTTGACCTGGCGGTGGAGCTATTTGAGCCCCCATTGACGCAAATGCTAATGCGCTGTTATATGTGCGAATGTTTTCTTTAAAGTTCCTGCTCTCTGAATTATTTCCCTTTAACAATTGTTTCATATATTCTGGATAGTCTGTTAATTGATCAGGGATTAGTTTTCCCTTGCGACAGCAATGGTTGATTTTACCGTCTGATGGTTTCTCAAATGCGAAATTCTTTGATTTGCATGTCTTGCAAATGACATTCATTTCACCCAAGCTATGTTGCTCAACAACTTTATCGGTCTTAGTTGCTAATTTAAGAGAGCTTTTAGTATCGTTTATAATTTTGGCTTGTTTGTCAGCTGATTTACTATTTTTAATTTCATTATTTAATTTGGTCTGTCTCTCTTTTTTATTTCTATGTAGGCGTTCACGTTTTTCAGCAATTGTTTCATTTCAAATTAAGTTTTCAAAATTTATCTTTAGTTTATTTAATCTTTGTTGTTTTTCCCCATCAGTTTCTTTTGCAATTCGCACATATTTATATTCTCTTTGTTGCTTTAATCGTTTGTCTTTTTGTTCATTTATTTCTACCGCCTTCCTTTTATGATAATTTTGGCTTCTTCTTACCTCTTGAATGATCGGAAATAGCGTTATCTGTCGCGACCTAAACATTTCCGCAGCATGTGATCTAAGCCTGGATATATCATACGATTCGTTTTCAGGATTTCGATTAAACAAAATACTCGTACAATAAGCAATCGCGAATAACCCACAATCATAACAATTTGTCTGACGTTGAACCTGCGCTATTCTAATTGGTGGTCGAAAGGGAAACAAACGTGCTATGTATGTATTCACGTCTTGATGAATTGAACCTTTATTCGTGCTATCATATATTGTTACGATAGCTCCATCATAATATAAGCTAGACCAGTGGCCGATTACACTGTTCTCAGGTCTTTCGTACATAATTTGAATATGTTTCGCGTTTCGTGAAATTGGTTGAATACGATCTGGTGCAGCTATATATACAGTAGGTTGTGGTGCAAATTGGGATATTGCGCGAACCAAAGAAAAGAAATTATCTATGTGGATATCTTCTAAGTAGCCTTGCGCATTAAGTACCGTATTTATATCATTATTGGATAAATTACCTAATAATCCATTACTATTGTTTTCAATGTTAACTGCCGATACGCTCTTAATTGGAACTGTTGTTTTAACAACTTCGGTTGACTTAACTTTTGGCTTTTCTACATTTTGATATATTTGTTTTCTGTTCTGAAGCTTAATTCGATCTTTGGATGGCATTTTTACTATTGCTTTTATAAAGGCTATATTTTGTTTATATATTATTCACAACTACTTTAATTATGATCAAAAATATAAGAAAGATGTTACTTACCGTTTTTAGAGTGCGTCGTTTTATATATTTATTTTACAAATACCTTCAGAACCTGGACTTGCTGGGTAATGTTGTAGAAGAAATTGATAACTGTCTATTCCCAATAGCTTCGTATTTTTATACAAACCTAAATGTAAATAAAAATTAATTCATATTTGTCCAAGTATTTTATTAATTTAAAAAGCAGTCGAAATTTTTCATAATTAAGCTACAAAAATAATCAATATAATTTTTTTTTTCGAAGAAGGGAGACGGACTAACTACATTTAAAAATGTCAAAATTGTAGTTTAGTACAGTTTAAATAGAAAGGAAGACAAAATATAGATGGATAAATTGGATATTTTTTGTTGGATATTGTTTCTAATATATTTGATATGTCAGATAAATAAATTTATTACGTAGTGAAATAAATAATGACGTTCAAATGCTGTGTACTCGTGTAATATCTTGACTCCATACAACTGGAAATTGCCAAGCAACTAAGTGGTTATATAAATAAAAAAAATATCCGGCTAAATAAAAAATCTAGATGTTACTATAGAAATTTTGCCGTACTATAACTTTTTTCTAGGATATTATACCGCGTTTAGAATTGAAATGTAGAATATAGGGATTTTAATGTTATTATATCCATTCACTTTACAGTAGAAGTGTAAATACAAAAGTTGTTCAGATTCAGAATTTAAAGAAACCTGCAATAAGATCCATTCGGTTACCAAAATATAAGTAATTAGCGATATATCAATCAAATTAATATCAATATTCATTAAGAAAATACGGCCATGGTAAACTGATCAAAAACAAAATATATTTGAAATTTCATAAAACAGTTTTAGTGTTATTTATTTATTTACCAAAAAGAAATGGAAAGAAATGGACTTAAAAATACTCCATTATATCATTATAATCTTCTACAGAAAATAACACAATACTATAATAAAAAAATCTAAATCTGTTATTTGATATGCCATATATATTTCGTTTTTGTTAAATTTTGTTAAAATTTTCCCAATAAATATTAATTTAAATTTAATTGATATATCATGAAATATTAATATGTAGGTAATAAAATTTTAAAATGCTAAACAACATTGAAATTCCTTGGTTTCTTGATGGCAATTTGTTTCAATTCTACAGTTCATTTTTTTTGTAATGCGCTTCACGTCATTATTCAAATTCGTAAGAATAAATTTTGAGCGTCATAATACGTCTTAGATACGATTAAATGGTTCCAAATCGGTCTTGATAGTTGTTCATATAAAATATATGTATATTTAACATGAAGTGACGTGAACCTATCACAAGAAAAATAAACTGTACACCCGATAGATATACTGCAAAAATTATATATTTTTACCTTATTATGATATGTTGTTACACTGTTGTAAAATTTATTTGTATTTATTAGCTGTGCTAAATAAAGTATATTATTATCTATACATGCAATACTCATATGTCATTATAATATGTGCCTCAAGTTATAGTACATAATTTTTGCAATTTTTTAGTTAGAACAAAGTTTTCTTGAATTCATCTCCAATGATTTTCAAACGTGTATGTAGTAATGGCTGCAATCGAAAATACAAAGTTGTTTGCAGGTGCAATGTCATTTTCATCATAACTTGTAATTGTATTTGTCACATCAAATACATTTGTGATTTCAGCGTTATATTTTTAGAATGAACAAGAAACCACGTACAACTTTTTTACCACAGCCATTTTGTCGAAATAGTTTATAGGTATAGGAAGTTATAATATTCTTTTACATACCATAAAAAATTGGTATGAACTGTTATAAAATATATCAAATAACTTTTTATAATATCTCAAATATAAAAGAACAATGTTTACTTACGAATTGGTGTTAAATTTCTCAGTAATACAATCAATGGCGAATGCACTCCTGTTGTAGATTTGTAAATTAAATTGTTTTGAAATGCCTACGGGCCTCTAGGTGTTATTGGAATATTATGTAAATATGTTCCAAAACAATCTAAATAAATACACACAACACTAACATCACAACAGAAATAATATCTTGCAAGAAATTTGTAATAACGTAGCAAAGTGTAAAAAATACTGCTTTTCACCTAAGTAAATAAAGCAGTTGTTTGTATGTTGGTTGTCATGGCAATCGAGATGAATCCTGATTGTAGATGGCAGGTCGGACAGTAGCAATATTACTCGAATAAAAATTGTTTAATATAACAATAAATAACATACATATACTTGTAAATTTGAAACTAATTCTATTGAGTTAATAAATTAATTTTAATGTAGGTAAGCAATGAATGTTTTCCCATTTATCTAGTTGTCTAATTTATACATCTACCGCAAGATGTCAGTTATTTTGATTTTTTCCCAACTATTTTTTCTTTTGATTTAATAAATTTTATAACAAATTTTATTTCAAATCGGATAACTGTTACATACCTTTTATTTATTAAATATTTATTTATGAATGTTTCTCTAGGTTTCTCTTATTTTATTTATATCTAGTTACTTTTTGATTTGTTATATGTAATTTAGTTATATTTTTGTCAAAATATTGAAGATTATCGATTATGTTATAAACATTGAGGTCTGTAAAAACAAATAGGTTTAGAACAGAAAAAGCGACAAAAACAGAAATGTTTGTAAAAAAGGACTAATCTAGATATGAAAAATAGAACACAAAAAACTTTATAAAAATAAAAAGCTAACATGTTTAACAAAGTCAAGGAAAAAACATGAAATTTAATGTTGTGTTAGCGTACAGAGTTTATTGATTTATAGAATAATAATCCTGCTGTAACATTTAAAAGTGAAGTAAGCAATGTGAATTAATTATTGATAATATGAAATAAGTTTTCTGGCCTCCTAAACTGTAAACATAACAATCACACATCATTTACGTTTGCGGTAACTACGATTTTACAGTTTCCATGCTTTTTGAAACACCGCGGTGCGGGAACGCGCATCAATATTTTTTAGCTTTTTGAGGCCATTAAAATAAAAAGTAACTTTGTAATAATAAAGAATGACTAAAAAAACTCTAGTTACCGCCAAAATAGTTAAATAAAGTAACACAGAAATAAATAAAACTAAAAATTTTATATAAAATATAACATTTGCCAGCAGCGCCATCTCTTAACACTTATCCTAACTATGTACAGATATTTCACAGTTGGTAAATGTGACAACTATTAAAATGTCAAAAGATAAAACTGATTGATTGGATTGATGAGAATTGGTGATTTATTTTAATTATATTAAATTAATTATAATACAGAATATCGAAAAAGGTAGGTAACATTTGAATCGCTCATGTAGTCTATGTGGGAATTATTAAATTGTCATATTTTTAGGTTATAATTGGGTCTTTCTTTTCAAGTAGTTTTGGATATTACGAAATAACTGTATTTTTGCAAATCATAATTGAATAAATTGCCCACAAAGATTTTTTATTTTACGATACCAGCTCTGTGAAATATGCCAAGAGGAAGTTTTTCAGTGAAATTGGTGGCTTTCTTCTCGTCACACCAAACAACAAATACTTGAAATATCTCGTAACGTAATTTATATTTTCAGGGAGTAGTTCTACTTTTGATTATGACACTATACAAATTATTGATTATTTTCACTTTCCACAGTTTTTCATAGTGTCGTGATTCACAGTTTACTAAATATCAATTAGGAAAATTTATGGAAAATACATATAAATAAATATAGTAAAAAGGTATGTCGTCCAGAAAATGTAATACATTATGTGTGCGTTAAGTTTATTATACATCGCTCAGTTTTATTAAAGCACTCCGCTGCGCGTCGTACTTCAATACAAAACTTCGCGCTGTAAAACTAAACTTACCGCACGTATAATGTAAATAACTATTAATACAACTTCGTAATATTAAGATAATTTATTGCAAGGTATTCACATCGGTTTTCCTCTCGCAAATGAACAAAAAACTTGTGATGAACCATTTCAAAAACTTTTGAAAGTGGACGAAGGATTTGAATTGGGAATGAAAATTATAAAACGTCATATTCGACTATGTTGTGCTCTATTTTAAAATCTTTTTGTGTAATATCAACATGAATTTATTAGTTAAAGAGTGTGTGTCTTTTTATATTTTTTACATTTTACAGAAATATTGTAAACAATACGTATAAAAAAGGGAAAATTGCAGAATAGTGCACCACAATTAATTGAAGTTGGCATAACTGAAAGAAAGTGACAAGTTAATAACAGAGACTCCAAAAATGTTATTGTAAATATTCGCGATAAAAAAGAACTAAATTAATTCACAGGTTTCTCTGAAGATGTCTTAGTGGTAGGGGTATTTTCTGACGAGAGCTGTCAATTGGTGCACCATACTGCAATTTAGCACATTTTAATATATTATTTTACAAGCCTGGGGTTTCATACAATAATGTAAATCCTTCCGTTATGGATTACTAATACAATACACTGAACAAATTTCAACCTGCTATTTCTGTATCAGAACATCTGTCAAAATTTATCTTAAAATTTTTGTTGAAAATCTGTAATAAATGTGCTTTTATTAAACTATCTAGATACATAAATAAATACTTACCCTATAATCATTATTATGCATGCTAATTAAGATGCCTGGATATGTTTGAACTTATAAGTAAATGTTATTTCATTTATTATTATAACTGACATAAAATTTTAAGAGTAATGTAATTTATGTATTGTTGTAATTTTACGTACGTGGAGTTTCGTAAAACATTTATTTTCTTAAAGCATTACCTGTCACTATGTTATTATACCTGAAGATCTGTATCTGTTAAATTATTCAAGCTTGTAAATTAACCTTTGATAAGTTTAAATTCAAAATAATTATCATTGTCACAATAAGTAATACCTCGAATCTCTATTGTATATAATTTTTCAATTATTTGCGCGCACAATGATCTGGATTTTCTTAAGTATTGTTTACTGATCGATTAATATTATCAATCAAAGGAAATATAAACTTACAACACTGTAGTATAAAAAATGACATTTTGGGTGCATTCGTTATTCAGCATTCCTCAATTTTTACATTTTGGTATTATTAAACATGTACTGCGTTTATTCATTTTAAAATAGAATTATAAAATATAATACATACAAAAAGGATTTATTTAAGGTTATGTAAACATAAATTGCATTATTGTTTTCTAAACTCAGATAAATTTACAAAACTTTTTCATTTGGTCTAGAATTAATTCAATTTATACTTACAGTTTCAAACAGATATGTCAAAAATGACAGGATGAAAAGTGACAGCAACAATTTTAATTTTTTATATTGACTTTTAATATATTTACATTATAGTACACATGTTCACTCATTTACTTTAAAAACAGATAAATTTACAAAACATCTTCAACTTGTCTAGAATTAATGTAATTTGTACTCAAAATTTGAAACAGATCTGTCATATATGTCAAATTGAACAAAAATTTGTGAAAAGTTACAACTACAATCAACAAAGTACACTTTCGTAGCAACCCGAGGCCCCCCTTGATGGAAAAATTTAATGTCTTTCGCATTTAATATTTCGCACATCATGTGTAAGAAAAATATGAGACATGCAAAAGGCACTGTTCCACAGGGACCTTTAACACGCAAAAAAAGTTTCACCCGAATACATCAAACCGTTTAGGCTGTAGGCGATTCCGATGGCGGTTGTTAGATTGGCTAATCTATAGAGTGACAGTTCAGACCCACGCCGATTAGTATATAGGACTAGCGGTCCGACCTGCTTCGCAGGTCTGACCCCTAGGCTCCGCGACACTGAAGAAGATAGCAACTAAAACTATAGGAAAATAAATTGCAAGTTTTCTGAAATACCTTAAATTTGTTAGCAAGCAATTGTCAGCTATAATATCCCTAGGCCATTGATAATTCGAAATAATTTTATCACAGTTACCGAAAGAACGTTGCTTGGTAACCGCCCGACGCCGCAGGCGGAGGGCTGTTACCTTCAAGCAACGTTCTTGAGGTAGTTGTGATCAAATTATGAGTATTTATCAATGGTCGAGGGATATTCGGTGAGAAAATTTTTTGCGATTAATATTATTATTTTCATTTTCTAACCGTGAAAATAACATTTTGAAATAAACAAATTAAATATTGAATTAACTGTCAACCAGCTGTCAACGACTGTTACTTAGCAACAGGTGATAATTTCCCCGGGAAATTATCAGTGTAATTGTGACCTGATTGGTTAATTGTGCACACGTGATCAGAAATACAGGGATTTGATTGGATATTTCTTTAACCAAAAAATTTTCGAAGAAAGATCTTTGTTCCCCGCTTTCTTGATAAATTGGCGAAGAAAGCTCGTCACTTCGTTTCTCGCTTTCATGTCAGTGCATTGGCATTAAATACTTCTAAGTTAGGTTTCTAGTAATTTCAACAAAAACAATTGCTGATCGTTATTATTTATGACAAAGAAGATTCATCTCTACTTTTTCCTAATTTTTGAGCCAAAAACATTGCATTCAATTTTCCACATGCTAGGTTTAGGGGAATTATAAGAAAATTAATTGCTAATCATACTGATTTGTAATAAAGAAGGATCATTTCTAAGTTCCCCAATATTTCACTTTTAAAACATTTCACTTGGTACTCCACAGGTCGCATATTCATGGATTTTAATGAAAAACAATTGCCGATCGTAATTGGTTTGATCGTAATTGGTTTGCGGAAAATATTACAACACAATCGATTTTTCGTGGACATTACCAAGATAGTGTTTTAATTTTTACCCTACAATAGATTTCAATTGACTTTAAAAAAAAATAACTATCTGCCAACTCCTAAAACATTTAGTTACTTAGGTATCTACAAAAATTTTAAAAAATGTTTAAACAATTGTCGATCGTAACGATTTGAGATAAAATTTCGTCACTTTGACCTTCCTTTCGATATCAAATAAGTAATATTTAAAAGAAATTTATATTAAATACAACTTGCACTAATATTTGATCATGTAGTGAAGAATTTTGTAAATCTGACATTTTTATTGTCTTCTTGGCAATTTAGAAATACCGTCAATAATAATGTATAATAATTTGCATACCATATTGACAAATTTGACAGATATACATTATTTTTACTAAATATGTTCGTGTAATACCAACCTTATCCAGTCTTACGTCAGCTTGTCAGTTACACTTCAAAGTACAATCTAAGCAAAAAAAATTAAAACTTGTCCACCAAGGTTCTTATTTGATACCAAACACATTTTTCTAATGACTTTTATGAAAACAATCGGACAGCCTTCATTTTTTATATTATCATTTGTTCAGGGTCTATTTGACACCTTTCTTTTGTTACCCGCGTCACTAAAGAAGATTACAACTGTAGAAATATAAAATGAGTAGTCTTAAATAACTACCATTTAATAACAAACAAATGGCGAAGCAAGCTCTTCACTTCGTTCCTCGCTTCCATGTCAGTACGTCAACGAAGCAAGTTTGTCACTTCGTTCCTCGCTTCCATGGTACTACTTTGTGTTTAAATATGAACTTTAATTTAATACCAAACAATTGACGATCGTGCAAAATAACTTTTTAATACTTAAGTTTAAATTCGCTCCATGAGACTTTTAATTTGATATCATACACGGTAGAATTTAAATAACATTTATACAAAACAATTGACAATCGCACAAAACAACTTTTTGCCACTTGAGTTCAAACCTCTTTAGCGAGACCTTCAATTTGATTCCAAACACTGTAGGATTTAAATAACATTTATAAAAAACAATTGACGTTCGTCCAAAAAAAACTTTTTGACACTTGAGTTTAAATCTCATGAGTGAGACCTTTAATTCAATACCAAACACGCTAGGATTTAAATAACATTTATACAAAAAAATTGAAAATCGCCCAAAACAACTTTTTGACACTCGAGTTCAAACCTCCTTTGCGAGACCTTTAATTTGATTCCAAACACCATAGGATGTAAATAACATTTAGAAAAAACAATTAACGATCGTGTAAAATAATTTTGTGACACTTGATTAGAAATAAAAAACAACTGATGATTGTTTAAAATAACTCTTAGACAATTCTACGAATTTAGATAAAAAAAAATCTGAAATTGATTAGGAATATTTAAAACGAACTTTTTATATTAGATAAGTAATTAACTTGTTTAAATTTTACCGCCTAAAATACTTAGAAGCATCGAAATTGTCGAGCAGAGACATCTGTTTTATTTTTAGAGAAGAAAAGTAAACCATCTATGAAGCGAAATATAATTCTCAAGTTTTTTTATGTTAGATAAGAAGTTAACTCATTTGAATTTTACCGCCTAAAAGCCTTAAAAGAATCGAGGTTAGAGCTCTAGAAGAATAGGTATTCTCATCCGCCATTTTGGGTCCAGCTGTCATAAATAAAACAAGTTATTGGAATCCAGTTACTTAAAAAAAAAAAACATTTAAAATTTGTATCTGTCAAATTTGAAAACATATTTCTTGAAATTCTGTAAAATCCAACTACACAAATCATACGGTAATATATTAGAAAGTATTCTGTACACTTACCTGTTAGATATGAAATATAATAATTAAGAGAATGATATATCACAATTATTAATCAATATCAACTTCAAATTTGACAGAAAAGAATTAAAGTAACTGGATTCCAATAATTTGTTTTATTTATGACACTTGGACCCAAAATGGCGGATGAGAATACTCATATATTCTAGTGCCTTAATCGAGGTTGACGAACAACGACATCTGTCATATTTAGTTTAAATTTGAAAAAATATGAAAAAAAATATTAAAATTTAAAATAATTACAAAATAATAATAATGTTTGCATATTTATTCTAAACACAAATAAATTACCAAACTTGTCTAACTGAACTACAATTAAAGTAATTTATATCTAAAATTTCAGACTGAAATGTCAAAATAACTAGTTGCACAAAAATTTGTGAAAAGTGACAGCTATAATTTTTATTTTTTTAATTGACTTTTAAAATACTTACAAAATAGTACACATGTGTGTTCATTAATTCTAAACACAGATATATTTACAAAACATCTTCAAGTTGTCTAGAATATATGTAATTTATACTTAAATTTTGAAACAGATCTGTCAGAAATGACAAATTGAACATATATTTTTGTAAAGTTACAACCAGAATCAACAAACTCCACTTTCATAGCAACACACCCACTTTGATCCATAAACGCATTTCCGCATTATTTATTTAATATCTCGCATATCAGTGTACTAAAAATGAGAATTCATGAAAAGGCGCTATTCTGAAAAAATCTCTAACTTCCGGTAAAGGTTTCACTGAAATCCGTCAAACCGTCTAGGCTCTAGAGCTGCGCAAAAATTTTGGTTACTAGGCAGATGAAAATATAGATATATATATAGAGAATGAATGATGCCTTTTAGTATAAGGGATAGCGTCGACCCCGCCTACGGCGGGGTCTCAGCTAGGGCTCCGCCATCTCTGAAAATGACATAAAACTTATGTAATTATTATACAGGGTGGTGACTTGGACGACGCAGCATAGGGATTACAATGGTAAATTCTTAGTGTGCAATTATTTGCTCCCCTAATTATTTTAGAGCAAAACTTTATTAAGATTTTATTTAGAGAAAAAAATTCTGGTTCTACTGATACCATTGTTTACAAATTTCCATTGTCCGGAAGAGGCAAAATCGAAAAAAATTAAATTAACTTTTTTACTAAAAACAATGATGCCATGGAACAATTTAAACAATAAATAAAAAACAAGCGCGTTAACATTTGCCCTTGGTTTTTGACGTTTAAACTAATTATTAATTTATTATTACAGCTTTTATAATATATCCACTCAATTCAACGAAAAGAAATGATTAAATGGATTTATTCCGGAAATTAAATCAAACTAAAAGCGGATTACAACAATGTCATTTGGCAACAGTATAATTTAGGTTCATATTAAGTAACGACCCTAAACTTATTATAAATTAATTGAAAAACCATAGAAAGAGTATTGGGAAACAGGATTTTATTTTAACAACATATAAACAGAAAATTATAACAAATCATAGCAAATGTTCAAACAAACCACCAGTTACCATAAAAGTGGCCCAACCTGTCGTAAAATTCTCGTCTGACATTTGCTAATTGTCTTTGTGATATTTTAGCACACTCAACTTGAATAGAATTTTTAAATTCTTCTAAATTTTGAAATTCTCTCGCCTCATTTCATTTTTCCATCATTTGGAAGCAAAATGTATTTCTTCTCGCCAAATCATGTTCTCGGAACTCTTTGTGAAAATGGTACTTATATGATTGGTATTTGTTTTTTTTTTTAATTCGCAGTGCTCGGGAATGATGTATATCAAAACATTAAAGGTGTTCTTATTTTCCTCGTTCTGAATTAAATTCTGAACGTCATTATTACACTTGTAACTATTTATTACAGTGCCTGTAGTCTCAAACTTCAAAATTATCCTGTGGATAGTACTTGCTCGAATTGGCCGTTTCGGATATTTAACACCAAACATGGCATTTACTTCGCGTTCACTACTTCCGGAATTAAACCATTTAATCATTTCTACTTTTTCTTGTATTGAATACATTATAACAACGATATTTAATAATTTAAACGTCAAATGTTAGGCAGCTTGTTTTTATTTATTGTTTTATTTGTTCCATGGCATCAATGATTTTTGTAAAGAAGTTAATTTTAATTTCTTCGATTTTTTCTCTTCCGGGCAATGGAAATTTGTAAACAATGGTATCAATAGAACCAGAATTTTTGTCTCTAAATAAAATCTCAATAAAGTTTTGCTCTAAAATAATTAGGGGAGCAAATAATTGCACACTAAGAATTTACCATTGTAATCCCTATGCTGCGTTGTCCAAGTCACCACCCTGTATAATAGGAGAAAGGTAATTGGTACTGCATAGCGGTCGGTTCCGTCGGCCTCTCGCTACTATACACTACAACACAATATGGCTCAATTTTTAAGCGAGAATTTTTCTATCCTATACACGGAGAGGAAGTGATACTGACTTTAAACAGTACTAAGATAACACGTGGCTTTAAAATGATATTGTATAATATTTGTGTTTAAAAAAAATTTTGCTTCGTTCATCCTAACACTTAATTTGTTTTAATTATTAAATAGTATAGTTTAATTAAGCACAAAATAAGCAATTGTTTTACAATATTTAAATATCAAATAAAATAATAACTAACCTAAAACAAAACTGCTTTACATTCACTGGTTTCCATGAAGACGGCTTAGTGGAGCGGGTAATTTTTGAATTGGAGCTGTTAGTTGGTCCACTATACCGAAAAACCGTGGTTTGATTTATTTAAATATTTTTTGTGTTAATATCAGCATGAATTTATTATTTAAAGAGTTTGATTTATTTTATAATATAATATTACATAATTTTTTAACATTTTTTTTTCATACAAGCTTTTATATTTATTTAGACAGAAATAAAGATAGATTACAGTAAAATTTCTATTACATGTTATTGAAATAATTATTAATTTAATGAAGACTCTCAGTTTAATCTGGTCCTACATATGCCAGTATCAGGAATCTTCGCTTCCATATCCATAAACGTAATATTTGCGGTCTCCTACATGAAACACATTTTTGTAAAAATCCAAGATTTATTTTAATTTTAACTTACCAAGTAATACTGATTGTGGATGAAAGTAATATTCAAGATTCAAAATTTACCATCTTCACCAACTGGAGACACTCCAATTTCTCCGATATTGATTATTTATTATCAGAATCAAAGCGATATAACAAAACAAATATATGGAAATTAAGCCATCCATTGAGCCGTGGTTAAAAACCAGATTTGTAATTCGTTCAAGAAGTGAACAAGTTTGCTATCTAACGGCTACAGGTACATTTTTTCCAAAAGCGATCCTTTCATATATGTACTACATAATGATTTACAATAGGCTTTTCAACCACCTTCAAATTTAGCACATTTGGAACAAATTTTCAATAATACGCTTGAAAACAATGTCAAGAAATATAACAATTTATTTAAAAAATAAGTATTACGCCTGTAATCAATTACTAAAAGTCCGTCCGATTCAAATATGACGTCTTAACGACGAATGACAGATAGAGATTGCGCGCTCATGATCTTGGAGTTGAGTATTGTGATCTGTCAGTCAGCTGTTAGTTGTGTTATTGAGGTTATCTGTTAAAATCTTTAAATTATAGTTATGAAGTATTGATTTGTGCCAAGTTGTGAAAACAACAGCAACAATGATTCAAAAATATTAATCAAATACCAAACAATTCACAACGTACAGCTGTCATGTATCAACTTATTCAAAAGTTAAATTGAATATTTCTATAATTCTACTCGGGAGGCGCGGGCGGCGCAGTTCTGTCATTCGTCACTATGTCGTCACACGGTTCAATATAGAATCTTTAGTAATTAATTACTGGCTTAATTATATTATAATATTGATGAAATACGAAAAATATTTATATATTAAAGTCTATTTTCGAAAAATAAAATTTAAAAAATATTGTTGAAGAGCCTATTGTCTGCCAAACTTATCCTCGACGAATGCACCAAATATCACAATTTTCGGGAAAACTTTATTAAAATTATCTCTGAATCAGCGCAGACTTGCTCAGCTTTTAACGAAACATTCACTTGTTCTCTGAAATATAACGACCTGTATCTCGTAAATTATTCAAGTTTGGAAATTTACCTTTGTATAGTTCAGATCCAAAATAATTATCATTATCACAACAAATAACACCTCAAATATTTATTTTTTACATTTCTAAGGATCTCATGTGCGTTAAAACCCATACGCCGTGATCATTTGAGATTATATTTACAAAGAGGATTGAATCAGTTATTTCTTTAAATGTAACATTGCCTAAAATAAGCAATAAAATTAAAAAGTTCTTAAAACGTGCATTAACAAATATTTACCTGGTAAATAATGTGATTTTTAAATTAGTAATTGTACAGAGAAGTCGGTGTTATCAATGGACACTCAGGTTGCAGGTTGACCACTAGGTTATCTTAAATGCAGTTTGGGCCGTACTAAAATCCTCTTTAATGCTGATTTGGTTATATTAGTAATTAAAGGCAGTCGTCCAAATTGAGATTCTGACTGCACCAGAACAAATTATTTTACGAATGTCAAGCCATAAATGAGATGAATTGTTTTTAGAACGTATCTACAAATAAACAGAAATTAATTAAACAAATACAAAATAAATATTAATCAACTTTACCATTATTTCTTATGAAGACAAACTTGAAATATCTATTTGATTAGTTTCAATGTTTTTTTCTTCCATGGTATGTATGATATACTCCTGCCAGTTATTTTTATTTATTTTGTCTAAAAAAATGTTTTAAAAATTTCAGATAGCGATGTTCTTTTTCAGGGAATTACTAATGACAATAAGCGAACCAGGATCTAGCACCGAAAAAATATAAATAGCTTGTAGTAAATTTTTAAACACTTGCACATGCAAATTCTAGCAACCCTTTGTTGACGAATCTAGATTCACTTGTTATGTCAGGAATTTAAAATCATTTTCTTGCCGATTGGAATTTTCAGGCCAATTATCAATCTAATCAAACTTTTGTTTATATGCGGTCCGGGTTCATCATCTGCATCATAGTATTACCGCCAATATTTCCATTACCTTGTGAATCCTATCTAAATAAATAACTATTTATTAATATAGAATGTGTCACCCTGTAGACTTATTTAACTTTGGTATACGAGTAGTTTCGTTGTTTGTAACAACCTGTAATAATAATTATTAAATAAAATATTAATATCAAATGTAAAAATTACCTGATATATTTTATCAACTGTTGAGATTTCAGAGCCTTAAAAAAATTGTGAGAAAGCGACGAATTTTCTTATTTTATTAGCACAATTTTTGTTTTTTGCTCGAAAATTTCAGGGACAATGGTAAATAAAAACGACCATTATATATCCTGCTTGGTTACGCTGTGATTGACTCAATTTGCATTCATATATATTTTCCTTTAAAAGATGAAATACAAATGTACAATATATTTACCGATGTTTTTAACTGTGAAACTTGTATCGTATGTTGCTAATTCTAATTCAATGTCAATTCAAACTGCTTTGTTAGTATGGAATTTTTTTTTATCAAAACAGTACGTAGAAAACATGGATATTTCGAAATATAATTGTTTAATTCGAAATTGAAATTGTCGTTGACGAAATTCTACAAGTGTATAGCATTTCACCGATAATATCTACCTGCGAAATTCTAGGGTGGGAACGCATTTCAATTTCACAAATAAAATCACAGGTAGTATTTCATTTCAGTAAAGATTGCTGGGCTGAAATGGAAAGAACGTGTGTCGAGTTAAGTTTTCAATAACTTTGTGAAATTCGTGCCATATTTGTATGTATGTACATACATACCAAGTCTTCTAAATTTACATGTTTTGTAAAAAAAATCAAATATCCCTAAAATAGACAGAATAAAATTAATAATTCAGTTAAAACATACCTACATTAACAAATATTTACCTAGTAAGTAATGTGATGATAGTTAAATATTAACTTTACATAGAAGTGTGATATCCAAGCTCGATAAGATTTACTTGGGGTCGAATCTACCGATTGGTTAAAATATCCTAATACCCGTATACTTAATCACATACGAAAAGTACAGGCTGACCACTTGTTCATCTTAAATGCAGTTTTGATTACAATCAAATCTCTAATGTCGTTTTAGTTACATTAGCAATCAAAGGCTATCGCTCCAACTGAGACTCTGACTACCAGAACGAATTACTTGTTATAAATATTTCCAAACTTTTGTTTACTATCTGCGTCACAATAATAATTCTGATTTTTTTGTTAGCATATGATTCCTTCCTAAATAAATAAATATGTATTAATATATTTGCACAGAGATATTCACATAGTTTTTTCCGCACAAACCTTAATTACTTCAAGATATGCTACTCTGAGCCTTTTTATCGGATACTTGTCTTCATCAAATTAAATATTGAATAACAGTACTTAAAATCTGTTAATCCAGAACTTGCTCAATTTTTTAAGAAGTGCTCATTTATTCTCTGAAATATAAAGAACTGTTTCTTTTAAATTATTCAAACTTAGAAACTTACTTATGAATAGTTTAGATAAAAAATAATACCTGAAATCTCCAATGTTCATATTTCAAAGGCTGTCTTTCTATGCATTAAAATTCAATCATTTGCGACCATAATGATGTGACTTTTATTACATATTATTTACTGATTGACTAATTTAATAATCAAAACACTCAACTTAACCTCACAACTTTACTTTATGACACATTGGTAGGTTCGTCTATCTGTCGATTGTTTGGAACAAGGTGACAGCATGATAAAATCGTCTTTTTTCTTTGTAATCAGTTGATTGAGATTATATTATCCAAAAAATATAAACTTCTATAATTTATCAGAAATATTTGGTCTCATGTCTGATAATACTAATCAGAAACTTTTTAAAATAATTACTGAAATCCTATTTCAAATCGTAATTGTTTCTTGACAGAAAAGTTGAATTCAATGTAACGAGTTAGCTTGCATGAAATATCCCTAAAATAAATTAAAAATTTTCTTGAAAAATACATTAACATATATTTACCTGGTAATTAATTTGATGATTATTAATTAGCAAATGTACATAGAGTGCTGCTGCGTTAAAGTGCTACGTACTACATGTTGTGGTTAGTAGTATGAAGGGCCACAACTCGCCCGCCGGAATGCAGACGGTAATTAAGATAATGATCGAAAGGTAATTAAGATAATGATTGAAAGGTAATTAAGGTAGCTGTGGAATTCAATTTTTAATTGGCGATTGCATATTTTGATAAAATGTTTGATGTAAAGATAAATTTTAATGTGATGTAATTTCTTAAATTTGGAATAATTTATATTTTGCCCTATTGAGATAATGTTATATTATTTGTAGACTTCAAATTTATATTAATTTGAAAAAATTTGTACAAATTGCATTTCAATTTCTTCGATATAGAGGTAATAAAGCATATTTGCATAAACACCGATTTGTAATACCTGTAACAGAGATTATTTGGGGATAATGATTCAGGTTCATTTCTGAGTTTAACTTGCGGACTAGGCGATAGGTAATAACTTGTTGAAATTGAAAAGAAGCGGGTAGTTAGATTTCAATGCTGAGCAATTGTTATATTGAAGGACCGCCTGTCGACGGAATTACAGTTTCAATATGGGTATTAGGGAATGTCTTCAAAACCCGAATACGCAAAAACAGAATGAAATGTAGCCGAATACGCATGCACAGAATATGCAAAAACCGAAAGGTTACAGAAAGGCACTAAATATTCAAAAACAGAATGGAATGTTACAGAATATGCATTTCCCGAAAAGGTCTACTTTAGACACTCACCGCTAGATGTTGGTATGAAATTAGTTAGCTACATTCACAAATAGATGTCATTTATTAATAAGCCGATAAATCAGAGACGTACGATTTGAATTGTCAAAATAACAGCTAAATTAAATAAAACCAATAATTATTTTTATAATTCAGTAAACTGTATGTAAAAACCACTGATGAACTAGCATGTTTGTGAGCACATTTACGTTCTATCAAATTAGAAAAACATTTAATTTGGTTGTTTAGTTCTGATTTACCTTCAAATATATAAATTAATAATGTCTCATTGTTTTTAGATATATACTAGTTGTCACTATTAGTGTGGTGATCTATAACTTTGTGCTTGTCAGCATACCATGTCTTAATAAATAGCTGATTTTATATGAACATACATTTTTCTGATTTTTGTAAAATAATCTATATATCAATTATATAATTATTTAAAAATGTATAAATTATAAAATTGAATAGAATTTATTGAAATATACAGCGTTCGGAAACACCCAATTTTTTGGATAATTACATTTTAGATCTAAGTAAAAAAGTCGAATCAAAATGTAATTTTTATTATATTAACAATAATTAATAATTCATTATAAGAACTATGTTGATATTGTTGATTTATATAAATCTTTCGATTTTACCGTCAAAAGAGGTTCTTTTGCTTTTGTCACAATTTCTTTAATATTTTTCAGCACTTTCATATTGAATAGTATTTTGAAATGATATAAATAAAACGTATAACAACAGTTTGTCTTAAGGTCAAACATACGCGTCAAAGAACGAATCCTTTATTTTTTAAACAAATAGCCAATTCTGTATTCTTCTTTATGTTCTTTATGGTCCGGAAGACAAAAAAAATACTTACTAGATTATGTATGAATATTCTATACGTTTATACAAACTGTACATATTTTTACAACAATCTAACAATTTCTTTTGAAAACACCATAATTTATTTCGCTATTCTACATACATCTTTGAATTTGTGAAATGATTTTCTCTTTCCATACCTTATAAATATAATTCAAATATACATTTTCTACGGTAATTCAAAATTTTTTGAAAGGTGTAACGATAATATCTTTATAACGCACAATTATACCTAAGTGTGAATTATTTTTGAATATAATTTTCAGAATGTGTAACTTCTTATTATCACGGCGACCCCGATTACCAGTCATTTATCGCAAGGAAATAACAATAAATAAGTTTTGTTGTAAAGAAATATTTAAATGTAATACATTTGTATTTAGTTAAAAATATTATTTCAGGGAAATTTACCTATACTATTCCATAACATAAATGTGTTTACAATTTTTGTAATTAACTTAATTAGAAATTGTTGAATTTTAATGTGTGAAATATATTTATAAATAAAGTATAGTAGTATTAATTAGAATTTTGCTTCATATCTTAGTTTCGATACATATAATTTGGGATTATAGTTGCAGTCAATCTTAGTAAATATTGTATGCCGATTTGAAAACGTATTCTAAGTAAATAATAACTATATGTAAGTATCAATTATTTTGAAATATTACTTTCAGATTGTGATATACGCGAATTTCACACTACATGTTTTAACCGCCAGATAAATATTTAATTTAAAACATTCTATAACATAATTGTCTTTAAAATTATTGTAAGTAACTTGATTCGGGAGCAGTCACTATACTCCCTAAGTATTCTTCTTCTCCCTTGTAATAACTGTACAGGGATTCATTTAGTTGTGAGATTTGTTGAAGACGTGTGCTCATCTCGCGACCACTGGAATTTTATTCCTTTATTGCGAGTTATTTTCTAAATATTTGTGTTATTCATGAATTGTGGACAATTATTTGTGAACTTGGCAATCTTTTGAAGTTGGAACAAGAAAGAAATAGAGGTAAGTCATAAAATACGGATATATTGTGGAAATTTACAATTGATTTCAATCAGATGTACAGCAAAATGAGTCACCACCTAATCAAACTAGTTTATCATTAATCCTTATTTATCTGTAGTATTTCCTGTTTATTTATTTAAACTAAAATAATACATGTTTTCTGAAATATTGTTTTTTGAAGTATAATTGAAAAATGCAACAAATTTTATATCAAAATAGGCAAATAATACCAAATATTTATTTGGATTTGTGAATAAGTATATTAAATTTTGGTATTTATCTAATTTAGGTAAATAACCATATATGGTTATTTTAAATTTTCCTGAGGGTTGTTAGTTTTAGTTTGTAAATACATACGAGTACCTAAAATAATGACGCGAAGGGATAATTAAAATGCTCGCACTCCTGATTGGCTACAATTTCGTACATTACATGATGATTTGACCTACATTTACTTAAATAAATGATCCCTTGGATATTATTATTATTAAATATTAAAAGACTGAAAATAATATTTGAAATTGTAACGACCGCAAATGAACTTTAAATCAGTTATACGTTGTGCACGCAATATAAAATTGATTATGGTAACTTTAACTATTAATTTCCCAAAAAACTTACTTGTTGATATTTATTACTGAAATAAAAAAAAACTTTTTGGATACACATAGTTCTGCAGATTTAAAATTAAAATTCAACGTTTCAAATTATTGAACATAATTCTTCGTCAGTAAACGTTGAATTTTAATAAATTTAAATCTACAGAACTGTATCCAAAAGTCCTTTTATTTCATTGTCGCAAACGAATATTAACAAATAAGTTTTGTTGGGAAACTAGTAGGTAATTAAAAGTAACAAGGTATTTTTTAAATGTATGTATATTCGTATTTTAAAATAATACATATCTTAACCTGACATAAACTTACATCTAATTTTAAATAATTTTTTATCAAATTAGTAATCTATCTATCTTATAACTGTACACAAAAACTCATTCATAGTCCTAACCCTAACATAAACTTACATCTAATTTCAATTTAATAGTCTATCTTATAAGTACAAACAAACACACAGTCATCGTCTTTTTCCTCATCTGGGGTTTCTGATTGTGATTCGTGGACATTTTCCTCGTCATCAAGTATTATGGTATTTGGATATATTATCGGCATTATCTCAACATCTTTTAAAATTGGCGATGAGCCGTCTTTCAATGTTGTCAGTTTCACTTTTTTAACTTCCTCGGTTAAGGGACTATTTAATTTCCTTTTTTGCCTAGTGTCAGGAACATCCTCTGGAAGAAATAAAATTTTAGTTACCTTTTTCATAAACATTAAAATAAATTCGGACTTACCGGTTGTTGAAAAAATATCCTTCCATCCACAAACATCCTTCGACACGCTCTCAATAGAATTATCCGCAGCCATGATACCAACTTCTAATATACACAAGTAAAGGTATAATGATGAAAAATATGTTCCAGCTCCTTTTATAACACAATTTGAACAAATAGCAACATGAATCACTTCCTAATAGATATTTAGCTGCAAGTTACATAATGAATTCATAATGACATTCTGCCATTATCTATCTAAATGACGAAAATTACCAAACGAGAACTCAGTATAATTTTAAAAATCATTATTATTATTAGTTTAATAAAATTCATAATTTTTTAAAAACTGTTTTTATTTAAGCAATACATTTTTACAATAAATTGTTATAATTAATCTAAGAAATTTATTTTTGTTTCCTTCTTCAATTCCTTCCATCTTCTTCTTTCTTCAGCATAGAATTGTTTCTTTTCCTTCTTTGTCATATTATAACCTGTTGGACGAATTAAAATATGTTTATTTTTGATACTTTCTACAGGGTTATAGGTAGATTCATTGCAATCATCCCAATTTTCTGTACACTCTGTTTTATATTGTTGTATTGGGTGAAGAACGTTTTGTTTTTCTTGTAACAATACATCATCTTTCTGCTGCTGACAATTTTCTTCAATATCCCAGTTCTCCGCGGATTCAACATAATATTGTTGAACTGGGTACAACTGTGCCGCTCTTCTGTATAACTCTTCTTCATTATCATTCTGATGCTGCTGACAATTTTCGTCAATGTCCCAATTTTCCGATGATTTAACACAATATTGTTGAACTGGATACAATTTTGCTGATCGTTTATATAACTCTTCTTCATTATATTTCGGAATAATCCGCTCAACTTGAACTTTGTTGTAACTCATTATTTGTAGAAATGAATTTAACTTGAAAAGTTGTATGCTCTTTATATATTTATTTTGAAGTAATTAGAAAATACAAATATGAGAATTTTCCAAATTTACACATTTATCAAATACTTACCTATCGTTATATTCTAATTAGCTAAATAATTTTGTAAATGTACTCGTATTAGTAATTAGTGAACAATTAGGATGTATATATATTTTAAACACTTTTCTTTCTTATAACGTAAGACAATTTATTTTTAAAATATTAATAATAATATAAAAATAATACAAATATATACAAGTAAACAATACAGATTTTATAATTTATACTAATTAAATCTAATTTCTTTATTCCATAAGGCACAATATTTACAATTTCAATTAATCTACGTTCGTCTTAAGACCATTTATTTTAAAGTATCAATAATATAAAAATAAAGATTCTATAACTTATACTAATTAAATCTAATTTTCTTTATTCCATAAGGCACACTATTTACATTGTCAATTAATCTACGTTTTTAAAAATCTAATATTAAATGTTTTCGTTTCCTTTTTGGTTATAACAGCATGATCTGCTGTGCATCTAATGTATTCAGAATGTATTATGGGACCATTTTGAATATTATTAAAAATGAATGACTTTAAACAATTAAAATTTATAATTTGTGAATTTTTATAATTAAGTGTAAAGCCTTTATCTTTACAAACTTCTTCATATTTGTTTGTTTGTGGACAGTACACTTTGTAAGCATGATTTTTGGGACCCCCGCAAAAGATCTAAGCAAAACTAAATTATTATAATAAAAAGTATCGAAATTAAAGAAATGAAACAAAATACAAAGCAATACTTTTACTCTGTTATTTATAAATACATTTCTTACACATATTTTTTATTACAATTTAGCAATTCATTATAAAGTTATATTTACCATAATTTATTTTGAAATACAAAATATTTATTTAAATTTATGATATTAGCGTAATTTATTTTGTTGTAAGTAAATATTTAGTTGTAAAATGAATAATTGAAAATGATTATATTTAGAAATATTCGATGATGGCTAAGGTTCCCCATAGACATGCTTTATAAAGTTTTACACTCTGTCTGCGGTTATAATTGTTTGATATATTTGATATTTAGTATTAACACATAATAATTTTGTAAATTTGTTTAATAAATATAATCAGAGTGATGTCAACTTATTTTTGTATATAGAATCTGTATCATATGTAATACAAACTTAAAATTAACTAATACATTCCAAATCAGTATTTCTGTAAACGTTAAGCAATTAAATAAGTTAGATAATTTGCAAAGGATTTTTAAATGGAAACTAATTACTTTCAGTTATTAATTTCGCCAAAATTTCCGAATTAACATGAAGGAACGAAACATAATAAATAATACTTCTATTCCTTTATTTATTTATAAAAATATTTCAGACATGTAGGTACATATTTTTACAACAATCCAACAATTTCTTTAGATATACTAGATATATCTTTGAATTTTTTGAAATATTAGTTTTGTTTCTATACCTTATAAATATAATTCAAGTATACTTTTTTTCCAGTAATTGAAAAATTTCCATTAAAGTGACTTACTATAATTCTAAAGAATGTCTCAAGCTAAATTTTTTTTTTTTGACAATATTCACAAATTATAATATATTAATGGTCTTGAATGTTTGACATTATCGATCCGGTGAATACTTTAAAATACTGACTTAAAATATTTAACCAAATTAGCTTCTCAATACAAAACATTTTCGATTTATAAAATATGTTACACTAATTTTTCAAAATAAATTAAATAAAGTAACTAATAATAGATAGCATGTAGAGGAAAACACGTATTCTAAAACAAAAATAATTTTAATTCTGTATACTAATAATTATAAATAACTTACAAATTTTGAAACTAATGAAACAAGGCAATTATTTCTAAGAGGATCATTAAAATATTAAAAATAATGGAAATTGAATACGGAAATAATTTCTAAAAGATTAAAAGTAATAGAACACAAAATATATTGAAAATATCATAACGGCATATCCAGAAATGAAACAGACAATATTAACTTTGAAAACCTGAAATCGAGAAATATTTTTCTAACAAATTAAGCTATGATCATTAATCATCATCGCAGAGTATATTATCAAAAACTAATATTTTCTAAGTCTTGGCCGGATCATATTTTGGTTCATTTAAAATAATTCAATAATAATATTGAAATTTCTAGGGAAAAAAGTCTAGAAAATTTTAACATAATGAAACATGGTTTTAAACTTATATGCCATAATGAATCATTAATTTATTCTAATGTCTTTTCGACGCGCATAAAGTCTTGAAACCTATACAAGTTATAAGCGATTTAAATATAATTTTGTATTACAATCATTACGCCTAAACCATTTCTAGAGACATATTATTCTTTTCAAATTTCAACTAACTAGTATTCCGTAATTAACTATTATTTTTGTCGTCTAGTCTGCACTGCAATTATTTTCTTCCCTAATCCCGTAGTAATGGCACTAACATAGATAAATTTGTATTGTTTACTTGTTTCTAATACCATAATTACTCTTTTCCAACTTCAACAAGGTAATATCCCATATTGAAACTGTAATTCCGTCGACAGGCGGTCCTTCAATATTACAATTGCTCAGCATTGAAATCTAACTACCCGCTTCTTTTCAATTTCAACAAGTTATTACCTATCGTCTAGTCCGCAAGTTAAACTCAGAAATGAACCTGAATCATTATCCCCAAATAATCTCTGTTACAGGTATTACAAATCGGTGTTTATGCAAATATGCTTTATTACCTCTATATCGAAGAAATTGAGATGCAATTTGTACAAATTTTTTCAAATTAATATAAATTTGAAGTCTACAAATAATATAACATTATCTCAATAGGGCAAAATATAAATTATTCCAAATTTAAGAAATTACATCACATTAAAATTTATCTTCACATCAAACATTTTATCAAAATATGCAATCGCCAATTAAAAATTGAATTCCACAGCTACCTTAATTACCTTTCAATCATTATCTTAATTACCTTTCGATCATTATCTTAATTACCGTCTGCATTCCGGCGGGCGAGTTGTGGCCCTTCATACTACTGTGGTTCGATTCTATCGGTCGGCAAGTGTGTAAATCCAGATTGGGTTTTTGATTTCAGCAGTACGAATTATATTTGGACTGTCAAGAGAATGAGCGCGTGCGACGGGCTCACAGCGGCCGAAGCGGCTGCAGCGCTGCCAAATGTCAAGCGTCCAGCGGACCTCTGTTTGCAGCGCTTTTTGACAGCGGCTGCTACAGCGTTCGCAGAGTAAACAAACAGCGTATATCTATCCTTGTCTAGAATTGTCATTATTTTTACAATATTTTCTGTAACTCATACAGCTTTATAAAATTATTATTAATATCATCTAAATCCATTATTATATTGATTTAATTATTGCAATAAATTGTTTACTTTATGTAAATAAATTTCTTTGGCAATTTACTTGAACTCTTAACATTTGAAAATAGTACGTAAGAATTGTGTTCAGCGAATTCACAGCGGCTTTTACCCAGCAGCTTGGTGACGTTTCGCAGCGCTTTTATATCGGCTGCACATCGGTTTTGGCCTGCCGAACACGGCCAATAATTCATCTGTAGTTACAATTATTGTACACAGAACGTACCTACGAAGTACAAAAATAGAAATTAATTAAATTAATACAAAATTTATATTAATCAACCTTACCATGATTTCTTATTTAATTAAAATAGAAGAAAATTATTAGTATCAACATTTCTTGATAAAAATGTTTAGTTTTCATTTTAATTCATGTAGAATTAAATTCCACTTAAGAATCTGATAAACATCTATAAACCTGTTAGAAGTAGATTGTAAATTGTAGATTGTAACTGAAGCTCTTGAATTAAATTTAGGAATTTCACGATGTTTTGAAAATCAATGTTCTAGAGAGCAGATCTATATTATTTTATTATCAAATTTCTTGGACCGATGTTTTATCCAATGATCGTGGTAGTAGTACCGGGGATGAACTGCTTGACTTTTTCCTAAATATTTGGTTTTTATTAAAAAATAGTTAAATGAAATAAAAAACTTGGTAACACTACTTACATATTTCTTTGATCTCGTATATTAATAAACATGATTCACATCTCATTCACACTCTCAGTCATACATGGCGCAATTGGTTTTTTGTGCCATTTTGCTATTAGCATGTTTGATTCATTTATCATTTTTGTTATTTTGTTTTACAATATTTTGTATTACGGTAATGCCCTTTGTTATATGGTGTTTTGTAATACTTCATGCTTTAATAAATTAAGGTGCACAGTTAATTTAAATTTAATATAATTAGTAAATTTAATTTTATGAATCTGAATATTTATTATGGCAAATGTGGCGAAAAATTTCGAACCACCACCGCTATCGAATTTAAAATCTGCGAGCCAGACCTTTGCCTCAACTGCAAATTAAACATGGTACTGTTATTAAAATGAAAGTTATACCGTAAGCAAAAAAGTATAAACTTGAGCAATTCACATTAGACTGCTTATTTGCATGTCACTAATAATTTCTATTAATATTTCGCATAATATTGTATTAATGCATTTTAAATGTGTATATTTAGTTAAACAATATATTTTTGTGAAGAACAAAAATTCATTTTATCAATGAAAAAATCTATTCTGCCTCGAAAAAGGTAGAAATAATATATAAAATTCAGCGGTAATCAATCACGTTAATTAATAATATTTATATAAGGTGCAAAGGCCCAGCAACGCAGATTTTAAATTCAGCAGTAGTGGACGAAATTTAGCGTCACATTTGCTAGGGCTATAAGAATATAGTTAACCTTTTATAAATATTATTCAGTACCAAATTTGCAGGAGAAACATGTTTTAGCGGGACTTCAATTCTTGATGTGTATATATCTATATATTTCTTTGATATATTCTGTATATTGCATATTTTATCATTTAAAATGGTATTTACAAATTTTCATTTAAAAATTTAAATAAACTACAAGTGCACATGGTTTTATTGAAATAAATATAATTTGTGAATGTGGCGAAATATTTCGATCCACCACCTCTATTGAACCTAAAACCTGCGAAGCCAGACCGCTCCTATCTCAGCTGCAAAGTAATTTTGATACTGATATTAATTAATACTATTTATAAAAGGACGAACGGCCCAGCAACGCAGATTTTAAGTTCAGCAGTAGTGGACGCAATATTCCGCCATTTTCACTAACTGCATTGAACCCTTTATAAATAATATTAAATCAGTATCAAATTTGCAGGAGATTGTATTATTATTTTGTGTTTATTTAAAGATTTGTTCATGTTAATGCACTGATATTTAAATATTTTCGATCAATATTGGGTATTAATAATATTTAATTAATTTATAAATTCTTTATGATCAAATTTTTTTAATAGCTGTTTGAAAATATTGAAATTTTTAATATCTTTTTTTCAATTTTTCATTCTTTTTAGAATTAACATGACTATTTAATTTTTACAAATTTTTTTATTATAGAAGGAATAATTTTATGTTTATGGGAAATAATTTAATTTTTATGGCACTTGTTGATAATAATATATTTATTTATTTAAAATTTCCCTAAAAACAATGTTTGGCGTGTATCCTTCCTCTTTTTCCTCATCTATGTTAATGTCAGGTAATTTGATTTTCAAATTTTCAAATGATCGTACGCGTGACATTGCAACGTACAATTGGCCATGTGTAAATACAGGTTTTTCTAAATTAATACCCACGAAATCAAATGTTTGACCTTGTGATTTATTTATTGTCATTGAAAATGCTAATCTTATGGGAAATTGTCTACGTTTTAAAATGTATGGCAAATTACTGTCTGTCGGTGCGAGGTCTATGCGAGGAAGGAAAATACGCTGTCCCATACTTTGAACAATAATTACTTCTAGATCTAGATAATTGTTATGCATCTGTTTTACAATTAATCTGGTGCCATTACAGAGACCACGTTTCGGGTTCATATTTCGCAATAACATGACTATCGCGCCGATTTTTAACGATAATTTGTGTCGCGGCATTCCGCTAGGAGTTTCTTTATTTAATATTTCAGTTGGGTAATTTAATTGATTTGACTCATCGCATTCAGCTGTGTCCGCACTGTAATAAATTCTAGTGGGTCCTGCAATTTTATCTAACACTAGGTCATTTAGTTTCATAGTGTCATCATTTTTAGGCGATAGAATCGCTCGATTTACGAAAGTGTACACATCTTGTGGCATAATAGCGTTTGTACCGAATATTTCATCGGCTAGAGAACCTTTAGATAAACATTTTGATGGAATTGTAATTATATCATTTAAACCTTTGCCAACTTGGAGTAAGTACGCGGAAAATTCTTGTTCATTTTTATTGACACGCATATTTTGTTTTAATGAAAACTTTTTAAACAATGGCCACAGTGGGCTTTGCGTCATGGAAATTTCAATTATTGCCATTCTATGGTTCGTATATTTGACAATCGGTAAACATTGTCGAAAGTCTCCGCCTAATATTACAACTTTACCACCGAAAGGAACTGAATTGTTTTGCAAATCTTTGAGTACTAAATTGATTGCTTTAAGTGCGTGCCACGGTGCCATGGTAATTTCGTCCCAAATAATTATAGACGCTTTTTTAATTAATTTCCCGGCGTTGCTGTTTGCACTTATTTTACATACACTATTTTCGTGTATTGGAATGGGGAGTTTGAACACAGAGTGTACCGTTTGACCACCCTTTAGCAAAGTTGCTGCTATTCCAGTCCAAGCAACTGAAATAACTGTGTGACCTTGACCCCTCATTATGCTAATGAGTGTGTTGTATAAAAAGGTTTTGCCAGTTCCACCTGGGCCGTCAACAAAGAAATATCTATTTGGACATGTTGGGTCGTTTACCGCATTCAAAATTTGCTGTAATATTTCATTTGTTCAGTATTGAATAAAGCAACATTTCTTTCGCCTTCGCGTTGTTCAGCGTCGCGGTCAATTTGATCGTCTAAATTATCTATATCATTAGTTTGATCTATTTCTGGAAGACCAAAGTCTTTTAACTGGAACCTTTGCATAATTAGAATTTCCTGAATGTTTGTCAGGCATTTATTTTGTGACGTTTGCCTCGAGTAATGTAACAGATAATCTTCCATCATGTCATCTTTGAATTTATCCCACAATGCAACTGCATTGATGGACGTGTGGAAACAAATTAAATATGCAAACAATTCACGCAATTGTTTTGGGAATTTGTCAACTACTGCTTCTTGCATACAATAGAGACACTCGTCGTCATTTGCCAATAACCCTTTGGCGCGAGCTGCTTCTAAATATGTATTATATAATTTTCCGTCTACTGTGCGTAAGTGTTCGAAACTTTTTGCACCGGAAGCATTAACTAAGAGCATTCGTAAATGAAATCGCTCGATGTCTTTCGGGCTAACCGAAATCATTCTGCCAATGGGCGGTTTTGATTCCCTCTTTCTTGCTTGCCATGTATTCTTGCTCATAAACACGTAATATTTAGGTATATCCATATACCTGTATTGTTGAGCAGTAATATCTGTTTGATTTAGTAAGAACCACGCAGTGAGTGTGGTATTTCGTTTTCCCGCGCGTTCAACTGCCTGTATAACTTGTCCTGGGGCGAACACTACAGCTTGCTGGTTTTGTAAATGAACAGCGAGTTCGAAAATCGTGTGGGACTTATCGTGTAATGGATACTCGAGTAATCGCCAGATATTTTCTGGAGGGGAAACGTATCGTGTATTTAAATACCCGTTTATTTCATCCCACTGGACAGTTTTACTTTTATCTACTTGGCCAAGTTTGACCGAAGCGCAATCGTGACCTTTACAAAAGTATTTACAAATGTATTTAATACTTTTCACCGATGAACAAATCTCAACATTGATGTGAGTTCTATATTTTTTTAACAAGTAAGGATTGAATGGAATGATCCAACGGTTATCTACTGTATACTTGATTGTACCATTTCTAAACAAAATGTACATTTTTGCATTATTGTCACGGCGTTTGTAAAGCGGATATCCGTTTATGTTTTCATACGTTTCATTCCGGAAATCTTTCGGATATTTTTTTGTGCACTTATTGTCGGCCATGCAAGGGGAATTTTTATTGAAAATACCGCAAGGACCGTGTATCATGTGTGACTTGACAATTTGGTACAATTCTGGCTCTAAGTCTTCGCCTGGTATTTCTGCACTTACGATGGTATCGATGTCATCTTTGTTGCGAATTTTACTTTCTTCATCGAGTGTAATTAACAAATGCATGTGTGGTAAACCGCGTTTTTGAAACTCGATTACGTACATGTAGGCCAATACTTTACCGACAATATCTCCGTGGAGAAATTCATTTAGCATACTTTTAATTTTACCATAAAATACACGTGTAACAATGTCGGGCCTATCTGATGCTGTTTGACCTTCATGCAATTGCGCGGTAATTTCGGGCCATTTTGGGTTACATGTTACAGTAACAAACAAATCTGGTTTGCCAAATTCACGAACTATTGCCATTGAATTTTGATACATTTTTTGCATAAATCTACTGCCCCCTTGGAATGTTGATGGTAAAATGATCATTGTGCCAGGCTTTGCACCTTCTAGACTTGCTAAATTATTTATATGATCCATTAACCCACTGTACAACTCTACTCTGAAGGTAGGTTGATTAAGACGAATGTACGTTAATCGTTCGCTTTCAATTTTCACGTAAGTATCAACAATATATTGTTGTGTTAGTTTGCCGGCTTGTAAACAAGGATTAAACTCACCCCGGTCAGCTAAACGATTTGTATAAAATTGAAGTGGTGTCATTTTTTTAATACCGTCAGCTTGGCGTAAATGCATTCCCCAACCAGCGTTGCCTCGTGGAAATAATAGCGGGTAGCACATTGGGTCACAGTTTTCACTGTACTGGTTGATTCGAATGCTATTTTGACCCCTAGGATGAATGGCAATATCACGTTGACATGGTGGTTCGGCGTTATTTGAACTAAACACAACAGCGACTTCATTGCAAGTGGGAACATTGTACGTTCGCTTGTCTTTTGTTCGATCATTTACTAACCACAGCTGTATTTCTGGTACGATTTGATTATTTTGACCGGCTTTAGCAATTTCAAGAGTTTCGACCTCTTTCAACATTTTGAACGCCTTATAATATGGATTTATTTCTCGAATTATTAAATCCAATTGTTGCATAATATCTGCTTTACACTTTTTGTTATTTTCAGCGTTCATTCGCTTGTTTAACGCGTCAGCGGTATCTACAATGTACAATTGAGCGTACTTCTCTGATTCCCCGTTGGCGGGATATAAAGAAGTGGTACTATGATATATTTGACCGTGAATACGGAATGTATATGGGCCTTACCTGGGGGCGGAGCTATCTGGGCACCCATAGATGCGAACGCGAGTGCACTATTGTACTTTCGGATATTTTCTTTGAAATTTTTGCTATCTGAATCATTTCCCATCATTAAATCTTTCATGTATTCAGGATAGTCTGTCAGTTGATCAGGGATCAGCTTTCCCATGCGACAGCAATGGCTAAATTTGCCATCTGTCGGTTTCTCAAATGCGAAATTTCTCGATTTGCATGTCACGCAAATGACATTCATGTCACCTAAGCTATGTTGTTCAACAATATTGTCACAGTTCTTAGTTGCTAATTTATAAGAGCTTTTGGAAACATTTAAAATATTTTGTTTTTTCTTAACAGCTTTTTGTTTATTTATATCATTATTTAATTTGAGCCTTTTTTGTTTCTGACTTTCTGTTTCATGTTCAGTCGAATTTTTTAATGATTCCCTAATTCGTTTTAATCGCTCGTTTTTTTCAGCTGGTGTTTCAATTGAAACAGACTTTTCAAAATTTGCCTTTAATTTACTCAACCTAAGTTCCCTTTCATCATCTGTTTCATTTGAAATATGCTTTTTTAAGTTTACTTTTAATTTACTCAACCGGAGTTCCCTTTCATCATCTGTTTCTTTAAAAATACGAACAAAGTTATACTGTCTTTGTCTTTTTAAGCGTTGCTCACTTTGTTCTTTTGTTTCCACCGCTTTTCTTTTCTGATAGTTTTGGCTCAACTGTACTTGACGAACGACCGGAAAGGGCGTTACTTGTCGCGACCTGAAGATTTCCGCGGCGTGCGGTCTAAGACGGGATACATCGAAAGTTTCGTGTTCGGGATTTCGGTTAAACAAAATACTCGTACAGAAAGCAATCGCAAATAACCCACAATCATACCCATTCGTCTGCCTTTGAACTTGCGCTATTGTAATTGGTGGTTGAAAGGGAAACAAACGTGCTATGTACGTCTTCACGTCATCATGAACGAAACCTTTATTCATGCTATCATAAATTGTTACGGTCGCCCCATCGTAGTATAAACTAGACCAGTGACCGATTTTTCCCTTAAGTCTTTCGTACATAATTTGAATATGTTTCGCGCCTTGTGCAATTGGTTGTATACGGTCAGGAGCATATAAATAAACAGTGGGCTGTGGAACAAATTGAGATATTGCGCGAACCAAAGAAAAGAAATTATCTACATGAATATCTTCCAAATATCCGCTTGGATTTAATACCGTGTTAATGTCATCGTTCAATAAAGTACCTAATAAAGCATTTCTATCATTTTGATTTTCTATCTCTTTAACATCAACTATATTTGCTGGTTTCACATAATCAATTTTAACTGTTGGTTTGACAACTACGGATTTCGGTTTTTCTTCAACCTCATTTTGATATCTTTTGTTTCTATTCTGACGTTTAATTCTATCCTTGGACGGCATTTTTTTTTTAATTTTTATTAACAACTATAAACTATACTAAAGTTTTATTTAAACTGTAGTAAATATTGTCAGAAATTTTTTTAGTACTTACAGGTTTTAGAGTTCGCTGTTTTACTGTTATTTATTTAATAAATACCTTCAGCACTGGAATTTCAGATACAACTGGATTTGTCACTGACTGCTTTAGATAATAGCTTGTCGTGCAGAAACTTTGCTTAGGTTGGTTGATCCAATAAAACGCAAACAAATATATCACTTGCCGAGATCACACTCGAAATGAGTAAATGGCGTAATGATATATTTAATTGCTTTTCAAATCTAAAATATAAAAGGGATTTAGTTAAAAATAAATACAGACATGAGATAAATCGGGGCTTTACATTTCATAAATTTAAATATGATTTTCTGTACAGCAATGTATATGGTGGTCGTAAATTGAAAATTATCAAAGTAATAAAGCATATCTTTAAAAAATTTAAATACATAAAATAATATTTACCTTAACTGCAATTGTACAATATTGGAGACACTCGTGTTGTTAAATAAAGATTTGCAAATTTAATTGTCTTTAAATCTTGCACTAATGGCCACAGATCTCTGGGAGTAGTTAAAATAGAATAGAATACTGTCCAAAATATTCTAAACTCACACACAACAATGAATCAATAATCAAATTATTTACTTTCTATTAAATTATAGTAATTCACAGAGTACAATGAAAAATTACTACTTCTTTGCGAATAGTAAACAATGCAGTTGTTTGTTTGTTGCCAAGAAAATTTTCATTTCACATTTTTTAACTCTGACTATTCGTTGAATGAATCCGTTGGCACCTGGTGGTAAAATTATGAACTACAATGAAGAGCAATATTAGATTTGGGTCCGATTGCACAAACGTTAATAAAAAATGATTATCCATTGATGGTCCGTTAATCATTTATTATCGGCTCGTCAACGGATCAAGTTTTAATCTATAGCAGCGGGGAGACAGTTAAATGTACGGCCGCTTCCATGAGTTTTAGTTCAATCTAGCAAATATAGATGACGCCACTATCGTAGTTCAGAAGTCTTCAAATTAATTCGTATATTTGAAATGTCAAAATGGAATTTACAGTTGCCGATTGTTACTAACAAGACAGAAAACAATACTTGTTTGTTTTTCAATAGTTTTATATGGTGAAATCTTTTTGGATAAAACAGTAGTTTACGGCCAAAAGTGAAGTTAACTACGGATCGCCAATGATGTTTGGTAGATATGACAGTTTGTGGTAATGCAAGTCAAACAACAAAAACCTAGCAAATTTGCATTCTGAGAATTTGTGTGTATTCAACCTCAATGAATCTTAGTTTCTTGCTTTTACAAAAATTGTTTTTCTGTAATTATGACCGGCTAAAGAAACTAGGACCTGCAGTTAACTTGTGGCGGTAAACTACGGTTTAGTCTTTAGCGTCTTTTTGTATCTACATGCCTACAGTGATTATTAAGTCATCATTACAACAGTAAGTACCTATCTAACATTATTTTTATCTACTGTATTATAAGCTGTATTTGTTTACTATATTTATTAATTTCGATACACTTACAAACCACTTATAAAGATTAAGTAGACGTATTTTTTACATCTTACTAGAATAGAGAATAAATAATGTTAATAATACAGTATATGATATTTTTTTCCAATTGTAGTGAATATTTTATATATATATTTTTTTTACAGACTAAAATACATCCATATGGGTTGTGCAAAAATCGATCTTCCAGCTAGAGAAAGAGGAATGTTGGTAAAAGTGTAGTATACGGTCTATCGTGTTTTAGAGTTTTTTAGATAGGCGGCGAAGCAGTCGTCTGTAAAAAACTATGTCGTACATTCAGTGGTACCAAAAGTTGAAGGCATACGTCGTGAATGGTTGTTGCAAATAAATCGATTGGATTTGCCAAATCTTAAACGTAATTATTAGCTTATTAGTACCGTCGTATTAAGGTACATTCAAAAATGAAAATTAGATTTAGGTTTATGGTTTAGATTTAACAACCCCATTCACAAATACAAGTTTAATTTAGTTTAGAATGTCGCGACATCTACATGCAACTTCAAAAACAACCGTGTAATGCCGGTAAGGCAGTACTAAATTGATACCGGCTGAACACCGTAGAACTGTCAGTTCACCTCACTGTTTATGTTTACACTGTACAGAAACATAGTAATAAGTTGCAAAAACACTTATAATAATTTTTTTACGATTTTTTTTTCTAACCATGTGTTTACTGTCATTTACCGCTACGAACGAATACGAACAAAGAGGGATATATATTTCTACATCTTTTTAGATACGATCTTATTGGTCAACTTTGTGACGTCACACTAAACCATAAACCTAAACATTGAACATTGAAATGTTTAGCTTTATGTTTAGGGTTTAGCAAAACTAAATTCTAAAGTGTGAATGGTGTCATAAGGTAACAAGTAGTCAAGGTACATAAACCTAAAGTATAAACCATAAACCTAAACCTAATTTTCATTTGTGAATGTACCTTTAGTCACCTACATTTTACAGGCAATTAGTTTCGGACAGTGGAACAGGAAAGAGACAATTTATTTTTAAAAGACAGTATTCAAACTATGGACAAATACCTCTAACATGTATGATTTGATCAACAGATAACAGAGGATCATACTGATGGACCATCAACGGTCACTTAACAAAGCATCATTCCCAATTTGAGTTGCACAAACAGAAATAATCGTTCATCAGACCATCATGTCGCGATTAACGGATGAACATTGTAACAGAAGACAGGTGGCAAACTAACAAATAATTATTTTGACACTTGAATTTTGTATAACCTCTATTTTGTAACTTTTCATAGTTTTCATCAATTAATTTCTAGTTTTTTGTATTAAATTTTAATTTTAGTGCAGTATAAATTTTATTTAATAAACAGATAATATTCTTAAATCATGTAATATAATTCCTTTCTCCCCCCTAAATTCTCCATGGTATGGAAATAGATTTTTATATTCGTTGACAGTTGCTATGCGGGCAAAATTTATCTCTTAACTCCACTGCTTCATCCTGCTGGTCCACATGAAGAAGCTTACAATCAAGTTCACATTGTTATCAGAAATCCTACTGAAAGATTTTTTTGGAGTGCTGAAGAGAAGGTTCCCATGCTTGCAAATTGGCTTACGACTGAAATTAGAAACTTTTCCAGAAATAATAGTTGCTTGTGGAGTACTACACAATATCTGCAAAACAGAGAATAATGTAATTGAAGTTGCAGTTGAGAAAAATGTAGTGATACAAAAGGAAGAATAGGAAAATTTTGTTGTTAAAAATAACAATAACCCAAATGATGGAGTTAGAAATGCTGTAATTGCTACATTTTTTAACCGATATTATTTTTTACGTACGAATAATTTTAATATAACTCAAAGAAAACAACACATTACTGTTTCATTTAATTAAATTCAATTTTTTTTGACAAATTACTGTTTTAACTTTTTAATTTATAATCGTTATTTTTTAATTTGCTTTGTGTAACTGTTGTTCTTTTCGCACTTCCAAAGCATTTATATATTTCTGCCTGAAATATTGTTTCCTATTATGCTCAACAGATAGAAGTTTCTTTTTTTTTTTTAGGTTTTCTTAATTGAACATTTCTTTGGGATGGTATTTTTGCATACGTGGGTTCACGATGAGATGATTGTTTGAAAGGGTCCAGGTCTAGGATTTGATGGAGCAACTGACTTTGGTAGAATTGGAGACTGGATATTTGAGTTGACAATCACGGGAATATCTTCAACTATTAATAAATAATTGCATTAATGAAATAAATTTGACAAAAAAAAACAAATATTACTCATATATTCGGCTGCACTGTCAAACATATTTTCAAAGGGTTGAATTTGCTCCTGCATTTCTACTAAGAGCATTTCTTTTTCTTTGCCCAAAAAATGTTATACATACGTTTTCCGCAGCAATATATTTTCTTATATCCCTTTTCATGTTGTAGAGAATTTTTAATTGTTTTACAGATCGTTGGCCCAATTCAGCAGAGGAGTTAAAATTTTCTGCTATTGTAGCCCATGTTTCATTCTTTTTGTCGACATAAAGATGCTTTATCGATTTATTTTTCATTATTGTTATACCTGGATGGAAGTAACAATGAAAGGAAGAATTTTCAGAAATTATGTAATGGAATGGTAAACAATATGAGAAATAAGCTAACCAAAGGATGTGTCGGTGATTAATTTTAAACACGAATACTCACTTGCCTACAAGGGACATCAGTAACTGTTTTTCAGTTTCGCTATAATTTTTTTTATTTTTCTAAAATCAGTTTAAATTTAAACTTAATAGAGCTTATTACGATGTATATAAATACTTACACATGCTTTAAACATAGACAAAATTACACTGGTTATTACACAATTCTTCCCTGCGAATCGCATTTGACAGTTTGACTCAGTTTAGTACGTGTGGCGCGCGCAGCCGCAGAGATCTTTATTGCGACTTTGCCAGTTTCACTTGTACAAATCACGTAACTTGGGTTTGATTAAAGATTTTTTTTCATTTCTGCAACCCGATTTTGATTTAATGATTTGATGATCCATTAGCTGATGAGAGATTTGATGAACGTTTATGCAACCGGCCATTAAGGTACTAAAATATCTGATTATTCTCGTCCGCCATTTTGGTTCCAAGTGTCACATCTGTCAAAATTTATTTCTTGAAATTCTGTAAAATCGAACTACGCAGTAATAATACAGTAATATATTATTAGAAACTATTTTTACACTTACTTGCACGATATAATATAACACAATAAAACAAATTTTTACTTTTTTTGTAACTTGACTCTCTCTATGTGTTGTTGGTTCATTTTCCTTTAAAATGAAAAGAAATCAAAGACATACTTTCCTTAATTTGTTTTTACGGTCAGGATTTAGATTTTTTGCGATTTTAGACTTTACAGGTATCCCTTATACTAAAAAAATTCACTCAATTGCAACTGTCAAAATATGTAAATCATTTTAACTTCTTTAATTTCTTGATATAACTTATTCAAATATTTTCATTATCTTTTTCACATTAAACAATATTCCAAATTACTTTCAATTCCTCCCGAAATGTTGTAAAACTTCATTAAATACATTCAAATTCAAACGTCAAAGCTGACATTCAAACTGTTATTCATTTTAAAATCAACAAAGTTCACTTTCATAGCAACACACCCACTTTGATCCATAAACGCATTTCAGCATTATTTATTTAATATCTCGCACATCATGTGTACTAAAAATGTGAATTCATTAAAAGGCGCTATTCTGAAAAAATCTCTAACTTCCGGTAATGGTTTCACTGAAATCCGTCAAACCGTCTAGACTCTAGAGCTGCGCAAAAATTTGGTTACTAGGCAGATGAAAATATATATAGAAAGTGAATTAAGCCTTTTAGTATATTGGACTAGCGGCCTGACCTGCTTCGCAGGTCTGTCCCCTAGGCTCCGCGTCACTGAAGAAGATTACAACTGAAAATATAGAAAAATAAATTGGGTAGTCTTAAATAATTTCCAATTTATACCAAATAATTGGCGAAGCAAGCTCGTCACTACTTTCCTCACTTCTTCAGTACATTAACAAAGAAAGCTCGTCACTTCGTTCCTCGCTTTTAAGTCAATGCATGGCGAAGCAAGCTCGTCACTTCATTTCTCCGCTTTCCGTGAGATATTTAATTCAATACCAAACACGTTAGGATTTAATAACATTTATAAAAAAAAAAACAATTGACGATTTACCAAAATAACTTTTTGACACTTGAGTTGAAATATCCTTCATGAGACTTTTAATTTGATACCAAACACGGTAGGAATTAAATAACATTTATACAAAACAATTAACGTCGTCTAAAATAACTTTTTGACACTTGAGTTCAAATCTCCTTCGCGAGACCTTTAATTTTATACCAAACACGGTAGGATTTAAATAATATTTATAAAAAACAATTGACAATCGTCCAAAACAACTTTTTGACACTTGAGTTCAAATCTTCTCTGCGAGACCTTTTATTCAATACCAAACACGGTAGGATTTAAATAATTTTTATAGAAAACAATTGGCAATCGTCCAAAACAACTTTTTGACACTTGAGTTCAAATCTCCTCTGCGAGACCTTCAATTGAATACCAAACACGGTAGGATTTAAATAATTTTTATAGAAAACAATTGACAATCGTCCAAAACAACTTTTTGACACTTGAGTTCAAATATCTGCGAAGCCAGCTCGTCACTCCATTCCTCGCTTCCATGTCAGTACATAGGCGAAGCTAGCTCGTCACTTCGTTCTTTGCTTCCATGTCAGTACAAGTCTTGAAGGAAGTTGTGTGTTTCCCACTGACGAAAGTTGCATGTTTTTTTTTTTTTTGAAGAAAGTTGTGTGTTAACCACTGACAAAATTTTATGATCGTGCAAAATAACTTTCTGATACTTAAGTTTAAATCCACTCCGTGAGATTTTTAATTTAATATCAAACACGGTAGGATTAAAATAACATTTATACAAAACAATTGACCATCGCCCAAACCAACTTTTTGACACTTTAATTCAAACCTCCTCTGCGAGACCTGTAATTTGATTCCAAACACGGTAGGATTTAAATAACATTTATAAAAACAATTAGCGATCGTCCAAAATAAATTTTTGATACTTGAGTTTAAATATCATGATTGAGACATTTAATTCAATACCAAACACGTTAGGTTTTAAATAACATTTATAAAAACAAATTACGATCGTCCAAAATAATTTTTTAACACTTTAGTTTAAATCTGATGAGTGAGACCTTCAATTTAATGCCAAACACGGCAGGATTTAAATAACATTCAGCAAAAACAATTAACGATCGTGTATAATAATTTTGTGACACTTGATTAGAAATAAAAAACAACTGTTAATAAATAAATAAATAAATATATCATCACGCCTTTTACCCATTATGGGTGTGGCACTCTGCTTGCGCAGATCTCGGTAAGTGATATATTTTTGCGTATGAAGTGCGGTTACCAGCCGTTAAATCATAGCCCCCAAGGATGATAGTGGAGGGGAAACCACAGGGGTAAATTTAAATTTGTAACTGTCGGCAGTGGGATTCGAACTGAGGATCTCACGATCCACAGTCTGATACGTTACCACGGAGCTATTTACCCCATAAAAACAACTGATCATTGTTTAAAATAACTTTTTGACAATTCTACGAATTTAGATATAAAAAAAATCTGAAATTGATTATAAATATTTAAAACGAACTTTTTATATTAGATAAGTAATTAACTTGTTTAAATTTTACCGCCTAAAATACTTGGAAGCATCGAGGTTGTCGAGCAGAGACATCTGTTGTATTTTTTGAGAAGAAAAAGAAACCATCAATGAAGCGAAAAATAATACTCAACTTTTTTATGTTAGAAGTTAATTCATTTGAATTTTACCGCCTAAAATCCTTAAAAGAATTGAGGTTGACAAACAACGACATCTGTCATATTAATTTTAAATTTGAAAAAATAAGAGAAAAAAAATTCAAATTTAAAATAATTACAAAATAACAATAATGTTTGCATATATATTCTAAACACAAATAAATTACCAAACTTGTCTAACTGAACTACAATTAAAGTAATTTATATTTAAAATTTCAGACTGAAATGTCAAAATAACTAGTTGCACAAAAATTTGTGAAAAGTGACAGCTACATTTTTTATTTTTTTAATTGAGTTTTAAAATACTTACAAAGTAGTACACATGTTTGTTCATTAATTCTAAACACATATTAATTTACAAAACATCTTCAAGTTATCTAGAATATAAGTAATTTATAATTAATTTTTGAAATAGATCTGTCAGAATTGACAAATTGAACATAAGTTTTTGTAAAGTTACAACCATAATCAACAAACTCCACTTTCATAGCAACCGCACACTTTGATCCATAAACCTTTTTTATTTAATATCTCGCACATCATGTGTACTAAAAATGTGAATTCATAAAAAGGCGCTATTCTGAAAAAATCTCTAACTTCCGGTAAAGATTTCACAGAAATCCTTCAAACCGTCTAGGCTCTAGAGCTGCGCACAAATTTGGTTACTAGGCAGATGAAAATATATATAGAAAGTGAATTTTGCCTTTTAGTATATGGGACTAGCGGTCCGACCTGCTTCGCAGGTCTGTCCCCTAGGCTCCGCGTCACTGAAGAAAATTACAACTGAAAATATAGAAAAATAAATTGGGTAGTATTAAATAATTTCCAATTTATACCAAACATTTGGCGAAGCAAGCTCGTCACTACGTTCCTCGCTTCAATGTCAGTACATTGACGAAGAAAGCTCGTCACTTCGTTCCTCGCTTCCATGTCAGTGCATCGACGAAGCAAGCTCGTCACTACGTTCCTCGCTTCCATGTCAGTACATTGCCGAAGCAAGCTTGTGCCTTAGTTCCTCGCTTTCAAAAGAGTGTATGGGCGAAGCAAGCTCGTCACTATGTTCCTCGTTTCTATGTCAATACATTAAGAAAGAAAGCTCGTCACTTCGTTCCTCGCTTTCAAGTCAGTGCATGGCGAAGCAAGCTCGTCACTTCGTTTCTCGCTTTTATGTTACTACTATTTGGCACTTTAGTTTAAATCTCTTCCGTGAGATATTTAATTCAATACCAAACACGTTAGGATTTAAATAACATTTATTAAAAAACAATTGACGATTTACCAAAATAACTTTTTGACACTTGAGTTGAAATATCCTTCATGAGACTTTTAATTTGATACCAAACACGGTAGGATTTAAATAATATTTATAAAAAACAATTGACAATCGTTCAAAATAACTTTTTGACACTTGAGTTCAAATCTGCTCTGCGAGGCCTTTAATTTGATACCAAACGCGGTAGGATTTAAATAATATTATAAAAAACAATTAACAATCGTCCAAAACAACGTTTTGACACTTGAGTTTAAATGTCCTCCGCGAGGCCTTTAACCCTTTAGGTCCTAGTGGTTCCAACGTGGAACCACATAGAAATTAAATTCTTTTTAGCGTACTAGTTAGCGAGCGTTGGAACCACCGATCCTGTTAAGACTTGTAGTGGCTGAGTATGACCAGAAAAAATTTCGTCTTTATAAATTAAATTTTGTGCGCATTTTTGTCATTATGTGTCTGTAGCTCAGCGAGGATAGTGTGCTCTTTTGTTATTGCATTTCTTATTATTCAACATAATCATAAAATTGGCATTGTAAGACATGTCAGGTGGGATTATGTCTTACCAATACGAAGAACTGTTTTGAAGACTTCCATAAAATATAAGTATATTTAAGTACTAGTGGTACCTCTAAGGAACTATCATTTTTTGTATTTAAAAAAAAAATATGAAAAAAAAAATTCAAATTTAAAATAATTACAGAATAATAATAATGTTTGCATATTTATTCTAAACTTAAATATATCGCCAAACTTGTCTAACTGAACTACAATTAAAGTAATTTATATTTAAAATTTCAGACTGAAATGTAAAAATAACTAGTTGCACAAAAATTTGTGAAAAGTGAAAGCTACATTTTTTATTTTTTTAATTGACTTTTAAAATACTTACAAAGTAGTACACATGTTTGTTCATTAATTCTAAACACAGATAAATTTACAAAACATCTTCAAGTTGTCTAGAATATATGTAATTTATACTTAATTTTTGAAATAGATCTGTCAGAATTGACAAATTGAACATAAGTTTTTGTAAAGTTACAACCATAATCAACAAACTCCACTTTCGTAGCAACCCGCACACTTTGATCCATAACCTTATTTATTTAATATCTCGCACATCATGTGTAAGAAAAATGTGAATTCATGAAAAGGCGCTATTCCCAAAAAATCGCTAAGTACCGGTAAAGGTTTCACTGAAATCTGTCAAACCGTCTAGGCTCTAGAGCTGCGCACAAATGGTTACTAGGCAGATGAAAGTATAGAAAGTGAATTAAGCATTTTAGTATATTGGACTAGCGGTCCGACCTGCTTCGCAGGTCTGTCCCCTAGGCTCCGCGTCCCTGAAAAAGATTGCAACTGAAAATGTAGAAAAATAAATTGAGTAATCTTAAATAACTTCCAATTTATACCAAACAATTGGCGAAGCAAGCTCGTCACTACGTTCCTCGCTTCCATGTCAGTACATTGACGAAGAAAGCTCGTCACTTCGTTCCTCGCTTTCAAGTCAGTGCATCGTCGAAGCACGCTCGTCACTACATTCCTCGTTTCCATGTCAGTACATTGACGAAGAAAGCTCGTCACTTCGTTCCTCGCTTTTTAGTCAGTGAATGGGCGAAGCAAGCTCGTCACTTCGTTTCTCGCTACCATGTTACTACTATTTGTCACTTTAGTTTAAAACTCTTCGGTGAGATATTTAATTCAATACCAAACACGTTAGGATTTAAATAACATTTATAAAAACAATTTACGATTTATCAAAATAACTTCTTGACACTTGAGTTAAAATATCCTTCATGAGAATTATAATTTGATACCAAATACTGCAGATTTTAAATAATATTTATAAAAAACAATTGACAATCGTTCAAAATAACTTTTTGACACTTGAGTTCAAATCTTCTCCGCGAGGCCTTTAATTTGATACCAAACACGGTAGGATTTAAATAATATTTATAAAAAACAATTGACAATCGTCCAAAACAACTTTTTGACACTTGAGTTCGAATCTCCTCCGCGAGGCCTTTAATTTGATACCAAACACGGTAGGAATTAAATAATATTTTTTAAAAACAACTGACAATCGTCCAAAACAACTTTTTGACATTTGAGTTCGAATCTCCTCCGCGAGGCCTTTAATTTGATACCAAACACGGTAGGATTTAAATAATATTTTTAAAAAACAATTGACAATCGTCCAAAACAACTTTTTGATACTTTAGTTCAAATCTCCTCCGCGAGGCCTTTAATTTCATACCAAACACGGTAGGAATTAAATAACATTTATACAAAACAATTAACGATCGCCCAAATCAACTTTTTCACACTTGAGTTCAAATCTCAACTGCGAGACCTTTAATTCAATACCAAACACGGTAGGATTAAAATAATATTTATAAAAAACAATTGACAATCGTCCAAAATAACTTTATGACACTTTATTTTAAATCTCTAACGTGAAACTTTTAATTTAGTACCAAACACGGCAGGATTGGAAATAAAAAACAACTGATGATAAAAAAAATAATTCTGAAATTGATTATAAATATTTAAAACGATCTTTTTATATTAGATAACTAATTTACTTATTTAAATTTTACTACCTAAAATACTTAGATGTTGTCAAGCAGATGTTGTATTTTTTGAGAAGAAAAAGAAACCATTTATGAAGTGAAAAATAATTTTCAACTTATTTTTGTAAGATTAGAAGTTAACTCATTTGAATTTTACCGCCTAAAATTGAGGTTGACGAACAAAGACATTTGTCATATTTATTTTAAATTTGAAAATAATATGGAAAAAAATTCATATTTTGAAAAAAATTTCAAAATAATAATCATGTTTGTTAATTCATTCTAAACACAAATAAATTACTAAATTTGTCTAGCTGAACTACAATTAAAGTAATTTATATTTAAAATTTCAGACTGAAATGTCAAAAATAACTAGTTGCACAAAAATTTGTGAAAAGTGACAGCTACAATTTTTATTTTTTAAATTGACTTTTAAATTATTTACAAAATAGTACACATATTTGTTCATTAATTCTGAACACATATAAATTTACAAAACATCTTCAATTTGTCTAGAATATATGTAATTTATAATTAATTTTTGAAACAGAACTGTCAGAAATGACAAATTGAATATAAATTTTTGTAAAGTTACAACCAGAATCAACAAACTCCACTTTCATAGCAACCGCACACTTTGATCCATAAACCATTTTTATTTAATATCTCGCACATCATATGTACTAAAAATGTGAATTCATAAAAAGCACGTATTCCCAAAAAATCTCTAACTTTCAAAAAAGGTTTCACTGAAATCGGTCAAACCGTCTAGGCTCTAGAGCTGCGCACAAATGGTTACTAGGCAGATGAAAGTATAGAAAGTGAATTAAGCCTTTTAGTATATAGGACTAGCGGTCCGACCTGCTTCGCAGGTCTGACCCCTAGGCTCCGCGACACTGAAGAAGATAGCAGTCTCTTTGTTCCTCGCTTCCAAGTCAGTAAATTGGCGAAGAAGAAAACACGTCACGTCAAAAAAATTAAATTTAAATTAAACACAATTTGCATTAATATTTGATCATATAATAAAGATTTTTGCCAATCTAACATTTCTATTGTCTTCTTGGCAATTTAAAAATACCGCTAATAATAATGTATAATAATTTGCATTCCATATTGTCGACTTTACCTAATCTAACGTCAAAGTAGAATAAAATCGTGAAATTTTAACGGAAATTTTTTTTCCTTTAAATTTCGCGGTTTTTTAAATTTTTATAAAATTTGATCGTGTAATATCAACCTTACCCAGTCTTACGTTATCTTGTCAGTTACACTTCAAAGTACAACCGAAGCGAATAAATTTAAACTTGTCTCATTTGATACCAAACACTTTATTTTTCTGATGTCTTTTATGAAAACAATCGATAGCCGCCATTTTCTATATTATCATTTGTCTCGTCTGTTCGACATCTTTCTTTGGATACTCAAAAAGTGATTAAAAAAAAAAATTAAATCAAACATTTAACAACTTAATTAATATTTGATCATGTGATAAAGACTTTTGTCAATATGATATTTCTATTGGTAATTTAAAAATATTATCAATAATAATGTACAATAATTTGCATTCTCCTTTTCGACAAATTTGGCGTATTTACTTTATTATTACTAAATTTGATCGTGTAATACCAACTTTACATAATCTAACTATAAAAAAAATAAGTTTTTTTTTTTAATTTCAAGGTTTTATTTTATTTTTATTAAATTTGTTCATGTTATAAAGACTTCTGTCAATCTGACATTTCTATTATTATCTTGTCAATTTAAAAAAACTGTCAATAATAATATATAATAATTTGCATATTACATTGTCGACTAATTTAACGCAATTACTTTATTTTTAATAAATTTGATCGTGTAATACCGACTTTTCCTAGTTTAAATAAAAGATGCATCAAAGTGAAATTTTTTTATTGGAAATTATTTTATCATTTAAATTTCGCGTTTTTTTATTTTTATTAAATTTGATAATGTAATAAAGAATTCTGTCAATCTGACATTTCTATTATTATCTTGTCAATTTAAAAATACCGTCAATAATAATAAACAATAATTAGAATTCTACATTTTCGACAAATTTTGCGGATTAACTTTATTTTTACTTAATTTGATCGTGTAATACCGACTTTTCTTAGTTTAACGTCAAAATAGCATCAAATTGTAAACTGTTATTCGAAATAATTTTTTCCTGTCAAGTTCGCGGTTTTCTTCATTTTTATAAAATTTGGTCGTGTAATACCGTCCTTATTCAGTCTAACGTCAGTTTGACAGTTATACTTTGAATTTAAATTCCCGGTTTTATTTAATTTTCAGCAAATTTGATCGTATAATACAGATTTAGCGTCACCATAACATATAAACTTCAAAATGCAATCAAAAAGAAAAATTTTATTAGCCATTATTTTTAATTATTTTAATTGACTTGTCTAGAATTAATGTAATTTTTAATTAAAATTTCAAACATCTGTCAAAAATAACACGTTGCACAAAAATTTGTGACAATATAAATTTTTGATTACAATAATGCAAATATTTGATTACAATAATGAAAATACTTGATTACAACAATGAAACTCTTTCATTACAATAAATTATTATATAAAACAATAAAAGTATATTATTTTCATACTAGAAATTATTATTCTAATCTCCATACCAATATTTTAAAACTGATCCTGGTCAAAATGTGTCCGTATAAATAGCTGCCGAAAAATATTTCCTCTTGGAATATTAGCAGGTTGTTGACAGGGTAGAGTAGCATAGTTTTTATCATGAATATGACAACTTTCGTCATCAACTGTTTGAGACTACGTAAGATAATTTAATTGAATTTAATAAGAAAACTGCTGACATATGTACTGTAATCTTCCTCTTCATGAATTTTTCTTATAATTTATAATACAGCTAATGCTATATTGCTTCATTAGTATTTAACTAGCGGTTCGACCTGCTTCGCAGGTCTAACCCCTAGGCTCCGCGCCCTGAAGAAGATTTCAACTTAATTTAGGGTACAACTAAAAGTTTGGGCTAGTGGATCATAGTGCTTTCTTAATAACATTTCATACTTCATTTCTCCCTCCCATGTAACTAAATTGACGAAGAAAGCTCGTCACTTCGTTCCTCGCTTTCATGTCATTAATATTGCGAATGTCGTTCGTTCGTTCCTTACTTCCATATCGCTTCGGGATAAAAAAAAGAACAACTGTCGATCGTAACCTTCAGGGATAAAAATGATTAGTCACTGTGTCGCTCAACTTCCCGTCTTCAAAAGTAATTTTAATAATTTCTGCAAAAAAAATTGCCGATTGTAATGATTTGTGATAAAGGATGTTCCTCACTAAATTCCTTAACTTACTACTCCTAAAACATTTCATTTAATACTCCACAAGTCAGGTTTCTATAAAACAAAAAACAAAAACAATTGCCGATCAAACTATTTGCGATGAAGAAAAATCGTCATTGCGTTCCTTTATTTCCTGTCACAAAAAAAAAACACTTAATACTTCGTAAGTTAGGGTTTTGGAAATTTCTATGAAAACAATTGCCAATCGTAATGATTTGAAAGTAAAGATGGGTCGTCACTACGTTCTTTAACTTCCCACTTTTAAAACATTTAACTTGATACCCTACAAGTCAGGTTTCTATAAAATTTCAGAAAAACAATTGCCCATCGTATTTAATTTCATTTCACTTTAAGAAAAAAATGAAAATATAGGTCGGTCCATATTTTTGACAAAGCGTTAGAACATGTCTATTGAAGACTTTTCATTTGATACCAAACACGATACATTTTTGATGACTTTTAGAAAAACAATCGACAATTAGTCAACTTCAATTTTTTTATATTATCATTTATTTCGTCTCTTCGAGACCTTTCTTTTGATACCCAATAACTGATTTAAAAAAAAATTAAATCAAACAAAATTTACATTAATATTTGATCATGTAATAAAGACTTCTGTCAATCTGACACTTCTTTTGTCATTTTGTCAATTTAAAAGTAGAGTCGATAGTAATAAATAATAATTTGCATCCTACATTTGCTTTAAATTTCATGGTTTTACTTTATTTTTGCTAAATTTCATCGTGTAACACCCACTTCTCTCAGGACGTCAATATACAATCAAAGCAAAAAATTATATTCGACATTTTTAAAATTAAAAAAAAAAACGTTTAAAAAAATTGCAAAATATCAAACACGTTTGTACATTTATTCTAAACATAGATAAATTTACAAAACTTCTCCAACTTGTCTACAATTAATGTTATTTATATTTAAAATGTTAAACTGTACTGTCAAAAATGACAAACTGGCATAGATGTTCATCTTAAAAATTCCACGGCCGCCACACTCTTAGTTGATTTTGGCCCAAAAATGTAGGTTTTTTCAACTTTTCTCACACATCGTGTGTAGGAAAAATTTGAAACCACGAAAAGGCCCTAATCCTAAACAAACTCTAAATATCTATGAAGGTTTCACCCAAATCCATCAAGCCGTCTAAGCTCTAGAAATTGACAAAGTTGCGTGATGAATCTATAGATATATCTATATATAGGCCCCGATTAACCAAAATAGTATATGGACTAGCGGTCCGACCTGCTTCGCAGGTCTGTCCCCTAGGCTCCGCGTCACTGAAGAAGATTACAACTGAAAATGTAGAAAAATAAATTGAGTAGTCTTAAATAACTCCCAATTTATACCAAACAATTGGCGAAGCAAGCTCGTCACTACGTTCCTCGCTTCCATGTCAGTACTAGACGAAGAAAGCTCGTCACTTCGTTCCGCGCTTTCAAGTCAGTGCATCAGCGAAGCAAGCTCGTCACTTCGTTCCTCGCTTCCATGTCAGTACATTGGCGAAGCAAGCTTGTGCCTTCGTTCCTCGCTTTTAAGTCAGTGCATCGGCGAAGCAAGCTCGTCACTATGTTCCTCGTTTCCATGTCAGTACATTGATGAAGAAAGTTCGTTACTTCGTTTCTCGCTTTCATGTTACTACTATTTGGCACTTCAGTTTAATTCTCTTCCGTGAGATATTTAATTCAATACCAAACACGTAAAGATTTAAATAACATTTATAAAAAAACAATGGACAATTTACCAAAATAACTTTCTGAAACTTGAGTTGAAATATCCTTCACGAGGCCTATAATTTGATACCAAACACGGTAGGATTAAATAACATTTATACAAAACAATTAACAATCGTCCAAAACAACTTTTTGACACTTGAGTTCAAATCTCCTCCGCAAGACCTTTAATTTGATACCAAACACGGTAGGATTTAAATAATATTTATAATAAACAATTGACAATCGTCCAAAACAACTTTTTGACACTTGAGTTCAAATCTCCTCCGCGAGACATTTAATTTGATACCAAACACGGTAGGAATTAAATAATATTTATAAAAAACAATTGACAATCGTCCAAAACAACTTTATGACACTTGAGTTCAAATCTCCTCCGCGAGACCTTTAATTTGATACCAAACGCGGTAGGAATTAAATAATATTTATAAAAAACAATTGACAATCGTCCAAAACAACATTTTGACACTTGAGTTCAAATCTCCTCCGCGAGACCTTTAATTTGATACCAAACACGGTAGGAATTAAATAACATTTATGAAAAACAATAAGACAATCGTCCAAAACAACTTTTTGACACTTGAGTTCAAATCTCCTCCGCGAGACCTTTAATTTGATACCAAACACGGTAGGAATTAAATAACATTTATAAAAACAATTGACAATCGTCCAAACTAACTTTTTGACACTTTATTTTAAATCTCTAACGTGAAACTTTTAGTTTAGTACCAAACACGGCAAGATTCGAAATAAAAAAAAACCGATGATAAAAAAAATATTTCTGAAATTCATTTTAATAGTATATTATTCTACGAGCGTATTATGATAGTTATTATTAATTCGGATGAAGTTTACGGCACGAGCCGCAGGCGAGGGCCCGTAATCATCCGAATTAATAATAACCATAATACGCGAGTTGAATACTATACTTTATCCACGACCATTAAACCGGAACCGGAAGTTAAACTATTAATTGTACTATAATTTGGCAGTTTCTAAAATGTCCGGTGGTGTACAAACTTCATCGTTTTCATCACTAGTATTCATATTTCACACAAAAACAATAGTAAACTGTTCCACTACTTACAAAACGTTTGACAAGTTGAAAAGGCAACAAGCATGAAGTTGGCTCTTTTATCGAAGGGCATGAAGTGAGAGTCACTTGACCAAGATTTTTGTCAACAATCCTCTGTTTTTATAATTCTATATTATAAATATATAAAAATTGATAAGTTCACGTGTTTTTCTTTGATTGTATTGATATATAAATTATAAATAATATAATGTATTATGTCAAACGTCAAACGTCATTCAGTAGTTGTTTTAAATTTCGCTAGATGGCAATCTGTAATGTTTCATTATTCAACATTACCGTTGCGTTGTTATAGCAACTGCGATCTGATTGGCTACCAGCAATTGAATAATGGGCTTATTATTCAATAGTCTTTTCATTATTCAACACTTTTTTAATAATGAACCATATTATGTAACTAAAAGTGCACTTATAATGAATATGTTATTTAATGGTCGTGGATAAATATGTAAAAACGATCATTTTATATTAGATAATTAATTAACCTATTTAAATTTTACCGCCTAAAATACTTAGAAGCGTCGAGGTTGTCGAGCAGAGACATCTGTTGTATTCTTTGAGAAGGAAATAAATGAATTGAAAAATATTTAACATTTCTGTGTTAGATAAGAAATTAACTCATTTGAATTTTACCGCCTAAAATCCTTAAAAGAATTAAAGTTGACGAACACAGACATCTGTTATATTAATTTTAAATTTGAAAAAAATATGAAAAAAAATCATATTTAAATAATTTACAAATTATTAAATGTTTGCACATTTATTCTATACACAGATAAATTTACAAATTTTTTCATCTGGTCTAAAATTAATTCAATTTATACTTACAGTTACAAACAGATATGTCAAAAATGACAGGATGAACACAAATTCGTGAAAAGTGACAGCTACAATTTTAATTTTTTAAATTGTCTTTTAATATATTTGCATTATAGTACACATGTTGAATCATTTATTTTAAACACAGATAAATTTACAAAACATCTTCAACTTGTCTAGAATTAATGTAACTTTTACTCAAAATTTGAAACATCTGTCATATATGTTAAATTGAACAAAAATTTGTGAAAAGTTACAACTACAATCAACAAAGTACACTTTTGTAGCAACCCGAGGCCCCCCTTGATGTAAAAATTTAATGTCTTTCTTATTTAATATTTCGCACATCATGTGTAAGAAAAATATGAATTCATAAAAAGCACGTAGTCCCTATTGCCATTTACGTCTATAAAAAAATTTCAACCGAATCCATCGCACCGTTTAGGCTGTAGCGATGAATAATAATGGTTGTTAGATTGGCTAATCTATAGTCCATAAGCCTTTTAGTATATAGGACTAGCGGTCCGACCTGCTTCGCAGGTCTGTCCCCTAGGCTCCGCGTCACTGAAGAAGATTACAACTGAAATTGTAGAAAAATCAATTGATTAATCTTAAATAACTTCCAATTTATACCAAACAATTGGCGAAGGAAGCTCGTCACTGCGTTCCTCGCATTCATGACAGTACATTGACGAAGAAAGCTCGTCACTTCGTTCCTCGCTTCCATGTCAGTACATTGACGAAGAAAGCTCGTCACTGCGTTCCTCGCTTCCATGTCAGTACATTGGCAGCTTGTGCCTTCGTTCCTCGCTTTCAAGTCAGTGCAACGGCGAAGCAAGCTTGTATCTATGTTCCTCGTTTCCATGTCGGTACATTGACGAAGAAAGCTCGTCACTGCGTTCCTCGCTTCCATGTCAGTACATTGGCGAAGCAAGCTTGTGCCTTCGTTCCTCGCTTTCAAGTCAGTGCAACGGCGAAGCAGGATTGTCACTATGTTCCTCGTTTTCATGTCAGTACATTGACGAAGAAAGCTCGTCACTTCGTTCCTCGCTTTCAAGTCAGTGCATGGACGAAGCAAGCTCGTCATTTCGTTTCTCACTTCCTTATACCAAACACGTTAGGATTTAAAGAAAATATATGAAAAACAATTGACGACTTACGAAAATAACTTTTTGACACGAGTTAAACTATCCTTCATAAGACTTTTAATTTGATACCAAACACTGCAGAATTTAAATAATATTTATAAGAAACAATTGACAATCGTCCAAAATATCTTTTTGACACTTGAGTTCAAATCTCCTCCGCGAGGCCTTTAATTTGATACCAAACACGGTAGTATTTAAATAATATTTTAAAAAAACAATTGACAATCGCCCAATACAACTTTTTGACACTGAAGCTCAAATCTCCTCCGCGAGACCTTTAATTTGATACCAAATACGGTAGGATTTAAATAATATTTATATAAAACAATTGACAATCGTCCAAAACAACTTTTTGACACTTGAGTTCAAATCTTCTCTGCGAGACCTTTAATTCAATACCAAACACGGTAGGATTTAAATAATATTTATAAAAAACAATTGACAATCCTCCAAAATAACTTTTTGACACTTGAGTTCAAATCTCCTTCATGAGACCTTTAATTCAATACCAAACATGGTAGGATTTAAATAATATTTATATAAAACAATTGACAATCGTCTAAAACAACTTTTTGACACATGATTTCAAATCTCCTCCGCGAGATCTTTAATTTGATACCAAACACGGTAGGATTTAAATAATATTTATAAAAAAACAATTGACAATCCTCCAAAACAACTTTTTGACACTTGAGTTCAAATCTCCTCTGCGAGACTTTTAATTCAATACCAAACACGGTAGGATTTAAAAAATATATATAAAAAACAATTGACAATCATCCAAAATAACTTATGACGCTTTTAAATCTCTAACGTGAAACTTTTAATTTTGTACCAAACACAGCAGAATTAAAAATAAAAAATAACTGATAATAAAAAAATTATTCTGAAATTGATTATAAATATTAAAAACCATCTTTTTTATTAGATAAGTAATTAACTTATTTAAATTTTACCGCCTAAAATACTTAGAAGCATCGAGTATGTCGAGCAGAGACATCTGTTTTATTTTTTGACAAGAAAAAGAAACCATATATGAAGTGAAAAATAATTTTTTCACGACATGGTAGGTAACCCCACCGTTCTTCTCCCGAAATAGTGAGGAAAATGTGTTGTTCCTCTCTAGAGAGGAAAATATGGAAGTGCTGCCAATATGAAAGTTATTTATAAAAAATATATTATAAAATTATAAATAAATTCCTAATTTTATTGAAAATCCTTATTTTAGTGATATACATACTTTATATAATCTTACAATTATGTCTTATATATTTCTTTTCGATATTAAATCACAATTTGACAACTTATTAAATATATTTAAGATTCGTTCATTGGCAACACTGCTACACCGCCTTGTGTCTGATAACCTAACTTTTGACGTGCCAATCTGTCAGTTTTGTTCTTAAAGTGTGTGTTAGGTCCGAGCAAATCGTTTTTAGAAACATGTCGTGAAAAAAATGTGTCTAACACGAAAGGAAAGCTCTTCTTCCACTCTCGTTCGAAATGCCTCACTCGCTGCGCTCATGAGGCAAACTTCGAACTCGAGGGGGAAAAAGAAGCGCTTTCCTCTCTAGTTTGACAAATAACTATTTCAACTTTTTTGTGTAAGATTAGAAGTTAACCCATTTGAATTTTACCGCCTAAAATCTTTATAAGAATCGAGATTAATGAACAAAGACATCTGTAATATTTATTTTAAATTTGAACAAAATAAGAAAAAAAAATTCACATTTTAAAATATACAAAATAGTAAACATGTACGCTCATTTATTCTAAACACAGATAAATTTACAAAACTTTTTCATTTGGTCTAGAATTAATTCAATTTATACTTACAGTTTCAAACAGATATGTCAAAAATGACAGGATGAACACAAATTCGTGAAAAGTGACAGCTACAATTTTAATTTTTTAAATTGACTTTTAATATATTTGCATTATAGTACACATGTTGACTCATTTATTTTAAACACAGATAAATTTACAAATCATCTTCAACTTGCTTAGAATTAATGTAATTTTTACTAAAAATTTGAAACGGATCTGTCATATATGTCACATTGAACAAAAATTTGTGAAAAGTTACAACTATAATCAACAAACTACACTTTCGTAGCAACACGAGGCACCCCTTGATGTAAAAATTTAATGTCTTAACTATTTAATATTTCGGACATCATGTGTAAGAAAAATATGAATTTATAAAAAGCACATAGTCCCTATGGCCCTTTACGTCTAAAAAAAAATTTCACCCGAATTCATCGTACCGTTTAGGCTGTAGCGATGAATAATAATGGTTGTTAGATTGGCTAATCTATAGAACTTAAGCCTTTTAGTATATAGGACTAGCGTCGACCCCGCCTACGGCGGGGGTCTCAGCTAGGGCTCCGCAATCTCTGAAAATCTCACAAAATTTATGTATATAATAATATAATATGCGAAAGGTGATTAGTACTGTATAGCGGTTCGGCCTAATTCGCAGGTCAAATGCCTACGCTCCTCGACCTTGAAGATTTCAACTTAATTTAGGGTCCAACTAAAAGTATGGGGTAATTGTGCTTTGTTAATATCTCATATGAGATTATGCAATTGATGAAGAAAGGTCATCACTTCGTTGCTCCCTTTCATGTAACTAAATTGGCGAAGAAAGCTCGTCACTTCGTTCCTCGCTTTCATGACATTAACATTGACGAATATCGTCACTTTGTTCTTCGCTTCCATGTTACTATGAGAATTTGCGTGTCTCCCATATTTTTCATTGCGGGAAGTTGTGTGTCTCCCATGTTTTTCATTGAGGGAAGTTATGTGTTTCCCATTGATGGAAGTTTTGTGTTTACCACTGAAGAAAATTGCGTATTTTACCTTTATGGAAATTTGAGTGATTTCCAAAGAGGGAAGTTGTGTGTTTTCTATCGAAGGAATTTGTGTATATTGCATTGAAGGAAGTTATGTGTTTACCATTGTAAAAAGTTGTATGTTTTCCATTGAGGGAAGTTGTGCGCTTTCCATTAAGGGAAGTTATGTGTTTTCCATTGAGGAAAGTTGTGTGATTAGCACTAAAGAAAATTACATATTGGAAAATTGAGTGATTTCCATAAAGGGAAGTTGCGTGTTTTTTATTGAATACCCTATAAGTTAGCTTTCTAGTAATTTCTACAAAAACAATTGCCGATGGCAATCATTTGTGATAATGAATGTTCTTCACTAGCATTCCTCAACTTACTGCTCCAAAAACATTTCATTTAATATCCCACAAGTCAGGTTTCTATGAAACAAAAAAAAATACAATTGCCGATCGTAACGATTTGGAATAAAAAAATTCGTCACTGCTGTCCTTCATTTCCTGTCATTTCTATGAAAACAATTGATAATCGTAAAGATTTGTTTTAAGGTTGGGTCATCACTACGTTCTTTAACTTCTCACTTTTATAAAATTCCATTTGCTACCCCACAAGTCAGGTTTCCATGAATTTTTAGAAAAAACAATTGCCTATCGTATTTCATTTCATTTCATTTTAAGAAAAAAATTAATATCAGTCGGTCCATATTTTTGACAATTCATTAGAACATGTCTATTCAAGACTTTTCATTTGATACCAAACACGATATATTTTTGATGACTTTTAGATAAACAATCGACAATCGGTCAACTTCCATTTTTTATATAATCATTTATCTCGTTTCTTCGAGACATTTCTATTGATACCCTATAAATGATTAAAAAAAATAATAATAATCAAACACAATTTACATTAATATTTGATCATGTAATAAAGACTTCTGTCAATCTGACACTTCTATTGTCATCTAGTCATTTTAAAAGTATCTACAGTCAATAATAATTTGCATCCTACATTAGCTTAATATTTCGCGTTTTTACTTTATTTTACTAAATTTAATCGTGTAACACCCACTTTTCTCAGGACGTCAATATACAATCAGAGTCAAAAATTTTTTTCGACATTTTTTAAATTTTTTACTTAACGTTTCAAAAATTTGCAAAATATCAAACACGTTTGTTCTATTATTCTAAATACAGATAAATTTACAAAACTTCTGCAACTTGTCTACAATTAATGTAATTTATATTTCAAAATTAAAACTGAACTGTCAAAACTGATAAGTTGTCATAGATGTTCATCTTAAAAATATCACGGCCACCACACTCTAAGTTGATTTTGGCCCAAAAATGCCTGTTTTTTCAAGTTTTCTCGCACATCATGTATAGGAAAAATATGAATTCATAAAAAGCACGCAGTACTAATCAAACTCTACATTTCTGTGAAAGTTTCATTCAAATCCGTCAAACCGTCTAGGCCCTAGGCTCAAACGAAAATCGTGATGAATCTATATATATATATATATATATATATATATATATATATATATATATAGATCAAAACGAAGTTTTCAAAAGAAGCAGAAGAACGCGAAGGACTCCTCCAAAAACAGATAAGGACACTGACATGAGTGACATTAAAGAATTAATGAATACTTTGTTGCAGGAAATTAAGGAAATACGCAAGGAAAACCAGGAATATAGAGAAATGCTAAATAAGGTTATGGAGGAAAATGCTGCGATGAAGATGGATATTGTGGCTTTAAAAACAAAGCTGGGCCAACTGGAAATTAGTAATAATAGAATGGAGAAAATAGATAGGGCTAATAGGAAGAACAATATAATTATAAGTGGCTTAAATATTGCAGAAAAAGATGAAAAAGATATTATACAAAGGGTAGAAAACTTCTTATTTCTACATATGCAGATTAATGCTAAAGTGAAACGAACGGTAAAAATTAGAGAAAATATATGTTTGGCAGAAATAGAAAATTTTGAGAAGAAGATAGAAATCTTAAAAACTAAAGCAAAATTGAAAAACGGGCTATTTAATAAAGTTTATATAAATAGCGATATGACAGAAAAGGAAAGGGAAATACAGAGGAAGATTAAACTAATAGCAGATAAAGAAAAGAGGGATAATAAACAAGTCAAAGTAAGGTACCAACAACTTATAATAAATGGAGAAAAATACGTATGGAGCGAAAGAAATAATAAGTTAGAAAAAACAGAAGCAGATCCAAAAAACGATGGAAAATAACAAAGAGTAGAATACATCAAGTGGAAACAAAAGAAACAAAAAGGCGTGAAAACGGACATGATTATTGGAAACTGATAACATGGAATGTAAGAGGTTTAAATGGAAAAGAATGGGAACTATATTATGAACTTAATAAAATACAGGCAGATATTGCAGGAATCACAGAAACAAAGAAAAAAGGCAAAGGCGAAATAACGACAGATGAAGGACATCTACTGATCTATAGTGGAGTACCGTATGATAAAAGAGCAGCTGCAGGGGTTGGATGTATAATAAATAAAAGATTAACAAAATATGTGCAAAATTGGGAAGGTTGGTCAGAAAGAATATTGAAAGTGGAATTAAAAGACAGCAACGAAGGGGTGAGAACCATAATAGTAGTTTACGGGCCTGACGAATGTGAAATAACGGAAGTGAAAGATAAATTCTGGGAGGAACTAAGCACAATAACAGAAAGTAGCGAAGGGAAAATCTACGTTGTAGGTGATTTTAATGCGAGAGTCGGAAGGAAGGACGAAAATACGACTAACGTTATAGGGAAGTATGGGGAAAATCACAGAAATAATAATGGCATAAGACTAATGGATTACTGTAGCATAAATGACTTAATAATAGCTAATACGTTTTACGAACATAAAGATATACATAAATACACAAGACAAGGCCCAATTGAAACCCAAAAATCACTGATAGATTACGTACTAGTAGAGAGAGAGAACAGAAATATAGTAAGAGATTGCAGAACAAGAAGAGGACCAGAAATCTTTAGTGACCATTATGTAGTAGAAGCAAAAATAAAAAAAGAAAGAATAACAGAAATAAAATATAAAAAAAATAAAAAAGAAATAACATATGAAACAATTAAAACATATAAGTTAAAAGACGTTACAGTAGCGAAAAGGTACAATGAAGAAGTTGTAAAACAAATAGAAAAACTAAAGATAAAGGAAGGAGCAGACATTGAAGAAAAATGGCAATTATTTAAAGCATTAATAAACCAAGCAGCAAAGGATATCTGTGGAACGATTAAAGTAAAAAGTAATAAAAAGCAAACAGCGTGGTGGAATCAAGAAATTAAAAATGCAATAAAATGTAAAAAGACAACATGGATGAAATATCTGAACGATAAAACCCAAAATAACTATAATGCATATAAAGAAGAACGAAAAAAAGTCAAAGACATGGTGAAAACAGAAAAGGAAAAATGTTGGAATAAATTTGGAGAACAGCTAGAAGCAAACAGTAAGGAAAACCAAAAGTTATTCTATAAGGCACTTAAAACAATTAGAACTGGAGAAAGAAATGAAAATTTTGTAATAAAAAATAAGGCAGGAGCTTTATTAACAGAGGAAAAAGAAGTCATGGAAAGATGGAAGGAATATTTTCAAGAACTCTTGAATGAAAGTGAAGAAAATATGAATATAGGATCAGAATTACATGAAAGAACAGAAGAAAATCTGCAGGAAATAACGATGGAAGAAATTAAAGAAGCGATAAAAATTCTGAAAAATGGAAAAGCGGCAGGTCACGATAGAATAACGACTGAAATGCTGAAGTATATGGGAGAAGGAGGAACTATATTACTGCTAGATATCTTTAATGAAGCTTGGAAACGAGGAAGAATACCAAAAGACTGGGAAGTAGCCGTTGTTATGCCTATATTCAAGAAAGGAGATAAACGTGATTGTAATAATTATAGAGGAATCTCACTATTGAGCACGGCATTGAAAGTATACGAGCGAATACTAGAAAGAAGACTGAGAAGGATAATAGAACCAACACTAGAAGAAGCCCAGAGTGGATTTAGAAAGGGAAGAAGTGTCCAAGACCATATATTCACAATCAAGCAGTTGACTCAGAAGACACTAGTAAGTAAAAATAAAGCATGTATGGCATTTATAGACTTAGAAAAAGCTTTTGATAGAGTACAAAGACAGAAAGTATGGGAGATCCTAATAGCAAGGAAAGTAAACACAAGATTAGTAAATGCAATCAAAAGTCTATATAACAAAAATTTGAATTACGTAATTAGTAAAAATCGAAAATCTGAAACATTTGAAACTAAAGGAGGCCTTAGACAAGGGGGAGTAATGAGTCCGGCGCTCTTCACAGTCTTCATGGATGATATCATAAAAAAGTGCAAACCGGACATGAAGAAATTGATAGTAGGATATCAAAATTTACAGAGAGTTGAAATTGGAGAATGTGCTTTTGCAGATGACGTTGTCTTATTCGCACGTAATGAAGCAAACCTTCAGCATAACTTAAATGTCTGGAATAATAAGCTAAGGGAAAGTGGAATGAAAATAAATGTGAGCAAAACAAAAGTGATGGTTATATCTAATGAGAGTCAAGCGATTAATATACAAATCGAGAATGAAAGAATAGAACAAGTTGAAAAATTTCAATATTTGGGGGTATGGATTAAAAACAATGGAAAACAGGAAGATGATATAAACGATAGAATAGACAAAACAGCGAGAATATTCCATATGATGAAAAACAGCTTTATTGGTAAAAAAGAAATCTCACGCAAGACAAAAATGACAGTTTTCAACACAATCTACCGATCAACATTGACATACGGCTGCGAATCCTGGGTGTTGACAAGAAGAATAAAGAGTAAAATACAAGCACTAGAAATGAAATATCTAAGAAGAGTGAAAGGTATTACGATGCTAGACAGAGTAAGAAATGAAGATATAAGAGAGGAACTCGAAACGAAATCAATAGCTGAATTTATTGAACAGAGGCAACTGAGTTGGTGGGGGCATCTAGTGAGAATGGATGACAACAGACCAGTGAAGAAGGTATGGACAGCCAGAATAAAAGAGAAGAGAGGACGAGGCAGACCAAGAGAAGAATGGAACGAAATTGTGGAGAAGACGTTAATTAAAAAAGGAACTACAGTGCAAGAAGCAAAAGTGTGTGCAAGAGACAGGAAACGGTGGTCAAAGTTCGTACACGATTAAAGACATAAACCCTACACCTAACGGTAAAGGGGTATTTGACTATATATATATATATATATATATATATATATATATATATATATATATATATATATATATATATATATATATATATATATAGGCACCGAATTAGCCAAAATAGTATATGGACTAGCGGCCCGACCTGCTTCACTACGTTCCTCGCTTCTATGTCAGTACATTGACGAAGAAAGCTCATTACTTCGTTCTTCGTTTCCATGCTAGTACATCGGCGAAGAAAGCTCGTCACTACGTTCCTCGCTTCTATGTCAGTACTAGACGAAGAAAGCTCGTCACTTCGTTCCTCGCTTTCAAGTCAGTGCATCGGCGAAGCAAGCTCATCACTTTGTTCCTCATTTCCATGTCCGTAAATTAACGAAGAAAGCTCGTCACTTCGTTCCTCGCTTTCAAGTCAGTGCATAGGCGAAGCAAGCTCGTCACTTCGTTTCTCGCTTTCATGTTACTAATATTTGGCACTTTAATTTAAATCTCTTCCGTGAGATATTTAATTCAATACCAAACACGTTTTTTGACACTAAGCAAAAATATCCTTCATGAGACTTTTGATTTGATACCAAACACGGTAGGATTTAAATAATATTTATAAAAAACAATTGACAATGCTCCAAATCAACTTTTTGACACTTGAGTTTAAAACTCCTCCGCAAGGCCTTTAATTTAATTTAATACCAAACACGGTAAAAATTAAATATCATTTATACAAAACAATTAACTATCATCCAAAACAATTTTTTGACACTTGAGTTCAAATCTCCTCCTTGAGACCTTTAATTTGATAGGATTGAAATAATATTTATAAAAAATAATTGACAATCGTCCAAAACAACTTTTTGACACTTGAGTTCAAATCTCCTCTGCGAGACCTTTAATTCAATACCAAACGCAGTAGGATTTAAATAATATTTATAAAAAGCATTTGACAATCGTCCAAAACAACTTTTTGACACTTGAGTTTAAATCTCCTCCGCAAGGCCTTTAATTTGATACCAAACACGGTAGGAATTAAATATCATTTATACAAAACAATTAACGATCATCCAAAATAACTTTTTGACACTTGAGTTCAAATCTCCTCCTTGAGCCTTTTAATTTGATACCAAACACTGCATAGTTTAAATAATATTTATAAAAAACAATTGACAATCGTCCAAAATTACTTTTTGACACTTGAGTTCAAATCTCCTTCGCGAGGCCTTTAATTTCATACCAAACACGGTAGGATTTAAATAATATTTATAAAAAAAACAATTGACAATCGCCCAAAACAACTTCTTGACACTTGAGTTCAAATCTCCGCCGCCAGGCCTTTAATTTGATACCAAACACGTTGGAAATTAAATAACATTTATACAAAACAATTAACGATCGTCCAAAACAACTTTTTGACACTTGAGTTCAAATCTCCTCCGCGAGACCTTTAATTCAATACCAAACACGGTAGGATATAAATAATATTTATAAAAAACAATTGACAATCGCCCAAAACAACTTCTTGACACTTGAGTTCAAATCTCTGCCGTCAGGCCTTTAATTTGATACCAAACACGGTGGGAATTAAATAACATTTATACAAAACAATTAACGATCGTCCAAAACAACTTTTTGACACTTGAGTTCAAATCTCCTCCGCGACACCTTTAATTCAATACCAAACACGGTAGGATTTAAATGATATTTATATGACACTTTATTTTAAATCTCTAATGTGAAACTATTAATTTAGTACCAAACACGGAAGGATTAGAAATAAAAAACAACTCATGATATAAAAAATTCTGAAATTGATTATAAATATTTAAAACGATCATTCTATATTAGATATGTAATTAACTTATTAAAATTTTACCGCCAAAAATACTTATAAGCATGAAGGTTGTCGAGCGGAGACATCTGTGTATTTTTTGAGAAGGAAAAAAACCATATATGAAGTGCAAAATAATTTTCAACTTTTTTGTGTTAAATAAGAAATTAACTCATTTGAATCTTACCGCCTAAATTCCTTCAAAAATAAAAACATAACCTTGTTAAAACACCATATCAAACGTCAAAACATAGATGTTTGTGTTATGAACTTCTATCTCAACTTTTACCTCATCTTTCTCTTTCTTGCCTGTGGCGTCAAAATCATAACCCTCCATTAGAAAAAATATGAAACAAAATTCATATTTAAATAAATTAAAAAATAGTAAACAATGTACGTACATTTATTCTAAACACAAATAAATTTATCTAACTTGTCTACAATTAAAGTAATGTATAATTAAAATTTCGAACTGAACTGTCAAAAATGACAAGTTGTCATTCTTTTTTTCAAAAAATTAAAGATAAAGTGTATTGACAGTTCACTTTGAAATTTTAAAAATAAATTACTTTAATTGTAGACAAGTTAGACAAGTATGGTAAAATTATTTCTGTTTAGAATAAATGGGCGTACATGCTTAATACTTTGTAAAATTTTAAAACATCAATTTAAAAATAAAAAAATTAATTTGAAAGTGAACTGTCAATACCCTTTATCTTTGAATTTTTAACAGAAGTAGCAACGCGTGTTATTTAACAAAAGCTACACGAAACAAAAAATTAGTTTATTTAATTAATATCTCGCACATCATGTGTAATAAAAATGTGAATTCATAAAAAGCACGTATTCCCAATCAAACTGTAGATGCCTGTAAAGGTTTCACTCGAATATATCAAACCGTGTAGGCTCTAGAGCTGCGCACAAATGGTTTCTAGGTAGCAAAAAATTTTAACTGAATAGTATATTGGACTAGCGTCGACCCCGCCTACGGCGGGGTCTCAGCTAGGGCTCCGCCATCTCTGAAAATGACATAAAACTTATGTAATTATTATATAATAGGAGAAAGGTAATTGGTACTGCATAGCGGTCGGTTCCGTCGGCCTCTCGCTACTATACACTACAACACAATATGGCTCAATTTTTAAGCGAGAATTTTTCTATCCTATACACGGAGAGGAAGTGATACTGACTTTAAACAGTACTAAGATAACACGTGGCTTTAAAATGATATGGTATAATATTTGTGTTTAAAAAAAATTTTGCTTCGTTCATCCTAACACTTAATTTGTTTTAATTATTAAATAGTATAGTTTAATTAAGCACAAGAATAAGCAATTGTTTTACAATATTTAAATATCAAATAAAATAATAACTAACCTAAAACAAAACTGCTTTACATTCACTGGTTTCCATGAAGACGGCTTAGTGGAGCGGGTAATTTTTGAACTGGAGCTGTTGGTCCACTATACCGAAAAACCGTGGTTTGATTTATTTAAATATTTTTTGTGTTATTATCAGCATGAATTTATTATTTAAAGAGTTTGATTTATTTTATAATATAATATTACATAATTTTTTAACATTTTTTTTCATACAAGCTTTTATATTTATTTAGACAGAAATAAAGATAGATTACAGTAAAATTTCTATTACATGTTATTGAAATAATTATTAATTTAATGAAGACTCTCAGTTTAATCTGGTCCTACATATGCCAGTATCAGGAATCTTCGCTTCCATATCCATAAACGTAATATTTGCGGTCTCCTACATGAATCACATTTTTGTAAAAATCCAAGATTTATTTTAATTTTAACTTACCAAGTAATACTGATTGTGGATGAAAGTAATATTCAAGATTCAAAATTTACCATCTTCACCAACTGGAGACACTCCAATTTCTCCGATATTGATTATTTATTATCAGAATCAAAGCGATATAACAAAACAAATATATGGAAATTAAGCCATCCATTGAGCCGTGGTTAAAAACCAGATTTGTAATTCGTTCAAGAAGTGAACAAGTTTGCTATCTAACGGCTACAGGTACATTTTTTCCAAAAGCGATCCTTTCATATATGTACTACATAATGATTTACAATAGGCTTTTCAACCACCTTCAAATTTAGCACATTTGGAACAAATTTTCAATAATACGCTTGAAAACAATGTCAAGAAATATAACAATTTATTTAAAAAATAAATATTACGCCTGTAATCAATTATTAAAAGTCCGTCCAATTCAAATATGACGTCTTAACGACGAATGACAGATAGAGATTGCGCGCTCATGATCTTGGCGTTGAGTGTTGTGATCTGTCAGTCAGCTGTTAGTTGTGTTATTAAGGTTATCTGTTGAAATCTTTAAATTATAGTTATGGAGTATTGATTTGTGCCAAGTTGTGAAAACAACAGCAACAATGATTCAAAAATATTAATCAAATACCAAACAATTCACAACGTACAGCTGTCATGTATCAACTTATTCAAAAGTTAAATTGAATATTTCTGTAATTCTACTCGGGAGGCGCGGGCGGCGCAGTTCTGTCATTCGTCACTATGTCGTCACACGGTTCAATATAGAATCTTTAGTAATTAATTACTGGCTTAATTATATTATAATATTGATGAAATACGAAAAATATTTATATATTAAAGTCTATTTTCGAAAAATAAAATTTAAAAAATATTGTTGAAGAGCCTATTGTCTGCCAAACTTATCCTCGACGAATGCACCAAATATCACAATTTTCGGGAAAACTTTATTAAAATTATCTCTGGATCAGCGCAGACTTGCTCAGCTTTTAACGAAACATTCACTTGTTCTCTGAAATATAACGACCTGTATCGTAAATTATTCAAGTTTGGAAATTTACCTTTGTATAGTTCAGATCCAAAATAATTATCATTATCACAACAAATAACACCTCAAATATTTATTTTTTACATTTCTAAGGATCTCATGTGCGTTAAAACCCATACGCCGTGATCATTTGAGATTATATTTACAAAGAGGATTGAATCAGTTATTTCTTTAAATGTAACATTGCCTAAAATAAGCAATAAAATTAAAAAGTTCTTAAAACGTGCATTAACAAATATTTACCTGGTAAATAATGTGATTTTTAAATTAGTAATTGTGCAGAGAAGTCGGTGTTATCAATGGACACTCAGGTTGCAGGTTGACCACTAGGTTATCTTAAATGCAGTTTGGGCCGTACTAAAATCCTCTTTAATGCTGATTTGGTTATATTAGTAATTAAAGGCAGTCGTCCAAATTGAGATTCTGACTGCACCAGAACAAATTATTTTACGAATGTCAAGCCATAAATGAGATGAATTGTTTTTAGAACGTATCTACAAATAAACAGAAATTAATTAAACAAATACAAAATAAATATTAATCAACTTTACCATTATTTCTTATGAAGACAAACTTGAAATATCTATTTGATTAGTTTCAATGTTTTTTTCTTCCATGGTATGTATGATATACTCCTGCCAGTCATTTTTATTTATTTTGTCTAAAAAAATGTTTTAAAAATCTCAGATAGCGATGTTCTTTTTCAGGGAATTACTAATGACAATAAGCGAACCAGGATCTAGCGCCGAAAAAATATAAATAGCTTGTAGTAAATTTATAAACACTTGCACATGCAAATTCTAGCAACCCTTCGTTGACGAATCTAGATTCACTTGTTATGTCAGGAATTTAAAATCATTTTCTTGCCGATTGGAATTTTCAGGCCAATTATCAATCTAATCAAACTTTTGTTTATATGCGGTCCGGGTTCATCATCTGCATCATAGTATTACCGCCAATATTTCCATTACCTTGTGAATCCTATCTAAATAAATAACTATTTATTAATATAGAATGTGTCACCCTGTAGACTCATTTAACTTTGGTATACGAGTAGTTTCGTTGTTTGTAACAACATGTAATAATAATTATTAAATAAAATATTAATATCAAATGTAAAAATTACCTGATATATTTTATCAACTGTTGAGATTTCAGAGCCTTAAAAAAATTGTGAGCAAGCGACGAATTTTCTTATTTTATTAGCACAATTTTTGTTTTTTACTCGAAAATTTCAGGGACAATGGTAAATAAAAACGACCATTATATATCCTGCTTGGTTACGCTGTGATTGACTCAATTTGCATTCATATATATTTTCCTTTAAAAGATGAAATACAAATGTAGAATATTTACCGATGTTTTTAACTGTGAAACTTGTATCGTATGTTGCTAATTCTAATTCAATGTCAATTCAAACTGCTTTGTTAGTATGGAATTTTTTTTTTCAAAACAGTACGTAGGAAACATGGATATTTCGAAATATAATTGTTTAATTCGAAATTGAAATTGTCGTTGACGAAATTCTACAAGTGTATAGCATTTCACCGATAATATCTACCTGCGAAATTCTAGGGTGGGAACGCATTTCAATTTCACAAATAAAATCACAGGTAGTATTTCATTTCAGTAAAGATTGCTGGGCTGAAATGGAAAGAACGTGTGTCGAGTTAAGTTTTCAATAACTTTGTGAAATTCGTGCCATATTTGTATGTATGTACATACATACCAAGTCTTCTAAACTTACAAGTTTTGTAAAAAAAATTGATGCTGCACTTATGAGTGAATATGTCTTAGTCGCGTGTTTAGTACAAAACATTAACCATTGCCGCGAGGAAGAGGTTATATTACCCAGAAACTATATACATGTAATTTATCTGATATATTAGATCAGATAATTTCAAATTGTAATTGTTTCATGGCAAAGACGATGGATTCAGTCATATTTTAAATGTAATGAGTTAACTTGCATCAAATATCCCTGAAATAGACAGAATAAAATTAATAATTCAGTTAAAACATACCTACATTAACAAATATTTACCTAGTAAGTAATGTGATGATAGTTAAATATTAACTTTACATAGAAGTGTGATATCCAAGCGCGATAAGATTTACTTGGGGTCGAATCTACCGATTGGTTAAAATATCCTAATACCGTATACTTAATCACATACGAAAAGTACAGGCTGACCACTTGTTCATCTTAAATGCAGTTTTGATTACAATCAAATCTCTAATGTCGTTTTAGTTACATTAGCAATCAAAGGCTATCGCTCCAACTGAGACTCTGACTACCAGAACGAATTACTTGTTATAAATATTTCCAAACTTTTGTTTACCATCTGCGTCACAATAATAATTCTGATTTTTTTGTTAGCATGTGATTCCTTCCTAAATAAATAAATATGTATTAATATATTTGCACAGAGATATTCACATAGTTTTTTCCGCACAAACCTTAATTACTTCAAGATATGCTACTCTGAGCCTTTTTATCGGATACTTGTCTTCATCAAATTAAATATTGAATAACAGTACTTAAAATCTGTTAATCCAGAACTTGCTCAATTTTTTAAGAAGTGCTCATTTATTCTCTGAAATATAAAGAACTGTCTCTTTTAAATTATTCAAACTTAGAAACTTACTTATGAATAGTTTAGATAAAAAATAATACCTGAAATCTCCAATGTTCATATTTCAAAGGCTGTCTTTCTATGCATTAAAATTCAATCATTTGCGACCATAATGATGTGATTTTTATTACATATTATTTACTGATTGACTAATTTAATAATCAAAACACTCAACTTAACCTCACAACTTTACTTTATGACACATTGGTAGGTTCGTCTATCTGTCGATTGTTTGGAACAAGGTGACAGCATGATAAAATCGTCTTTTTTCTTTGTAATCAGTTGATTGAGATTATATTATCCAAAAAATATAAACTTCTATAATTTATCAGAAATATTTGGTCTCATGTCTGATAATACTAATCAGAAACTTTTTAAAATAATTACTGAAATCCTATTTCAAATTGTAATTGTTTCTTGACAGAAAAGTTGAATTCAGTGTAAGGAGTTAGCTTGCATGAAATATCCCTAAAATAAATTAAAAATTTTCTTGAAAAATACATTAGCATATATTTACCTGGTAATTAATTTGATGATTATTAATTAGCAAATGTACATAGAGTGCTGCTGCGTTAAAGTGCTACGTACTACATATTGTGGTTCGATTCTATCGGTCGGCAAGTGTGTAAATCCAGATTGGGTTTTTGATTTCAGCAGTACGAATTATATTTGGACTGTCAAGAGAATGAGCGCGTGCGACGGGCTCACAGCGATCGCAGCGCTGCCAAATGTCAAGCGTCCAGTGGACCGCTGTTTGCAGCGCTTTTTGACAGCGGCTGCTACAGCGTTCGCAGAGTAAACAAACAGCGTATATCTATCCTTGTCTAGAATTGTCATTATTTTTACAATATTTTCTGTAACTCATACAGCTTTATAAAATTATTATTAATATCATCTAAATCCATAATTTTATTGATTTAATTATTGCAATAAATTGTTTACTTTATGTAAATAAATTTCTTTGGCAATTTACTTGAACTCTTAACATTTGAAAATAGTACGTGGGAATTGTGTTCAGCGAATTCACAGCGGCTTTTACCCAGCAGCTTGGTGACGTTTCGCAGCGCTTTTATATCGGCTGCACATCGGTTTTGGCCTGCCGAACACGGCCAATAATTCATCTGTAGTTACAATTATTGTACACAGAACGTACCTACGAAGTACAAAAATAGAAATTAATTAAATTAATACAAAATTTATATTAATCAACCTTACCATGATTTCTTATTTAATTAAAATAGAAGAAAATTATTAGTATCAACATTTCTTGATAAAAATGTTTAGTTTTCATTTTAATTCATATAGAATTAAATTCCACTTAAGAATCTGATAAACATCTATAAACCTGTTAGAAGTAGATTGTAACTGAAGCTCTTGAATTAAATTTAGGAATTTCACGATGTTTTGAAAATCAATGTTCTAGAGAGCAGATCTATATTATTTTATTATCAAATTTCTTGGACCGATGTTTTATCCAATGATCGTGGTAGTAGTACCGGGGATGAACTGCTTGACTTTTTCCTAAATATTTGGTTTTTATTAAAAAATAGTTAAATGAAATAAAAAACTTGGTAATACTACTTACATATTTCTTTGATCTCGTATATTAATAAACATGATTCACATCTCATTCACACTCTCAGTCATACATGGCGCAATTGGTTTTTTGTTGCCATTTTGCTATTAGCATGTTTGATTCATTTATCATTTTTGTTATTTTGTTTTACAATATTTTGTATTACGGTAATGCCCTTTGTTATATGGTGTTTTGTAATACTTCATGCTTTAATAAATTAAGGTGCACAGTTAATTTAAATTTAATATTATTATTAAATTTAATTTTATGAATCTGAATATTTATTATGGCAAATGTGGCGAAAAATTTCGAACCACCACCGCTATCGAATTTAAAATCTGCGAGCCAGGCCTTTGCCTCAACTGCAAATTAAACATGGTACTGTTATTAAAATGAAAGTTATACCGTAAGCAAAAAAGTATTAACTTGAGCAATTCACATTAGACTGCTTATTTGCATGTCACTAATAATTTCTATTAATATTTCGCATAATATTGTATTAATGCATTTTAAATGTGTATATTTAGTTAAACAATATATTTTTGTGATGAACAAAAATTCATTTTATCAATGAAAAAATCTATTCTGCCTCGAAAAAGGTAGAAATAATATATAAAATTCAGCGGTAATCAATCACGTTAATTAATAATATTTATATAAGGTGCAAAGGCCCAGCAACGCAGATTTTAAATTCAGCAGTAGTGGACGAAATTTAGCGTCAAATTTGCTAGGGCTACAAGAATATAGTTAACCTTTTATAAATATTATTCAGTACCAAATTTGCAGGAGAAACATGTTTTAGCGGGACTTCAATTCTTGATGTGTATATATCTATATATTTCTTTGATATATTCTGTATATTGCATATTTTATCATTTAAAATGTTATTTACAAATTTTCATTTAAAAATTTAAATAAACTACAAGTGCACATGGTTTTATTAAAAATAAATATAATTTGTGAATGTGGCGAAATATTTCGATCCACCACCGCTATTGAACCTAAAACCTGCGAAGCCAGACCGCTCCTATCTCAGCTGCAAAGTAATTTTGATACTGATATTAATTAATACTATTTATAAAAGGACGAACGGCCCAGCAACGCAGATTTTAAGTTCAGCAGTAGTGGACGAAATATTCCGCCATTTTCACTAACTGCATTGAACCCTTTATAAATAATATTAAACCAGTATCAAGTTTGCAGGAGATTGTATTATTATTTTGTGTTTATTTAAAGATTTGTTCATGTTAATGCACTGATATTTAAATATTTTCGATCAATATTGGGTATTAATAATATTTAATTAATTTATAAATTCTTTATGATCGAATTTTTTTAATAGCTGTTTGTAAATATTGAAATTTTTAATATCTTTTTTTCAATTTTTCATTCTTTTTAGAATTAACATGACTATTTAATTTTTACAAATTTTTATTTATAGAAGGAATAATTTTATGTTTATGGGAAATAATTTAATTTTTATGGCACTTGTTGATAATAATATATTTATTTATTTAAAATTTCCCTAAAAACAATGTTGGGCGTGTATCCTTCCTCTTTTGCCTCATCTATGTTAATGTCAGGTAATTTGATTTTCAAATTTTCAAATGATCGTACGCGTGACATTGCAACGTACAATTGGCCATGTGTAAATACAGGTTTTTCTAAATTAATACCCACGAAATCAAATGTTTGACCTTGTGATTTATTTATTGTCATTGAAAATGCTAATCTTATGGGAAATTGTCTACGTTTTAAAATGTATGGCAAATTACTGTCTGTCGGTGCTAGGTCTATGCGAGGAAGGAAAATACGCTGTCCCATGCTTTGACCAGTAATTACTTCTAGATCTAGATAATTGTTATGCATCTGTTTTACAATTAATCTGGTGCCATTACAGAGACCACGTTTCGGGTTCATATTTCGCAATAACATGACTATCGCGCCGATTTTTAACGATAATTTGTGTCGCGGCATTCCGCTAGGAGTTTCTTTATTTAATATTTCAGTTGGGTAATTTAATTGATTTGACTCATCGCATTCAGCTGTGTCCGCACTGTAATATATTCTAGTGGGTCCGGCAATTTTATCTAACACTAGGTCATTTAGTTTCATAGTGTCATCATTTTTAGGCGATAGAATCGCTCGATTTACGAAAGTGTACACATCTTGTGGCATAATAGCGTTTGTACCGAATATTTCATCGGCTAGAGAACCTTTAGATAAACATTTTGATGGAATTGTAATTATATCATTTAAACCATTGCCAACTTGTAGTAAGTACGCGGAAAATTCTTGTTCATTTTTATTGACACGCATATTTTGTTTTAATGAAAACTTTTTAAACAATGGCCACAGTGGGCTTTGCGTCATGGAAATTTCAATTATTGCCGTTCTATGGTTCGTATATTTGACAATCGGTAAACATTGTCGAAAGTCTCCGCCTAATATTACAATTTTACCACCGAAAGGAACTGAATTGTTTTGCAAATCTTTGAGTACTAAATTGATTGCTTTAAGTGCGTGCCACGGTGCCATGGTAATTTCGTCCCAAATAATTATAGACGCTTTTTTAATTAATTTCCCGGCGTTGCTGTTTGCACTTATTTTACATACACTATTTTCGTGTATTGGAATGGGGAGTTTGAACACAGAGTGTACCGTTTGACCACCCTTTAGCAAAGTTGCTGCTATTCCAGTCCAAGCAACTGAAATGACTGTGTGACCTTGACCCCTCATTATGCTAATGAGTGTGTTGTATAAAAAGGTTTTGCCAGTTCCACCTGGGCCGTCAACAAAGAAATATCTATTTGGACATGTTGGGTCGTTTACCGCATTCAAAATTTGCTGTAATATTTCATTTTGTTCAGTATTGAATAAAGCAACATTTCTTTCGCCTTCGCGTTGTTCAGCGTCGCGGTCAATTTGATCGTCTAAATTATCTATATCATTAGTTTGATCTATTTCTGGAAGACCAAAGTCTTTTATCTGGAACCTTTGCATAATTAGAATTTCCTGAATGTTTGTCAGGCATTTATTTTGTGATGTTTGCCTCGAGTAATGTAACAGATAATCTTCCATCATGTCATCTTTGAATATATCCCACAATGCAACTGCATTGATGGACGTGTGGAAACAAATTAAATATGCAAACAATTCACGCAATTGTTTTGGGAATTTGTCAACTACTGCTTCTTGCATACAATTGAAACACTCGTCGTCATTTGCCAATAACCCTTTGGCGCGAGCTGCTTCTAAATATGTATTATATAATTTTCCGTCTACTGTGCGTAAGTGTTCGAAACTTTTTGCACCGGAAGCATTAACTAAGAGCATTCGTAAGTGGAATCGCTCAATGTCTTTCGGACTCACCGAAATCATTCTGCCAATAGGCGGTTTTGTTTCTTTTTTTCGCGCCTGCCATGTATTCTTGCTCGTAAACACGTAATATTTAGGTATATCCATATACCGATATTGTTGAGCAGTAATATCTGTTTGATTTAGTAAGAACCACGCAGTGAGTGTGGTATTTCGTTTTCCCGCACGTTCAACTGCCTGTATAACTTGCCCTGGGGCGAACACTACAGCTTGTTGGTTTTGTAAATGAACAGAGAGTTCGAAAATCGTGTGGGACTTGTCGTGCAATGGATACTCGAGCAATCGCCAGATACTTTCTGGAGGGGAAACGTACCGTGTATATAAATACCCGCTTATTTCATCCCACTGGACAGTTTTACTTTTATCTACTTGGCCAAGTTTGACCGAAGCGCAATCATGACCTTTACAAAAGTATTTACAAATGTATTTAATACTTTTCACCGATGAACAAATCTCGACATTGATGTGAGTACGATATTTTTTTAACAAGTAAGGATTGAATGGAATGATCCAACGGTTATCTACTGTATACTTGATTGTACCATTTCTAAACAAAATGTACATTTTTGCATTATTGTCACGGCGTTTGTAAAGCGGGTATCCGTTTATGTTTTCATACGTTTCATTTCGGAAATCTTTCGGATATTTTTTCGTGCATTTATTGTCGGCCATGCAAGGCGAATTTTTATTGAAAATACCGCAAGGACCGTGTATCATGTGCGACTTGACAATTTGGTACAATTCTGGCTCTAAGTCTTCGTCTGGTATTTCTGCACTTACGATGGTATCGATGTCATCTTTGTTGCGAATCTTACTTTTTTCATCGAGTGTAAGCAACAAATGCATGTGTGGTAAACCGCGTTTTTGAAACTCGATTACGTACATGTAGGCCAATACTTTACCGACAATATCTCCGTGGAGAAATTCGTTTAGCATACTTTTAATTTTACCATAAAAAACACGTGTAACAATGTCGGGCCTATCTGATGCTGTTTGACCTTCATGCAATTGCGCGGTAATTTCCGGCCATTTTGGGTTACATGTTGCAGTAACAAACAAATCTGGTTTGCCAAATTCACGAACTATTGCCATTGAATTTTGATACATTTTTTGCATAAATCTACTGCCCCCTTGGAATGTTGATGGTAAAATGATCATTGTGCCAGGCTTTGCACCTTCTAGACTTGCTAAATTGTTTATATGATCCATTAACCCACTGTACAACTCTACTCTGAAGGTAGGTTGATTAAGACGAATGTACGTTAATCGTTCGCTTTCAATTTTCACGTAAGCATCAACAATATATTGTTGTGTTAGTTTGCCGGCTTGTAAACAAGGATTAAACTCACCCCGGTCAGTTAAGCGATTTGTGTAAAATTGAAGTGGTGTCATTTTCTTAATACCGTCAGCTTGGCGCAAATGCATTCCCCAACCAGCGTTGCCCCGTGGAAACAATAGTGGGTAGCACATTGGGTCACAGTTTTCACTGTACTGGTTGATTCGAACGCTATTTTGACCCCTAGGATGAATGGCAATATCACGTTGGCATGGTGGTTCGCCGTTATTTGAACTAAACACAACAGCGACTTCATTGCAAGTGGGAACATTGTACGTGCGCTTGTCTTTTGTTCGATCATTTACTAACCACAGCTGTATTTCCGGTACGGTTTGATTATTTTGACCGGCTTTGGCAATTTCAAGAGTTTCGACCTCTTTCAACATTTTGAATGCCTCGTAATATGGATTTATTTCTCGAATTATTAAATCCAGTTTTTGCATTATGTCTGCTTTACACTTTTTGTTATTGTCAATGTTCATTCGCTTGTTTAACGCGTCAGCGGTATCTACAATGTACAATTGAGCGTACTTCTCTGATTCCCCGTTGACGGGATATAAAGAAGTGGTACTATGATATATTTGACCGTGAATACGGAATGTATAAGGGCCTTGGCCTGGGGGCGGAGCTATCTGGGCACCCATAGATGCGAACGCGAGTGCACTATTGTACTTTCGGATATTTTCTTTGAAATTTTTGCTATCTGAATCATTTCCCATCATCAAATCTTTCATGTATTCAGGATAGTCTGTCAGTTGATCAGGAATCAGCTTTCCCTTGCGACAGCAGTGGCTAAATTTGCCATCTGTCGGTTTCTCAAATGCGAAATTTCTCGATTTGCAAGTCACGCAAATGACATTCATGTCACCTAAGCTATGTTGTTCAATAACATTGTCACAGTACTTAGTTGCTAATTTATAAGAACTTTTGGAAACATTTAAAACATTGGATTTTTTTTTAACAGCTTTTTGTTTATTTGTGTCATTATTTAATTTGAGCCTTTTTTGTTTCTGACTTTCAGTTTCATGCTCAATCGAATTTTTTAATGTGTCCCTAATTCGTTTTAGCCGATCGTTTTTTTCAGTTGGTGTTTCAATTGAAATTAACTTTTCAAAGTTTGCCCTTAATTTACTCAACCTAAGTTCCCTTTCATCATCTGTTTCTTTAGCAATACGAACAAAGTTATATTGCCTTTGTTGTTTTAAGCGTTGCTCATTTTGTTCTTTTGTTTCTGCCGCTTTTCTTTTCTGATAGTTTTGACTCAACTGCATTTGACGAACGACCGGGAAGGGCGTTACTTGTCGCGACCTGAAGATTTCCGCGGCGTGCGGTCTAAGACGGGATATATCGAAAGTTTCGTGTTCGGGATTTCGATTAAACAAAATACTCGTACAGAATGCAATCGCGAATAACCCACAATCATACCCATTCGTCTGCCTTTGAACTTGCGCTATTCTAATTGGTGGTTGAAAGGGAAACAAACGTGCTATGTACGTCTTCACGTCATCATGAACGAAACCTTTATTCATGCTATCATAAATTGTCACGGTCGCCCCATCGTAATATAAACTAGACCAGTGACCGATTTTTCCTTTAAGTCTTTCGTACATAATTTGAATATGTTTCGCGCCTTGTGCAATTGGTTGTATACGGTCAGGAGCATATAAATATACAGTGGGCTGTGGAACAAATTGAGATATTGCGCGAACCAAAGAAAAGAAATTATCTATATGAATATCTTCCAAATATCCGCTCAAATTTAGTACAGTGTTAATGTCATCATTCGATAAAGTACCTAATAAAGCGTCTCTGTCATTTTGAATTTCTATCGCTTTAACATCAATTATATTCGCAGGTTTCACATAATCAATTTTAACTGTTGGTTTGACAACTACGGATTTCGGTTTTTCTTCTACCTGATTTTGATATCTTTTGATTCTATTCTTACGTTTAATTTGATCCTTAGACGGCATTTTGAATTATTTTTATTAACAATTATAATATAGTTTTATTTAAATTGTAGTAAATATTGTCAGAATTTTTTTAGTACTTACAGGTTTTAGAGTTCGCTGTTTTACTGTTATTTATTTAATAAATACCTCCAGCACCGGAATCTCAGATAAAACTGGCTTTGTTACTGACTGTTCTGTATTATTCTTTGCCGTACAGAAACTTTGCTCAGGATCAATCAGGTTAGTTAATTACAATTCAAATGAACGGGTACAAATATATCACTTGCCGAGATCTACAAAAGCAGAGTGCCACACCCTAAATGGGTAAATGACGTAATAATATATTTATGTTGTTCAAATCTAAAATACAAAAGGGATTTGATTTAGTTAAAAATAAATGCAGACATGAAATAAATAGGGGCCTTATATTTCATGACTTAAAAATTTAAATCTGATTCGCTCTACAGCAATGTATTCGGTGGTCGTGAATTAAAAATTATCAAAGTAATATATCATAACTTCAAAAAAAATTAAATACATAAAATAATATTTACCTTTACTGGAATTGTACAATATGGGAGAGACTCATGTTGCTAAATGAAGATTTGCAAATTTAATTGTCCTTGAATCTTGCACTAATGGCTACAGGTCTCTAGGGGTGGTTAGAATAGGTAAATACTGTCCAAAATATTCTAAACACACACACACAACTATGAATTAATAACGAAATTAATTACTTTCCAATAAACTACAGTAATTTACAGAGCACATTGAAAAATTACTGCTTCTTTATGAATAGTAAACAATTCAGTTAATTGTTTGTTGCCAAGACAATTTTCATTTCACATTTTTCTGTGCAAACTCTGACTACCTATTCGCTAAATGAACCCGTTGTCACCTGGTGGTAAAATTATGAACTGCCAAGCAATGAGATTTATGGCCGGTTGCACAAACGTTAATAAAAATATGATTGTCCGTTGAAGATTCGTTAATCAGTTGTTAACGGTTCGTCAAAGGATCATCAAGTTTTAATTAACAGCAGCGAGGAGATAGTTAAATGTACGGCCGCTTCCATAAGTTTTAGTTCAATCTAGCTAATATAGATGGCGCCATTATCGCAGTTCAGAACTCCTCGGATCAATTCGTATATTTGAAATGACCTGTCAAAACGGAATTTATGGGCGCCGATTATTACTAACAAGACAGAAAACAAAACTGGTTTGTTTTTCAATAGTGTTATACGAAGTGAAATATTTTTGGGTAAAAGCACGAAACAAGGTAAAACTGTAGTTTACGACCAAAAGTGAAGTTAGCTACGGATCACCAATGATGTTTGGTAGATATGATATGTCCAGCTGTCAACGAGAATTGACAATTTGTAAATTATACAAAACACAAACAAAAATGTTCAATATGTCAGAAGAGGAATTTATGGAAGATATTCTTGTTGCAATATTAGAAGAATGCTGCGACATGTGCAAATCTGCTGCCAGAGAAAACGAAAGAAAGGTACCAAAAAGAATATTATGCATATAATTTGAACAAAAATTATGTTGATCTGCGTCCGCTGATCTGCAAACGCGACGCTTTTTTATTGGTTACAGAAAAGGCAAATATGTAAAGCAAGTTATGGGAATTCATTCTATTGGAGGTGTCCCGAAGAAAGTTGCCAACTTCTTAAAATTAAAGAACCCGGAACTTTATACGCGGCATTCGTTTAGGAGGTCATCAGCTTCTATGCTCGTAGAAAATGGTGGTGACTTATTATCACTAAAAGAACTTGGAGGTTGAAAATCATCGACAGTTGCAGAAACTTATATTGAGAACACCGTCTCCAAAAGAATGAAAAAAACTGTTTAAACCACAAAATGAACTAGTTACATTAACAAATCAAACGGCTGCAATTTTAAGTAGCGATGTAGGTATAGGTTTTCCATTTGATTCAATTAAAATTGAAAATAATAGAAATTGTAACATTAATTTTCATATACATTGTGACACCAGCAAATAAATTATCACTAAAAAATCTAAATATTGTTACATTAACTTTCATGTATATTATTGTAAGAACAAATGAATAAATTGTTTCTAAATATCTAAATTTTATGTTATTACGAAAAATTTTGAACGCCACACGGCCGATATGTAAATAACGGATTCGGCTAATTTTAAACAACGGCTATCGCCTCGGTTTACTAATTTCAGACGAATCCGTTATTTGCTTCATATCGGCCTAATGATGTTAATAACTATTTACATGCAGTTAATTTTAATATAGCTCAAAGAAAACAACAAATTACTGTTTCATTTATTTAATTTCAAAGTATTTTTTTTTACAAATTACTGTTTTAACTTTTTAATTTATAATTATAATTTTTTGATGAATTTGATATAACTTTGTGTTCTTTTCGCTCTTCCAAAGCATTTATATATTTTTGCCTGAAATATAGTTTACTATTATGCTCAGCAGATAAAAGTTTCTTATATAATTTTTTTGGGTTTTCTTAATTGAACTTTTCTTTCGGATGGTATTTTTGCATGGGAGGATTCACGATGAGATGATTCTTCGATTGTTTGAGAGGGTCCAGATCCAGGATTTGATGGAGCAACTGACTTGGGTAGAATTGGGTCCGGATATTTGAGTCGATAATCACAAGAATATCTTCAACTATTATTAAATAATTTCATTAATGAAATAAATTTAACAAAAAAAAATGTTACTCATATATTCGGCTGCACTGTCAAACATAATTTCAAGAGGCTGAATTTGCTCCCGAAATTCTACTAAAAGCACCTAAAAGTATCTCTTTTTCTTTGCCCAAAAAATATTATACATACGTGTTCCGCAGGAACATTTCTTCTTATATCCCTTTTCATGTTGTAGAAAATTTTTAATTGTTTTACAGATCGTGGTCCCAATTCTGCAGAGGAGTTAAAATTTTATAGCTCATGTTTCATTCTTTTTGTCTGTTTGACACTTGGGTTAGTATATGTGGCGCGCGCAGCCGCAGAGATCTTTATTGCGACGTTGACTTGTAATCAATCGAACACCATGTACACATCACGTAACTTGAGTTTGATTAGAGATTTTATTTCTTTCCTGCAGCCCAATTTTGATTTAATGATTTGATGATCTATTAGTTAATGAGAGATTTGATGAACATTTATGCAACCGGCCATTAAGGTATATGATTATTCTTGTCCGCCATTTTGGTTCCAAGTATCATATCTGTCAAAATTTATTTCTTGAAATACTGTAAAATCGAACTACGCAGTAATAATACGAAAAAATATTATTAGAAACTATTTTTCTGACCTCCTGAACTGTAAACATAACAATCACACATCATTTACGTTTGCGAGAACGCGCACCGATATTTTTTAACTTTTTGAGGCCATTAAAATAAAAAGTAACTTTGTAATAATAAAGAATGATTGAAAAAAATCTAGTTAACGCCAAAATCGTTAAATAAAGTAACATAGAAATAAATAAAACTAAAAATTTTATTAAAAAATTACATTTGCCAGCAGCGCCATCTCTTAACACTTATCCTAACTAAGTATCGATGTTTCACAGTTGGCAATTGCCACATAACCAATAAAATGTCAAAAGATAAAACTTATTGATTGCATTGATGATTTATTTTATTTTAATTATATTAAATGAATTGTAATGCAGAATATCGAGAAAGGTAGGTAACATTTGAATCGCTCATATAGTCTATGCCGGAATTATTAAATTGTCATATTTTTAGGTTATAATTGGAAGTTTTCCTTTTCAAGTAGTTTTAGATATTACGAAATATCTGTGTTTTTGCAAATCATAATTGAATAAATTGTCCAAAAAGATTTTTTATTTTGCGATACCAGCTCTGTGAAATATGCCAAGAGGATGTTTTTCAGTGAAATTGTTGCCTCTCTTCTCGTCACACCAAACCACAAAAACTTGAAATATCTCGTAACGTAATTTATAATTTCACAGAGTAGTTCTACATTTGATAATGACACTTTATACAAATTGTTGATTATTTTCACGTTCCACAGTTTTTCAAAGCGTCTCGATCCACAGCTTATTATAAATATTAAATAGGAAAATTTATGGAAAATACATATGAATAAATATAGCAAAAAGTATGTCGGCCAGAACATGTAATACATTATGAATGCGTTAAGTCGTGCTTCAATACAAAACTTCGCGCTGTAAAACTAAACTTAACGCACGTATAATTTAAATAACTATTCCACTTACGTGTATGATATATAACACAGTACAACAAATTTTTACCTTTTTTTGTAACTCGGCAGTCCGTAACTGGTTCAATTTCTTTTAATATGAAGAGAAATCAAAAACATAATTTCCTTGATTTGTTTTTACGGTCAGAATTTAGATTTTTGCGATTTTAGAATTGACAGGTATCACTTACACTAAAAAAATTCAATCAGTTGCAACTGTTAAAATATGTAAACCATTTCAACTTCTTAAATTTCTTGAAATATTTTATTCAAATATTTTCGCTATCTTTTTCACATTTTACAATAGTCTAACTTACTTTCAATACCTCCCATATGTTGTCAAACTTCATTAAATACATTCAAATTGAAACGTCAAAGCTGAAATTCAAGCTGTTATTCATTTTAAAATCAACAAAGTTCACTTTCATAGCAACCCACACACTTTGATCCGTAAACGCATTTCCGCCTTAATTATTTAATATCTCGCACATCATGTGTAATAAAAATGTGAATTCATAAAAAGCACGTATTCCAAAAAAATCCCTAACTTCCAGTAAAGGTTTCACTGAAATCGGTCAAACCGTCTAGGCTCTAGAGCTGCGCACAAATTTGGTTACTAGGCAGATGAAAATATAGAAAGTGAATTTTGCCTTTTAGTATATAGGACTAGCGGTCCGACCTGCTTCGCAGGTCTGTCCCCTAGGCTCCGCGTCACTAAAGAAGATTACAACCGAAAATGTAGAAAAATAAATTAAGTAGACTTATATAACTTCGTTCCTCACTTCCATGTCAGTCCTAGACGAAGAAAGTTCGTCACTTCGTTCCTCGCTTTCAAGTCAGTGCATCAGCGAAGTAAGATCGTCACTACGTTCCTCGCTTCCATGTCAGTACATTGACGAAGAAAGCTCGTCACTTCGTTCCTCGCTTTCAAGTCAGAACATCGGCGAAGCAAGCTTATGCCTTCGTTCCTCGCTTTAAAGTCAGTGCATCGGCGAAGCAAGCTCGTCACTACGTTCCTCGTTTCCATGTCAGTACATTGACGAAGAAAGCTCGTCACTTCGTTCCTCGCTTTCAAATCAGTACATTGGCGAAGCAAGCTAATGCCTTCGTTCCACGCTTTCAAGTCATTGCATCGGCGAAACAAGCTCGTCACTACGTTTCTTGTTTCCATGTCAGTACATTGACGAAGAAAGCTCGTCACTACGTTCCTCGCTTCCATGTCAGTACTTTGACGAAGAAAGCTTGTCACTTCGTTCCTCGCTTTCAAGTCAGTACATCGGCGAAGCAAGCTCGTCACTACGTTCCTCCACCAGACCTTAAATTTGATACCAAACACAATAGGTTTTAAATAATATTTATAAAAAACAATTGACAATAGTCCAAAACAACTTTTTGGCACTTGAGTTCAAATCAACTCCGCGAGACCTTTAATTTGATACCAAACACGGTAGGATTTAAATAATATTTATAAAAAACAATTGACAATCGTCCTAAACAACTTTTTGACACTTTAGTTCAAATCTCCTCTGCGAGACCTTTAATTTGATACCAAACACGGTAGGATTTAAATAATATTTATAAAAAACAATTGACAATCGTCCTAAACAACTTTTTGACACTTTAGTTCAAATCTCCTTCGCGAGACCTTTAATTCAATACCAAACACGGTAGGATTTACATATTATTTATAAAAAACAATTGACAATCGTCCTAAACAACTTTTTGACACTTTAGTTCAAATCTCCTCTGCGAGACCTTTAATTCAATACCAAACAAGATAGGATTTAAAAAATTTTTATAAAAAACAATTGACAATCGTCCTAAACAACTTTTTGACACTCTAGTTCAAATCTTCTCTGCGAGACCTTTAATTCAATATCAAACAAGGTAGGATTTAAATAATATTTCTAAAAAAACAATTAACGATCGTCCAAAACAACTTTTTGACACTTGAGCTCAAATCTCCTCCGCGAGACCTTTAATTTGTTACCAAACACGGTAGGATTTAAATAATATTTATAAAAAACAATTGACTATCGTCCAAAACAACTTTTTAACACTTGAGTTCAAATCTCCTCTGCGAGACCTTTTATTTAATGCCAAACACGATTTGATTTAAATAATATTTATAAAAAACAATTGACAATCGTCACTTTATTTTAAAGCTCTAACGTTAATTTAGTAACAAACACGGCAGAATTAGAAATAAAAAACAACTGATGATTGTTCAAAAAACTTTTTGACAATTCTACGAATTTAGATTAAAAAAATTCTGAAATTGATTATAAATATTTAAAACGATCATTTTATATTAGATAACTAATTAACTTTTTAAATTTTACCGCCTAAAATACTTAGATGTTGTCGAGCAGAGACATCTGTTCTATTTTTTGATAAGAAGAAGAAACCATTTATGAAGTGAAAAATAATTTTCAACTTATTTGTGTAAGATTAGCAGTTAATTCATTTGAATTTTACCGCCTAAAATCCTTAAAAGAATTGAGGTTGACAAGCAAGGACATCTGTCATATTTATTTTAAATTTGAAAATAATATGGAAAAAAATTAATATTTTTAAAAAAATTTCAAAATAATCGATTGTTAATTTATTCTAAACACAAATAAATTACCAAATTTTTCTAGCTGAACTACAATTAAAGTAATTTATATTAAAAAAAAACAGACTGAAATGTCAAAAATAACTAGTTGCACAAAAATTTGTGAAAAGTGACAGCTACAATTTTTATTTTTTTAATTAACTTTTAAAATATTTACAAAATAGTACACATATTTGTTCATTAATTCTGAATACATATAAATTTACATAACATTTTCAATTTGTCTAGAATATATGTAATTTATAAATAATTTTTGAAACAGAACTGTCAGAAATGACAAATTGAACATAAATTTTTGTAAAGTTACAACCAGAATCAACAAACTCCACTTTCATAGCTACCGCACACTTTGATCCATAAACCTTTTTTATTTAATATCTCGCACATCATATGTGCTAAAAATGTGAATTCATAAAAAGCACGTATTCCCAAAAAATCTCTAACTTCCAAAAAAGGTTTCAATGAAATCGGTTAAACCGTCTAGGCTCTAGAGCTGCGCACAAATTGTTACTAGGCAGATGAAAGTATAGAAAGTGAATTAAGCCTTTTAGTATATTGGACTAGCGGCCCGACCTGCTTCGCAGGTCTGTCCCCTAGGCTCCGCGTCACTGAAGAAAATTACAACTGAAAATATAGAAAAATAAATTGGGTAGTCTTAAATAATTTCCAATTTATACCAATTGGCGAAGCAAGCTCGTCACAACGTTCCTCGCTTCGATGTCAGTACATTGACGAAGAAAGCTCCTCACTTCGTTCCTCGCTTCCATGTCAGTGCATCGACGAAGCAAGCTCGTCACTACGTTCCTCGCTTCCATGTCAGTACATTGGCGAAGCAAGCTTGTGCCTTCGTTCCTCGCTTTCAAAACAGTGCATGGGCGAAGCAAGCTCGTCACTATGTTCCTCGTTTCTATGTCAGTACATTAACGAAGAAAGCTCGTCACTTCGTTCCTCGCTTCCATGTCAGTGTATTGACGAAGCAAGCTCGTCACTATATTCCTCGTTTCTATGTCAGTACATTAACGAAGAAAGCTCGTCACTTCGTTCCTCGCTTTCAAATCAGTGCATGGCGAAGCAAGCTCGTCACTTCGTTTCTCACTTTTATGTTACTACTATTTGGAACTTTAGTTTAAATCTCTTCCGTGAGATATTTAATTCAATACCAAACACGTTAGGATTTAAATAACATTTATTAAAAAACAATTGACGATTTACCAAAATAACTTTTTGACATTTGAGTTGAAATATCCTTCATGAGACTTTTAATTTGATACCAAGAACGGTAGGATTTAAATAATATTTATAAAAAACAATTGACAATCGTCCAAAACAACGTTTTGACACTTGAGTTTAAAAGTCCTCCGCGAAGCCTTTAATTTGTTACCAAACACGGTAGGAATTAAATAACAATTATACAAAACAATTGACAAACGTTCAAAATAACTTTTTGACCACATGAGTTCAAATCTCCTCCGCGAGGCCTTTAATTTGATACCAAACACGGTAGGATTTAAATAATATTTATAAAAAACAATTGACAATCATCCAAAACAACTTTTTGACACTTGAGTTAGAATCTCCTCCGCTAGGCCTTTAATTTGACACCAATCACGGTAGGATTTAAATAATATTTTTAAAAAACAATTGACAATCGTCCAAAACAACTTTTTGGCACTTAAGTTCAAATTTCCTCCGCGAGGCCTTTAATTTGATACCAAACTCGATAGGAATTAAATAACATTTATACAAAACAATTAACGATCGTCCAAATTAACTTTTTGACATTTAAGTTCAAAACAACTTTTGATACTTGATTTCAAATCTCCTCTGCGAGATCTTTAATTCAATACCGAACACGGTAGGATTTAAATAATATTTATAAAAAACAATTGACAATCGTCCAAAATACCTTTATAATACTTTATTTTAAATCTCTAACGTGAAACTTTTAATTTAGTACCAAACACGGCAGGATTAGAAATAAAAAACAACTGATGATAAAAAAAATAATTCTGAAATTGATTATAAATATTTAAAACGATCTTTTTATATTAGATAACTAATTAACTTATTTAAATTTTACCGCCTAAAATACTTAGATGTTGTCAAGCAGAGACATCTGTTGTATTTTTTGAAAAGAAAAAGAAACCATCTATGAAGTGAAAAATAATTTTCAACTTATTTGAAGTTTAGAAGTTAATTCATTTGAATTTTACCGCCTAAAATCCTTAAACAAACAAACAAAGAACATCTGTCATATTTATTTTAAATTTGAAAATAATATGGAAAAAAATTCATATTTAAAAAAATTTCAAAATAATAATCATGTTGGTTAATTTATTCTAAACACAAATAAATTACTAAATTCATCTAACTGAACTACAATTAAAGGAATTTATATTTGAAATTTCAGACTGAAATGTCAAAAATAACTAGTTGCACAAAAATTTGTGAAAAGTGACAGCTACAATTTTTATTTTTTTAATTAACTTTTAAAATATTTACAAAATAGTACACATATTTATTCATTAATTCTGAATACAGATAAATTTACAAAACCTCTTCAATTTGTCTAGAATATATATAATTTATAATTAATTTTTGAAACAGAACTGTCAGAAATGACAAATTGAACATAAATTTTTGTAAAGTTACAACCAGAATCAACAAACTCCACTTTCATAGCAACCGCACACTTTGATCCATAAACCTTTTTTATTTAATATCTCGCACATCATGTGTACTAAAAATGTGAATTCATAAAAAGGCGCTATTCCCAAAAATTCTCTAACTTCCGGTAAAGGTTTCACTGAATTCCGTCAAACCGTCTAGGCTCTAGAGCTGCGCACAAATTGGTTACTAGGCAGATGAAAATATATATAGAAAGTGAATTTTGCCTTTTAGTATATGGGACTAGCGGTCCGACCTGCTTCGCAGGTCTGACCCCTAGGCTCCGCGACACTGAAGAAGATAGCAGTCTCTTTGTTCCTCGCTTCCAAGTCAGTAAATTGGCGAAGAAAACACGTCACTTCATTCCTCACTTTCATGTCAGTACATTGGCGAAGAAAACTCGTCACTGCGTTCCTCGCTTTCATGTCAGTGTCTCTTAACTTCCCGTCTCTAAAACAGTTCGTTTAATACCCCTAAGTTAAGTTTCTAGTAATTTCCACAAAAACAATTGCTGATCGTAATTATTTATGATAAAGAAGGTTCATCACTACTTTTTCCAACTTTTTGAACCTGAAAGGTTACATTCAATACTTCACAAGCTAGGTTTAGGGGAATTTTCAGAAAAGCAATTGCCAATCGTACTGATTTATAATAAAGATCGGTCATTACCAAGTTCCTCAATATTTCACTTCTGAAACATTTTACTAGATACCCCACAGGTCGCAAATATTCATAAATTTTAAGGAAAAATAATTGGCGATCGTAATTGGTTTGCGAAAAAAATTACGACAAACACAATTAATAAATTTTCTGGCCTCCTGAAATGTAAACATAACAATCACACATCATTTACGTTTGCGGTAACTACGATTTTACAGTTTCCATGTTGTTTGAAACACCGCGGTGCGGGAACGCGCACCGATATTTTTTAGCTTTTTGAGGCCATTAAAATACAAAGTAACTTTGTAATAATAAAGAATGATTAAAAGAACTCTAGTTACCGCGAAAATCGTTAAATAAAGTAACATAGAAATAAATAAAACTAAAAATTTTATATAAAAATGACATTTGCCAGCAGCACCATCTCTTAACATTTATCTTAACTAAGTGCCGATATTTCACAGTTGGTAACTGTCACATATCTAATAAAATGTCAAAGGATAAAACTAATTGATTGGATTGATGAAAATTGGTGATTTATTTTATTTTAATTATATTAAATTAATTGTAATACAGAATATCGAGAAAGGTAGGTAACATGTGAATCGCTCATGTAGTCTATGCGGGAATTATTAAATTGTCATATTTTTTAGGTTATAATTGTTGCCTTTCTTTTCGTCACACCACACCACAAAAACTTGAAATATCTCGTAACGTAATTTACATTTTCAGAGAGTGGTTCTACTTTTGATTATGACACTTTATATAAATTGTTGATTATTTTCACGTTCCACAGTTTTTCAATGCGTCTTGATGCACAGCTTACTATAAATATCAATTATGAAAATTTATGGAAAATATATAGCCATAAAGAAATATTGTAAAAAGGTATGTCGGCCAGAAAATGTAATACATTATGTGTGCGTTAAGTTTATTATACATCGCTCAGTTTTATTAAAGCACTCCGCTGCGCGTCGTGCTTCAATACAAAACTTCGCGCTGTAAAACTAAACTTACCGCACGTATAATGTAAATAACTATTCCGTGGATATTACCAAGACCAAGTGTTTTAATTTTTACCCTGCAATAGATTTCAAGTGACTTAAAAAAAATGATTATCTTCGAACTCCTAAAACATTTCATTTCATACCCCACAAGTTAGATACCTAAAAAAAAATTAAATTTAAATTAAACACAATTTGCATTAATATTTGATCATACAGGGTGTTGACCGCGACCCCGGAACATAGGACTTTAACATGTAAAATCATACTTTCGTAATTTCCTGCTTAACAAATTATATTAGACAAAAAAGTTTCAAATAAAGTTGAGAGATCATAAAATTCTACATCAGAATCAATAAACAGAATTACATTTACATGCCCTATAACGCCAGAAATTAAATATGAAAATATTAAAAATTAGCTCAAAAATCGGGTTAGCTTTGGAAATGAAACAAAATTGTATACAATTGGAAATGAAATTGTATTTTTAATTAATTATTATTATAAATTGCATAATTGACTATTTTTTTTTAGAATTTTGTTTCATTTCCAAGGCTAACCCGATTTTTGAGCTAATTTTTAATATTTTCATATTTAATTTCTGGCGTTATGGGGAATGTAAATTTAATTCTGTTCATTGATTCTGATGTAGAATTTTATGATCTCTCATCTTTATTTGAACCTTTTTTGTCTAATATAATTTGTTAAGCAGAAAATTACGAAATTATGATTTTACATGTTAAAGTCCTATGTTCCGGGGTCGCGGTCAACACCCGGTATAATAAAGATTTTTGCCAGTCTTCTTGGCAATTTAAAAATACAGCTAATAATAATGTATAATAATTTGCATTCCATATTGTCGACTTTACCTAATCTAACGTCAAAGTAGAATAAAATCGTGAAATTTTAACGGAAATTTTTTTCCTTTAAATTTCGCGGTTTTTTAAATTTTTATGAAATTTGATCGTGTAATATCAACCATACCCAGTCTTACGTTATCTTGTCAGTTACACTTCAAAGTACAACCGAAGCGAATAAATTTAAACTTGTCTATTCAAGATTCTCATTTGATACCAAACACTTTATTTTTCTGATGTCTTTTATGAAAACAATCGACAGCCGCCATTTTCTATAGTATCATTTGTCCCGTCTATTCGACATCTTTCTTTGGATACTCAAAAAGTGATTAAAAAAAAAATTTAATCAAACATTTAACAACTTAATTAATATTTGATCATGTGATAAAGACTTTTGTTAATCTGATATTTCTATTGGTAATTTAAAAATATTATCAATAATAATGTACAATAATTTGCATTCTCCTTTGTCAACAAATTTGGCGGATTCACTTTATTATTATTAAATTTGATCGTGTAATACCAACTTTGCATAATCTAACTTTAAAAAAAATTAAGTTGGAATTTTTTTTTTAATTTCAAGGTTTTATTTTATTTTTATTAAATTTGTTCATGTTATAAAGACTTTTGTCAATCTGTAATTTCTATTATTATCTTGGCAATTTAAAAGAACCGTCAATAATAATATATAATAATTTGCATATTACATTGTCGACTAATTTATCGCAATTACTTTATTTTTAATAAATTTGATCGTGTAATACCGACTTTTCCTAGTTTAAATAAAAGTTGCATCAAAGTGAAATTTTTTTTATTGGAAATTATTTTATCATTTAAATTTTATTTTTATTAAATTTGATCCTAATGTAATAAAGAATTCTGTCAATCTGACATTTCTATTATTATCTTGTCAATTTAAAAATACCGTTAATAATAATAAACAATAATTAGAATTCTACATTTTCGACAAATTTGGCGGATTAACTTTATTTCTACTTAATTTGATCGTGTAATACCGACTTTTCTTAGTTTAACGTCAAAATAGCATCAAATTGAAAAATGTTATTCGAAATAATTTTTTCCTTTTAAGTTCGCGGTTTTCTTCATTTTTATAAAATTTGATCGTGTAATACCCTCCTTCTTCAGTCTAACGTCAGTTTGACAGTTATACTTTGAATTTAAATTTCCCGGTTTTATTTTATTTTCAGTAAATTTGATCGTATAATACAGATTTAGCGTCACCATAACATATAAACTTCAAAATGCAATCAAAAAGAAAAATTTTATTAGCCATTATTTTTAATTATTTTAATTGACTTGTCTAGAATTAATGTAATTTGTAATTAAAATTTCAAACATCTGTCAAAAATAACACGTTGCATAAAAATTTGTGAGAAGTGACAGCTACAATATAAATTTTTGATTACAATAATGCAAATATTTGATTACAATAATGAAAATACTTGATTACAACAATGAAACTCTTTCATTACAATAAATAATTATATAAAACAATAAAAGTATATTATTTTCACACTAAAAATTATTATTCTAATCTCCATACCAATATTTTAAAACTGATCCTGGTCAAAATGTGTCCGTATAAATAGCTGCCGAAAAATATTTCCTCTTGGAATATTAGCAGGTTGTTGACAGGGTAGAGTAGCATAGTTTTCATCATGAATATGACAACTTTCGTCATCAACTGTTTGAGATTTAAATAATTACGTAAGATAATTTAATTGTATTTAATAAGAAAACTGTTGACATATGTACTGTAATCTTCCTCTGCATGAATTTTTCTTATATTATATAATGCAGCTAATGCTATATTGCTTCATTAGTATTTAATAATTTTATGCGTAATTCTATAGTTGATATCTTGTAAATACAACAAAATTTCATTTTATCATTGATGCTTGATTTATTTGTATATGTTTTTCTCTACAACATAAAATAAAAATATATCTTCCTACTATGTATTATATTTCATTTCACTAATTTAATAAATGAAGAATCAACTTTTTTAACGATTCCCTCACTCGATATACCGTGAAATGTCAAAATTTTTCACAAATTCAGGAATACATTATGTTTACACTTTGATAGCCCTAATACATCGAATAAAATTAGTTTCATTGGTATTTAATCATTTCGTACATAATTGTATAGTATTTCATAAATTCTTGCGTGAAAATATAACCAAACTTATGGTTGATTTTTTTTTATGGAATTTTTGAAATATGAGTTCCCTGCAATATAATCGGGAAAATGTATATTGTACAATTAAATTATACACACTTACCATAAGTTATAATTAATTTTTGGTTGTTTATGTAAAAAACAACATTTTTAATCAATACACAATACTTCAATCTGTACAAGGATTTTGAATTAAAAAGTTGTATGTTTTCATTTTGACTGCTCCTAATTCATCCAATACAATTTGTTTTATAAGTATTTATTAATTTCTTCCGAAATTCTATAGTATTTTCAAATTTAACTTGTTCTTTGTCCATATAACCTAATTTATATATGACATTTATAATGAAGTTCGTAATGTATTTCCTGCAAAATTATTAAAAGAAATGATATTCTATAATTAAATTATACACTTACCATGAATTTAATTTAATTTCAGTGTATTTGTAATTTAGTACGTGACCCAAACTATTTTTCATAAAATATTGACGTTTACAAATCAATTTGAATTAATTGAAACTGTCAAAATATGTAAATCATTTCTACCACTTTAAAAAATTTACAAAATAGTACTCATGTTCGCTCCATTATTCTAAACACAAATAAATATACCAAACTTATCTAACCTGTCTACAATTAAAGTAATGTATAATTAAAATTTAAAACTGAACTGTCAAAAATGACAAGTTGTTCTTCATTTTGTCAAAAATTTAAAGATAAAGTGAATTGACAGTTCACTTTGAAATTTTAAAAATAAATTACTTTAATTCTAGACAAGTTAGACATGTTTGGTAAATTTATTTCTGTTTAGAATAAATGGGCGTACATGCTTAATATTTTATAATATTTTAAAACATCAATTTAAAAATAAAAAAATGAATTTGAAAGTGAACTGTCAATACCCTTTATCTTTGAATTTTTAACAGAAGTAGCAACGCGTGTTATTTAACAAAAGCTACACGAAACAAAAAATTAGTTTATTTACTTAATATCTCGCACATCATGTGTAATAAAAATGTGAAATAATGAAAAGGCCCTATTCCCAGCCAAACTGTAGATGCCTGTAAAGGTTTCACTCGAATATATCAAACCGTGTAGGCTCTAGAGCTGCGCACAAATGGTTTCTAGGTAGGCAAAATTTTTAGCTTAATAGTATATTGGACTAGCGGCCCGACCTGCTTCGCAGGTCTGTCCCCTAGGCTCCGCGTCACTGAAGAAGATTACAACTGAAAATATAGAAAAATAAATTGGGTAGTCTTAAATAATTTCCAATTTATACCAAACAATTGGCGAAGCAAGCTCGTCACTACGTTCCTCGCTTCGATGTCAGTACATTGACGAAGAAAGCTCGTCACTTCGTTCCTCGCTTCCATGTCAGTGCATCGACAATGAAAGCTCGTCACTACGTTCCTCGCTTCGATGTCAGTACATTGACGAAGAAAGCTCGTCACTTCGTTCCTCGCTTTCAAGTCAGTGCATGGCGAAGCAAGCTCGTCACTTCGTTTCTCGCTTTTATGTTACTACTATTTGGCACTTTAGTTTAAATCTCTTCCGTGAGATATTTAATTCAATACCAAACACGTTAGGATTTAAATAACATTTATTAAAAAACAATTGACGATTTACCAAAATAACTTTTTGACACTTGAGTTGAAATATCATTCATGAGACTTTTAATTTGATACCAAACACGGTAGGATTTAAATAATATTTATAAAAAACAATTGACAATCGTCCAAAACAACGTTTTGACACTTGAGTTTAAATGTCCTCCGCGAGGCCTTTAATTTGATACCAAACACGGTAGGAATTAAATAACATCTATACAAAACAATTGACAATCGTTCAAATTAACTTTTTGACACTTGAGTTCAAATCTTCTCCGCGAGGCCTTTAATTTGACACCAAACACGGTAGGATTTAAATAATATTTATAAAAAACAATTGACAATCGTCCAAAACAACTTTTTGACACTTGAGTTAGAATCTCCTCCGCAAGGCCTTTAATTTGATACCAATCACGGTAGGATATAATAATATTTTTAAAAAACAATTGACAATCGTCCAAAACAATTTTTTGACACTTAAGTTCAAATCTCCTCCGCGAGGCCTTTAATTTGATACCAAACTCGGTAGGAATTGAATAACATTTATACAAAACAATTAACGATCGTCCAAATCAACTTTTTGACATTTGAGTTCAAATTTCTACTGCGAGACCTTTCATTCAATACCAAACACGGTAGGATTTAAATATTATTTATAAAAAATCAATTGACAATCGTCCAAAATACCTTTATGATACTTTATTATAAATCTCTAACGTGAAACTTTTAAACACGGAAGGATTAGAAATAAAAAACAACTGATGATAAAAATAATAATTCTGAAATTGATTATAAATATTTAAAACGATCTTTTTATATTAGATAACTAATTAACTTATTTAAATTTTACCGCCTAAAATACTTAGATGTTGTCAAGCAGAGACATCTGTTGTATTTTTTGAAAAGAAAATGAAACCATCTATGAATTGAAAAATAATTTTCAACTTATTTGTGTAAGATTAGAAGTTAACTCATTTGAATTTTACCGCCTAAAATCCTTAAAAGAAATAAGGTTGACGAACAAAGACATCTGTCATATTTATTTTAAATTTGAAAATAATATAGAAAAAAATTCATATTTAAAAAAATTTCAAAATAATAATCATGTTGGTTAATTTATTCGAAACACAAATTAATTACCAAATTCGTCTAACTGAACCACAATTAAAGGAATTTATATTTGAAATTTCAGACTGAAATGTCAAAAATAACTAGTTGCACAAAAATTTGTGAAAAGTGACAGCTACAATTTTTATTTTTTTAATTAACTTTTAAAATATTTACAAAATAGTACACATATTTGTTCATTAATTGTGAACACAGATAAATTTACAAAACATCTTCAATTTGTGTAGAATATATGTAATATATAATTAATTTTTGAAACAGAACTGTCAGAAATGACAAATTGAACATAAATTTTTGTAAAGTTACAACCAGAATCAACAAACTCCACTTTCATAGCAACCGCACACTTTGATCCATAAACCTTTTTTATTTAATATCTCGCACATCATGTGTACTAAAAATGTGAATTCATGAAAAGGCGCTATTCTGAAAAAATCTCTAACTTCCGGTAAAGGTTTAACTGAAATCCGTCAAACCGTCTAGGCTCTAGAGCTGCGCACAAATTTGGTTACTAGGCAGATGAAAGTATAGATATATAGAAAGTGAATAAGCCTTTTAGTATATGGGACTAGCGGCCCGACCTGCTTCGCAGGTCTGTCCCCTAGGCTCCGCGTCACTGAAGAAAATTACAACTGAAAATATAGAAAAATAAATTGGTTAGTCTTAAATAATTTCCAATTTATACCAAACAATTGACGAAGAAAGCTCGTCACTTCGTTCCTCGCTTCCATGTCAGTGCATCGATGAAGCAAGCTCGTCACTACGTTCCTCGCTTCCATGTCAGTACATTGGCGAAGCAAGCTTGTGCCTTCGTTCCTCGCTTTCAAAACAGTGCATGGGCGAAGCAAGCTCGTCACTATGTTCCTCGTTTCTATGTCAGTACATTAACGAAGAAAGCGAGGAACGAAGTGCATGGCGAAGCAAGCTCGTCACTTCGTTTCTCGCTTTTATGTTACTACTATTTGGCACTTTAGTTTAAATCTCTTTCGTGAGATATTTAATTCAATACCAAACACGTTAGGATTTAAATAACATTTATTAAAAAACAATTGACGATTTACAAAAATAACTTTTTGACACTTGAGTTGGAATATCCTTTATGAGACTTTTAATTTGATACCAAACACGGTAGGATTTAAATAATATTTATAAAAAACAATTGACAATCGTCCAAAACAATGTTTTGACACTTGAGTTTAAATGTCCTCCGCGAGGCCTTTAATTTGATACCAAACACGGTAGGAATTAAATAACATTTATACAAAACAGTTGACAATCGTTCAAAATAACTTTTTGACACTTGAGTTCAAATCTGCTCCGCGAGACCTTTAATTTGATACCAAACACGGTAGGATTTAAATAATTTTTATAAAAAACAATTGACAATCGTCCAAAATACCTTTATGATACTTTATTTTAAATCTCTAACGTGAAACTTTTAATTTAGTACCAAACACGGCTGGATTAGAAATAAAAAACAACTGATGATAAAAAAAATAATTCTGAAATTGATTATAAATATTTAAAACGATTTTTTATATTAGATAACTAGCTAACTTGTTTAAATTTTACCGCCTAAAATACTTAGAAGTATCGATGTTGTCGATCAGAGACATCTGTTGTATTTTTTGAGAAGAAAAAGAAACCATCTATGAAGCGAAAAATAATTCTCAACTTTTTTATGTTAGATAAGAAGTTAACTCATTTGAATTTTAACGCCTAAATTCCTAAAAAGAATCGAGGTTGACGAACAACGACATCTGTCACAATTATTTTAAATTAAAAAAAAAAATATGAAAAAAAAATTCAAATTAAAAATAATTACAAAATAATAATTATGTTTGCATATTTATTCTAAACACAAATAAATCGCCAAACTTGTCTAACTGAACTACAATAATTTCAGACTGAAATGTCAAAATAACTAGTTGCACAAATATTTGTGAAAAGTGTAAGCTACTTTTTTTTATTTTTTTAATTGACTTTTAAAATACTTACAAAGTAGTACACATGTTTGTTCATTAATTCTAAACACAGATAAATTTACAAAAAATCTTCAAGTTATCTAGAATATATGTAATTTATACTTAAATTTTGAAACAGATCTGTCAGAAATGACAAATTGAACATAAATTTTTGTAAAGTTGCAACCAGAATCAACAAACTCCACTTTCATAGCAACCGCACACTTTGATCCATAAACCTTTTTTATTTAAAATCTCGCACATCATGTGTACTAAAAATGTGAATTCATGAAAAGGCCCTATTCCAAAAAAATCTCTAACTTCCGGTAAAGGTTTGACTGAAATCCGTCAAACCGTCTAGGCTCTAGAGCTGCGCACAAATTTGGTTACTAGGCAGATGAAAGTATAGATATATAGAAAGTGAATAAGCCTTTTAGTATATGGGACTAGCGGTCCGACCTGCTTCGCAGGTCTGTCCCCTAGGCTCCGCGTCACTGAAGAAGATTACAACTGAAAATGTAGAAAAATAAATTGAGTAGTCTTAAATAACTCCCAATTTATACCAAACAATTGGCGAAGCAAGCTCGTCACTACGTTCCTGGCTTCCATGTCAGTACATTGACGAAGAAAGCTCGTCACTTCGTTCCTCGCTTCCATGTCAGTGCGTCGGCGAAGCAAGTTCGTCACTACGTTCCTCGCTTCCATGTCAGTACATTGACGAAGAAAGCTCGTTACTTCGTTTCTCGCTTTCATGTTACTACTATTTGGCACTTCAGTTTAATTCTTGTCCGTGAGATATTTAATTTAATACCAAACACGTTAAGACTTAAATAATATTTATAAAAAACAATTTACAATCGCCCAAAACAACTTTTTGACACTTGAGTTCAAATCTCCTCCGCGAGGCCTTTTATTTGATACCAAACACGGTAGGAATTAAATAACATTTATACAAAACAATTAACGATCATCCAAAACAACTTTTTGACACTTGAGTTCAAATCTACTCCGCGAGACCTTTAATTTGATACCAAACACGGTGGGATTTAAATAATATTTATAAAAAACAATTGACAATCGTCCAAAACAACTTTTTGATACTTGAGTTCAAATCTCCTCCGCGAGACCTTTAATTTGATACCAGACACGGTAAGTTTTAAATAATATTTAAAAAAAAACAATTGACAATCATCCAAAACAACTTTTTGACACTTGAGTTCAAATCTCCTCCGCGAGACCTTTAATTTGATACCAAACACGGTAGGTTTTAAATAATATTTATAAAATACAATTGACAATCGTCCAAAACAACTTTTTGACACCTGAGTTCAAATCTCCTCCGCGAGACCTTTAATTGAATACCAAACATGGTAGGATTTAAATAATTTTTATAGAAAACAATTGACAATCGTCCAAAACAACTTTTTGACAATTTAGTTCAAATCTCCTCTGCGAGACCTTTAATTCAATACCAAACTCGGTAGGATTTAAATAATTTTTATAGAAAACAATTGACAATCGTCCAAATCAACTTTTTGACACTTTAGTTCAAATCTCCTCTGCGAGACCTTTAATTCAATACCAAACTCGGTACCATTTAAATAATTTTTATAAAAAACAATTGCCAATCGTCCAAAATAACGGCAGGATTCGAAATAAAAAACAACTGATGATAAAAAAAATATTTCTGAAATTCATTATAAATATTTAAAACGATAATTTTATATTAGATAAGTAATTAACTTATTTAAATTTTACCGCCTAAAATACTTAGAAGCATCGAGGTTGTCGAGCAGAGACATCTGTTGTATTTTTTGAGAAGGAAAAAATGAATTGAAAAATAATATTTATCATTTCTGTTAGAAATTCACTCATTTGAATTTTACCGCCTAAAATCCTAAAAGAATTGAAGTTGACGAACGCAGACATCTTCTGTTATATTAATTTTAAATTTGAAAAAATATAAAAAAAAATTCATATTTTAAAAATTTACAAATTAGTAAACATGTTTGCTCATTTATTCTAAACACAGATAAATTTACAAAACTTTTTCATCTGATCTAGAATTAATTAAATTTATGCTTACACTTTCATACAGATATGTCAAAAATGACAGGATGAACACAAATTCGTGAAAAGTGACAGCTACAATTTTAATTTTTTTCATTGACTCTTAAAATATTTACATTATAGTACACATGTTCACTCATTTATTTTAAACACAGATAAATTTACAAAACATCTTCAACTTGTCTAGAATTAATGTAATTTCTACTCAAAATTTGAAACAGATCTGTCATATATGTCAAATTGAACAAAAATTTGTGAAAAGTTACAACTACAATCAACAAAGTACACTTTCGTAGCAACCCGAGGCCCCCCCTGATGGAAAAATTTAATGTCTTTCGCATTTAATATTTCGCACATCATGTGTAAGAAAAATATGAGACATGCAAAAGGCACTGTTCCACAGGGACCTTTAACACCCAAAAATATTTTCACCCGAATACATCAAACTGTCTAGGCTGTAAAAATGGGCAAAAGTGGTTGTTAGATTGGTCAAAGTATAGAGTGACAGTTCAGACCCACGCCGATTAGTATATAGGACTAGCGGCCCGACCTGCTTCGCAGGTCTGTCCCCTAGGCTCCGCGTCACTGAAGAAGATTACAACTGAAAATATAGAAAAATAAATTGGGTAGTCTTAAATAATTTCCAATTTATACCAAACAATTGGCGAAGCAAGCTCGTCACTACTTTCCTCGCTTCGATGTCAATACATTGACGAAGAAAGCTCGTCACTTCGTTCCTCGCTTCCATGTCAGTGCATCGACGAAGCAAGCTCGTCACTACGTTCCTCGCTTCCATGTCAGTACATTGGCGATGCAAGCTTGTGCCTTCGTTCCTCGCTTTCAAAAAGTGTTCGGCGGAGCAAGCTCGTCACTATGTTCCTCGTTTCTATGTCAGTACATTAACGAAAAAAGCTCGTCACTTCGTTCCTCGCTTTTAAGTCAGTGCATGGCGGAGCAAGCTCGTCACTTCATTTCTCCGTTTTCCGTGAGTTATTTAATTCAATACCAAACACGTTAGGATTTAATAACATTTATAAAAAAAAACAATTGACGATTTACCAAAATAACTTTTTGACACTTGAGTTGAAATATCCTTCATGAGACTTTTAATTTGATACCAAACACGGTAGGAATTAAATAACATTTATACAAAACAATTAACGATCGTCCAAAACAACTTTTTGACACTTGAGTTCAAATCTCCTTCGCTAGACCTTTAATTTTATACCAAACACGGTAGGATTTAAATAATATTTATAAAAAACAATTGACAATCGTCCAAAATACCTTTTGACACTTAAGTTCAAATCTTCTCTGCGAGACCTTTTATTCAATACCAAACACGGTAGGATTTAAATAATTTTTATAGAAAAACAATTGACAATCGTCCAAAACAACTTGTTGACACTTGAGTTCAAATCTCCTCTGCGAGACCTTCAATTGAATACCAAACACGGTAGGATTTAAATAATTTTTATGGAAAACAATTGACAATCGTCCAAAACAACTTTTTAACACTTTAATTCAAACCTCCTCTGCGAGACCTTTAATTTGATTTCAAACACTGTAGGATTTAAATAACATTTATAAAAAACAATTGACGTTCGTCCAAAATAACTTTTTGAAACTTGAGTTTAAATCTCATGAGCAAGACCTTTAATTCAATACCAAACACGGTAGGATTTAAATAACATTTATACAAAACAATTGACAATCACCAAAAACAACTTTTTGACACTTGAGTTCAAACCTCTTCTCCGAGACCTGTAATTTGATTCCAAACACGGTAGGATTTAAATAACATTTATAAAAACAATTAGCGATCGTCCAAAATAAATTTTTCATACTTGAGTTTAAATATCATGATTGAGACATTTAATTCAATACCAAACACGTTAGGTTTTAAATAACATTTATAAAAACAAATTACGATCGTCCAAAATAATTTTTTGACACTTTAGTTTAAATCTGATGAGTGAGACCTTCAATTTAATGCCAAACACGGCAGGATTTAAATAACATTCAGAAAAAACAATTAACGATCGTGTATAATAATTTTGTGACACTTGATTAGAAATAAAAAACAACTGAAAATTGTTTAAAATAACGTTTTGACAATTCTACGAATTTAGATATAAAAAAAATCTGAAATTGATTATAAATATTTAAAACGAATTTTTTATATTAGATAAGTAATTAACTTGTTTAAATTTTACCGCCTAGAATACTTAGAAGCATCGAGGTTGTCGAGCAGAGACATCTGTTGTATTTTTTGAGAAGAAAAAGAAACCATCTATGAAGCGAAAAATAACTCTCAACTTTTTTATGTTAGAAGAAGTTAATTCATTTGAATTTTACCGCCTAAATTCCTTAAAAGAATTGAGGTTAACAAACAACGACATCTGTCATATTAATTTTAAATTTGAAAAAATATGAGAAAAAAAATTCAAATTTAAAATAATTACAAAATAATAATAATGTTTGCATATATATTCTAAACACAAATAAATTACCAAACTTGTCTAACTGAACTACAATTAAAGTAATTTATATTTAAAATTTCAGACTGAAATGTCAAAATAACTAGTTGCACAAAAATTTGTGAAAAGTAACAGCAACAATTTTAATTTTTTTAATTGACTTTTAAAATACTTACAAAATAGTACACATGTTTGTTCATTAATTCTAAACACAGATAAATTTACAAAACATCTTTAAGTTGTCTAGAATATATGTAATTTATACTTGAATTTCGAAACAGATCTGTCAGAAATGACAAATTGAACATAAATTTTTGTAAAGTTACAACCAGAATCAACAAACTCCACTTTGATAGCAACCCGCACACTCTGATCCGTAAACGCATTTCCGCCTTATTTATTTAATATCTCGCACATCATGTGTACTAAAAATGTGAATTCATGAAAAGGCGCTATTCTGAAAAAATCTCTAACTTCCGGTAAAGGTTTCACTGAAATCCGTCAAACCGTCTAGGCTCTAGAGCTGCGCACAAATTTGGTTACTAGGCAGATGAAAGTATAGATATATAGAAAGTGAATAAGCCTTTTAGTATATGGGACTAGCGGTCCGACCTGCTTCGCAGGTCTGACCCCTAGGCTCCGCGACACTAAAGAAGATAGTAGTCTCTTTGTTCCTCGCTTCCAAGTCAGTAAATTGGCGAAGAAAACACATCACTTCGTTCCTCGCTTTCATGTCAGTGTCTCTTAACTTCCCATCCCTAAAACAGTTCATTTAATATCACTAAGTTAAGTTTCTAGTAATTTCCACAAAAGCAATTACTGATCGTAATTATTTGTGATAAAGAAGGTTTATCACTACTTTTTCCAACTTTTTGAGCCTGAAACGTTACATTAAATACTTCACAAGCTAGCTTTAGGAGAATTTTCAGAAAAGCATTTGCCAATCGTACTGATTTATAATATAGATGTGTGAATAAAAATGTGGAAATATAAATAGATAGTCTTAAATAACTTCCAATTAATACCAAAAAATTGGCGAAGCAAGCTCGTCACTACGTTCCTCGCTTCCATGTCAGTACATTGACGAAGAAAGCTCGTCACTTCGTTCCTCGCTTCCATGTCAGTGCATCGACGAAGCAAGCTCGTCACTACGTTCCTCGCTTCCATGTCAGTGCATTGACGAAGAAAGCTCGTCACTTCGTTCCTCGCTTTCAAGTCAGTGCATGGGCAAAGCAAGCTCGTCACTTCGTTTCTCGCTTTTATGTTACTACAATTTGGCACTTTTGTTTAAATCTCTTCCATGAGATATTTAATTCAATACCGAACACGTAAGGATTTAAATAACATTTATAAAAAAACAATTGATGATTTACCAAAATAACTTTTTGACACTTGAGTTGAAATATCCTTCATGAGACTTTTAATTTGATACCATCACGGTAGGATTTAAATAACATATATCTTCTCTGCGAGACCTTTTATTTAATACCAAACAAGGTAAGATTTAAATAATTTTTATAGAAAACAATTGACAATCGTCCAAAACAATTTTTTGACAATTGAGTTCAAATCTCCTCTGCGAGATCTTTAATTGAATACCAAACACGGTAGGAATTAAATAACATATATACAAAACAATTAACGATCGTCCAAAACAACTATTTGTCACTTGAGTTCAAATCTCTTCCGCGAGACCATTAATTTGATACCAAACACGGTAGGATTTAAATAATATTTATAAAAAACAATTGACAATCGTCCAAAATAACTTTTTGACACTTGAGTTCAAATCTCCTCCGCAAGACCTTTAATTTGATACCAAAGACGGTAGGAATTAAATAATATATATACAAAACAATTAACGATCGTCCAAAACAACTTTTTGACACTTGAGTTTAAATCTCTTCCGCGAGACCTTTAATTTGATACCAAACACGGTAGGATTTAAATAATATTTATAAAAAACAATTGACAATCGTCCAAAATAACTTTTTGACACTTGAGTTTAAATCTTCTCTGCGAGACCTTTTATTTGAAACCAAACACGGTAGGAATTAAATAACATATATACAAAACAATTAACGATCGTCCAAAACAACTTTTTGACACGAGTTCAAATCTCTTCCGCAAGACCTTTAATTTGATACCAAACACGGTAGGATTTAAATAATTTTTATAGAAAACAATTGACAATCGTCCTAATTAATTTTTTGACACTTGAGTTCAAATCTCCTCTGCGAAACCTTTCATTGAATACCAAACACGGTAGGATTTAAATAATTTTTATAGAAAACAATTGACAATCGTCCAAAACAACTTTTTGACACTTTAGTTCAAATCTCCTCTGCGAGACCTTTAATTCAATACCAAACTCGGTAGCATTTAAATAATTTTTATAAAAAACAATTGACAATCGTCCAAAATAACGGCAGCATCCAAATAAAAAACAACTGATGATAAAAAAATATTTCTGAAATTCATTATAAATATTTAAAACGATCATTTTTTATTAAATAAGTAATTAACTTGTTTAAATTTTACCGCCTAAAATACTCGAGCAGAGACATCTGTTTTATTTTTTGAGAAGGAAAAAATTGAATTGAAAAATAATATTTAACATTTCTGTGTTAGATAAGAAATTCACTCATTTGAATTTTACCGCCTAAAATTCTTAAAAGAATCGAAGTTGACGAACATAGACATCTGTCATATTAATTTTATGTTTGAAAAAATATGAAAAAAAACTCACATTAAAAAAATTTACAAATTAGTAAATATGTTTTGCTCGTTTATTCTAAACACAGATAAATTTACAAAACTTTTTCATTTGGTCTAGAGTTAATTCAATTTATACTTACAGTTTCAAACAGATATGTCAAAAATGACAGGATGAACACAAATTCGTGAAAAGTGACAGCAACAATTTTAATTTTTTATATTGACTTTTAATATATTTACATTATAGTACACATGTTCACTCATTTATTTTAAACACAGATAAATTTACAAAACATCTTCAACTTGTCTAGAATTAATGTAATTTCTACTCAAAATTTGAAACAGATCTGTCATATATGTCAAATTGAACAAAAATTTGTGAAAAGTTACAACTACAATCAACAAAGTACACTTTCGTAGCAACCCGAGGCCCCCCTTGATGGAAAATTTTAATGTCTTTCGCATTTAATATTTCGCACATCATGTGTAAGAAAAATATGAGACACGCAAAAGGCACTGTTCCACAGGGACCTTTAACACGCAAAAAAAGTTTCACCCGAATACATCAAACCGTTTAGGCTGTAGGCGATTCCGATGGCCGTTGTTAGACTGGTCGATGAATAGAGTGACAGCTCAGACCCACGCCGATTAGTATATAGGATTTTATGCATAATTCTATAGTTGATATCTTGTAAATACAATAAAATTTAATTTTATCATTGATGCTTGATTTATTTGTATATGTTTTTCTCTACAACATAAAATAAAAATATATCTTCCTACTATGTATTATACTTAATTTCACTATTTATAAATGAAGAATCAACTTTTTTAACGATTCCCTCACTCGATATACCGTGAAATGTCAAAATGTTTCACAAATTCAGGAATACATTATGTTTACACTTTGATAGCCCTAATACATCGAATAAAATTAGTTTCATTGGTATTCAATCATTTCGTACATAATTGAATAGTATTTCATAAATTGTTCCGTAAAAATATAACCAAACTTATGGTTGATTTTTTTTTTTATGGAATTCTTGAAATATGAGTTCTCTGCAATATAATCGGGAAAATGTATATTGTACAATTAAATTATACACACTTACCATAAATTATAATTAATTTTTGGTTGTTTATGTAAAAAACAACATTTTTAATCAATACAAGATACTTCAATCTGTACAAGGATTTTGAATTGAAAAGTTGTATGTTTTCATTTTGACTGCTCCTAATTCATCCAATATAATTTGTTTTATAAGTATTTATTAATTTCTTCCCAAATTCTATAGTATTTTCAAATTTAATTTGTTCTTTGTTCATATAACCTAATTTATATATGACATTTATAATGAAGTTCGTAATGTATTTCCTGCAAAATTATTAGGAGAAATGATATTCTATAATTAAATTATACACTTACCATGAATTTCATTTAATATCATTGTATTTGTAATTTAGTACGTGACCCAAACTATTTTTCATAAAATATTGACGTTTACAAATCAATTTGAATTAATTGCACCTGTCAAAATATGTAAAACATTTCTACCACTTGAAAAAATTTACAAAATAGTACTCATGTTCGCTCCTTTATTCTAAACACAAATAAATATAGCAAACTTATCTAACCTGTCTACAATTAAAGTAATGTATAATTAAAATTTTGAACTGAACTGTCAAAAATGACAAGTTGTCATTCTTTTTTTTTAAATTAAAGATAAAGTGTATTGACAGTTCACTTTGAAATTTTAAAAATAAATTACTTAAATTCTAGACATGTTAGACAAGTATGGTAAATTTATTTCTGTTTAGAATAAATGGGCGTACATGCTTAATATTTTGTAAAATTTTAAAACATCAATTTAAAATAAAAAAATGAATTTGAAAGTGAACTGTCAATACCCTTTATCTTTGAATTTTTAACAGAAGTAGCAACGCGTGTTATTTAACAAAAGCTACACGAAACAAAAAATTAGTTTATTTACTTAATATCTCGCACATCATGTGTAATAAAAATGTGAAATAATGAAAAGGCCCTATTCTCAGCCAAACTGTAGGTGCCTGTAAAGGTTTCACTCGAATATATCAAACCATGTAGGCTCTAGAGCTGCGCACAAATGGTTTCTAGGTAGCAAAAAATTTTAACTGAATAGTATATTGGATAATTTTATGCGTAATTCTATAGTTGATATCTTGTAAATACAACAAAATTAAATTTTATCATTGATGCTTGATTTATTTGTATATGTTTTTCTCTACAACATAAAATAAAAATATATCTTCCTACTACGTATTATATTTAATTTCACTATTTATAAATGAAGAATCAACTTTTTTAACGATTCCCTCACTCGATATACCGTGAAATGTCAAAATTTTTCACAAATTCAGGAATACATTATGTTTACACTTTGATAGCCCTAATACATCGAATAAAATTAGTTTCATTGGTATTTAATCATTTCGTACATAATTGTATAGTATTTCATCAATTGTTCCGTGAAAATATAACCAAACTTATGGTTAATTTTTTTTTTATGGAATTCTTGAAATATGAGTTCTCTGCAATATAATCGGGAAAATGTATATTGTACAATTAAATTATACACACTTACTATAAATTATAATTCATTTTTGGTTGTTTATGTAAAAAACAACATTTTTAATCAATACACGATACTTCAATCTGTACAAGGATTTTGAATTAAAAAGTTGTATGTTTTCATTTTGACTGCTCCTAATTCATCCAATATAATTTGTTTTATAAGTATTTATTAATTTCTTCCGAAATTCTATAGTATTTTCAAATTTAATTTGTTCTTTGTTCATATAACCTAATTTATATATGACATTTATAATGAAGTTCGTAATGTATTTCCTGCAAAATTATTATGAGAAATGATATTCTATAATTAAATTATACACTTACCATGAATTTCATTTAATTTCAGTGTATTTGTAATTTAGTACGTGACCCAAACTATTTTTCATAAAATATTGACGTTTACAAATCAATTTGAATTAATTGCAACTGTCAAAATATGTAAATCATTTCTACCACTTTAAAAAATTTACAAAATAGTACTCATGTTCGCTCCTTTATTCTAAACACAAATAAATATAGCAAACTTATCTAACCTGTCTACAATTAAAGTAATGTATAATTAAAATTTTGAACTGAACTGTCAAAAATGACAAGTTGTCATTCTTTTTTTAAAAAAATTAAAGATAAAGTGTATTGACAGTTCACTTTGAAATTTTAAAAATAAATTACTTAAATTCTAGACAAGTTAGACAAGTATGGTAAATATATTTCTGTGTAGAATAAATGGGCGTACATGCTTAATATTTTGTAAAATTTTAAAACATCAATTTAAAAATAAAAAAATGAATTTGAAAGTGAACTGTCAATACCCTTTATCTTTGAATTTTTAACAGAAGTAGCAACGCGTGTTATTTAACAAAAGCTACACGAAACAAAAAATTAGTTTATTTACTTAATATCTCGCACATCATGTGTAATAAAAATGTGAAATAATGAAAAGGCCCTATTCTCAGCCAAACTGTAGGTGCCTGTAAAGGTTTCACTCGAATATATCAAACCGTGTAGGCTCTAGAGTTGCGCACAAATGGTTTCTAGGTAGCAAAAAATTTTAACTGAATAGTATATTGGACTAGCGTCGACCCCGCCTTCGGCTGGGTCTCAGCTAGGTCTCCGCCATCTCTGACAATCTTATAAAATTTATGTAGTTACAATATAATTGGAGAAAGGAAATAAATTTATTTCGTTTATCCCAACACAATCTAGTATGATTGAATAGTATAATTTAATTAAACACAAGAATAAGCAATTCACTGGTTTCCATGCCGAAGTCATAGTGGAGGAGGTACTTTTTTAGTGGAGCTGTAATTTTCATTAAACTGAAATTTAACCGTGGTTTGATTTATTTAAATATCTTTTTGTTTTACTTTAACATTTATTTATTATTTAAAGAGTTTGTTTTATTTTATAATATTATTTACATCAGGGGTGGGCAACCTCCGGCCCGCGTAAAGTTCCAATCCGGCCCGCGAGATCTTTAGAAGAAATAATAAATAAATATTTTCAAAAACAAAAGTTTTAAATTAGGTTTAACCCAACATAAAGAAAAAAGGGTGATTTACAGTTTAATTTTTGATATAATTCGTGTAGTTTAAATTAAGAAATAAATGTAGTACTTAGTTAATTTTGTTTTATTATTGTTTTTTATATTTTCAGAAAAAAGTTATAACAAAAATGTGTCAATTACCAACTACGGCCCGCGTACGAAATTTAAATCTTATTCTGGCCCCTGTTAAACAAAAGGTTGCCCACCCCTGATTTACATAATTGTACACACCAAATATTTTCATAAGAGCTTTTATATTTATTTGGACAAATAATATTAATGTAAAATTTCTATTACATGTTATCGAAATAATTAATTTAATGAAAACTCTCATTCTTGCATATGCCAGTATCAGGAATCTTCGCTTCTATATTCATAAACATAACGAGGAATATATCTTGCGGTCTCCTACATAAAACACATTTTTGTAAAAATTCAAGATTTATTTAAAGTTTAATTTGACTTACCGAGTAATACTAATTGTGGAGAAAAGTTATTTTTAAGATTCAAAATGTTACAATCTTCACCAACTGGAGTCACTCCAATTTCTCCGATATTGATTATTTATTAGAAGAATCCAAGTGATATAACACAAAATATAAACCAGATTAGTAATTCTTTCAAGAAGTGCACAAGTTGGCTTTCTAACGGCTACAGGTACATTTTTCCAAAAGCGATCCTCTCATATGTACTGCATTATGATGTACAATTGTCTGTCAAACTTATCCTTGACGAATGCACCAAATATCACAATTTTCTGGAAAACTTTATCAAAATCATCTCTGAATCAGCGCAAACTTGCTCAATTTAAATGCAGTTTTGGCCGTACTAATGATTTGGTTATATTAGTAATTAAAGGCAGTCGTTCAAATTGAGATTCTGACTGCACCAGAACAAATTATTCAACGAATGTCAAGCCATAAATGAGATGAGTTGTTTTTAGAACGTATCTACAAATAAACAAAAATTAATTAAACAGATACAAAATTTATATTAATCAACCTTACCATTATTTCTTATGAAGACAAACTTGAAATATTTATTTGATTAGTTTCAATGTTTTTTTCTTCCATGATATGTATGATATACTCCTGCCAGTTCTATTTATTTATTTTGTCTTAAAAATTGTTTAAAAGATCTCAGATAGCGATGTTCTTTTTCAGGGAATTACTAATGACAATAAGCGAAACAGGATCTAGCGCCGAAAAAATATAAATAGCTTGTAGTAAATTTTTAAACACTTGCACATGCAAATTCTAGCAACCCTTCGTTGACGAATCTAGATTCACTTATGTTATGTCAGGAATTTAAAATCATTTTCCGGCCAATTATCAATCTTATCAAACTTTTGTTTATATGCGGTCCGGGTTCATCATCTGCATCATAGTATTACCGCCAATATTTCCATTACCTTGTGAATCCTTTCTAAATAAATAACTATTTATTAATATAGAATGTGTCACCCTGTAGAGTCATTAACTTTGGTATATAGTTTTGTCGTTTCTGACAACCTGTAATAATTATTATTAAATAAAATATTAATATCAAATATAAAAATTACCTGATATATTTTATCAACTGTTGAGATTTCAGAGCGCTAAAGAAATTGTGAAAAAGCGACGAATTTTCTTATTTTATTAGGACAATATCTGCTTTTTTTTACTCGAAAATTTCAGGGATAATGGTAAATAAAAAACGGCCTTTATATATCCTGCTTGTTACGCTGTGATTGACTCATAGTATGTCTGAGCCGAGCCGTATGTTCAGTACAAAACATAAACCGTTGTTGAGAGGACAGCTGTTATCGAAAAAGATATAATACCCAGAAAATATATACATGTAATTTATGTGATATATTAGATCAGATAATTTCAAATTGTAATTGTTTCAAGACAAAGACGCAGTCATATTTTAAATGTAATGAGTTAACTTGTATCAAATATCCCTAAAATAGACAGAATAAAATTAATAATTAAGTTAAAACATGTATTAACAAATATTTACCTAGTACGTAATGTGATGATAGTTAAATATTATTTTTACATAGAAGTCGGTGAGATTCCCATGCGCGATAAAGTTTACTTGGAGTCGAATCTACCGATTGGTTAAAATCTCCTAATACCATATACTTAATCACATACGAAAGATAAAGGTTAACCACTTGTTCATTTTAAATACAGTTTTGATTATAATCAAATCTCTGATGTTTTAGTTACATTAGCAATCAAGAGTTATCGTTTCGACTGAGACTCTGACTACCAGAACGAATTACTTGTTATAAATCTTTTCAAACTTTTCTTTACCATCAGCGCCACAATAATAATTCTGAATTTATTTTTTTTTTATTAGCATGTGATTCCTTCCTGAATAAATAAATATGTATTAATATATTTGCACAGAGATAATCACATCGTTTTTTCCACACAAAATCTAATTTCTTCAAGATATGCTACCCCTGAGATCCAGCCTTTTTATCGGCTATACGTGATTTACTCATAGCTATATTTTTTCAAAAAATGTTCTTCCTATATGCGCTATATATGATGTACAACTTTCTGTCTTCATCAAATTAAAAATTGAATAACAGCACTTAAAATCTGTTAATCCAGAACTTGCTCAATTTTTTAAGAAGTGCTCATTTATTCTCTGAAATAAAGAATTGTATCTTTTAAATTATTCAAACCTAGAAACTTACTTATTAATACTTTAGATAAAAAATAATTAACACCTTAAATCTCTAATGTTCATTTTTCAAAGGCTCTCTTCTTACGCATTAAAATTCAATCATTTGCGATCATAATAATATGACTTTTCTTAGATATTATTTACTGATTGACTAATTTAATAATCAAAACACACAACTTAACCTCACAACTTCACTTTATGACATATTGGTAGGTTCGTCTATCTATCGATTGTTTCGAACAAGGTGACAACATGATAAATTCGTCTTTTTTCTTTGCAATCAGTTGATTGAGATTATATTATCCAAAAAATATATACTTCTATAATTTATCAGAAATATTAGGTCTGATGTCTGATAATTCTAATCAGAAACTTTTTAAAATAATTACTGAAATTCTATTTCAAAACGTAATTGTTTCTTGACAAAAAAGTTGAATTCAGCGTAACGAGTTAGCTTGCATGAAATATCCCTAAAATAAATTAAAAATGTATTTGAAAAATACATTAACATATATTTACCTGGTAATTAATTTGACGATTATTAATTAGCAAATGTACTGTGCTGCTGCGTTAAGGTGCTACGTACTACATATTGAGGTTCGACTCAATCGGTCGGCAAGTGTGTAGGTCCAGATTGGAATGCGCGTGCGACGGGCTCACAGGGATTGCAAAGGCTGCAGCGCTGCCAAACGTCAAGCGTCCAGTGGACCGCTGTTTGCAGCGCTTTTTGACAGCGGCTGCTACAGCGTTCGCAGCGTAAACAAACTACGATTTTTTTACACAGCGTATATCTATCCTTGTCTAGAATTGTCATTATTTTTACAATATTTTCTGTAACTCTATACAGCTTTATAAAATTATTATTAATTTCATCTAAATCCATTATTATATTGATTTAATTATTGCAATAAATTGTTTACTTTATGTAAATAAATTTCTTTGGCAATTTACTTGAACTCTTAACGTTTGAAAATAGTACATGGGAATTGTGTTCAGCGAATTCACAGCGGCTTTTACCCAGCAGCTTGGTGACGTCACGCAGCGCTTTTATATCGGCTGTACATCGGTTTTGGCCTGCCGAACGCGGCCAATAATTTATCTGTAGTTACAATTATTGTACACAGAACGTACCTACGTAGTACAAAAATAGAAATTAATTAAATAAATACAAAATTTATATTAATCAACCTTACCATGATTTCTTATTCAATTAAAATTGAAGAAAATTATTAGTTTCAACATTTCTTGATAAAAATGTTTAGTTTTCATTTTAATTCAAGTAGAATTAAATTTCACTTAAGAATCTGATAAATATCTATAAACCTGTTTGAAATAGATTGTAAATCTGAAGCTCTTGAATTAAATTTTGGAATTTCGCGATGTTTTGAAAATCAATGTTCTAGAGAGCAGATCTATATTATTTTATTATCAAATTTCTTGGACCGATGTTTTATCCAATGATCATGGTAGTAGTAGCGGGGATGAACTGCTTGCCTTTTTCCTAAATATTTGTTTTTTATTAAAAAATAGTTAAATGAAATAAAAAAAACTTGGTAATACTACTTACACATTTCTTTGATCTCGTATATTAATGAACATGATTCACATCTCATTCACACTCTCAGTCATACATGGCGCAGTTGGTTTTTTGTTGCCATTTTGCTATTAGCATGTTTGATTCATTTATCATTTTTGTTATTTTGTTTTACAATATTTAGTATTACGGTAATGCCCTTTGTTATATGGTGTTTTGTAATACTTCATGCTTTAATAAATTAAGGTGCACAGTTAATTTAAATTTAATATAATTAGTAAATTTAATTTTATGAATCTGAATATTTATTATTGCAAATGTGGCGAAAAATTTCGAACCACCACCGCTATCGAATTTAAAATCTGCGAGCCAGACCTTTGCCTCAACTGCAAATTAAACATGGTACTGTTATTAAAATGAAAGTTATACCGTAAGCAAAAAAGTATTAATTTGAGCAATTCACATTAGACTGCTTATTTGCATGTCACTAATAATTTCTATTACATTTCGCATAATATTGTATTAATGCATTTAAAATGTGTATATTTAGTTAAACAATATATTTTTGTGAAGAACAAAAATACATTTTATTAATGAAAAAATTAATTCTGCCTCGAAAAAGGTAGATATAATATATAAAATTCTGCGGTAATCAATCACGTTAATTAATAATATTTATATAAGGTGCAAAGGCCCAGCAACGCAGATTTTAAATCCAGCAGTAGTGGACGAAATTTAGCGTCACATTTGCTAGGGCTACAAGAATATAGTTAACCTTTTATAAATATTATTCAGTACCAAATTTGCAGGAGAAACATGTTTTAGCGGGACTTCAATTCTTTGTGTATATATCTATATATTTCTTTACTATATTCTGTATATTGCATATTTTATCATTAAATAGGAATTTACTTTTTATTTATAAAATTGAATAAACTACAAGTGCACATGGTATTATTGATATAAATATAATTTGTGAATGTGGCGAAATATTTCGATCCACCACCGCTATTGAACCTAAAACCTGCGAAGCCGGTACCTCTCCTATCTCAGCTGCAAAGTAATTTTGTTACTGATATTAATTAATACTATTTATAAAAGGACGAACGGCCCAGCAACGCAGATTTTAAGTTCAGCAGTAGTGGACGAAATATTCCGCCATTTTCACTAACTGCACTGAACCCTTTATAAATAATATTAAATCAGTATCAAATTTGCAGGAGATTGTATTATTATTTTGTGTTTATTTAAAGATTTGTTCATGTTAATGCACTGATATTTAAATATTTTCGATCAATATTGGGTACTAATAATATTTGATTAATTTATAAATTTTTTATGATCGAATTTTTATAATAGCTGTTTGAAAATATTAAAATTTTTAAATATCTTTTTTTCAATTTTTCATTGGTTTTAGAATTAACATGACTATTTAATTTTTATAAATTTTTATTTATAGAAGGAATAATTTTATTTTTATGGGAAATAATTTAATTTTTATGGCACTTGTTGATAATAATATATTTATTTATTTAAAAGTTCCCTAAAAACAATGTTGGGCGTGTATCCTTCCTCTTTTTCCTTATCTATGTTAATGTCAGGTACTTTGATTTTCAAATTTTCAAATGATCGTACGCGTGACATTGCAACGTACAATTGGCCATGTGTAAATACAGGTTTTTCTAAATTAATACCCACGAAATCAAATGTTTGGCCTTGTGATTTATTTATTGTCATTGAAAATGCTAATCTTATAGGAAATTGTCTACGTTTTAAAATGTATGGCAAATTACTGTCTGTCGGTGCGAGGTCTATGCGAGGAAGGAAAATACGCTGTCCCATACTTTGAACAATAATTACTTCTAGATCTAGATAATTGTTATGCATCTGTTTTACAATTAATCTGGTGCCATTACAGAGACCACGTTTCGGGTTCATATTTCGCAATAACATGACTATCGCGCCGATTTTTAACGATAATTTGTGTCGCGGCATTCCGCTAGGAGTTTCTTTATTTAATATTTCAGTTGGGTAATTTAATTGATTTGACTCATCGCATTCAGCTGTGTCCGCACTGTAATAAATTCTAGTGGGTCCTGCAATTTTATCTAACACTAGGTCATTTAGTTTCATAGTGTCATCATTTTTAGGCGATAGAATCGCTCGATTTACGAAAGTGTACACATCTTGTGGCATAATAGCGTTTGTACCGAATATTTCATCGGCTAGAGAACCTTTAGATAAACATTTTGATGGAATTGTAATTATATCATTTAAACCATTGCCAACTTGGAGTAAGTACGCGGAAAATTGTTGTTCATTTTTATTGACACGCATATTTTGTTTTAATGAAAACTTTTTAAACAATGGCCATAACGGGCTTTGCGTCATGGAAATTTCAATTATTGCCGTTCTATGGTTCGTATATTTGACAATCGGTAAACATTGTCGAAAGTCTCCGCCTAATATTACAACTTTACCACCGAAAGGAACTGAATTGTTTTGCAAATCTTTGAGTACTAAATTGATTGCTTTAAGTGCGTGCCACGGTGCCATGGTAATTTCGTCCCAAATAATTATAGACGCTTTTTTAATTAATTTCCCGGCGTTGCTGTTTGCACTTATTTTACATACACTATTTTCGTGTATTGGAATGGGGAGTTTGAACACAGAGTGTACCGTTTGACCACCCTTTAGCAAAGTTGCTGCTATTCCAGTCCAAGCAACTGAAATAACTGTGTGACCTTGGCCCCTCATTATGCTAATGAGTGTGTTGTATAAAAAGGTTTTGCCAGTTCCACCTGGACCGTCAACAAAGAAATATCTATTTGGACATTGTTGGGTCGTTTACCGCATTCAAAATTTGCTGTAATATTTCATTTTGTTCAGTATTGAATAAAGCAACATTTCTTTCGCCTTCGCGTTGTTCAGCGTCGCGGTCAATTTGATCGTCTAAATTATCTATATCATTAGTTTGATCTATTTCTGGAAGACCAAAGTCTTTTAACTGGAACCTTTGCATAATTAGAATTTCCTGAATGTTTGTCAGGCATTTATTTTGTGACGTTTGCCTCGAGTAATGTAACAGATAATCTTCCATCATGTCATCTTTGAATTTATCCCACAATGCAACTGCATTGATGGACGTGTGGAAACAAATTAAATATGCAAACAATTCACGCAATTGTTTTGGGAATTTGTCAACTACTGCTTCTTGCATACAATTGAGACACTCGTCGTCATTTGCCAATAACCCTTTGGCGCGAGCTGCTTCTAAATATGTATTATATAATTTTCCGTCTACTGTGCGTAAGTGTTCGAAACTTTTTGCACCGGAAGCATTAACTAGGAGCATTCGTAAATGAAATCGCTCGATGTCTTTCGGGCTAACCGAAATCATTCTGCCAATGGGCGGTTTTGGTTCCCTCTTTCTTGCTTGCCATGTATTCTTGCTCGTAAATACGTAATATTTAGGTATATCCATATACCTGTATTGTTGAGCAGTAATATCTGTTTGATTTAGTAAGAACCACGCAGTGAGTGTGGTATTTCGTTTTCCCGCGCGTTCAACTGCCTGTATAACTTGTCCTGGGGCGAACACTACAACTTGCTGGTTTTGTAAATGAACAGCGAGTTCGAAAATCATGTGGGACTTGTCGTGCTATGGATACTCGAGCAATCGCCAGATACTTTCTGGAGGGGAAACGTACCGTGTATTTAAATACCCGTTTATTTCATCCCACTGGACAGTTTTACTTTTATCTACTTGGCCAAGTTTGACCGAAGCGCAATCGTGACCTTTACAAAAGTATTTACAAATGTATTTAATATTTTTTACCGATGAACAAATCTCAACATTAATGTGAGTTCTATATTTTTTTAACAAGTAAGGATTGAATGGAATGATCCAACGGTTATCTACTGTATACTTGATTGTACCATTTCTAAACAAAATGTACATTTTTGCATTATTGTCACGGCGTTTGTAAAGCGGATATCCGTTTATGTTTTCATACGTTTCATTCCGGAAATCTTTCGGATATTTTTTTGTGCACTTATTGTCGGCCATGCAAGGCGAATTTTTATTGAAAATACCGCAAGGACCGTGTATCATGTGTGACTTGACAATTTGGTACAATTCTGGCTCTAAGTCTTCGTCTGGTATTTCTGCACTTACGATGGTATCGATGTCATCTTTGTTGCGAATTTTACTTTCTTCATCGAGTGTAAGCAACAAATGCATGTGTGGTAAACCGCGTTTTTGAAACTCGATTACGTACATGTAGGCCAATACTTTACCAAAAATATCCCCGTTGAGAAATTCGTTTAGCATGCTTTTAATATAACCATAAAATACACGTGTAACAATGTCGGGCCTATCTGATGCTGTTTGACCTTCATGCAATTGCGCGGTAATTTCGGGCCATTTTGGGTTACATGTTACAGTAACAAACAAATCTGGTTTGCCAAATTCACGAACTATTGCCATTGAATTTTGATACATTTTTTGCATAAATCTACTGCCCCCTTGGAATGTTGATGGTAAAATGATCATTGTGCCAGGCTTTGCACCTTCTAAACTTGCTAAATTATTTATATGATCCATTAATCCACTGTACAACTCTACTCTGAAGGTAGGTTGATTAAGACGAATGTACGTCAGTCGTTCGCTTTCAATTTTCACGTAAGCATCAACAATATATTGTTGTGTCAATTTCCCGGCCTGTAGACACGGATTAAACTCACCCCGGTCAGCTAAACGATTTGTATAAAATTGAAGTGGTGTCATTTTTTTAATACCGTCAGCTTGGCGCAAATGCATTCCCCAACCAGCGTCGCCTCGTGGAAACAATAGCGGGTAGCACATTGGGTCACAGTTTTCACTGTACTGGTTGATTCGAATGCTATTTTGACCCCTAGGATGAATGGCAATATCACGTTGACATGGTGGTTCGCCGTTATTTGAACTGAACACAACAGCGACTTCATTGCAAGTTGGAACATTGTACGTGCGCTTGTCTTTTGTTCGATCATTTACTAACCACAGCTGTATTTCCGGTACGATTTGATTATTTTGACCGGCTTTAGCAATTTCAAGAGTTTCGACCTCTTTCAACATTTTGAACGCCTCGTAATATGGATTTATTTCTCGAATTATTAAATCCAATTTTTGCATAATGTCTGCTTTACACTTTTTGTTATTTTCAGCGTTCATTCGCTTGTTTAACGCGTCAGCTGTATCTACAATGTACAATTGAGCGTACTTCTCTGATTCCCCGTTGGCGGGATATAAAGAAGTGGTACTATGATATATTTGACCATGAATACGGAATGTATATGGGCCTTGCCCTGGGGGCGGAGCTATCTGGGCACCCATAGATGCGAACGCGAGTGCACTATTGTACTTTCGGATATTTTCTTTGAAATTTTTGCTATCGGAATCATTTCCCATCATCAAATCTTTCATGTATTCAGGATAGTCTGTCAGTTGATCAGGGATCAGCTTTCCCTTGCGACAGCAATGGCTAAATTTGCCATCTGTCGGTTTCTCAAATGCGAAATTTCTCGATTTGCAAGTCACGCAAATGACATTCATGTCACCTAAGGTATGTTGTTCAACAACATTGTCGTAATTATTAGTTGCTAATTTATAAGAGCTTTTAGAAATATTTAAAACAATAGTTTTTTTGTTAATTGCTTTTTGTTTATTAACGTCATTATTTAGTTTGAGTCTCTTTTGTTTGTGGTCGAATGTTTCATTATCAAGGAAATTTTTCTTTTCCTCCCTATATCTTTTTAACCGCTCGTTTTTTTCAGCTGGTGTTTCATTTAAAATTAGCTTTTGAAAGTTTACTTTTAATTTACTCAACCTAAGTTCCCTTTCATCATCTGTTTCTTTAGCAATACGAACAGAGTCATACTGTTTTTGTCTTTTTAAGCGTTGCTCATTTTGTTCTTTTGTTTCTACCGCTTTTCTTCTGTGATAGTTTTGGCTCAACTGTACTTGACGAACGACCGGAAAGGGCGTTACTTGCCGCGACCTGAAGATTTCCGCGGCGTGCGGTCTAAGACGGGATAAATCGAAAGTTTCGTGTTCGGGATTTCGATTAAACAAAATACTCGTACAGAATGCAATCGCGAATAGCCCGCAATCGTACCCATTCGTCTGCTTTTGAACTTGCGCTATTCTAATTGGTGGTTGAAAGGGAAACAAACGTGCTATGTACGTCTTCACGTCATCATGAACGAAACCTTTATTCATGCTATCATAAATTGTTACGGTCGCCCCATCGTAGTATAAACTAGACCAGTGACCGATTTTTCCCTTAAGTCTTTCATACATAATTTGAATATGTTTCGCGCCTTGTGTAATTGGCTGTATACGGTCGGGAGCATATAAATATACAGTGGGCTGTGGAACAAATTGAGAAATTGCGCGAACCAAAGAAAAGAAATTATCTATATGAATATCTTCCAAATATCCCCTTGGATTTAATACCGTGTTAATGTCATCGTTCAATAAAGTACCTAATAAAACATTTCTATCATTTTGATTTTCTATCGCTTTAACTTTATTTGCTGGTTTCACATAATTAATTTGAACTGTTGGTTTGACAACCACGGATTTCGGTTTTTTTTCTACCTCATTTTGATTCTATTTTGACGTTTAATTTTATCCTTGGACGGCATTTTGATTTATTTTTATTAACAACTATAAACTGTACTATAGTTTTATTTCAATTGTTGTAAATATTGTTACAAAATTTTTTAGTACTTACAAATTTTAGAGTTCGCTGTTTTACTGCTATTTATTTAATAAATACCTTCAGCACCGGAATCTCAGATACTACTGGATTTGTCACTGACTGCTTTGGATTATAGCTTGCCGGACAGAAACTTTTCTCAGTATCAATCAGGTCCAAAGGGACGCGTACAAATATATCACTTGTCTAGGTCTGCAAATGCAGAGTACCACACTCGATATGAGTAAATGACGTGATTATATATTTATTTGTTATTCAAATCTAAAAGTATAAATGGGATTTAGTTAAAAATAAATACAGACGTGAAATAAATTGGGGCTTTATTTCACGACTTAAAATCTTAAACTGATTCGCTATACAGCAATGTATTTGGAGGTCGTAAATTGAAAATTATCAAAGTAATAAATCATAACTTAAAAAAATTAAATTCATAAAATAGTATTTACCTTTACTGCAAAATTGGAGACTTGTTAAATGAAAATTTGCAAATTTGATTGTCTTTAAATCTTGCACTAATTGCCACAGATCTCTAGGGTTGGTTAGTATAGCTAAATACTGTGCAAAATATTCTAAACACACACACAACAATGAATCAATAACGAAATTAATTACTTTCCAATAAATTATAGTAATTCACAGAATTCAACGAAAAATTACTGCTTCTTTACGAATAGTAAATAATGCAGTTGTTTGTTTGTTGCCAAGACAATTTTCATTTCACATTTTTTAAATCTGACTATTCGCTGAATGGGCCCGTTGCCATCTGGTGGTAAAATTATGAACTGCCATGACAAGCAATGAGATTTGTGGCCGATTGCAAACACGTTAATAAAAAATGATTATCCGATGATGGTCCGTTAATCAGTTATTAACGGATCGTCAACGGATCATCAAGTTTTAATAAACAGTAGCGGGGACAGTTAAATGTACGGCCGCTTCCATGAGTTTTAGTTCAATCTAGCAAATATAGATGACGCCACTATCGTAGTTTAGAACTCTTTGGATCAATTCGTATAAGTCGCAGGCAGACACGTGACTTGCTGACGTCATGAACAGCTAATCGTGTGGTTTTTCCGCCATGTTTGTTTCAAATTTGGTTTGACAGTTACGGTAACTTTGTGACCCTATCTGGTTGATTCAAATTTGTCATTTTACATGAAAATTTTAACACAGTATACGATTAAAACATGGTAAATAATTGTACAATACATCTGCTAATTACTATTTTACACAGGTTAACTTAATATTTACAATTTAAGTTGATTCTTGCGAAAAGGAATTAATCACTATTACAAATACTTCATAACATATAAGCATCAAATTTTATACAATATTAAATAATAATACAGGTAAGTAAATATGGCATAATATAATAATTATGTGAATTATAGGAAAGAAATAAAAATTTTTAGGTTAGTATACCGAAATTTCATCTGTTCATTCATATATGTATTAAAGAACCGATGGCATCGGATGTAATGCAAATACACATGCTTACGAGAAAAAAATAACATATGGAAATTGATCATGAAGGTTTTTTTGATAAAAAAGAAACATGACATACACTAACGCGTGTCAAAGATTGTTACAAGAGATGCTTCGTCTTAAGAAAACAAATTTAGACCAAAGTAAAAAGGTGAATACAAGTATATTTCATTACTATTACATCTGTTGATGTCTACTTTTTACAGCTGAACCAAATACAAGTTAATCAAGCACACATGATTTCGACCAACTAATTGCCAATTTACTATCACTGTCCGATTGCACAAAAATTGGAAATTAGATATTACCCTGTTAATAAATGCATCAGACTTCAGATAAATGAAAAATATCAGACTGCGACTCATTAAATTTATACAACAATCGAAAAGAAACGTACACCAATGAATAGGCATATAAAAGTTTGTAATCCCATAAATTGTAAACATGATCCAATCGGCGTAATGTCTTCTTAGGGAAAAGATCTTGCAGCGAAGGGAGATGCAAAACTGAATATTTCTTATGTGTCCTACGCACACAGAAGAAATACCCACCAGATGTGGTCATCTAACTTATATGTGCTTACTCCTTAATGTAAAATGTATTTTGTCAAAGGATAAATAAATTTCGTTACATTTCGATTATATAGTACAATTAGAATAAATTCGATGTATTCAGTATATTACATGCCATTTAAAACTTGATTGCAACAATGCATTGATTACATTAAGAAGAAATTGTAATCTCAAGCAACCTAAAAGTGCAGTTATTAAAATTTATCAAGAATGACAAACTTGTAAACATATCTAAGAAAAATACTTTCTGGATAAGGGTATCTGGAGAATGGGATGAGATAAATGACATTTTTGTTGTACTGTAATCGCTTTAATATATAGAAACATATTGACATATTTGCATTATTCCCTACGTAAATGGTTGACCACTTGTTTATCTTAAATGAAAATCGGTGGACTCGAATGCAGCTCTCGTGGTTGACGTCGAAGCGGTAGTGCAAATAAAACAGTCACTTTCCTGGTGAAGAGTTTCAAATCGCACTGGTCTTCATGATCAATTTCCATGCGTTATTTTTCTCTCGTAAGCATGTGTATTCGCATTACATCCGATGCCGTCGGTTCTTAAATACATATGAAATTTCTGTATTTTAACCTAAAATTTTGTATTTCTTTCCTATAATTCACATAATTATTATATTATGCCATATTTACTTACCTGTATTATTATTTAATATTTTATAAAATTTATTGCTTATATGTTATAAAGTATTTATAATAGTGATTAATTCCTCTTCGTAAGAATCAACTTCAAATTGTAAATATTAAGTTAACCTGTGTATAATAGTTATTAGCAGATGTATTGTACAATTATTTACCACGTTTTATTTCGATTATTGTTATATATCCGAATGGAAGTAACAATGAAAGGATGAATGTTAGGAAATTATGTAATGGAATGGTAAACAATGTGAGAAATAAGCTAAGGATGTGTCGGATATTAATTTCAAACACAAATACTCACTTGCCTACAATGGACATCGGTAACTGTTTTTTAGTTTAGTTATATTTTTTTCTCTTTTCCATTTTTCTAAAATCAGTTTAGGTTTATACTTAATAGAGCTTATTACGATGTACATTAAATACTTACCTACACATGCAAACATAGACAAAATTACACTGCTTTATTATACAATTTTTCCCTTCAAATCGCATTTGACAGTTTGACACTTAGGTTAGTACACGTGGTGCGCGCAGCCGCAGAGATCTTTATAGCGACGTTGCCAGTTTCACTTGTACAGATCACATGACTTGAGTTTGATTAGAGATTTTTTTCTATTCTGCAAGCCGATTTTGATTTAATAATTTGATGAACCGTTAATTGATAAGATATTGGCTTAAGTGTAGTATACGGTCTATATCTAACGCATGCGCAGAGTAACACTGTTGCATTTTGGGATTTTTAAGTTATCTTGTGGTTCCAAAACAATTCTTTTACGGTTCATTATCCAGTTTGTATCTGTTTGGTTAAGATGGAAAACCTCAACATTAATTTCAAATCTTGATTGGTGATTTAGTCGGACATATGATTATTCTCGTCCGCCATTTTGGTTCCAAGTGTCCTATCTGTCAAAATTTGTTTCTTGAAATTCTGTAAAATCAAAATACGTAGTAATAATACGGTAAAATATTATTAAAAACTAGTTTTAGTTACCTGTAAGATATAATACAACACAGTACAGCAAATTTTTACATTTTTGTAACTCTACTCATTCTGTGGCACTGGTTCATTTTCCGTTGAAATGAAGAGAAATCGAAGATATCATTTCCTTGATTTGTTTTTAGGGTCAGGATTTAAATTATTTGCGATTTTAGAATTTTTTCCATTTTTTGCCATAATTTTGTTCCACTTATCACTTATACTAAAAAAAATCAATCAATTGGAACTGTCAAAATATGTAAACAATTTCAACTACTTAAATTTCTTGAAATATCTTATTCAAATATTTTCGCTATCTTTTTCATATTATACATTATATCAAATTACTTTCAATATTTCCCGAAATGTTCTAAAAGTTAATTAAATATATTCAAATTGAAACGTCAAAGCTGACATTCAAACTGTTATTCATTTTAAAATCAACAAAGTTCACTTTCATAGCAACCCGCACACGTTGATCCGTAAATGCATTTTTGCCTTATTTATTTAATATCTCGCACATCATGTGTACTAAAAATGTGAATTCATAAAACGGCCCTATTCCAAATAAATCTCTAACTGCCGGTAAAGGTTTCACTGAAATCCGTCAAACCGTCTAGGCTCTAGAGCTGCGCACAAATGGTTACTAGGCAGATGAAAGTATAGAGAATGAATTAAGCCTTTTAGTATATTGGACTAGCGGTCCGACCTGCTTCGCAGGTCTGACCCCTAGGCTTCGCGACCCTAAAGAAAATTACAACTAAAATATAGAGAAATAAATTGAGTAGTCTCTTCATTTTTCCTTTCCAAGTCAATACATTGGCGAAGCATGCTCGTCACTTCGTTCCTCGCATCCAAGTTAGTACATCGGCGAAGCAAGCTCGTCACTTCGTTCTTCGCTTCCATGCTAATACTTTTGGGTTTTGCATCTCCTCAGTAAGAACTTTAATTTCATACCAACCACGGTAGGATTAAAAACATTTATAAAAAACAATTGACAATCGTCCAAAACAACTGATCCAAATGTGTAGGATTAATACAATTGACAGTCGACCTAAATGTTTTATTTGTCATTTACCATCACGCTACTGAACACTGAACTGTACCTAATATGACCCAGTTCATGCTATGAGTTCTTCGACTGGAAATTCCAATAATAATGCTCGGAAAATTCAATTTTATTGATTTCTAGTTATGCAAATGCAGATTTCAAAATCGAGAGGTATAATTTATTACACATTTTATAATTGCAAAATATCTTCATTACGAGGTGTTCCTTCAAATACAGATACCAAAAATAATAGATAATTATATTATGACTGAATTTATTACAAATCGTATCTTAGTCTTAGTTGAAATTAACCGAGAGTCATAAAATAAATTATTTATTTATTTTATGACTCTAGGTTAATTACAACTAAGACTAAGAGAAAATATGGATTTGCAAGTCCAGTAAGGATAATGTAGTCAGCTTATATTATTGACATATATTTAATCTACAAAAAATATAGTTGCAAATTCAGATTACAAACTATCTTATTCAATGACTGATAGATAGATAGTTCTCCTAGTAATTAATCAGATTAGTAACATGACACAGTTCATTGTATGAGTTCTACGATTTTAAATCCCATTAATAATGTACCACAAATTAAAATATTGAATTCTAGATCTGCAAATGCAGATTTCAAAATCGAGAGGTACAATTTATGATACATTTTATAATTGCAAAATGTCTTCACTTCGCGGTGATCCTTTAAATACCACCGTGGATAACTTAGATGAAATACAGATTCCAAAAATAATTGATAATTACATTATAAACTGAATTTTTTAATCTACAAGAAATATAGAGTTGCAATTTCAGATTACAAACTATCTTATTCAACGACTGATAGATAGATAGTTCTCCATGTAATTAATATGATTAGTTCATATTAAATCAGTACCAGTTAGGAGCAATTAAAATCCATGAAATTCCAATCTAAATTTATGCCAATTTCCAAGTCATGAAAAAACACTCACATAATACATACAAAACATCACACTATATCCCACTCAGTGGGGTAACACGAACAAACAATCAATCTCCTCTAAAATACATATCCTTACACAACACTTTCTCCTCGTCCACATTCATAATGCGATTCATACATGCTCGTCTATTCTTCAATCAATTATACCTAACTACTTATTCCTCGGACGCCCACGGAATCGGGTCACCTTCAATCTCAACCGCATATATATATATATATATATATATATATATATATATATATATATATATATATATATATATATATATTAGTTTCAACAACCTTTCATTCGACATTCGTTAAAGATTTTCAAACCACCCCAACTGACACACTCCCATTTTCTTAACAACATTCTTCTCAATCTGACACTCACCATACACCAATGTATTCGGATACGCTAACGTCTTGCATACTCACACACTCCTCCAAATATCTCATTTCCACAGCAGTTATACGTCGTACATGCTTCTTCATCCACACCCAACATTCAGTACCATACATCATTGTAGGCACTAACACACCATTATAAACACTCAATCTAGCATCTCAAGATACATTCACGTTTCGAGCAAATGTACCCAGAGCACCCAATATTTTGCACCCTGCAGACACCCGCCTTTCAATCTCCCGGTCAATACGTCCATCCCTCGAAAACATACTACCCAAATATACAAATTCATTCACTTGTTCCAGTTTCATGCATTTCACTGAAACATTACAACCAGTCACCAAATCATTCTTCTCAAACACCAAAACTTTACATTTATCGACATTCAGCAACAGATTTAAACCTTTCCCTGCTTCATTTATGTTCACAATCATTCTTCTCAATTGCTTCTCAGTTTAACCAAACACAACAACATAATCCGCATAAGCCAACGCAGACACTGAAAGTAACATCATCCTTTCCATTCAATGCCTTTTGTAACAACACATTTATATACAAATTAAACAACCGAGGAGACATTCCGCAACCCTGTTTCTCACCAACATCTACGAAACCAATCACTCAATCTACCACCAACTCTCACCGTAGTCTCACTTCCTTTATACAACGCTCGAATCGCTCCTAATAAATTACCATCAATACTGAACTTTATAAGTACATCCAACGAACACCTTTTTTTTCTTATCAAGTGACTTCTCAACAATCATTCGAAGAGAAAACAATTGATCCACACAACATCTCTCAAGCAAAGAAAACTTCCTTGCATATCACTAAACTTAGAAATTGTTAAGGCTCGCACCTTATGAATTAGAATTTTTCCATACAACTTCCCTTTCACACTGAACAAACTTATCGCTCTAAAATTTGTACTTTAACTTGAACAGCCTTTGCCCTTAAATAAAGGACAAATGACAGCACGTTTCCAATCATCAGGAGCTACGGTTTCAAATAAAATCTGAACAAATAAACTAACCAATCAAATAATCTTTCACCACATATTTCAACATTTCATTTGTTATATCATTCTTTAGACGCATCAATGCAAAGCTGACATCACCTTCATCTATATCCCATTCAACATTTCTTCTATTTCCTCCTCTATTATTCAGTGCATTTACACCACCAAACCATTCCTTAAAATACTCACACCATCTATTCCTAACATTTGATTCATTCCACAACAACTCACCATTCGCACTCTTAATTGTTGTCACTGGTCTTATATTCCCACCTCTTAATCTCTTTACAGTTTGCCAAAACATTCTTTTATTCGTACTAAAATCATTCGTTAATCTTTGACTTACCAATTCATCAAAACGTTTTATAACTATTTTTGCGTCCATTACAATAATTGTAATAATAATAATTGATTACAATAATGTACTGATTACAACAGTGCATTGATGACAATATTGTATTGATTACAAAAATGCACGGACTACAACAATATACTCATATTGATTAAAACAATGTACTTATATTGATTACAGCAATATATATGTATTGAATACAACAATACACTTGTATTGATTACAACAATACACTTGTATTGATTACTACAATATACTTGTATTGATTACAACAATGTACTGATAACAATATGGGAGGCATTTTAGTTTTCTGCCGACTTAAGAGATGACATTATGAGTATTAAAATTACATAAAATAAATTATTTTAAATTCATTGTAATTTAAAATAATGACCTTAGGAAAACTGAAAACATATTTCTAATTTAAATGTCAAATTTTAATCACGTGCTGGTGAAAAATAAAATAAAATTAGTGATAAAGATATCAATTTAATTTTTTTAATTCCGCGCCATACCCGTGAACCAGTTCCTGTAGTTTAGTTTCCTGCCGTGTCGCACAAAGCAGCCCTATCAGTCATGTTTCGTAACCTTGGGCAAATAAATGCCTTGCATCAGCAATCTTACAAAGTTATTATCTCCGTTATTTGATAGTTTAATAATCAGCTTTTTAAATTATGTATTATTTTCATTTTATTAATTTATTTTTCAATTTTTAAACATACTTTCCAATATTTTTATCTCTCGCCTCTACAGTTTTCTATCTCATCAAATTGCACATTATATAGAATATTTTTAATGTGTATAAGCATTCTTAGCTTTAATAACCATATGTCGATTTAAATTTGACGTATGTCGATTGGCAAAGAATGACGTATGTATTTTCTGTAGCACTGAATACGTTTGATTCTGCATTAACTGGTACAAAAACCTATAAAAATGCCTATTTTATAAACTATAGCTATTATACAAATAATACCTGCCTTAAAATTATCGAAATATATTATTGTACTAATTAAGTTTGAATACATTAGAACTTGATAAATTTCAACTTTCGTTCATTACGGTTTCGAATCAGACTGGCAAAAAGTTAGGTTAGATATAAAGTTATACATCACATTTTAATGTATTATTTAACAAACTTGGGGTTTTATAGAATAATCTAAATGGTTTAGCTTCGTTTTAGTAGTACAATACACTGAGCAATTACCAATCTTTTCTTTCTGTATCAAAACCTCAGTCAAAATTTATCTTCAAATCATTTTGTTGAAAATATTTGCAATAAATGTGCATGTATTAAACTATAGAGATATTTAAACAAATATTTATCTTAAATCATTATTGTACTTCAATATGCCAGTTAAGTTTGCCTGAATGTATTAAAACTTGATAAATATACGTTTCATTTCTTGTTATAAATTAACCTGTAAAAATTTAAGTAAAATGTAATTTATATATCACACTTTATGTAATTTTACATACCTGGGATTTCGAACAGCATTTATTTTTTGAAGCGTTACCTGCCATTGTGTTATTATAAAAACTGTCTCTTAACTTATTCAAACTTGGAATTTAACCTTTTTTAAGTTTTGATTCAACAGAATAATTATTGTCACAATAAGTAATACCTCAAATCTCCATTATGTATAATTGTGCTTTCATTTGCGATCATAATGATCTGAATTTTCTTAAGTATTGTGCACTGACCGATTAATACTATCAATCAAGGGAAACATGCACTCGCAACACTGTTTACTGACAGTTTGGGTGCGTTCGTTATGAAATCTATACAGCGTACGGTATTCCGCAATTTTTACACTTTTGCATTATTAAACATGTACGACGTTTATTAATTCTACAACAGAATTATAAAATACATATAATACAAAAAGGATTTATTTTAGGTTATGTAAACTCAAATTGACATTTTTTACTTGCATTTAATAAATGATAATTTATTTATTGCTTCTATTAATTATATGAAATATTTATTGCACAAGTAGATTAATAACTATTATAATTTATTACATTAATGTTCAAATACTTAAAAACTTTCAAATAAAAACGAAAAAAAATTTAATAAACTTGCACACATATTTGTGAAAAGTGACAGCTATAACTTAAATTTTATAAATTGACTTTTAAAATATTTACATTATAGTACACATGTTCACTCATTTATTTTAATCACAGATAAATTTACAAAACATCTTCAACTTGTCTAGAATTAATGTAATTTATAATCAAAATTTGAAACAGATCTGTCATATATGTCAAATTGAACAAAAATTTGTGAAAAGTTACAACTACAATCAACAAAGTACACTTTCGTAGCAACCCGAGGCCCCCCTTGATGGAAAAATTTAATGTCTTTCGCATTTAATATTTCGCACATCATGTGTAAGAAAAATATGAGACATACAAAAGGCACTGTTCCACCGGGTCCTTAAACAGCCAAAAAAATTTTCACCCGAATACATCAAACCGTCTAGGCTGTAAAAATGGGCAAAAGTGGTTGTTAGATTGGCTAATCTATAGAGTGACAGTTCAGACCCACGCCGATTAGTATATAGGACTAGCGGTCCGACCTGCTTCGCAGGTCTGACCCCTAGGCTCCGCAACCCTGAAGAATATTTCTACTTTTTTATGGTTCAACTAAAAGTATACGAGTATAACAATTTACAGTCGACCTGAAGGTTTCATTTGTTATCTTCCATTATGCTACAGAAAAAAAGCAAATGTTACTGAAGTACATATTGAATTTTTGTTTCGTTTTTGATGGAACGGATGATTTGGTGTGATGTGTTTCATCAATCTGTTGTTTCTGGATTGTAAAAGATATAATTTTTACTTTGCTATTATGCTCCTCTTATTCTTATGCGTATATTAAATTACACAAATGTCCAGCAAGAACCACGTGGAGGTGGGAGCATTCTCTTGCCAGGAAGGAATAGGGTAGAAGGATGTAGAGGTTGGGAAAACTTATAGGATACCTGGAACTTAAAAGCTGTCATTTTGTACCTAACTAAGCCGCAATTTTATGAAACACCAGACGCGAATTTGAAACCTGTCATTTTGTACCTAAGTTGCATTTTTATGAAACACTGCACGCGATTTTGAAAGTTGTTATTTTGTACATAACTAAGCCGCAATTTTATGAAGCACCGCACGCGAACCTGAAAGTTGTTAATTTGTATATAACTAAGCCTAAATTTTATGAAACACCGCACGCGAACTTGAAGCTGTCATTTTGTATCTAATTAAGTTGCAATTTTATGAAACACCGCATGCGATTCTGAAAGTTGTTATTTTGTACATAACTTAGCCGCAATTTTATGAAACATCACACGCGAGCCGAAATCCCCTTCTCTAAATTTTTTCCAACCAAAGTTTCTTTCCTTTACGGAAAAATCCTCTTCTATTGAATCCTTTCCAATTTACTTAACTTAACCTCCGTTATAAAAGTCTTTTGTGCCTACATTATTATCTTCTGCTTAGGTTCAGTATTTCGGTAGCAAAATACCGCACCGTTCCATCAGCATTAGATATCCTATCATTTATATTAAAATATTATGGAAGACCAATCCACGTATAAATTATAAACCGCAACACATGACTCCAAGTAAAATAATTTTTTAAAGATATTCTTCGCATATAAATCTTCTTTTCTCAAATCATTTCCAAAATAAGTTTGTTTCCCTTTCAATTTGCCTAAGTTATCCTTTGCTAAAAATTTTTGTTCTTTTAAATACTTTCCAATTACCTAAATTAGACTCTGTTATAAAAGTTTTCTATGCCTACATTATTATCTTCTGCTTAGGTTCAGTATTTCGGTAACAAAATACCGCACCGTTCCAACAGCATTAGATATCCTATCATTTATATTAAAATATTATGCAAGACCAATCCACGTATAAATTATAAACCGCAACACATGACTCCAAGTAAATTAAATTTTTTAAAGATATCCTTCTCATATAAATCTTCTTTTCTCAAATCATTTCCAAAATAAGTTTGTTTCCCTTTCAATTTACCTAAGTTATCCTTTGCTAAAAATTCTTGTTCTTTTAAATCCTTTCCAATTACCTAAATTAGACTCTGTTATAAAAGTTTTCTATGCCTACATTATTATCTTCTGCTTAGGTTCAGTATTTCGGTAGCAAAATACCGCACCGTTCCAACAGCATTAGATATCCTATCATTTATATTAAAATATTATGCAAGACCAATCCACGTATAAATTATAAACCGCAACACATGACTCCAAGTAAATTAAATTTTTTAAAGATATCCTTCTCATATAAATCTTCTTTTCTCAAATCATTTCCAAAATAAGTTTGTTTCCCTTTCAATTTACCTAAGTTATCCTTTGCTAAAAATTCTTGTTCTTTTAAATCCTTTCCAATTACCTAAATTAGACTCTGTTATAAAAGTTTTCTATGCCTACATTATTATCTTCTGCTTAGGTTCAGTATTTCGGTAGCAAAATACCGCACCGTTCCATCAGCATTAGATATCCTATCATTTATATTAAAATATTATGGAAGACCAATCCACGTATAAATTATAAACCGCAACACATGACTCCAAGTAAAATAATTTTTTAAAGATATTCTTCGTATATAAATCTTCTTTTCTCAAATCATTTCCAAAATAAGTTTGTTTCCCTTTCAATTTACCTAAGTTATCCTTTGCTAAAAATTTTTGTTCTTTAAAATCCTTTCCAATTACCTAAATTAGACTAAATTTACCTTAATTATTCTCCGTTATAAAAGTCTTCTATGCCTACATTTACTATCTTCTGCTTAGGTTCAGTTTTTCGGTAGCAAAATACCGCACCGTTCCAACAGCATTAGATATTCTATCTTTTGCATTAAAATATTATGCAAGACCAATCCACGTATAAACCGCAAACTGTAATATATGACTCCAAATATAATTTCTATTTGTTAAAGGTATTTTTTCTTATAAAAAGAAGAGGTTTGTTGTTTCTGTTCCTCTTTTCAAATAATTTAAAATTTGCCTAAATTTTCCTCCGCCTTGGGGAATCTTATTTAATTGTTTAAAATTTCTCTAAATACAATATTGTTCGTATGACCTTCCTGCTTTTCTTCATCTATATTGGTTTCTGGCACTTTTATTTTTAAATTATCGAATGAGCGAACCCGTGACATTGCAACGTATAGTTGCCAGTGTGTAAACACGGGCTTTTCTAAGTTAATTCCCACGAAATCAAATGTTTGTCCCTGTGATTTATTAATGGTCATTGAAAATGCTAATCTAATTGGAAATTGCCTACGTTTGAGAACATATGGTAAGTTACTGTCTGTTGGTGCGAGATCTATGCGCGGAAGGAAGATTCGTTGTCCTCTACTTTGACCAGTAACTACCTCTAGATCTAAATAATTGTTATGCATCTCTTTTACAATTAACCTGGTGCCATTACAGAGACCGCGTTTCGGGTTAATGTTTCGCAACAACATGACTATCGCGCCGATTTTTAATGACAGTTTGTGCCGTGGCATACCGCTTGGAGTTTCTTTATTTAATACTTCAGTTGGATAATTTAACTTATTTGATTCTTCGCAATGAGCTGTGTCCGCACTGTAATAAATTCTAGAGGACCCGACAATTTTATCTTACACTAGATCATTTAGTTTCATTGTATCATCATTTTTAGGCGATAGAATCGCTCGATTTACAAAAGCGTACACATCTTGTGGCATGATGGTGTTTGTACCGAATATTTCATCAGCTAGAGAACCTCTAGTTAAACATTTTGATGGAATTGTAATAATATCTTGTACACCATTGCCAACTTGAAGTAAGTATGCGGAAAATTCTTGTTCATTTTTGTTGACGCGCATATTTTTTTTCAATGAAAACTTTTTAAAAAGTGGCCATAGGGGGCTTTGCGTCATGGAAATTTCAATAATGGCCGTTCTGTGATTTGTATGTTTGACAATCGGTAAACATTGTCGGAAGTCTCCGCCTAATATTACAACTTTTCCACCGAAAGGAATTGAATTATTTTCTAAATCTTTGAGAACTAAATTTATTGCTTTAAGAGCGTGCCACGGTGCCATGGTAATTTCATCCCAAATAATAATAGATGATTTTTTAATTAATTTACCAGCGTTACTGTTAGCATTTATTTTACACACACTATTTTCGTGTATTGGCACGGGGAGTTTGAACACAGAGTGTACCGTTTGACCACCCTTTAGCAAAGTCGCTGCTATACCAGTCCAAGCAACTGAAATAACTGTGTGACCTTGACCCCTCATTATGCTAATAAGTGTGTTGTATAAAAATGTTTTGCCAGTTCCCCCTAGACCATCAATAAAAAAATACCTATTGGCACATGTTGGATCGTTTACCGCATTCAAAATGTATTGTAATATTTCAGTTTGTTCAGTATTGAATAATGCAACATTTTTTTCACCTTCTTGTTGTTCAGCGTCGCGGTCAATTTGATCATCTAAACCATCTACATCGTCATTTGCTTGATTTGGTTCTGGTAGACCAAAGTTTTTTAATTGGAATCTGTGTACTATTAATATTTCTTCAATGTATCTCAAGCATTTATTTTGTGCCGTTTGCCGTGAGTAATGCAACAGATAATCTTCCATCATGTCGTCTTTAAATTTATCCCATAATTCAACTGCATTTATTGACGTGTGGAAACAAATTAAATAAGCAAACAATTCACGCAATTGTTTTGGGAATTTGTCAATTACTGCTTCTTGCATACATTTAAGGCCCTCATCGTCATTTGCCAATAACCCTTTAGCGCGAGCTGCTTCTAAATATGTATTATATTGTTTTCCGTCTACTGTGCGCAAGTCATCGAAACTTTTTGCATCTAAAGCATTAACTAAGAGCATTCGTAAGTGGAATCGCTCGATGACTTTCGGACTCACCGAAATCATTCTGCCAATGGGCGGTTTTGTTTCTCTTTTTCGCGCCTGCCATGTATTTTTACTCGTATATACGTAATATTTAGGTATATCCATGTACCGGTATTGATGAGCTGTAATATCTGTTTGATTTAACAAGAACCACGCTGTGAGTGTAGTATTTCGTTTTGCCGCACGTTCAACTGCCTGTTTAACTTGCCCCGGGGCAAACACTATAGCCTGCTGATTTTGCAAATGAACAGCGAGTTCGTAAATCGTGTGGGACTTGTCTTGTAATGGATACTCGAGCAATCGCCAACAACTTTCAGGTGGTGAAACGTACCGCGTATTTAAATATCCGTTTATTTCGTCCCATTGGACAGTTTTACTTTTATCTACTTGACCGAGTTTTACCGAAGCGCAATCGTGACCTTTACAGAAGTATTTGCAAATGTATTTAATACTTTTCACCGATGAACAAATCTCGACATTGATGTGAGTTCGATATTTTTTCAATAAGTACGGATTGAATGGAATAATCCAACGATTGTCTACTGTGTACTTGGTGGTTCCGTTTCTAAATAAAATGTATATTTTCGAATTATTGTCACGCCGTTTGTAAAGCGGATAGCCGTTTATGTTTTCATACGTCTCATTGCGAAAATCTTTTGGATATTTTTTTGTGCATTTATTGTCGGCCATGCAAGGCGAATTTTTATTGAAAATACCGCAAGGACCGTGTATCATGTGTGTCTTGACAATTTGGTACAATTCTGGCTCTAAGTCTTCATCTGGAATTTCTGCACTGACTATGGTATCGATGTCATCTTTGTTACGAATCTTACTTTCTTCATCGAGTGTAAGTAACAAATGCATATGTGGTAAACCGCGTTTTTGAAATTCAATTACGTACATGTAGGCCACTACTTTACCGAAAATATCATCGTGAAGAAATTCATGTAGCATGTTTTTAATTTTACCATAAAATACGCGTGTAACTATGTCGGGTCTGTCTGATGCCGTTTGACCTACATGTAATTGAGCTGTAATTTCAGGCTATTTTGGGTTGCATGTTGTAGTAACAAACAAATCTGGTTTCCCGAATTCACGAACTATAGCCATTGAATTTTGATACATTTTTTGCATAAATCTACTACCGCCTTGAAAACTTGATGGTAAAATAATCATTGTACCGGGTTTTGCACCTTCTAAATTAGCCAAATTATTAATGTGATCCATTAACCCACTGTATAACTCTACTCTAAGTGTGGGTTGATTGAGCCGAATGTACGATAGTCGTTCGCTTTCAATTTTTACGTACGCATCTACAATGTATTGCTGTGTTAGTTTACCGGCTTGTAAACAAGAATTAAAGTCACCCCGATCTGCTAAACGATTTGTATAAAATTGGAGTGGTGTCATTTTTTTAATACCGTCAGCTTGGCGCAAATGCATTCCCCAACCAGCGTTGCCCCGTGGGAACAATAGTGGGTAGCACATTGGGTCACAGTTTTCACTGTACTGAGTAATTCGCACGCTATTTTGACCCCTAGGATGTATAGCTATGTCACGTTGACATGGAGGTTCGCCGTTATTTGAATTGAACACGACAGCGACTTCATTGCAAGTGGGAATGTTATACGTGCGTTTGTCTTTCGTTCGATCATTTACTAACCACAGCTGTATTTCCGGTACAGCTTGATTATTTTGACCGGCTTTGGCAATTTCAAGAGTTTCGACCTCTTTCAACATTTTGAACGCCTCGTAATATGGATTTATTTCTCGAATTATTAAATCCAATTTTTGCATAATGTCTGGTTTACACTTTTTGTTGTGGTCATCGTTCATTCGTTTATTTAATGCGTCAGCTGTGTCGATTATGTACAATTGCGCATATTTTTCAGATTCGCCGTGTGCAGGGTACAAGGATGTGGTACTGTGGTAAATTTGACCGTGAATACGGAAGGTGTATGGGCCTTGACCTGGCGGTGGAGCTATTTGAGCCCCCATTGACGCAAATGCTAATGCGCTGTTATATGTACGAATGTTTTCTTTAAAGTTCCTGCTCTCTGAATTATTTCCCGTTAACAATTGTTTCATATATTCCGGATAGTCTGTTAGTTGATCAGGGATTAGCTTTCCCTTGCGACAGCAATGGTTGAATTTACTGTCTGATGGTTTTTCGAAAGCAAAATTTTTTGATTTGCATGTCTTGCAAATGACATTCATTTCACCCAAGCTATGCTGCTCAACAACTTTATCGGTCTTAACTGCTAATTTAAGGGAGCTTTTGGTAACGTTTAAAATTTTTTTTTTATTTTTTTAATAAAAGTGTGCGGTGGAACAGAAGTAGGTGCGTTCCTGTCATCTGGTCCAATTTTTTATTTTGACTGGGTTTTTCGCCTTCTTCTACTGAGATTTACTGATATTTGGTTTCAGCACCTCACATATAATAAAGCTAAGTATTATCTTCCATTTATATTCAAGTTTAGGTAAATTTTTATAATTTTGCATAATTTTTTGACGTTTTTTCATTTTATTTACATTGGTTACGGGATAGTTACGGGTATGTAAATGTATATTTGAGTGTATATGTTATAATTTATTACCTTTCTTTCTTTATCAAGGATAAGCCTGGTAAGCTACCTTGACTCCTACTCTTGTACCGAGAGAACCCGTTTCTTTTTCAATCTTTAATTTTGTGAAAATGAAGAATAAATGGGCGAAGTTTGATGAATGTAAGTTTGCTACGTGGAATGTCAGAGGTATAAATGGAAAGAAAAATGAATTGATGTCTGCAATGCGTACGTATAATGTGGATGTTTTATGTGTAAGTGAAACGATGCAGAAAGGTTGTGGCGAGGAAGAGGTGGATGGAATGGTTTGTTTATGGTCGGGTGTGTGTGCGAATGCTAGAGCGAAACATGGTGTGGGTATGGTTGTAAGTGAACGAATGAAAGCATGTATTAGAAATTATGGTTGTATTTCGGAGAGAATTTTATGGTGCAGATTAAAGGTAGGCTTTCATAGAATCTTCGTTGTATCCGTTTACGGCCCAACTGAATCTGAAAGTGATCTTGCAAAGGATCAATTTTGGAATTTGTTAGATAGCGTGATTGATGCGTGTGATCCTGGCGAGAAAGTGATTGTTTGTGGTGATTTGAATGGTTGGGTGGGTGTAAAGAGTAGTGTGTCTGGTAGCGTGTTAGGTAAATTTGGGGATTCTAGAGTGAATGATAACGGTAGGAAAATAGTCTCTTTTTGTATGGAACGGAACCTCTTCATATCCAATTCAATTTTTAAGCATAAGTTAGCTCATATATATACATGGGAGAATGTAAGTACGAATAGACGTAGTGTGATTGATTTTGTTTTGTATGATGAGCGCTTGAGGAGTTTGGTTGTTGATACGCGTGTGAAAAGAGGGGCTGAGCTTGGAACGAATGACCATTATTTGGTTGTGTCGCGTATACGTCTAGGTAAGTGTTGGAGAATGAGGGTACAAGGTTCTGGGAGCTTGTTTCGTGTGAAATCCAATGTTTTACAGAATGAGGATGTTCGAGGGTTATTTGTAGAGAAATTGAACGAATCTTTGCCTGAATGTGAGCCTAATTTTGATTGTTGCATAAATGATGTTTGGGTGAAATTTAAGGGCATTGTCCTTCAATGTGCGAAAGAAATTTGTGGTGAATGTAAGTTAGGCTGTCGTTCGAGGAATGCATGGTGGAATGAAGAAGTGAAAGAAGCGATTGAGGAGAAAAAGAGGGCGTATTTGAGATTTTTGAATGTGAAGGATGTACCAGGAACTTTGCGTGATGAATGCCTGATGGAATACAAGAGGAAGAATAAATGTGTTAAGAGAGTCGTAAGAGAAAGTAAGGCACGTTTCGATGAATTGATGAGTGAAAGATTAACGAATGATTTTAGTATGAATAAGAGAATGTTTTGGCAGACTGTAAAGAGATTGAGAGGTGGGAGTACAAGACCAGTGAAAGCAATTAAGAGTGCGAATGGTGAGTTGTTGTGGAATGAGTCACATGTTAGGAATAGATGGTGTGAGTATTTTAAGGAATTGTATGGTGGTGTAAATGGAGTGAATAATAGGGGAGGGAATGCAAGAAATGCTAGAAATGTTGAATGGGATATAGATGAAGGTGATGTCAGCTTTGCATTGATGCGTCTAAAGAATGGTAAGGCTCCCGGTTTGGATGGCATAACAAATGAAATGTTGAAATATGGTGGTGAAAGATTATTTGATTGGTTAGTTTATTTGTTCAGATTTTGTTTGAAACGGTGCGTGGCTCCTGATGATTGGAAACGTGCTGTTATTTGTCCTTTATTTAAAGGCAAAGGCAGTTCGAGTGAATGTACAAATTTTCGAGCGATAAGTTTATTGAGTGTGGTAGGGAAGTTGTATGGAAAAATATTAATTCATAAGGTGCGAGCCTTAACAATTTCGAAGTTAAGTGGTATGCAAGGAGGTTTTTTGCCTGAGAGAGGTTGTGTAGATCAATTGTTTTCTCTTCGAATGATTGTTGAGAAGTCACTTGATAAGAACAAAAAGGTGTTCTGTGGCTTTCTCGATTTAAAGAAAGCGTATGACAGTGTTCTTCGAGAGACTATGTGGGATGTACTTGTAGAGTACGGTGTGGATGGTAATTTGTTGGGAGCGATTCGAGCGTTGTATGAAGGAAGTGAGGCTGCGGTGAGAGTTGATGGTAGATTGAGTGATTGGTTTCGTATAGATGTTGGTGTGAAACAGGGTTGTGGAATGTCTCCTTGGTTGTTTAATTTGTATATGGATGTGTTGTTACGAAAGGCATTGAATGGAATGGATGGTGTACGTATTGGTGGACGTATAGTGCCTGCGTTAGCTTATGCGGATGATGTTGTTGTGTTGGGTGAAACTGAGGAGCAATTGAGAAGAATGATTGTGAGCATAAATGAAGTAGGGAAAGGTTTAAATCTGCTATTGAATGTCGATAAATGTAAAGTGTTGGTGTTTGAGAAGAATGATTTGGTGACTGATTGTAATGTTTCAGTGAATGGTGTGAGACTGGAACAAGTGAATGAATTTGTATATTTGGGTAGTATGTTCTCGAGGGATGGACGTATTGACCGGGAGATTGAAAGGCGAGTGTCTGCAGGGTGCAAGGTATTGGGTGCTCTGGGTACATTTGTTCGAAACGTGAATGTATCTAGAGATGCTCGTTTGAGTGTTTATAATGGTGTGTTAGTGCCTACATTGATGTATGGTTCTGAATGTTGGGTGTGGATGAAGAAGCATGAACGACGTATAGCTGCTGTGGAAATGAGATATTTGAGAGGAGTATGTGGGTATACGAGACGTGATCGTATACGGAATACATTGGTGTATGATGAGTGTGAGATTGAGAAGAATGTTGTTAAGAAAGTGGGAGTGAGTCAGTTGAGGTGGTTTGGACATGTTGAGCGAATGTCGAATGAAAGGTTGGTGAAACTAATATATGTGGGTGAGATTGAAGGTGACCGATTGCGCGGGCGTCCGAGGAATAACTAGTTGGGTATGATTGATGGTTTGTTGCGTGAACGAATGATTCCGAGTGTGAAGAATAAACGAGCATGTATGAATCGCACTATGAATGTGGACGAGGCGAAAGTGGTGTGTCAGGATAGGAATGTTTGGAGGAGATTGATTGTTGGTTGACTGTTTTTCTGGGTTCGTGCTACCCCACTAAGTGGGACATAGCGTGACGTTATGTATGTATGTATGTATGTATGTAAAATTTTGGCTTGTTTGTTAGCTGTTTTACTATTATCAATTTCATTGTTGATCTTTCTCTTTTTTTTTATTTTTATGTAGTCGTTCATGTTTTTCAGCTATTGTTTCATTTAGAATTAATTTTTCTAAATTTATTTTTAGTTTATTTAACCTTTGTTGTTTTTCCTCATCTGTTTCTCTTGCAATACGAACAGAGTTATATTCTCTTTGTTGCTTCAATCGTTTGTCTTTTTGTTCATTTGTTTCTAAGGATTTTCTTTTTTGATAATTTTGGCTTCTTCTTGCCTGGTGAGTGATCGGAAATAGCGTTATCTGTCGCGACCTAAACATTTCTGCAGCATGCGATCTAAGCCTAGATATATCGTAGGTTTCGTGTTCGGGATTTCGATTAAACAAAATACTCGTACAAAAGGCAATCGCGAATAACCCACAGTCATAACAATTTGTCTGATTTTGAACCAGCGCTAATCTAATTGGTGGTTGAAAGGGAAACAAACGTGTTACATACATTTTCACATCTTGATGAAGTAAACTTTTATTCGTGCTATCATAAATTGTTACGGTAGCTCCATCGTAATATAAGCTGGACCAGTGGCCGATTACACTGTTCTCAGGTCTTTCGTACATAATTTGAATATGTTTCGCGTTTCGTGGAATTGGTTGAATACGTTCTGGTGCAGCTATATATACAGTAGGTTGTGGTGCAAATTGAGATACTGTGCGGACCAAAGAAAAGAAATTATCTATGTGGATATCTTCTAAATATCCTTGTGCATTAAGTACCGTATTTATATCAGTGTTCGATAAATTACCTAATAAACTGTCACTATCGTTTTGATTGTTAACCGCTGGTACATTGTTAATTTTAACCGTTTTTTTAACAACATCGCTTGATTTGTCAAGTTTAGATTTATGGTTTTTTTCTGGTTTTTGGACATTTTCATATTTTTGTATTCTCTTTTTACGATTAATTTGATCTTTGGATGGCATTTTTATTATCGCTGTTATGAAGGTTATAATGTGTATGTTTATATAATATTATTTATGACCACTTTAATTGTGATCAAAAGTATAAGAAAGATGTAACTTACCGTTTTTAGAGAGCGTCGTTTTATATATTTATTTTACAAATACCTTCAGCACTTGGATCCGTTGGTTACTTTTCTAGAAGAAACTGATAACTGACTACTTTAGAAAGTTATGTCCCAATTGCTTCGTATTTTTACACAAACCTATATGTAAATAAGAATTAGTTCATATTTGTTTAAGTATTTTATTTAGTTTATTTAAGTTTAAAAATATTAATCGGCGTCTATCCCTACCTACGATAATAGGTAGAATAATATAGTGTACCTTAATATATTATTGGAAAAAAAATTTATTAATTGCTGCAATTGTAATCAAATTTTATATCTTAAATATTTATACTATATTATACGATATACCAGCAGATCAACCTCGCAAATCATCTTCAGAGTAGCACTTAACTCTACTGAATTTGCAGTAATATTTACTAACTGGTTATTTAAAAGAATTTTACTGTACTGTAACATCATATACAAACTAAATCTGACATACAAGACCATATCCCACACACTTAACTTAATGCTCGTTTCCAGAAATGCGCTTTGCACTAGTGGTTTTGAATTATATATCATTTAAAGTGGAAGATTTCGACCAAAGAAACATAGTCATCTGCCATACATTTTCCTAATAATATTTACAAAGGAAAAGTTACTTCGGTGGCTCAGGATATACCTTCAAAACAAAAACTGTCTGCTGTTTGATTATTACATCACTCGAAAATTTTGAGCTATTACAAACTTAAATTTATCTGGAATTTAATTAAAACCAGAAGAAATACAAAAATGTTAGCATAATAAAATAATGCAGAGTGTGTAGAAATGGAAGTTATAAATATGGGACAGCCCATTAATAATCCGTATGTAAACAAAAACGTACATAAAAAAAAATAGCGCATAAATCTTAGAGTATGAATTTCAGGTTTATGAAAGAAATGATATTGTGATATGCATGAGAATATTCAGATTGAAAATGAGCAAAACGAAGAAATTATTGAAACTTATAGTGGAGGTAATATATTAATTGCAATGCAAAGTATGTCGTAGAGACTTGGACAACAAATCATTGAAGAAGAGACTGTGAAGAAGACTTAAGACACTATAGGTACAACATAAAAAATGAATGCATCGATTTAATATAGATTTAATACTTGTACCTACATGATAATAGTTTTATAGTATTATAAATAAATAAAATTATCACATGAAAATGTAAATTATAGATATTATAGAAATTTGTTCATCGGAAGAAAATAAATAAATATTTATTGTTACGAGTATCTTCGTATCTTTTTATTATAATAATTTTTTTTAATATGTTGAATAATCTTAAGTTTAGCTTAATTATACATAGCAGTAATAGAAATTTAGCGTGTTTTTAAGTTGTTTTGAATTCATCTCCAATGAGTTTCAAACATGTATCAATATAACAATATATCTGCAACCTAAAATACAAAGTTGTTTGCTGATGAAATGTCATTTTCAGCATAACATGTAATTGAATTTATCACTTCATACACTTTTGTGATTTCAGAGTTTTATATTTAGAATGACCAACAAAATACATACAACTTGGTTGCAACAGTCATTTCATCAAAGCAGCAACAGTTTGTATATCAAATTTTAATACAGTCGAATTCTTTTAAATACCTAGATAGTATCTTTTATCTGGTCAGCAAATTAGAAATACCCTTTTATCTTTGGCTTATTAGCTAATATGCAACATTAATTCTAATTGAATAACAACATGTATAAAAAAATTGGCACAAACTGTTATAACATATAAGAACTAATTGTTTATATTCCCAAATTTAAAAGAAAAATTAATACTTACGAATAGCTGTTAAATTATTTTTGTAATGCAATCAATGTTGGAGACACTCGTGTTGCAGATTTGCAAATTAAATTGTCCTGAAATGCTTACGGGCCTCTAGGTGTTTTTAGAATATGTAAATATTATCTATAATATTTTAAACACATACACACAACACTGGTTTTACAATAGAAATAATAACTCGCAAGAAATTTGTAATAATTAGCGCAGCACAAAGACGAAATACTGCTTTTTACCGAAGTAAATAAAGCAGTTGTTTGCATCTTGGTTGTCATAGCAACCCAGATTGTAGATGGCGGGTCGGACCGTAAAAAAAATAGGGTACCTCTATATACAAGGGTATGGTCGCCACCATAAGTCTACCATATTTACTGACTGGAAATAGGATAAATACGTTGTTTTTCCCTACTTATTTGTTGCAAAATTAATGTTGTATTACAGAGAAATATGAAATTTTTACACTATAAATTATAAATATAATATAAATTTAGTTATTTTCAAGAGTTCGGTTTCTACGATATGATAAATAATAATGCGACTTACACTGTTAATAAACTACCAAACTATAATCGTAAACTATTACAAACTATGAATTTCACAAATACATAAAAATTTAAACGAAAAACTACACTTAACATGGACCAAACAATGTAATACACGCTATTCTACACGTAAGCAGTAAAGCGTATCACGCCATGTCTTTACCCTTCCTTATAGAGGTGCCCTATAGCAAAACTATAGTGTATACGTAATAGCGGTACAACTTGGAACTAACTCTCAAAACGCGCCAAATCGTCCTATTGGTTGAGTGGGGATAATTAGCAAGTTGAACTCACACAGCACAAAATTCTGCAGCGATCAGTTTATAACTCGTGTGACATAAATTATTTTTCTAATTTTAAATAAATTACATATTTATCTGTAAATAAATGTATATATTTTATCTGTAAATATGTTTCCTCTAATTTCGGTTTAGCTTTAAAATGAATAAAAAAAAACACTTTTTTATATGTATTTGTATCATTTTAGTTGTACCTTTTTTTTATAAAATAGTGTTCATAGAAAATATATTTTAAGTTGTTTCTCGACAAGTAAAATTTTTTAAGTAATTTAAATTTTCCTGCTTTATGACAAATTTTGTAAAATAATCTGTATTAATCAGACTTTTTTTGAACTAGTTCCAAGTTGTACCGCTATTACAAATTGACTATATACGAATACTTAAACGCTAGCTATTTAATATAATAATAAAGTGAGAGTCTAAATAACGTAAATATGCTTGCAAATTTTAAAATAATTCTCTCGAGATAATTAATGAATTAACTTCCATGTAGGATGTCAGTTGTTTTGACGTTTTTTCTATATGAACTTTAATAAATGTTATCACAAATTTTATTTAAAATCCATAAAATTTCAGAACATATTCGGGCCTATTCTCTAAAAAATTCATTCCTACCGCAACAACTTGCTAATTGTGACAAAAATGAATCGTTTTTTGATAGCTAATATTATATTCTCCTCTAAACATGAAGTTCTGATGTGATTTTGTCTGTATTAGAGAATTAGGTCGATTATATTTATTAAAAATACTGACATAACAAAGTCAAGGAAAAGACTAGAATAAAATGAAATAACTGAAAATTTTAATGCTATTTTAGCAGAGTGTATCGATCTATAAAATTATAATCCTGCATAAACATTTAAAAGTGACGTGATTAAGGTGAATTAATTATTGATAATATCAAATAAGTTTTAATACAACTTCGTAATTTTAGGATAATCTACTATAAGATATCCACATCAACTGAGGTGCCTGTCATAAATGAACAAAAAATTTGTGATGAATCATGTGCAAAAATATTTGCAACATGGACGAAAGATTTGAACTAGGTATACAAATTATAAAATATCAACTGAACAAAATTAATAAAAATCCATTTAAAAATATTCGTCTATGGTTTGTTTTATTTTAATTTTTTTTTGTCATTTTATGTTTTTTACATTTTACACATCAAATATTGTACACAATATACAGGCAGTGACATAAATAAGTACATTAAATTTGACCAATGATCGAACTTAACAAGAACAAAATTTTTTTTTAAATCTCTTCTTTTTAGGATTTTTACCATCCCAGAAATTGATGAATCGTATGATAACAGTATTGAAATAATTGATATTGACAATGTAACTTGTTAACTTTTTAAATAAATTTTGATACTATGAAATAAACCAATTAATAATAATTATTAAAAAAATAATAATATGTAAAAGTATCTGATTTTCCGAATGGCGAGTTCACAAACATTGTGCTAAATTTCAAGGAAAAGTTGCTCCATCCTGTGAAAATAAATGTTTATTTTCTAAATCATTATCACTATCGGTCATTTTTTGTAACAGGGCAAATGCCTTGTACTCAGCAATTTTACGAAGTTACTATCTCCCGGCATTTGATAGTTTAGTACGCAGATTTTTAAAATGGCATTTTCTCATGTCACCTTTAACTCAGGTTTCTAGCATTTATTATATTTCCTTCTCTATTATTCACTCCATTTACACCACCATACAATTCCTTAAAATACTCACACTATCTATTCTCAACATCTGATTCACTTGCCTTATACTCCCATCTCTCTATCTCTTTACAATTTGCAAAAACATTATCTTATTCATACTAAAATCATTCTTTAATTTTGACTCACCAATTGATCAAAACGTTTTATAACTATTTTTGCGTCCATTACAATAATTGTAATAATAATAATTGATTACAATAACGTACTGTTTACAAAAGTATATTGATGACAATACTGTATTGATTACAAAAATGCACGAACTACAACAATATGCTCATATTGATTACAACAATGTATATAAGTATAAAAAACAATTGAAAATGCTCCAAATCAACTTTTTGACACTTGAGTTTAAATCTCCTCCGCAAGGCCTTTAATTTGATACCAAACACGGTAGGAATTAAATATCATTTATACAAAACAATTAACGATCATCCAAAACAACTTTTTGACACTTGAGTTCAAATCTCCTCCTTGAGACTTTTAATTTGATACCAAACACTGCATAATTTAAATAATATTTATAAAAAACAATTGACAATCGTCCAAAATAACTTTTTGACACTTGAGTTCAAATCTCCTCCGCGAGACCTTTAATTCAATACCAAACACGGTAGGATTTAAATAATATTTATAAAAAACAATTGACAATCGCCCAAAACAACTTCTTGACACTTGAGTTCAAATCTCTTCCACGAGACCTTCAATTTGATACCAAATACGGTAGGATTTAAATAATGTTTATAAAAAACAATTGACAATCGTCCAAAACAACTTTTTGACACTTAAGTTCAAATCTCCTCTGCGAGACCTTTAATTTAATACCAAACACGGTAGGATTTAAAAAATATTTATAAAAAACAATTAACAATCGTCACTTTATTTTAAATCTCGAACGTGAAACTTTTAATTTAGTACCAAACATGGCAGGATTAGAAATGAAAAACAACTCATGATAAAAAAAATTATTCTGAAATTAAATAAATATTTAAAACGATCTTTTTATATTAAATAAGTAATAAACTTATTTAAATTTTACCGCCTAAAATACTTAGAAGCATCAAGGTTGCCGAGCAGAGACATCTGTGTATTTTTTGACGCGGAAAAGGAACCATCTATGAAGTGACAAATAATTTTCAACTTTTTTGTGTTAGATAAGAATTTGAATTTTACCGCCTAAAATCCTTAAAAGAATCATGGTTGACGAACAAAGACATCTGTCATATTTATTTTGAATTTGAAAAAAATATAAAAAAAATTCACATTTAAAAAAATTACAAAATAGTAAACAATGTACGCACTATTATTCTAAACACAAATAAATTTGCCAAATTTATCTAACTTGTCTACAATTAAAGTAATGTATAATTAAAACTTCGAAGTGAACTGTCAAAAATGACAAGTTGTCATTCTTTTTTTCAAACAATTAAAGATAAAGTGTATTGACAGTTCACTTTGAAATTGTAAAAATAAATTACTTTATTTGTAAACAAGTTAGATAAGTATGGTAAATTTATTTCTGTTTGGAATAAATTAAAGTACATGTTTAATATTTTGTTAAATTTTAAAACATCAATTTAAAAATAACAAAATTAATTTCAGAGTGAACTGTCAATTCCCTTTATCTTTGAATTTTTAACAGTGGTAGCAACGCGTGTTTATTTAACATAAACTACACGGAATACGAGGCCCCCCTTGATATAAAAATTTAATGTCTTTCCTATTTAATATTTCGCACATCATGTGTATGAAAAATTTGAATTCATAAAAAGCACGTAGTTCCTATTGCCCTTTACATCTCAAAAAAGTTTCACCTGAATCCATTGCACCGTTTAAGCTGTAGCGATGAATAATTATGGTTGTTAGATTGGTCAAAATATATAATGACAGTTCAGACCCCACGCCGATTAGTATATAGGACTAGCGGTCCGACCTGCTTCGCAGGTCTGACCCCTAGGCTCCGCGACTCTAAAGAAGATAGCAACTAAAACTATAGGAAAATAAATTGGAAGTTTAATCAAATACCTTAAATTTGTTAGCAAACAATTGTCGAATAAAATTTGTCTCTTTGTTCCCCGCTTCCTTGTTAGTAAATTGGCGAAGAAAGCTCGTCACTTCGTTCCTCGCTTTCATGTCAGTGCATTGGCATTAAATACCCCTAAGTTAGGTTTTTAGTAATTACCACAAAAACAATTACTGATCGTTATTATTTATGACAAAGAGGTTTCATCACTACTTTTTCCTACTTTTTGAGCCTAAACCATTGCATTCAATACTCCACAAGCTAGGTTTAGGGAAATTTTCAGTAAATTAATTGCCAATCGTACTGATTTGTAATAAAGATGGGTCATTTCTAAGTTCCTCAATATTTCACTTGGTACTCCACAGGTCGCATATTCATGAATTTTAATGAAAAACAATTGCCGATCATAATTGGTTTGCGGAAAAAATTTCAACAAATATAATAGATTTTTGTGGACATTACCAAGATAAAGTATTTTATTTTTACCCCTACAATAGATTTAAATTTACTTTAAAAAAATAACTATCTGCCAACTCCTGAAACATTTACTTAGATAAACTACAAGTTTGGTATCTACAATTTTTTTTTAAAGTTTAAACAATTGTCGATTGTAACGATTTTTGATAAAATTACGTCATTTCGACCTTTCTTTCGATACCGAATATGTGATTTTTAAAAGAATTTTATATTAAATACAACTTGCATTAATATTTGATCATGTAATGAAGACTTTTGTCAATCTGACATTTCTATTATCTTCTTGGCAATTTAGAAATACCGTCAATAATAATGTATAATAATTTGCAATTCATATTGACAAATTTGGCAGATATACATTATTTTTACTAATTTTGTTCGTGTAATACCAACCTTATCCAGTCTTACGTCAGCTTGTCAGTTACACTTCAAAGTACAATCCAAGCGAAAAAATTAAAACTTGTCCATCAAGATTCTTATATGATACCAAACACATTTTTCTAATGACTTTTATAAAAACAATCGGCCAGCCTCCATTTTTATATTATCATTTATTCAGTCTATTCGACACCGGTCTTTTGAAACCCGCGTCACTAAAGAAGGTTGTAACTGTAGAAAAATAAAATGAGTAGTCTTAAATAAGTACCATTTAATACTAAACAAATGGCGAAGCAAGCTCATCGCTACGTTCCTCGCTTCCAAGTCAGTAAATTGCCGAAGAAAGCTCGTCACTTCGTTCCTCGCTTGCATGTCAGTACATCGGCGAAGCAAGCTCGTCACTTCGTTCCTCGCTTCCATGATACTTTTTTGTGACACTTAATTAATTAACAAACAATTGACGATCGTGCAAAATAAATTTTTGATACTTAAGTTTAAATCCGCTCCATGAGACGGTAGGATAAAAATAACATTTACACAAAACAATTGAAAAACGCCCAAAACAGCTTTTTGACATTTTAGTTCAAACCTCCTCTGCGAGACCTTTAATTTGATTCCAAACACTGTAGGATTTAAATAACATTTATGCAAAACAATTGACTATCGCCCAAAACAACTTTTTGACACTTAAGTTCAAACCTCTTTTGCGAAACCTTTCATTTGATTCCAAATACTGTAGGATTTTAATAACATTTATAAAAAACAATTGACGTTCGTCCAAAATAATTTTTTGACACTTGAGTTTAAATCTCATGAGCGAGACTTTTAATTCAATACCAAACACGGTAGGATTTAAATAACATTTATACAAAACAATTGACAATCACCCAAAACAACTTTTTGACACTTGAGTTCAAACCTCTTCTCCGAGACCTGTAATTTAATTCCAAACAGGGTGGGATTTAAATAACATTTATAAAAACAATTAACGATCGTCCAAAATAAATTTTTGATACTTGAGTTTAAATGTCATGAGTGAGACCTGTAATTCAATACAAAACACGGTAGGATTTAAATAACATTTATACAAAACAATTGACAATCATCCAAAACAACTTTTTGACACTTGAGTTCAAACCTCTTCTCCGAGACCTGTAATTTGATTCCAAACACGGTAGGATTTAAATAACATTTATAAAAACAATTAACGATCATCCAAAATAAATTTTTGATACTTGAGTTTAAATTTCATGTGTGAGACCAGTAATTCAATACCAAACACGGTAGGATTTAAATAACATTTATACAAAACAATTGACAATCACCCAAAACAACTTTTTGACACTTGAGTTCAAACCTCTTCTCCGAGACCTATAATTTGATTCCAAACACGGTAGGATTTAAATAACATTTATAAAAACAATTAACGATCATCCAAAATAAATTTTTGACACTTGAGTTTAAATCTCATGATTGAGACATTAATTTCAATACCAAACACGGTAGGTTTAAATGACATTTATAAAAAACAAATGACGATCGTCCAAAAATAATTTTTTGACACTTGAGTTTAAATCTGATGAGTGAGACCTTCAATTTAATGCCAAACACGGCAGAATTTAAATAACATTTAGAAAAAACAATTAACGATCGTGTAAAATAATGTTGTGACACTTGATTAGAAATAAAAAACAACTGATGATTGTTTAAAATAACTTTTTGACAAATCTACGAATTTAGATAAAAAAAAATCTGAAATGTATTATAAATATTTAAAACGAACTTTTTTATATTAGATAAGTAATTAACTTGTTTAAATTTTACCGCCTTAAATACTTAGAAGCATCGATGTTGTCGAGCAGAGACATCTGTTGTATTTTTTGAGAAGAAAAAGAATCCAGCTATAAAGTGAAAAATAGTTTTCAACTTTTTATTATTAGATAAGAAGTTAACTCAATTGAATTTTACCGCCTAAAATCCTTAAAAGAATCGAGGTTGACGAACAAAGACATCTGTCTAATTTATTTTAAAATTGAAAAAAATATTTAAAAAATTATTAATTTAAAAAAATTACATAATAATAAACATGTTCGCTCGTTTATTCTAAACACAAATAAATTATCAAACTTGTCTAAATAGACTACAATTAATGTAATTTATATTCAAAATTTCAAACAGATCTGTCAAAAATGACACGTTGCACGCAAATTTTTGAAAAGTGACAGCTATAATTTAAATTTTTTTTAAATTGACTTTAAAAATATTTACAAAATAGTACACATGTTTGCTTATTAATTATAAACACATATAAATTTACAAAACATCTTCAAGTTGTCTAGAATATATGTAATTCATACTTAATTTTTGAAACAGATCTGTCAGAAATGACAAATTGAACATAAATTTTTGTAAAGTTACAACCAGAATCAACAAACTCCACTTTGATAGCAACCCGCACACTCTGATCCATAAACGCATTTCCGCCTTAATTATTTAATATCTCGCACATCATGTGTACTAAAAATGTGAATTCATAAAAAGCACGTATTCCCAAAAAATCTCTAACGTCCAATAAAGGTTTCACTGAAATCGGTCAAACCGTCTAGGCTCTAGAGCTGCGCAAAAATTTGGTTACTAGGCAGATGAAAATATATATAGAAAGTGAATTAAGCCTTTTAGTATATTGGATAGCGGCCCGACCTGCTTCGCAGGTCTGTCCCCTAGGCTCCGCGTCACTGAAGAAGATTACAACTGAAAACATAGAAAAATAAATTGGGTAGTCTTAAATAATTTCCAATTTATACCAAACAAATGCCGAAGCAAGCTCGTCACTACGTTCCTCGCTTCGATGTCAGTACATTGACGAAGAAAGCTCATCACTTCGTTCCTCGCTTCCATGTCAGTGCATCGACGAAGCAAGCTCGTCACTACGTTCCTCGTTTCGATGTCAGTACATTGACGAAGAAAGCTCGTCACTTCGTTCCTCGCTTTCAAGTCAGTGCATGGCGAAGCAAGCTCGTGACTTCGTTTCTCGCTTTTATGTTACTACTATTTGGCACTTTAGTTTAAATCTCTTCCGTGAGATATTTAATTCAATACCAAACACGTTAGGATTTAAATAACATTTATTAAAAAACAATTGACGATTTACCAAAATAACTTTTTGACACTTGAGTTGAAATATCCTTCATGAGACTTTTAATTTGATACCAAACACGGTAGGATTTAAATAATATTTATAAAAAACAATTGACAATCGTCCAAAACAACGTTTTGACACTTGAGTTTAAATGTCCTCCGCGAGGCCTTTAATTTGATACCAAACACGGTAGGAATTAAATAACATCTATATAAAACAATTGACAATCGTTCAAATTAACTTTTTGACACTTGAGTTCAAATCTCCTCCGCGAGGCCTTTAATTTGACACCAAACACGGTAGGATTTAAATCATATTTATAAAAAAACAATTGACAATCGTCCAAAATACCTTTATGATACTTTATTATACATCTCTAACGTGAAACTTTTAAACACGGAAGGATTAGAAATAAAAAACAACTGATGATAAAAATAATAATTCTGAAATTAATTATAAATATTTAAAACGATCTTTTTATATTAGCTAACTAATTAACTTATTTAAATTTTACCGCCTAAAATACTTAGATGTTGTCAAGCAGAGACATCTTTTGTATTTTTTGAAAAGAAAATGAAACCATCTATGAAGTGTAAAATAATTTTCAACTTATTTGTGTAAGATTAGAAGTTAACTCATTTGAATTTTACCGCCTAAAATCCTTAAAAGAAATAAGGTTGACGAACAAAGACATCTGTCATATTTATTTTAAATTTGAAAATAATATGGAAAAAAATTCATATTTAAAAAAATTTCAAAATAATAATCATGTTGGTTAATTTATTCTAAACACAAATAAATTACCAAATTCGTCTAACTGAACTACAATTAAAGGAATTTATATTTGAAATTTCAGACTGAAATGTCAAAAATAACTAGTTGCACAAAAATTTGTGAAAAGTAACAGCTACAATTTTTATTTTTTTAATTAACTTTTAAAATATTTACAAAATAGTACACATATTTGTTCATTAATTGTGAACACAGATAAATTTACAAAACATCTTCAATTTGTCTAGAATATATGTAATTTATAATTAATTTTTGAAACAGATCTGTCAGAAATGACAAATTGAACATAAATTTTTGTAAAGTTACAACCAGAATCAACAAACTCCACTTTCATAGCAACCGCACACTTTGATCCATAAACCTTTTTTATTTAATATCTCGCACATCATGTGTACTAAAAATGTGAATTCATGAAAAGGCGCTATTCTGAAAAAATCTCTAACTTCCGGTAAAGGTTTAACTGAAATCCGTCAAACCGTCTAGGCTCTAGAGCTGCGCACAAATTTGGTTACTAGGCAGATGAAAGTATAGATATATAGAAAGTGAATAAGCCTTTTAGTATATGGGACTAGCGTCGACCCCGCCTACGGCGGGGGTCTCAGCTAGGGCTCCGCCATCTATAAAAATCTCAGAAAACTTATGTAGTTATAACAATATAATAGGAGAAAGGTGATTAGTACTGTATAGCGGTTCGACCTACTTCGCAGATCTAAGCCCTTTGCTCCTCGACATTGAAGAAGATTTCAACTAATTTAGGGTCCAACTGAAAGTATGGGATAATGAATCATAGTGCTTTGTTAATAATATCTCAGATGAGACCATGCAATTGATGAAGAAAGGTCATTCCTCTCTTTCATGTAACTAAATTGGCGAAGAAAGCTCGTCACTTCGTTCCTCGCTTTCATGTCATTAACATTGACGAATATCATCACTTTGTTCTTCGCTTCCATATTTTTCATTGCGAGAAGTTGTGTCTCCCAGGTTTTTCATTGAGGGAAGAGTGTGTTTTCCATTGAGGGAAATTGTGTGTTTACCACTGAAGAAAATTGCGTATTTTCCATAGAGAGAAGTTGTGTTTTCAATTGAAGGAATTTGTGTATATTCCATTGAGGGTAGTTATGTGTTTACCATTGTAAAAAGTTATATGTTTTCCATTGCGGAAGTTGTGCGCTTTACATTGAGGGAAGTTATGTGTTTTCCATTGAGGAAAGTTGTGCTATTAGCACTGAAGAAAATTTCAAATTTTCCATTAACGAAAGTTGGATGCCTACCATTGTGGAAATTTGAGTGATTTCCATAAGGGAACGATGCATGGTTTTTATTGAATACCCTATAAGTTAGCTTTCTAGTAATTTCTACAAAAACAATTGCCGATCGTAATGATTTGTGATTATGAATGTTCCTCACTAACGTTCCTCAACTTACTGCTCCTAAAACATTTCATTTAATACCCGACAAGTCAGGTTTCTATGAAATAAAACAAAAAAACATGTGCTGATCGTAACGATTTGGAATAAAAAAAATTCGTCACTGCTATCCTTCATTTCCTGTCATAAAAAAATTTAATTTAATATCTACTTCATAAGTTAGCATTCTAAGGATTTTCTATGAAAACAATTTCCCACTTTTATAAAATTTCAGGTTTCCATGAATTTTGAGAAAAAAACAATGGCCCATCGTATTTCATTTCATTTCACTTAAGAAAAAAATAATATCAGTTGTACCATATTTTTCACAAATTGTTAGAACATGTCTATTCAAGATTTTTCATTTGATACCAAACACGATATATTTTTTATGACTTTTAGAAAAACAATCGACAATCGGTTAACTTCCATTTTTTTTTATATAATCATATATATCGTCTTTTCGAGACATTTCTTTTGATACCCAATAAGTGATTAAAAAAAAAAATTAAATTAAACTTAATTTACATTAATATTTGATCATGTAATAAAGACTTTTGTGAATTGTCATCTTGTCATTTTAAAAGTATCTACAGTCAATAATATTTTGCATCCTACATTAGCTTCAAATTCCGCGGTTTTACTTTATTTTTTCTAAATTTAATCGTGTAACACCCACTTTTCTCAGGACGTCAAAATACACTCAAAGCAAAAAGTTTTATTCGACATTTCTAAAAAAATTTAAATTAAAGTATAAAAAATTTGCATAATATCAAACACGTTTATTCATTTATTCTAAACACAGATAAATTTACAAAACTTCTCCAACTTGTCTACAATTAATGTAATTTATTTTTAAAATGTTAAACTGTACTGTCAAAAATGACAAACTGTCATAGATGTTCATCTTAAAAATTCCACGGCCGCCACACTCTTAGTTGACTTTGGCCCAAAAGTGCATGTTTTTTCAAGTTTTCTCGCACATCGTGTGCAGGAAAAATTTGAAATCATCAAAAGGCCCTAATCCTAACCACACTCTAAATATCTATGAAGGTTTCACTCAAATCCATCAATTCGTCTGAGCTCTAGAAATTGGCAAAGTTGCGTGATGAATCTATAGATATATCTATATATATAGGCCCCGATTAACCAAAATAGTATATGGACTAGCGGTCCGACCTGCTTCGCAGGTCTGACCCCTAGGCTCCGCGTCACTCAAGACGATTACAACTGAAAATGTAAGAAAATTAATTGAGTAGTCTTAAATAACTTCCATTTAATACCAAACAATTGGCAAAGCAAGTTCGTCACCACGTTCCTCGCTTCCATGTTAGTGCATTGACAAAGAAAGCTCGTCACTTCATTCCTCGCTTCCATGATACTACTTTGTGATACTTGAGATTAAATCTCTTCCTTGAGAACTTTAATTTCATACCAAACACGGTAGGATTTAAATAACATTTATAAAAACAATTGACGATCGACCAAAATTTCTTTTTGATATTTGAGTTTAAATCCGCTTCATGAGACTTTCAATTTGATACCAAACACAGTAGGATTTAAATAACATTTATACAAAATAATTGACAATCGCCAAAAATTAACTTTTTGATACTTAAGTTCAAACCTCCTCTGCGAGACTTTTAATTTGATTCAAACACGGTAGGATTTAAATAACATTTGTACAAAACAATTAACAATCGCCTGAAACCACTTTTTCATACTTGAGTACAAACGTCCTCTGCGAGACCTTTAATTTGATTCCAAACACGGTAGAATTTAAATAGTATTTATGAAAAACAATTGACGATCATCCAAAACAACTTTTTGACACTTGAGTTCAAATCTCCTGCGCGAGACCTTTAATTTGATACCAAATACGGTAGTATTTATATAAAATTTATGAAAAACAGTTGACTATCATCCAAAATAACTTTCTAACACTTTATTTTAAATCTCCTCCGTGAAACCTGTAATTTGATACCAAACACGATTGTATTTAAGTAACATATATAAAAAACCCCTAGGCTCCGCGACACTTAAGAACTGACTGACGATTGTTGTATGTTTTTCATTGAGGGTAGTTGTGTGTTAATTACTGACAAAAGTTGTATGTTTTTCAATGAGGATAGTTGTGTGTTTACCACTGACAAAAGTAGTATGTTTTTAATTGAGGGAAGTTGTGTGTTAACCACTGACGAAAGTGAATGGTTTTCATTGAGGGTAGTTGTGTGTTTACCAATAACACATGCTGTATGTTTTTAATTGAGGGAAGTTGTGTGTTAACCACTGATGAAAGTTGAATAGTTTTCATTGAGGGAAGTTGTGGGTTTACCACTGACAAAAGTTGTATGCTTTGCAGTGAGGGAAGTTGTGTGTTAACCACTGACAAAAGTTGAATAGTTTTCATTGAGGGAAGTTGTGTGTTTACCACTGACAAAAGTTGTATGCTTTGCAGTGAGGGAAGTTTTGTGTTTACCACTGGTAAAAGTTGTATGTTTTACATTGAGGAAAGTTATGTGTTTACCACTGACGATAGTTGAATGGTTTTCATTGAAGGTAGTTGTGTGTTTCCCACTAACAAAAGTTGTATGCTTTGCAGTGAGGGAAGTTGTGTGTTAACCACTGACGAAAGTTGAATAGTTTTCATTGGGGGAAGTTTTGTGTTTACCACTGGTAAAAGTTTTATGTTTTTCATTGAGAAAAATTGTGTTTACCACTGACAAAAGTTGTACGTCTTGCATTGAGCAAAGTTGTGTGTTTACCACTGACAAAAGTTGCATATTTTCCATTTAGGGTAATGGTGCGTTTTCCATTGAGGGAAGTTCGTTCCTCGCTTCCATGTCAATTTTTGAGATAAGTTGTGTGTTTACCACTGACAAAAGTTGTATGTTTTGCTTTGAGCGAAGTTGTGTGTTTACCACTGACGAAAGGTATGTGTTTTTATTGAGGAATGTTGTGTGTTAACCACTGACGGAATTTGTATGTTTTCCATTGAGGGAAGTTGTTTATTCATCACTGAAATATTTTCATTTGATTCCAACAATTGGCGAAGCAAGCTCGTCTTTTCGTTCCTTGCTTCCATGTCCAGTATATTGGCGAAGCAAGCTCGTCATTGCGCTCCTCGCTTCCATGTCAGTACATCTGCGAAGCAAGCTCGTCACTCCATTCCTCGCTTCCATGTCATTACATAGGCGAAGCTAACTCGTCACTTCGTTCTTTGCTTCCATGTCAGTACAAGTTTTAAAGGAAATTGTGTGTTTCCCACTGACGAAAGTTGCATATTTTTTATTGAGGGAAGTTGTGTGTTACCACTGACGAAAGTTGAATGATTTTCATTGAGGAAAGTTGTGTGTTAACTACTCACGAAAGTTATATGTTTTTCATGGGGGAAAGTTGTGTGTTAACCAGTGACGAAATTTGTATTTTTTGATTGGGGGAATTTTGTGTTCATTGTTCAGAGATTTTTCGAATTTAGTGTAAAAGTTTTGCATTTCTCATTGCTCGAAATTCCGAATTTTCTATTGAAAGAAGATATGTTTTCCATTGTTACAATATTTGATTCCCACTGAAAGAAATTTCAATGTTCGCCATTTTAGGCCTATATTTTCTTTATCGTTTTCACATTAAATAATAGATACCAAATTACTTTCATAACTTCCTGAAATGTAAAATTTGTATAAATACCTGTAAATTGAAACGTCAAACGTGACATTCAAACTGCTATTCATTTATAATAACATGTCAATTTAAACGTCAAAACTGACATTCAAACTGTTATTCATTTTAAAATCAACAAAGTTCACTTTCATAGCAACACACCCACTTTGATCCGTAAACGCATTTCCACCTTATTTATTTAATATCTCGCACATCATGTGTACTAAAAATGTGAATTCATAAAAAGGCCCTATTCCAAAAAAATCTCTAACTGCCGGTAAAGGTTTCACTGAAATCCGTCAAACCGTCTAGGCTCTAGAGCTGCGCACAAATTTGGTTACTAGGCAGATGAATCTAAATGGAAATACTCAAGCCTTTTAGTATATAGGATTGTCTATAAAAAATTAGTTTACAGATTTTTAGTAATGCAGTGCATGCCGGATTAATATTCTATAAAACTAGAGGTGCAACGGATTTAGAAGATGCAAATGGTACTATTAAATTTACGAAGAGAATTAATGGTTTATTTGACGGTCTGAATTTAAGAAAGAAGGAATAAGGATAGGGAGTAATGATTTTCAGGTATAACTTTTACATTTCCAAAATCAAATATATTTACAAACAATTTTGCAGATTATTGAAGATAATATAAATTTCCTAAATAAATAGGAATTCGAACTTATATCAGGAAATATAAAATCCGAAGAATTTTTAACGAAATCCACCGCCGGCGGATTACGAGTATCTTTAAATACACCTAAAGAATTATCACAATATTTATTGGAACATTGCGGTTTTGAATATGTTTTGTCATCAAAAATGAACAAAGATAATATATATATATATATATATATATATATATATATATATATATATATATATATATATATATATATTTCAATGGCTTCACGTAGTTTTCGTGTTATCAGCCAGATGGCGTTAGTGTATACGCTGTCAACTAAATCTGTTAAAAATTGTATTTTCCAATAATAGAAAGTTATTTAAACGATATTGAAGCTGAAGAACAAATTCCAGTGAGAATCCATCCGAAATTACGTAAGTAATAACTGTTAATTTATTAGCAAATTTCAACTTAACCTTAATGTTCAAATAATTAATAATACTTTTTTCAGCATACAGAAGCAAAAGCAAATATTTTCCTGTGCAATGAAGTCACAATAAATGTTCAAAGTGTTCACTGTTGTTGTCAATACTGTTGAAGTAAAAATGTTTATATCATTATTTTTCGTTCTATTATAAAGTTGGCTGTTTACTGTTGTTTTTATGTATGTCATTTTTGGATTGTCAATAAATACGTTTTGAGTTGAAAGTGGTCTTATTTATTGTGCTAATTAAAGCATATTGTGCCTTACTACGTTGAGAGTATCAATACGCACAACATGGTAGCAGAGCGTAGTTCTCTTTCAACGTAAATCTGGATTGGATTTGGTCTGTATTTGGTTCTGTAGCAAACTCTCGCGTGGAAATTGCGTGGTCGCGGTAGCAAACAGTTCGAATTGTTTTTGCTGACAACTGCAACATAATTAAATGGATTTTCACGGAATCGAGAAATTGTGTGGTGCTGAGAACTGGACGATCTGGAAGTTTGCTGTGCGAAATTTATTGCGCGCAGTCGAAGGAGCATACGAGGTATGCGATGGACGATTGGTAAAACCTACCAAATTGAATGCTAAAGCAACTGCAGCTCAGATCGAGACGTACGAAGCGGCGTTCAAGTTATGGGATAAAGCAGATCGTGCAGCGTGTCAAGTTATCGTGAAAACTATAGAAGCAAAAGTCCTATCATTGATTGTCACATGTGAAACTGCTCGAGACATGTGGGTGAAACTGCACACGGTGTTTGAACAGCAAACAAAACAAGCTGCTCATGCTGTCCAGTCAGAATTTTTTAACTTTAGATTGATCTCAGAAGATGACATGGTGCTGCATCTAGCGCGATTTGAAAGCTTGATTCTTCGCATGCAACAGCTTAACGTAAAACCTGACGAATCTTCGTTGATGGTGAGACTTTTAGATACCCTACCGGATAACTATGAGAGTCTTAGGCAGTCCTGGTGGGCGAGACCTGAGGATCAACAAACGTTGAAAAGTTTGATCGAAGTGTTAACTTCAGATGAAAAACGTCAAGCTCAGCGAAAAGAAAAACAGGACGAGGTGGTGGCGTTGTTTTCTGCGAAGACGAAGATCAGGGAAACGAGTACTCGAGGAGGTGCTTGTCGTGGACAAGATACTTCATCGAAGAAACCTGAGAAGGCGGCTAATAAGAAGAAAAAATTCACGTGTTATGGGTGTGGTGGCACAGGCCACTTAAAACGAAATTGTCCGAGTTTTAAACAAAAACAGGACAAAACTGGTGGGACTGATCAAGCGTTCGTCACTGAAGTAATGAATGCAGAGATTGATCGTGATTCTTGGATAGTCGACTCCGGAGCAACGAATCATATAACGGTCAGAGATGATTGGTTCTCATCATTCACACGCTTCACGAATCCTGAAAAGGTACTAATGGGCAACAAAACTTACGAGGAGGCCATTGGAAAAGGAACAATTAAGTTTCAATCCTGTGTTAAAGGAGAGTGGAAATCGTGCCATCTGGAAGATGTTATCTACGTCCCCGAAGCTCGAAGAAATCTTTTTTCTGTAACAGCTTCTTTGGACAAGGGTTTGACTTTTCAGTCGGACAAGAATACTTTTAAGTTCCTAAATAACGGCGTTGTGAAGGCGTGTGGTATTCGTAAAGGAAGATTGTTCCAAATGGTGATGCGAGTGACGGAGCCGAATCAGTCTTGTATTCATGAAGTAAATCTAGTGTCAAAGCAGACTCTACAAATCTGGCACGAGCGACTTGGCCACCAGAACAAACGACATGTTGAAAAATTCCTTAAACAACGTGGTATAGAAGTTGATGTTGATGAGGAATTTTGTGAAGCATGCGTTAAGGGGAAGCAACATCGAAGCAGTTTCCAGTCTCGGCAACAACGTGCAACACAACCTGGCGAGATAATTCATGCTGACTTATGTGGCCCTATGGAGTGTGCATCGTTGGGGAATGCCAAATACTTTGTGTGCTTCACGTGCGATTTTTCAAGATTTCGCATGGTGTACTTTCTCAAAAAGAAGTCGGAGACAACAGAGAAGATTTCAGAGGTGCTGAAAATCGTGCAGAACAATTGTGGACATCAACTGAAATCGTTCCTGTGTGACGGTGGTCGAGAGTTCGATAACAGAGAGGTGAGAGACTTGATGAAAGCAAACGGTGTGCAATTTATCATTACCAATCCGTACACGCCCGAACAAAATGGTTGTGCGGAGCGGAGCAACAGAACTATTGTTGAGTTAGCTCGTACGATGATGTTGGCTAAGGATTTGCCGAAGTCATTTTGGGCAGAAGCGGTAAATACTGCCGTGCATGTGCTGAATCGGACTGGTTCGAGTCGTGTGGAATGTAAGACGCCGGATGAGGTGTTTACAGGCAAGACGACGCATATGAATAAATTCCACGTATTTGGGACAAATTGTTATGTACATGTTCCAAAAGAGAAGCGCAAGAAGTGGGACTCGAAAGGCAAACCAGGTATATTCGTTGGATATTTGAATGGTATTGATGGCTTTCGGGTATGGATCAAATCAGAGAAACGGATCGTTTGTAGCAAAGACGTGATATTAGAACCTGAGAAGACTGGAAGGACTATGGCATTTATCCCAGGAAGAATAGAAGATGATTCAAGATCCAACAAAGAAAATCCTGTGAGCTGTGATGAATCGGATGACTTCCAGCCGGTTGATAATTCACTGTCAAGTATTGAAAGGCAACTTAGAGACCGATCGAATATTAAACCTCCTGATCGCTATGCTGAAGTAATGCTGGCTGAAATCCAAGAACCGAAAAATTATACAGAGGCTATCAAATCTACAGAACATCAACAATGGTAAAAGGCAATGGAGGAGGAAATATCTTCACTGCAGGATAACGCTACATGGAGTTTGGTAGAGCTGCCAGCAGGTCGTAAGCCTATTTCAAATCGTTGGGTGTATCGAGTGAAGCGCAAAGCTGATGGAACAATTGATCGGTACAAAGCTAGATTGGTTGTTCGTGGATTCAGCCAGAGAATGGGTATTGATTATAATGAGACATTTAGCCCTGTTGCTCGGTACGATACTATTCGAGCAATTTTGAGTATTTCTGCTAGTGAGCATCTACAACTGGCGCAGTTCGATGTAACATCTGCATTTTTAAATGGAATACTTCAGGAAGAAATATTTATGGAGCAACCTGAAGGATTCACTGACAACACCGGAAGAGTATGTAAGCTTCAGAAATCATTATATGGATTGAAGCAGTCACCAAGGTGTTGGAATCAGCGATTCAGGGATGTGCTTATAAGTTTTGGACTTTTGGAGAGTAAAGCTGATCCTTGTTTGTATTATCGAAAAGATAGCGATAACAAACTGATAGTGGTACTATATGTCGACGACGGTTTAGTAGCAGCAACTCAGAAGCAAGACATACAGTTTTTCCTGCAACGTCTTCAGGAAGAATTCAAGATTACAATTGAACAAGTTGGATATTTCTTGAATATTCAAATCACATGTCAAGATGATGGTTCTATTGAAATCAACCAGAAGAAGTATGCTGAAGACGTACTACAACGCTTTAAAATGATGGAGGCAAATCCTGTCTCAACTCCAATTGAGCAATATCTACCACCTGATGACCAGACTAATGTTGAATTGACGAAGGCACCGTATCGAGAGGCAGTCGGGTGTTTAATGTATTTGGCGATTGCTACCAGGCCTGACATTGCTTTTGCCGTGGGCTATGTATCTCAATTTATGGAGAATCCTAAAGAAGTACATTGGTCGCTAATCAAGAGGATTCTTAAATATGTCAAGGGGTCAACTTCGAAGAGCATCAAATTTGATGCAAAACATGAAAATAGAAGGCTAGAAATATACACTGATGCTGACTATGCAAGTGATCCAACGTCTCGACGTTCGGTCAGCGGAATGGTGTCTAAGTATAGTGGAGGTGCCATTACTTGGTCTAGTAAGCGGCAGCAGTGTGTATCCCTATCAACGACAGAGTCGGAGTACGTGGCAGCGTGTGAAGGGGCAAGAGAGGCTGTTTGGCTAAGCAGGCTTTTTAACGAAATTTCGCCACTGCAGTGTGTTCCAGTTCTTTTTGTGGACAACGCTAGTGCCATCAAACTGGCGAAAAATCCAGAGTTCCACAAAAGAACCAAACACATAGATGTCCGTTTTCATTACATACGAGAACAAATTCAAGAAGAGCAGTTGACGATCGAGCACGTAGCCAGTAACAAGCAAGTTGCGGATATCTTCACGAAGCCTATTCCGCGTGTTCAATTTGTACACTTACAATCTCTGATAGGAATGGTATAATAGGATATAGATTCTTCCGTTGTTTAAAGATATAAAATTTTAGGGGAAGTGTTGAAGTAAAAATGTTTATATCATTATTTTTCGTTCTATTATAAAGTTGGCTGTTTACTGTTGTTTTTATGCATGTCATTTTTGGATTGTCAATAAATACGTTTTGAGTTGAAAGTGGTCTTATTTATTGTGCTAATTAAAGCATATTGTGCCTTACTACGTTGAGAGTATCAATACGCACAACAAATACAACACTGAAGGCGTCGATAAAATGATTCCCCTACTTTTAACAGCATCTCCCTATTGTTGCGTATGCTTGTAGCTGCATTTTCCACTCGTTCCCGCAATTCTTCTATCATATTAATAGAAGCCGAATACACCAAGTTCTTCATGCAGTACCACAAAGATTTGGAAAACGCTCCAAATAAATTTGACGGGCTTGAACTGCGTTTCCCTGAGCTTCACCATAAGCCAGCACAATGTCATTCAACTCACTATTCGTAAAATCACCCATTTTTATAATTATAACTTTTGTAATTATTATTAATCGATTTGGCTATATCACCTTCAAAGTAATAATCTGGACTAAACCTGAAGTTGACCGCAAAATTTCAACTTTATTCTGCGTGGTACCAACCATTTAATGGAAAATATGTTTTTCTTAGTTTTGGTTTTGTGCAATGGAATAATAAAAATAGATAGTTTCCTATATTTTCTTGCCTTCTTATTAGGCTCTCGTCTATCGGGCAATGTATATTAAATAAATAAATAATTTATCTGATCGTATTGTATCTGTCCAAATACCAATTTTCCGCAGCTAACTTCTAGGAACTCTTCGCCACCTGGTGGATAAATTTTAAACTACTATAGGGTCAACGCCCATTACAAGGCGCGTTTGACAGTGTTAATAAAAGTTATTTTTACATAGCTATTTAGTGTATTATTATATATATATATATATATATATATATATATATATATATATATATAAATTAATTTGTTACAAATCGTCGATGTGTTTTTAAAAAGATTTTATTTAACTAAAACCTTATAATTCAGATGTTTTACGTTCAAGCTACAGATTAAGACTAAACTTACAAACTAACAAAACATAACTCTATCGCTACAACATTCTTATTACTAAGGGTGTCCTATGACACCGTGGGATTCGCTAACTCAGCGGGAAGTGCCGAGTGACGACGATATAACTCCTCCCTCCTTAGAGAGAAGCTTCCCCTGGAAGGTTGCCATCTTGAGGTCCTTGTCCTTGGGTAAAATGTCTTTGGCTTAACCATTTTAATTTTATAAAATACAATAAGAAATAGATAATTACAATGGTTAATCCACAATATAAAATAATAGTCCAAACACTAGGTTTATAATTAAAATAAAGTTCCTTATCAGGTTTTGTAATAATTAATGGGTTCAAAGGGATATCTTGAAATTTTAAGTTTCGTAAATCTATTGTTACATTTGAAACTTTATGATCTAAAAGTTTAAAAGTTATTTTTGGTAATATGAATGATGTCCCTTCTGTTTTATCAAGATAAGTCAATGTCTTTTGTTGAAATTGAATAACACAATTATTTTCTTTTATTAGATAAACGCCTAACAAATTTTTAACACTAACACTGTCCGCGCACTTCACATTTAACTTTTCTTCTTTTGGGAAAACTGCCAAATACTGATTAATTTCTGGTATAATTTCGATGTGACTTCTCTGAACATTTAATTTAGTATAATGGCACTGGCTGGAGTTGATTCCTAGTAGAATGTCTTCTTCACATGATGGGTTGTGATGGGGATGATATTCATTTGGGCATTGGTAGTTGGCACTTTTAGTACACTTGCCACTCAGAGGTATAATTTCATTGTCTTCAGATTTTAAAAGGTACTGAACATCAGGTATAATGGTTACATATTCTGACTCATATTTAGTTGGGATCGATTGTAATCGGTAAAGCTCAAAGTTCTTTTCAAAATTGATAGGTACTGATAAAAGGTAAGTAATTTGAGTTGGTTCAATTTTACAATTTACTTTCATTATACTTTCATAATTTAAAATATTTTGTAATTTTAATTCGAAAGGTAGTTGTCCATGGTAAAAATCTGATATTCTGTATAGTTCTTGTAAGAGCTGGTTTGGTTTCATAATAGAAGGATGCATAATTCCCATTTTACAAAATGTAATAGAAGTTTCTATGTCTTGCAAAATATCCAAAATAATTTCCAAAAGGATAGTTATCTGTGTATATAAGTCTTTTATAATAAGAATTTCGTTTGTACCCAAATTTTGATTTATTTGTTTATTAAGATATTCTATCTTAGATTTTAATACTTCTTCATTGTGTTGAATATTCTGAACGGTATTATTAAAATTTGAAATTATTCGGTGGCTGACAGAATATGATAATTTTAACTGATTTTGTATGTTATGCTGGTTCTGTTCCAAATGTCTTAGGATTTCATTATATCTTTTTCCATCTTCGGCATCCAAGTTTCCGGTAATTTGTTAAATATTGATCCCAAACCATCAATTAAACCTCGCTTTGTTCTTATTTTTGAATATAACTTTATGTGATCTAATTTTTCTTGTATATTTGTGCGAACATATTCTAAAATTTTATCATTATTCTCAAATTCTTTTACAAATTTTGTATAATTATTATTAATTATTCCTGATTTAAGGCGTTTATACTGGTTGTTTAGGGTTTCGTACTCGTTGACTACAGAGTCCAAATCGTAATAGTGAATAAATGTGTGTTTTGTTCGTTCAAGTTTTGCCGCTCCTAAGTTAATGGGCAATATTCCTTTGTTTTCCGTAATGTTTCTTATTTCTGATCCTTTGCAGATCCAGAACAACCTGCAATATTTTGAAATTCATAAGTATTCTTTCTGGGTCTTTTAATATTAGAAAGGTGGATATTGGCAGTAGTATTGCCATGTCTGGGTTCGATTTGTGCTGTCTTTAATTTTGAATGCAATTTAGTAATTTTTTCTGCTTTATATTTATTTCGCGTTTTTTGTTGTTTCTGCCTATTTTTTACAAAGACGCGTTTTGGGATTTCAGGCAATTCTTCGCGGTTCTCGTTTTGTTTATTTATGGTTTTCTCTTTGTTTTCTAATAATTTTTCATTTACCTTTTGATACAATAATTTAACTTTATTTTTATGATTAGCAATATAATTATTTACAAGCTGATTTTCTATTTCTATATTAAATGGACATTTTGTATCTAAATGGCCAGAAATTATTTCAAACGGTTTTAGTTTAGTCACTGAGTGAATACTATTATTATACGCTAATAACGCATAATTAACTTTTGTTTCTATTGCTTCATTATTGTACTCTTTTTGATTATTTAATAGCCTAATGTGTTCAATTAACGTAGAATGAAACCTTTCGATGATTCCATTAGATTCTGGATGTTGCGAACTTATAAAATGAATTTTAATTTTATGTAATTCGAGTAATTCTTTGACAAGAGAGTTTTTGAATTCGAGACCGTTATCTGAGATAATTTTTTCGGGAATACCATGATGTGTGAAGAATTTAATTAAATTGTTTACTATTTCAATACCTTGAGAAGAGTTTATTTTGTATGCTTGAGCATATTTCGAAAAGGAGTCAACGATGGTAAAAAATTTAGCATGCTCTAATGTGATACTATCGACATGTAGTATTTCAAATGGTTTTGTTGCAGTGGGCGTATGATTAAATTTTAATTTAAGTGGTTGTCGGTCATACTTTGTTAATTGGCATATTTCGCAGTTGTTTATATAAGTTTGTATTGACTTGGCCAATAATATTTTCGTTTAATTTGTGCTAATGTTTCATCTAGTCCTCTGTGGTTGGTTTTGCTTTCATGATAGTTTTTAATTGTCTGGATAATCTCGTCTTCATCAAATATGTCTACTAATTTTTCTGTGCATTTGATCAAATTCAAGCTAGAGTTTTTAAAATAAGTTTGAAGGACTGTACTAAATTTTTCGTAAAAATCATTTTCGAAGTATAAATTATATTTAACTTTTGGGACTATAAATTCTTTAATAAAATTTATTATTTCTGATTCTAAATTTGATTCAGAGAATTGTACGAGTATTCTCTGTTTATTATCGAATAATTTTATAATTTTTGGGCTACATGAACTATGTTTCACGGATGATAAAATAATTTGATTTTTACCAAAATTCACGGGGCATTCTATAATTGGAATTCCGACTATTGGGTTTTCTTGGTTTGAATGCACGGTTATATCGCTATCGTTATCGTCTTGTTGTGGTGCGTCAGTGTTATCAATTTTGTCACCTAACTCTACGACGAGTGACTCGTTGTCAGTGGGTTTGTTATCCTTTAGGAATTGTTCGTTAAAATCTTCCATGTATTTAAAGAATGCGTCACCATCGGTATTATTAGTTTCATTTACATTTAATTCAAAATTTTGGAAAGTTTCATTTTTAAAATTTTCTAATTTAATATTTTGAGTGTTAATTGAATTATTTTTTGGAATATTATTAAATTCATAATTATTTAAGGATTCTACAGGTAATGGTCCATTTAAGTTTAAAGTCATTTTTTGTTCACAATTATTTACTACTGTACACAGAGCGTAATAATTATTTGCTGATGTAAGACATTCCGGGATGATAAGGTGTTCGGTGCGAATCTCAGGAATAAGTACAGGTCCGGATTCTAGGTTTACTTTAACTTTTATAATTTTTTCTGAATTTGGTTCGATGAAAACTTTCGAACTTGTGGAATTATTAAGAGAACTTTGTTTTTCGACTGAATAGTATTTAATGGGGATTTTTGCTTCGGGTGTTATTATTTCATCTTTACATAAATCTATGATAGCGTTTAGATTTTTTAAATTATCCATTCCAATTAAAATGTCAAAATTTGGATGGAAGTCAAAAATATGATATTTCAAATTTTGTGATTTATTTGATAGTTTAAAAATTGATGAAACTGGTATGAGTGTACTAAAATTTTGAAATGAACTGCCGTGTGCAGTTGTTATTTGAAAAGGATTTTTAAAGATGGAATTTTGAAAATATTTATTTGCTATTGTAGGCTTAACAAATGATTTAGTACTTCCCGTGTCTATTAATACTTTTAAATTGTTTTCAGGGAAAATAATATAGGGAAGATCGCTTTTAGTGTTTGTAAAATTCATTAAATGTATGGAGGGGTAAGATTTACTTCCGAGGCTGTTTCGCATAAAAAATGGTTTTCGTCTTGATGTTGGGAAAAGTATAAATCGTTATTTTCTGTTGGATACTCAACAATCGGTTCTGAATTGTCGTTATAATTGTTTTGTATGTTAAAATTTTCGAGTGATTCATTTTGAGGGATATCTTCAATATTAAATAGTTCCTCAGCTATAAAATTTTGATTTGGTTGTCTTGAAAAGTTTTGAGACGGTCCTGGACGGGGTTGATATGTATTTCGGGTAGAAATACTCATAGGTGTCGGTTGATAGTTTTGATTTAATTGTCTAGGAAAGTTTTGAGACGGTCCTGGACGGGTGTTCGTAGTTATGGATCTATTTCCAAAGGAAGGTTGTGGTTGTTGTTGATAATTTTTAAAAGGATATCTATTTTGTACGAACTGTGGGTTATGAATTATTCTAGGCGGGTTTACTGATTTATTTGCGCTTATGTTTGTGGCATTTGTTGTTTTGGGAACAATTTTTAAATTATTTTGGCTAGATTTAACATTTTTATATGTTTCGAATTGGATATCGTTTGCTAACATATTTAAAGCTTCATTCAATGAATGGGGGTTCTTTGCGCGCATGAGTTGTCCTATTGGCTCTTTTAAACCACGTAATAAAATCCTAAGCATATTCACAGAAATATGAACACAATGTTTCGCTCTCTTCTTGTTGTTTGTGTGTTTTAATATAGGATATTAACAAATTTAGTATATGTTGTATTCTATGGTAAAATTCGAAAACTGTTTCATTATAATTTTGTCTAAGTTCTGTCAATTCTATGTTTAGTGTGTACATATCGCGTTTATCTTGATAAGAATTTAATAACGCGTTTTTTAAGTCGTCCCATGTTTTTAATGTGCAGGACGCAATATTAATAGCGGCTTCTCCTTTAATTTTGGCGAGAATGCTAGACATTAAAAATTCATTTTGAAAATCATTCACATCTATTCTATTATAAAATTTAACTACTAATTTTTCACTTATTTCAATGAATCTTGAGAGAAGTTCTCTCTCACCATGGAATTCTGGTACCATGTCAAGATACTCTTTTTTCAACACTGGTACAGCCATTGTAGTTGAATTTAAATTGATAATAGGGTTTTCAATATTACTTGAATTGAGTGTGATTTTTTCTATTAATTTTGAAATTGTTTCTTCAAATTGTGAGTCAGAATCTGCACCTGAACTATCTGAATCGCTTGATTGGGAACCTCTGAATGACATGAAGTGTACTCACAGTAAGATGATCCAATGCATTGGTCGGCTCTGGAGTAGATGTCGATTCCTGGAGTTGCTCTGCTCGAACTCGTTGATGTGCGCTCAACGGTTGGCGGTGCTGGTTCCTCAGGTTGCGTGGATTTTTGGGCTGCTAGTGCTCGATATGCTCTCGAGCTTGCTGATATGCGCTCAGCTGATGCGGCACCAAGTCACGACTTATTAACACACGCGACGGTAACTTTTGTTCGATTGCGATTAAATCGTTTTACGAACCGATATTATATTCGCTAATATCGTATCTGCAATCCTACCGACTGCGCCAATTAATTTATTACAAATCGTCGATGTGTTTTTAAAAAGATTTTATTTAACTAAAACCTTATAATTCAGATGTTTTACGTTCAAGCTACAGATTAAGACTAAACTTACAAACTAACAAAACATAACTCTATCGCTACAACATTCTTATTACTAAGGGTGTCCTATGACACCGTGGGATTCGCTAACTCAGCGGGAAGTGCCGAGTGACGACGATATAACTTATATATATATATATATATATATATATATATATATATATATATATATATATATATATATATATATATACAGGGTGTAACATAAATAAGTACATTAAATTTAACCGGTTATAGAACTCGTCGAGAGGAACAATATTTCTTAATAACTTTTTCTTCTAAATCGCATTTTTTTTCGCATTTTTACCACCCCACAAAATGACGAGTCGTTCGGGTATTTTCATAATTTGATCCAATGGCAATAGTAATGACATTATTGATATTGATGTTGACAAATGTTACTTGTCAACTTATTCAAATACATTTTGACTATTTGCGGATGGCGGATGGCGTCAGCAGTGTATTTACTATAATATTCATGATTCACCAAAAAATAACATTAAATAAATAATCTTGTGCATGCACCACATACACAATAAACTTGGTAACAGAGAACATAATTCTCATATGCTCAGTAACAGATTTTTCAGTTTGAATTTGCTTTATCTATGTGGCTTTTTTATCTTCCAATTCAATTTCAACATATTTGTTTATTATTTGCACCTTACTTGCATCCTTTTCTGGTAAAATAAACTTGAACCAGTACAAGAATGGCAGCTACATACATAGCAGTCACTGTTGTGTATTTTTCTTTCTTGATTGTAAAACTCATTATACCACAAATAAAATTTAATATGATAAGAAGAAATAATGAAAAATGGATTAAACATAATAATAATACACTAAATAGCTACGTAAAAATAACTTTTATTAACACTGTCAAACGCGTCTTGTAATGGGCGTTGACCCTATAGTAGTTTAAAATTTATCCACCAGGTGGCGAATAGTTCCTAGAAGTTAGCTGCGGAAAATTGGTATTTGGACAGATACAATACGATCAGATAAATTATTTATTTATTTAATATACATTGCCCGATAGACGAGAGCCTAATAAGAAGGCAAGAAAATATAGGAAACTATCTATTTTTATTATTCCATTGCACAAAACCAAAACTAAGAAAATAGTATATTATTCTACGAGCGTATTATGATAGTTATTATTAATTCGGATGAAGTTTACGGCACGAGCCGCAGGCGAGGGCCCGTAATCATCCGAATTAATAATAACCATAATACGCGAGTTGAATACTATACTTTATCCACGACCATTAAACCGGAACCGGAAGTTACACTATTAATTGTACTATAATTTGGCAGTTTCTAAAATGTCCGGTGGTGTTTAAACTTCATCATTTTCATCACTAGTATTCATATTTCACACAAAAACTATAGTAAACTGTTCCACTACTTACAAAACGTTTGACAAGTTGAAAAAGCAACAAGCATGAAGTTGGCTCTTTTATCGAAGGGCATGAAGTGAGAGTCACTTGACCATGATTTTTGTCAACAATCCTCTGTTTTTATAATTTATATTAAAAATGTATGAAAATTGATAAGTTCACGTGTTTTTCTTTGATTGTACAGATATATAAATTATAAATAATATAATGTATTGTGTCAAACGTCAAACGTCATTCAGTAGTTGTTTTAAATTTCGCTAGATGGCAATCTGTAATGTTTCATTATTCAACATTAGCGATACGTTGTTATAGCAACTGCGATCTGATTGGCTAACAGCAATTGAATAATGGGCTCATTATTCAATAGTCTTTTCATTATTCAACACTTTTTAATAATGAACCATATTATGTAACTAAAAGTGCACTTATAATGAATATGTTATTTAATGGTCGTGGATAAACATATTTTCCATTAAATGGTTGGTACCACGCAGAATAAAGTTGAAATTTTGCGGTCAACTTCAGGTTTAGTCCAGATTATTACTTTGAAGGTGATATAGTCAAATCGATTAATAATAATTACAAAAGTTATAATTATAAAAATGGGTGATTTTACGAATAGTGAGTTGAATGACATTGTGCTGGCTTATGGTGAAGCTCAGGGAAACGCAGTTCAAGCCCGTCAAATTTATTTGGAGCGTTTTCCAAATCTTTGTGGTGCTGCATGAAGAACTTGGTGTATTCGGCTTCTATTAATGTGATAGAAGAATTGCGGGAACGAGTGGAAAATGCAGCTACAAGCATACGCAACAATAGGGAGATGCTGTTAAAAGTAGGGGAATCATTTTATCGACGCCTTCAGTGTTGTATTGACAACAACAGTGAACACTTTGAACATTTATTGTGACTTCATTGCACAGGAAAATATTTGCTTTTGCTTCTGTATGCTGAAAAAAGTATTATTAATTATTTGAACATTAGTTAAGTTGAAATTTGCTAATAAATTAACAGTTATTACTTACGTAATTTCGGATGGATTCTCACTGGAATTTGTTCTTCAGCTTCAATCGTTTAAATAACTTTCTATTATTGGAAAATACAATTTTTAACAGATTTAGTTGACAGCGTATACACTAACGCCATCTGGCTGATAACACGAAAACTACGTGAAGCCATTGAAACTAACTTCAGTTCTTTTAATTTTGGAATGTAGCAATAGGTATTTGTTTTCCATTAGCGGGTAAGCTAATTTGTAATAAATCTTTAATGAATTTTAACTCGGAAAATAGATGAGTTAGGAAAAAAAGTTATTAAGAAATATTGTTCCTCTCGACGAGTTCTATAACTGGTTAAATTTAATGTACTTATTTATGTTACACCCTGTATATAGTATTGAAATGATCATCGGAGTATATGAGCCTCCGCGTAAGTAATGTAGAAAGAGAAATAAATTGTGAAAAATAATAGACAAATAACGTTTTTCTTCATTTTTCATATTATTTGCGAAAATAAAATAGGACTTTTTGTATGGCTGAATCTCTATTTGACAAAGTGCGCCTTTGTGGTCGTTGAGGTTGGGCGAGTTAAATAAATAAACACGAGATTGCCACTTGCAAGTCAGATTGTATTTTAGTGCCACGACAGTTACAATACTAATGGAGGCCAGAAAATCAATACATCGAGATAAGTTGAATATAAAGTTAAACAGCGGCACTAGGTGGCAGTGTCGTCGGATGGTTAGACGTGGCGGGAAATATGACTGCTGGAATACCTCTTTCAACACTCCTCCTCCATTTTAGCAAGTCAGACTCGAGGCCAAGAACAAAAAATAAAATTTGCATTATTAAAAGGACATATAAATCAGTTGAATAAATAAAACATTGCACAGATTCATAGCTCCTCTCGTAATGAACCGCATCTTCTCGTCCGTCGATCTCTTCGTACGACGTGGGCAGATCCTTGACGTAGGACTCAGCGCCAAGGGCCAGGACGACGTAGTCGTCGAGATGCTTGGGTGCCACTCTGTTCCGAGAACTCCTCCTCAGGCTGGGGTTCCTCTCGACTTCCTTCTTTCGAGTTGGGGCGGCGTCTTCGGCGTTATGTAAGTCGTCCTCCTCCTCGTTTTCTGCTTCTCTGCTCGGCTCCGGCTTCTGATGACTCTGGATCCCAGCATCCTGGTGGCCGTCTCCTCCTCCTGTCCCCGAGTGTGCCGGCTCATTGTTAAGTTCCGCTTCCTCGACGTTGTCGTATAAGTCTGCTTCCCGGTTCGCTTGGTCTCCTCTCCGGGACCGCTCATCGCAGATGACGTTCCGTCCAAAGAGCACCTTCGCGTCCTCTGGTGACCACAGCCTGTTGCCGTTGTTGCAGTAACCGATCTTGAAACATTCCTTGGTTCTCGAGCTGAACTTTCCTTTTACGAGTGGTTTGGGCAGCTGCAAGGGCTTTACGGCTCGCACACTTGGTTGTTTGTGTGGCAGTTTCGTCTGCTTACCACTTACGCAGGTCGGACAGATCTGGCTTTTTCCTCCTGCGCAGGTTGCCTTCATGCCCTTCACCAAAGGCTTGGCCAGTGACTTCTTTCCAATATGTCCCAGGTGTCGATGCCAAAGCTGCGTACTCGTTTCCACCTCACAAAGGCCGGCCGTTTCCTCGAAAAGCTTGAAGGACAGCTCATACAGCTTCTGCTTCCGCGTGGCGATCACAATTATTTTGCGGTCATTCCGGATCACGCCTCTGCTGTTCTCAAAGGTGATCACGTGCCCTTTCCTTTCCAAAACTGAAACAGAAAGTAAATTAAATTGCAGTCCATGGACGATGAGGATGTTCCGAATAACGATGTCGTGAGTTTTTTCATCAACGCTGTTGTCGCCTTGTTTTGTTGCAGTGAGTGTAGATCCGGTCTTGGCGCTCTTGATGGTGATGTTTTGGCTCAGCTCTGAGATGTTCTTGAGGTACTCTTCCGAACTTACCTGTATCCCAATACCAATGCACCATTCCAGTACAACCAGTACCAGCGATGAAACTATAGACCACTTCTTCCTCTTCTTCGACATCCATTGCCAGGTGACCATCATGTGGGGACCTGGGTTGGTTGCTGAACGGCTTTCTGCATTACGACCGGAAGTGGCCGTGCTGGCTGCAGTTGTGACATTGGTAGTTCCGCTTGTCAAATTTCTTTTAATCTTGGTTAGGTTTGGCCTTCGCCCGCCAGTCATGTCGCTGGGATGACGACGAAAAGGCCGTTGCTGGTTGGGTTTCCTCGTCATGGTGAATACCTAATCTCTTTGCTTGCTCGGCAAGAAGGCGATTTTTGACGAAGCTCAATGTCAGGTTGTCTTCCAAGACGGTCTCTATGGCGGTTACGACGATATCGTAGTCCGGAGGCATCGCCAGGAGCAGGTGACACACGAAGTCCGTTTCCTCCAGCGTTGCCCCGGTGGATTTGAGGTCTCGAACTAATTTGTCGAACTTCAGGAAGTGTGTCTCAAGAGTTTCATCGCTTCAATTAAATTTCATGGTTAGAAGTGTTTTCCGGATCAACAACTGACTGGCAATTCCTTTGCGAGCAAATGTATTCTGCAAAGTTTGCCAAATATCGAAGGCCGTTTTTCCGTCTTTGACATACTCGAGCTGGCTGTCGGCGATTCGTTGGATAATGGCAGACTTACATTTCTTGTCCCATTTCGCAATTGATACCTGTTTACGTTCCTTCTTGGCGGTCGCCAAGGTTCCCGGCACTGCTCCCAGAAATATGGCGAGTGGATTTTCGATGCATTCCAGAAGATCCTGCTCGTCCAGGTAGGTTTAAATCCGGAACTTCCAGTTGTCGAAATTCGTTCCATCGAACAACGGGATTTTGTAGCGCGCTTCCTCGGCCATAACCTCAAAATGGCGGTTCCTCGATTTTCCACAGAAAAATGTTTGTCGAGTCCTTCCAGATCAAAACTGGGCCCATAACCTGACAAAGTGCGCCTTTGTGGTCGTTGAGGAAATATGACTGCTGGAATAGCTCTTTCAACAATATTCAAAATTATTGCAAGTTCAAAATTAAAATTATTTGTATAATTCATTTTAGCACATAATCTAAAAGATATCGTTTGGAAAAAGGGAACAAATAGTAGCTATAAATGCTTATGATTGGGACTAGTTCCCTTAGCACATAGGACGTTTATTATTTTTCTAATAAGTGTAAATAATGTTGGAATTTATTAAGAAATTTTCAATATATCGTGAAAATTAAATTTCTTGTTTCGATTATTATTATTTTATTATTTGAAGTATTATTAAATGTTATTTCCTGTTTTTGGAAAAATATAGACATCCGGTATGAGCAATTTGAGAATTAATTCACAGTCGCGGGTGTAACTTATGATGATTGTTACTAATTTGTTCTTAAAGTTTTTCCTAGCGATTCTTTGGAATCATACGGCAGACTGGATGTCTAAATGACCACCCAACATTCACAACATTTATGCAGTTGTACTATCTGACAGTCAATTTCATCTGGACAGCATTGAATTAATAAAAACAACTTTACTTAATAACAACTACCCTTTAAATTTCATTTCGCAAACAATAGAAACAAGATTGAAAGTCCTGGAAAACAAAGACAATGATTCGTTACCTCAAAACAAACCTAAAAACCTCTACGTGTCTGTACCATACTACAAACACTTGGAAAAACCTTTAATAAAACTGCGTTCAGAATTAAACTTAAAAATTGCATTTAAATCATCAGCCAACGCCAGCCAACATTTCACCAAACTTAAATCCAAAACTAACAAAGAGAATCAAAGTAATTTGGTATACAAGTTGAATTGTCAGAATTGCAATTCGGTGTACATAGGTGAAACTAAACAATATCTAAAAAAATAGAATGAAACAACATAATTATCATGTCAAAAATAACATCTCAAACCACAGCGGATTGGCAGAACATGCGATTCTGCATAAACATTCACCAGACTTTGCCAACGTCTCTGTGCTGCATAAAGAAAACAGTAGATTTAAACGATTATTTTTTGAAAGTTGCTACATAAACTATCAGTCTGATACAGTCAACGTAAAAACAGATTACTCTACTTCCAGTGATCATTACATTAACATATTTATACATTTTAAATCAGGTTAAGTTGTTGTTCCTGTCAATTTTTAATAAGATTATTCTTGTTATTTTCGTGTAGTTCACAATTTAAACACTGTGGTGCCTTGTCTAGTTATTTTTATTGTATTCAGGCAGTCTTACTGACTCCGCCGTGTTGGAAGGTCGTCAACCCAGGCGCAAAGTAGCAGCAACTTAAAGCCAATAATTTTGATGTAACTTAAATTCGTTCTGTGCTACTTTGTGACCTTTACCTTCAATTTATTAATTTTAAAACAATGTAAACATCCAACTTTAAATTAAAATTGTTATCTACTTATAACTTTTAGGTAAGTTTAAAGAACTTGTCAGCCATTTTTGTATGATTATTTGTATACTTATTTTAGACTTGAAGATGACCTCAATTTAGGTCGAAATGATATTCATAAATTAATATACTTTAAGCCAACATATCCATTTTTCACCTAATAAATATACAACGGCTTATTTCCTAATTAATAACATAATTATTAATTATTGTATGTGGAGGCAGGCTAAAGGAATACTTTTTACGTTTATAAAATTTGTAAGTATATTTTAGCTATCTAATAAGTTTCTTTAATTATTTGGGTTATTTTTTACAGTTTTTGGTGATGTCAGACGCGTGTGGCACAAGGCGAAACGCGTGGGAAAAAACACTTCGCCCACGATTTCAATATTTATAATCAATAATTTTATGAATAACATACAAATTTCTTTAAATAACTCGAATTGTAATACTAGAGTAGCATTGAATTTGTTGTTGTTACACGAAAAATATAAAAAATAATATTGTCATTACTTTGTAAAAAATATATTGTAATGAAATATATAAATACATGCATATTTGTTTTAACGTATTTTTCCTTTATTGTATAATGAATAATGGTTAAAACATTAACTTTAGTTTTTAACCAAAGTTTAAGAATTTATGTATAATGTTTAAAAATTATTAATGTTAAAACAGTGTATTTACATGTTTATTTCTTAACATTACTCAAAAAATACGATAATTATCTCGGTTAAGTATTTGAAATGATGGAAGGCCTGATACTAACACCACTCAGCGGATATTTAAAAAAGCAGTACATTAAAGGTCTGTTAAGCTGGCACAACCAAGTCAGCTCACCACCATGAGACATAGTGGTAAATTTAGAACTATTTAATTGCTAATTTATTGCGCAAAAAAATAATTTATTGCTTTTATTTTTTAAAAGTTATAGATGATGAGCTGGCACAAGGCTTCAGCTAGCAAACCACGCTATACTTACCATGAGACATAGTGGTAAATTTAGAACTATTTAATTGCTAATTTATTGCGCAAAAACAAAATTTATTGCTTTTATTTTTTAAAAGTTATTGATGGTGAGCTGGCACAAGGCTTCAGCTAGCTCACCATGCTATACTTTTAAAAAATCAAGGCAGGTCCCCCAGAAAAAAGTTAATTGCTTTTAATTGCACACTATATATGTAATTTAAACAATGTTTTTCAATAAAAAATTTTAAAAAAAATTTTCCATGGTTTTGTTTTGAGAATAATAATGGTGAAAGTATTCTTATGAAAATACCAAACACCTATAAAAAAAACCATAACTTACTCAGATATAAACCAACGGAACTCATGGGAACCTAGAAAAATAACATAACGATAATTATAAATTTTTTACTCAGATATAAACGATCGGAAACCAAGAGACTCTACAAAATACCATACATCATGGCTCACCATAAATTGCTCTCGTCCTATTGGTGGGATAATTTATTGCTGAGTGAAATCCATTGGCGCTGCGCGCGGTAACAGTTGTTACTCATTCCGCTTGCACAACACGCCGTTGCGCACTATCGTTTTTGCGAACGAGGCTTAAGGTTCGGCTGCAAAAACTCTCTTAGCACAGTATAGGTGCTATAAGCAGTAGTCGCACTCTCCGGTTTTTTCGTTACGTGAAAATCAAGGGATAAGCCCTGCCCAAGGGACTGATAGTTCCAGTATCGATCGCTCATGTCAGTAACATTGCCTGCCGCCACAATACTTTTAAATTTGAATTTGACGTTTATTTAAATTGACTGCTGCGCCGATCAGTTCGCAGAGCGGGGCATAGGATGCGACGCCGTATGATTGTGAACACGGTATTACGCGCTGTTTTTACCTGCTTAGTGGAAGTTTAAAAGTGGAATGGAGTACGCTTGTCGACTAAAATACTTGTAAGTTTCTCAATTACATTTAAAATATGTAATAAAGAAAATATAACATTATCGTTTGATATTGATTTTTAGGTTACAATGTCTACTGTAAATACCCCCCGTGGTCGTCAACCTCTGGTTGAACGTAACCTTATAAAGCAAACACTCTGTAGGTACGAAGGGAGAATTTTAAAGGATGGAAAAGTTATTTCCAAACTGAATCCTATATGGCAGACCATTGCGAGTGAGTTGGGCAACACAATAAAGGCAAACTCAGTGCATACCTATGCCTGTAAATTTTTTAATCGGAGGGAGGCCGTGTCTCGTCAATATGTTGAAGAACCCGGCGAAATTGACGATTCTGCCGTCATGGACACGTCGGATACCTCGCCCAACATCTTCGTCGGCGAAAGCGATGTGGACTTCGAGATAGAAGTCCCCAAACAAGAATTTAACGATCTTACATATATTGCACGCACTAAGGCTAATTCTCAACGGCAGCGTGTCTGGCTGCGATTTAAACCAGGTATTTGGCAAACATGGGTCGCCAAAAAAGTTTACACCATTAGTGGTCTGAAATGCGGCTTTTTATTTAAACGGCATTACCTGACGTTAGATGGAAGATCGGGAAATGCATCAGGTTTGTTGATATGCATTCGTCTATTTATTTCTGTGGTTTTGAGGAAAAACCATTTAAGTGACTTTTAAGTGATTTCGATAATAATAATTTCGGTAATAATAATATTAATAAAGGACGCACTTATGCGACTTGATTGTGTGTTTTTTTTATGAAATTTCATTTTAATCACGATTTTTTTCCTCTCAATCATAATAAAATTAGATGATATTTATGCCATTTATTTGAATGAACAAAACTTATCATATACTGAGAAAACTAAAAGGTACATTCACAAATGCAAATTAGGTTTAGGTTTATGGTATAGGTTTAGTAAAATCATTAACAAAACAAGTTTAATTTTGTTATCATGTGACAATATACGAAAAATATTTTACATTTCCAGATCAGGTTAATATTTATTTATTTTTTTAACAGAAATAAATGGAATGAAGTGAACTCTAAAATACGCCATTATATCATTACAATCTTCTACGAAATTTCCACAGGAAATAATGCAGCAGTGTAACAAATAAATCTAAATCTGTTTTTCGAAAAGCCAAATATTTTTAGTTTTTGTTTGATTTTCCATGACTGTATGATGAGTGTGAGATTGAGAAGAATGTTGTTAAGAAAGTGGGAGTGAGTCAGTTGAGGTGGTTTGGACATGTTGAGCGAATTTCGAATGAAAGGTTGGTGAAACTAATATATGTGGGTGAGATTGAAGGTGAACGATTGCGTGGGCGTCCGAGGAATAACTGGTTGGGTATGATTGATGGTTTGTTGCGTGAACGAATGATTCCGAGTAAGAAGAATAAACGAGCATGTATGAATCGCACTATGAATGTGGACGAGGCGAAAGTGGTGTGTCAGGATAGGAATGTTTGGAGGAGATTTATTGTTGGTTGACTGTGTTTCTGGGTTCGTGCTACCCCACTAAGTGGGACATAGCGTGGCGTTATGTATGTATGTATGTGTTACAATTTTCCTAATAAATATTGATTTTAATTTCATTGATACATCGCGAAATACTAACATTTAGGTAACCAAATGAACCTTATTACATACACTTTTAAATTCTAAACAACTTTTGTATTTACACTTTTGCTGTAAAATGAACAGAGAAAAATTTACAGCAATATCAAAAAATTGCATTGAAATCCCGATGTTCCAAAACCCATATAACAACTTCTGACCAGGCACAAAGTGATTTTTCTTATGATCGCTGTGAGCACTAACAGTTTAAAAACATTTTATTGTTACTCGATCGACCCGTCTATAACATAATATCATTAAAAGATTTACCACTTCAAGTCGTAAGTTTTCACCATTTAAAAGGCTATTTCTCAGCACTTGGTTTTCTCAGTGTGGTATTAATTTGAATTTATTTTAATCAAAGTTATTTTTTTACCGTTGTAGGTGGATGTCATTGTGGCAGTCGCATATCGATTGTTATAGAGGGTAGGAAGACGGAAGTGGCGTTGAAGTGTCATATAAATGTAGGCTACGGGAAAAAATGCAGCAAACGTTGGCACCGGAAACAAGAACGACGGGACATCGGGAAAATCCTAACTACGAAAACCGTGGAGGAGTACAGATGTGAGGAAGCGAAAGACACGATGCAGCTTGGTGACGCTGAACCGCCGCCAATGTACTCCTCCCAAGTTTTGCACGGCGCGAAACACGACTTCGTGAAGTCGGATTGTGTAGATCCCGATCCGTTTATAGCACTGTACAAAATGAAGTACTCCAAGTATCAATACGAAATACAGTCCTTGTACGCGGTTCCGTTCACAGTACATTACTGCACTACCGAGCAGTTGCAGACGTACAAAAAATATAATGCTCAGCAACCTAGCACTGTGTCCATTGATGCAACGGGAGGAATCTGCACCAAAGTGAGCAAGCCCTACGATAAGGAGTCAAACAGCATTTTCTTCTATCACGGTGTCGTCAATACAAACGGGCAACAATTTAGCATTGCGCAAATGGTGACGGAGTCCCACAACACGGATTCGATAAAGATGTGGCTTATGAGCTGGATACGCTTAACAGCTCCCATTCCCCGAGAAGTGGTCGTCGATTTTTCCCGAGCTCTAATTAACGCACTTGTGCAAACATTTAACTATTGTAAGGATGTCGAGGAATACGCCGACAAATGCTACAGTGGCGATTTACCATTGTGCTACATCCGTATAGATGTAGCACACTTTATGCATATTTATGTCAGATTCTTCAAAACCGTGCAGATGCGAAAAGTAAAAACATTTTATCTTGCATCGATCGGCCAGTTGATTTTGAGCAAAACCCGAGAACAGGCATACTCCGTCACGAAAGCTTTACTGACTTTATGCTTGTCAGAATCTTGTGGGAACCTGGCTAACGGAGAAATGACGTCTTGCGAGAAAGAGAGAAGGATACTGGAATCTTTGATAACAGGTTATTTATTTTAATTATATACTACGTAACTCGATTCATACACTCATCTTGACTTGTATTTACTCCTTCCTAGATATATTTCATTACATTCTATTGACTCATTATCGTTCATGTTAAACCTTCTACAGCATTCATTTCATTTTTATTTTATTCTTAGGCTAAATTACATGCTTGCTTATTCCAACAATTTATTGCTACAAATAAAAACAGTTTTCTTTCTCTATTAGATATTATTCAAAATGGGCTTCATATTTAAACACATTATTAGACATTTAAATACCATTTTTCCTTTCATTTCATTTCCATCTCGTCATTTCAGATAGTTCAACAAATCTTTTCGATGTCGAGGAGATCGCGCCAGAAGAAGAATGTTCCGACGACATCGACAAACCTTCCGATGACACCAACGATGCGACAACTTGTGTCAACTCGTGGGGTCTCTGGGGTCAACGAATCAAACGCGACATCCTGAGCACGCTTGAAAAGGAAGATGACAGTGCTACTGCAATAAACCCCTTTTACATGCCGAAACTTGCAGACCGTATCCTGAAGCACGTCGAACTTCTTCCTCTTTGGTCTAACGTCGTCAGGGACGATTTTGAGTATGGGCGAATCCCGGCGTCATCAGCGGGATGCGAGAGCGAGTTCAATAAAATCAAAAACGTGATTTTCAAACACGAAACCAAACCTATGAGATTCGATCGGTTTGTGGACAAGCACATCCAATATTTGCAAGGCAAATTAAAAATTGTGTACAACAACATCGACGAAAATAATAATTCGGATGATAAGTAAGTCAAAAAATATCGTATAAATTATATTATTATTATGTTTGGTATCATTTCAAGCAACATTATAATGTGTATATAATTCTGATTACAGCACTGAAGATACTGAATCCAGACGTGCATCTGATGGTGTCAACGACGAAGAGGACTACGGTGAAGAGGACGAGAATCTTAGAGTGATTCTTCGAGCGGTTGAGCAACCTGGGACAGGCGCCGAAACAGATGCAACGCGGAGATTGCCATGCCAGAACTTGGAAATTATGACGGATACCAGTGAGCCAGAAACGTATGTTGATACCGGCATAACGAAAGGAATTTCGTAATTTAGTCGTTCAGTTGTAGTTGAGTATTGCTACATTACTAATGTATACAATTTATTATATTTCATCGTTTAACAATTGATTTAAGCAAATACATAGTAGAACTATGTTAGTACTGAGCTATTATAATAAGAAAGGTCAAGTTAGTGGCGCTCATCTCATTATATAATTTTGATCACAATAACCATAATTTTATTATTATTACAGCACTGAAGATACGCCCGAGTGTCGAGCTTGTGCCGACAGCAACTTCCCGGCTGGTGCACATTCGTGCATCCAATGTTCGAAACTTGTCCATACTCTAGATGAGTGTTCGGGCCCCGTCGACGGCGAAGAGGGCTACGGCTCCAAACGTATTTGTCGCAATTGTCAAAAGGCGAACCAGAAAAATGAGACAAGCGGATTCATGACACTGCGGAAAAACGCACGCTCGCACAAACCACGCAGTCAAAGCACACACGCAAAAAAAAGACAACAACGCGGTAAATAGACATTGATACTAGATAATTAAATGATAATAAATATAAAAGTAAGGGCGAGGATGCTCGCACTGCAAAGTATACAAGAGTAAACGAGAATAAACTATCAGCACTGACGAAGAAAACTTCTTTTTTAACCCCATAGTTCAAAAAAGAAGGTTTCTTATTACTCCCTCGTTTACTCTTCAACGGTTTAAATTTTAAAATAATTCTTCGGTGAAGAAGAATCTCTCTCAACGTTCATTAACTCAGTGTGATGGTGATGAAACATGCTTACTCTCGTTTACACACATTAAATCTCATTTACTTTCGTTTACTCTTTTTACGCTCGTTCTTAGATTGGTTGAGACAGGAGCTCAACAAGCTGCGACGCAGAGAGCACCGACCGGGAAACCTGAGACAAGGCAACAACTATTGCCATCCCTGAACACCATAAGCCACTCCGATAGTTTTACGGATACCCTTGTGCCAGAAAGGTAAGATGAAACATCCTCTCCTCCCACCATGTTACTCAACCCGGTCTCAAATTTGCATTATTCCAGCACTGAAACCGTACCTGAAACTAAGAATTTCCCCGAGGATAATGTCGAATGTCCTGATTCTGTTCGGCTAATTCAGGCAGCTTGTGAAGTGGAGAACTGGATGGGACAGGGTACACCAAGGAATGACGCTTCGACCAAATCCTTGTATTTGGGGAAAAATAAGTCGAAAGTTAAGGATGGCCTAGTATGGAAAAAGCATGGTGCCATACCAGTGCTAAAAAATGGCAACGATTTCTCCATACAGGCGTCGAAGATCGAGGGCTCAATATCTCTGTCAGAAATACCTGCGCCTTCGACTCGTTACTGCAAATCCATCTTGCAGCTGCAGTAGACAACGAAAGTTTTCAGGAAGTGGTAATTATATAAATATACACATAATTCAATAAATACTGATTTATACTTCTTTATATTATAAACATTTACTTTGCTGGACTTATTACAGATTGTTATTTTAATTCAGTGTTAAAGAAATGTCTTTTTTTGGAGATTTTTTAATAATTGAAACGTTTTACAAAGAGGCTGCTCTTATACAACGCATTATATACATGAAACTAACTCGTTTTTATTATTTTATTTAGATACAAGCAAATAAGGAGATGCCGTTTTGTGGATTCGTAGATTACATGTTGCATCACGACGTGTCAGCCCTCACGTACCGTAAGCGGGCAGAAGTCTTGATGTCCATTGGCACCTTGGACGCTATAGACGAGCAGAACAAGATATATCGCCTCATGTGCGAAACAAGTGTGGTAGTCCTCATCGGTCAGTTGCTTTCAGACCTGGTCGGATTTAGGGAGTTGAAAAAGTGCTCTAGTGGGTGTCATTCGGAACAACATGTTCCAACAATTTCCATCTGCGAGTCACTTCTTTTCACCACTGATGTGAGTCGGAGAATCAAGGAACAGTGTCTTTTAACAAAAGAATGCCGCCCTTGCGAAAAGGCGGAAAGAAGCTGTCTTGGTATTAAGTCTTCCAAGATAATTAGTCTCGGTAGGTAAATATAAATCATAAATCCCTTTAGCCTTAAAATTCCATATCTACAATACTTCCGTATTAGATTAATCTGCTTGAAACTATTTATGTTTAACTATATTGTTTATGTTGCAATGATTAAGATCTATAGTTACAATTGTACGTATTGGCAATCAAAGGCTTTCCAAGCACCTAATTGCCACAAACCACTTAACGTTATCAATCACCTTTTTTATCTTTTCAATATATAATTGTTTTTTTGAAAATGGTACATTCACTTCCATACGATATCATCTTATTGACTTTTGATATTTATTAACTTTACACATACAAAAAAGACATCGACAGATTCAATTCCATATCGTAAACTTTGAACTATCAGTACTGCTGAGGGTAAATCGCCCTTTTTCGAGCAAGTATTAGTAAAAATAATATATGAAACATAAATTAATCATTCATAATTATAGGTCCCGTTGTGGCATTCTAAGTATGGGGTATAAACGAACGAAGGCGAAAAATTCAGCTAAACCAAATCCCTACAGACGAGACGAAATACCTCCGCCTAGTAGGCATATGCGCATACTCGGGGCCAATACACTTGAAACAACTTTCGTCAGATATTGGTCACTATGTAGCAATATGTTTCCGCAATGGTGTTTGGGACGAGTACAACGACATAGGACCGGTGTCAAAACGACGAAATGGCAACACCAAGGCGATACCTTCGCTAATTATTTATATTAACAATTCGTAAATGCGTGAGACGAGTCGTAATAATAATTATTGGTCCGATTCAGTTTGTGAAAAGATTAATACATTGTTATGTTAAGAATGAGTTTCACTTAGCAATAAATTATACCACCAATAGGAGGCGAGCATTTAATGGTGAGCAATGAGTTATGTTATTCTTATAGGGTCTCAAGAGTTCCAGTAGTTTCTATCTAAGTAAAAGTAAAATAAGTAATTGCCGATTCTCTAATGGTTTTCACTCAGCAATAAATTACCGCACCAATAGGATGCGAGCAATTAATGGTGAGCCATGAGTTATGGTATTTTTATAGGGTCTCATGAGTTCCAGTGGTTTCTATGTAAGTAAAAAATCAGTAATTATCGACTTTATAATGGTTTTCATTCAGCAATAAATTATCCCACCAATAGGACGAGAGCAATTAATGGTGAGCTATGATTTATGGTATTTTGTAGAGTCTCGTGGCTTCCGATCGTTTATATCTGAGTAAATAATTTATAATTATTAATTCTCTAATGGTTTTTACTTAGCAATAATTTATCCCACCTATAGGGCGAGAGCAATTAATGGTGAGCCATGAGTTATGGTATTTTTATAGGGTCTCATGAGTTCCGGTGATTTCTATCTGAGTAAACAATTAGTAATTATTGATTATCTAATGGTTTTCACTCAGCAATAAATTACCCACGAAAAATGATGCGAGCAATTAACGGTGATCCGTGAGTTATGTTATTTTTCTAGGTTCCCATGAGTTCCGTTGGTTTATATCTGAGTAAGTTATGTTTTTTTTATAAGTGTTTGGTATTTTCATGAGAATACTTTCACCATTATTATTCTCAACACAATAACCTTGGAAATTTTTAAAAAAAATTTTTTATTGAAAAACATTGTTTAAATTACATATATAGTGAGCAATTAAATAGCAATTAATTTTTGCTGGGTGACCTGCCTTGATTTTCTAAAAGTATAGCGTGGTGAGCTAGCTGAAGCCTTGTACCAGCTCACCATCAATAAGTTTTAAAAAATAAAAGCAATAAATTTTGTTTTAGCGCAATAAATTAGCAATTAAATAGTTCTAAATTTACCACTATGTCTCATGGTGGTGAGCTGACTTGGTTGTGCCAGCTTAACAGACCTCTATTTCTATACTTTATAAATATAATTCAAATATACATTTTCTACTGTAATTCAAATTTTTTTGAAAGGTTTAACGATAATTTCTTTATAACGTACAATTATACCTAAGTGTGAATTATTTTTTAATATAATTTTCAGAATGTATAACTTCTTATTATCACGGCAACCCCGCTTGTCAATCATTTATCGCAAGTAAATAACAATAAATAAGTTTTGTTGTAAAAAAAAAATATTTAAATGTAATACATTTGTATTTAGTTAAAAATATTATTTTAGGGATAATTTTCCTATACTATTCCATAACATAAATGTCTTTAAAATTATTGTAAGTAACTTAAATAGAAATTGTTGAATTTAAATGTATCAAATATATTTATAAATATAGTATAGTGTAATAATTAGAATTTTGCTTCATTTCTTAGTTTCGATACATATAATTTAGGATTATTGTTGCAGCCAATATTAGTAAATATTTTATGCCGATTTGAAAACGTATTCTAAGTAAATAATGACTATATGTATGTATCAATTATTTTGAATTATTACTTTCAGCTTGTGATATACGCGAATTAAAAACTACATGTTTTAACCTCCAGATAAATATTTAATTTGAAACACTCTATAACATAAATGGCTTTAAAATTATTGTTAGTAACTTTATTCGGGAGCGGTCGCTATACTCCCTAAATATTCTTCTTCTACCTTGTAATAACTGTACAGGGATTCATTTAGTTGTGAGATTTGATGAAGACGTGCACTCATCTCGCGGCCACTGATATTTTATTCCTTTATTGTGAGTTATTTTCTAAATATTTGTGTTATTCATGAATTGTGGACAATTATTTGTGAACTTGGCAATCTTTTGAAGTTGGAACAAGAAAGAAATAGAGGTAAGTCATAAAATACGGTTATATTGTGGAAATTTACAATTGATTTCAATCAGATGTACAGCAAAATGAGCCACCACCTAATCAAACTAGTTTTTCATTAATCCTTATTTACCTGTATTATTTCCTGTTTATTTATTTAAACTAAAATAATAAATGTTTTTCTGAATTATTGTTGTTTGAAGTATAATTGAAAAATGCAACAAGTTGTATATCAAAATAGGTAAATAATTTATGTAAATAACCATATATGGTTATTTTAAATTTTCCTGAGGGTTGTTAGTTTTAGTTTGCAAATACAAACGAGTACCTGTAATAATGACGCGAAGGGATAATTAAAATGCTCGCACTCCTGATTGGCTACAATTTCGTACATTACATGATGATTTGACCTACATTTACTTACCTCAAATGATCCCTTGGATATTATTATTACCATTAAATTTTAAAAGACTGAAAATAATATTTGAAATTGTAACGACCGCAAACGAACTTTAAATCAGTTATACGCTGTGCATGCAATATAAAATTGATTATGGTAACTTGAACTATTAATTTCACAAAGTAACTTAGTTGTTGATATTTATTTCTGAAATAAAATAAGACTTTTTGGATACACATAGTTCTGCAGATTTAAATTTATTAAAACTCAACGTTTCAAATTATTGAACATAATTCTTCGTCAGTAAACGTTGAATTTTAATAAATTTTAATTGTTGGGAAACTAGTAGGTAATTAAAAGTAAGGTTCAAATAAGGTGGCAGTACTGATAACACGTAAGTGTCATTTTGTTACTTTCAAATCCCTTATTTATCTAAATACAGAATTTCTTTTCCTATATTTTTGACTTAAATATAAACCAAACCAACCCTTATCCAATTATACATAAATAAAACCTACCTCTTAAAAATTATCTCCAATACCACGTGGATAATTCATAACCTTAACCCCAAACTGACAGTCCACCTGTCGGTGGGTAGTTTACCTACCTATACTAAGCGCCATCAGCGCAGAGAGGAACTGACCGAGGCCTTGGTCTCGCGTCGAGCACAAGCTATGCTCAGTAAACGACCAGCTACAACCAAACTACCACAACCAAAATGAATGCTGCTGAGAATAGGGGCAATCAAAACCAAAACCATACAGAATCGTACTCATCAAAATTAAAACAAAATGATCAATTCCCCAACAAGAACCAAGCTATAATAATACCTGCTATGGAAGACTTGCAAAATATAGATTACCTAAAAACCATAGGAAATATTATCGGTCCAAAGAATATACTATTCATCTCAAAAATATCTTACAACCGAATTTGTATGTACCTGAAATCCAGAACTCTAGTGGATACAATTATGCAACAACCCCTACTAACAATAAAAAATCACGAATTAGAAGTTAGAAGATTCATAACACCCGCCCTAAGACTAGTAATCTCCAATGTCTGCCCTTCAGTTCCCCATAATATCATATTACAAGCCTTGTTACAATCACAATTAAAACCTGTTTCACCAATTAACTTTATAAAAGCAAGTATCCAAGATAGCGAATTTTTACACGTACTTAGTATTAGACGACAAATATTCATAAATCCCATAGAAAAAGAAAAAATTCCTGACACCTTATTAATAGAACACGAAGAAACAAACTACCGAATTTACCTATCCACAGACGCACCACCGTGCTACATATGTAAAAAAGAAGGGCATTTAGCATGAAAATGCCCACAGTCAAATTCTCAAGAAAAAACACTAACTAGCACTACCACAACCATACAACAAACACAATCTAACAACATAATGGAAAATCTCTCCTCCTCAGATACACAGAAAAGCACAAATAATGATGTTACAATTAACGAAAGACTAAATTTAAACTCCTCCAGCACAATTACCAAACGGCTAGCAAGACAAGAAGTACAAGAAACTGAGACAACACGCTCTCAGTCAACTGACCATACGAACGAACAACTAAACCCCCCAAAGAAAAAACCAAAAAATCAATCCCAAATGAGAGACGAGAGCCCAAGCCAAGGACTCTCTATCGACACTCTACTGACGACAATTAGACATGAAATCGACAACAACCCAAAAGATTATCCCCTAGACTACAATAACCTCAAGGACTTAATGGAAAATTTACGCGGTACGAACGAACAAATAAACTTAGTGAAAGATTATACAGACGATATAATCGGACTGAAAAATATGTTACTCAAACTGTACCCAAAACTAGTACATAGATCTATAAAAAACAGATTCACGAGACTGCTAAAAAAGCTAGAAGACAACATAGTCGAAGAAACCCAGATACCCAATTCCTAAAATACAAAATCTCAAAAATCACAAACTACAACTCAAGATGCAAGTGATCTCATGGAACTGCAATAGCGTAATATCACATAAAAATGAAATACAACTAATTATATCCGAACACCAGCCAGATATCATCAACATACAGGAAACAAGACTAAAACCTAGTAAAGAATTCAAAATTAAAGGATACGACACATACCGAAAAGACAGAGAAAATAACGAAATCGCCAGTGGAGGTGTTGCAATAATGATTAAAAACAGCTATTTCTCCCAGGAAATCAATCTTAATACAAACATAGAAGCAATAGCAATACGAATTAACTATCCACAGCCTCATACAATATGCAATATATACATCCCTCCAAATTACCCTCTTGCCAATAATGAACTACAAATACTTATAAATCAGTTGCCAAGTCCCTACTTAATAACAGGCAATTTTAACGCACATAACATCCTGTGGGGATCCAAAACGACAAACTCGAAGGGGAAAATTGTGGAAGACCTATTAAATCAACTTGTTCTTCTCAATGATGATAGTCCAACACATATATGCCCATCTACTGGAACATTATCAACAATAGATTTAGTCCTCAAACATCCCTCAATAGCTCCTAATTACGATATAGAAATATTATCACAATCCTATAGCAACGACCACCTCCCTATAAAAATTACAAATACGTTATCCCTCCCTGAAGAACGTGGAAAAACAGAACCACAATGGAATTTGAAGAAAGCTGAGTGGCAATTATTCTCAGAAGAAATGACAAAAATAACAGAAATTCAAAATACAAACATCCAAGAAATATTAGAAAATTTCTTAACACAAATAAATAACGCAGCAGATAAATTTATCGGAAAAAAGAACATAAACCAACCTAAAAAAAGAGTACCATGGTGGAACGACGATTGTAAAACCACTATCCGCGAAGCTAAAAAAGCACTTAATAAATATAAAAAGAACCAAAATCTAGAAAACCTTATTGCTCTAAAAAAGCAAGGGCCCTAGCAAAAAGAACAATAAAGAACAGTAAGAAAACCAGTTGGAAAGAATACGTCTCAACTATAACATCAGAAACACCTACATCTACAGTATGGAAAAAAATTAGAAAAATAAAAAACAATAATTATCCTCAACCGACAAAAACGTTAATAGTTGATAATAAACTTATAACATCACCAAAAGATATAACAAATGCAATAGCAGAAACTTTTCAAACAATTTCCAGCAACAACAGTCTAGATCCACAATTCCTAAACAAGAAAAATGAAACTGAGAAAAACGATATAATTATCAAAGACGATATCGACAACGTTATAAATATTGAATTTAATATAAATGAATTAAAGTCAGCCATAACCGAAGCAAAAAACAATAGCTCACCAGGACCTGACAATATACCTTATGAAATAATAAAACACGTACCAGACGAAGCACTAAAAATCCTACTAAAAATTTATAATTTTATATGGAAAGATAGGTGCTTCCCAAAACAGTGGGAAGAGAATATCATTATTCCGATTCTGAAACCCAATAAAAATAAACAAGATCCAACATCCTACCGACCAATAACACTGTCAAATACACTAAGCAAAATCTTTGAAAAAATAGTAAATAAAAGACTTCTATGGATCCTAGAAGAAAGGCAACTAATAACAAACGAACAGTGCGGATTTAGACAAGGAAGATCAACAACAGACCAACTGTTAAAAATTACATCAGAAATACAAAGCACATTCCAAAATAAACAACAAATGATCGCTATCTTATTTGACATAGAAAAGGCGTACGACACAACATGGAGGTACAATATAATAAAAACATTGCAACAATATAATATCGAAGGAAACATGCTCCATTTTATTCAAAACTTTTTAAAAACACGTAGATTTAGAGTCAGATTCAATAACCACCTATCCGAACCTAAAACATTAGATAACGGCCTTCCCCAAGGATCTGCCCTAAGTGTCACTTTGTTCCTTATAGCAATCAACGAAGTCACAAAAAATATCGATACCCCAGTTCGCTCACTACTGTTTGCCGACGACCTGGCAATATATTGCAAAGGTAAAAACACAAAAACAATAAAAACGCACCTTCAGAACACACTAAATAAATTAAAAGAATGGCAACAACGAACAGGTTTCAAATTTTCAGGTTTAAAAACTCATGCAATACACTTCTCTAGGTCACGTTACATTTTACCGTCGCCTAAACTTACAATCAACGGACAAAACATTAGCTTTAGCAATACAGCTAGATTTCTTGGTGTAACATTCGACAGCAAACTAAACTGGAACCAACACATAAACCTTCTTAAAAAAGACTTACATAAAAGACTAAATATACTAAAGGTACTATCTAATCACGATTGGGGAACAGAGAGAGAAACACTAATGAAATTATACAAAGCATTAATAAGAGCAAAACTAGATTACGGTTGCATAGTTTACAGTCAAGCTAAACCAACAATATTAAAACAACTTAACGTAATTCAAAATACAGCCCTTAGACTAATTACAGGAGCATATAGATCTAGCCCAATTAAAAGTCTTCTTATTGAAACAGGCGAATACCCTCTAGACACAAGAAGAAAACAACTAGCGCTATCCTATATAACAAACATTTCCAGTAATCTCCAACACCCAAACTACTCTACCTTTCTACACACAATTCACGGCAAAATCCAAACTAAACAAACTACCCCACTACAAAAATATATTACCCACGCATTCACTGACCTACAACTATCCATACCTGAAATAGAAAATAATTTCATCCACACATTCACACCCTGGACCATTCCTGAAATTGAAAATAATCTAGAAATGACAAAGCATCCCAAAACAAGCACACATCCAGAAATATATAAAACAGAATTCACTCGCATCAGAAACCAGTACAATGACTACGAATTTATTTATACCGATGCCTCGAAAACTGACAAAACGACAGGAGCAGCCATTGTGTTTCATGAAGACCTAATGAAATTTAAACTTCCAAACACGAGCAGTATATATACAGCCGAAGCGTATGCAATCCTCTACTGTTTGAAGAAAATCAACACCCAAAATCACAAATACGCAATATGCTCCGACTCCTATAGTGTACTACAAAGTATTAATACGCTGTACCCGAGATATGCAGTAATAAAGAAAATTAAAGAAGAACTACAACGTATCCAGACAGAACTGCGAACAAAATTAATATTTATCTGGATCCCTGCACACATCGGCATTCAGGGAAATGAGGTAGCAGACATGGCAGCCAAAAGTACTGAAAACGATATGGAAATAATACAGGCTACACAATCATACGACTTCAAGACAGAAATAAAAAAACAAAATCAAAGAAAAACATAGAGAAGAATGGAACCAAGAAACCAGAAATCACTTAAGACAAGTTAAACCCGGCACCACATCATGGAAATTCACAGGCACAAGAAGAGAACAAGTCGTAATGACTAGGCTAAGAATCGGTCACACCCGCCTTACCCACCAGCACCTCTTTAACAGAAAAAATCCAGAAAAATGTGACAGATGCAACATCAAAATAACAGTTAACCATATCATCACAGAGTGCAGAAAATATCAAAACGAAAGAAACATATTCAACATCCCGAACCAACTTAATGAAGCACTGGCCAACAACCCTAACAAAATGAAAAATATCATAAAATTTCTAAAAGCAATTAATGTGTACCATAGAGTATAAGTATTCAAACATTGTAAATTACTGCGATACTAATGTCCTTGTAGACGATGTATCTTAAAACCCCAATAAAAAAAAAATTAAAAGTAGATATTTTTTAAATGTATGTATATTCGTATTTTAAAATAATACAAATCTTAACCTGACATAAACTTACATCTAATTTTAAATAATTTTTTATCAAATTAATAATCTATCTTATAACTGTACACAAAAACTTAATCATAGTCCTAACCCTAACATAAACTTACATCTAATTTCAATTTAATAGTCTTTCTTATAAGTACAAACAAACACATAGTCATCGTCTTTTTCCTCATCTTGGGTTTCTGATTTCAATTTAATAGTCTATCTTATAAGTACAAACAAACACGCAGTCATCGTTTTTCCTCATCTTGGGTTTCTGATTGTGATTCGGGGACATTTTCCTCGTCATCAAGTATTATGATATTTGGATATATTATCGGCATTATCTCAACATCTTTCAAAATTCGCGATGAGCCGTCTTTCAATGTTGTCAGTTTCACTTTTTTAACTCCCTCGGTTACGGGACTATTTAATTTCCTTTTTTGCCGAGTGTCAGGAACATCCTCTGGAATAAATAAAATTTTAGTTACCTTTCTCATAAACATTAAAATAAATTCTGACTTACCGGTTGTTGAAAAAACATCCTTCCATCCACAAACATCTTTCGACACGCTCTCATTAGAATTATTCGCAGCCATGATACCAACTTCTAATATACACTTTTGCCGAGTATCAGGAACATCCTCTGGAATAAATAAAATTTTAGTTACCTTTCTCATAAACATTAAAATAAATTCTGACTTACCGGTTGTTGAAAAAACATCCTTCCATCCACAAACATCTTTCGACACGCTCTCAATAGAATTATTCGCAGCCATGCTACCAACTTCTATTTTACACAAGTAAAGGTATAATGATGAAAAATATGTTCCAGCTCTTTTTATAAAACAGTTTGAACACATAGCAACATGAATCACTTCCTAATAGATATTTAGCTGCAAGTTACATAATGAATTCATAATGACATTCTGCCATTCATCTATCTAAATGACGAAAATTACCAAACGAGAACTCAGTATTCAAGTACGCCATACAAATTATCACACACATAATCATTTTCAGAATATATAACTTCTTGATATCATGGCGGCCCCATTGTCAAACATTTTCGCAAGTAAATAACAATAAATACGTTTTATTATGAAATTAATAATTAAAAGTAACTAATTTATAAATTCTGTGCAATTTACATATGTAAATCGTAAATAGTTATAATTTGTACATGAAAATATTATTTTCGAAAAAATTTACCTATACTACACCATGAGTTAGAGATAATAATAAATTTCACACAGTTATAAATATAAATTCCAGACACATTGTAAAAATTAGTATAATAACATATTTTATATTCACTAGAGTAGTTAAACAAGGAGAGTTCTGGCTCACTTCAAGGTCAAATCCCTCCAGGTGTCCTGGTGCAAGGCCACCCATGGCTATGGCGATGGCGTCCACCGCGGTGGCGTTGGTGGTCGTCGTCGTCGTCGTGGTGGGTGGTGGGGGGATGCTCCGTTATCGGTTGCGTTATCGTTTCCGGTGGGGGAAGCGTTGGGGGTAGCGTTGGCGGAGGAAGCGTTGGCGGAAGCGTTGGCAGATGCGTTGGCGGATGCGTTGGCGGAAGCGTTGGCGGAAGCGTTGGCGGAAGCGGAGGCGGTCCCGGTTCCGGCCGCGGTATCGGAACCGGAAACATTATCGCTTCCGGCTCCGATAGCGGTATCGCTTCCGGCTCCGGTAGCGGAAGCGGTCCCGGTGGCGGTATCGGTAACGGAAACGTTATCGGTTTCGGCTCCGGAAACGGAGGCGGTCCCGGTTCCGGCGGCGGTATCGGAACCGGATACGTTATCGCTTCCGGCACCGGAAACGGGGGCGTTATCGGGGGCGTTATCGGGATCGGTATCGCTTTGTTGGCGTTGGCGTTTCCGGCTCCAGTACCAGGGTGGGGAACTGTTGAATATGACAGTTTAAATACTTGAAAACAGCATTTTGTATGTTTTTGCATCCTGAAAACAGCTATTTTATCTTGATTTTGCAAACATACGCCATTAAACACGACATATACATGAATATGACAGTTTAAATACTTGAAAACGGCGTTTTGTATGCTTTTGCATGTTTAAAACAGCAATTTTATCTTGATTTCACCAACATTAGCCATTATACACGACAGAAACATGAATATGACAGTTTAAAAACTTGAAAACAGCATTTTGTATGTTTTAGCAAGTTGAAAACAGCTACTTTATCTTGATTTTGCAAACATAAGCCATTACACACGACAGAAACATGAATATGACAGTTCAAATACTTGAAAAAAGCGATTTGTAGGTTTTTGCAATCTTAAAAGAGCAATTTTATCTTGATTTCACCAACATTAGTCATTATACATGACAGAAACATGAATATGACAGTTTAGATACTTAAAAACAGCATTTTATATGTTTTTGCAAGCTGAAAACAGCTATTTTATCTTGATTTTACAAACATAAGCCAATACACACGACATATACATGAATATGACAGTTTAAATACTTGAGATTCCCAAATATCAACTGAAGGTGATCACATGTGTGTGTCAGTGACAGGCGATAAACAGGTGAAATTATCAAAAACTATATATAATAACCTTACCTCTAAACCAAAAACGGTAATCCTAAAAATAAGATAACCACCCTAGCTATTATCCCGCCCAAACTCCTTCACAAAACCAAAATCCTACCCTTTGAACCTTTCACACTATAACCTAAAAACTAGACGAATTTTCAAACACAAATTCTTCTATCCGCACTAAAAAATTGATACGAACGCCATCTATTGGGCAGTAGCCCAACCAGAAATTACAGCACTCTGTAATATGAACCTGATAGGCGGATAAGAAAAAAACTACAAAAATGTCAACACAACCTACAACACTAAACAACAGAAAACTAACACCAAACATGAACCAAAACAATAAATCCTACTCAACTGCCACAAAAAAAATAAACCAACCACAAAAAACACAAGGAATACTAATTGATGATACAAAACAAGTACATATACACGATTTTATTTATGTTATAGGAGAAATAGTCAAACCTATCAACATCTTATTTGCATCAAAAATATCGTACAATAGAATTTGTATCTACCTCGCTAACAAAGAAATTGTTGAAAAACTAACACAAACACACAAAACAATAACAGTTAATGAAGAACAATTTAACATTAGAAGACTAGTCACCCCAGCCAAACGTCTAATTCTAGGAAATGTATCTCCAACTATACCACACCAAATACTAGAAGAAACCCTAAAAGAAAATAATATCAAACTGGTATCACCAATTACATACCTAAGAGCAGGAGTACAGAAGGAAGGATACGAACATATTCTCAGCTTCCGTCGACAAGTATACATATCGCAAGACGACAAAATACAAATACCAGAAACTGTTATCATAAACCACGAAGAGGTCAACTACAGAATTTTTATCACGGACGACAGTATAACTTGCAATATATGCAAAGAAAAGGGATACTATGCAAATAAATGCCCGACAAATACAAACACAGGTACCCAAATAGAACAAAACACCCCGATTCATCATGAAACCACGACCACTAACACAAGAGAAACTCCAAATCGGCAAAACAACGACAAAAACCTACAAGATACAACAAACCCACAAAACACCCAAGAACGACCAGCAGAAGAAGAACTACACCCAGAAGAAATAAACACCAACAATAAAGAAAAAATAACAACTGAAACTGAAAGTGAACAACGAAATATGAAAAGTACAGAAAACACCTCATCACCAGATAATAAGAAAAACAAAAAACCAAAACAAGAAACCATGAAAACAACACAAGAAAACATAGAACAAGATATAAAACCACTAAAACAAATAATTGAAGAAAACAAAGAAAAATATATCCTAACATATGAAAAATTTACACACTTCCTTGAAAACGTACACGGATCTCAAGACAAACTAAAAATAGCTGAAGAATATACCAACCAACCAGAAGAACTACTGCATATGCTTGGCGATCTCTACCCAAAACTAACTAACCCAGCAACAAAAAGAAAATTTACAAGTCTGCAAACCAAACTGAAATCACAAATAGTACGAAAACGACAAGACCTATACCGTTCAAAATCGACAGAAAACATTAATACCAGTACTAGTAATGTCACTAATACAATGGAACATTAATGGTTTCTATGCCAACATAGAAGAAATCCAAATGTTAATAGCAAACCATAATCCCGAATTCCTCTGTATCCAAGAAACCAAATTCAAGCCTAACTAACAGACACATTTAAAAAACTATAATGTATATCGAAACGACAGACAACATACACATGCAAGCGGGGGAGTAGTTATATTAGTACAGAACAACATACAAACAGAAGAAACTATACTAAACACCCAACTCGAGGCAATAGCAATTAAAACCCAATACCCTGAAAAAATGACCATATGTAATATATACATTCCACCTGACAAAAACCCCAATGAAACTGAAATAAGACAACTACTACAACAACTAGACGAACCGTATATCTTGGTAGGAGACTTCAATGCCCATTGCCATAGCTGGGGATCAAGATACGAAAACAATAGAGGAAAAACAATTGAAATAGCAACGAGAGATTTAATCCTTCTAAATGATGGACATCGCACACATATCTGTCTAAGAACAGGTACAGGAACTATAATCGACCTCAGCTTCGCACACCGTAACATAGCCATCAACTTCGAGTGGGAAGTACTACAACACGTTAACAGCGGGCACAACCCTATCAAAATAAACCATATAAACAAAATAAATCCTCCACCACCAAACCATGAAATGAAAAAATGGAACTTCCAAAAAGCCAACTGGAAACTATACACAACAATAATGGAAAATATGGACACACCTAATGCAACAAACATAGAAACCGAAATAGTTACACTAGTAAATCAAATAACAGAAGCAGCAGAAACAGCGGTAGGGTATAAGAAAAACATTTCTAGGAAAATAACACCTTGGTGGAATGAACAATGCCGAGAAACTATAAAAAACTGCAAAAAATTATTCTACAAATACAAAAATGACAATACCTTAGAAAACTTAATTGAATGGAAAAGATCAAGGGCAATTGCAAGAAGAACAATAAAAACTAGCAAGAAAAAATCGTGGAAAGAATTCGTTGCGAATATAAACTGTGAACCCCCCCCATCTGTAGTCTGGAATAATATAAGGAAAATAAAAGGCAAAAAAACTACACAAGGAATAACCGCTATAACAGAAAATAATACAACTACAACAGATCCATATAAAATTACAAACATACTTGCAACCACCTTTGAAAATATATCCAACAACGAGCAATATAAACAAGAATTTAGAGACTACAAACAAACACAAGAAGAAGAAGAACTCAGCCCACAATTGCAAGAAACTAACCCCATAAACGAACCTTTAACTGAACTAGAACTAATTGAAGCAATCAGAGAACAAAAGAAAAACAAAAGTGCTGGACCAGACAACATACCAGCGGAACTAATAACCCACCTTCCTGACAAAACCCTCAAACACATCCTCAATATATACAACAAAATCTGGACCAATAAAACATTCCCCGCCCAATGGAAAAATGTACTAATAATACCCATCCCCAAACCAAAAAAAGATAAAACAAATCCATCTAACTATCGCCCTATCGCCCTCTCAAACTGCCTCTGTAAAATACTAGAGCAAATTATTAACAAAAGACTAGTATGGTACCTGGAAAGAAACAAAATAATAACAAACAACCAATATGGCTTTAAAACAAAACGATCTACCCTAGACCATATAACACACCTTACATCCGAAGTCCATTCAACCTTTAAACATAAACAACACTTACTAGCTGTATTCTTTGATATCCAGAAGGCATATGACACAGTCTGGAGGCACAACCTCTTGAAACACCTCATTGAATATAACATAGGAGGTAACATGTACTACTTTATAAGAAACTTCATGAATAACAGAAAATTCCAAGTGGTGACGAATGGATATAAATCTGAAACCAAAGAACAACAAAATGGTCTACCTCAAGGCGCCGTACTTAGCGTCACTCTCTTCCTAATAGCAATAAACGGCCTACAAAAATTCGTTAACTTCCCGACCAAAGCTCTCTTATTTGCTGATGACTTACTACTCCTTTGCAAAGGAAAAAATTTAAAAAAAGTTGAAACAGAAATGCAGAAATGCATAAACCAAATTGAACAATGGGCAAACATTACAGGATTTAAGTTCTCAGCAGAGAAAACGAAAGCCATGCACTTCACAAAACTAAGAAAATATGAAGAACATCCAAAGCTGACACTAGAAAACGTAAACATTACACTAACAGCAACAATAAAATTCCTAGGTATGCATATAGACAGGAAACTGACATGGCGAAAACATATTAACGAACTCAAGGCAGAGTGCAACAAGAGAATAAACATTATAAAAGTCCTAAGTAACCAAGATTGGGGAGCAGACAGGAAAACTTTATTAAACATATATAGAACATTAATCCAATCAAAACTTGATTATGGCTGTGTAGTATATGGAATGGCGAAAAAGACATACCTAAAATCACTGGACGTCATACAAAACACAGCATTAAGAACAATAACCGGTGCTTTCCGAACAAGCCCAATAGAAAGCATCCTCATAGAAGCCAGTGAAATAAATCTAGAATACCGACGCAAACAACTAACAATGATCTACACAGCATCAATAGCCGATAACAACACCCATCCTACCTACCAGCACATATTCGATCTCCCACACCCTCAAATCAGATATAAGGCAACCACAAACTTTCAAAAACATATAAACAATATTTCAACTGAACTTAACCTAGAATTACCAACCATTAAACCTTCTAACATTTACTCTTTAACACCCTGGAAAATAAAACCCCATGAATACAATACTGAACTAAACCAATATTCAAAAGAAAACACTTGCCTAACTATATACAAAAAAAAATTCAACGAAATCATGAAAAAATACAAAAACTACCGAATAATCTACACAGATGCTTCAAACACGAACAACAAGATCGGAGCAGCCTTCACAACAACAGAAACAGTTAAAAAATACCAACTACCACAGCTAACTAGCATCTATGGTGCAGAAATGTTTGCCATCCAAAAAGCACTCGAATATATATTGACAAATTCCCCACAAACACCAACAGTTATTTGCACAGACTCCCTAAGCTCCATACACACCATCCAAAACAAACAAAACAACAACCAAACAAGCCTAACAATCCTGCAAAAACTCCACATATTGGATACCCAATATACGAACAAAATAGTCTTCCTCTGGATACCTTCTCATATCGGGATAATTGGTAACGAAAGAGCAGACCTCGCAGCCAAAGAGGCCACCACCACCGAGGAAATCACAGAACTAACTACCACAAGCGAAGACTTCAAAAACCACATTAAAAACAAAATCAGAACAAACTGGCAAGAAAAGTGGAACAGCACAACAAATAATAAACTAAAATCAACAAAAGACGATACAAAACCATGGCCAACACCAGGTACAAAACGGGACCAAATAATCTTAACAAGACTAAGAATAGGCCATACAAAAGCAATACACAGATACCTACTCAACCAAACGAACCAGAAGCGTGCACCCATTGCAACACCAATATGACAGTAAAACATATAATAGCAGAATGCCCAAGATACCTAAATGAGAGAAACAAACACCAAATAGCAGATACCATCCAAGAAGCGCTGGCCAACAATCCGCAAGCTACCCAAAATCTAATCAAATACTTAAAAAAACATAAATATGTACAATGAAATATAACCTTATGTTAAAACATGTTAATGTATAGTACCGAGGTTTAATAACCATGTAGTTGAAAACCTCCAAAACACAATAAAAAAAAATACTTGAAAACGGTGTTTTGTATGCTTTTGCATGCTTTAAACAGAAATTTTATCTTGATTTCACTGACATTAGTCATTATACACGACGAAAACATGAATATGCCAGTTTAAATACTTGAAAACAGCATTTTGTATGTTTTTGCAAGCTGAAAACAGCTATTTTATCTAGATTTTGCAAACATAAACCATTACATACGACATATACATGAATATAACAGTTTTAATACTTGAAAACGGCGTTTTTTATGCTTAAAACAACAATATTATCTTGATTACACTAACATTAGCCATTAAACACGACAGAAACATGAATATGATAGTTTAAATACTTGAAAACAGCATTTTGTATGTTTTTGCATCCTGAAAACAGCTATTTTATCTTGATTTTGCAAACATACGCCATTAAACACGACATATACATGAATATGACAGTTTAAATACTTGAAAACGGCGTTTTGTATGCTTTTGCATGCTTAAAACAGCAACTTTATCTTGATTTCACCAACATTAGCCATTAAATACGACAGAAACATGAATATGACAGTTTAAATACTTGAAAAAAGGGTTTTGAATGTTTTTGCAAGCTGAAAACAGCTATTTTATCTTGATTTTGCAAACATGAGTCATTACACACGACATATACATGAATATGACAGTTTAAATACTTGAAAACCGCGTTTTGTATACTTTTGCATGCTTAAAACAGCAATTTTATCTTGATATCACTAACATTAGCCATTATACTCGGCGAAAACATGAATATGACAGTTTAAATACTTGAAAACAGCATTTTACATGTTTTGGCATGCTGAAAACAGCTATTTTATCTAGATTTTGCAATCATAAGCCGTTACATACAACATATACATGAATATAACAGTTTAAATACTTGAAAACGGCGTTTTGAATGCTTTTGCATGCTTAAAACAACATTTTTATCTTGATTTCACCAACATTAGCCATTACACACGACATATTTATTTATTTATTTATTTATTTATTTATTACGCTGCCCAACAGGCAATAGCCTAACAAAATGGACAGGAACAATACATGAAAGAATTCAAATAATAATATAAAAATTACATATACATATTAAAACAATAATAAATAACAATATTTAAAATTAACATGCATAAAATTACATATCAAGAATCCAAAAATTAAAACTTCTGGGTTTCAACTGAAAAACATCAACAGTAGAAAAACGGAGATTATAAATTAAACACATACGATAAATAGGGGACGCAGAAAATACATTCGTTCTAGCGGTAGGTAAATAAAAAGTTGAGGAATTGCGAGTTTGTATACAAGGAGCATGGAAAGAGAGGAGCGAGAGGCAGTTTGGATCATCTATTTCTCCATAGATTAGTTTGCAAAGGTGGAGGGCTGAATTTAGTTCACGACGTAAGTACAAACTTGGAATATTAAACATTACAAGTAATGAAGTATAAGAAATGGTGATTTCTGGATAAGAATGATAAATTTTAAAATAAATATATTTGAGAAATTTTTTTTGAATGGACTCTATGTGGTTCTGATGTATTTCATAGAGAGGATTCCATATAAGAGAACAATATTCCAGCTTAGAGCGGACAAAGGAAAAATAGAGAGAGAAAATTGATGAAACAACTGAAAAGTGACGAGTATTACGAATGATGAAACCAAGAGTACGTATAGAAGCACTGTAAATATTATTAATATGAGAAGTAAATGTTAGTTTTGGATCGAAGGTAACACCGAGATCAGTAGTAGAGTTACAACGGGATAAAGGAGTCTGATTTAGTGAATATTGGAAGAGAACTGGAGAAGAATTCCGTGTAAAAGACATTATATGACATTTGTTTATATTAAGGCAGAGATTATTATTAAGGCACCAAAGATTAAGTCGGTTTAAATCATTTTGAAGAAGAAGACTGTCATCAGAGGTATATATAGGGTGAAATATTTTGAGATCATCGGCAAATAATAGGTTATCACATTCGAAATTTTCTGTCACGTCATTAATAAATAGTAAAAATAGAAGCGGGCCTAAATTAGATCCCTGAGGAACACCAGATGTAGCAATGAATGAATTAGATTTATGTCCTAAATATTGAACAAAAAGAGTACGGTTTGAGAGGTATGAAGAGAGAAGAGAGATAAGCGACGGAGAAATTGAGAAAGACTTGAGTTTATGAATCAAGATATTATGATCAATCCTGTCAAATGCTTTAGAAAAATCGGTGTATATGCAGTCAACTTGACCTCTAGCATCAAGAATGGAGGAAACAACATGAGAGAAATATGACAAATTAGTAACCGTTGATCTTTTTTCCATGAACCCATGCTGAGTAAAAGAAATCATATTTTTTATTTTTGGAAATATTGATGTATAAACGATCTTTTCAAAAACCTTACTAAAGTTGGATAGTACAGCAATGGGCCTGTAGTTAAGAATATTGGACGAGTCGCCAGACTTATGTATTGGAGTGATGCGTGTATTTTTCCATAAGTTAGGAAACGAGTTGGTACTAAGAGCAAGGTTGAAAATGTGAAACAAGGCATTTGACAGGGGATAGGCACAATCCTTTATGAGTAGACTTGGGATGAGATCAGGACCACATGTGAGGTTAGATTTTAAATGCTTAATTGATGAAATTATATCCTCTCTGGTAATGTGAACAAGAGAAATAGAATTAGAATAAGTAGTGTTAACAGGAGGGGGTGGGAGGTTAGAAGGAAGGGTGTACACAGAATTAAAATAAGAAGCGAATGCATTTGATATATCAGTGGGCGAAGACATAATAGAACTGTTATAAATCATACTACTCGGTACTGTTGATTTTTATCTTTTATGATTTATAAATTCCCAAAATTTGTTGGGGTTATTCTTAAGAGACGATTCACATTTCGATACATAATCGATATATGCTATCCTAATATCACATTTTAGTTTAGAACGAAGGAATTTAAAAGTACTTAAATAGTATTGATTATTAATATATTTCTTAGATAACTTTCTGTAATGTTCTTTTTTCCTGATACATGATCTAATATCAGCAGTGAACCATGGCGGATAACGTTTCTTACTGACCTGTTTGATAGGTACGCATTCATCAAAAAATTTATATAGCGTGCTATATAAAAATTCACAGGCATCATTAACATTGTCAAATTGTTGTAACGTATCCCAATCAAACTGGTCAATGAGATTATAAAGTTTACAGAAATCAGCACGTTTAAAATCATAAGTGCCACAGTTCACTTTTAAAGGGGAATTACTACGGTTACAAGTATCAAATAAAATTTCGAAATTAATTGCCGGGTGATGAGCATACTCGGATTCAAATAACAAATCATTGGAACGTGTAACATTACAATTAATATTAGCGACAACCAAATCAAGTAAGTTACCAAACTGATTACGTACATCATTAAATTGTTGAGCATTGAAAAGGGAAAGAAAGTTGTTAAATGTTTCAACTCTAGGAGAAACATGATCAAAAATAAGTTCATGAATATTGAAGTCACCAACAATAACAAAGTTGTTAAATTGCAAAAATGGCAAATGCTCAAAAAAATTAAAAATTGTGTTAAAGCTAGAGGTATTCATAGCTGGGGGAATATAAATCACAAAAATATACAGTGTACTTTTATTAAGTACAATTTTAGAACAAACAATATCAATATTAACAGGAAGTATATTAGAGTAATCACTAAGATCAATTTTGAAGGATGTGAGACTTTTATTTATGAGTAAGACAACTCCGCCACCACGATTTAAATTACAAGCTTGAAAGTTACGATCAGTACGATAGACATTAAAAGTACCATCACATAATTCAGAATTGAGAACAGTTTCATTTAGCCAAGTTTCAGATAAGGCAATTACATCGTAATCAAGAATTGAACTTATTGAAAAAAGATGATCAATATTATTTTTAAGACTTTGAACATTTTGATAATAACAGTTCAACATTGTAGAAGTATTATGTGAGTTATTGTACTCGCAATTCTGTAATTGCTATTTGCCTAAAATACTACTTCTGAATCTTTTGTAAGTCTCTATATAAACGTGACAGGATGGGTCCCAAGTACAATGATCGGTTTTAATATCAGATTTGCTTGACGACTTAAATCTAATACAATTAATACATTTGGATTCAGTGGACGTACAATCCTTGATTTGATGCTCACCTGCACATTTAGGACAGTAAACTCTTTTAGAACAATTTTTGGCTATATGGTGAAAACCACAGCATTTATAACAACGACGAAGTTGAATAGCGTCGTAGACAGTGCAGAGGTCGTAGCCTACAAATAGTTCACCTGACTGAATAATGTTGTTATACGTTTTATGGTCAACTTGCAATAGCGCCTGGTAAATTTTATTGTTCTTTTTCAAGGGGTATATATCTAAAATATCACACTTAGATTCATCTTGGAAACACAGTTTATTTTGTTCAAGTAAATAAGTCTTAAGTTGTTCCTTAGTAAGTTCACCAGTCAACCCAACGATTTTAATTCTTGGATTTAGAACTGACAGTTATTTTACATCATATTTATCACCAAGGTTGTTGTTTAAAAGTTTTTGTAATTTATTAGGGTCTTCGTTATTGTTACAAGTAATAATAAGAGCACCATTACTTGCATTTTTAACGTCAGTAAGAGCGATTTTAGAGGAAACGGGATCAATTGTTTTTAAAATTTCAGACTTCGTTTTAGAGGTTGACTGAGAAGAGTTCTTGGGTTTGATTAATATCGGTGGATCAGATCACTGAACAACACCAGCATACGATAGTCTGGTTTCAGATGGTAGTTGAGAAGTAGAGGCATTCTTGATATCATTCAGTTTAGTGTCAATTGTTTTTGAAAATTCAATTTTGGCGGCCGATATAGCTGACTCGATAAAAAGAGATAAATCATTTTTCAGTTTAACAAACGTATTATTAAACAGCTCATTTATATTCTCTGAGTTAAGCTGAGCCGAAATTTTAGTGTGTATGTCATTAACAATTGAATCCGTACTGACAGATTTGGACTTATGTATCAAAACACAATTCACTCGACAATCACTGCACCAAACAAACAAGTTCCTTGATTTTTCTAACAATTTAAATTCAGCTTCAGTAAAATTCATGCAAGAGTGATGGAACCATCGGTTACACGTCCCTTCGCAGCCCACTAGATCTTCACGCTTTTTGATGCGACACTTTGCACATTCATTAGACATAATTTAAAATTGATATTTATCATGAACGTTTTAATGACGAAGAAAAGTTTAGGGTACACTGGAATTTTAAAATAAAATTTAAAAATCAAATTTAAAAGTAGAATTAGCCTGAAACTCCAAGCCAAGCAAGTCCGAAATTGTCTGTTCAGCGCCGCTTCGCTGATAGAATATGTTTAGAAACACATGTATTAAAATATATTAAAACGTGGAATAAAGTCAAGAATAACTCACTCACGATCAAAGAAGTCCATGATCAATTTATTGAGAAATAGACGTGATGATCCCCTAAAGAGGCTCATACACCACAAAATAAACAAAAGTCACTTATACCACAATAAGATGAAGAAAAGGTCAGCAGCGACAACGACACGTCAACTTCACTTGACTTCACAACAGTTTTTATACATGAATATAACAGTTTAAATACTTGAAAACGGCGTTTTGTATGCTTTTGCATGCTTAAAACAGCAATTTTATCTTTATTTCACCAGCATTAGCCATTGTACACGACAGAAACATGAATATGACAATTTAAATAATTGAAAACAGCATTTTGTATGTTTTTGCAAGCTGAAAACAGCTATTTGATCTTGATTTTGCAAACATACGCCATTACACACGACATATACATGAATATGACAGTATAAATACTTGAAAACGGCGTTTTGTATACTTTTGCATGCTTAAAACAGCAATTTTATCTTGATTTCACCAACATTAGCCATTATACACGACAGAAACATGAATATGACAGTTTAAATACTTGAAAACAGCATTTTGCAAGTGACGAATGGATATAAATCTGAAACCAAAGAACAACAAAATGGTCTACCTCAAGGCGCCGTACTTAGCGTCACTCTCTTCCTAATAGCAATAAACGGCCTACAAAAATTCGTTAACTTCCCGACCAAAGCTCTCTTATTTGCTAATGACTTACTACTCCTTTGCAAAGGAAAAAATTTAAAAAAAGTTGAAACAGAAATGCAGAAATGCATAAACCAAATTGAACAATGGGCAAACATTACAGGATTTAAGTTCTCAGCAGAGAAAACGAAAGCCATGCACTTCACAAAACTAAGAAAATATGAAGAACATCCAAAGCTGACACTAGAAAACGTAAACATTACACTAACAGCAACAATAAAATTCCTAGGTATGCATATAGACAGGAAACTGACATGGCGAAAACATATTAACGAACTCAAGGCAGAGTGCAACAAGAGAATAAACATTATAAAAGTCCTAAGTAACCAAGATTGGGGAGCAGACAGGAAAACTTTATTAAACATATATAGAACATTAATCCAATCAAAACTTGATTATGGCTGTGTAGTATATGGAATGGCGAAAAAGATATACCTAAAATCACTGGACGTCATACAAAACACAGCATTAAGAACAATAACCGGTGCTTTCCGAACAAGCCCAATAGAAAGCATCCTCATAGAAGCCGGTTAAATAAATCTAGAATACCGACGCAAACAACTAACAATGATCTACACAGCATCAATAGCCGATAACAACACCCATCCTACCTACCAGCACATATTCGATCTCCCACACCCTCAAATCAGATATAAGGCAACCACAAACTTCCAAAAACATATAAACAATATTTCAACTGAACTTAACCTAGAATTACCAACCATTAAACCTTCTAACATTTACTCTTTAACACCCTGGAAAATAAAACCCCATGAATACAATACTGAACTAAACCAATATTCAAAAGAAAACACTTGCCCAACTATATACAAAAAAAAAATCAACGAAATCATGGAAAAATACAAAAACTACCGAATAATCTATACAGATGCTTCAAAAACGAACAACAAGATCGGAGCAGCCTTCACAACAACAGAAACAGTTAAAAAATACCAACTACCACAGCTAACTAGCATCTATGGTGCAGAAATGTTTGCCATCCAAAAAGCACTCGAATATATATTGACAAATTCCCCACAAACACCAACAGTTACTTGCACAGACTCCCTAAGCTCCATACACACCATCCAAAACAAACAAAACAACAACCAAACAAGCCTAACAATCCTGCAAAAACTCCACATATTGGATACCCAATATACGAACAAAATAGTCTTCCTCTGGATACCTTCTCATATCGGGATAATTGGTAACGAAAGAGCAGACCTCGCAGCCAAAGAGGCCACCACCACCGAGGAAATCACAGAACTAACTACCACAAGCGAAGACTTCAAAAACCACATTAAAAACAAAATCAGAACAAACTGGCAAGAAAAGTGGAACAGCACAACAAATAATAAACTAAAATCAATAAAAGACGATACAAAACCATGGCCAACACCAGGTACAAAACGGGACCAAATAATCTTAACAAGACTAAGAATAGGCCATACAAAAGCAACACACAGATACCTACTCAACCAAACTGAACCAGAAGCGTGCACCCATTGCAACACCAATATGACAGTAAAACATATAATAGCAGAATGCCCAAGATACCTAAATGAGAGAAACAAACACCAAATAGCAGATACCATCCAAGAAGCGCTGGCCAACAATCCGCAAGCTACCCAAAATCTAATCAAATACTTAAAAAAACATAAATATGTACAATGAAATATAACCTTATGTTAAAACATGTTAATGTATAGTACCGAGGTTTAATAACCATGTAGTTGAAAACCTCCAAAACACAATAAAAAAAAAAAATACTTGAAAACGGTGTTTTGTATGCTTTTGCATGCTTTAAACAGAAATTTTATCTTAATTTCACTGACATTAGTCATTATACACGACGAAAACATGAATATGCCAGTTTAAATACTTGAAAACAGCATTTTGTATGTTTTTGCAAGCTGAAAACAGCTATTTTATCTAGATTTTGCAAACATAAACCATTACATACGACATATACATGAATATAACAGTTTTAATACTTGAAAACGGCGTTTTGTATGCTTTTTTATGCTTAAAACAACAATATTATCTTGATTACACTAACATTAGCCATTAAACACGACAGAAACATGAATATGATAGTTTAAATACTTGAAAACAGCATTTTGTATGTTTTTGCATCCTGAAAACAGCTATTTTATCTTGATTTTGCAAACATACACCATTAAACACGACATATACATGAATATGACAGTTTAAATACTTGAAAACGGCGTTTTGTATGCTTTTGCATGCTTAAAACAGCAACTTTATCTTGATTTCACCAACATTAGCCATTATACACGACAGAAACATGAATATGACAGTTTAAATACTTGAAAACAGCATTTTGTATGTTTTTGCATCCTGAAAACAGCTATTTTATCTTGATTTTGCAAACATAAGCCATTAAACACGACAGAAACATGAATATGACAGTTTAAATACTTGAAAAAAGGGTTTTGAATGTTTTTGCAAGCTGAAAACAGCTATTTTATCTTGATTTTGCAAACATGAGCCATTACACACGACATATACTTGAATATGACAGTTTAAATACTTGAAAACCGCGTTTTGTATACTTTTGCATGCTTAAAACAGCAATTTTATCTTGATTTCACCAACATTAGCAATTATACACGACAGAAACATGAATATGACAGTTTAAATACTTGAAAACAGCATTTTGCAAATTTTTGCAAGCTGAAAACAGCTATTTTATCTAGATTTTGCAATCATAAGCCATTACATACGACATATACATGAATATAACAGTTTAAATACTTGAAAACGGCGTTTTATATGCTTTTGCATGCATAAAATACCATTTTTATCTTGATTTCACCAACATTAGCCATTATACACGACAGAAACATAAATATGACAGTTTAAATACTTGAAAACAGCATTTTGTATGTTTTTGCAAGCTGAAAACAGCTATTTTATCTTGATTTTGCAAACATACGCCATTACATACGACATATACATGAATATGACAGTATAAATACTTGAAACCGGTGTTTTGTAAGCTTTTGCATGCTTAAAACAGCAATTTTATCTTGATTTCACTAACATTAGCCATTATACTCGGCGAAAACATGAATATGACAGTTTAAATACTTGAAAACAGCATTTGACATGTTTTGGCATGCTGAAAACAGCTATTTTATATAGATTTTGCAATCATAAGCCATTACATACAACATATACATGAATATAACAGTTTAAATACTTGAAAACGGCGTTTTGAATGCTTTTGCGTGCTTAAAACAACATTTTTATCTTGATTTCACCAACATTAGCCATTATACACGACAGAAACATGAATATGACAGTATTAATACTTGAAAACAGCATTTTGTATATTTTTGCAAGCTGAAAACAGCTATTTTATCTTGATTTTGCAAACATAAGCCGTTACACACGACATATACATGAATGTGACAGTTTAAAAACTTGAAAACGGCGTTTTGTATGCTTTTGCATGCTTAAAACAGCAATTTTATCTTGATTTCAACAACATTAGCCATTATACAGGACAGAAACATGAATATGACAGTTCAAATACTTGAAAAGAGCGTTTTGTATGTTTTTGCAAGCTAAAAACAGCTATTTTATCTTGATTTTGCAAACATAAGCCATTATACACGACAGAAACATGAATATGACAGTTTAAATAATTGAAAACAGCATTTTGTATGTTTTTGCAAGCTGAAAACAGCTATTTGATCTTGATTTTGCAAACATACGCCATTACACACGACATATACATGAATATGACAGTATAAATACTTGAAAACTGCGTTTTGTATACTTTTGCATGCTTAAAACAGCAATTTTATCTTGATTTCACCAACATTAGCCATTATACACAACGAAAACATAAATATGACAGTTTATATACTTGAAAACAGCATTTTGCATGTTTCGGCAAGCTGAAAACAGCTATTTTATCTTGATTTTGCAAACATAAGCAATTACACACGACATATACATGAATATAACAGTTTAAATACTTGAAAACGGCGTTTTGTATGCTTTTGCATGCTTAAAACAGCAATTTTATCTTTATTTCACCAGCATTAGCCATTGTACACGACAGAAACATGAATATGACAATTTAAATAATTAAAAACAGCATTTTGTATGTTTTTGCAAGCTGAAAACAGCTATTTGATCTTGATTTTGCAAACATACGCGTTCACACACGACATATACATGAATATGACAGTATAAATACTTGAAAACGGCGTTTTATATGCTTTTGCATGCATAAAATACCATTTTTATCTTGATTTCACCAACATTAGCCATTATACACGACAGAAACATAAATATGACAGTTTAAATACTTGAAAACAGCATTTTGTATGTTTTTGCAAGCTGAAACAGCTATTTTATCTTGATTTTGCAAACATACGCCATTACATACGACATATACATGAATATGACAGTATAAATACTTGAAAACGGTGTTTTGTAAGCTTTTGCATGCTTAAAACAGCAATTTTATCTTGATTTCACTAACATTAGCCATTATACTCGGCGAAAACATGAATATGACAGTTTAAATACTTGAAAACAGCATTTTACATGTTTTGGCATGCTGAAAACAGCTATTTTATCTAGATTTTGCAATCATAAGCCATTACATACAACATATACATGAATATAACAGTATAAATACTTGAAAACGGCGTTTTGAATGCTTTTGCATGCTTAAAACAACATTTTTATCTTGATTTCACCAACATTAGCCATTATACACGACAGAAACATGATTATGACAGTATTAATACTTGAAAACAGCATTTTGTATGTTTTTGCAAGCTGAAAACAGCTGTTTTATCTTGATTTTGCAAACATAAGCCGTTACACACGACATATACATGAATGTGACAGTTTAAAAACTTGAAAACGGCGTTTTGTATGCTTTTGCATGCTTAAAACAGCAATTTTATCTTGATTTCAACAACATTAGCCATTATACAGGACAGAAACATGAATATGACAGTTCAAATACTTGAAAAGAGCGTTTTGTATGTTTTTGCAAGCTAAAAACAGCTATTTTATCTTGATTTTGCAAACATAAGCCATTATACACGACAGAAACATGAATATGACAGTTTAAATAATTGAAAACAGCATTTTGTATGTTTTTGCAAGCTGAAAACAGCTATTTGATCTTGATTTTGCAAACATACGCCATTACACACGACATATACATGAATATGACAGTATAAATACTTGAAAACTGCGTTTTGTATACTTTTGCATGCTTAAAACAGCAATTTTATCTTGATTTCACCAACATTAGCCATTATACACAACGAAAACATAAATATGACAGTTTATATACTTGAAAACAGCATTTTGCATGTTTCGGCAAGCTGAAAACAGCTATTTTATCTTGATTTTGCAAACATAAGCCATTACACACGACATATACATGAATATAACGGTTTAAATACTTGAAAACGGCGTTTTTTATTCTTTTGCATGCTTAAAACAGCAATTTTATCTTTATTTCACCAGCATTAGCCATTGTACACGACAGAAACATGAATATGACAATTTAAATAATTGAAAACAGCATTTTGTATGTTTTTGCAAGCTGAAAACAGCTATTTGATCTTGATTTTGCAAACATACGCCATTACACACGACATATACATGAATATGACAGTATAAATACTTGAAAACGGCGTTTTGTATACTTTTGCATGCTTAAAACAGCAATTTTATCTTGATTTCACCAACATTAGCCATTATACACGACAGAAACATGAATATGACAGTTTAAATACTTGAAAACAGCATTTTGCAAGTTTTTGCAAGCTGAAAACAGCTATTTTATCTAGATTTTGCAATCATAAGCCATTACATACGACATATACATGAATATAACAGTTCAAATACTTGAAAACGGCGTTTTATATGCTTTTGTATGCATAAAATACTATTTTTATCTTGATTTCACCAACATTAGCCATTATACACGACAGAAACATAAATATGACAGTTTAAATACTTGAAAACAGCATTTTGTATGTTTTTGCAAGCTGAAAACAGCTATTTTATCTTGATTTTGCAAACATACGCCATTATATACGACATATACATGAATATGACAGTATAAATACTTGAAAACGGTGTTTTGTAAGCTTTTGCATGCTTAAAACAGCAATTTTATCTTGATTTCACTAACATTAGCCATTATACTCGGCGAAAACATGAATATGACAGTTTAAATACTTGAAAACAGCATTTTACATGTTTTGGCATGCTGAAAGCAGCTATTTTATCTAGATTTTGCAATCATAAGCCATTACATACAACATATACATGAACATAATAGTTTAAATACTTGAAAACGGCGTTTTGAATGCTTTTGCATGCTTAAAACAACATTTTTATATTGATTTCACCAACATTAGCCATTATACACGACAGAAACATGAATATGACAGTATTAATACTTGAAAACAGCATTTTGTATGTTTTTGTAAGCTGAAAACAGCTATTTTATCTTGATTTTGCAAACATAACCGTTACACACGACATATACATGAATGTGACAGTTTAAAAACTTGAAAACGGCGTTTTGTATGCTTTTGCATGCTTAAAACAGCAATTTTATCTTGATTTCAACAACATTAGCCATTATACAGGACAGAAACATGAATATGACAGTTCAAATACTTGAAAAGAGCGTTTTGTATGTTTTTGCAAGCTAAAAACAGCTATTTTATCTTGATTTTGCAAACATAAGCCATTACACACGACATATACATGAATATGACAGTTTAAATACTTCAAAACGGCGTTTTGTATGCTTTTGCATGCTTAAAACAGCAATATTATCTTTATTTCACCAGCATTAGTCATTATATACGACAAAAACATGAATATGACAGTTTAAATAATTGAAAACAGCATTTTGTATGTTTTTGCAAGCTGAAAACAGCTATTTGATCTTGATTTTGCAAACATACGCCATTACACACGACATATACATGAATATGACAGTATAAATACTTGAAAACGGCGTTTTGTATACTTTTGCATGCTTAAAACAGCAATTTTACCTTGATTTCACCAACATTAGCCATTATACACGACGAAAACATGAATATGACAGTTTAAATATTTGAAAACAGCTTTTTGCATGTTTTGGCAAGCTGAAAACAGCTATTTTATTTTGATTTTGCAAACATAAGCCATTACACACGACATATACATGAATATAGCAGTTTTAATACTTGAAAACGGCGTTTTGTATGCTTTTGCATGCTTAAAACAGCAATTTAATCTTTATTTCACCAGCATTAGCCATTGTACACGACTGAAACATGAATTTGATAATTTAAATACTTGAAAACAGCATTTTGTATGTTTTTGCAACCTGAAAACAGCTATTTTATCTTGATTTTGCAAACATAAGCCATTACACACGACATATACATGAATATGACAGTTTAAATACTTGAAAACGGCGTTTTGTATACTTTTGCATGCTTAAAACAGCGATTTTATCTTGATTTCACCAACATTAGCCATTATACACGACGAAAACATGAATATAACAGTTTAAATATTTGAAAACAGCTTTTTGTATGTTTTTGCAAGCTGAAAATAGCTATTTAATCTTGATTTTGTTAACATAAGCCGTTACGCACGACATATACATGAATGTGACAGTTTAAAAACTTAAAAACGGCGTTTTGTATGCTTTTGCATGCTTAAAACCGCAATTTTATCTTGATTTCAACAACATTAGCCATTATACGGGACAGAAACATGAATATGACAATTTAAATAATTGAAAACAGCATTTAGTATGTTTTTGCAAGCTGAAAACAGCTATTTTATCTTGATTTTGCAAACATAAGCCATTACACACGACATATACATGAATATGACAGTATAAATACTTGAAAACTGCGTTTTGTATACTTTTGCATGCTTAAAACAGCAATTTTATCTTGATTTCACCAACATTAGCCATTATACACAACGAAAACATAAATATGACAGTTTATATACTTGAAAACAGCATTTTGCATGTTTCGGCAAGCTGAAAACAGCTATTTTATCTTGATTTTGCAAACATAAGCCATTACACACGACATATACATGCATATAACAGTTTAAATACTTGAAAACGGCGTTTTGTATGCTTTTGCATGCTTAAAACAGAAATTTTATCTTTATTTCACTAGAATTAGCCATTGTACACGACAGAAACATGAATACGACAATTTAAATAATTGAAAACAGCATTTTGTATGTTTTTGCAAGCTGAAATCAGCTATTTGATCTTGATTTTGCAAACATACGCCATTACACACGACATATACATGAATATGACAGTATAAATACTTGAAAACGGCGTTTTGTATACCTTTGCATGCTTAAAACAGCAATTTTATCTTGATTTCAAAAACATTAGCCATTATACAGGACAAAAACATGAATATGACAGTTCAAATACTTGAAAAGAGCGTTTTGTATGTTTTTGCAAGCTAAAAACAGCTATTTTATCTTGATTTTGCAAACATAAGCCATTATACACGACAGAAACATGAATATGACAGTATAAATACTTGAAAACTGCGTTTTGTATACTTTTGCATGCTTAAAACAGCAATTTTATCTTGATTTCACCAACATTAGCCATTATACACAACGAAAACATAAATATGACAGTTTATATACTTGAAAACAGCATTTTGCATGTTTCGGCAAGCTGAAAACAGCTATTTTATCTTGATTTTGCAAACATAAGCCATTACACACTACATATACATGAATATAACAGTTTAAATACTTGAAAACGGCGTTTTGTATGCTTTTGCATGCTTAAAACAGCAATTTTATCTTTATTTCACCAGCATTAGCCATTATACACGACAGAAACATAAATATGACAGTTTAAATACTTGAATACAGCATTTTGTATGTTTTTGCAAGCTGAAAATAGCTATTTTATCTTGATTTTGCAAACATAAGCCGTTACACACGACATATACATGAATGTGACAGTTTAAAAACTTAAAAACGGCGTTTTGTATGCT